>CM041786.1:132511217-133847981 GCA_023375725.1 Nephotettix cincticeps | reverse complement strand
CCATTGACCTTTATTGTTAGCCTTATTTTAACTGAGGGCTGCTTTCCAGATTGTCTTAAAGTCATCAAGGTAACTCCTATTTAAAAAAAGGAGATGTTACTAACCCTGAAAACTGTAGGCCTGTAGCAATAGTACCAATTTTAAGTAAAGTTATTGAGTCTTGTGTAATTCAACTTCATAGTTATTTTGTCAATAATAATTTGTTGTGCCCCTTCCAATTTGGCTTTAGGCCCAACTGTTGATGCTGTTAGAAAAATTGTTGAATATATTTTGAATGGTTTTGAGCAAAAACATGATGTAGGATCAGTTTTAATTGACTTAGTAAAGCCTTTGACATGGTATCAGATAATATCCTTTGCAAAAAGCTTGAATACTATGGAGTTGTAAACAAAGAATTGATGTTTTTTAAAACCTATCTGGAAAATAGAAAACAAATGGTTAGTGTTGATAATTTTAACTCAGGCTTTCTAAATGTAACAGCAGGTGTACCACAAGGCTCGGTCCTTGGACCTTTTTCTGTTTTTGGTCTTTGTGAATGATTTTAGCCCTAATGTCTCTATGCTCTCTGTTCTTATGCAGATGATACTACTTTGATTCACTCTGATTGATTTGATTCACTGTTTTATCTAATGTTCAATCCCAACTTAGAGTAGCCCTAGAAGAAGCAAAATTATGGTTTTTATCTAATAATTTAGTTATAAATATTTAAATGAATATAAAACAGAACATATAATTTTTTCTCTTAGAAACCACCTTGATTTAGAAGATAAACCTTTTAAACCCGTAAAATTACTGGGTGTATATTTAGATAGTAAGCTTTGTTGGGAACAACATGTCAACAAAATTTGTATTAAGTTAGCTAGGGTAACTTGTCTTTTAAGGAAATTGAAAACATGTATTAGTTTAGAAGTTTTGATCATCATTTATTTTGGACTATTCCATTCCCACCTAATATATGGCATCAGATTATGGGGGAATTCTTCCACAGCCATAAAAGTTTTCATCTGGCAAAAGAAAGCAATTAGGGTGATTTATGGCCTATCTTCAAGAGAATCATGCAGACGTGTTTTCCCTAGGATGAACATAATGCCTTTTCCATGCCTCTATATTTACTATAACCTTGTTTTTGTTAGCACATTGATTCTTTTAAAGGGGTTGCCTCTGTTCATAGCCACAACACAAGACGTAAAGATAATTTAGTTAGACCTAACATCAGATTAAATAAATACTTTAAGAGCCATAGTTACCATCAAGTATTGCTGTTTAATAAACTACCAACCATTGTAAAATTGTTACTATTCAAAAGGTTTTGTACAGTTTTAAGTAAGTGGCTTAAAGCCAAAGCGTTCTATTCAACAGAAGAATATCTCAACTGCATGGACATGAAAGACATTGTAAATATGTAATACCATATTAATTCCAATTATTTGTAACTTGACGAAGCCTATTGTATCGTCTGATATCTAACGGCCAATAAAGATCTTGTAATCTTGTAATGTTGTAATCAAACATATTTGTCACAGCGGATGTGTCGTACCGGAGTGACCTCCCTCCGGTTAATACGTAAGTAAGATGTTTATGCCTGAAGATGCCTGAGATTTGTTACATTGTAATCTAAATTAAAGAAATGTTGCAATCATAGCTGAGTCCTAGTTTCGATTCCCGGTCATGAGAAATGAAATTTAATTTCTCAGACTGCCACCGTGTTCCGGAAGGCACATTAAGTCGCGTTGGTCCTGGGCTACATAAAAACTGATAAAAAGTAGTCAAACGGTCACGTTAGAGGCACTAGCGTGACCTAAAACTCTTAACACTAAACTTTGGCCAGAAGATGTTATACGAAACATATTTATTTAAAGAAATGAATAATTGTGGGTGTGTCCACATACAATATATTTTTGAGTTAGCTATGTTGGTCGGTGCTCACGAATGGGTTTTTCTACGGCGCAACTCTACCGCGTGAGTAATGATATCCTACGACAGTTTTACATTCCTACAACGTGCCAACAGGCCTTACAGCTAGAATCATTACGGTGTTCCGACAGTGAAAAATATCTTATCTAATAAGAGCGGAACAATAGTTCGCGTCGGCAATAGTCCGTTGGCGGGAAATCTTCTGTTGCATGATAGAGAGTTGGCGCTACTGAGTATCACAATGTTATTAGAAGGACACGGAAACACCAGATCGAGGTCCGCAGATTTTTATAAATTCATTCAGATATGAGATATGTTATGTTTTCTGTTTGGTCGAAGCACGAGCCGTGATTGAAGTAAAATATATAACAGGAATTACTTTAAATTATCCAATAGTTGACATAATAATGTTTGGATAATTCTTCGAGTAGCCTTAAAAGCATAAAAGTTCTTGTAAACCATGCCATCATTAGTTGCCCTGTTTGCCCACAGGTCGCAGCTGTGACCGAATAAAGAATATATAGTCAGTATTCAGTGTGCAAGAAGTGGTGGTATGAAGGAAAGAAAAAATGTATATGCGAGTATTTGTTAAACCGTCATATTATTTAATAACATCAATAATAGTATTATTAGGAAACATCTTCGTAGTGTGTAGAATTTGAATCACATAGGACTAATAAATCACTAAAATATACTGTATTTCTTTAAAAATACAATAATTTAAATCATCTTTGAAAGGTGCCATCATCTTCGATCTACCTTCAATCTTCAATCACCTTTGAGCCATGCTATGGGGCAAAGGTTAATTTTTGTACAAGATAAATTACTGTCTTTCCCCAAAGTGTCTGTGAAAGAGACAAAAATTGCATTTGACATGAATATGTCTTAGCTCTGGGGGGGGGGGTTGTTGGAAATTCGCGCGACCAAAATTTGAGACATTTACGTCATTTTGGTTAATGGCGTCATATGGTTAGTGACGTCATAGTTTGGTTATAAGAACAGTTGTTTAGAAAATATTCCAATTAGACATCCATGATCTAGCCTATTTTCCACAGGGAAATAAATAGACCTACAAACACTTTTCATTACACTGTACCGAAACCAGTTGCTTTCAACGTTAGTTGTGGCTACAGAAAAAATGTTTTATCGACCTAAGCTGGGCAAATCAGCTGGAGATTTTACCCACACTAGTATTTAGTTACAATTTCTGACACTGGTAACGCTCAGCGCTAGTAGCATAATGGGAGGCGTACGACTTATCTTCGTAATTAATATACAATTATTGATTTGTTAAACGTTTTTATTTTAAAATATTTACTTAAACACTAAGTAGGGCTTAAAAAAACTAAGCTAATGTGAAAATGTAATGCCACAGATAGTGTTAAAATTTCATGGAGATATCTTAAATATTTTGGAGAAAATGTTCCTTTTCTGGTCAAAATTAGATTTACGGTAATCGAGTGAAAACGTCATTATAGCACAATTTAACCAAACTTAATTTACCAAAACAAGTTTCAAAACGGAACAGTGGTGTTATAAAGAGAGTAAGATATTTGAAAACTAGTGCTCAAGTTTTTTTTTAAAATCTAGTCTTTTTTAAGAACTCTGAGCTGCCTAGGGGTAAAAACGAAGAATTTATTGTTTATTCCGTACCTTTTTTAGTATTACTCTAATGTTTATAGCTCTTTACTATGTTTTAATAATTAACTTTTGCTAACTAACCTCTTTCCTTATTTTTTTCGTTTACCGTTAATTAAATTCTCAAATGTCATATACTGAAGTTTCTCTAAACGAAATGGACACGATCAGCCAACACAAAGTTGTTAATGAACATAACTATAGCCATAATAGGGAAACCTCGCATTGCTTCGACTGAGATCAGCTAAACGGAACCTCTGATGTGAATGCATGGCGAACTATTTCATTTAGTTCACACAAGAGAGAATCAAGCTCGACAGTTAATCAAAGTTCTAAAAAACCTCATCAAAATATGCAAGGGGTTTCGTTGAAAACCAATAACAGTTTCGATCCTCTGAGTACAATGATAACGTCTGGCGATGAACCCTCTACCCCGTCTGGCGAACCTAATCCTCCAACTATTTTCATTCCAAATGTAACTAATGTAAAAAGCATGGTGTCAGTGATCGAACCTGTGTTGTTAAGTAAGGATTACACTTACAGATGTCTAGGCCAAAACAAGATCAAACTGAACCCAGCGACGGTTGACGCATACCGCACAATAATCCACAAACTAACTGAAATGAAAGCTGAATTTCACACCTATCAACTTAAGCAAAACAAAGCGTATCGTGTAGTTTTGAAGCACATGCATTATTCAGTCGATGTTTGGACCGTTCCCCATCAAAACGTTAAAAATGCCACTGGCGTAGGAATAAAAAAAATGTCACAGACATAAAGATCGCCATTTAAGAACAAGGTTTTAAAGTTCGTAATGTTACTAATGACAAACAGTACAAAACGAAAGCTCTCTTGTCGTTGTTTTTCGTCGAACTCGAACCTCAATCAAACAACAAAGATATCTATAAACTACAGTACATCTTAAACGCCAATTTCTTTTGAACCCCCACACAAGAAACCGGAAATTGTGCAATGCAAAATATGCCAAAGTTACGGTCAAACTAAATCGTACTGCTGACATACACCAAGATGTGTGAAATGTGGCCAGGAGCATCCAACGCAACCATGTACCAAGCCAACCGAAGCACCACCCACGTATGCACTTTGTGCCGGGAACCATTCTGCCAACTATAAAGGATGTAATGTATACAGGGACTTAAAGCACAAAACAATTCTTTCTTTGAGATGTAAAGTGATGCAGGTCACTCCTTCTACACAAGTTGACAGAATATGTAGTGATGAGGCACCACTACCTAAGGCATCTGATGAAAATACAAAACTATCTAATAGTTGCACAAGTGACGTCATCAGTGATTGCACATCCACCTGTAAACAGTGAAAACAAGGAAGGCACCAATTGGTTTTATCAGTCATCTCTATAAGAGCAACATAGGTTTTTAGAGGTGAACTACACTTAAAAAACAAAACATTCACGATAATTATCGGTCCCATAAGTATCATACCGACGAAAAACCAGTCCGAAAACCAAATATTCGATTCAGGGATCCTCTACACAGATATGTATTTCCACTTTCAGCTCAAATTCAAAAATTTGACGAAAACAATACTTTCTGTATAAATACAGTACTGTGTTTTGGAAGGAAGTAAGATTTCTAACAATTATTGAATCTCAAAACCTATTCCTGAATCTCTTGTTATCATTAAGGGGTGTTCAATTGTTAAATAATTTGATACTTATGATCTCTACACAACAGTGATGTTTCCTCGAAATTGACTCACAAGCTTTAATGATTATGTTGACCACAGAAAGTGTTTTGAGGTTAGTAAAATACCTAATGTATAGCATAGTATATTGCACAGTTATACAGGGTGTCCATTAAAGACGGGGACAAACTTCAAGGGTTGATAGTACTCATCAAAATACACAAATAATATAAACATATGAATATAAACATATGTCGAAAAAACCTTTGTTTAGCCACAAGCCGCTATTTTTATTTTATACAAAAAGTTACATATCAAGAACTATATAATACACAGTAACCAAACTTTGCACACTTATCTATTGGCCAAAGGGAAAAGTATGATATTCTCAAAGTATCATTTAGTTTGATTTTATATTCTAAAAATGGCGGCGGTTAAAAATCGTTTAATTTAAATTTAAATAACCAAAAACCATTAACTTTATAAAATTTTCACAAGATATAAAAAGGCTGCATTTTTAATTTCAAATCGAACGATGGCGCGTGGGCCCTGTAAGATTTAAAGTGAATTTCTCGCTTATCCGTGGACGGATTTTGTTAACCTAAGTATCGTTCGATTTGAAATTGCAACATTTTTATGTCTTGTAAAAATTTTATTAAGTTAATGGTTTTTTGTTATTTAAATTAAACAATTTTTAACCGCCGCCATTTCAAAAATATGAAAGCAAACTAAATGATACTTTGAGAATATTTTTCTCTTTGGCTATTAAATATCTGTGCAATGTTTGGTTCTGTACCTTAGATAGTTCTTGATACATAACGGATTTCGTATAAAATACAAAATGGCGGCTTGCTGCTAAACGAAGGATTTTTCACTATACTGAACTAAAATCCAAATCTAGAATAATATGTCAAAAGATATATTTTCGAAAGTTGAAAACAATTTTACAACCACAATAGCTACGCTGTATTCATTTCAGATATCGAAAGAAACACGACATACCTTTTAAACACAATATAGCCTACAGGATCTCTGAAAAAATCCACTTCATACTGAAGAAATTGTTACAAAATAAATTTCAACAATACATACAACTGAATTAATTTCAGAAATAGCCGATATCCAGCTTAATGTCTTAAAAGGTAATTTAGGGCGTAACAATGAATATTGTTAGAATTCATACATTTCGGAGTTAAACGCAACAGCTAGTTTATTGTTTTTTACTTACGTGTATGATTTTTTTTGCGTTACAGTTAAAATGTCTAAGTAAAAGTGTCTTTAACTTTTAATATATTAAATTTATATACGTAAATTTATTTCACAAAACAATAACAATTTGTAACCAAAACGTAATATTTCAAATTTCAGCACCTACACTTAGCTCTTCTTCTCCTCCTCCTCCTAGATTTATGACGGCACCCCCTAGTTCTTCTTCTTCTTCTAGGACGCCGTTTTTTCCCTCCGCATTTACGTCTCTTACTCCTTGTCCTCCTTCGTCGTTTTCTTCTGCTAGAACCTCTAGGCTTACATAGACTCTTCCTCCTCTTTTTCCGTCTCCTGTGGTGTCCGCAGCCACAATCTTCACCACCATCACCATCCTCTAAATTTCCCATCAGGACTGGTCTGGTAGCTGCCATCTTGAAAGAAAAAAAATATAAATCTCATAAAATAAGCATGATTATAAGCGACCTGTTCTTACTTAGCTGGGATCAAATTACGAATCTTAGCCTCTTAAATGAGTATATGAATGGTTATGATTCTAATATGCCTTTTTGGTTCTACGTATTATTGGTAATCTGATAATCTAATCTAATCTAGCTGGGTATCATGTTTTGCCACATGAATATTAATCTTTGTTTTTGTGGTCACCTTTATTTACAACTTTCCAGATAGTTCAACAAATTTAGATTGAAAAAGCATAATTTGGTACAACAACGGCTAGAAAAAAACATTCAAGTCAATACCATTTGAAAGGGGTTTAGCTGTGGAAATAATGCATGAATTATGCTAATTACAACCGTAAAATTATCGAATGATTCGATTTTGCTTTGCCCACTCATCGGGCATAACAGAACCCTGAGAAATTAGTAGTAATGCTGGGGTTGGAATGGGGTGGATGAGAATACGTAACTTATTCAAACTCATTGGCAATAAGTAATGCAAAGAACACCAAAAATATCCATGGACCTAGGTGACTGAATTTTCATAGAAGTACCACGTATCTTTTACCCACCGGACATGACGTAATTGATGAGCAATAAATAAAGATATAATCATTACTTTTTTGATTTTCCAAATTTTCAATTTTCAAATCATAAACCTCTCGTTTAGTATTATCCATTCACTATGTATTCGTATATAAATCCACTGACCTTTAATACATATTTGCCTCTCTTTTCGTGGAGAACGCCGCACTCTTTCCCCCTCTTTAGGGCTGTTAGAATACATCTAAAAATTCTGTTATTGACATCGTAGTTTTCTCCAATATAGTTGAGGATTTCTCTGAGTGAAAATCCCTTATGGGACCGCAAATTTCGGATGGCATCTATAATCATCAAAGCTGGCTTCTTTGGAGGGATCTTTGTCATGCTGTTAGAATGATGATACCTCAGTTAAAATATCATATTTTACTTGAAATTTTCAACCAGGAGAAGGCTTAAAGTTCTTAAATTTTGTGTACTTTTATAAGAGACAACATTTTCGAAGATAATTAAGAAACCTGTTTCCATGGCTACATATTTTTTTAGTTGGAGCATTTACGTGAGCATATCTTTCGACAAAAAACCAAGATTTCAGAAACAATCTTTCCAATAACTAGATCCGCATGAACCTAAGGAGCCTCAGCAAATCATTGTGGACTACTAATATTTTCCAAAATCGTTTGTGCATATTTAAGCAAGATTTATTACAGAGTAACCATATTACTTGTAGAACTTCAAAAAACTTTCCCTGTGTTAGTTCAGTAAATAACTGCTTAAATTCTTAATAACATCCATCTTGATGTTGTGAATATAACTTATATTAATGTACAATTATATTAATGTGCTTACTACAGTAGCCTATTACAAAGTACTTAACAGGTTCTTTGTCTACCTATACAATATTGAATAAGATTTTATGACAAAGTTTTCGTATACTTTGGAATATATGTATTTCGCTATACATTTATCAATAGTCAATGGAGATTTCTGATTTCAGAACTTAAAGTGTTATGTCGATTTAATAAAATATTTTACGTATGTCATCATATCACAATCATCACAAAATTACAGCCTAAACAGCAGTCAGGTATTATGTCATCACCCCGAGGAATGATAACGATCAGCTGTTATTTGTCAAAGCACACTTTATTTTGTGTATTCCTACGCCAGACGCATTTTTTAACGGTGGAGAACGGTCCAAACCCCGGTCTTGTTACTAACTAACGTCGATCTGTTGTAAGGAAGCATTACTTAATAGCCCAATGACAAAAGGTGACTGGGTCCAGATTCGACCCTTGCTTAATCGGGATTGGGATGAAATAAAATAGAAGATTTTTTTACTATTACTTATATAATTTCTCAATCATACAAATCTTTAGCAGTGGATTACACGATTAATTAACATGTCTACATAACTTTTATATATTGAGATATTTCATTTAAGTGTATAAACAAAATTACGATGTATAAAATACGGACAAATGGACTTTATTCTAAAAATTATATTTTTACTTAGCGACAAACAAATGAAAAGTAAAAGCTGGTTATTCAAGTAAATATATATAATATATAAATTAGTATTTTTTATAAACTTATGTATTTTCTTTTCAGGAATAAATCGTTACGTTACATCTTTGTAAACGTAACATTGAAAAATCATTTTTTCTATGTTATAATGAAATAAGTTTTTTGAAAATCGTTAAAGCAGAGAGACCCCAAACAATTTGAAAAAAAACCCTTTTCAAGTTTTTGAGATTTCTATTTTTTTTTTTTCAAATTTATTTCAACAACCCAAATGTTTGATTTAGAACATGATTTTAATTCATAATGTTTTATTACAGTTGTATTTTTAAATTATATATACAGAAAATATATATATTTTATTTAACCTAATGTTTGTTACTATGATCATATAAGCTGTATTTAACATTGTTTCGATTTTTACAAGGTTTTGCGATTCGTAGCGCCAGACTTCGCGAATCTAACGTGTGGATACACAGCCTGGATTACCAACAAACCATCTTAAAGGATGCCGCTTTTTTCTGTCTTTCTACGCAGTATTCTAATAGTGCGGACGTTAATCACAAACACCATACAATATCACCGATCGTCACAACACTTTTTTACAATTCGTGACCTCCAAATGGGCATAACGTATGAGAACTCTGCACCGAGTCAAGTAAATATTAACAACTTTTGATGGCAGTGTTTTATATTCTATTTAAACATAGTAAAGTTGATTAATTTTTAGATAATAATTAAATAATACATTATATTTTAAGCCAATATAATAGTGTGTGTGTGTGTTGTGTGTGTGTGTTGTGTCTTGTTGTGTGCATGTTCTCAGATTTAAATACAGAGACAATAGATTCAGTTTTAATCGAACCAGTCTGTACGAACTGTCTAATTATGGGGGTTTTGTTGTACCCAATATGGGGACAAATAATAAAAAAACTATAATTGTAAACTATCACAATTTGATCATAGCTTAAAATACACCATAGTCAACTCTATCTCCAACGTTTAAGATATATATAATTAAACAAAACAGTATTTTTTTCTTATGTGAATAAAACAATAGTTTAAATATTATAATATTATATATATAAATTTAAATATTATTTTTTTTTTTTTGTGTTTGTCTATCCATAATTTAAAAATCATAGTTTTTTATGGCAAAAAATACATATAATTTAAAAAACATATAAATATGGTACAAATTTTTTTTTGCCATAATGTAATTTGTAAAAACATAATTTTTCGTTTTCAGCTTAAAAATACACAATTTCCATTTTCCCATCTAACAAGTAAAAAACTACACATATTTATTTCACAATGTTAATCTATAGATAGGGAAAAATTAATATTATATTAATCAATATTTTTGGATAAAATTGATATTTAGCTCATTTTGATCACCATTTATCTTAAAAATCATAGTTACTGTTATCATGCAGCAAACCTGTATACTCTTTAATTAATCATATGTGAATAGGAAATGTTTATTTATGGACAGATGTATAGTTGATTAGAAATGTAACTATTAATTGTTTACGCTAGACACCTACGTCAGCGCGTCACAGCAGCATGCAAGACTCTTTCAGAATCATAGAGTACAAATAATACTCATATTTATGGTAATGTAAACTGTCATAATTATTATTAATATTATGTTATTGATAAATTCGCTGAGTACGCATCTTCACAGTATTTAAATCTAAGGACAAGTATCAGTCCACTTATACCGTTAATTTTTTGTCAGGAAATGTATTATAAGCTGATCTCGATTTATACTGTGAGAGGCGTCGATCTTTCTGCAATAGCGCCATGACGTCGCAGGCGAATAACTACAACCAGCCAGCCGGACGGTAGCCGTTCCTGTCCGCAGTTCCGTATTTATGGTCCATAAAACTGTCGATTGCTTCAATAACCCATGTTTATAACCTGTAAATGTCTGAGTTTAATACAGTTCTTATGTAATGAGAACAGACACTTCATCAGCGCGTTCCATTTGCATCTAGAACAACTAGGTGTCGTCGATATGTTGTTATACTAGTTAAAAACTGCTATGGTAGGCTATATTGTTATGCTCGGGTCTTGTACGTAGAGGCGGAGCTATTTAGTTCATTTGCTGTGCTTGTTATCACACCGTTTCATCATTCACGCTTATGTATTAGTCGTTTTAATAATATCCTGGAGTGTAAAATTTAAATAACTAAAAATAAAATTTTTCTCTAACATTTCGTTCAAATGGGTTGAGATTATTAGCTAACGAGATCAATTTTTCTCCAAATTCTTATTTCTATCTATAAATATTTCCATAATAATAGAAAACAAATTTGTCATTGAAAATAACAATATTTTTGTTATAGGTTAAACGATTGTAGTTTAGCCTATAAATAAATTTAATTTAGCGTTTTCATATATACATAACTATTGTATTTGAATATGTTACGATTTTACAGGTAGTGCAATATATAGTTTTCCCGTGAAAAGCCTCTTAATTATTCTAATAAAATGAGTTTATATTAAAACACCAAACATTTTGACACATTATTTGATAAAGATATGTCATGTACAAGTCACCCATAATGCTTTAATTAGAATATGTATAAACGTAAAATTTTAGATGTGGTATTTTTGAACACAGCTGTTCATTTTAGGTGTAATGCAAATTTTCCAAAATTTTTTCCGTCGTTCCACTATCAAATAGGGTTTCAACTTCAAGGGTTTCAAGGCCTACTACACATTTTCAACTTTTATTTCAGAAATATAATTAATTAATTAGTTCTTTATTTTCAGAAAACATTACCAATTACAACTTTATTTTAGTTTAACTATAAATTTAAATCAGTCAATTTATTGAAAAGATATTGGTTTTTTAACAGTCAAATGCAACAACTATATAGCAGAATAGATAAATATAAAATGTTAGGTGATTGGCTCTTAGATATTTAATTGTTAGGTTACTTACGGAGAAATGTATATTTTTTAATCATTTTTTAATGATTTAAACAACACATGGGCGTACAATGCCTCCTGGAGCGTCACAGACAGACACAAATTGGGATAAGACTAGTTTTGGCTTCTTTAACGCACGATACGTAACAATAACTAACAAATGAATAACTCTGAGCAAGGTACAGACAAAACACTAATTTTATTTCTATAGATTATTGAAATGGTGACCCTACCACAAGGTAGGTATTTTAAGCCAAGTATGAATGAAGACTGAGTGTGGCGCGATCTTGTAGTCTCGTTACTAACTAAGGCTGACATGATCCTTAGACAGGACTGTTAATTAATAACGTAGTAGCCGATTGCAGCTTAGGGACCTACAGTTTTAACGTGGATTCTGAACCACTGCCTCTGAATTACGGACTGGTTTAATTATGAAGATGGTCTTTGTGGATCGTAGTGTTCAATAGTGCGGACGTTAATTCTCAACAGCGAATACTACACCTACCAACCACCGGACATAGCTATCCACAATTCGTGACCTCCAAGTAGCTGGATTACAGGACACGCCTCGGCCCTCGTTTGGCAGAGCTATAGAGTATTTATAATTTTAAGTAATGACAGTTGTTTTGCTAGTCTCCCTCCCCCGAGTATGTATGGCAATGCCAGCCAGCCAGCCATCAACACTCCGTATGCGCGACGGGTCTAGCCAATGAACCAACTCCAATTTACCAACAGCTAATTGACAGCGTCCTAGGCTGGATTTATGTGTCGTGGTTTTGCATTCTCGTCGGATATGTTGATTGCCGCATGAAGCCTTTGCATGTTCGTCACTGTCTCGACTTGCTGTCTTGAATTTGACAAGTATTTTAAAATAATACAGTTAGGATGTTTTGAGGGATCGAATACGGATAGTGTATCTCATAATTAAAATTCAGTATCTGAGCACGTCTATTTAGTTAATAAAATTCTAAGATATTAAAATATAAATAGAAAACATCAAAATAGATGTACGAGTAAATAAACGTTATCAATGAGGTGACATATACTGTCTCCCTTTTAAAGTATATCAAATACTTTATATTAATGATTAAATGCTAAATGTAAAGTATTATATACTTTTAATAAACTATAGGTAACGTTAAACAAATATAGGTTTCAAAAATAGTTACAATAAACGGTATAAGTGGACTGACACATACTTTCTCAATGAAATCAATTTAAACGACAATCTTTTATAAAACTGTCATATACTACCCCCCACTCCATAGTACCAAGCTTTTTTGAGTTATTTTATTGGGTGATGTTTTCTTACGATGCATACCAAGTTTCATGGAAAAAATTGGGAAATAAGGAAGAAATTAATTTTTAAATATTTTCCATAACAATAACATTTTATTCTTATGGAGAATATTTAAATTGGTCGCTCTCAGACAATGTACTGAGTTTATCACGGACATTAAAATAATATTTTTTTAGTTTTTAAGCTGATGTCTAAGACCCCGATGTTTTGAAAAATGCGGGTGGTGTCATTTTGTTTACCTCTTAAAGGACTATAAATTATATAACTTTCATAGAAATCGTTAGAGCAGTTTTTGAGACATTTTGATATTACGTGTTTTGGGGGGTTTTAGGGGTAAAATATCCTTAAAATCAATAATTGCTAAATATAAAAAACATCCCGAGATACCGTGGAGCATTACCTACTTGCCGAATTTCATAAAAATCGGACCAATAGTCTCGTCTCTAGGCTTCATTACAGCCCCAAACACACATAGAAGTCACGAAAACCCCTATTTTGATTCCGGGGGCACCATAATGGATATATCCCACCAGTAACTTAATTAAAAAATGCTGATCAATAACAATACTTTCTCTTTATCCTCTCGTATATGGGGAGAAAGTAAAAATTCGAACACCTCTCATTACAAGTTTGAACATTTTGGGACATTCAACCCACCCCCCCCCAAAAGGTAAAACAAACCTTTTTGAGCGGGGTTGTATTGGAATATGTAGCCTTATACTGTACTACAAAATTCACGGAAAACGATTGAGAAATAACAAAAAAGTTATTTTTAGTAATATCTATCAGAAGAAACATTGGGGGAACATTAGGCTCTGGACAACATGCACTGTGCTTACCGAGCACAGTAAATTTTATATTTTTTCTGGAACCATTGGTCGTACACTATTAGATCAATATACCTAAGTTGTTTATTTTTTATAATGATGAATAACATCTAAATTTATTGTTTTGTAATAACATAAAAAATGCTTTTGGGACATTTAAAACCCCATAACTTTTAAATCGTCATTTTTTGTAACATATGGGTGTTATATTATTTGGTGACAAGTATTAAACCATACAATTTTTATAAAAATAGTTAAGCCTTTTTTTTGAGGAATTGGATTTTTAAATTTTGTGGGGGTTTCAGGGATAAATTCCCGTTAATTTTTTTAAGAATGAAAAAGGGTCAGGGTATTGCCAATGTAAACCCTTGTAGGAAGTTTAATAAAAGAACAATTGCTTCTGGACTATTGGAGTCGTCTTGGGATTGTTACTTAGACAGACAAAATCAAAACGGACATTTTCACTCTAAAAGTAGAAAATGTTGACGTAAACAATACTTTCTACAAATACAGTATATATTAAACATATTAATTTATTACTTTACGAATAATTTACTACTATTAACTACGAATGAAAAAAAGGACTTCAATAAACCATCGTTAGCAATAAACTAACGTTAACAATAATCTTTCGTTAGCAACAAACTATTGTTAGCGATAAACAATGGTTCTATCCATACATTTTACGGATCAGATGATGGTAAGGGTATTAAGAATAATATGAATAATTTATTTGTTATCTTGTTTCAAGTAATGACGATTTAATGTAATGGATTAATTATTAAATTCAATTAAGTCGGAGTGGTTACCAAGATAAGGCGTTTAATTGGTCTTAATTGAGCAGAATAATCGCAGATATCGTGAACCAGTCTCAGGTCTCCAGGGGCTGATCGGCTCGGCATCTCATCTTGATCTTCTTATTGATATATCAGTTCTAATTGAACCAAGTAATTCAACAAGTGCATTTACGGAACTTATCAGAATATTAGAAAAGCCTTGATGTTCAGATCATACGAGACATCGTTGAGCAACATGATGCAGCATAAATTGAGTGGCAAGACCGAAGGATCCACTAAAATGGGATGGAGAACTTGAAATAGTTTTGATCGAGAAAAATGTTTAAAATGTTACTAAACTAGTATGAATTCTTCTCCATATCATGAATAGTGGTTCTTCATGTGTAGGCGTACATAACCATCGAATAAATTAACGGTCGTTTCCTCAGAGTAATGAAAAAAATATTTATTAAATCAATCTAGATAGTTATAATCTCTAGACCAACTTCATCAGGATCAATAAACCCGTGGTCACTTCAATAGACTGTTTCTACAGACTTAGTGTTGGCCTTCAAAATTGGAAATATAAATAAATATACATTAAAAAACTATCAAGCCTTAATCAGATATTTTGAAGTCAAGCGTTGGTTTGAATACTTAGACTTGACAGCAAATTCGAACATTATCCGTGTTATCTCCATAACAGTGTACAACAATTTTGTCCTGTTTGATGTGGTCTTAATCAGCATCAATGCTGTACACTCATAATACATTCATGCCGCCTTCTTACCTCTATTTTATATATTCTGGATTCGGCTGCACCTATTACCATGTTTAAAACATAAACATCCATTAAAATTTTGGTAACCCAAAGTAAAGCAAAACCTTTAAATAGAAATAAAAATTCATTAACATATTTTTCGTAACAAATTACCGCATTTAATTTGCTAAGCTATAAATTTAACCAACAAAAGAGAAACAAACTATAAATGTTAAAGTTAACGCTAATGTTTGCACATTAGATTTATATACAATATCATGTAATAAATATCATGCATTTTTAATACGTTCATAGCTAAAAATAAACATGTGACATGGGAATTTTTAATGAGTAAATTAAGTAAATTGTTTTGTCAATATTAAAATAGTAAAACAATCTAGGTTACTATTATTACCTCACCATTGAATAGAAACCTTGTGTGAGGACTTGGTCAGTAACAAGCTTCACAACCATCATTCATTAACATAACAAGTCTTTGTAGCATTATACAGTAAATATTAATAATTTATTTAACTAATACTTATCAACCTTTTGGTAGCTTTAGACAAAGAAGAGTAAAGGAAGAAAATTTCACAAGATGAAAAAGCAAAGTACTCAAAAAATTTTTTCAAAACAAATTATTTTACTTTTTGAACAATCAGTTTTTTAAATCAAACAATGAGAAATATTTCATGAATGTGAAAGAAAAATTTTTCCAAAATATAATATGGGAATGGAATGGAATTCATATATTCCAATATATGATTGGAATATAGTAAGGCAATGCACTGTACCATTAGACTCTCCGAATTTAAAATATATATCCTGAGTACAGAATAAATAATACGAAGCAGGGTAATTGGGTGCATAAAAAACTGATCGCAGATGATTTGTATAGGACCGATATTATTGGCCGGTATTATCGAGCGGCACAACACATACTCCAGCACTCAATGTAATGTGGTCGATGCGATGTCGAGTGAAGAAACGGAGAATATCCCTTACTCCTCAAGCCGAATGAATGAACATCTCATCCACCAACAATCTCCTGAATGTTTTTCTAGTTTAATAAAATGATCTCCAATTATATACGTTTAAATATTTTTATCCTCTAACAAAATTAATTTACCATTGATATAAATAAAACTATGCTTAAAAATTGTGATATCTTTGCTTATTGCCCAACGTACACCGTAGAAAAGCCAAATTAGGTGTTATCTCATTATGTCTATAACAAATCACACCTTTCGGTAAAAATGGGACCACCCACTCTCATGAAACTTATTTTAGTTTTTTGATACCTTTTGTATGAGGTTTTTGTTTACTATAAACCGACAAAAATTCTTTTAAAATAATTAATAACATATTTAAAAAAATCTTTATTATCGCTTTTAATTTTATCCAAGTTAGGCCATTAGAAATTTGTACTAGTGTTTTAACAATAATTCCATTGCATTTCACGGGGAGGATTTCAAAAGTCCAAGACAAGTTCTCAGAGCACTATACTGGATTCCATCAACAGTTTCCAACAGACTTGAGGAAGCATTGCCGTAGATAAAGCGGGCAAAATCAATTACAAAACGGATCAGTGACTTATAAAGGTTAGTGAGAACCAAAGGATCAGCACCCCAATACTGCAAGGTAACTGCCCTCAGGATGGTTATTCGTCTTTTATATTTTGGCTTTTCCATGTGAGTGAAAAAGCCAATCCATATCCTATTAAGTGTAATGTCAAGGAACATAAGTTGGTTTCTGAAAGGAATGGTCTGGCCATTATATTCAATAATAATAGTAGGTTGAATCAACCTTCGTGAAAAGAGGAAACCAGCAGACGTGTCAGTAGAAATATTGAAGCCATTCTTAGTTAACCATAGAAACAAACACTTCATAGCATCATTCAGAGCAGTTTGGTAGGACTCCCAAGAGCTGTTACTCGTATATATCACCAAATATTCGGCGAATCCAAAAGTCTTTACTTAGTAATCAAATAAAGAAAGGAATCAGTATACAGAGAAAGGTAAAGGACTCAGAACCGAACCTTGCGGTACGCCCATGCTTGTACGACAAGGGGCCGTTAAAGTGTTATCGACTCTTAACTGAACAGATCTAGAAGAGAAGAGATTCAATTTGTAAAGAATCATTTCTGATAGAACCCCAATACCTGATAGGTGTCTGTATAAAACATTTAGATTAACATTATCATAAGCACCTTCGATACCCAGAAATACTCCAGCTAGATATTCAAATTTGGAAAAGGATGTCTGGATGTCAGTAGTTAGGATCTCCAAGTTGTCAACACAGCTTCTTCCTTTTCGGAATGCAAATTTAGTACAAATCTAATTCCTTTCCAAAATCCAAACCAGTCAAAATAAGTTTGTTCCATCCTCATGGTGGACCGTTGAGTGATCTGCCTTCATTTAGCACCGAAACCATCAGACCATTCAAAACTACCTCATCTATAAACGTGTTTCTGCAAATACCAAACGATACATGAGAACACGCAAAAGAATTTCTGTATCCAATTTTGCAATAATATTGATCTTTTAACCTCTTGCACCCAAATATGGAATCAAGAACAAATATCTACCAAAGACAAATAGGCGGCGCCTGGAAAATCTTTCCGAATGCTCTGAGATTTTAGATAAATTGGCTCCCCCTTGTGCTGATGATATTTTTTCCTACAACCGTGCGATAACAGGCACATTTCGCACTGTTGGCAGAGTGTATAAGCAGCACATATCCACACTAGGGTGGATATAGGGCGAATAAGGAACCGGCCAATCACATGCACGGAACGCTCCAAATCTATATGAAACTAACCTATAGCAAACGCTAAGCGCTCATACAGCTGATAAACGGTAGTCGTTCCTACAACACTAATTTCCGGGTTTGCGCAATGAAACTGAGGTTCCTGGAACATAAAATTTATGCTTACATTTGTACCAACTGGAATATCAAACATAACCTAAATGACTTTTCTATTTTAGGACATATATTGTGTGCCTTACGAGTGCCGCACTGTGTTATAGCCGCCCTCAAAGTTTTGGCAGCACTCAGCTGACGCTCCCGTGCGATATTTCATCGTTTGCGCTCTAGTTACGCAAACAGCTATTTTCTGCACAGAGTCAAACTATTATCTTCAAAAAAATAGCTTAGATGATGAATTTTCGATGGATGAGCTAGGTAATTTAAGTCAAGTATGAGTAAAATGATGTAATGATGATTGTGACGCGATGTTGTAGTCTTGTTACTGATTATGGTTGACACGTTCCTTAGCTAAAACTGTTAATTAATAGTCCAACAGCAAATGTTTCAAGAGACCTACACTTGGATCCGAACCACCTTAGCTCCTGAATTACGAACTGGTCTAATTATGAGGATGGTCTTTGCGGATGAACCTAGTATTCATAATTAATCTGAATGTTTATTACTAACCATGTATAACAAAAAATCTAATATATTGTTGTGTATACATAATACATTTAGAGTATAGAGATAACCAAAATATATACATATCAAAATTTTAAAAATATTGTTCTTATACTTTTAAAAATGCAGCAAGTATTTAACACTGCCCTTTCAGCATTGCTGTTTAACCAATACCAGCAAGGGCGCTATTGGTCAGGTTAATTGTAAATTTAAATTACTAGAGAAAAAAATCTGTTTTGAGTCTTTCAATAGCAGGTGCCTACAACCAAGAACAGTACTGTATATCCAAGTACTATGTTGAGCGCAATCAATTATGGGAATTTTATTACCCTGAATATTTTACAAATCGAACTACTACTTTCTTTTGTGCGAAAGAAATATGAAAATTGAAGGCAAATGCTGTTAGTTCCGCCCGTGTCTGTGAAGCATCGGGGCTTCGCACGTGGGAAATCTCAGCTGGAAACTCTACATGTTCTTTCAGTTTCACTCCTTTCAGTCTACAGATTACATCTTCGCTCTGTGTAATCTATGTTAATGAGATTACAACTGTAAGTACTCACATCAGCTTACACTCCAACTGTCAAACCCGGAAATCATTTTCAATATTCAATCTGTGCAATTATTTTTTATAAACTTTCATATTTGAAAATTTCTCATGTATATATTTTAGGAATGAGATGGATCAGGAAACAAATTGCTGGGATAAATGGTTTGATATGAAATGGAGTATATTATTCGCTTTCATGCATCTCAATAGAACGCATCCCTCCAAGCATTGGTGCGCCTCTGATATATCCTCAGAATTTCGAGACTTGAATTTTTAACCTTATAAGATATAATTTGAATCTTTTTTTATATAACATAGACATATAATTTATAATAGAAATGGATAGTAAAATTTCAGATTATTGTAGTAGTTGGAAAGAACAGTAACCTCCAACAGTAAAATAACAGTATGCAAGAGAG
Organism: Nephotettix cincticeps; assembly: GCA_023375725.1. Taxonomy (NCBI): domain Eukaryota; kingdom Metazoa; phylum Arthropoda; class Insecta; order Hemiptera; family Cicadellidae; genus Nephotettix; species Nephotettix cincticeps. Next base: position 133,828,044 of record CM041786.1, on the reverse strand, counting down.
AAATCTGAAACTTTCTGCACGAGTTAATCGTTAGAACTCAACCTTCCTTATAAAATCTATTATATATGTAGTGGAAAAAAATAACATATTAATTTGGTCTTAATACTACATTATAAATGAAGACCGTTCATTCTAAAAGCTAAATAAAGGCAGAGCACTCAGATTTTTCTATAGAAGGTAGCTAGCTAGCTAGCTGTAAATAAAATGACTGGAAGAATTAAAAGTATAATTAAATCTGTCTCAAAAAAACTTTAATCTAGAATCTGCATTTGCCTTGGTAAGTTATTGTGTAAGAATATTATAGTTTTAAGAATTGAAGGGCTTCAGCAAAATGGCTAGAGAGTGTGTATTATGCAACTACTAGAGAGATAGAGAGCTATAGAAGATGAAAGGAATAATATTTAATGATTTTTTTCTCCTTGTAACAAAAAATATATTCAACAATAAATCAAAATGATGAGAAAACCCCCGTCACATTGTCCAGTGATGTTGACCAGGAATACTCTAAGTTTAAAATAACACTATGTTCATTAAAGTGACATAAGTCAAGACAAGTAAATTATCTCCCTCTTCCCCCAAAGTACATCATAAAATGAGAGAGTTCCTTAGATACCTACTTAGATACTTAGATTATTGAAATGGCAACCTACCCAGGTAGGTATTTTAAGCCAAGTATGAATGATAAATGAGTGTAGGATGATTGTAGCGTGATCTTCTAGTCTTGTTACTGACTAAGGCTGACATGTCCCTTAGACAGGGCTGTTAATTAATAGCCCAAAAGCCGATGGCAAGTAATGGACCTACTGTTTAACGAAGAATCTGAACCATGGCCTCTGAATTACGAATTGGTCTAATTATGAGAATGATCTTTGGAGGATGGCGGATTAACGTAGTATTCAATAGTGCGGACGTTAATCCACACAAGAGAACACTACATCCACCGATCATCTCTCACAACTATCCACAATTCGTGACCTACAAGTATCTATGGATTACAGGACGTCGCCACCGTCCTAGTCGAGGTGAAAAATGCGAGTAGCTTGATTATTGTTTTGTTAATTGATAACTATTTTTGTAACTGCTGCAAAAATGACCATTTTAATAAATACGTTTTCCCAAAATACTATTCAAAGTCATTATCTACACTCTGGAATAGATTCTCATATCAGACATTTATTTAAGGTTTTATGTTTTAATACTCGTATTTTGTCATGATGATAAATATCTCGTTTCATTACGCTGAATCATACAAACTGCACAAGGGACACAGGCTTACCGATAGTTTCCTCCATAAAGTTATACTTTTATGTAATATGAAAATAAACTTTTATCCACTATCATGATTCTAAATAGTAGATCAGATTGTAATAAGTTTAATTTTGTTTTGCTATCTCTATTATTTTTGTTTGAATAATCCTCAGCACTCAGCAACGCAATCAGAACGCTTAAAATGAAATGATCAAACAGTGTAAATTAATTCATTATAAGAAATGCAACTATGATGAGAACAGTTGTAATGAGTTTTCGTTGTTATGTCAAAGATCATGAATATGAATCTAGGTCATAACGTTCTTAAAACTAGATTTGAGATGAGGGAAATATTAATAAGTTCTTCTTGGCGTCAACACTGTTCACTATATTTCTCATAAACATAGTTAGTAATGTGAAACTTTGAACACAAAGCTGCCTAGCTTTCCAACATCCAAACAACATTTGACAATCACAGCGATTTATTTATTGATAAAGGTTCTAGACCAATCAGATCTCAACATTTGACGAAAGTAATGTCATTATGGATATAATTAAATGCAAAATCAGCTGATTTATCCATAAAGATATTTCATTTTAGTGACTAACCTCAAATTTGAGTTTTGAACCAATAAGAACAACGTAGTTCGCACATCAGAGGATTACTCCAAGAATGAAATACATATTAATTATTTTTCATACCAATTATATTGCAATGGTAGTAGATAAATGAAATGTACAACTCTTGTTTTTAAAAGTATGTATATTGTTGGTCAACAAGGTAAGGGTAAGAACACTTACATATTGAATTTTGTTTGCTAAAAAAAATTAGCTAATTTGTTAAGGGGATCACCTAACAAAGGAAGTACCCTAATATGTTTAGTATAAGTAAGTATATAGTTCTTAGTTTATTATCATAAGTGTAATTAAACACAGAGTAACAAAGAAGAAATTGTTGTGAAACTACTATAAACCAAATGTATTTATTTAATGATGCAATAATATTGGAATGGATTATATTTTTTTGCCAATTCATATTTAAATGTATTACCATTTTTATTATAAGTCTTTATGAATATCTTCAAGATGAAAAGAAAAAAAAGTTTCTCAACTAAATCAGTATAGGTCCGTATTAGAGCACTTAAACATCACTCTATCTACCCCAGATGCTCAGAGCACTGATGTAACTAACTACTTATATAAAAATATACATTATTAACATATTATAGAATTCATTATTTAATAAATAGTTTAGGCAATAGTAGTAGACTAATTAAAAACTGTATGTAACCATATTAACTACAACATGGAAACATGTAAATCAGTTACGACCATTTTATTAGCGCTATCAAATAATCTTAACCGTGCATAAAAGGGTAAAACCATTTGACGTCAGTGTGTGAGTTTATATCCTCGAAGGGAATGTAATTGGCACGGGTTTCATGTGAAATGTGTTTATTGTTGATCTGACCTTGGCTGCAAACCAAAGCTTGTCAACTGATTACTTGTTACTTATGTCTTCCACCTACCCTAACCTTCACAGTAATATCTAGGTAAAACCTCGGAAATGTGTAAATTTCTATGTTATTATACTGTATTTGCAATATATTAAACAAGAACAGACATAATTTTAGAACTTAAAGAAATTTTAATTCTCGTAATAAATAAACGGCATCATTCGAAGTGAATTATAATTTCTTCCTATAAAAGTAAAATTCCAGAAGCTGCATACCTTTAATAACACGTTATATTCTTATCGAAATAATATTTTTTTAAGTGATCATAAAATTTCCTGCACACAAGCTTTTTATACAAGTTTAAAGAGTTTTGGGGGAGACCTAACTCCACCACCTCACCAACACCTGTGCGATAAAATAATAACAAACATTTTATCTCGGGCTTTATTGGATGATATGAGTTATCAAAACAAATTTCAGGTAAAACGAATGAGAAATAATGAAGAATCTTTAGTATCACCCATAAGATTAACATCAGACGCCCTCAGACATCGTACTGCGTTTACCACGGACAGGAAATTCAATATTCCTCTGGAACTTTTAGCCAAGAATAACTCAAGATACTAATTTGTTCAGATATTTGAGCTCGTGTAATAGTTAGAATTAAGTTACCGGTAATTTATAAATTTAGTTATTGATGTAAAATTCGAAAAAAATGTTTTCTAGACATTTAAAAGCTTGCACAGCCTTGCGCCGTAATTTTTATAGGAATGTGGGCAGTGAACCTTTTTTGGGACTTAAAGCACTAAAACAATGAAACTGTTGCCTAATCATAATTATTATCGTTAGAATCAATTCTAAAAAGGTTGCTTTTCCAAGTTTTTAAGGATTTGAGCGGTAAAATTTAAAAACCATGAAAAAATCAAAATGAAAATGCCTGCGGATAAAAACACATACGTACCAAATTTGATCAAAATCGAAGCAATGGTTTAGGCTATGGCTCTGTGTACATACACAAACACACACACACACACACACACACACACACGTGCGCGCGCGCACACAGAGTACATTTGTGTAAAACAATACATTTTTATTATACTATCGTAGTGGAAAAAAATAATAGTTCAATTGGGATATTTGTATATCCCAACCGAAATCTGTAACTTAACATTCTGTTTTTAATGTAAATTATTGGGTAACTATTGAAAACGGGAGGAAACGTGTAATTAAAAACTCAGACTCAGACAAGTCCAATTAAAAATATTGAATAATATTCGTATGGTTACAAAACCTATTTAAATAATAATTAAATAACACTAAATTAAACTTTAACAGTATAATTATTATTAATAGACTTAAAATAGAAACATCACGAATGTGAACAAGGAGGAACTTGGCAAATTTTTTATTTCCACGAGTATACACTTCGCCCAGGAAACAGGACCAATTCAATTATGAACGTAAAAACAAATAAGTTCACAGAAATTTCATCAGGACAGTTTTCAGAGTAGCATGGTTTTATAGTACTTCTATTCTTCGTCCAATCCAATTGGTTTGTTTATTTAATTAACAAAAAAATAAATTGTATAGATTAAACTTATAAAACAAGAAACATAGCCGAAGGAAGTTTAAACATACTTTTCTTATGGACTTCTTAAGTTGTTAAAAAAACAACTCCTTCTTAACTTATCAAATACTAATGTTTCAGGTGTTATCAAATTAGTAGAAAAATAGTAAGTTAAACTAATAAGGTATTCTTATCTTGTAGCTAATTTTATCGATACCGAATTCAGTAGAGACGTGTATTCCTACATTTATTCGGATTAATTTGTAATCTAGACTTATCGGTCTATCGGAACGGGTAGATTGGAGGGGTATTATATCCCAAAATGGGTTTCTTACATATGTTTTTCATGTAACCTTTGATTTTTAAATGTTTTTAATTTTGCATATCTTCTTTTACAATTATTAGAATCACTCAAAAACTACACGGTGTAGTATTTTAAGTTTTGCTCTATCTCCAATGGTTAACGAGGTATTTGTATGTCCAAACACAGTACTTTATATTTTGGGACTCCAATGTTAATTTTATGGAAAACATTAACACTTCACTTATTAACCTATATTTTCGCATGACATTTTGTATTGAGTTTCATGTGGTTGAGATCCCTCAATTTATGCTTGAAAATTATAGTTTAAGTGTTTATCATGGCAGCTAACCTGCATACTATTTTCCCATGTTAATTATTTAGGAATTGGTTCCTTGAACAGATGTTGTTGAAACTTGACATAAATGGTCAAAATCAAACTTGTTAATGTTAGAAATGCCTACTTCCAGTGTTCCTTACTGCAGCAAACCTACGTATTCATCCCCATGGTAATCTTACTGCAAACTCTAATATTTATCGACAGATACCGATAATACTTAATATTATTAGTGTCATATCTTTGATATGGAAATTCACCGAGTATGCAGGCCTGCTGTGACGGGGATATTTTAATCAATAAAGGTCTTAAAACAGGTATTTTTCCTTCAGACCTGAAATAAGTAGAGCGGTGCTTCCTGATGTTGCTAGTTCAGTTATCAGTCGATTTCGCTCATTACAGTTACAGGCTACAGCTAAGGATTATGAACCTTTAACATTTTAACAACTATGCAACTAATTTGAGGTGCATTATTTGCTTGTTGTGTCCCTTCCTAATTTGGTTTTAGGATAACTGTTCTGTCGGCGCAACACTTGTGTAGGATATTGAATGATTTCGAGCAAAACCAGTTTACGGCACTGATCCATGATTATCTCTTACGTCGTCCTTAGGCACGGAGTTAATTTTTTAGTTTTTGTCACATATAGCTTAACAATAGAGAAAAAAACATTTACCATAGTAAAAACTCATAAAATTATAATTGTCAGATAAAAAAATATATAAGAATAATAGAACTATTAGGTTTGCTCTGGGGGGCATCGCCCCCCCTTAATGTCCATGCTTACGTGCCTCCCATAATGCCCTTCTAAGTAAATTAAACAAGTATGGTGTTTCAAATTATACTTTTAGGGTACTAACAAGTTTGCTGTAGGTGTATGGATGAAGTTCTTGAATTTAGCACATGACATCCCACAAGGGTCCACATTGACACCTCGGTTTTTTATTATGATAAATGATATCTACTATGCCTTGGGTGGAAATTTGGTTTTGTTTGTAGAAGACACCTACTCCTGTCTACACCTACCTGAAAATATATTTTCGGTCCAAGGACAATAAATAAGTTAGCTGATTTCTCTATAATGAATAAATCTTAATCATGTATTTTTTTGAAAGAGCAAGAAAAAGATGAAAGACGTTTAACGAGCACAATTGTAAAGTAAATAAATTATTGTAAATTTTTTTCATTTTACAGTATTGAGCTTGATTCAATACAAGGTAGGATGGAAAATATAGTTTGTCGCTCGGATCAAACGTTCCTATTTTAACCTCAATAATTTACAGACCTCGGTGACGCATCGGTCGTTAATCTTCATATCGGATACTATTTTTGATTATTATTTTCAAAACTCCATTTTTTACAACTTTTAGTACATTGCTTGGTAAGACAGTAAATAAAAACGCATAGAAAAAACAAAATAAACCACTTATCCAATCCACAAATTGTGGATGGTTTTTTGATCCTCGGTTTACTATGATCGAATACTTTCTGACATTGTTTGGACCGTTCGGTTTCGTCTAAATGTCAGAGGTTCGGAATCAGCTGTTCATACCCCGAGATGTAAGGCGATCGTTGCAGTCGACGATTCCCTGGCAGCGGGCGAGATTTGCGATGTTTTCACCCGCTCATTTTCTTGTCGTGTTTCAATTCTGCACGATGATAATAAAACCCTCCAATAGCACGCTGTTCACGAGCCTGAGCCGGTCGAACAGCAAGTCTCGTAAACGCTTGAGTCATGGCCGAGTGATACAAGCGGTTACTCCAACAAAGCGATTACAAATTTATTTATTTATGGAATAATATCGGAACGCCAGAGTGCGCAATGGAATAATGAAAGGTGGATTGGAAGGTGATTACTCGTATTCATATTCATATCGTGTTTGTATTCATATCGAATTCGTATCGGGTTTGTATTCATATCGTATTCGTATTCTTATCGGGTTTGTATTCATATCGTATTCATGTTCATATCGGGTTTGTATTCATATCTTATTCTTATTCATATATGGGTTGTATTCATATCGTATTCATTTTCATATTGGGTTTGTATTCAAATCGAGTTTGTATTCATATCGTATTCATATTCATATCGTATTCGTATTTATATCGGGTTTGTAAGCATATCGTATTCGTATTTATATCGGGTTTGTATTTATATCGGGTTTGTATTCATATCGTATTCGTATTCGGCCGAGATATCGACCCAACCACTATGTAGATATTTTTGTGCTTATGAGTGAAGGTTGAGTGTGATGAATGTAGTGTGTGTAATGCTTTTGATGATCTGTAGCTTGAAATTCGCTATTGGTGATGATGGATTTGTGTTATTTAGATGTTTATTACGGCCATTTTCCATAACAATTTTAAGTAAAAAAAAGTTTCACGACATTCGGGATCTGTAATATATACGTCCTCAGACGAGCTATTACCTAAAATATAACACCATTAGTACATAATACAGACTAAGTAGGTGTAAACCTGAAAACAAAAAAGGTTAAAGCAGTGAAAAAACTTACAAACACTACCATTCACTAACAATTAATTACAAGGGTTGCCTTTTAGTCTTTATGACGACTTGACGCGTTATGTTTCTTGTGTACGTAACTGTTAGTGAATTGTATTGTTTGTACGTATTTCGACTTCTCTAAACAAATCAGGTTATGTTTCAGGCACTAGCTCGCCTGAGGACGGGATTAGATTCCAGATCCCGAAACGTCGTGGAACTTTGTTTTACTTAACATCATTACAAAAATAAAATGATCTGGAGCTTTGTTAAGGTCAAAAACCAGATGATTAATTTGTTAGGATAATAAGTATAGACGTTGGTCAACTATAATAAGATCAAATCAGTTTATTGATAGACAATGATAAAACCAATCCCAAAAACACCGTAGAATAACACGTTTATTCTTTAACAAGAATCAATAACAAAACAAGAAAACAATCATACTCCCAATATCACAAATAAAAATAAATTAAATCAATCAATAAATAACAATAAAACAACTTAACAACAATTAATTACTTGACATTATACTTCAATATTTGCAGCCATTAAATAAACAGATAGTAAACAATGGTATAAAGTAATGTTTTACAGAAAAACTGTTCGGGCTAAATAATTTTGCTTAAAAGATTACTTGATTTAGTATTTCTTCATTTTTACCTAATATTTTGACCACTAAAGCTTCTTTAAAATTCAAAAAGCAAACATATACTGTTTCTGAGAAAGTACAAGTACATGGTGTTTTGACCTTATTCTGCATGCATAATATCAATAATGTCTGTCATCTTATGGATTATGATTAAACCATGATTTAACCTGAATTATCGAACTATTTAGATCCTCATAGATATACATTAAAACATAAGTGTATTTACTTTGGGAAATGGATTAGCTCATGGAAATGTCTAAAGGGAACGTTTTCAGTTCCCTTTAGACAGCTACCCTTATATCAATATGACGTCACTTCCGTTTCAAATTTTGATCCGACGGATTGCCAAACACCGCCCCTCAGAGCTAGGACACATCCATGTCAAAAAGAAAACAGATATTATTTTCTTAAAACGTATGGACCAGTATTTAATAATTTATACAAGCAAATTAGAATATATTTTACACGTATAGTTTGGGTTGTCAGATAACCATAATTCAAAACATCTAGAGTCTCCCACGAGGGATTTCGAGAAATAAATTAAAACCACTGGGAGTATGATCAAACAGAATTTCCATAACATTAAGTTAAAAGATCGGAGGGCGAAATAACAGAGTTCACGTCGTTTTGGACATAAATAATTTAAAGTTTGAAGCCAGTCGGAATCAATTAGTTACGCTGCTCGTGATGACGGAGTTGTGATATGAGCTATTATTACGATGTATTAGCGCCCCCCCTCCCAGCCCCCCAACCCATCTGCGACCACGGCGCTCTCCCGCGCGCTAGGAATTCGTTAAATATGTTCCAACGTTATATTCCGACGATATTTTGGTCAAAATATGTAACTCATATTCAAATCTCATCGAAGATTTTAAGATAAATATAAATAAGTTCAACTGTATTAAGTGAAATGGATTTCACTCATGCATGTATCCTGTTAAAAACAACAACCACTTGACTTAACGGGATCATTAACTAACAACCAAATAAAAAAGGCAATTACGTCCAGTTTTCCACCATAAAACTAGTGACCTTCTGAGACAATGAGTAGAGTTATATCATAAAAATATTCCATGCAAATATGGTTTTTAGATGGATTAGTTTTTCTTTTTATTCAGTTGATTTGTATGGGTTTTTTTCAAAACTTTCTATCATTCTGTTCAAAATAGGAACTCAAGACCTCAAATAGAATGATTCTGCACACAAAAAGTGTACGTAATATATATCCTTCATGGAAAATTAACAATAATGACTGGGACGGTGGCGTGTCCTGTAATCCAGCTAATTGGAGGTCACGAATTGTGGATAGTTGTGAGCGTTGGTCTTTGGGTGTGATATTCTCTGGTGTGGATTAACGTTAGCACTATTGACTACTACTTTCATCCGCAAAGATCATCCTCATAATTATATTTGTTCTTAATTCAGAGACAGTGCTTCAGATTTCACGTTAAACTGTAGGTCCCTTATATGCTTTTGACTGTTGTGCAATTAACAGTCCTGTCTAAGGAACATGCCAGCCTTAGTAACAAGACTACAATATCGCGCCACAATCACCTATCACTTATTTCTCTTTCATACTAGGCTTTAAAAGGTAATAGAAAATCTACTTAATATTTTTCAACCTCAAACCTATTACATTTTTGTCCCCACCACTTTAATAGTAAAGTGGTGGGGACAAAAATGTTAATAGTTTAAGTTTAAATTAAATTTATGAGGAAAAACAATTAACGAAGTCATGCCTACTTGTAATCATTAAATACAATATACCATGGCACCTTAAATTTCATAATCGGGTAGTAAACAAAAGAGTTATTTGAGGGTCTTAGTGAGACACAAGAGTTAAAAAACTAAAAACAGAAAGGTTAAGACATTTATTAGGTAAAAATGTTTGTATTTACTTCCCTGTGGAAAATAGCTTAGATTATTGATATGTCTAAAGGGAATGTTTTCACATTTATATTATTCTATATTAAAAATTCAATAGAATAGCTGTAGTAGTTTCTATGGGAACGTGTTTCAAATTTTCATCTTACAAATTACCAACAACCTCTCCCTAGGGCTAAGACATATCCATGTCAAACATGTTTCTTTCTACTTCCCTGGGGGAAATAGGTTAGATCATAAATATGTCTAAAGGGGATGTTTTCAGTTCATCTAAAAATCTTTTCTTATAGCCAAGCTATAATGTCACTAACTAAATGACGTCACTGTTTCAAATTTTAGTCTCACAACTTGCCAACACCCTCCTCCCGGTGCTAAGACATAACAATGTCAAAAATCACTGTTCAAAAGTAAAATATGAAAAACATATGGCTACCTTTTCCATTTTGAAATATTCATGTCCACTATGCTACAGTTATTAAATTCTGATATCTTGGTTTCAAAGGTAAAATATATTCAAATATCAATCTTTTTATAATTCCTTATCAATATTCATCGCAGCCATGTTCACCAGCCAGTAAAGAGTAACAGCTATTAAAACCTAATAACAATCATTCAGTTATTTATGACGTGCCCAAATCGTGGCCCCTGGTCATAATCAAACCGGTTGCATGCGTCATATTTTAGAGCTGCTGAAATCAATTCCATCATTAGATATCTATGACAGTATTACCTCATAATTCCTAGAGGCAATCTGACATAAACGTCAAGCCTGTAGTAATCTTTATAAAATATTTTGATATCCCATCACGTTTCATAGAGCCATAAACGAACGTAAGCCCAAACTATGTTGATAGTTTTCCATAAAAGCAATCAACCAACAGCTAAAAATCTCCTCAAACACTCTGAATTTCTCTCTAATATCCATAAAATTATGTCTTTGATTATTTAACTACACGGTAATAATATCAGCGAAGATGGATTTTCATGTGATGAGGCCGACGCCAGAGAGGTGTGATGTAAAGCTGTTGAAGGTATACATCAGACATATTTCAGTAAAGGATATGGATGGATATGATGGGTACGTAAGGTGGAGATACATAAGATGACGTAAAGTTGTTGGTGGTATAAATCAGACCTATTAGAGTAAAGGATATGGATGGATATGATGGGTACGTAAGGTGGAGAGACAGGAAATGACGTGATGGTGTGTGTGATATAAACCAGACCTGCACCCGTGAAGGATATGAAGACACCTTAGGTATGGAGACAGGCAGGGGTTGACGTGAAGGTGTTGATGGTATGTAGCAGCCCTGTCCCCGCGAAGGAGCCGCGAGGGGCAGGCAGGAGATGACGTGAAGGTGTTGATGGTATGTAGCAGCCCTGTCCCCGCGAAGGAGCCGCGAGGGGCAGGCAGCAGATGACGTGAAGGTGTTGATGGTATGTAGCAGCCCTGTCCCCGCGAAGGAGCCGCGAGGGGCAGGCAGCAGATGACGTGAAGGTGTTGATGGTATAAAGCAGCCCTGTCCCCGCGAAGGAGCCGCGAGGGGCAGGCAGGAGATGACGTGAAGGTGTTGATGGTATGTAGCAGCCCTGTCGATGGAGATGACGTGAAGGTGTTGATGGTATGTAGCAGCCCTGTCCCCGCGAAGGAGCCGCGAGGGGCAGGCAGCAGATGACGTGAAGGTGTTGATGGTATCTGTATAATTACCGGCGCTGTACGGTCCGTCACGTCTCAGCCGTTCATACTGGCTCGTCCGCAGAGATCGAGTTAAAAGATCCATTTATCAGCCTAGTTGCCCAATAAGCTGCCACAGGTAGTCCGAGCCCGATCAGATGATTACATTGTGATGTCTTCACTCCAGCCAGCCCGACCACTGACCACTGACCACTGGCCACCATACAACTGATTTTCATACAACTATACGTGTGTATATTTTTTAAATTAATATTTTCTAACTTACCTTACGTACACATATACCGGGTATACAGCGTAATTTCTATCGTAATTTCAATGTTTTCCAATAGCTAACTTTTTTATTCTATTTACGATAGTAAACTTCCTATAGGGAACCCCATTTATATTTTCATGTTGCATTTAGGGAAATACTTAATTTTTTGTAATTTTCTGCCATTTTTCCAATCTGTTAGACGATTTTTTATGCCAACTTGGAGGGTCCCTCACCACAGCAAATCTGAAAACTCTTCCCCATGTTAATCTTATGAAGAATCGAAAATCCCTCTTATTTATCGACATACATGATAAAAATTGCCATGTATCATTATTGTAATATTATTGACTAGCAGTAAGCCCGTCCTTTGTAAGGGTTGTAGGATTTAGTTTAAAGAAGAATGATTATCATACCAAAATGTAAACCTGAAACCTTAAACATATCAGTAAAAAGAAAATAAATCAATACCCAGCTTTATTACTTACTATAGTATGATTTCGAAATGGGTTTAAAATCATAACCAATATAAACGAACTAATATTGATTTGACAGCTGTATGTTTTTCTTTAAATTATTGAAGATTTATTCAAACTACAAAGACAGCTGATTATTAACAGTAGGTTATTCATTGAAAATTGAATCAAAATGCGACCAATATCGCGTAAAAGTGGGTTTTTAAAAGCTCGTTATTTACTTTTCAAGGGGCGGCGGGCCATTTCAAGCATTTATAAACCATCTATGGAATGTAGAGAATACATTAAATAAGTTTAATTGTAATCAGTTCTCCCTTTTTTCGGAGAAGACGGCGTAATATGCCTCCTAGAGCGTCACAGACAATCAGACAAACAGACAAAAATTGAGATAAGACCGGTTTCGGCTTCTCTAACGCACGAAAAGTAAAAATAACTAAAAATGAATAATTCTGAGCAATGTACAGACAAAACTCTAATTTTATTTATATAGATTTGGAAATTCACTGAGTATACAGGTCTGCTACGTCGGGGTATTTAATATTTGTATTGTAATTTATTAAATAATATTAACGTGTAAATTTAATTTTATAAAGAGTAGGTGTTATTTAAAAAAATGAATGCTCAGAATGAACCAATTTTTTGACATGGATATGTCTTAGCTCTGGGTGAGTGTTGGTGATTTTTAAGATGGAAAACATGTAACAGGTTTCCATAGAAACTACCAGATGTATTGAATTTTTAATACAAAAGAATAAGAACAGCTGTTTAGAAGAACTGAATAAATTCCCTTAATGCATAACCATGATCTAACCTAATTCCCACAGGGAAGTAAATACAAACATTAAATTACGAACATAAATTGAAAAAAATTTGAAAAATGTAATCTCAGTACCTTAAAAAAGTCTTTTTTAACAACGTTTTATGAAACGCACTCATGATTTAAAATTTAGTTGAAGAATTATAAATTTAGCAAAATATTACTACTTAATAGTTGCCTCTTTTAATTTAACTTAAATTTACAATCGACTAACTAACAATATTTTACTCTTACTGTACTCGATACAGCGACAGATTATGAGTAATTGAGAAGTTTTGAGTGTTATTATTAAATTATAAAAATCACGAATGCTAACAATTTAAAATAATCGTCACCTATTGAACAATTCTGACCAGCTTTCGTTTCCTAAAGGTAACGAATGCTGAGAGAGTCCGCTAAACGTGAACAAACTCGTTGAGCAATAACCGGCGCGTTGCAGGGTTTATAGCGGCGTGCATCATGTGCACCGTGCTATCGCTGAGTTTTATAGCCGGTCGATTGAAAATGAAGTGGGACAAGAAAATGAGTGGGCAAAAACATCGCAAATCGCGTCTAACAGCCGTGACCGGAGCCCGCGATGGAGGCTCGTCACCGCGCGGTATATAACCACGGCCGTCCGCAACGCCATCGCCGGCTGAAATGTTACACGAGCAGCAGCAATTAAACGCTAGCTTCATTTAAATACAGCTTTCATTACATGTTGCGAGTGTAATATTCTACTGTAACGACTGTGTTAGCGAGCCCCTCCCCTTTGTACAGATACGTATATTCGTACGTTTTGCATTTATAATTTTCTCATTCATTTTGAAAATCTATACCTCCCTCTATTCTTTAGCCTTGTCAACGAACTGTCTCCACCGCTGTCTGTCATCTGCTACTTCCAACCTCCTGAGGTGTTGAACTCAGTCGTTCCACCTGACTCTGGGTCCTCCAGGGAGTCGTCACCCTATCCTAAACCTTCAAATCGTCTGATTCAGCGCTCTTCGCTTGTACAATCCATATTTCTCTTGAGCTCATCACTATAGCTGTAGTCCGGCTCCTATATAGTTTCCTGTGTTTTAAACATTATTTTGTGTTACTCTCCATTAATTGGTCTTAATACCCAACGTAGAATTTTATATATGAAAATCTATTCAAATGAAATACTGGCTTTGTGTGAAATTGCTTAGAATTATTATCTTTTTGGTTATTTTTCCGTTTTGTACCATAAAAAATCAAAATGGGTGTTAGTTTAATGTCTCTATGTGTATGTTTCTGTAACGCCAAAGAAGGTATTCATGCTCATTATTACCGTAAAAGTGAGAGAACCCACTCTATACCATTTAGAGAAGATTTTATGTACTTAATCTCACCCCGTTATGCTAAAATAAAGTAATAAGGTCTCAAAAATCCAGTTTATTCGGAGTATTTAACACGTTTTTCTAAGTTTTACGTAACACGTTATATATTAAAGTTATTTAACAGAAAGAAATTATCAGCTGCTAATTTAAAAATCATATGATACTATATAATTGGACCGAGATGTCCCTTTCCTGTTTTAATTTGTTAACGATTTTAGATCAATATTTTGTCAAAATGATTGGCACAGAGTGACTAAACCCGTATAAAAGAACGGGCTTACTTAATTATTTACTTAATTATTATACACAAAACTTTACGTCCACCTCAATCAACCTATATAATGGTCCAGCCTCCACAACAAAGGAGGCCATTTTATTTTCAGGATACGTTTTGAGATTAGTCAACCGTCTATCAAAAAGCTATTCCCAGAGCAGCCAGTGAAAGGAAAGGCCTTTAACTGAGATTTCCAATCATTCCTTTTACCACTTCCTCTTATCTCTTAAAGATTTAAGTAATTCCTAAACTTACGATAATGCGTGTTCAGTCTAAATTTTTACATTTTTTTCTAGGAAATTTTACGATTATAGTAAAAACTGTGAATAATTAAACAATTAAAAAAATGATACGTATTTCCATAAACTAATTGTCCAAAAAAATAAAACATGAATAATGTTAACCATACCAATTTCTCATCATACCAACTAAAGAACTAACATCATACTAATATTAACATACCAGTTACTAACATCATACAAATTACTAACATTATACAAATTAGATCATGGATATGTCTAAAGGGATTGTTTTCATTTCTTATAAACAGCTGTAGACTTTTTATAACCATAAAATGACGTCATTAAGTAATAAACATAAATTTCTGTCTAACGGATTGCCAATACCTCAATACTCCCCGGAGCATATCCATGCTTTATATCATTTGCTCATCCATGTCAGTAAACTGTTAGTTTATAAGGATAAACCTTTTACAATAAATTAGATATTTAAATTACAATCTACTCACAAAACCTTTTATTATCATAGTGATTAATAATTATCATAAATCCTATTGTGGTTGATCCTACTGCGAAACAACATACCACTGTAAATCACTTATAAATTGAAATTATTTAATACAACAATAGTTTTTTGTATACTTATCCTGACCCCGTTATGCTAAAATAAAGTAACAAGGTCTCGAAAATCCAGTTTATACGCAATATTGAACACGTTTTTCTAACTTTTACTCATAACGTTATCTATTAAAGTTATTTAACAGAAATAAATTATTATCTGTCTAGCTATAATGAATATTAACTCTATAACATTTCCATTGAGTCAAACCTAATAAAATTAAATGAGTTAATTATTATTATTAAAGTAAAAATTGTGTTGAATCAAAATTAAAGGGAGTAAATCACTTATAAAATTGAAATTATTTAATGCAACAACAGCAACCAATTGAAGTGTTTGATAAACCATAATTGATTTTTAGAGAAATATTTTCCATCGTTCTTTTTTCATCCAAACAGAGTAAATTTGTAACAGTCTTAACCCACGACCAAGATCAATGTTAGAAAATAACAACACATTTTACTTTATGTGTCATAGTTAGAATAAGTATGCATAAAAAGATTTATATTTAAAATGAGTAAGAATTTTAGGGGGTACACCTAAACTATATAAAACAGTTTTTATTATTTATATTTTCTTACAGCTTGTTGTATTCTTGACAACGTGGTGAAAACTTAATGTGAATATCTTAGGTTTAAAGAAAGTTATAGAAACATACTTATTGTGTTTGTGTTTATTGTGACTAAATTGACTTTAAGGCTGATTTCCTGAAAACAGTGTTTTACCTATCGTTTCCTTAATATTTCGAAAACTATTATGACTATAGCTTTGTATTTTTTGTCACTTGACCATCTCATATATACCTACAATCAGAAATAAAATCAGTGTGGTAAGTTAAAAACGTTTAATATTTTATCCTTTTTATAAAAAAATTAACTTTTTTTATTGTTAGTTGAAAAATGTTTTGCAGGGATGTTTTGAGTTTTAAAAAGTAATTATGGTACAGAATGTTGAACCAATCATTAGAACCAAGTGTAAGTACATTTAAGTTTTCTGTGTATCTTTTATAGAAAAAGATTATGAAGAAAATAATATATGTCGCTGTTAATTTCTTATTTAATTGATTAAATTACTAGCTAAAGTACCCGCACTTCGCACGGGTAAAAAGGCCGAGAGGTGTACTGATATATTGAAATTATTATTGTTTACAAAAAGACAAAACACATTCGTGTTTTCAACATGACATGTCATATGAGTTGCATGAGTTTAATATCTACCTTTGTGTAAAATTTCAAACCGGTCGGTTCAGTATTTTTCGTGTTTACTTGCCACAAAAAACCCACAAACAGACATATAGAAACCACCTCTTCTTTATAATATTATAGAACAAAATTGAGTTATATAAAAATCTTGTTTTGTGTTTTTTTACAAACTACCTAATAATGCCTTAAAATATTTTGCAATAATAGCTTTTAAATAAAGTCATAGTAAACTAGGTTCTGTCTGTTTACAAATTTAAAACGACAAACCATTCCATCCCTCAACAAAAATATGTGACCCAAGTCAAATGTTAGATGTTAGTTGTACAATATCCTGCTCGAGATGATAAAAATTTACAATTCTACTCTCGGGTTAAATAAATAACAAAACTAAATGTAGTGTATTGTAATAAGTTTCAAACCATTATAGTTTTCAAGGTACATCTAGACCTACAATTTAAATTGTTTATTTAATATCTTTTATTTGACTTTTCCAACGTGTCTGTGTTTTTAACTATACGACGTTTCTGGAGGTGGTGAAACTCCCCCCGTTTTCAAGCGAATACCTAATAATTTACATGTTTAAGTATAATGAAGAAAGTTTACGGATATTAATTATATCACGTTGTCAATAATACTATACTTATCCATCATCCACAACACAAAAAATACATTGACAACGCAATAAATAACGAAATAACACATCACCAACAAATAACACAAAATATTAAGTGTTCTGTATGCAAACACACGAGTAGAGTACGTTTGTTTGCAGTCAGCAGTAAATGAAGTGGTCGATATTTCGGGGCTAATGAGTCCCGGTGACCTTGGGACGGAGCCAACCAACCTCAATTACTTTACACAAACACTGGTCGGAAACAACACATACATTTACCATGGCTTCCGGTCCGCGCTGGTTTATACGCGACCGCTCTTAGAATTATCGTCAACACTCCTCGCTAACTTGCTAACTAGCTACTTATTTACAGCAAAATATTAAGATATTATTTTTCATACAAGTTCAGGAAGTGATTGTTTTAGTGGCTTCAGCTAGATTTGGAAGTAGCCACGCTCATTACAGAATGATAATAATTTATTAATTGGAATATAGTTTTTGACATATATATATGTCTTAGCTCTTGGTGGAGGATGTTAGTAATTTGAAAGACAACATTTTGAAACATAAGAACAGCTGTTTAGATGAACTGATAACATTCCCTTTACACATATCCATGATCTAACTTATTTCCTACAGGGAAGTAAATACGAAAATTTGTTTAACAATGTAAGTTAAATAAACCCTTACAAATATTCTTAGTTACATATTTTCCCTATGGTTAGGAAAACAGTGTAGTCTCATTTTACCATCAAAAGACTAAACTATTTAAATTTTTTTAATTTCTTGTTTTATTTTGTCATATAACAAACATAGACAGTTGAAACTAACCTCGATCGTATTTCCTTCCCTAATTACCTAGTTTTATTATATAATTGATAATTTTAATGATTAATTAATAGTGTAGATTAATGTACTTATGAACAAGAGATGTTTTATTATAAAGAAAAATAAATAATTGTTCCTAAAATAAACATGTAGTTAATATTATAATGTTTATATCAAAATCAGTATCAACATTAAGTATTTAACATAAAATATATGGAATAATAAAAAATAATAAAAATAAAAATAAGAATCCAGGAAAAATCTGGAACCATTAGACTAGACAAGAATAAATATAGTAATTCGCGGTGGCCACTATATCTTTCTCGCTATATTTCAAAAGCTCACTTAACTAAAGCCGTTTCATGAATCATTTGACGTTATCATGCAAAGTGATTTTACTTTGAATGAGAATGGTACTAATATAACCACTGTTAATAAGTACAACCCTTTTGTATTTTTTTCTACATACAGTCTAATTAAAGCACAAAATTTGAAAGATGCAGTTTTTTCTACTAGCTACAACGTTTGTCAAGAATGTCAAGCTCTAATTGATGAAATTCACTCAACCTAGGTTAATATATTCTAAAGTGATGTTTCGAAGTAAGGCAGATAGATGAACATGCCTTGTGCATTAATATTTTAACATGAACTTTGTTTACATAATTAATTACTAACGTTTCCGGTGAAACAAGTATAACCGGAAGTACAGTGACTTGTTTAAGTGAACATCTTTTTGTCAGTTAAGTATAATTTATGAATTCGTCTTCCTTTATTAGTTAACGTTTCTATAATGTATTTGCTATTCAAGTAAAATCAAGTTATTTATATCATATACTTTGTAAAAAAAGCAAACCTTCCTGTGAGAAATAGCTTACCTTATAGATATGTCGAAAGGAGGTTCTTCTTGTGACCTATATGTTGCCTGTACAGAAATAAAGATGAGAAGAATTATTTTAAATAAGAAACGATTTCAAATAACATTGTACTTTCTCTAGTTATTTCATTACTCATGGAATATAATGTAAAATTTTAGTATAACAAGGATTTGCTTACAAAATATTACACATGATTACCAAACAATTACCAATACGTTGCACTTTTTGTATCCCCCAAACTGTTAACACTCCCTTTCTTTAGAGTTTTGACAAATTTATGTCAAAAATCCCATTTGGATTTGAGACACAAACAGTGCAAGTAGTTTAAAGTGTTGCCACAAACGAGTACAATAAAACCGTCATTGTCGGTGCTTTGTTACATTGCGTGAGAGGCTATTTCGTCATCACCGCGGCTGGCAAACAAAGCGATAGTTGCTAGAAACACTTGGTTGACGACAGCTGGCTGTTATTACGACGCATCGATCAAGCTGTTAATAGTTATAACAGCCAGACAGCTACAAGGCGCCCAGGCGCAGCGGTCAGCAGGTGGAACCAACAGTTTTAGAATCAAAACAGCTGTTGAATTTCCATCCATTTTTTAGCCACGACGACTAAAGTATAACTTGGATAATCATAAAATGAAACAACAGTTAAGAATTTGTTGTTTATACATGAGTTATTAAATATTAGATTAGATTACCATTTGAAATGGCGACCTACCCAGGTAGATATTTTAAGCCAAGTATGAATGAGAAATGATCGTGGGATGATTGTGGCGCGATCTTGTAGTCTTGTTACTGACTAAGGCTGACATGTTCCTTAGACAGGACTGTTAATTAATAGCCCAACAGCCGATGGCAACTAAGGGACCTACAGTTTAACGTGGAATCCGAACCACGGCCTCTGAATTACGAATTGGTCTAATTATGATGATGGTATTTGCGGATTAACGCAGTATTCAATAGTGCAGACGTTAATCCACACAAGAGAACACTACACCCACCGACCATCGCTCACAACTATCCACAATTCGTGACCTCCAACTAGCTGGATTACAGGACGTCGCCACCGTCCCAGTCTAAAATAACTAAGTATTACTTAGTAATTTATAGATTTAGTATATAAATAACTATTTTAAGGTATTTTGACATGAGTTTGAAAAGGTAAGTTATGCTATATCGCTATAAGGTCAGCTATTTAGAGGAACTTAAAACATTCACTTTAGACATATCCATGATGTATTTACCATATTATTTACTATGTTTACCCTTGTCCATAAATGGTGATCTATCCAGGTAGCTATTTTAAGTTAAGCATGAATACAAAATGAGTGAAAGATTAACGTGGTGTGATCTTTTACTATTTTAGTATTGTTAACTAGTGGCCCACAACAGCCAATGCCATCTGAAGGACCCACAATTTGACGTTGGATCCAAACCACAATTTTGTCTCTGATGGCCTATGCAAATGAATCTAATTTATATTGATTACGCTACAAGATAAGGTTAAAATCCAAAGGTTTTTACTGTAGGTTAATTTATTTCAAAACGTCAAAACACTTATGCAGTAAAGCAATCTAAATTTGATGACATCCAATAAGAAATATTTCAATGAAAAATAAATGAAATTGAGTAACAAAAGCTGTTACGAAATAAGAATACTACAATACAATAGAGATTATAAAAATAGATTACTTCATTTTGATGTATGTGGGAAATGACCACTAACCAACTGGCAACTTAACGCATGCTCTGGCGCATTGATATTTCCCCAACGCTTACTTGAATATTCTTTCCACAATCTTTTCTGCTGCTTCTTTAATCCAGTGGAGAAGTTACTGCTCACTATTAAATAAAAACTTATTGAAACTACAAATGTATGAGTCTCAACTTAACAAAATTAACAGAAATTAGATTCGGACGCACTATTAGCAAAAAAATAGCCATATGGTTATGGCCAAAAAGTTAGAATATGGCTAAAATACTAATACGGTAGGTTAAAATTTAACTAATTTTTCGTGGGTAATTATTTCACAATATATACCATGTACAGAATTTGAAATAAATATTAACATTTTTGAGACTAGGATAGAATTAGAAAATATTAGAAAATATGATCGTAGAACTATGATTTAGAATTAGAATCTATTATGTAGAATTAGAAAATATGGTCGTTAAAAAATATTTAATTTACGCATTGACTATTTAAAACTAGACCTCGATCACTTGGGTATTTAACTGTCCGCAAAGTTAAATACGAATTTATATTAAAGTAGGACGACACATTTAGCAATGTATTGCCTGAATGGGTTTTCATTATATAACCACAAACCTCATTTGGAATTCATTCCTGGATAGAACGTTGTTTCGGGTCAGTTCTGCTCGATGCGAATAGTAATAACACATTAAATCGTAAATTAACTCAATTTTATTATTTTAGTGGTTGATCTGAGAATCAATTAAATATTCTTTAAAAATAAAATCACTGCTAGTTTACGTTTTCAAATCATCAAAAATGTTTGTTTACTTACAATGGATTTATTTATTTATATTTTTCAGTACATTTTCAGTTAAAAAACAGGAGGATTGCAAACGTGGAAGACTTCGATCGGTGTAGGGCTTTCCCTACTTCAACAGGGCGAGGGCCGAGGGAAGCCACCAGTGAGCGCTCTACGAAGTTAAGTTAGGTTGGTTATTGATAGTATAAATATATTTTGGGTGGTATTTTCAAAAAGTAAATATGGAGGAATAACGAGAAAAATGCCCTATATCGATCGAACCATGCACCGATCGAATAGATTCCAAAATGACATTAGAAGTCTACAGGACAAATGTTTTTTGGTTTTGTTTGGTTTGGTGAGGTTACGTTCTTACACTGAAAAATACTTTAAGGGCTTATAAAATCATTCAAAAGTTAAAAAAATATATGTATTTACTTCCCTGTGGGAGATAGGTTAGATCATGGATATGTCTAAAGGGAGTTTTTTCAGTTCATCTAAACAGCTGTTCTTATAAACAATTCAATATGATGCAATTCAATACAATACCTCACGTAGTTTCTATGGAAACTAGATCTAAACACTTCTCTGCACTTTTTGCGTTATAAAAATCTATTGACACCCTCCCTTCAAAGGTCGAACAAATCCATGTCAAAAACATAGCCTAAATGATCAGTTCTTGAAAATAAACTAGAATTAAAATCAGACTGATGTGTTACTGGATCGCACATTTTACATAACCGTAACTTTGATTAATATTTACCAGTAAATTAAATGTATATTGTGCAGGCATTGTACGTTCCTCCAAAGATTTTTATCTATATAAATAAAATTAGAGTTTTGTCTGTACATTGCTCGGAGTTATATATTTCAGTTATTTATACGTTTCGTGCGTTAGAGAAGACGAAACAAGTATTATCTCAATTTGTATCTGTCTGTATGTGTCGCTCCAGGAGGCATTTTACGCCGTCTTCTCCTAAAAACGGGAGAACTGATAAAAATGAATCTTTTTTCATGCATTCTCTACATTTCGGAGAAGGGGTTTCAATGCTTGAAAGTGTCTGCTGCCCCTCTGCTTACCTTCCTTAATATATTAATAATATATTAGTAGTTAATAATATATTATATTAATATATATTAGTATTAGCTTAACATATTAGTCTGTTATTAAGTTTATATTAGTTACGATATTTTGCACACTTTGCTTTCATTTTTCAATGGTAATATCAGTATACTGGTGATAATCAGCTATCTTTGTAGTTTTTAACAGTAAATGGATTAAGCATTGGTCATTAATTTTGAGAATACGTGATGTATAAAGTGATTTAATAGAAATACAAACAACTGTCAAATTAAAATGAATATTAGGTTGTTTACATTGAACGTACAGATCAATGGATTTTAAATTCACGTCGAAATCATACTATATTAAAATGTTATCTTGACGTATAACGAGTTTGAATAATTATAAATATTTCCTGATCTAATATAATTAATTTTGTCATGTTAATAAGTATCTTTTTCTCCTAATACAGAATCCTAGACCCGTACAACGTACGGGCGTTCTGCTAGTATGAACTAAATACGAGTTGTATTTAGTAGTATTATAAAACGAGCTATCGCAAATTAAAATTACGTTTATCAGTGTCTGAAGCATTTCTATCAATTGCAATGACAGTAATAAGGCAGTGATGGTCTTCCAAGATTAATTTGTTTCGAGAAGTTGGCAAGCTTGGGCGAGTTCCAGAGAAAGGCCCAACAATGAAACCCACAGTTGATACACTGAGATTCTAAGCCTTCATTAAAGCTCAGCTTTTAGGCCTGATTCAATTCCTCTTGAAAATCCTATCTAGAGGACTTTCCCTTTGCTATATGTCTCAGATCTTTATAACAATGTCATATAGTAACGTTGATTGCAGTCTTAAATTTATATAACTTAACAATTTAATATTTGTTGTCAAAGAAAATTTCATGAAATGTTTCTCAATATAAATGACTCCTTGATTATCAAAATCATTAAAACTTATCATAAATATTGTTGATTTATTGAGCCTTAAATCTGAGTTTAAATATTTGTTGTAAAATAAAGTAACTACCATAAACTTTTCTACTCAACTTATTTTTGAACAAAAAAATTTTACATTTTCAAAATCTGAATATTGTTGATGAAACAGGTTCAAATTGTATCTTGTTAAATTGTATTGTTAAAAAACAAATAAAATATGTATTTTCTACATTTTAATTTATAGTCATCAATTATTTATCATTAAGTCATGTATCATTAAATTATAAATACAACATGTTTTTTAGAGAAACAACCATTCACTAACTGTTCCACATAAATTACAAGGGAAATACGTGATAAAGGATTTTTACTAATATACTTTGCATTTTAAACTTCAATGTAGGTTAGGAAGTGCTTATTTTTAAGGAGACCATAAATACCCACGCTAGAGGGTAAGCTTTATGTCGTAATGGACCTATTGTCACGACCATAAAATCGGACAAAGGTACGTTTTATTGCTGGAAAATAGATATAATACATCCTTATTAAACTAAATTCTTTTACCTGTTATAAATCCTATAATATACTGCGACATTTCCTTTACAGTTTTTTTTCAAATATCTATGTAAATAAAATTAGAGTTTTGTTTGCACATTGCTTACTATTATGGCATTTCGGTTGATTTCATGTTTTATACGACAGATAAGCTGAAGTGACTCTTTATCAATTTCTTTCCATCTATTTGTCATTCTGTAGTGCTGAACAAGCGCTATTGTAACAATTCTCCAAGAAAACGAGAACATTCATTATAAAATTTCACTAAACATGTGACCTATTAAACCAATTGAATGGGAAGAAATACAAATTAAAATTAAAATCAATATTACTTTTTGACATGGATATGTCTTAGCTCTGGGGAGGGGGTGTTGGCGATTTTTAAGATGGAAAACATGTAACAGGTTTCCATAGAAACTCCAGAGCTATTGTATTGAATTTTTAATATAAAATAATAAGAACAGCTGTTAGATGAACTGAGACCATTCTCTTTACACATATCCATGATCTAACCTATTTCCCAGAGGGAAGTAAATACAAATATTTTTACATTGTTCGTTTAGTTTAAATCAATTTTAAAACTATACCGTCATAATATTTTAATCATATGATTTTAAATAACTATTATTGTTTCTTGTTTGTAAACAAATTCAGATTTAAAATTATATAGGTACTTCATAATATGTTTCAGATAAGAGTTTTTGAAATAATGGGGCCGAAACTAAAAATGGTTTATTTACAGGCCTGTGGGAAATAGGTTAGATCAAGTAAAGGTCTAAAGGGAATGTTTTCAGTTCATCTAAACAGCTGTTTTTATATTTAAAATTTTTGTCTTAGAAATTGCTAACCACCCCCTCCCCAGAGCTAAGACATAAAAAAATCTTAAGTTATGTTCAGGGTATAAACTTAAGGAGAGTGTTGTTTTGCCAATTCGGACAACAAAACAAAAGAACAGGAAGTAGACAACTTTAGGCATAGTTTACAATCTATAATCCTGTCGTCATTTTTTTCTAAAATTATTGAAAAAATGAGTAAAATTCGCAAGATAAATTATCTAAATAGGCTAAACTTTTTAGTAGTAGAAAATTTGGTTTTATTCAAGGTAAATCCACTGAAGATGCTTTATTAAGTGTAACCAACCAAATTTTTAATAATTATAACTTAAATCTTAAAACGTCAGGTCTCTTCATTGATTAAAAAAAACTTTTTATTTTGTTAATCATGGAATCATTTTAAATAAGTTAAAGGCTATTGGTTTTAGAGGAGTCGCTCTGAAATGGTTCAAGAGTCCGCAGGGATTAGTGAATTTTGCAACTTTTATTCCTTCTTTATTCATTGCGACCGCCGACGCAGTAGGAGCAACACCTGTGTTCTCTCCTGAATATGAAGCACTCGCCAAACAACTGACATCTTCAAGAAAATGGGATTGCGAGCCTTCGGAACAACAGCGAAGCGCCCCGGCCTCGGACGCCTGCTCAGCTGTCAAGAAGCCTGCCGCCGTTCCCGTTTCCACCCCGTCTCGCTACCCAGTCAAACGCCGTCCAACGTTGCCTGCCCCGCCCCCGCGCCCGAAGCAGAAGCCTCCCGCACCATTCTTCATCTCGGTGTCGACTGAGTGGCCGGAGCTCGCCGCTTCAATCAAAGTCCTGGTCGGAGGAGACTTCGAAGCCGTCACCAGAGGCCAATACGTTCGGGTGAAGACCTCAACTGTGCAGAACTACCAGAAGATCCAGTGATACGTCCTGAGAGAGAAGGTTCTCTACCACACGTTTACGGTGGGAGGGGGCCTGAACCATAAGGTGGTCATCAGCGGCCTGCTGACTTACGAAAACGCAGGTATTCTCCGCAGGATGTTGGCTGACACAGACCTCGCCGTCCAGGACGTTGACCAATCCAATCACTGGTAACCTTTGCCAAGGACGCAGAGAGGGAAGAAGGCCACAACCAGCCACCAGCACCTGGCGTGTCAGGGAGCTCCTGCACGTCGGAATCACCTTAGCCTCTTACAAGAAGCCGGCCGGACCACCATTAGTGCTATCACTGTCAGTATTTCGGCCACGGCTCAGCACGCTGTCGATACCAGTGACGCTATGTCCGATGTGGCGGGCAGCACAACCCTACCAACAGTCAGCAGCAGAAGAAGTGCTGCAACTGTGAGGGAGATCACCAAGCCAACTGACGCGGATGCCTCGCCTTCACTTCGGCCAAGGCAGCCATGGAGCCTCGGCCACAACGTTGATCACCGCCACCGAAGCAGCGCCAACCACCAGAACAGAAGCATCCAACGGCGAGCAGCAGTCCGGGGAATCCAGCCCAAGGCAAGCCGCCAGCGTTCACACTGACCGGAGGGAACCATGAGACCCTCGACGTCCTCTACGGCCTCCATCGTCAGACCACGGCTCTTACGAGCGTGATCAACCAACTGATGCGGGCCGCAGCCAGTAAGCACCTGTGGGCTGCATGGCCTACAATGAGAGCTCGGTGCTCTCCAGCGTCCGGCACGTTCTAGCGATTATTTTACCAACAAACAGATCAAACATTAAAATAAAACTTGTAGAAAATTTAATTGTGAACAAAATAGAACAATAAAGATATACATAAAGTGAGTAAACGATGGATTCAAAGAATTTTTATCCAGAACAAAACTACGTTAATACGTCAAAACAAAGTTATTGTAGGCCTAAGTTAAAACGTTTAAAATATTCATAAAATATTAAAACATTCGTAATTGTATTGAATAAAATATGTTTTAATCGATCGTTTATTCACTTTCTGTATACTTTATTGTAGTATTCTGTTCAGAACAGTATGAAATAATACTACTACTGCTTTTCAGAATACTATACAAATTGTTAGATTGTTTTTGGAATTATAACAGCTAGAATTTATATTTATTTCCTTTTATATCCTTCGATATAAATTGGAGTATAGCCTACTGTATATGAATTACGTTCTATAAATTATATACTATGTTAAGTTGTAACTATCAACATATAATGCATGTATCTTTATTTAAAATGAAAATAAGGTTCTGATATTTCTCATAACGCATAAAAAGATTCGCATACTGAGACAAATAATTTATCTTTGTGTAGTTGCAGAGCCACGAGTTTTGATGAACCTCACAGTTGGCAGCATCCATGTTTCCGCTGATGGATGTAGACTCCACAGTCACCATTTTAACATAGTAATGACATCATTTCTCTAGTGACGTCACCTAACTAGCTAGAACATTGCCTTGACCCAGCATGGGTTGTCCAATTATTTTAAACTGGAATTGTGTTTTTGATTTGTGTTTATGAATAATCTGGAAATATTTTAAACATTTTTTAGATTACGGTCTAAATTTGGTCTTGTACGGTTGGACTTAATGTTGGATAGAAAACTTAGTAGTCCCGATTCAATCAGAATGAATCACTAAATTGCATCCTCCAAAGAAAATTTAAAAATAAAAATAGTACTATTTATACTATAGTACTATAAAATAGTTATAAATAGTAAATAAAAAAACTTTAGATTGCATGAAATGGTTCATGATAACGTAACAATGGTTAAATCATGGGTTTCGGCGCAAAAGGTAAAAGTTTTAAATTTTAGTATACTCTTCTAGATTTTGACTGCTTACCCAAGAAGAATTAGTCCAGTAGCTGTAACTTGACTACTATGTAAAAACGTGAGGTAATTAACAGTAATGACGTTGGCACAGAGGGTAGCTGGTGACAGGGCACGTGGTGGGGTGTGGTGACAAGTTCGAAGGCTGAGTATGAGGTAATTAGCAGTAATGACATCAGTACAGAGGGTAGCTGTTGACAGGGCACGTGGCGGAGTGTAATGACAGGTGAAGCTGAGTATGAGGTAATTAGCAGTAATGACTTCAGTACAGAGGGTAGATGTTGACAGGGCACGTGGCGGAGTGTAATGACAGGTGAAGCTGAGTATGAGGTAATTAGCAGTAATGACTTTGGCACAGAGATTAGCTGTTGACAGGGCACGTGGCGGAGTGTAATGACAGGTGAGGCTGAAGATGAGGTAATTAGCAGTAATGACTTCAGTACAGAGGGTAGATGTTGACAGGGCACGTGGCGGAGTGTAATGACAGGTGAGGCTGAGTATGAGGTAATTAGCAGTAATGACGTTGGCACAGAGGGTAGCTGTTGACAGGGCACGTGGCGGAGTGTAATGACAGGTTTGAAGGCTGAGTATGAGGTAATTAGCAGTAATGACGTTGGCACAGAGGGTAGCTGGTGACAGGGCGTGTGGCGGAGTGTAATGACAGGTTTGAAGGCTGAGGCTGAGTATGAGGTAATTAGCAGTAATGACGCCGGCACAAGAGCTCTCTTTGTCACAGTCCACTTTGGTTTTGCGCTCAGCGTTACCCTGCGGGGTACCAAACTGCAGGAAAAATTGAATTTTACTTAATTTAAATCTGTCGTAACACAGTAAACGATTCGCCTCATTGATATTTAAAAATTAAACATCATGGTATGTTACTTTAATATGTGTATAGAACCCTTTAATTTGGTCAAAATGTAATGAACGTTAAATAGTGCTTTTTATTTAGCCTGCTACTTTACTGTTTACTTTTTGCTTGCTAGTAAAAAAATTGTAAAATTTTTTAGATGAAAACAGGAAAAATGTATTAAATTCAGTAAGGATAACGATAATATATTTATTTTTCGTACACAATGTATGAAAAATAAATATATTATTCTTGCCAAAACAAATCCATGAAGATTGATTAAAACCGAAATTTTAGGGGAAGCTAAATGCTTGGCATCGTAAGTTCATAAAATAGTTGTGCCAGATTAAGCATAATAAACAAATGGGTTTTCATAGATAAAAGTAAAATTATTGTGTAACCCATTCTAGAGACATTAACATTAAACTTTGACAAAAAACAAACTGTAAAAAATATTTAGTATAACTTTGACCTAAACAACCATAACCCATGATGACCTATAAAACTAATGCTAAAATCCCTACAGCAAAAAAAATCTCCTATACTCTTTATACTCTACCTCACAGAAACAGTAATCTACTCTACTGTACCTACTGGAAGACAGCCAAGTTAACAGTCCAAACTAGGCATCTGGGCAACCTGGTAAACATCGGCCAAACAAACATGCAAGCTTCGTCCACTGGTCTGGGAGCTTCATTTGCCATCTGAGGTACTAAGTCAATAGAAACTGCAATATGTATACTGTATGTACCTTCAGTCACGATCACGCTGAATCATTTGCGAACTTGTCAAAGAGAAAAGTTTAGTTTTTAAAATATATTTATACAGTCTATTTATTAAAATAGATTTATCCAATACTTTTTCAATATCCTTTTCTATTTGGTGGATAAACCTAGTTTGTGATAAACAGTTACAAAATAAATTAATCCTCATCACACATTTCTTTTTACACATAACGAAGAACACGATTGCAACAAAACAATTGTGTTCTCTTTTATTACTCGTCATAAATGAGAATGTTGATGTTTCAATAAGTCTTCAATATAAAACTTGAAAATACTCTTTATAAAACTAAACTAAAATAATAAAAGAATTAATTCTTATAAAATTTAAATAATTTATATATTTTATAAATACTTTTTATTAAGTCATTGTGAATATTTTTACTTTCTATTTCCATATAAAAAATAAAAAAAAAAACAAAAGTTGGTATAGCCAAGTATTTCACAGTAAATTTTCAAACACGGTCGTTTAAAATTAAATGAAATTGTGTCCTTTTATTACTCGTCATAGGAATGACGAGTTTTAACTATTATCGATCTGAATGTTGAAAATATAACAATAAATGTCTTCACCAAAATAAAAGGATATTGAATGTACAATTCTTTAGCTCAATAGCTTCCTCAATACTCAATAACAACTAATTTTACATAAAAGTCTTATTAACTGATTAAATCAGTGGTAATTAATTCTTACTGGTTGTAATTAAATGTCAAATAATTTTGGTCATATATTGAAAAGTAATGAAACTTGGATTTCTAATCCACCAGAAGTATCTTGTAATGAATATCGGTAAAGGACACTGCGTAGTTCAGTGATGATAATGGTTATTCTTGAACTCCTAACTGAGCATAGACGGGCCAAAATATCGTATTCAAAAATCCAAAAACTTAAAATGTATCGGTATAGCCATTTAGTATTTTTCACATAGTAAATTTTCATTCAAGCTCGGTTGTTTAAAATCAAATGAAATTTGGTTGGACATTTTATGTTGGGGAAACAGTCATCAAACAACCTTCTCGATTCTTTTGCATTTCGAAATGCAAAAAAATAATGAAGATTGTAATATCTAAAAAGGTAAGTAAAGTATTCAGGGATACTTTTATAACCACTTATATTATATATATTTCTTCAAAAGGTTAAAGAGGTATTAATTAATGGTCCTTGAAAATGAACAAACTAGATCTATTGTCTATATCAAAGCTGCGTATGCCATTAAAACCAATCTCACTCACCTTTCAAACACATCCACCCTAAATTACTCACCAGAGTGCATAAAGGAAATGTAATAAAAAATGTAAACCAGCTACTTGGAGGTCACAAATTGTGGATAGTTTTGATGGTCGGTGGGTGTGGTGTTCTCTTGTGTGGATTGATGTCCGTACTGTTAAATACTACGTTAATCTGCAAAGGCCATCATAATTAGACCGGTTCGTAATTCAGAGACAGTGGTTAAGACTCCACGTTGAACTGTAGGTCCCTTAGTTGCCATCGGATATTGGGATATGAATGAACAGTCCTCTCTAAGGAACATGTCAGCCTTAGTCAGTAACAAGACTGCAAGATCGCACGTCAATTATCTTACACTCAATCCTCATTCATACTTGGTCGATATTTCAATAATCTAATCGAATGTCTGACGTGAATATGAGTATGACATTTGTGCCACAAACCCTAATGTTGGATTATCAACTTTACCCAATGCTGCTGTTGGCGTTCCAACCCTCGGTGGTGGATTGAGTCACATTCCAGCAGACGTCTCATCAGGTGAGAAGCAGCGCCACCCACCCAGTTAGCGGCCAATTTATAACGTGTAATTACCGGTGTAGAAGATGATCTCCGGCCGACAGTCGCCTCGCCACCTACTTGCCTTCGTTGCTGCTCAAGCCTCTAATTGACGGCACGGAATGGATAAGTAGTTCATCAACTTGTCAGTGTTTATCGGCAATATTTTAGTGAAAAGTGCGGTGTACAGGAAGTACGTGTATTTCAACTATTCTCGGAAGGAATTTTGCGAATTAGTCAGCTAAGGGTAGATTCTGAGAGTGGAAAAAATTAAATATTTCTATGTTATATATTTATAAACATCAATACCTATCTGTATATTACTACAATGAATGCGTGCATAAAATAAAAATTTACTTTACGACTCGTATCTAGACAGTATTTTTCATAGGAATCCATAAAAATGTAGTGTTTCGGAAATGTGTAAACTATAGTAAGCCAGTTCAAAACAAGCTTTATACTCCTTAATATAGTAACTTTTAGGAAAATAACCCGTTCAGTCACATATGAAACATATTAGTTTTCAATTTAAATCAAAATAATACGTTCTGAGCATTCAAGGAATAAAGAAAAATCTTTTTTGTCTTTTTATAGCAGCTATTGTACCTATAACTAAACCAAATTATGACTAATTAAACTCATTTTTTAAACTGTTATATTGTGTTATTAACTATATATTATGAGCGTCTGTCTTTTGCAATTTCCTTCTTTCTTTTGTTTAAATTTATAGAAATACTTTAACCAGCGTAAGTTAATGAAGTATATACCAAATATTAATGAGTTAAATCATTACAATAAGTGATTTAGTGTTGATTAAGATTATTGTGTCAGTGAAGATTATGTGAAATGCTAAAAGTTTCTTTAATTACTTGTAAGTAAAATAGTTATTGTATTATTATGTGTTTCAAAATTGTGATATGATGTATATTTGCTATTGTAAAAAAATTATTTCTGAATTTCTGGGTAAAGCATTTTTACTGTTTGTTATGTCTAAGCTTTATTGATGGATTTATTTGAAATTGTGAAAAGAAATAGAAATGGTGCCATGAAGCAGCTTTGATGTAGGCCGCGAGCGGTGGACCACATCTGCCGCGGAGGGTCAACAATACGTGCTGTGAGCGGCTGTGGTCTCGCGTCAGCTGACCAGGCACATGGAAAATCTTCCCAACAATCACGGAGCGGGTAGCGCGTGTAGCTCAGTAGAATCGTGCTTGGCTAGGATACTGCCAAGCTAACCTGATATACAGTCTGCAAAAATTTGTAGTATTACATTCCATTCATTCTAATTTAGTATTAAGTTGTTTCCCCGTTATTATTTATGTGCCATTTACTGATAACCAGTCAAGCCAGAACATAAACTACAAATACTTATTGTTATTACCCTCTTTGTCTACTTAATACATTCTTGTTGTTACGTAAAATATCATAATAATCAATATGTCAGATCACCTCCTCAGAACATCACCATATCCAATAATATATTTATTCATCTAGCCTACAAAACAAAATATATTATCATTTAATAAACGATATCCAAAATAAAAAATAATCCAATATCATATTATATAGTCATCTAAAATAAGTTTGTAAAAGTATTGCAATGGAATGAATTTGACAATATAGTATACTTTTCCAAAGGATTCTAAATTCAGTGTCTTGTGACCAATGTAAAAATACCATGTGCTCCAACAATAGCATTGACTAACAAGAAAGAATCAGTGAGGAGACCTTCAAAGATGACCGTTCATATGGTATGCCTGTTTTAATTAAATTAATTAGGTCACAGACCCTAGACTTTGTTCCCAGTGTAAACTGTAGATGCATTCTCAGGTTATTAAATAGTTAGGGACAGTTGGCTCACTACAATTATAATTTACCTTTTCATTTTGAATATACTCTTTCAGCTAGTGGTTAGTGAAAAAGAAGGTCATTAGGTAACGTCCATATTGTATTGCCAGGGATACCAGGATATACATCCTGGTACTATTAATTGTCAAATAATGTAATTTCTAAACCTCTGAAGAAGACGATTATTCTAAATTTCATTTAATTCAATATCAATAATCAATAAATTCAGTGAAAATAACTAATCGGAAAACTCCTTATGGGGCACTCATTTGATGCCACACCTAAGAATGTTAGGCCTAATTTCATTAATTTGTATTCAACATAATAATTTTTTAGATTAACTTTGTAGAACATGATAGTTTTATTACAGATTGTCTTTTTTAAATTTACTTAAGGGAGAAAGTATGTGTCAGTCCACTGGTACCGTTTATTTATCATTGGAGCCCTTTTAACAATTAAAAGAATATGTAACTATCTGAATAAATATTATTATTAATAGTTCAAGGTATTAGTAAAAATAGGTAACAACCCCCACCTGAGATAAGTAAATATTCAACACATTAAATATTAAATGTACCACAACAATGTTTATATTAATTATAAATTTAACAAGTTTAAAGTATCTGCGGTAAACAAAAACTTGGTCCGAATCTATACAGTTCAAAAATTCTGGGTCAGGCGTGTCTATTAATAGCTATTGTATAAAGAACACGGCTTAGACATTCCACTGACATATTTACATATTCTGAATATTTATGCAATGGAATTGCGTTAGTTTGAAGATGAAGTAATTTGTTGGAAGGGCAATACGTTAATCAATATGTAAGCTGAACTCTGTGCTATAGTTAGGCAAACAATTAGTCAATATACGGAAATATATATTAGTAAACAGTAAAATTATAGTTGACAACTTAATAAAATAAACAGTATCAGTCGACTGATAAACAGTTTCTCCCTTAAGTCGAGTATAAAAATACAACACTTAATAGAACTACATATACTTAGTTTTTTATTCAAATATCCTTTATAAGTAAAATATAAAAAAATCCAATGTCTTATATTAACAAATGAAAATAATAACAGGAAAAGATACAGGTCAAGACAAAAAATAAGTTAAAGCAATATGAAGACGTGCTCTTTTGACATTGGTATGTCTTAGCTATGGGGGAAGGGGGTGTTGGCCACTTATAAGACAAAAATTTGAAACAGGTTTTTATAGAAACTACTAGAGCTACTGTATTGAATTAATATACAGGGTATCCATGAAAAAACTTTTCAGGACATCGGTGGGTGATTAGGTACATTAAAGGAAAGAAAAAAGTTCCGATGGAGGTATGGCATAAAACGCTTATTTTCTCAGATATCCACCATTTTGTATTTTTCACAAAATAAATTTATTTCAAACATTTTCTAACGGATTTTTTTCAAATTTTGTATGTCTTTTACACTAGTAAACTACTATTATTAAAAAATAACTAGCATGATTCAAGCTCGAAATCCAAAATGGCGGCCATTGTATTTTTTTATCGTTCAAACAAAGTTTTATGACGTTTCGGGATTTGGAATCTGATCCCGTCCTCAGGTGAACTAATATCTAAAACATAACACAATTATCACGTAATCCGGACTAAGCCGGTATAAAGCTGAAAACGTAAAAGTTTAAAGCGGTAAAAAAGTTACAAACAGATCCCGAATTATTCCACATCCCGAAACGTTGTGAAACTTTGTTTTACATAAAATCGTGATGGAAAATGTCCGCAATAAAATCTAAATAACATAAATCCACCATCACCAATAGTGAATTAATTTCAAACAAAGAATCTATTAAAATATTTTCTTGGTAGAAAACCTCAATCCACAAAGTGACGCGTGTATATGTAACACCGCGGAGGTAATGTGGTGTATATCTAATTACCCGGGTACACGATACATAGTGTAATCTAGGCTTAGACATGATTGGCACTCAGTCTACAGCTGGCTGGCGTCTGCGCAGTTGATTAATTATCTCTTAGTTCATCCCAAGCTTCTTATCATTCCTAATAGTCTTAAATTAAAGTGATCACTTTGTAAAATATAATTAGGCTTGTAAAGAAACAACTATCCTGTGCTAATACCAGGTGAGGCAGAACGGACTCACGAGACAAACAATTTAGTTGTTTTACATACCATTTACTTTGTAAAAATTCCCGGAGATGTTGGCGTTCATTGTCAATGTACTGTTGTAGACGCTTTCTGAGAATCTCAACGGCTCAAGCACGTTATTTCCCGTGGAATGATGTTGACTTCCTAAATTATACCGTACGAGCTTTGTTGAGGAAGGTTATAGGGTCTGCGCCTGTATAATTAATCCTTCAGGCACCCCACAGTAAGAAATCGGTAATGGACAAATCTGTTTACAGTTATAGGTGTCTACTGTCCAACATCACCCCTCTATGGGATCAAATCTTCTTTGTCCATGTTTCTCACAATTAAGCGAGCTACCACGTTCTTCTAACCTTTTAATCTACGATCGTATAGGCTTTTCATTAGGAACTGAGTTGTTGCGTGGAATATGAAAATACCGACGAAAAGCTCTTTGGGTCGTAATCAGTTTTCTAAAAACACATGCACGGCATAGGTTTGGTATTCTGCTGAGAATAAGACCATTGTTGTCATTATTCTTCAACTACAGCCAGAGTTCTATGCGAGCCAAACTGGGGAGTTCGTCCTGCCTCTCCCGGTATAAGCAACGTTTGTACTTAAAGGCTTCTTGTACAACAATCTCGAAAACGGATCCTCAAAGTTTTTACACATTAAAAAAATGTTTGAGTATAGGAGTAAGTTATGGAGAGATCCTATTTACACGAAACCCGGTTTTATTGTAAAACCGATTTGAAAATACAAAATTTTAACATTGGGCTAGATCAGCTGTCCTTATAATCAAATGACATCACTGACTATATGACATCACTTCCGTCTCAAATTTTGGTCAAACGGATTGTCAATACATGCTCCTCTAGAGCCAAGACATATCCATTTCAAAAAATTTTATAGCTCTCTAAGCAGTTTTTTCTTCCCTGTGGGAAATAGGTTAGATCATGTATATATCTAATGGGAATGTTTTCAGTTCATGTAAACAGCTAGTCTTATTTTTTTATATTAAAAGTTCAATACAAAAGCTCTTGTAGTTTCTATGGAAACCTGTTACATATTTTCCATCTTCAAAATGACTAACCCCCCTCCCAGAGCTAAGACATATCCATGTCAAAAGAAATCCATTCTCCTGTTTGTAGCAATTATAAATTCCTTAGCAACAGGTGTTGATTTAAATATGTTTATGAATAATAAAGATTTTAGGTGGATGTATACTGACAATAAAAATTCCAAAAATGAGCGAATAATTTTGAAATTTGTGTTCCAAATAACTGCGTGAAGTAAACAGAATATAATCTCGTGGCGTTCACATCCTTTTGAAGGATTTTTTCCTGTTAGCCACGGCTTTTGATGTACGCTCAGACCAATGAACAGTATGTGGTCAGAATAGTATTCTTCATCGTATTAATGCTGGTTTTCTAGAACAGAATGCACTGATCAAGTCGTAAGTTAAGTCGTAAACATTGAGTTGGATTAACATAGGGTGATATAAACGTGTCACAAGGCACAACGTTAGTATGATTAATTTGTATACAACGCTAATAATTAATAATTTAGAGGCTCGAGATCAACACACACATATTTTTACAAAATCAAAATAGTAAACAAATTGTTTGTTCGTTGTTTTTTAATTTTGTGAAAAGGTACACACTAAAATACACACATGTGGTAAGATTTTAATAAAGTCTTTAAAAAGTTTAATAATTTTTACTGATCAAATGAAATATTTTAAAGTATCTGTTCTATGGAGATATTTAAAAAAAGTCACGTTTACGTACGTCACCGAGCAAAATATGTTGTATTTATAGGCGTAACAGCACTTAAAATGAAATCTGTAAAAAGTAAGTAATCTACGGCATTTAAAAAATATTTGACTATACTCGTTAAATATTTTTGCAATAGCTAAAATAATAATCATTAATCAAAGTTTATGTTCACGATGATCCCAAGGAAAAGTACGTAAGTTATTACATTAAAAAACTGATTGATTAAAAATTATATGTTATCTGCCAACGAACAAAAAGTCGTTTGAATGTAAAATAAACTGCTAACATATTAGTTAAATACTGAATAACAGGTAACCTTAGTATTTGAACTTAATAGCCACGTACATAGAAGGTGAAACTATAAGTAGTTTATAATATATACTGTAGGACTATTAACTAAACCTGCTAAATATTAACGAAGCAAGCTATTCAAACGGAAACTTTAAGGTCTAGTAATTATAAGTGTTTACCAATATAATACCTTAATCTCTCACCTCTACTGTGCTGCTAAGATAACCACTTTAAACTTTCAACAAATCCAACTGTCCTATGCATATTCATTCCGAACTACAACAAAGATTTCTCACCAAGTTTTAATGCCGGCACTTTAATCTTGATTCATATTTATAAACCCTTTCAAGGGCGCATTTTTCTACACCTTTACACTGCTTGATGGGTTTATCAAGGATGCCTACTTTAGTGGAATCTGTTTAACTTTACTAAACTGATGTGATTTTTAAGATTACTGTGACAGTGATGTGTCTTATGATCCAGATACTTGGAGTTCGCGAATTGCGGATAGATATGAGCGATGATCAATGGATGTCCGCACTATTAAATACTAAGTCCATCCGCAAATACCGTCCTCATAATTAGACCAGTTCATAATCCAGAGACAGTGGTTCGGACTCCACGTTTAATTTTAGGTCCCTTAGGTAATAATGCCATTTGACTGTAGGGCTATTATTAACAGTCCCGTCTAAGGAACATATGAGCCTTAGTCAGTAACAAGACTACAAGATCGCATCCCAATCATCTTACACTCATTTCTCATTCATACTTGGAATAAAGTACCTGGAACGGTTTCCATTTCAGTATCTAACTAAGATATTCGGTATGCAGTTCTCATCATTCATACCATTAAATAAGGGAAACCCTCTAGAGTAAAATGTTTGAAATAGTTACTTACCTTGAATTACATACAAATTACAATTGGTAATTAGTTAGCCATTGATATTTTATAACCGTTTCAGGGAACAAAAATTTGATAAAACTATTTTTAGTAAAGCGGTTATTCAAATACAAATTTAATAAATTGTCAAATGTCTTTCAAACACCCTCTCATTAAAATATTATATACACGATGGTTGTTAATTAACTGTGCATCAAACCCTTCTGCAAACTCTGCAATAATAATACTGTTTATTAACTAAATATAATTACTTGATTAAATACAAACACACGAGATGATGGATTTACATGTAAGCACCTGTGTTGGCCACCGACTAAGGTCTGAGCTTTTTGGGGCCGTTCATGAGGTCCACTCCTTCCCAACTAACGTCCAAAAAAGATTGATCCAGCCACTCACGAACAATTATTGCAAATTGAAATGGAGCACAGTCTTGAATCAAAATTAGCCTATGCCATTAATTTGATCCTATTGTGACATCGTAGGCCAAACTTAATTTTGAAGCATCTGGAGGTTTAGAATTTTATTATTTTAGCATCTGCATCTTGTGTTGCTCAATAATGGCTGTTGTGCCTTTTGACAAACCCCTTCAACATGGAACACGTCCTCATCAGTACCAAAATGTTTAAAAAAAGCTATAGTCAATCTTCTTGTCAAGACAGAATTATCTCCACATGTTCCATTCTTTTGTCGTAGTCGTCCAACTTAAGTTCCTGAACTTAATGAGGAACTAACTTTCCATTGGTGACAATTTTAGTCCTTATACAGTACTATAAGTAGTATTTTGATAATATACATTCACAATCTGCTTGACGTGCCGAATTTTTTTGACTTCGGTTAAACAACTCCCGGGCTGTTGCGACATTCTTCTCAGTTCTTTACGTGGATGGACGGCCTGCTCTTTTTGCGTCTTTAGCAGATCCTGTTGTCATAAACTTTGCGTGTCAGTTTTTTACTGTCCTTGGATCTATTGTCACCCCATACTCTGTACGCCACCATCACTCTACTGATACAACAAATTTCAACACTTCATAGCGAGAAGCAATTATTTTGAGCTCGTTCGAATTCTGACAAGGGTCATTTTTGTCTTTAATGTCTCAGCCAATCTTAACGATCAACAATTATCTTCTTGAAGCAGTTAGTACAAATATTTATGAAAAACTATATAAAACAACGAGACTGCTAATATGATGGCTTAATTGGATTCGTTGATTCATAGGAGTTTGAGGCGATCCGCTACCTTTAAGCTTTTTTAACATAGGAAATTATATATATATTTTTTATAATGTTCAGTAAATTTATGAACCAAGGTGGCAATTTTGTTGAAAACTTTTTGGTTTTGGTGGTTAAAAATATTTATCCCCTTAATGGATTTTTATGTGAAACGTTTTGGGCAATTTTTCTATACCACTTAATGGTTTGAATAATTTTTTTTATTTGCTCATAAATTTTAACGATTTTTGCACTATTCTGTTCCTTACAATGTATATAAAAACTTGTGTGTATAGATAACTAGGTGGCTTGGCTGGGAAAAAGTTATAAGGAAAAATATTATTTAAACTTTTAAGATAGAGCATCATCATTACCAAAAAAACTTTAGTAATGTAATGAACATTGACTTAAAATATAATAAATAACTCACTTTACTTTGACATAGTTCTATAAAATGTATGATTATTTGTCTACAGATACAGTTTAAAAAATATCAATTAAAATCCATTGTTTTAACCCCGAATTGTGTGTTTTGACTTAATTGTAAAAACTTAGTCAATAACAGTTCATTTTAAGTATTAAAATTGTCCACTACATGTTTTGCCTGGACGTCATTGTCAAGCGGTGATGCAGGGACGTTCTATCCTTTAAGGACTCCTCATATAATGAAATATAAATCAATATAAAGACACATCACACCGAGACATAAAAACGATAAAGACAAAGAGTTCTGTCTGTAGGACTACTTTTAACGCGATCGCGGTCATAACTGGAGACGAAAAAATATATATCTATGGTTAACTAATTACCCATAAAAACATACCAAACATTCTACACAAGTTCAACAGAATTTCTAAAATATGTATCTTTGTTAAAATTTAACAGTAATTAAAAATAATAATTTTCAGAATATAGCAAATATGACAAATACTTGAAGAGTCCTATCACACAAGTGGTTTTACATTAGTTAAACTTTTAATTAAATTATTTAATCTCCTTATCGAGGAATAACAACTATCTCACTTTCCACTGAACCGGATAAATATTACGTTATATATAGCTTCAGAGTGAGTCGTCAGATATAAATTAGAAACCGCAAAACATCCAAATACGCTTCTTCCTCGACTCCACCATCGTGATCACAATTACTACCTTCCTCTGTTGCTTTTTGTACATTGAGATTTACCTTTAACACTGTAAATTAAAATTTTATTTATTATTATTCCTTATTTACATCCAAACAAATTATCTCGAAGGTTAAATTATTCAATGATATGACATAATGTTTATTGAAGTAGATTATTTTTATATATAAAATAATTTAAGTTATACAGTACGATTACCTTTTAACAAACTTCCTCTGCGTGATTGTGTTGACTGGGACGGTAGCGTGTCCTTAATCCAGCTACTTCGAGGTCGAGGTCTTCGATAGTCAGTATATGTGATATTCTCATGTGTGAATTAATTACTACACTATTGAAGCCGAAAAGAACATAATCATAATTAGTCCAATTCGTAATTCAGAAGCAAAATTGTGCTCGGA
The DNA here is from genome assembly GCA_023375725.1 of Nephotettix cincticeps. Lineage (NCBI taxonomy): Eukaryota > Metazoa > Arthropoda > Insecta > Hemiptera > Cicadellidae > Nephotettix > Nephotettix cincticeps. The sequence continues at coordinate 133,787,093 of CM041786.1, read as the reverse complement.
TTCAAGAAATGAGAGTTTTTAGAATATTAGGATAGGTTTGGATGGTATGACATAAATTAGCGAACGCCGCTCGCCCGAAATGTGTTGTCCGCACTCACATGGTACTTCTGCACCCGACTTCGTATCGCACACTCGTCTGGTAAACACTTTTTCCTTGAAAAAGTAATGTAATATATTTAAAATTCACTATATTAATTATGAACTTAAGTTTTAAAACATTTTAAACATAATATTGCTTAAAAAATTGAATTAATTCCGACAGTAAAACTCCCTACATTAATTTAGTTGACATGGATATGTCTAAGCTCTAGGAGGATGCGATTTTACGAGACGCAAAATGATACCTAAATGACGTCATATGGTTATGAACTGTTTAGAGGAACCGAAAACACTCCCTTCTGACATATCCATGAATCCTATTTTCAATAGGGAAGTAAAAATACTGTACATTAAAAAAATGTTTGCACTATCTCATTTAACAAATTAGTTTCTAATATAAAGCTATAGCCATTATTATCCATTTATCCACACTTGTAGTAATTTAACTTGAGAGTAATTCAATGTTCCTCTCTTTATATAATGTAGACCATGCAGACAATATGCATCGTCAGATGCAATGCTTCATTTCACTTGGAAAGACAACATGACATCTAACAGCTGGGATTTTATTTTCAACTTGACAATAATTTATTTTCCATATTGATGTAACGTACAAGAATAGTTATTTTTACTTTTTTTAATGTGCTATATATATGTTTAGATAGATATTTCGTAGTAAACAACATTTATATTTTTCCTATTACAATTGTTTGCATTTCAATGAACAAAATTGGTCGAAGAACACGGAATAGTAAATATTTTTAAGTAGCAAAAATGTTGTTTTGGCGCGAAATCAGAACGCGTGAGGCGTAGAAACTCATTGCGCCGAGTGAACAGCGGGGATAATCTTGCGTCAGCCAAAATTAAGTTTCATTCATAATAGAAGCTCAAGTGTGATCATCTGCTGAAATAGAAATAGTTGGATTACATGCTATTTTTAAAGTAACAATATTAATCTACATAAAATTAGTTTTCTCTGTACATTGCTCAGAATCATTCATTTTTTAGTTATTTTTAAGTTTCGTGCGTTAGAAAAGCCAAAACAAGTTTTATCTCAATTTGTGTCTGTCTGTGACGCTCCAGGAGTCATTTTACGATGTCTTCTCCGAAAAAACGGGAGAACTGATAACAATGAAACTTATTTCATGCTTCTCTACATTCCAGAGAAGGGTTTCCAATGCTTGAAATTGTCCGCGTCACTTGAAAAGTAAATAACGAACACTTAACACCCCACTTTTTACGCGATATTAGTCGCATTTTGCTTTCAGTTTTCGACGTGATGTATAAGTGATTTAATAGAGAAAAACAAACATCTGTTAAATAAAAATCTATATTAGTTTGTTTACACTGATCATTGATTTCAACCCACAAAGAAATGATACTATATTAAAATGTTATTTTGACGTACAACTAATTTTAACTATAAACTACATATTTTCTGATTTAATCTAATTAACTTTATCATGTCAATAATTATATTATTTCCTAACACAGAATCTTATAAATCCCTACAAAGCACGGGCGTACTGCTAGTTTTTAATATTATATATTTCAAATGTCAAAATATGTACTTTTTTAGAATAATACATGTAAAAATTTAATTATTTTCTAAATAAAACAAATTTTAAGTAATCCAAGAAAATCAAAAGAATACAGTACTAAGATATAAATGAAATCTTAATATTATTTAGAATGTTTTACGTCACGTTTTCTTCAGTGCCTCGACTGCATAAACCATCTGTTTTTCGTGCAGTATGATAATAACTAATTCAACACTGCCCGTTACTCATGATAATAAATAAGGTGACGCTAAAAACCTTAACTAATGACCACATTTTGTTTTTATCAAACGTGAAAAAAATTAGTTAACAATAGTCACCCTCAAACAAATGGACAGCCCTATTGTGTGGAGTCCAACAAAAACAAACCGGAATCCGCGGGAAACGCTTGTATAAATATCAATAAAAGTCACCGATCTAGATGAATAGCCTCAGACGGCCGGGCGGCGCCGGTTTCGGAAGGACATTTAAATATGAAAGCGGATCTTTGAAGTGAAGAATTCAGATTTGATTGCAATCAAACCCCAGCCTCCACACAGGCGATGACGTGAGACGAATGAGTGTCGAACAATGACGTCACTAGGCCAGCTGGTGCATAAACAGCTGATCGGTGATCGCACCCGCCACCTTCGACGCGGCGCCTTTGGACGGATCGGTCGGCAACAATTTTCAATTAGGGGACGCTGTCAACCCGACCTTGTGTAAAATTAACCAAAAGTCGCTGTCGGACTGGTTGTGTGCGCGCGCGCGTGTGTACGAGTGCGCGAGGAGCGTCTGCTGCCGACTGCTCAGTGTGCCGGCCGGTGCCGACTAGATGCTGCTGTGGTCTCCTCACGCCGCTCTCGACTCTCGACCACGTACGTCACTAACGTAACCCGTACGACCGTTACGTGCGGTTCGTCTTCAAACTTACACGAATATACGTCGACAAATAAATCACATTTAACATATAATTATTATTAATTTTTAAAATAAAATGTGACTAATAATCCATATCCTGAAAACTCTCGTGTGTTGAAGGTACTGTTAGTGTAGTGTTTTGTTTTAGTTGGACCAAACTGAAAGGTAAGAATAGTTGAATATTTGATATCTATATAACATGTTGTAAAACCTTTTCAACGTAAAAATTTCCTTAACTCATTTTATAAGATTTAAAATATGTATTTTTTATTTAACGAAATAATAGACCCTAACAATAAGTATAAGAGAATATCCTAATAAGACAAGAGAATAACTTAACTTAAGAAAAGTTAAAAAACTTTAGATATTATATTCCTTTGATAACTGAGAATATTTGCGCATTTTAAAAGAAGGAAACATTAACATTGATGTTAATACATTTTTTCCCAGCAACTTGTAACAATTAATAAACTTCAACAAAATAAGTTGAAATGTTTGAACGTCAATCATAAAAAACTATACCAGAGACGTAAACATGCAACAAAAGTAATCAGAACGTTATAGTTTACAGTAAATATCCACTATATGAATGGTTAAGATTGTTTCGTCATACGTGTATATTGCTATGAACGTAGCCGGTTAAATAAAAAGGGTATTAATTATTTTATTTTTACAATTTTCTTTATCATCTGTAACTACTTGGAAATATTAAATTTTAGCTAATAATTTAGAATAACTTGGTTACCATGATACCTTTACCTTTTAAATAAATAAAAAAGAAATGCTTTTGTTAAACAGTTGGGAAAATTATTTGTCGAATTCATTTAATTTTAATTAAACAGCTGACAAATAAAAAAAATTTAAACAGCTTGTTGGAGTATCTTTCACTTGTCTTAGGCTTTCTATATTGGGATTCAGGAACCAAAATGGGAGGTAACAAAAATGACTAAAAAAACTCAGTGCACAATCTGTAATAAAACGACCGTATTCTGAAAAGTTGATCTAAATATATTTTATAATTTATTGTTTCAAAAATAATTATCCAATGTCAGAAAATAGCAAAAGAAACAAAGTTAAACTAATTGTTAGAATTTTATGCCCCCCCGATGATACCAAGCTTTTTGAGTGGGTTTGTTAGGTGATTTTTACCTCACGCTGCAAAACAAATTTCATGGAAACCGATTGTGAAATAAGGATGAAATTGTTTTTTTGATATTCTACATGAGAATAACATTGGGCGCTCTCAGGCAACGTACTGTGTTTATCATAGATAGTAAATTTAACTTTTCTCCTGAACCGTTAGTAGTAGAAAAATAATTCAAAATACTAATTTTTTAGTATTTAAACTGGTGTCAATGGTGCCAGTCAAGTTATACTTTATTTTTATTGTTTTTGCTGAAAACTTAAAAATATTATTTTTTTACATTTAAAAGCTCATAACTTCTGAACTGTCATTTTTACAGACATGCGAGTGGTGTCATATTATATAGATCTCTATGCACTCTAAACTATCAAATTTAAATCGAATTTTTATTTTTTTAGGATAAACTAACCTTAAAAATTAAAACACTTAAAAATGAAAAAATGACTGGAGATATATCCCTACGTACATCCCAAATTTAATCTAAATCGGACCAATGGCGTAGGCTGTGACTCACTGTGTACACATACACGCACACACGGACGGACACATATCACGTCGAAATCCACTTTTTTGGATTCAGGGGACCCCAAAACGGAGATATCCCCTCTCAACTCAAATTCGAAAATTTTGACGAAAACAATACTTTCTTCATATACTGTGTAAAAGGGGAGAAAGTGAAATGATTAATGTGAACAAAGTTATGGTTATTTCTCTTAGTTTAGTCATTGTAATATATCACATGTTCACTTGTCCAGTAAAAATTAAAATGTATATGTCTAACATTGCTAAAACCTGGGTTTTTGAGAGCTCATTACTTTATTTTAGGGTTGTAAAAACCCTTTTGGAAAATGTATATAATAGTCTTCACGGAGACGAATTACAAAATACCTTATTCACCGATTCATTAATAAAGCGTGTCAGAAATTATAATAAGACCCATTTTGGTTTTACTTTGCACGTAAATATATAAAAAATATCAAAATTCCACGTCCTAATATAGGAACGTTTTAGATAATATAGACAATATACAAATATTATAGACAAAAATCTAATTCTATTTTTACATAGAGGCCTTTTACGATTTTTGGTTAATATTTCTTACGAAACCACAATCAACTTGTTTAGCGTTACGTAAAAACAAGAACAAAGACAGACAGAAATTGAGATAAGACCGATTTCGGCTTTTCTGGTGTATAAAACGTATAAATAACCAAACAAATCTTACTTTCTAATATTATCTTCTTTTTAATCCTAAATGTACAGACAAAACTGCTATATTATTTATATAGATAGTAAGACAAAAATTCAACGTAATCTCACTTTACTGGAATGACTAGAAGAGTAAATTCCAGGATATGATGTTTAATTAGCCCGTGTAACTTATGTGTTGAATTTCTACTCCGATGACAACGATACGGAGTTGCAGCTCTGATCCGGTGTAATTGTTACTAACTGGAGAAGGGTACGAGGGGATGAGGGGGAGGGGGTGATTAGTCATGTGTAATTAAGGATCCGACTCCGAAATCGAGAAGATGATCGTCAGCGTCGTGAGTTTATTAGAGTAAGTACTGCTCCTCTGTTCCACTGCTCCTCTGTTCCACTGCTCCTCTGTTCCACTGCTCCTCTGTTCCACTGTTCCACTGCTCCACTGTTCTACTGTTCCACTGCTCCTCTGTTCCACTGCTCCACTGCTCCACTGCTCTCCTGTTCCACTGTTCCACTGCTCCACTGCTCTACTGTTCCACTGTTCCACTGCTCCTCTATTCCACTGTTCCACTGCTCCTCTGTTCCACTGTTCTACTGTTCCACTGTTTCACTGCTCCACTGCTCCAATGTTCCACTGCTCTACTGCTCCTCTGTTCTACTGCTCCTCTGTTCCACTGCTCCACTGTTCCACTGTTCTATTGTTCCACTGCTCCACTGTTCCACTGCTCCACTGTTCCACTGTTCCACTGCTCTACTGCTCTACTGTTACACTGTTCCACTGCTCCTCTATTCCACTGTTCCACTGCTCTACTGTTCTACTGTTCCACTGTTTCACTACTCCACTGCTCCAATGTTTCACTGCTCCACTGTTCCACTGCTCCACTGCTCTACTTCTCTACTGTTCCACTGTTCCACTGCTCCTCTATTCCACTGTTCCACTGCTCTACTGTTCTACTGTTCCACTGTTTCACTACTCCACTGCCCCACTGCTCCAATGTTTCACTGCTCCTCTGTTCCACTGCTCCACTGTTCCACTATTCTACTGTTCCACTGTTCCACTGCACCACTGTTCCACTGTTCCACTGTTCTATTGTTCCACTGCTCCTCCACTATTCTACTGCTCCACTGTACCACTGTACCACTGCTCCACTGCTCCAATGTTCCACTGCTCCACTGTTCCACTGCTCCACTGTTCCACTGCTCCACTGTTCCACTGCTCCTCTGTTTCACTGCTCCACTGTTCCACTGCTCCAATGTTCCACTGCTCCACTGTTTCTCTGTTCCTCCTTTCCAGCACTGTGAGTGCAAAGAAAGAGTAATATTTATGTGTGGAATATTGGGTAATGACAAATATTGTGGATTTATATGTAAGGCATTATTACTCTTTATATACTGTACTGAGACGGTAATGTGTCCTTTAATCCAGCTACTTGGATGTCACGAATTGTGGATAGTTATGAGTGGTAGTCGGTGGATGGGATATTCTGTGGTTTGGATTAACGTCCGCATTTTTGAATACTAAGTTCATCCGCAAATACTTTCCACATAATTAGACCAATTCGAAGTTCAGTGACAGTGGTTCGGACTTCACGTTAAACTGTAGGTACCTTAGATATAGACTACAAGATCGTGCCATAATCACATTACACTCATTCATGCTTCGCTCATAGAATACTTTGACAGGCTACCATTTTAATAACTAACTAACTACTAGAAGTTAGCCCGTCATTTTTACTTTCTCATCTTATATGTATATGGAGAAAGTATTGTTTTCGTAAAGATTTTAGAATTTGTGTTGAGAGTGGATATATCCGTTTTGGGGAGCCCTTAATAAAAAATGTGGTTTTCGTCGTGATGTCTGTCCGTCCCTGTGTGCGCGTATGTGTGTATAGCCACAGCCCACCCCGTTGGTCCAATTTAGATGAAATTTTTATATACGTATTGCTGGAGATACGGTGAATACACCGTATCTCCAGCAAATTAGTTTATATTTTAAAGATTTTTAAGGCTGGTTTATCCTAAAAACCCTTAAAACGTGACAAATCAAAATTTATCAATAATGGCATTTAATTTAAAGGGGCACTCCACCCTAAAAATCGTCAAAAACACATATTAAAAAAATTTTTGAAATTTAGTTTCATATTCCCTGTGTTTTTATGAATAATTTGATATATAATAAGTATAAAAATAGTGGTCCCATCCTAACTAAATTTATCCAAAAAAAAGGTTACACGTGATTTTGGGTCACCAAAAGCAGCTCGAAGGCTCAAGTTAGGTCTGAACACTTAATTCAAATCCAAATGATTAAAACTTATAGAGAGCAGAAGCTGAAAGAAAAAGAAGGGAAGACCTATGGAGCAGGAGAGTTTTAATGTAAGCAATTTAAACATACTATGCTAAAGTAGAAATAAACATATTAAACTTTTATAATCCTGAGCAACTCAAATAATGTTTCTTTTACTTTGTGGTTGATTTTACGAAAGTTCAGTTTTTACGTGTTTTGATTCATTGTGGCAGGCATAACTCAAGTTCTACTTGAGATATCTTAATATTTTTTTTATTTTGAAGAAGAAATGTTAAGTCACGGCCTGTAGCATGGGTTAGTCAAAATATTATCATCACATTTTTTTATTTGATTTACCAAACAATTTTGTGTTAACATTTTTTAATAAACAAAAACTAATTTTTTGTAAAAATATTTCAAGTTACATCAATTCCGTGCTAAAGGCCGTAACATAGAATGTCCTTTCCAAAGTAAAAAAAATATGAAGCTATCTCTTATAGTTTATGAGTAAGGCCTGCCACAGTAAACGCTTGTTTTTTACCGATTACCCCCCTAAGGGGGGAGGAGGGGGTAGGAACTTGAAAACGCAAAAAAGTTAATCCTTATACATAAGATATTAAAAAAAATTAATTTATGGTAGCTTCAAAAACAAAACAAAATAGGGTGGAGTGCCCCCTTAAAATAATAAAACACCACCCGCATGTCTGTAAAAATTGCGGGTCAGAAGTTATAGGGGTTTAAATGTAAAAAATCATATTATTAAGTTTCCCACGAAATCAATAAAGGTAAAGTATAATTTCACTATCACCATTGAAAACAGCGTAAAAACTAAACAAATTAGTATTTCGAATTATTTGTCTACGACTAAACGGTTCGGGAGGAAATTAAATTTACAGGAGAATATTAAAAAAATCGGAGCATATGTTTTAATTTTTTGACCGGGTGGCTAACTCTAATTACTAGGGCATGAGGCTGGGCGAGAAGGCGTCGATACTGCGTTAACATGTAGATATCCGGCGCGTCGTTAATTAGTTATAGGTTGCGAGCCGCTGCTAACGATTATGTTAATGCTAACGAGCTCTGCTGCAGATTTACGATCTCGTAAAATATAAAACAATAACATCGTAAAGTTGCCAGTCCCAATCAGTGCGTGCTGATGGAGATACGTTCGTCAGGGGTTGAGATTCCCTCCTGAGCAGGCGTTGGCGTTGGCGTTGGTAATGGTGATTGGAGGGAAACTTTTGTGGAGATTTTAATAATTACATGTTATTATTACCTTTCTGAAATGGTGACCTAACCAGGCTGGTATTTTAAGCCAAGTGTGTATGACAAATAACTGTGACGTGATATTGTAATCTTGTTTTTGACATATTGTTAACACAGGGCTGTTAATTTATCCCAACAGGCAATGACATCAAGGGACCTACTGTTATCCGAACTACAATTTTGTCTTCGAATTACGAAATAATCATGATTATGGTTATTGCGGATGTACGTAGTATTCAATAGTGCGAACGGATATCTACACGAGAGAATGTCATAGCCACTGACCACCACTCCTAACTATCCTCAATTCGTGACTAAGTAGCTGGATTACAGTAGGTGGATTACGCCACAGTCCCAGTCATATTTTAAAGGGTCATTTGTTTCTTGTTTGATGCCACCAATAAGAACTGAATGATCTATGTTTATTTATACAAGAAACAAAAAATATTCAATTTTCCGTTGAACTAAATTTGTATAACCAAGATTTTTCAAGTAAAAATGTTTTAAAGTAGAATATTACACTAGCAGATAAGGAAGGAAAAGGGGTTAAACATACAACTTTGCAACGAAAAATTAAGTCGATGCATAATAATATGCAGATGTATACACATAATTTTATTCTGAATCGTTAGAACGAAACCCAAGTAAAATTTATTTTTCATTTATTTAACGAAATATAGAATAAAGAAAATCATTTGATTTATTTTTATCAGTCAACCTTACTGTTCATGTGTCGAGTTCATGTCAGGAATCTCCTTCATACAGGTCCATGGAGGACTAAGCTGGAGACTCATTTCCCTGTCTAACCTCTTCCGGATGAAGGACCTCGTGTTCACGTCCCGCGCGAGTGGACTGATAGCGTAACTTAAACGACGTAACGTTGACGTCACGACGTCACTGCACCTGATGTTTACAATTGCGTCGTTCAAGGCAAATAATGTTCACGTTTTAGTCTAATATGGTCTGTGTTTGTTTATATATATTAAATAACCACAAAACGCGTAGACTTTGCGAACGCACTATGACGGCTGATGTCCCGCCAGGCCCAGGCGGGCACTACGCTCTGTGATCCGCAATGGGTTAACCTTTTTAATACATAGTCTGTCACGGAACTCTCTGGAACCTTTATTTAAAAATTGTTCCTTTGGTTCGGACAAGCATATTTTATGATTTAAACATGGGTTTCCAGTGTCTAGTTTTCGTCAATCAGCATGTATTTGTTTTTTTTACAAATTGATAACTCAAGATTTTTTTCGAAATCAATTTCAAGCTTTTTATAAATGTGGAGTATAATAAGTAGAACATTAATGTTTGAAGTTTTATTGTTGTAACTAAATCCGTTTCAAGATGGAGTTCATTTAAATTATTTGATGTCAAATTTCACACAATAAAAATTCAACACATTATTTGCTAAAATCAAATAAAATACTGCAAAATTATTAATCAACTGTTTTTATCCGCTTTATGTTAACACAATGTATCAGCTGTTTATTAGTAATTAATTATTTACAAAGCTATAATATCAAATACTACATAGGTAAATAAGGAAAAAATATTGTATTTTTACCTATTATTAGATCATGGATATGTCTAAAGGGATTGTATTCAGGTCATCTAAACAGCTGTTCTTATTACCAAACTATGACATCACTAACCATATGATGTCACTGTTTTAAAGTTTGGTCGCACAAATTGCCAACAGTCCTCCGAGCTACGACATATCTATGTCAACAATTACAAAGGTTGCTCAAAGGGACGGTCTTGAACACATTTGCACAGCCTACATCATTGCATTATCCTTGTATTATTCTAAATATCAAGTTCCAGATTTATACAAAGTTTAAGGATATATTTATACATTTTTAATAATTAAATAATTTCACTTACAGGATGTCAAACGAGAACTAGACAGAGATATTTGTTTAAATTGTAAAATATGTTTGTCCCAACCAAAGAAACAATTTCCAGCGTTCCGGGAGCTTACCAAAAGTTTGAAAATACGTATTATGTATTTTAATTATTTTTGTGGAAATTCGTTTTTAACTTTGAAATTGAATTTTAGTATAATTGTTCATAAAAATTAAAATAAGGTACCTAATATAATTATATTTTGACATGATTTCGGAAACACGACGTATTATAGACTATACAGAACGGCATTTACAAAAAAGTCCAATGGAAAAACGTTTACACAAAATAGACAGTTCCATGGATACAACACGCGACATGGTACAAGATACTGTCTCCCAGTTCACCATCTCACTCAATATGAAAAGAAACCATCTTACATGGGCATGAAGCTGCATAACCTACTGCCAGAAGAACTGAGATGCCACACCGGGAGAAGAATGAAGACTGCTCTAACAGAATGGCTGATCAACAATCCATTCTATATACATTGGCCGAGTTCCTGGAAAGAAGACAATAAACATTTTTTTTCTTTAACCATCCAGCAGACGCCATTTCAATACTTGATGTATTTTGAAAATAAAGCATATTTGTATTTGTATTTACAGTTGACCCACTGTTTGCAGACTATGCACGTGTCATGGTCATTTGTTGCGATAGTATCGGTTACGTATTGTTCTTTCCTAACTACAATATAAGCCATAGATATATAGATAATTGACAACAAAATGACTGTTTGCCGTGAACGTTATTCCGTTAGTGAAAGTACTCGCAATAAATTACAATGTACAAACAACAGAACGCTCCGCATAAATGTGTTCAGTGAAAAACAACAGCTTTCAAAAATAAATCTTTACAAGGCTACGTGACGTGAATACAATGACGACAATATGAACAGGGAATCGGATCTACAGTGTAAGCTCAATAATTAGTTTGGTTTTCTTAGTATCCTAGAATTACTGTGACGGTGTCTCGTTATCTCATTACACGTTTTGGTTGGTCGGCAGCGGTGATCTAGTGATAAGAGGGTGCTTCGTTCGCCGCTGCACGACACGCGCGCTTAGATCGCCATCCCCCGAACGACGCCACGACGATATCGAAGGGGTTAGTTCGTGATATGTCGTCGGGAATGAAACACCGCAGGATGCCACTACCGTGCCGACATATTGTACCTCTATATGACCCTCAGGTGTAAGTGTCCGACCAAACTAAATATAGTTTTTCGCTTGGTCCAAGGCATCTGTCTTGGATTTGGAGCAAGTGCCCTTATAATAAATTACGTTAAATTAAACCAGTAACATTTTATGTTGTTTCCTTTACGTGCATCGTGTTAAGCATATCCAAGTATAGTTCTATGTACATGTTAGTTTCTGATTGTAAACGTAGGGTCCGAACTGTGTAGGGCGGTTGTCCTGCACGGTGACAACGACCCGACGATCTTGTTAAATGTTTTTCTATTCGTTAAAATTTATATTCAACCTGTGCTGGGCGTGTGGACTCCTGTCTGAAACCCCACCCTTGAGAGTAATATGTTAGTACTATAGCTCTTCAAATAAATTAATTTCATACAATATATCGTGCCCAACTAATGTCGTTACTCCCTTGCTACCACACATAGGGTCGAACCCGTCGGGCTAAAGAGTTTATCCGAGGTACACAAAACACATATACACATTTAGGTCAGTAATTAAATCTCCCCCGTCACATTACTGAGTACAAACAATTGTCTACTCTTAATTAATTACTGTTAAACTACACCATAAATAGGAAAGGTGCCTCACAAGTTTCATACAATTCTAAAATATGAACACAACAGAAAAAAATATATTTTCTCCTACAATCCTAGTTTAATGTGTTTTCGGTATGCCCCGTGTAAATTGAAAGTACCTATGACGACTCTCCAAGGCCAGGATTTGACACCTTAAAATGTGACTGTTGTTTCGAAATCTCAGTAGTGGATTACAAACAAAGGATATTGATAAGCCGGATATTGAGCTACCGCAGGAACAACGAACGCTCTGGCCTTGTAAGTCAAAAATCGAAACCGATGTCGTCGACTCGTGTCAGATCATGAACGGTTACCCCTCTGGCAAGACAATGTCAATGTGACTCACGCCGCTACAGGCTACAGGACCCAGACCCATAGTCGGTCTGGATCCATGGGTATTTCTTTTTTTAAGGAAACAAAACTAATAAGGTAAAAAATCTTAGATAATAACATCATTAAAAAAATATATAACGGATATATTTGTCACAGGTTTGAAAAACTCCTTTGAAAAAATAAATATATCTACAGATAAACCGACTCAATCTTTTTGATGAAATATTAACATATTTGAATAAGTAGGCTATTTAATGGAGTCATTGAATCTTCACTTATATACTTTTTTTTCTATTTGTACTTCTGATATGGGGTCTATTATTATCATTAAATCTGAAGGTCCTTCATTAGCATGCTTAATATTCTGGACAATAGAATTGAAACAAGATTAAACTACCCTTTACTATTCAATATCATCGGGGGAAGCATTGGTACCCAACTAGACGTGATTCATAGAAGTTTCGAATAGTTAATCGCATTGTCATCAACTTATTGCGCGACCGAATTCATTCGGTTGTCTATCGGCTACAGACATCTTCAGCTTGGTTGTGAGGGTTCTCTACTGAGTCAGACTATCGACAGATTAAAATTAATGTCAATTGGACAAAACTGTTCTAGCCTTAGAACTTCAGGGAGTAAAAAACTGATACTAAGTGATTTAAATACTTGCTTTCACGTGATCCAATATGTTGCAAGTGGCGTCATCTAGTTTCGATTCATAAATTGAACCATAATCAGGTCTGTCAAGCATGTGTAGATCTTCATTTGAAGATCGTCGTTCAAACATTTAATAATCTGACACACGGATACGAACATACGGACGGTGAACATAAAATACTAAAACAATGAACAATTGAAACCGGTCTTCAAATAGTATGTCTTCTTGACAAGTTTTTATGATGCATATAGAAACCGAAACTAGTTGCTGCTTCTGGTAACAGATTGGATTACGTATAAGGAGATATTTGAACTTTAAACCAATTTAACTCTTTCTCCGTATTACGGGTGCCAAAAATCGGTAAAATGAAAAATGATTTATGTAATTGCCCTTTCCCACAGATGTCTGCATAGTAACAACGTGAAAAAAAGGAATAGAGTTCAATTTTAAGATGTATTAATTGATTAATGAATCCAGTGTCAGTTTGAAATTAGCTAAGAAAAGACTATCTGTCAAACTATTTTTGACATGTATATGTCCTAGAACTGGGAGGGGGTGTTAGCAATTGAGGTGTTAATGATTTGTAAGACCAAAATTTGAAACATAATTGCAGCTCTTTAGATGAACTGAACACATTCCCTTTAGACATAGCCATGATCTAACCTATTTCTCATAGGGAAGTAAATACAAAAAGATTTTTCGAAAACAAATTATGAGCCTGTAAGCTATAAGGATAAACCTTTCATATTCACCTTATACTGTATAAAACAATATTTCAAAGTAGAACTCAAGTTTGCTAATATCATCCAGCTCACTGGCCGATTCCAATAAAGGTACATTGATTTCCTCAAAGTTCTCGTATCTAATGGTTTTCTATGTTTTCTATGACGCTTTCCATACGTTCTGTGTTCTAAGTTTACTAAATATTTGTTTCCCAATAAATAGCATTTCAAAGGAAAGCGTGATCTCTGTGAGATTTTAGTTTACACACGTGTTTGGGGATTATGAAGGTGGTATAAATCTCAATAAGTATATTTAACATAAACATGTACATATATGATGGTATGTTTTAGCATAAATATTTGTTTGTTGTGGTAAGTAAGAACTTATAAGTGCTTAAAGATTCTACCCAGGTCCCAATACAACTCCTGGTAAAGTTTTCAGCTCGTACTCTTGATGTTCATTGGTGCAACTCAGGGAATTAATTGCTATTCCCAACTGAGTCATCAATTGGAAATTCCAGAGAGTTGGTTGTCTAACTGATTTTCACGTCGTGAATTCTTTATAAAATGTGGAAAACATTGTAACACAATTGTTTTTATAGTATTATGCCTATTAAAAAACTCACTTTTTTGTAAATGTGGAATTGATGGTTAAACTAAATACAATCAGATCTCATAATTATTCTATCATAAAGAGTCAGTAGCACATTAAGATTAAATAAGTCAAGAGGTTAAGTAAAGCTACAAAAAGTATTAAGTTGAGACATCTCTTAGTGAGTATAGTGTTTGTTTTTAAAGAGGCGTTTCAAATACACTGAAAGGTAATATTCTGATTTAATTTACATCTTTTACCTTGAGTAAGGAAAGAAACGCAAAATTATAAAATGATAATTGGTTAATTGGTACATTAAAGTGAAGACAGATATTTTACAAACGTTTCTTTAAGCTGATTCGTCCTTCCTCTACTTTGCCAGTAACCTCACATGATTATCGTCATGAGTCCTCAATTGTATTCAGAGGATTTATATGGAATCTAACATATGTGGTAATTTGTTATAGAATTTGTAAAAAAACTCAATTGATAAAAATACTACTATTAGAACAATACATCTTTATGCACCGCAGTACTAATGTAAAATTAAGATTAGAAGTTTTAACTAATATTTATGTTTTTTGTAATCCAGTAAGGCACATAGTTTTACTAATAATTTTCTGTTATTTTATACTTTTTGTTCAAACTTAAAGTGATTTTTTAAACATATTTGTACATAGGTATATATTGAATTTTCAATCTTAAACTGTGAGGTTATGGGATGAGAGATTTAACCATTCAAAATGTGGAAAGACTAACATTATCTGACAAAATAAATGGGTTATCTTAAAATTTTCACGTGATTGCAATGATGCTTGTTACAACTAAAAAAGTATAATTTATTTTGCTCTTTCTATTTAAAAATTGTCGGTGTACTGTAAATCTATATTAAAAAATAAAAATAAATTGGTAAAAGTATATAAGTTTGTAAACACCGTAAAAGTGAAGATCTGAGGTAGCGCAAAACTGTTTTCAATGTTATTTTTACCAAAGAGAATTCCAAAGTGAATTTCCTGCTGAAACCTCAATTTCATTTAAAATGAAACTTTCTCCTTTCCAGAATGAAATTGAGTTTTTAATACTCGACACGTAACCGAAGAAAAGTAAAATCTTCTTCAAACTAATAAAATTTTGTAAAATAATTTGGGTACTAGATAAATTTTTAGTAGAAGTTTTCGTATATGAAAACAATGTTGAACCTTCCTACAAAATATAATTTAGGAAATAGTTTTTAGCTTTACCCTTTCCAAGAAAAGTCCTTTGGTAAGTTTGCTTTATCTTTGATCCTGCTAGTGACAAAACATCTACTAAATAAGGACCCTGTTTTAAGCAAGATTGTAAAGAAAAAGAGTAATATTTTTTAAAACAATAGATGCAACGGTGGAGAAAGGGCCGCTGGAAACTGTGTTTGACCTGGTTACACTCTTGTACTTGTACTGTATATGAGTAAACTTTGCTTCTTCGCAGAGTTATCCCATAAATAGGCTCTACTTAATTGAAACTTTAGAAACAACTAATTTATTGGTAAAAGTAACTAATCTATCAGCTTCATATCCAGGAAAAGTTCTTATTTCTTTTACGATTTATTTTAAGGCAACAAAAACTGAACTGGGTTTATTGGAACTATACTAAGTTCCGAATCACCATAATAATGTGACGAAGTATAGTTGTTACCTTCTTTGTTTGGTGATTTGATAAATATCACGTTATTCATAAATATTTTATTCCGTAACGAATGTGTACAATTCTTTAGTATACGAAAATCCTAATTAAAATGAAAGGATAAATATATATTTAGTTGGTGGCGATGATTTTCAAAACTACTTTAACGTAGTTTAAATATCGTTTATTTAGTGGAATGGATTACACGCATATAAATAAAATGATCTAAATATTTTACATGACATTGAGGTTGCAGCTTAAATTCACTATAAATTTGATTTATATTAAGCCAAAAACACACAACCGTTATATAACCTTTCTCTATTTAATTATATCACATCAAACTTATAGCCTAAATTTGGTGAAAACAATGTTTCAAATAGTATTAATCATTAAAATATTTTCACTGACATTTTTTTGTCATGTATATCTTAGCTCTGAGGGTGTGTTGGCAATTTGCGCTACCAAAATCTGAAACAGTGATGTCATTTGGTTAGTGACGTTATATGGTTAGTGACGTCATAGTTTGGTTATAAGAACAGCTGTTTGGACGAACTGAAAACATTCCCTTTAGATATCCATGATCTAACCTACTTCTTACAAGGAAGTAAACATACAATTTTATTAAAAATACTAACATTAATATTTTTTCGTTTATAGAGAATAATGATAAGTCTGTAATTTAAAGTAAATAATATATATTCTACAATAGACTAATATTTAGGATACTATAGGTATAAATAACAATTAATTTAAAATGAAAAATCCATAAACATTGAATGGTTGAATAATTCAGCCATATATTTTATTTTTTTTAACTAAAGAGGTCAAATAGACCTAAAAACATACAGATTTATGTAATCTAAAATACAAAAATGGTTATTCTGTTATTTGTTACATTTAAATTTGACCGTTGTTAGGTTTAATTCTTGATAGGACTGTTAATAACTCTTTCTAAACTCATCCTATAGATCTACTAAGATCTTATTGACATTAAATAAAACTGTGCGATAACTACTTATCAAACTTGTAGTCTGTAACCAGAACAATACCGTACTACTAAAAGTTGAGGCAATCTTATAGAAGGTACGTCAAGAAGTGTGAGAACCATCGTCCATCTTGGACCGCTCCGGAGCGTTCGCAGCAAGTGAGGTAGCGGGCAAAGTTTATGGCTAATAAGATAAAAACTTGCTCCCGGCTATGTTGGCAGATCTCGTACGTCAGCTGGCTAGCATGTGTTGGGTACAGATCAGCTGATCTGCTGTTGTCTTCACGGAACAGCTGTTGGCACAAGCAACACTTTACTAAGTAAGGATCCAGACAGCAAATATGTGGATAACTTTTCTAATTAATTGGTAAACGTAGATAATATTAAGAGTGAAATCAGTTTGCTAAAAACTATTTTTTATTTAGTTAAATTAATTCCAAAAATGCAGTTTTTTAAGATTTTTAATGGATTATAATTTTACGCTATATCGTAAACAGAGTAAGTCTAATATTTAGTATGTTTCCTGTGAAAAGCTTGAACTATTTGCATAGTTGAGTAGTACGTGTTACCTTTAATTAAATTGTTTGATATTTAACGGAACTTATAAAGTAGTTCTCTACATCTGAAAAACTTAAAGCCTATTTATTGTATGAACATTTCTGCAATTAACAGGCATAATTATGTAACCGAATAATCGATAAAGGAAGTATGATACCTTTTTGAAATGGAGACGTACCCAGGTAGGTTTTTTAAGCCAAGTTTGAATGAGAAATGAGTGTGCTGTGATCTTGAAGTCGTTTTACTGACTAAGGCTGACATGTTCCTTATACAGGGCTGTTAATTAATAGCCCAACGGATAATGACATTATGGTTGAAAGAAACGCATACCTTGTTGAAGATACTGTGGGAAAACACGAACGATTTGAATACAGAATTACATTTCAACGAAGACATTGTGGTTTGGCGTTGTACATTGCGACAAAAAATACAGTATTTTTTAACTTGAAATTATAAAAATCCATCCTACAGTTTAGATTCTTTTTTAGGTAATTTGTTATAGACTACACATAACAATAACAGTTCAAATTAATTAATAAATTCCACTGAATTATTTTTACAAAATAATGGTACAAAAAATACAAATAAAATATTAAAAGCTATGAAAAAAGGTCCCTGTAAAGCAATATTGTATGCAGGGACCGAGTGGTGAACTACGTCGTTGTCTGAAAAATATTCAATAATAAGCTAATATACAACACACAAGACACTATTTGATAATTGCACTAAAGAAAATATCTAGTGTAAATATCTAGTGTATATATTTAAAAATATCCTTTTAAAATAATAATTGAATAATAGTTCTCATAATTAGATTAACAAATAGATAATAAGAACTGGAACACGATGAAAACCTATTACTGAATGTAATATTTATAAAAATCATATTTATTTGAAAATGACTTTTATTACATAATAAAATGTATTGGAAATAACATATTTATTTGTAACAGTATTTATCGAGTTTCTCACCATTAATTAGCATGTTTATTAAAATACGTTACGGGCATATATAATATTCAGTAGTCTGTAGTAGTTAGATATTTCGAACGACCTAAACTCTGGAATCAGCTGAGTGTCAGCTGTTTACGTACTGGTTAACGGGGTGATACTCCATCGACACAGCTGATAAGCTGGAAGCCATCCATGTAAATCACCTGGAATATCTTCAGAGATTTTATTTTAAACCTCAGACACACATAGACAGAGACAAAACATGCATTCTTTATTTTGAATCAAATACATAACAAATTTACACAATTTACAAGATACAAAAGATGACTAATTTATAACTCGTAGTTTACCTTATTAAATGAAATTGCTAATACAAATTCATAATATTAAACGTATACATAATGGTGTAAGTAAACAGCAAGAGTAGTAACAATTATTTAAACGTATAGTTCTGCACAAAGTTTATTATTGTAATCATGTATAGTGTTTATTATACAAAGAGGATAGTAATGGAGAAGGTAAATGTTTGAATTCACAAATTTTTCTTTCTTTATAGGTATTATTAGTTAAAAATTGGGGAATCTTTGTAAAAATGAGTGCTAATCAAATCAAACTGTAAAGTAAGCAGATTAATTAATTATTAATTGTGAATTTAATCTCCCTATTTGATTCTTTGGATTATTTATTTTAAATTCATTGTTCGTGATGGTAGGTTTATATTATTTAGATTGTTATTGCGGAGATTTTACTTCACAATTAGTAAAAAAAGTTCGGGACCTGAAATCTGATGCCATCTCGTTCCATGTTCCTGCTTACCTGAGGACGGTGTCAGATTCCAGATCCCGAAACGTTGCGAAACTTGTAAAATGTGGATGTAATCCGGATGTAAACAATCTAAAATATACTTAAAGATTTATTTATTTATTCCAACGACTAAACCTATTACAACTTTAGCTTAAGTTTTTATTTACTACTAGCTGACCCGGTGAACTTCGTAACGCCTAACAGTAACTGCGTGTTAACTTTCAGATTGGCCATGTTCTGAAGTCGAATAGCATTACGACTTCGTTGTGAAAAATTAGTTATTCTGAGTTGCGGCATAGTTAATAACAATACTGAAACGATAAGACATATTAATAACATTACCACAAAACAAATAAATCTGAGTGGATTGATTCACAATTTTTCTAATCCAACCTAAAACCAAACAAAACCTAACTGTAATACAGTAAAGCTTTTATAGGAAAGATATACAATTATAACAAACGTAATATGTATAAACACCATAATTATTTTTTATTTGGCCGGCATAATTATAAAGACGTGACTTTTAATCAGACAGAAAATAAAAAATATAAATACATAATCCCCCAAAACTGTAAACTATTAACGTGGTGAATACATCTGTTCATTTTGTACAGTACACCTTTACTCCATAGTTTTACATTAATGAATGATTCAGATGGCATTGGATAGTAAAGAATTTTGTTAATGGAGTAAGTAAAACAACAGCTGTAGCTTAAGATATCAAATGTTTTTATTGTAGAACTTTTGAAAACAAACTTAGTCCCCATAAGGTTAACATTAGAAATTTAAAACGCTATAAAATGGAAACTAATTGAATTTATGGAAACTGAATATGCCTAAAGCATGACCGCAGCAGAGACGAATCCAAAAAATCAAAGATCATTAAAATCGGTCCAGCCGTTCTCGAGTTATAATACGTGTAACTAACACGACTTTGTTTTATATAGTTAGATTTATTTCTTAAGTAAGTATTATTTAACGTTAGTAACTCAATGAAATAAATGCAATCCTTCTTCAATCTTATTAGATATTGCCAGAAAAAAACATTAATATGCTGCGTTAAAGGCTAAACCACTTCATCATTTTCGTCTCTAACGACTGTTGAAAATATGGCAGGCTACACAACTACATACAACCCTTTTGTGCAAAACTGGCTTATCGAAGAGCTTAAGTATGAACATAAAAGCATGTTTTAGTGCTGAATATAAAAAGTTAGCCTCGTCAAAACACGTTTTGTTTACGTAGTGTCATTTATCATATGCAGTTGTTTCATTTTTATTTGAAGAGTTTTAATGTATGTTTGTTTAGTTTGGTATTTGTTTTTGAAATAAATTGCTAATAAAATTAAATGGACTTACATGATCGATTACACATTATATTACTATGCGTTAAATACAAAGTTTATGTAAGATTGTAAAACAATGCAAACAGCTTTTAAGGCATTCAGGTTTTACGTTGCTCGTAGCTAATTTTTTAACACGTTTCCCCTTTAGGATGTTATTTTTATCCATGATCTAAGCTATTTCCTAAAGAAAAGTACAAAAATCTTCCCTCATTTATTTTTTAAAGTATAGAATGACACCAAAGATATTAACTACAACAAACATATTAATTCTATAAAAAATCTGATGCTAATACTAATCACTTGTTTATATTTAACTACCTGTGGAAAATAGGTTTGATCATGTATATATCAAAAGGGAATGTTTTCAGTTCATCTAAACAGCTGTTCTTATGTTTCAAATATTGGTCTTAAAAATTGCAAACCCCTTTTCCCGGAGCTAAGACATATCTATGTCAATAGCTACACAGCACAGTAGGTAGTTGATGAAGCGATGAGCTACTTGTGCCTATAGGTTAACAGATAGAGGTGGCACACGGCACGCGGCACGCGGCGGTACGGCATAATCCTCACAACCAGTCGCGAGATGCGGGCCGTGGTCTGGCACGGGCTGCCAACAGATGGACCGCGATACCAGGAATGTCATATGCTAATGTGGCTCGCGATCCTCAAGATGGCCATTTGTCTACGTAATGATCCATTAGTTAATTTACCGTCTTGCCTTAGTTTCAACCAGTATGGTAACTAAGATACAACTCTAGTACAACATACAAAAGATACAAGATACAAAATAAGTGTAGCATGGCTGCTGGCTTGAAGTTTGGCTGTGCAGGGAAATTGAGACAAAGGGCTAGATATTCGATATTCCTCCTCATCGCGTGGAAAGTTTTAAAAAGCTTAAGAATTGGCTTTTTAGTATGAACTGTATAGACAATTTGTTAGATGTTTTAATTTAGATTACAGTATGCACAAATGTATTTATACTTGCGCAGCAGTTATATTTGAAGAAGTGCCAGAGCCTTTTATTTTCTTTTATTAAATTCTTATTGTACATTTTCTCCACTGTCTATTGCTGATTTAAATTTAACTTTAAATTAAAATGATTTTTTGGAACCTCTACACAGGCTTTACCTTAAGAGGCCCTAATTATTTTTTTAGACAAGTTTAATTTTATTTTAGTTTTTTGTAAATATTATTATTGTTTTAATAAGTTAAACCAGGCTATCTTCTTATTTGTAATTTTGTTGTTGTATTATAGTACGATAAAGTTTTTTACTTTTATTTTATTTTATTTTTTATTCTAGTCTGACCTGGCAAGGTTTTTATTTATTTAATTTGTATGTATATGTGTGTATTTGTGTCTAAGAGAATAAAATCAATTCTTATTCTTATTCTTCTTAAGTATCATCCGCTCTGGTACATCATATATGTCACGGAAAATTTTTAAAGAAACTGACATTATATGACTATAAGGTCGGCTGTTTATAGGAACTGAAAACCTGCCCTGTAGGACGTTATTTTTATCCATGATCTAAGCTATTTCTTAAATAAAAGTACACAAATCTTCCCTTATTTTATTTTTTGAATATAGAATGACACTAAAGAAATGATGTTCTATTGTCACTTAATTGTGGTACAGGCTATAATGAATAGCCTTCAATAATAATTGATAATGAATTATATAACTTTTTCCTTTATTAATGACACATGTTGTGGACATATTTACGATGACGATCTATCTTTAAACAGATTAAATTAACTTTTGGACAATGCTACTAAAAGAAAATAAGTTAATTATTATTGGATTGTGTGCCTTGAAATTAAAAGCTCCAGTAAAACTGATATTTTATATTATTTTTGGTTCTTTGAACGCTAGAGGTATTTTGTAATAGAGTCAGAGAGAGATTGTAGAAAAACGCTTTGTGTACGGAAAACGGTCGAAATCCATATGGGCATTTGAACCGGAGACGTCTTGCACAGAAGTCCAAGACGCTCTAAAAAAAGATTTTCTCATCGTTCATTCTAAGCTCTATAATTCTTTTTTATGTCTTTTATTCTTTTTATGTGAACATTTTTTTAAAATAAAAATGAACGATTCCTTGTTTGAGCCAAATTACCTTTTTGGTGCTATTGTTGATCAACATTTAAAAATTCAATATAAACGTTTCCTTTTTAATAAGTGGATTTCCATATAACTTCGGTTTGAAGCTAAGCTAATTTTTCAAATGACATTTTAAATAGAAAAGGGTGATTTGGGCGTGTTAAAAAGCTGGATAAAAAAGTGGCGAAACCAATTATCGTAAAATTTGGACGACCTTGTAAAAATACCTGGATTCTATAAAAGAAGACCTCATGCTGGAAGGGAAAACGATTCGAAAAAGAAGAAGAATTTGCATTTTACGTGAACAGAAAAAGATTGAAGAGGCTCAGCATTTCCGGAAGTTTAAAGCTGCTATGTTATTGTTTTATTTCGAAATAAAAAAAACTTTTACTAGAAAAATCTCTTTTTTCGACTCTTGTTGGTGAATCTAACCATTTTGACATTCTGTCCGCACATGGACGAAGACCAAAAAACGATGTATAACACACCCGGGCGTCATGTTCGACTCTTAGTTGTATGTCAATTGACCATTCTAATCACATTTTCTACTCGACAAACTCTCCGATGTAGTCGTGACAGTGCGTCAATGTGGTTGTAATGTCACAATTAGTCTTCACTCTACACACATGTCTCAACGAGTCGTACGTAGTTGGTAGTGGTCACAGATTAGCGGACGCATTAAGTGGACAAGCGTGTTTCGATGCCGACAGCGCCGCTGGTGGACAAATGTGGTACTACAGGTAGTAATGCTGTCTGGACGTCATCTGGCTAGATTGTCTGCCACACATCATGATGTCCTGGACACTAAACCGAACCAATTCCATATTTAAACCGTATTCCAATAGCTTAAACCTTCCAGCTATGTTAATGTAGGTCACTTCAAATAACATTCACTAATAAAGGTTGGTTTTAATAAATAAATTTTATTTCTCATAACAAATAATACAATAAACACACCATAGAACTTATGAGAAATTACAAACTAGCCACGTTATCAAGCTGTGTGGTCAGTTACACTAAATAATAATTACATCTAAGAAAACATTTTAACACTTAACCTAACAATCTAGCATCAGGTAAAAAACAATTTATTTGCCTACTGTTTCATCTGCTAAAAGCTACCCGATAGATTTTTTATTTGTTTAGAAAATATAAAAATATTATTATAATACGTAAAAAATAAAACTTATAATCAAAAAAGATAGTGTAATTAATTACATTCAGTAGTTACAGTAGACATTTTTATAATATCTTACATCCCGTTGAGAAAAAGCCAAGTGCAAAATCTTAAAATGATGATCTTTTTGATAATGATTAAATAAAGACTGATATTTTGTAAACACGAAAGCCTTTATCCCATTTTATTTTTTACATTATAACCATAGTAACAGTAAATATAATTTTTAATTATAGTAAAAAATATTTTTTGACACATATAAAATTTTTACAAATGAAGTTTCAAAATCTAATATAAGTTTCATCCAAAAATATTAATAATGTAAAAATTAATTTTTTATTTCTATTACATTGGGTAAAAATCCATAGGTTTAGATTTTTTTAATTCGACCGTTAAATAGAAAAAATTTAAGGTTATTTTATTTTTTTAACTGATGAATAAATATTTAGTTTTAGAAACTATTGTGAAAAAGGAAAAAACGATCAAAACCACGTTATTTGTTTTTTACAACCTCACAGGAATAATCTCTACGTCTATCGATTTTTATTTTGCCAAACAAAATATATATCATTTTTTTTTTATTATTTTATAAATGATATTGTTTATTTTTCATAAAAAAAAAAATAAACATTTGTAACTTTATGGTAATCTCTTTATTGTAAAAAGAAAGTGTAATTAATTACATTCAGTAGTTACAGTAGACATTTTAAAAATATCTTACATCCCGTTGAGAAAAAGCCAAGTGCCAAAAAGGCTACTAGAAATGTCAAAATCTTTTAAATGTCATGATGATTGATCCTAAACTAGTTGCTAGACTTGCAATTAGTTATACTGTATGTTTGAACGATACAACGAGGAGCCCCTTTATTTCATTTTACAATATAACACATAGTAACTAGGCATTTTACGGCAGCTAAACACGTTAATTTTAGAACAATATAATTTTACCATATTCTACAAAGTAACAAATTTTTAAAAGAAAAGTTCCTCAGTTATTTATGTAAATAAATAATTGTGTCACTGGTCAGAAATAACCATGTGTCTGACGGAAAGTTTGCTCGTGACACATCCCTCTCTGTTTATTTCTATTCACCTTGGGTTAAACTAGGTTAAGGGTTAAATATTAATTGTTTAAGTTTTAACAATTCATTATGATTTCGAGTATAGTAAAAATATATAGGTTTATTTCGGACTTAACTAAAATGCACATTTATATGTGTGTACAAAATTTCATCGAGATTATATTTTTTACGAGAACTATCGTGTTTACATACGCGCACACACAACGTATCAAACGATCGGTGTTTTTTATATCTAAGGAACCTCAAAAGGAATAAACCCTGGTCCCTGGTCTAGGTCTAGGTCTAGGTATTGCCATGACAACCACGGTAATATCGTTATTTCCTATGGGAAATTCGCTAAAACCAACAGCAACTCTGGTGACCTTTATAAACCGAGCGAATATAATTTGTTTATGTGATTTTGCATAAAATAATAGCTACTACGAGTATCTAGGATAGTCTATTTTATACCTGGCTTGTTCCCAACCCATCCTTTACTTTTATTGTAGAAAACATTTTCTACACAAAATTGTAATTGCTAAAATGTGTTTAATGTTCTCCCTAACGCAATAAGAAAACGAATGGAATTTACCTATCAATAATTATATGTAGTCTATTATAATTTTTGTTGTATAGGCATGATAAATATAATGAGTCTAGGTCTGAGTGTACTTATCCAGTCAAGGAATGTATTCAGAGTTCATTGCATACAGAATCACAAGAATCCTTGCACGAGGCAGGGAACTTAAACTGATACGACCTAGATAAACTTTCACTCGGAAACATTCGTCAAACGGAAAAAAAACTTTTATTGACAACCGTAGCGCCGTAACTTTCCTGTCACATTTACTTTCAGAGAGGTTCAAATCTCGCCCGGTAGTCACATACGTTGTGAATAGCTTGCTCTATGTTGTCGCTATTTTCATCTTATTAAACACAAACTTGTAACTCCACATGTTAAAGACATATTTAAAATAGGCTATTAACTGAAATCACTAGGACAACAAAACGGACGTTTTTGATACGAGCACAAGTCTAATTGTTGACCATTTTTGTCGCTTTAGACTAATCAGCTGTTATGTTACTTACAATAAGTAGTTTGTGTTTTGGGTATCTAGCAAGCCTAGCGTCTTGTACTTCGGTACAAGAGGTCACGGGTTCAACTCCTGAGATCCCACTTAAGGACTGCATAGTATATTTGGGGGGTTTCTTGACCTTAGACTAATCAGCTGTTTACTTACGTTGTAGCAGTTCTTTCTTGAATCCTGATTGCTTGTTTAGGTTATGTCAGTGTTAGTTTTTATTATAAATAGTTCGATCTCAATCATTGGATAACTCGATAAATGTTAACTAGTTCCATTTCTGAATCGAATAACTGTGAAAAATATTATATGTCTGAATGAATAAAATACTGAAATGATAAAAATATTGATAACATTATAATATCGTGATTTACAATTTTAATCATCCAAACCAAACCACTGTAATAGTTTTTAGGGATTCACCATTATTAATGTAATAATATAGCATTGTAATTATCATTAAACTGTGACTAATGACAGAAAATAAAAAATTATACATAATAAAACCAAAACTTTGGTGGTGATTAGCTGTTATTTTTTACAGTACACATTTATTATAATTAATGATGATTAGTCTGATATAACGATTTTTAACATTTATGGAAATAAACCCAAGTACTGTAGTGAAATATTTTTTGTATTATGTACTACGATAATAACATTAGTTTAATAAAATATTTGGTTTTTATTTGTAAAATGGATAAGCATTTAAAATTTCATCGATTGATGATATTTTAAGTAAAGAAATAATAAAATTAAAAATCATTTTATATATATAATGGATATTTCGATCTCATTCATTATAACTGATTTAATATTCTTATTATTAAATAAATATCCAGAACGTCCGAAATACACAAAAAATAGTGATTGTTGATTGTATCTAAAATACCTGTCTTTGTATTAGGTGTTTCCCATTAATTGTAGGTATGCTTATTTAATTAAATTTTAAACCTTGATCATAAATAACACATTCCTATAACTTCGCTGCAATCTTAACTTTTGGTGGATATCAAAGATGTAGACGAGTATTTGTGAGCCCCATTATGATAGTAAGCATAAATTAAGGGTCGTAACATTTTCTCTAGTGGGCTGAATCAACGATTTTCTTAATCACCTGTGGTATAAGACGTTGAAGAAGTAACATTTTTGGAGGTAAACCAGTACTTTTTGGATTTTTTGTTTTGTCTACGCAAATGGCATTTTTACAGGAGAATACTCAAAATTTATACGGGAAAGCTGTCCAAACCCATGGAATTTTGATTTAATTTGGAAATGTAGACGGTAGTTATAATGCGTTTAACCACCTCAGATTGTGGTGATAAAACGTGTTTCACGTTGATCCGATTTATATTGTAAAATAAAAATAAAATAAACTAGATTAGAAAATATTATGAATAAATGAATGATATCATCTCGGATTATCGGAGCGGATGAAGTCTCTTAATCTACCTGTCCCTCCAGCCGCAGCCGGTACTCGTGGACCGTCGCAGTTGGAGACGAAAACAGCTGGAATGCGGCTTCGTTAACCACCTAATAAACAGCTGTTTACTTCCTAATACCACTAAACAGCTGAAATTTTCGTCAAAGCTATAACAGTTTTATCGATATTTTACAGCTCTTCAGTTGGTAGTACGTATTTCAAAATTCTAGTTCTATAAAAACGTTGGAATTTGAATTATTGAATTTAAAATAGTGGCAGGAGCTGTTGTTAGGACTCCCTCGTGCCTTCCTAATGAAGGATGTGAATAACATATTTAAACAAACTAGGCACGAGCCTGTATTTTTATCAAATTTATGTGTTTAAGTCTCTAATAAAATTATATTAGGCTTACTGCGAAACTTTTCAGATCTCAAAGCTAAATAAACGGTATCAGTAGACATTCCTACACTTTCTACCTTAAATAAAATTAAAAATTAAAAATTTCAATAAAAATATCATATTCCTTAAAGTTTATTTAAATACCAATAGACTGACAGACAGACGACAGTCCGGAAATCATTTTTTTGGATTCAGGGAGCCTTAAAACTGATATATCGACCCTCAACTGAAATTAAAAAATGATGTCGAAAACAATAATTTATCCATAATACTATCTATTTAAAATGGAAAAAGTAAAAATATCGAAGTAGAATGAAATGTATTTTAAATATTTAAAATTATTTATATTTTTAAAGTAGCATATTTTATCTCTGAATGATTAATTAGAACTAAATCCACTACATTGCATTTTAGAACTTTTTTTATTTTGTAATATATGACCTTGCTAGAGTTTATCTATTTAGAACAATTTAAATTTACCCTATAGTCATAAGGGAGGATTTTCTTACCAACGAAGTCAATAAAATGATAGCCTTTCAGTTTTTTATGCAATTTCCAGGAATATTTAATGTTTTTTAAGACGGTGGAAGGCTCTATTACCTATAGACTGTTGTTTGTTTAGAGGGTTTCGGTTCTTTTCTAACTGTAGACTATAAATCTGTGCATGGACGTATAAAGCAAAGATAGTGGGTAAGTCGAATTATTGTATGTGGTAAACATAAGCCATAACAGGCTACTCAAGGATTTGAACCATGATCATCACTGACATAAGAAGTTTGGATTTTGAGTATCTAGCTACTATCCTAGTGGTTAGCGTCTTGGACTTCGGTACAAGAGGTCACGGGTTCAACTCGTGGGGTAAACCCACTAATGGGATGTTTAGTAATAGAGTCCTAGGCCGCAAAAGATCATTGTTGATGATACTCTTAATTCGAGGTCATCATTCGAATTTAAATAATCGATAAACTAACTGAAATATTCACTATCGACTTTTTTGTGTGTTTGTGAAACTAGTAATCGACTATTTAATCTAACTATCGAGTGGTGATGTTGAGATTGAACTATCAATAAAAAACACTGACACAACCTAAACAACCAATCAGGAATTGAGAACGAACTGCTACAACGTAAGTAGCATAACAGCTGATTAGTCAAAATCGACAAAAATGGTCGACAACTGTTGATACTAAATTAGGCAATAATTCCTGTTTCACGAGTTTGTTTCATTTTATTTATAGTAGGATGAAAAATATAATTCATCGCACGGCACAAAATTAGCTTTTTGATATTTACTCGCACATTTAACAGCGTCGGCACGTCTCGGCTTTTAAACATGCGCTCGTACTGAAAACGCCCGCTTTTGGTTCTAGTGATAAAATATACTATTACTCATCAAGATTCATCTAGATTTACCAGAAAACATTTCGACCAACCAGCCAATGGTCAATATTTTAAATTTTTTCTTAAACTAAATTAGGGTAAACATTTGAATGTCTTTGAATAAAAACCATTTTGTCATGTAGATTAGATTAGATTATTGAAATTGACCATACTACAAGATAGGTATTTTAAGCCAAGTATGAATGAGAATTGCGTTTAAGATGATTGTGGCGCGATCTTGTAGTCTTGGTACTGACTAAGGCTGACATGTTCCTTAAACAGGACTGTTACTTAATAGTCCAACAGCCGATGGCAACTAAAGGACCTACAGTTTAACGTGGAATCCGAACCACAGCCTCTGAATTACGAATTGGTCTGATTATGTGTATGGTCTTTGCGGATTAATGCAGTATTCAATAGTGCGAACGTTAGTCCACACAAGAGAACACTACACCCACCGACCATCTCTCACAAATATCTACAATTCGTGACCTCCAAGTAGCTGGATTAAGGATGTCGCCACCATCCCAGTCAAGTTACAAGTTAAGATAAAAATCAAAAATATGACAGTATTTAATATTTTTACACTTAAAAAGTTAAAGATAAAATTGTCAGTAGTTCTGTACAACATTTATCCAATACTATAATACGAGCAAGGTTTGTATATATATACGATATTTGCACACGGATCTCGAAAACGGCGCCGATGGTCGGTATGCAGAGCTGTGTCGCCTTGACAGCCAGAGATCTCAGATTGGCTGGCGTGACTTCATTGTTGTGCTGTGCGCTCTCTCAGGATGATAAATAATTTACCTCCAGCTCGCCTCTTCCCTGCTCCTTGTAATTCGCGTATCTACATGACTATTGTTGCTACATATCATCTTGTAATGTGCAATTGCAATTCGCTCACGCACTTCGAGGCGAAAAGTTTATCGGTGAATAAATTAAAAGGTTAGTTTAACTCAGGGGATCATCTCGACGCAGCCTATTTGAGATTTTTTGCGGCGCTCAAACTGTTAGGAATAAAAAAATATGCCCAGTCCTAAGTGGGTGACTGGAGCGACGGGAGTGATGCAATCTGGGCGACCAAAATTTTAACTTATGTAATTGCATTAGAGCGTCCTACGTGACGGGTTGGTAGGTGAAATGTGTTTTTAAACGTTAGTTAATTTTATCAAATGAATATGTCACAGTTTAGGGGGGTATAGATATTGGCAAACTGTTGGACCAAAATTTTAAACTGAAACTATGTTATATGGTTATAAGGACAGCTGTTTTTATAAGAACAGCGGAACTGAAAACATTTCCTTTAGACAAATCCGTGATCTAAGCTATTTCCCAAAGGGAAGTAAATACATTATATTTCGAATGTAATTTAATATTAATTAAACATTTTATTTAAGTTGGAACATTTGTATGGAGAAACTTTGATTAATTTATTAATTAAACCTTTTTCAGAATGTGAATGAGTGAGGGATTATATTCACTAGTAAGTACACAAAAAATGTAATTGAAGTAATGCAGTTAACTTCATATCATATTTTGTAAGAAAAACACTGTACAAAAATAAAACCTCTATTTTTATATATACACTATAATTGTGTTCGGTAATTCTTTTAATAATATGAAATTATATTTAAAAGTCAAAATAAGCCCTAGCATAGAAATAGGAATCCATAAAAATCCGATAAAGTAGATGTGCAAAAAGTTAATCATTGTAGGATTATTGAGAAATTGTTGTTTATTTATTAATTTAATTTATAATGTAAAACAAAATTGAATGTACTATAACATTTTAAAACGTGCAATTACTTAATGTTTGAAACTTGATTAGAGCGTATAAGTTTGAAAATAATAATATGTAAATTAATGGAAAAATGTAACGACTGCATTCATTAGTTCAAAAGACCTTTCAACTTTCTGCTAGAGCAAAGTTTGAGAAATGGTTTTAGTACAAAGAAACTTCTAGAACCTAAAATAAATCATAGACGATTTCATTTTCTCAATACTTTGTGCTGATCCTTATCGATACAGAAAAATAAAACAGACTTATGGACGAGCATTGACCCATTTCCTGAGCTTAACGCTTACGAACTATATATGCTGTGTTGTTTACGAGCGTCCCGTCGTAAAAAAACTTCGACCGTTTATATTTCAAAGGTAAACAGTTTCAGGATTATTTGCTTAGCAAATTAAAACCAAACATTATCTTTCAATATGGCTTTTTTCTCATAAAGTAATATAATTTAAATTATTCGTTTATGTAAAATTAACGAGTATCTATATATTGTTACGCTTTATTTTGCCCTGGTAGTAAAATTTTTGTCGTAAGGAGAGCAGGATGAAGAATAAATTCAAAAACATGGAATAATTTTATATAGTTTGAAGTGTCCACCTTTTAAATACCGTAAAAATCGTATATGTTAATCGGTATAGATTTACCTTTAAGTTCAACAATAAATTCAGAAACATTACATGTTCACTAATGTTGTTCTCTTAGAATCTTAACCTTTTTAAATATAAAGGAACATTTAATTCGGAAACGAAAACTGGTGGGTACTGAAATTTTGTGTGTGTGTGAACAGTGTATTACTTATTAGTGTCAATATATTAATAATTGATATGCCTTAATAATAAGTTACATTTACAGTTTTAAATTTGTTTGAAAATGTTATTTATAAAAAGGTTATTTGATTTAATATATTTTTGTTCAGATATATTTATAAAGAGGCTAGGGAATGTTTGAAATGTATTTTTGAGCATCCCCCTATCATTTTTAAAGAGAATTTTAAAAAGAGATTTCTTGTAGCCTACTCTTTAGTACTAAACGGAAATTGTAGCTTTTATAGCTTATTAGATAAATTTACCTTAACAACTAAAATAATAGACCGTTTTAACATAACATCATTATTTTCTATCATACGAAGCTTGTGGTTTATTGGACTATAAACAGGTGGTTTTTTCCCTGGTTTAGAAACGTCCGTACAAAAGAACTACAATAACAAGATTCAAAACCCTTGATTTTGAAGGAGCATCTTTTTTCCTTCAGTTCTGTGGATGTTTTTAATAAGATCATTATATTTCAAAAACCACTCGAGCTACTACTTGAGATTGTTTCAAAAGATCTACATATACTGCTCCGAATTTAATTGGATGTTTTCAGATTTCACTTTTACATTTGTGGTCATCCCTATGTAGATCAAGTTCTAAGCACTAATAATCTCTATAGTTGCAGACCTGCGTACTCAGCCAACTTACATTATTTCAATAATTTATTTTAGATTATTTGTGACCAAGGTTCGTAATTATTTATTAATTATTATATAAGAATATGTCCCAAAAACCTATTTTGCTTTTTTTGTAGTTTGTTCCAAAATACAGGGTGTTCATTAAAGTTGGGGACAAACTTCAAGGGGTGATAGTACTCATCAAAATAAACAAAAAATTTTCTATAAACATACGTCGAAAAATCCTTCGTTTTGCCGCTAGCCACCATTTTGTATTTTATACAAAAAACGTTATATATAAATAATTATTTAAGATACAGAAACCAAACTTTGCACACATATTTAATGGCTAAAGAAAAAAATATTCTCAAATTTTCATTAAGTTTGCTTTTATATTTTCAAAATTACGGCGGTTAAAAATATTTTAATTAAATAACAAAAAAACCATTAACTTTAAGAACCTCTGCCATTTTGAAAATATAAAAGCAAACTCAATGATACTTTGAGAATATTTGTCTCTTTGGCCAATAAATATGTGTGCAAAGTTTGGTTTCTGTATTTTAAATAGTTCTTTATATATAAAGCTTTTTGAATAAAATACAAAATGGCGGCTAGTGGCTAAACGAAGGATTTTTCGACATATGTTTATAGGAAATTTTTTGTTTATTTTGATGAGTACTATCACCCCTTGAAGTTTGTCCCCAACTTTAATGAACACCCTGTATACTAAAATTACGTAGGATAAAAGCTACACTGTTATTGCCTGCGAAAATTGAACATCCAGCTTCCATTTTATGCTTACAAACCTTTGACACACAATTACATTGGAATGATCGAACTATATTGAAGCGTGTTCTCAAATGAAAAAGTGAAGTATGGTTGGGAATTCAGACAAAGAGTTTTGTTCATTTGATGCTGTGAAGTATCAATACAGAATTTTAAATAATGATCCGGACAATCATAGTGGTCGAGCCGCTGTTAATAGGGGAGTAAAATTTGTCCATTTGTATAACATGGAGGCCATTTTTAAAGTAAAAAACAACCGTAACATAAAACCTTGTAACGTTTTAAAGCTTTTTCGCGTATAACCAATAAGTGAGTTATTACAGTTCAATAGTTTGACCCCAGCATTAAAATATTAAAACATTCATTTGCTTTTGTAACGAAAATAATTAACAAAAAACTATTCTAAATCCAAAATTATTTTCATGTTAGAACACTCATAAAAATTGACATTTTTTCTGTGATCTTATTTTAGGTAGCTGAAAATATCAAATTATGGACCAGTTGCTGGAGAAAGCAACTGCAGAATGGTAAAACACACGTTTTAGGAAAGGGTTCTATAGCTATATAGGTATCCAACGCCTTGGAACTATTAATTATTACACCAAAATCAAAGCTGCAGACAACTAAGACACCGAATTTATTTTGACATAGCCCGAGTGTTTAAGCTGGATAGGGAGGGTAGCACTTTGCGAGACGCAAACAGTAACGGAAGTTACGTCAGATAGTTATAAGAACAGCTGTTTAGAAGATCTAAACACATTCCTTTCAAACATATCCATGATCCAAGCTATTTCCCTCGGGGAAGTTAATACATTTTTGACATGGATATGTTAGCTTTGAGGGGGGATCCGTATTGGCAATCCGTCAGACCAAAAATTTGAAACGGAAGTGACGTCATATGGTTTTAAGGACAGCCGTTTAGAGGAAACTGAAAACATTCCCTTTAGATATATCTATGATCTAAGCTATTTCCTAAAAGGAAGTAAAAATTTACTTTCCAATTAAGAAGAGAGGGTTTTGTATGGTTTTTTACCATCGATGCTCCATGTAAGTCTGCGTGAGTCGGTCACAATACACAATGTGTCGTGCATGGCGACAACAGCAAGCACTTAGCGCCTGACCATCAAGTTGTGAGTAGGCTCCGATAATGCTGGCACTTTGACACATGCAGGTCAGACACTTGTGCCTACAATTAGCTTCACTTGTTACGCCTGCATTTGCATCACAATATAGGTTACGGGTCTGCTAGAAAGCATTGGTTTTAAGGAACAAACCATTGAGGTTGACTTTCCAGTTTATGCAAATAATTCTTACAACATACAGTAGTAGTTATATCCTGAGATTTAGATTTGTAATATTGTTTTCACATACATAATACAACGCATTCGACGACCTGATATGCTATATTCTTGAGGATTAGGAGGCACACGGCAATGGAGGTTAGGCAAATATTTCTGGAGAACATTGCACTGCCACTGGCAATAAGGGATTTATTCTGGCATACGATGGGGAAGGTCATGGACCTTCCCCACCTAATTATTCCATAGAGGTGAAAAGAAACTCCAAACCAATGTAGATCTGTGATTTAGCCATTCAACACTCTAAGAGGATTCTTCCTGCAACTTAAAAAAACTCCAAGTTCCACATACAGGGAAAGGGTCTACTCCAGGGAGCCTTCAGCAATTTCATTTGAGAATACATGCCCAAGGCCAACACACTACCTGCCTGGAAACTCAAGAAAAGGCTAAGTAAGGTATCCTGGAGGAGCCAGGGTACCCATCCCGGGTGGACTTTAAGGAGATACAATACTCACTGGGAATTCTGGTCAGACTAAGCTGATCAGAAGAACCGTCCTGACAACCGGCAAAGTCCAAGTCCCGGTGGACAAACTAATCCCGGAGTCAACCAAGTTCTACAGAGAAACAGGAAGCTACAAAAGTGACACTGGGTAGTCAAAGGTCTTACCTGTAACTGGACAGTTTCTTTATAATGATCCTAATTTTGATTTCGTACAAGTAAAATCAATCAGAGTCGACTGAGGTAAATGGCAAGTGAGGCGAATGTGAGTTAAAACACACAAACAAACAATTACTTATAGAGTCCACCAAATTTAACTATGGAATAAACAAACTATTTGTAAAAAGGCAAATTAATTTGAAGTGAATTTAATTATGTCTGGAATGAAATTAAGTAACAGACTTTGATTTAAACGCCTTTTCATCACAGAAATAATGAAGTACAAAACAATTAGAGCATTTGAAACTCTTTTAATAACATAATTGGCTCACCTATTTCATCCAACAACAAAGAAATCGTTTAAAGGAGTAATTAAGTGACACAAAGCAGTTGAATGACTGAAGCAGGTTTACGAGACGGGATAATTGTACACCTCGGCCAGGCGTCTGCAGACTGCAGCTGTATCAGTCAATCAGTTGCAACGCTTTGTCATCTTCATTCTTCTTTAGATGATCATCGTATTGGTTCCACTGTTAGTTTTAATGTTACCAGGGCCTACGAAAGATTTAAAATTTGTTAAGATACGAAGGTTGCTGAGATTTTTGTTTTAAATTCAGGGTGTTTTCAACATGTGGCGGTTTTGTTTCTGGGTTTACATGAAATCTAAAAATCACATTTAAATAATCCGAAAGTCCTCAGTTACTTGGAGGGCCGCCATTTTGTTTTTAAAAGTTTTCTATGAAACCCATTTAACGTAAAATTATGGTAATCGTATAATTTTTAAAGTATGTATAAACTATAAATTAAATTTAAAAATTCAAAACTGCAACCATTTAAAAACTTCGGAATAACAACTTTGGAACTTTTATTCTTATAAAAAATTTACAGTTATCATTTTCTTAAACAGTTCTAAACATATCTCATCCTTCAAGATCTAATAAAAAACAAACAATTCGACAGTTTGTATATTACGTGGCTGTTGGTTATTTTGTAACAACGAAATAATCCCCACAATAGTTAATGTATTTACGTATATAAATATTATTTGAGATGTTTTGGAACATAAAATTCATTATAAATTTAGAAATTAAATGTTTCCACTTTGATTTCTCCGTAAACAAAACTCCCATTATACCCCATCACTACCTCAGCACTCCTCCATCACTACCCAATCATTACTAAACCCGGGACACGTTATAAGCTACTACACACTACTTCCACATGTTTATGCTAAATTTAGGGGGTCAATTTACGCATTTGTAATGTATCAATGCACTAATGTGTAATGCATGAATGTACCTATTCTTAAGAGTCTGCATCAGTGGTAGCCATCTTGGATTTTAGTCCCGTAAGAGCAATGTTAAATTCTGGCACCTATATATCCTTGACCTATTGTCATAAATTAACGGAAGAGGTGTCAAATTAAAGGTATTACAGTCCTCCAGGGCACCACCTTACAGAACTTCTTTTTTTGCTCTCAATAAAAAATAATAATGATTTATTTTGTAAAATATTCCTGTTTTTTCCTGTATTTTTGTTTTTATATCAAGTTAAATTTTTGAACATATTAAAAGGTCATACCCTTGAGCCACATCTCATCAATGTACTTCAAAAGTTTTACATTGATACTTTGATAATTAACGCCACTACAGATGCCAAAGTGAAGGTATGTTCCGCCAGAATTTAACATTGCTCTTACGGGACTAAAATTCAAGATGGCTACCACTGATGCAGACTCTTAATTTAAAAATGCAAAAGTTCACGATGCTTTAAGGAATCCCCACGATTATTAATGCATACACATTTATTATTTAGCCTAAAAGTGGTTATAACGTGATTTATTCTAAGAATATAATGAAAGAATAATATGAATAAATAAAAAATATGTATTTAACATAACCTAAACATATTGTACCAACCGTTATTTACCCATCGGTGGTAAGGTAACGCAGGCGCGGACTGGGCTGTGTAGGCACTGACATTTCCGACACATTGACAGATGCAGTCCTCATTTGCACAAGGAAAAATGCGAATTAGCCATACTCGTCCTGCATGTGTTTGCATTTCATTAATAATGGCCATCTGAACTCAGCAACTAGTACATATTCACTTGGTAAAGGGAGTGTTGATGACCACTGCCCATTGCTTCTGGGGTAAATATGCACGTTGAACTGTCAGAGGTACATGGTAGCTCAGCAAACAAATACCTGGTAATTAAATTAAGGGGACGCGAATTGCTTGGGGAAGGTAAAAATTCAACTTTTAATTTGAATATTCTAGCAAGTACATATTAGCGATTATTAAAAATCGTTATACATTAAGATTTGAATATAGTACAATTTTAAAAAGGGTTTTTATCTGTCTTGCCAATGGCAGGCTCATCTCAAGATATGTAGGCTCGAAGTACACTATTTTTTAATGACTAATCTCATCTAAATTTTGTGTACATCCCGGGAATCGAACCCGTAACCTCGTGTGTCGAAGTCCAAGACGTTAACCGTTGGGCTAACAATGACCTTTAAACAAGTTTACAATCAAATTCAAACGAAGTAATATTAGTTTTAATTTGACAGCTGTTGGTTGGTTATTTGTTTTTTATGAAATCACGTTTACAAAACAGTTGTATTCTAACAGTGGGGTTTCTAGAGCTAATGGTTTTATTTTCATCATGCGTGGGTCAGTTTAAAGACAGCTAAAAGCTTATCCAAAATGTATAAAGTAATGAAATAGGTTTCATAAGTAAAAGGGTGTTCTAGTGTTCATGGTGAAATGTTAAAAAATGGCTGGTTTAGCGTTACAAACAAATGGACAGACAGAAATTGAGATAGACCCATTTTGGATTTTCTAGTGAAAAAAAGGTAAACGTAATAAAAGATATGAAATCCCAAACTAATGATGGACCAAATTCTAATTTTATTTTATGTATGAATTTTGAGATATACTTACCCAGCCTAGTGAGTTAGAAAGACATTCTCGGATTTTACACGGATTTGAACCATTTTTTTATATAGAATATTTTTGATATAGATTTTTCTCGTATAAGGTGAACTTTCTATTCACCAAAACTTTTCTTTTCAATACTTAAGAATTTTGTTCACGTGGAACTGTACAAATTATAGGAATGGTGTTAATTGTCGGGCGTATGTTTGCAATGATCCAACAGACATCGTGGTCCCACCACTCGTTATATGCACTACACAGCTACTACTCCCATACGCTTCTGTCGCATGGTTATTAAACATGCGACTGAATCCTTACCTAACTAAACCATCGGTTATACAGTCTATGTACCAGTCGATCTATCTAGCCTATTTTTAAATATTAAATAATTATCACAATCACAGAAATGTTATTTCTCATTTACTTATTTATTCATTATATAATGTTGACAAAAAGTAGTATTTTATGAAAAAGGTGATACCGTAGTACTATTATATACACTTCACACGATCAGGCCAAGAAGAACCAAGGCTTTGAAACCTACGTGAAAAGAAACAAAATGGCTACCAGAAACAAAATGGCTGCGGAAAAAACCTGAAACCCAGGAGAAGTGCGTCTAACAGATTTTACACTTATAGATAACCTAATGCCTCTTACGGGCCTTTTTACGAGTTAGCATTCCATGAGTATTTTGTTTTGGATTTACATTAATACTATTTACAGAAATTTTGTTTTCCATACCCCTGAGTTCTTTGTTAAGAATTGGCAGCCATTATGGACGGATCTCAACTGAAGATTGACTAATAGATTAATCTGCCAGTTTTGTGTGTGAAGCTTCAATTAGTTTTCTCTTGACAAATTGGGGTTTCCGATAAAAACATTTTTGGGTCATCTATCAATTGGAGACTCAATTGATGACTCATTTTTTTAACCATTTAAACAAAATAGTAAATACAAAAACATTTTCAACGTAACTTTTTAAAAACAAACTCGTTAAAAAATATAAATGGAGATTACGTATCTGATGTATGTTTTCTGAATATGTATCTTATTCTTTTCAAAGTAAAATAATTTTGGTAAAGCCATCTGAAAAATTAACTGAGTTACGTATGGTTTTTTAGACACGCATACTAAAATAACACGTTTGTGACATAAATATTTTATAAAATTGTTTTGTGACTTAAAATCAATATAAGTGCCACAAATGGTTTAAATCAATGTGTTTAAAAGGCACTCTATAACATAGGTAGACGAGAGTTAAACCCTTTGAAGACCAGAGCCATTTTATACGTTCTGAATTTTTTTAATATCATGAATATGTTTTAAAAAGACCATGTTAAATCAGAATTTTTTAATGGTTTATAAAAAGCTTTGTCCTGAGACCTTACAATTAGGTGCCCTAGCAACTAATATTGATATATTAATGTTAAAAATTTTAAAATATACATATCTGAACTGGTATACAATATAATACTATAGGGAACACATTTAAATTATTACTTACATTACAGAGGGTGTGCGCACAAATTCTCATGGGATTTCGATTAAGAAACAAATTTTACCATAGAAAATGTTAATACAACATTTTTTCGTTCACAACAGTAAATCAAACAAACACATTATTTATTAATGGCTGTAGCTACAACAACAAAAACCATCTAGACAATAAAAGAGGAAACCAATGTCATCTAAAATGAAATGAGTTAGATTAAAATCTGCTAGAGAGCATGTACTATGTGAAAAACTGCTAGCTAATGATATTTGGTCCGCAGAGTTCTTCGATGTAATAACTACTCACGATATATCGTAAGTGCAGTCTTTTTGACAATAATTGTACTGCCAATATATTGTCAGTTAGTCCTCAAAGGGTTAATGAATATGTTCCCAGTAACAATAATGTATGTGACAATTATTAATATTTTTAGTTATATTTATTCTTAGAATTAATTTGCCATTGGGATTTAAATAAATAAGCATCTATCAAAAAGTTGACTAAATGTTTGCACAATCCCATTTAAATAAATAAGCATCTATCAAAAAGTTGACTAAATGTTTGCACAATCCCTCCAAAAATGTTGATAACTTTTATAAAATATTTCGACCCAGACCAGCTGGTTTATTTGCCAGGAACGTCAATTTATAGCCCAATGAACAAATAATGAAGTTAGACCCAACCTTGAACTACCACAAAACTGTGGTTTGGAACAGATTAACCCCTTGTCCTCCAGATTATGAAGTGGACAGTATATCCACTGGACCAACTCTGCAATGAATATAAATTTGTTAATGGAATAAAATGTGACAATAATATAACACTGCTATTACGTCCGGAGTGGCTCACAATTAATTGAAACAGTTCTACATTATACGTTGGAGGTTTTATAGATTTATAAAAAAACATCGAAGCAGCAGTAGTAAATACCACGCCGTAGCTCGGATTTTTCCAGTAGCGAAACACCAAGATCCTGAGAACTGGCTTTTTAAAGTATATTTCATTCTATTTTATCTAAATATCCCTCTATATTATGCATATACTAAACAGCATGTTCCCAAAATTTTATTCACCGCTACAGTAATATCCTTAGTTAATGTCTTAAAAATAACATTGATTTATTTACCTGATTCAACACCATGAATAAAATCTTGTATTTTTTGTGTATTGAATTTTGATCAAGCACTTACAATAAAATAAAACAAAGCAGAGAGACGGTATAAGATGAAAGCACAAGATGTAAAAGAAGAAAATATAATGTCTCTTTTTTATCATTAATGTGTTTTTATTATTGACTGTGTAAGAATAAACAGTCTATAAATAAGTTGGTTAAATATTGAATTTTATTTTAAAGTTTATAGTTATTATTACCTGTATTCAATCATGCATGTACGATAAAAGTGAAGTATAATTACATTTAACGTATTTAATCTTGAAATGGTTTATATATGACTAAGTGCCATTATATATGCCTCTTTAACCAGTAAAATAAATACTTCTGTATACTACATAAATACTTCATCAAACTGCCAACATTCGTTGAACCTACGTAAAAAATAAATAGACAATTCTCTAACACATAATATATATAGATAGACAAAATAAACCAAAAAATCATAAACAATCTCACAACTTGGCTGCCCAACTAAATACACCTTTACAAGAGCTAATGAAGCTATACAATTTATATTTATATTATAAGGTTTAAAAATGAAATCAAAAAATTTTCAATAATTTAAATTAATCTGTTTATAAGAATATTTTTTTTTCAAACAGGTAATACGCATCTAGCATGTTGTACAGGCAAAATCCTTAAACTATTACGAAGTGAAATATTTAACACAAGAAACACTATTACACCAAGTTACACCAGCAAAACACCAATGTTTCTAAAGTGCAGAAGTCAAAAATGTTATCCAAGAGAATCAGAGTTTTACAACTCTTTACAGAACAATAAACTAGGGGTTAAAACCCTGAAAAGTTGGCGGAGATCTAATAAAACTCATTCATGATATCTATTTGTTGTTTCTTATTTTCACTCTAACAACTTCTTTTATTTTATATGGACTATTGGCAAACTTGAACCATAAGCTATACTTAAACTATTATGCTTATGATTTAAACTATTTCATTTTTGTCATAATACTACAATGCATTCATAAAGGAAAATCATAACAAAAAACTATTTATTTCATTATCGTAAGATAATTATAACTTATGATTAAAATAATAACATACTAGTACATAATTGAAAATTAAGATATTTTTGATTTACTTTAGCCACAAAAAAATTGAATGCTAATATAAGTAACAATCTTTTTGGATATTTATATATAATTCAATTAGTGAATTCTAAGAAGAGGAGAAAGCAATGTAAAAATAAATACTTATTTTGTATTTGAAATTCACACTATTTATCGTTATAAGAATTTAAGTACTATTTAAGTACATAAATAGTAAAAACTAGGACATTGAAATTTAAGTTAAATAATTTCATGAGAAAAAATGTTTGATGTAACGATCCTTCATTGTTAGGTAAGAATTATTATACTAAAAAACAAGGATTTAGCTTAAGCAAACTAAAATATAATATATAATATATAAATATATAATATAAATACAATATAATGATAAATAGTCACAAAACACACGTAAACGCCTTGTAGACTCTTTTCTTCCAATTTGTAAACATCGAGTCCTTCTTTTTGTGCTCTTTGGCTTAAGCCAGACTTGAGACTATTGTGAAAGCCTCGACAAGGCGAAAGCTCGGAGAGGATAAAACAGTTGTTTGCTGCAGAACACAAAAAATAAAACCAAAAATTCATTAAAGCCCAAAGCTTTGCCCTAGATTATTTCTATTTATGTCTATCTTGTAATCTCTATTCATGTTTAAAGTGTCTGATAAATAACTTCATACTCGTTGAAAAAGAGTATTATTGATGTTGGGTTAGTATTCTAAAAATTCTAATCTATTCGATATAGCTAGAGAATTTGTATTTATACGAGTAAAATACCAAACAATTTTTAAAAGTTAACTCATTGAGAATTCTAAGTAAAAATTGAAGAATGAATGTCCGTTAACTTAAATTGCAATATTGTAAAAGATAGTAAGTATAATAATACAATTTTTGAAACCAACCCAGATTGTGAACAGCGAGAAATGAAAAGTTTTATATACACAGCAAAAGGGTTGCAATGAAAGATAAACGTATTCAGGAAATAGAAAGTCAAGATATGTCTCTCGAGAACTGGATGTACAAAACTCTTTGCAAAACTATAAACTAAGCATCAGAACTCCACAGTTGTGGAGGCCGGAACTGTTAACCCAATCTTTCTAAAATTTCTGTTATAAAGTTTATTTTCCTCATCTTTTCCTTTTTCTCAGCTGTATTTCTTATTTTATTCTCGGCAAAAGTCTTAAACGTCGGAGGCTGTAAAGTGACTGGGACCGTGACGTGTCCTGTATTCCAGCTACTTGGAGGTTACAAATTGTGGATAGTTGAGAATGATGGTCGGTGGGTTTACTGTTCTCTTGTGTCATAATTAGACCAGTTCGTAATTCAGAGGCAGTGGTTGGGACTCCACGTTAAACCCTAGGTCCCCAGACCGTTTGCCTAATTAACAATTCTGTCTTAGGAAGATGTCTAGTCAGTAGCAAGACCACAAGATCGCACATCAATCATCCTACACTCGTTGTTATTCATATTTGGCTTAAAATATCTACCTGGGTAGATTGCCGTTTCAGTTAAAAGAATAAAAAGTAAAGTATAAAAAGTTTCATCGTAATAGAATGTATTAAAATATTAAGTACAATGAGCATCTATAAATTCTTCTTCCATGTTAATTAAAATAGCTCTTCAGCTTTCTTTTAGGTTAA
Source organism: Nephotettix cincticeps (assembly GCA_023375725.1). Taxonomy (NCBI): domain Eukaryota; kingdom Metazoa; phylum Arthropoda; class Insecta; order Hemiptera; family Cicadellidae; genus Nephotettix; species Nephotettix cincticeps. The sequence continues at coordinate 133,743,442 of CM041786.1, read as the reverse complement.
GAGTCTGCATCAGTGGTAGCCATCTTGAATTTTAGTCCCGTAAGAGCAGTGTTAAATTCTGGCGGAACATACCTTCACTTTGGCGTCTGTAGTGGCGTTAATTATCAAAGTATCAATGTAAAATATTGGAAGTACATTGATGAGATGTGAGGGCATGTTCATGCCCTTGAGCCACATAATATGTTGATATAATATGTTCAAAAATTTAATCTGATATAAAAACAAAAATCCAGGAATATTTTACAAAATAAATTATTATTATTTTTTTATTGAGAGCGAAAATAAGAAGTTCTGTAAGGTGGTGCCCTGGAGGACTGTAATACCTTTAATTTGACACCTCTTAGGTCAAGGAGATATAGGCGCCTGAATTTAACATTGTTCTTACGGGACTAAAATCCAAGATGGCTACCACTGATGCAGACTCTTAATACACCTTTACTGAACTTGCTTACTAAATATAAAAGTGATATATAAACTGTAGGGCTACCCAAGTAGTTTATGGTATTCTCTGTTTACGTATGTGGTAAATATCATTGAGACATCGATTGAACTTTAGTCACGACTTTGTTATCTGTCAAATCGACCATTTCTCGCTGCTATTGCTCTACATGGAATACGTGTTCTCACACAATCACCTCATGTGAATCTATATATAAAATGTATATGACAATTTACTTATTGAATCTTGCTAATTTGTTATTTATACTGTTTTGTTATTTATTACAGTTAAATATACTTGATGTCACATTTATAAAGTTTATTGATATTGTACACATCAAAATCATGTTTTAAGCATAGTTTTTCATAAGAAAGAACATTACTCAATGTCAAGGATTTCGTAGACTAATATGCAAGGATTTAACTTAAGTAAATACGAATAGTTTTTAGAATATGAGTGTTGAGGCTAATTTAATTTTAAGGAATGTGTTGTTGTAGGTTAAAACTATTTATTATTTGCTTGAGAGACGTTACGTGTTACTTGATATCCGTAGCTACATGTTCCAGTAAAAGGTAATAAGAGATTCGGAACACCTAGGAGCTGCTGTTTACCCGATAATACTTCTAAATAATTATTTAGTATTGTTTAGTTCTTATTGTAAAAATTCAAGGAGGTGCATCAATACAAGCGTTTCTTCCAAAACCCATGAAGCATCTTACTAAAAAATATTATCTTTGTTTAAAAACGCCAGTTCTATTTTTTTAATATTATAATAAGGAATTTAGCTAATCATAGTCTCGTTACTACAGTAATTAATTGATTACCCAATTAAAAATGGTGTCTTGATTTTAGAACCAAACAGGGGACCCACTAGCTCACCTCCTGTGAGACAGCTTTCGAACAACGCGCCTGTGTTGCCCTGATATCCAAGTGATTTTATTTTTTTAACTACGAAGTAGTGGTGAATACAACCAATGGTTTGACTTAGGTCAAAGAAGACTCTTGGATGGTGGTGTGTCTTGTAATCCAGCTACTTGGAGGTCACGAATTGTGGATAGTTATGAGCAATGGGTGACGGATGTAATATACTCTGGTGTTCATTAACGACTGCACTATTGAATACTACTTTCATCCACAGATAATATCCTCGTAATTGTACCTGTTCGTAATTCAAAGGGCAAAAGTGGTTCGGATCCCTCGTTAAACTGTGGGTCCTTCAGACCATTGGCTGTTGGGTTATTCATTAACAGTCATCTCTAAGGAATGTGTCAGCCGTAATTAGAAACAAGACTACAATCAGCTTACACTCGTTCTCATTCATACATGGCTTAAAACCCTACCTAGATTTAAAAAAGTTTGTGTTTACTTCCCTGTGGGAAATAGGTTGGATCTGGTATATGTTTAAAGGGAATGTTTTCAGTTCATCTAAACAGCTGCTCTTTTAACCAAACTATAATGTCACTTACCAAATGACGTCACAGTTTAACATTTTGGGCGCACAAATTGTCAACACCTCTAGGAGCTAAGACATATCCATGTCAAAATAGATTTAAAAAAAACGAGAAGAGCACGTCACCTCTGAACTTCCCAGGTGTTAAATCACTCGTAAATGTTACGTTAGACGCTTTCAACGATACGAACAAGTAGATTTAAATAAATGTAGATATAACGGAGTGAAGTGTAGGGTGTCGTCCTAGACTGATTGTTGAGACTGTACAGAAATTGACGAGCGCTTCGTAAAACTGTAATCATTGCTCATATTGTTGAGGTTTGACGAGTTCTGCTGTTTATGGCCTTATGATGAAGCGCGACCGGATTCTCAGTGAGAATTACACTCGTACCAAACACGTTTACTGCATTTGCTTTACACCGTCATTACACCAACTGCTGACAACTTGGAATTGCTATTGAAACTTTGGTTGATTTGGAATATCTTGTATTGGGGTTTATGTAATTAAAAAGTTGTAGCAGTTCAAATTAATGTCTTTAAAACTGTTTGTATTCTTGGAGTTTCACAGCTGAGAAAACATATTAAATTTATTATCGTTAAACTCTTAGTTTAAGGGGAGAAAGTTATTTTTAGAAAGAAATTGGAAAAAAGAAATCATAGAACAAATCATTAGGCCTATTTGAGCAGTATTTGAAATTATAACTTTTTTACAATACCAATATAATTTGACTCGACCCAACAACACAACAAAAGTCATTAACATTTAGAAATCCACGGAATAAGCCCAGAGTGGGATGCGGGCTTAGGCATTATTCAAAGCCGCAATAAGAAGGATGGAAAAGGGAAAGAAGAAGAAAGTCACTTGAATTGGCTAGTTTTAGGGTACAGTACCTTTCGTCCTCAATTCTTTTTATGTAGTCTGACTACATAACATGAATTGATGAAAATGAACTGTAACCTAATACTCGTAATTTATCAATTCTGGAGGCAAGAATGTTTAAACTAGAATTGTATTCACACCGATAGATAGCTTATATATTTTCACCCTGAACCAAAATTGCGTAAATAGTGGATACTATAGATAAAAGTGTTTGATAAAAAACACAACAATAAAATTATTTTATTTAGATTTTCTGTACTGAATCACGATCTTTAAAACAATATTTAATATTTATAATCTGACCCAGCTAAGCTACAAGACATAACACAATTAGCACATAATCCGGAGTAAGCCGGTACTGTATAAAGATGAAAACTAAACATTTTAAAGCAGTAAATAAAATTAGATTAAATTTGAAATGGCGAAAAAAGTGGTATTTTAAAAGTATGAACTATTTCTATTATCTACTATTTCTATATAATCCTAATTTTAATGAATGATTGAATACTATAACATGATAAAAGTAATGTAATAAAACTGAATTCTAAAATTAATTACCTATTGTATAATGCGTGTGATCTTATAAAAAAAAAAATAAAATAAATTATTTTAAAAATTATTTGCTTGAGAATTCTTCAGTAAAAAATCCTCAGACTGTCGAGAGTGTAAGAAACTGTACTGTAATATAAGGAGTAAGTACTGTTAAAGATGAAGAAAATTTTAAAGCAGTAATATCTTTATATTGATATTACACATTATTTACCACCATAAAGATAGATTATTTTTAAGCCAAGTATGAATGAGGATTGAATGTAAGATGATTGTGGCGCGATCTTGTAGTCTTGTTACTGACTAAGGCTGACATGTTCCTTAGACAGGACTGTTAATTAATAGCCCAACAGCCGATGGCAACTAAGGGACCTACAGTTTAACGTGGAATCCAAACCACGGCCTCTGAATTACGAATTGGTCTAATTATGAGGATGGTCTTTGCGGATTAACGTAGTATTCAATTGTAAGGACGTTAATCCACACAACAGAACACCACACCCACCGACCATCGCTCGCAGCTATCTACAATTCGTGACCTCCAAGTAGCTGGATTACAGGATGACGCCACCATCCCAGTCAATACAAACAATACCATACACTAAAAGTTATGCACACAAAAAACAAACACCACTCGTCACAAAGAATCAAAGACAATCCGGTTAACAGTAACAGTAGGATTTTTGACTGCTTTAAATTAATTTTTTTACTTTAAAAAGTAATGGAAAATGTCCGTAATAAAAATATAAATCACATAAATCCAGCATCACAAGTAATGAAATTCAAACCTAAAATAAATTATTGGTTGGTGCGTTATTTTACTTGTTCTTAGTTCTCTTGCCTTGGATCTTAGTCCAAGTCTTCCAAGACCTCTGCTAGTCCGGGACCCACCTCCTGTAAATGAAGGTTAATATCCATGTAATGCTCATACAGCATAAACTGGGAGCAGTAAAGATGTCGGGGCTCTGCCCTGCAGTCTCTGCTACGCTTCATTATAAAAACATAAAACCGCCAACTCATAAAACTGCGATGCTGAGGCAGAAGCTGTTGAATGAAACACCTGGCGGGGGCATGGACAATAGCGGAAGCGGATGTGGCGGGAGTGTGAGATAGCGAGGATACTCTTGGAGAGCTATTAATTCAAATTTTGTACAGCTTCTGCTAGATGTGTCAGTTACTCTATTTACGTATAACAGGTTAAAATTGAAATTCGTGGGTAACTGAAATTAATAAGAAGTAATATCTTTAAATTATTGGTGAATCCTAAAAAGAAAAGTTTAAAAATATAGTTTTAGTAAAATTACAACAGTAAATGGATGTTATATTTTGATTACAATCTGGTTAAGGGTTAAACAGTAAGCTTCAAAGCAATGGACAAGCCCAGCTAACAATAATGAAATACTACATTAATCCACAAAACCATGCTCGTGATTAGACCAATGCGTAATTCAGAGGCCGTGGTTCGGATTCCACGTTAAACTGCAGGTCTCTCAGTTGCCATCGGCTGTTGGGCTATTAATTAACAGTCCTGTCTAAGGAACAAGCCTTAGTCAGTAACAAGACTACAAGATCGCACCACAACCATCCTACATTCATTTCTCATTCATACTTGGCTTAAAATACCTACCTGGGTAGGTTGCTATTTCAATAATCTAATCTAATCTAATAGTGTTGACTTAGAAAACCAAAGTAAAAAAAACATTGATGCGTTTCTAATAAATAAAATATGTGTTTCTGGACTTTATCTTATTTCATTATTTGAGTTATCAATCTATACTGCATTATAAGAAGTCATGAGTCAAGAACGTAATAGATAGGATTATTCTTTTAAAACTTTATAAAGCAGTATAACCACACAAAGGAACTAACCTGTTGAAATACGCTGTTTTCAACTTCTCTAATTTCCTACGAAAACTTTCGTGAACAAAGATCACCTTCCAATTGATTCCGTTTTTCTTATACTATCAACCCTCTTGAGACAAAACTAACATCCTTTGTAACTCAGAGCAACAGTTTATTTGAAACCTATATTTAAAAAAAATTCTTAAGGTAGTACAAAAACAAATTTATCTCTGAATTATTTAGAAATACTAAGATCAAAATATTAATTGTGTATGCGTTTGGATGATTGAATGTAGTAAGGGTTTAATAGTATCGTAATTTGTTTATAGACTATGTATTAAATGTTTAATATGCATTAACGCTCAATTCTAAAAATTCGGTTTGACATTAAAATGTTTTTATAACACTAATAAAATCATGAAAGCCAGTGTCTGGAACTCAAGAAGCTACGACTATGAGGTCAAAACCCCACTCACGAATGTAGTCGACATTTGCGAAACTATAAAACTGGAATTGAACCGAGCAAAGTTTTGGAAGACGTAATACAAGTTCATAGTCTTTACATGACTACGTAGTTTGTTTTATTGTTTTATAAATGTGGATCACAATTCTAGAAACTTTTACAATTTATATATTATTGAAACTCAGTTTAACTTATCGTAAATGTTTTTATATCTGTGCTGTCCATTACCATGCGTCTTTGACAAAGAAAACTTTAACTAACTTTCATTCTCAATGTGTTAATCACAGAGGTGGTTTATCACGACCTGACTGCAGTATCTCGCTGCTGGATTTGAACCGGGGAAGTTTCACTAACCGGGCTAGCGTTTGACCAATGAGCTGCTGTGTTGGTGAGATTATTATTTAAAAGTCTTTATTGCATTTGTTTCTACCTCTAAAAATATTTCTAATAACAAGAAACAAATGTCAACTTTTCACCTAAACTATATAACCAAAATCACAGTAAAGAGATTATATAAAATATAATATAATAAATATAATAAAAGATTGTTCTTTTGGAATGTTGTATAAATGAACCTACATTTTGGTAGGATTAATCTTTCAAATATTACAATATAAATTCTTTGTTCTTTAGAGTTACAAAATTCCCCAATTGCAGAAGAGAAAATTGTACACTGTCACCTCGTAATCAACGTTATAATTAATTACTACTAATTAATTAATTAATTACTACTATTAATTACTAATATTTACACTAATACGTCTTAGCGCTTTGGGGGGGAGGGCAATCCGTCAGACCAAAACTTGAAACGGTGACGTCAAATGGTGACAAAGACAGCTGTTTAGAGGACCTAAAAACATTCCCTTTAGACATATCCGTGATCCAATTTATTTTCAACAAGGAAGTAAATACAATATTGTTGTGTTTCCCTGATTGGATTACTATATTAAACGATAACGCACCATTGTATCCATGTCAAAGCGTTTGTACTACATTAATTAAATTACAATAGTCCTGTAAATTTCATTAACAACTGTTTTGAGGATTATCACCTCCACAGCTTTGAACAATTTTACCAATTGGATCACCGGTATGCTTAACTGTAGCTTGTCGTGGAGTTTATTCATTCAATTACAATACAATTGACATTTAGTTAACTGTTAAGCTGTTACGCTATATTTAGCTTCGTTTATACAGTAAAAGTCTGGCTTTATTACTATATTTAATTATTACCATTAATCGCACTCTTTAGTAAAATTGTTTGTTTCCATGAAAGAGTTATGTTTCGAAATATTTTTACACTATTATTAATGCGTTTTATAACTAAAAACAATGTAACCAAATTTTTAGATACATCTTTGACCTGTTTGATCACATTCTAGTGATGATCATACATTACGAATACTATTGTTTCGGAATATCGATTGCAGAAACCTAGGTGTCTAGAAACGTAACGCTTAAAAAATTAACGGGAAAAATAACGTTTAACATGGAATACGAAACAAATTTTGCATTTGAATTACAAGCTGGTCTAATTATTAGGATTGTTGTTAGAATTAAAGTGGTTACTTTCCTTACCTCGAGGCTTAAAACTCTCATGACAACCCAAATAAAGGTGCTACATATCTTTTAAGCTCATTTACAGGTGTATAATAATGGAATATACCAATAAAAAAAAATATACTACTACACAAAATTATACACAATACTATTTTAAACATGTAATTAATAAAAAATTCTCCTGAGGTAAAATAATATCAATAATAATTATAAAATAATATAAAAAATAATTGTAAATAATATAAAATCATATTGTGTGACAATATATAATTTATGTATAATTTATATATACAAGTTTTATAAAAAAAAAAAAAAAATTATTTGCCTATTTTAGATTACATAAAAGATGTAATTTATGTGTAGGAACATGAAAGGATCATTTCTACATGAATAATTTTATCTTAACAATTTATACATTTCATCAACATCTTAAAAAAATAAAAGTTTGCCTATTCCCTATATATTAATATGGGAAAAGAGTATATTGCTGCATGATAAACACACATAAACTATGATTTTTAATTAAATGTATGGATCTCAACCACATGAAGCTAATATCAAGTTATATCCAAAAATACTGATTTATAAGTGAAATATTAATTTTTTTTAATCCTCCATAAGATTTAACATTGGAGCCCCACAATACAACGTACTGTGTTTAGATTTTTTAATATCTCAGTAACCGTTGGAGATAGAGAAAAACTTTAAGGAACTTAATTGTGTAGTTTTAAGCTGATTCATGGTGAAATATAAAATTTAGAAAAAAAAATTACATGTGAAAAACGCAAAAAAACCAATATTTACAAAAAAACTACCCGTACCATTGACCGATATGTCTGGTTTACGAACTTGTCCGAGCATTATAAATACACACTCTACCAAATTTTTATCAAATTTTTACAGATTATCGTGTACAGACAATATAATATACATATATACATATATATATAAAAATTTTAACGACTATTTTTTTTTGATTACTAAAGATAATAAACCTTATTCCCAGAGATACTATAGCTTTTATGGGAAATTCGCTATACAAATAGAAAATATACACATTAAAATCTCATTTACGACAAAATGTAAAGGAACAATTCTCCTGAGGTAAAAATAATGTAATGTCCAAGGTTTCATGTATATGTGTATTTGTCTCAGGATATTCTCTTAACATAACAATGGGTGTGTTTTAAAGAATGTATTGCAGCAGAAAATGATCAGTAGTACTCCAAAACAAGGGTGGATAATCCAAAATGTTTGATAACTTGGATGTAACAAAGCAATTTATGTTATTAGTAAAATTATCAGTTGACAAGGCTGGTAAAAATAAATATTATTTACAAAATCTTTTATAATACCTGAATAGTTTTGTGGATAATATAAATTTCGTATTGAATGACTTATGTAGTAGTAACATTATAGTGTTGTTTGAAATTCATTATTTGTGATGGTGGATTTATGATATTTAGAAATTTACTACCGACCTTTTCTATCACGATTTTACATAAAGGAAAGTTTTACAATGTTTCGGGATCTGGAATCTGATCCCACCCTCAGGCGAAGTAGTATCTATACTATAACACTATTAGTACATAACATAAGTAAAGAGTACAGATAAGCACACAAGAAACAAAATATCGCAGCAGACCTGGTATAGCGAGACCAAATTTATATAATAAAATTTTTGAACAAGTTTAATAAAATCTGTCAATAAACTAAATTATTTTTTATTGTTAACATAAAGATTAGATTAAAAAAAATGTTTTTTAAAATTTTTATTTTTAAAAATTATAACCAATTATCATAACATGTATAAATAAAATTGTATTTTATGAAAAAAAAAGTATCATTTAAAAAACAATCAACTATATGATTTTAAGCATTAGATGAACTCAAACATGAATAAATATGAATTTAAAAAAATAGTATATAAGATATTAATTTTTCAATATTATAAATAAATTAAAACAACAAGTAATTTTAGATTTTTAATCTAGTAATTAATATAGAAAAAAATTGAAGAACAAATTGTATTTTTTAAGCTATCAATTAAATAAAAAATTATAAATTTTAAAAATTCATAAAAACGAAAAAATTGGGGTCAAAACAATACGTTAAAATGTCTGGTTTTAACATTTTAGATTTGTAATAATTTATGCTCTATATTTTACTTATTTTGAAACATATTTAATATATAATACATTTTAAAATTATATTTTTTTATTTTGATTAAAAATAAATTTTAAATATGTTTTTGGAACTATAAATACGAAAAAATAAATTTATGTTTACAAATACTATAGCATTTATAAACAAAAAAAGGCCACCAAAAAGACTCTTCGCTACCTAAGGGCGGGATCAGATTTGAGATTATGATGGAAAAGTACGTAATAAAAATCTGAATAACAAAAATCCACAATCACAGATAATGAATTTCAAACAATACTATAAAGTTAGAGTACTAACTCACATAACTAATGCAATACGAATTGAATTATTCACAAAACAGTTCGAGAATCAAAGAAAGGTTTTTTTGTAAATAATATTTATTTTGTACCCAGAATTGTCAACCGATACTTATTATTAATAATATCGAAATAAAGTAAAGTGTTGTTAAGACATTACAAAAGGCATAGAAAAATATCTTAAAAAATGATTGCAGACATTGTTACAATCAGACATGACATACCAGGATATTAAATTAAGGATAATATATGTTCCTTTATATTAATTTTATAAATTATTAAAATATATAAATTTTTAATGTGGAAGCTGTAGAGAAGGTGTGGTGTTTAAGGTGTAAAATTGAATTTATAAACTAATATAGACACTCGCATTGAAGAGAATCTTTGAAGAAATTAAGATTAAATGAATCAGTTCAATAAAAACCAAATATAAGGTCATAGAATACTCATTTCAGGGCGGAAATCACTTTCTAGGGATCGATTACCATTACGAAACTTTCCTTTGACGACAAAGCTTAAGCGTTTCATTGCAGAAACTTTAGTCCCTATTGCGTAGATTTGGAAGTATTTTACTTACTGCGATTCAATAGATTTTAGGATAAAGCAAGCGGCGTTTTAGATTTCAGCCAGTATCTTAATTTATAACGATACATTATTTAAAATATTTCAGTTAAATCTTTTTAATTCGGTCGTATTAACATTGAAATAATGTCGATCCGTGTTTTTCGTAACACTATTAATTAGTTTTGTATAAGCCTTATATCAAATAGTAGTAATAAGTTAATAACCTGATTAAAATAAAATAAACGTAATACGACAAAAATCAATTGATATAGAAAAGCTCGTATTTACATATTACACACTACTACAGGTATGTAAGGAAAACAATAAACAACGAAATATTTTATTGGAGTTTTAGCTTGTAATAATAATTAATTGCATTATATAAAAAATAAAATTAGAGTTTTGTCTGTACATACACATTGCTTGTAATTATAATACTTTTGGTTATTTGTATGTTTTATAACCCCGGAATGGGTCACATCTCAATTAATAAATGGTCTGTTTGTCTGTTTTCTGTCTGTATCATTAAATAAGGCATTTTTTGTTCGACTTCTCCTTAAAACGAGAGTAGCCATAGTTATGAAATATATTTTTCTAATTCTATACCTTTACGAGAAGGTTTTTGTTTACTTTCAACTGACCTACGTATGGTTAACACTAAATAATGAGCTCTCCAAAATCGAGTTTTGAGAAATTGTAAATATCTGTTCACCAAATGTCATCATGTGTTTTACTGGGTCATAATAAGCGAAAAATGTCCCATAAGGGTATGTTCTACAATGCATACCGAGACAGATATCTGCAGGTTTTATTTTTACAAAATATTTTACACTATCTCAGTCATTTTCAATCAATTAGTTTGAAACTAGGCATGTCTTTTTGAATGAGACAAAAATATCAATGAAATTAAATGTTAATTTCAAAATGGTTGCCATTTAAAATTTTTAATTAAAATGGTAAATTGTTTTAAAATTACCAAGCATGATATCTTATGTCAAATGTGAATTTCCTATCCAATGAAATCAAAATTATGAAAATCCCGGTCGAAAAAACAACAAAAATTCAGTACCCCTTAAAGTATTACGTGTTCATGAATTTTATAGCACAGAATCCTACAACACATACAATAGATGGCCTTAGTGATAGTTTTAATTTATAGGTAAAAAATAGTAAAAATTAGAATTTTAATGTTAATAGTATTCAATAGTTCGATCGATGAAATAAATTGAACAGATAATGCGATTAAGAGATGAGTTTAAATAGCAGGTTTAATCCACGAGTGAAATATAGGAAAATCCTTTGAAGCCTTTATAGGGAAATTATTCTATCACGAAACCGATAAAGCTTTAAACTAGTTTTACGAAAATTATTCATCAGTAATTTTAAAAGTATTTATTTGATTTAGCAGATTAAAAAATTACTAATCTTCTCGTTATTTTGGTATGTCCCTCAACTGGTAAAACAGATCATATTGTTTTTACAGTACCTTTATCGTTCCAGTTTAAAATGGGTTGTTAAAACTACCTTAATACGCCCCCAACAGTATGATTGAATTTTATATTTTTATGCTTATAAAATAAGCACAGTCAAACCTCGCTAACTCAAAATTCAAAGAAAAGCCAATTTGATTCAAATTTAAAGGAAGTTTGAATTATAGAGAATAGCGTTATTAAATTCGAGTTGTAAAGGTTCAATTCGGAAATTCGAATTCTAGAGGGAAGCAAGAATAACATTCGAAGTATACTTGTTGATGAGGACTCTTCCCCTGGCCAAATGTCAATTACTTGTCAAATTTATTTATTTAGAATATGTTTAATTTTTTATTAATATCTTTTTTCTAAACAAAATTACCATGCTTTTATTTTAGGTTTCTTAATTCAAATACTTTACCTTTCATACCACATAATTTGAATCCGGCTCGAAGGACCAAATGTTGTGGTATGAAAGATGAAGTATTTCAAAAAAAATTATACAATTTTAATTTGAGTTTGAGAAACATTGTAATGAAAAGTAATAGAAAACATAAGGTGAATAATTAAATTTGACAATTGTTATTTGGCCTGGAGAAAAGTCCTCAACTTGTACTTTGATCTCGTTCAAAAAATATCAACTAGAGATAAAATAGATTTTTGAGCACATTACAAATCTAGCTGTTTACAATACGATACCTGTAACCATTCGTATTTTCATATTATCAATGCTGTATGGAGCGAAGAAAACGACACTGACGACCCGAAACTGGAGGAATTACATAAACGCAATTCACGTTTCAACTGGTTTTTTTTTAAATACTTCAAATTTAGGGGATTATGGGGCCAGTTAACTGACTTTGAACTGTAGAGGTTATGTTAAAGTTTTAGAGATAGGTTTTCGAGTTAAAAGGACACAATTTGAATTTTAGAGGCTAAATTATGCGTGAAAGATTCTTCGTAGAATCGCAATGATTTTTTCGAATATTATTAGTTTTATCAAAGAAAAAGAAATACTCTATGAGCTGTAGAGCTATGTTCTACTGTATTGTATTTTGTCATGTATAAAGGACCCTGGTTAGCTATTGAATATGATGATGAATATTAGCCCTCTTGGGGAAGTGCTTGATCACACTTTCCTGTAGGGATCGTCAAGGACGTACTTGCAGTGGTACAATACAAAAAATAAGCACTAATAATAATTTTAAAAACTTTAATTGGAAATAATAAAATAATTGATTCCAAAGAATAAACATATTCATGAAAAATTTACTTGAAGCCTATTATTGAATATTAATTTATTTATAAATTTTACAAACAGGAGGTTTTGTTTATTATATATGAGGGCTTTTTTGAAGGTTGTTACATTAATTAAGTCTGTATTATAATGGTCACATGTCCGATAAAAATGTTCAAGATAATAAACAAGCTTATTATTTCAGCTGTTATATGTTGATGGTTATGTAGGTTGATAATTGACTTTTACTCAAAAATATCTCGTGACATCTTATTCCTTGGTAAATTAGGTACATCATGAAATATAATTGGTTCCCTACAATTATTAGGCTTAAACTTAGCACAACTTCACAACCTTCAACTTTACTTTGAATATCATTACTGATACTGATTACTGATTAGTTGGCCAATACAACAAATTTCTAGCTCTAATTTCACAGGTTTGTTTGTCAATATGGCCACTATGTAAAAGCTCTAACATTTGATTTTGCAATTCTTTAGGAACAAAAATTGAATTGTTTTTGAATACAAGACCATTAATTACATGTAACTCATGTCTAATATTCCATAGAGGGGAAACTAATTCATCTACTAAACTTTTTATCTGGCTAACCTTTTCCTAAGTACAGTTGCACTAAATTAAGCCACTTATCTTTTGCAGTTTCATATTTGAACAACTTAGGTTTATTTTCAGATATTGTTAGATTAGATATGAACATACTTGACAGATTATGTCATTATCTAAGTCATCCATTTCATCTTTACCAACTATAGTTAAAGGAGCTCTTGATAATGTATTCATCTTTTACATGAATATTTTTACTATTAAGACCAGAAATTGTACATCACAAAGCGTACTTTCCCTAATCTCTTTAAATTTACATAAGAGACTTAGGATAACATAGTCCGTATAAAAACTGACTTTAGTCTACGTGGGACCCTGCTTTCTAGAGAGAAACTTGTGTCTTAATATGTTAAATTTTTCTTAGGAAAAATGAAATTCAAATTTATTTACTACAACTTGAAATTTCTTGCTATCATCCACGCCAAGATAAAAAGAATTGAAAATGTCTATACACTTATCACCCAAACTATGCAACAGCAAGGCTACTTTACGTTTATCGCCCGCAGTATCTAGTCCTGAAGCTTTAAGGTAGATTTAAAATTTCTGGAACCATTAGATTACCACTAAAGTTAAACTTTTCCAAACTACAAGGAATAAAACTTTGAGAAAGAGCAGGCCTAGCCAGAGTTGTTTGCGCTTCAGTTTCCATGTTGTTTGAGTTTGAAATTGTACTAATAACTGAACAACATTGAATATAAGAAGCAATTTTAAATTTAGTTCATGAATGCTAAAACTTGAACTTGGCCTGGCCATTGAAGTTAAACACGACGCGTGATGGTAAAAGTGATGATAGTAGAAATCAATATGCAAGAAACCGTAAGTTTAACAATTCCTTAACAACTTTTATTTTATTTTTAGAAAACATGTTTTAGGCTATGTAAGCCCATATTATGATTTATATCAAATAACCTTTATTTTATAAAAAAAGGTTTTAAGTTAGTTCATATGAAATTTTAGTAAAGATGATTTAGGCTAAGTAAACACACTGATTTATATCAATAAAACATTGTATTTTAAAGTGAATTTTCTTGATTGTGTTATGGTAAATTTGATTTATTTTTTTATTGAAGACAGTTCATATAAAAACATTATGATCTAAAAGGAATTATCTTATCGTATTATTGTCACTTTGATTTATATTATTTATAGAAAATAAATTGAAAGTTTATTTTGTTTAAAAGAAAGGACATGTTGATAGTATATGTCACTTTTAAGCTCATTTTTCTTCGGTCTGTGACCTCTGTAAACAATGTGGCTAACGGAACAGATTTTAAGCTCTCACTCTTTTTCACTCTATGATCTCTAACATATCGGACGCTAACGAACATTGCTCTGTTAAAGAATTAACTACTTAATACAATCAAGTCTAATTTAATGTGTCTCAGTAATAAATTTATGTTCATCTTAATGTAAAGTCATTTATCAACCTGCATAACCATCAACATTATAATCCAGGTTTGCAAGTTTATCAAAAACAGTAGAACTTCGCTAATTTCAACCTGAATAATTTGACATCAATACACGTCAAAAATACAACAACATCAAACATAAAAATACGTGTATTTTTTGTTTCATTGAGAAAACGTCTAATATTTGTAAAAACATATTCCCATAATTTGAAGAATTTTTATGCATACTTTAGCCTCTAGAATTTGAATTATGCTCCTCTGCAATTAGAATTCAGTTCCCACCTATCATCTAATTTGAAGTAATTAAATAAAGCACAAGCCAAACGTGAACTAGTGTATTTCCGCAATTCCTCTAGGTTCGGAGCGTCAGTTAAATTTTGTCTTTGCTTCGTTACAGCATAGATAATATGCTGTGCTGCCCTAGCTATTTTACTCCCTAGTTGACTTTTTGAGAATGAGTTCAAAAAAAGTTTGGATTTACAATCCAAACTTAAAAATCAAACCTCTATAACTCGACCTTTAATTACGCTTACCTATATAATTCAAACTTCCTTTAATTCGAAGTAAATAGGCTTCAACGTGAATTAGCAAGGTTCAACTGTATATTTCAAACTTATTTTTTAAAGTTCGTATGGTAATATTTTTCATTTGTGAGAGGATTCAATTTAGTTGCACTAGTAGCAGTAGTATAATTGTCTGATAATCTTGTTTGAGAACTGTTTTAGCCTTGTCAAGATTGGTTATGTTACGTTAGTGAAGTTGAGATTAAATTTGGCTCCTTCTCTTGTTCTTCTTCGAGGCGTTGCTGTGCGAATTGCTTACCGGAAGTTTGGATTATACCGGATGTTAAGATATTATACGTTTAATAAATGAGGACATAATAAAGTGGGGAGCGCCTTGGTCTACGGGTACAGCACAGGACTTGGTGCCCAATGTTCTCGGTTCAAATCCCGCTAATGGCTTTTCACTAAGTGAAAATATCGTAACCCACTAGGTCACCTGGAGTAATGTGTATCGGTTCCGGACGATCTAGATCAAAAAGTCCTGGGATGAGAAGGGGGCACCAAAAAATAAAAAATAAATTAGGACCATACTAAAACAAACGATTCGAGTTAAACTGCTTTTGAAGATAAACAATGAACATCATAGACTTCTCGACATGTTTTAATCAATCGGTGTCAAATAGAGCTATCATACTCTCATCAAATATGATTAATTACAAAAATTTATGGCAAAACTTTATCTTGTTCCTGGAACAGTTAGTTATCTTTGCCACGAAATGCCCTACCCAGGTAGGTAAACCTATAAAATGAAAATATTTCGCGATCTTTATCTTGTTATGACTAAGGCTGACATGTTCTTAATTTTAATTAATAAACAGTCAATAACTAACTACATTTTAACTATATTACTACTTAATTACGAATTCTAATTATACCCTTATTAATAAATATATGTTAATACTAAATAGAAAAATAGATTTCACAATTTAAATACTATTGTTTACAGTCAACTTGATATTAAATCTACATTTATTTTGCCAGAAAAGCCTAAAACCAGAGTATATTAGAAATAGAATATTCATATTTCATTATCACAAATTTATTCTACTGTTATTTAATTTTTGTTACTTTTATTATTCTATTCTATGAAAATATGTAATTTTATCTATAATTATATATAAAAAAAAAAAAATTTTTAAAAAATAATTTATATATAAAAAAAATTTCAAACTTGATTAAAATACTTTATGTTCAGTCAAACCAACCTTAAACAAAACATTCATTGTTTACGGACTTTACTATGAAAAATAAAAACAACCTGAATCAGCTGTTTTCGTTAACTGCAGCTACAAAAAAATCCACAATGATAACATCGATACCTTGAAGAGCTGTAGGATTAAACCCAGGTTTTTCACATTTTTTAAACCTGCTCCGATCAATTTTTCGTGGCGGAATGCCCCGTATTAAAAAAAATCATAAATCCTTGGACAGAAAAAAATACCCAGACAGTGCTTGTTTCAGAGTATAAGATAATATAAGTACCTATATATTTTTTATTTAATAAAAATTATTGATAGACAGTTGTTCCAGAAAAAGTAGGAAAGTTTTAAGTGCAACCGGGAGAATTACACAGAAAACTTTGAGAATAAGTTTTAACAATCGTGACGTTTAATCTTTGGATTTTCAGCACAACTAAGGGTTAAATTGTAAAATTAATTGTTTGAACTGCTATTAAAAAGATAATGATTACATAGATGAAATACTATTACTCCAGCCTACCTGGGGGTTAGCATAATATCGATCCCAGTATAATTTTAAGTAAAAAATTACTATTATAATCTCATACCGGGTGTACGTTAGGTCCGTAAAAACATCACGATGTGATTTATTGGATCAAAATAAGCACAAAGGTACCTATGGGGGTAGGTCCTGAAATGAATTCTTAGCCAGATATCTGTCATTCGTGGGCGGAGTTAAGGGGAGGTTTGAGGGGGCAATGCCCCCCCAGACCTCTTGAAAGTTTCTGAATTTTATTACCAATCTTACCAGTTCTGTTATAATTTTTATTGAACACAGATGTTTTAAAGGGTTTTTTCTGTGGAATTATACTAGTTTTTAAGTATTTTTCTCCATTTTTAAGCTGTATTGTGACAAAAAATAGAACACCAACTCTCTGCCCCCCAACGTGTAACCTCTAACTCCGCCCATGCCGCCATTTTGTATTTTTTTAGTTTATATCTCAGCAGTTTTTAATCGATTATTTCAAAATTTGGCATGTGTCTTAAATAGTAGTTACCAAGTACAAACAAAATTATCAACGCAATTAAATGATTAAATAATAGTTTTTAAAGAACTCCAGAATTGGTTTTTCTGTGTAAAAATAATATTGTTTTGTTGCAATTTTGTTAGTTATTTAATATTAGATCATGCACAAAAATGTATTCATATTTACGCATCAATTAAATTAGACGAAGCACCAGCGGCTTTTGTTTGATTTTCCTTCGTTAAATTCATATTGTGTGTTTTTCCCACCGTCTATTGCTGATTAAAATTTTTTAAATGAAAATGATAATTTGGAACCTCTACACAAGCATTGCCTTAAGGGGCCCTAATTATTTTTTAGACAAGTTTTCCTTTGTTTCACTTTTTTAAATACTATTTTTAATGAGTAAAATCAAGCTATTTATTTTATTAGCCTTGTGCTCTAGAACCTTGAATTTTTTTGAGTTGTTGATACATTTTATTTTATTTATATGTACATTGTATGTGTGAAGTTTCGTCTAAGATTATAAAAATAATTCTTATTCCTATTTCTAGTTTGGCTGACCGAGGGACGGTTGTTGCAGCTAATAACGTTGTACTTGCACTCAAATAATATTGGTAAGTAAGTACTGATTCTTCATTGTTTATTAACATATTTTTATAATTTTGATTTCATTGGATAGGAAATTAAATTTGACGGAACCCTTTTCTTTGTAATAGTTTTTCAAACAATCAACCATTTTTAAGTCTTTTTCAAATTCAAAAATTTTAAAAAGCCACAGTTTTAATTTTGATTGGATTGATATTTTTTCTAAATCGGGTCTTTACTACTTAAAGACACATACCAAGTTTCAAAACTATCAACTGAAAAATAACAGATATAAAACATTTAGCAAAATACAAAATGGCTGATGTATGGCTAATTATGAATTTTAGAACGTACCCTCAAAGGACTTTTTGTTTATTTTCACACAATAAACTATATTATGAAGATTGGTGACAGATTTAACAGACACCTACCTTATTTAGGTTCATTTGAAAAAAATTGAAGTATTTTTCGTATAGAATATAATATAAAATATGAACAGCAGTCTGTAATAGTTTTAAAGTCAAACCCATTGTTCAGAATAACAAAAGGAGGACAAAAGGTAAGGACAATATAGCTGGGGCAACAGAAGACGCGCTCCTCTCTTACTATAATGAGCTTTGTACTGATACTAATAAAACACTGAAAAGGATTATTGGTAATAAATGAACAATGACGAGCTATCATTTCTATTTAATACCTATCTGGGTCGTTCAGCTTAAACCCATTTAGATAACTTTAGATCACGAATAAAAATGTCAACAATGTTTTCAATAATTTAAATAACGTTTAAGGATTTCTTCCAGTAGCCTTTGCAACGATTGTATTATGAATGCCTTAAAACCACCAGTAAGGTGAGTGTTCTAAATATATCACAAGTGGCTTTTCAAGACACATTGCAATCGTTGCATACATTTTATTCTATTTACGACTAACAATATTCAGACTTTTAAAAACAAGAGCTATATATTTAATTTATTTACGACCATTGCAATATTCATGGTATTAAAAAATAGTTAATTGGTGTGTATTTCATTCTTGTATTAATCAGCTGATGTGCAAATTACTTGGTTCTTCTTCTGTGGTTGGTTCAAAACTCACATTTGAGGTTAGCCACTAAAACGCACTATCTTAATGGATAATTCAGCGGATTTTGCATTTAATTATATGCATAATGACATTTCTTTCGTCAAATGCTGAGCTCTGATAAGTCTAGAACCTTTATTGTTATTAAAAATCTGTAACGTTATGAACTCATAATCCAACGGTTTTTAATTTCCGTTTATAAATGAGCCTCTTAATGATGTTACTTTCAGTATCTTTATTGGTAATTTTTGTTGTAGATAAATTACTTAAAAATTTTTAAAACATGTAATATTCCATTAATACGCAAACACAGTTATTCATGAAATAAGCATAAGTGTATACTTGTAATTAGGGTTCCATTAGATAAATTAGCGAATATTAAAGATTTTTTTCCATTATTAAATTCTTTTGACTTTCCCATTTCACTTAACACCTAATTTATGGAATTCTGACCTTTACTTCCTTATTATTAACTTTAAAATTAATTAAAAACCAAAACTCAATCTCACTAATACTTTAATGTAAACTTTCTGAGATTTATATTGTTTACCCCTTAAGAATTTTTTAGAACCAATAGAGGTATCTCAATAATTTTTATTTGTATATAATTAATTCTATATTAATAATTTTGAATACATGTATATATACAAGTATTTCTGTTTAACATTTACATTACTGTACTGGGTTACGAAGTAAACTGTACAATTTTTAAACAAAATTACAAAATAAATTATATGTAAATATATTGATATATGTAAATTTACTGTGTTCAAAATATGTTTTGGAGTATGCTCTTACAAATTAAATAAACATTGAGATACCTTTTATCGTTCAAATGAAGGTGTACTCTAAATCATTCGAATTAACATGGGCAAGATATAACAATCCGACTTCCTTAATTAAAAACAAAATCAAGACTTGCGCTTAATGTAAATGTAAATCGAGGGTTCTTTAGTTTTTATGTACTTCTTCCCTCTGCTTACATAATTTACTTTAATGCGCATTTCATCATTGGATAAAATCAACATACAGTACGTAATATGTCCTTAACTCATTTAAATAATAAATAACTCTTAGTAAATAAGTTTTACTCCTGAAAAATATCCAGTATAACCTTTTCCTATGTAAAATAATCATAATAAGAAAATGAATGGAAAACTTATAACATAAAAATCTGGTTAAATTCATTTAAAGAATGGATAAAAAGCAATAGCATAGGTCTTAATTATTCAAATTCATAATAGTTTGCTTAGTAGAACATTTGGATTTAAACCTGTATATTCAAGACTTGGGATTATCCTTTTTAATTTGTTTACTTTTTATTTGTGACTTGATTTTGGTATGCCAGAGAATGTTTTTAGTAAGTTAGAAAAATAACATGTTTTCTCGAGATATTAAACAGTAAACTTTACAAAGGCAAAAGAAAGATTATCCAATTAAAGTAAGATAGCCAGCACGTTCCTTGCCAAACTTTAAATTGATTGAATCTGTAATTAGTTTAAAAAGTTTATTCTGGAAATCTTTATCCAAGGTCAATAAAGTCCCCCTTCTTTTGGTTTTGTTTTCTTTGTAGTAATCCATGACCTTAAACATGTTTATTATGCATACTAAATTATTGATCCCTTATGATCAATTAGATTCTTTAAATACAGTTTTGAGTTTTGACCGTATAAGCTATTATTTATTTATATCAAAATAGTAGTGCGCTCGTCCTTTTTAAAGGTTGTACGATTCAGTTGTAAAGAGCAAAATAATATTTATTATTATAAAAATGTAATAACCCAATATTGGAAAAACTGAAAGTAGTAAATTCTTAGCTCAATTACTTAGTATTAATTTTAAAGTAAAAACATGCATCAATGGTAAAACTTGTTTTCCTATAGCCACGTTATAACATGCACATCTCGCATTGTTGGCAGAACGTATAAGCTCACATTCCCGCACTAGGGTGGATATGATCTCATTACCACCCTAGTGCGGCAAAGTAAAATTACATACGCGGAACCCTCCAAATCTATATAAAACTAACCAATAGCATGTGCCAAGCGCTCAATCAGCTGATAGATGGTAGTCGTTCCTACAACACTAACTTCCGGTTTTGCGCAATGAAACTGAGGTTACCGGAAACCTAAAAGTTATGTTTACATTTATTCCAACGGTAAATTCAAACATAACCTAAATTACTTTTAATTGTAGGAAACATCTTATGTGTAATACGAGTGCAAACTGTCATGGCCGCCCTCGAAGTTCTGGCAACACTCAGCTGACGCTTCGTGCTCACATATAAACAACTCGTGCGATATAACATCGTTTGTGCTCTATTTACACAAAAGCTATATACTTTTATAGTATGAAAATGTTGAAATTATTGACGAATGAAATCAAACTAATATTGATTTTGATATAACAGCTGGTTTTTGATTTTTTATCACTTAACATTTTCAGTGAAACTTGCAAAATAATGTGTCTAAAATAGATAAAAATTGAGTTTTTACAGATAATTATTCTATTTTAAGAGGGCTTGTATCCGTAAAGTATTGAAAAACCTTCATGAAAATGTATGGAATAATTTTCATCATACTGGGTCCTCTCGTTTCGATGAAGAAGCATTACAAATATCTTGTTAGCGTAGCATAAAGACAGGCATATATGCAAACGGTTAGACAGATAGACAGGTCCATTTCAGATGTTCTGTGGTGTAAAACGTAAAAACAACCAAAATATAATATTTTCAAGCAATATACAGACAAAACTGTAATTCTATATGTATGGTATGATCAAAGTGTAACATAAAATTTTACCACTTTATTTAAAATTTATTTTTGTCTCGGATTTACTGAGTAACTTTTAACGCCCTCTGCACGGTTATATCCAGAAATACAATTTATATGGTAAAGATGATCTCGTTATCTCATACAACAACACAAGCAAGGCTCGTGTTTGTGTAATTGTGTGCCGGTGAACCGCAGCTATTACAGCCCCCACTCTCAGCTGTGACTAAAGAGCAATCAGTGGTGAGAAGATAACAATAAGGTCTGTCGACAGCTCGTGGGGGAACGTGTTTCAATAAACTTAACTCTCCTTCAACAGTCCATTAGACTAGGTTCAGTTTAGTGACGTAAACATACAATTGATATACAGGGAGCGGCACAAATAAGTGACCGTTTTCAGATGGCAATAAATTGAAAGACTTTATACTATTTTTACTAATATGAAATGAATGTGCCGATCAATGAAAAAACTATTTATAAAGCACATTGAAAAAAAACACAAACAACGCATAAAAAGAGCTTGATTAAAGATTAAATAATTTAAGGGTTGTCCATTCCTGGCCGTATACTCTTACAGCATCTCCTTAAAACTATTGAAGACTTTATTATTATAATAGTAAAAACTATAGAATGAAGCTAATAGTAAAATAGTAAAAGCTAAAATAGTAAAATAATAGTAAAAGCTAATAGTAAAATAGTAAAACCTAATAACTCTAATAGTAAAAGCTGTAAGCTGTAATAGATAAAGTAAAAAACACATTATTGGGGTACAACAACTCCACCATGATACCGAACTTACGTCTTGTCATGAGAACTACGGTAATAGCTTCTTCCCTATGGCAGATTCGCTAAAAACAAATGCACTGATTACCTTCTCAAAAAAATAAGAACCAATGATCAAGGAAAATATTTGCTTTGTAATCTGTTTTGATTTTATTTATTGCTGTCTTTTGTCAAATATAATATGTGAAAACATTATAAAAATGTTAGTAAACGTTCGAGTCATTGTCATTAGAAAACCGTAAGTTAAGGCTTGTCACACCCTGTATTGGTATAAAGTGGCATATAATTACAGAAATCTATAAATATAAATAAATGGATTACTGTAATTGATTTGATTTGATTACCTTTCAATGTGTCTACTTAACCTCAATGAGTGACAACTCACTGGAGTGACAGATGGAGTGACACTAACCTAGCGTGAGTCTGATTTATTGAGTTGATATAATGCTGCACTAGTATTGCCATTGTATGCATCAGTCAATACACATGGCCCAGAGCAAAATTATTTCACTTTATTTTAATATGAACAACGGATATGAACAACAAATAAAATTTGCATGTTAAAAACCCGCTTTATAATTATAGTTGATTCCCCCAAGTAATTATTGGCAGGTAAAAGTGTAGCACACGCAAACTTAAAAATGTTTTATAATTAAAAACCACATCGTAGTAATAACTAATGTAAGTACCGGAAAAAATAGTTTATCAATATAATTTGTTTTCCTTGTAATGTGAATGTAGTATAGCCATTGAATAAAGTACGATCTATGTTACTGGAAGTAATACACGGCTTTATCCTAAATAAATATAGGATAAAAGCCACAACAGAAAACATCCAACGGTGACCCAAGGGAATTATAAAACACGTGATTCTTTCCTTCTGCTCCCCTCATTTACTTGTATTTCCTGAAAAGTTGGCGCAGCTTCTGTTTACAGATTCTCGCCGTTTGTTATTTTAAGGCATTCTTTCTCTCTGAATCACGCATTCAAACAATTAGAGCTCTGGAAGATCGTTGATTGTATGTTAATATTTATATTAAGATATTTTATCAAACATACACAGTAATTAGCAATAAAAACTGGCTAGGTGGTTTGGTGTCTATACAAGGTATCAAAATGTAAATTTCCCAACTGTAAAATGGTTTTATGGTTCAAATTAAAAGAAAATTTAAAAAATAATTTATACAAAATAATTTAAATCTAAAGAACAGTTTGACGAATTACGTGGTATGGTTCTTACATACCAACCAGAACCTGTCAAGACCTAATTTAAAAAAATACCAGCTTTGTTTGGTATTATATTTCAAAATGGCCGCCATTTTAAAATCCTAAATAAAAAATACTAGAAAACTGTAACTTTCGTAAAAATTGTCAAGAATGCTTTATTGTAGCCCTTTTAATTACAAATTTACGTTCATACACTGCTCAAAAACGAACACTCTTCAACGATATGAATTCACTAGATTATCGGTGACACTTACGACAAACTAAATAAGAATAAGTTTATCAATCTTAAATCAATCTTGTATTAGCAATCATATAAATAGTAAAAAAATATAAGTAATAAAAACCACAATTAAATAATAAACATGGAAAATTCACTGTTAATATAACTTACTTATTAGGCTATTACTTACTATATAGATATTATGGGCGTAAAATATATTATGACTAAATTTATTCCCTAGAAAATTACAATGCTAAAGGAAAAATCTTGTTTTCAGGCATTTCAATAATTAGAACAGAACCCTGTTTCGATTACCAAGTCGTTTGGATTATCCGGAAATTTAGTGTAAAGTTCCATTAAAATAAAAAAATCTAGAATTTTAGATCTGAACTGTGTATTTAGACCGATTAATTTACGTCTTATGACAGTTCACATATAGGTTTGTCCACAACATGTTTTGCCTGAACGGCATCAAGTGTGCCTGCAGAGACGTTCTATCCGTTATGGACTCGTCATTAGAGTTATAAAACACGACACACACACATTGACACTAAAAACAAAAGATTATAACAGTGCCATCTATAAGCCTACTTTTTACGCAGTCACAGTTATTGCTTGAAATGAACTAAAATGTTCGAAAAGTAGTTCTCCAAAAAGCGATTGTAAAAAGTCGTACCGTGAGAATCGAATCTATTGTGATGTGCTGTGATTGTAGCTAGCCAGACATCACAGTTCGTTATCTCAAGCAACAGTGTACTGCTACATCCGAGTGCTTCAAGTTTATGAGACGATGCAATTTTCCATTGTCTAATAAGATTTCTTTGTTATGTCAAAAGACGATGACTGAATTCTCATGTTCCAAAATGTTAGTTGTTCAAGTAACGTACGTAGTAATGTATCAATGATACTGAGCTGTACAATAAATTGTTATAATTTAGATTACATTGCTTCGTTTTTTATTTAAACGATTATATAAACCTGACGTTTTTCCCCGTCAGGTAGTTTGGATTAGCCGAACGTTTACCAGGACTCTGGTGTACATCTATAAATATTTATGTATCCATATCGGAATATTCTGGATTATTGTTTTTTCTCTGTAAAAACCCCCTGTACGAAACAAATATCGTCGTACGAGTGTGTCTGTCAGTATCAGTTATTGAGATAGAGATTGACCCATAGTTATTGGTTAATCATTTCATAGTGTCGCAATGAAACTATAAACAATACTTTAAGAATCGGATTGATGCAAAAACAATTATTAACTTAGCTCGCTGAAACTGAGAGGTTTATTTGGTTACAAACGCATGTATTGCTCCAAATATTATTTCTGTACCTTCTTTACACACAACCAACGAGTTTGTTTACATTCTAACGACATCTAAAGCTAATAAGGACTCAACGGCTGGGCCGTACAACCGTGTGATTGTTCCTGACTTTGGACATTGTTCCGGTGAACAAAAGCTTTTAATTGCTACCTTTAGCCAATGAATCAATGCCAGCTGAATAATATATAACAAATTATAACCTGTTGTTCTACTTATAACTATCGTAGTGACCTACGTTATAGTTTACAAAATTTAATTAATTGCATAATTTCTGCTAATAAAAGTTTGATTAGAATTAAACAGTTTACATGATGTGAAATACAATTTTACTCTTTAGACAGTTTATTTCAAGTTTTTTGCATTACATGTAAAAATCAAAGTTTTGTCACTTCATATATTGTAAAGGAGATTTTTTAGTGATTTTTACGTTGTATAAAAATCCAGAAAAGCTAGATTGGTCTTATTTCAATATCCGTCATTCTGTAACGCCAGACAACGTAATTTTGTAACAACTTTCATTTCGTTTTGAAAGTGAAAGAACCATGATGAAATTTTTTTTACGATTTTTACCTATTGGTAAAGGTTTTTATATACTGTACTTTAAACCGACCCACGCCCTATTAAAATTAGCTGAAAATCCCCAATTTTGAACGTTAGTCCCTTTTTTAGGTTTAACAGGATGGTTTACTTATTAAAGTTATATATATAAAAAGAAGTAAACAGTTTTAAATTAAAATAGACATTGTGTTGTTAACGTTGATCATTAATTTTAAACCTATTTTAAAACTGCGCAGTATTAAAATGTTGACGTACAGATTTTCCCAATAATAAAATGTCTTATTTAATACGGTTTATGTAACAGTAAGTCAGACAATCCGTAGAGAAAAGGCTAATGCTGGAAAAATAAAATTAATTTGTATAAAATTCCAAGTTAATTCTAAAAATAACTTGCTTTTTCATAATAGATAACTGTATTATTGAAAAATAGGTAAGGCAGAGGCTATAAAAGTGACAAGTTGTCAGCACCACCTGGCGGTGACAGTTAAAAGCTGTCCATGTTAGCCGGATTGCACCTTTATAGTTGAAACCAATGTCATCATATAGCCTAGCTATAAATAAACGTTATTATACAATATCATGTGAAATAAATATAAATAATTTTAACAATAAACTTCGGAATAAATCTGTTCTATTGTTTATCTATCCTTTTCAATGGGTAATTTCTCTATAAATGTAATTTCAATGTAAATGTAATGTCTGTTTCAATGCGATCCTGAATTCCCATACGAATGAAGTAGTCCATAAAATATACTCATTTAACCGTAATTTAAACGATTTATATGATTTGTTGTTGAGACATGTTCTTGTATAATGGTTTTTATTGTTTAGTTACACAAAATAAAATTCCATGTAATGTTTAATTATTTCAATATGTTACACTTATTAATATTTCCCTTTCTATCAGGTGATTAATTTGTTTGTAGTTATATATTTTTGATATGATTAGGCACTAGGGGTGTTAGTAATTCGCGTTACGCGAAAACTGTGACGGAAGGACGTCATGTACAAGAAAGGCTGTTTAGAGGAACTAAAAATATTCACTTTAGACATATCCATGATCTATTCTATTTCTCAAAGGGAAGTCAGTGAAAATATTCTTTTAATTTATAAATATATTGTAAATTATTCTTATGTCAGTTATATCAATTATAGAACGTAAAGAAATGAAAAATCCTTTATTTGTTCAGGTAAAGCTAATGACATATGTCTTCTTACACTTAACATGATTCAGATAAAATATTTTTTATAAATATCTAAACAGTACCCTCCTTGCAGCAGACCGCACTAAGCAAATTACCAAAAACAATAATATAATAATAATAATGGTGACAAGTTTTATCAATATCTGTAGATACATATAAGAATCATTTGCCTATTCTTTACAAGATTAACATGGGAAAGAGTATGCAGAATTGCTACTGTGAGGAACACTGAAAGTAGGCATTTCTACCATAAACTAAAATGTAACTGTCCTAAAATAAAATGTACTGTGTTTATTTTTTTAATATCTCGAGAATATTGGTTAATAAGTGAGATATTAATTTTTCCTTATCCTCCAGAAGATTAACATTGGAGCCTCAAAATACAACGTACTGTGTTTAGAATTTTTAATATCTCGGTAACCATTGGAGATAGAGCAAACCTTTAAGGAACTAATTTTTTAAAGCTAATTCTAAAGGTTAAAGATAAAACAAATTTTTTTATTACATATGAAAAACTCAAAAAATTCAATTTTAGAGTACAAAACCCCTCTAAACTACCCGTTCCCATCGACCGATGTGTCTGGATTACGAACTCATCCGAGCAAATGTAGGAATACAAAATCTCTACCAAATTTGGTGTCGATCGGACCATTTTTACGAGAGTTGTGTTCATAGACACACACACACACACACACACACACACACACACACACACACACACACACACACACACACACACACACACACACACACACACACACACACACACACACACACACACACACACACACACACACACACACACAAACACACACGCGCGCGCGAAAAAATAACATGGTCCCGGGCTTAAGTCTTGCAATGACAGCAACGGTAGTAGCTTCTTCCCTATGGGAAATTCGCTAAAACTGATTTAAAATAACGAAAACGAAAACAATTATGTTATGTTGTAAAATACTAAACGTTCTCATAAGTAACTAAACAGGAAATTATATTTTTTTAAATATTCATAAAATAATTCATATTATACAATCGAAGCATTGAAAGTTAAAAGTTATCAAAGAGTAACTGATTTAAATAATAATTTCTCCCGTTGTTTATCAATATAAAACGTCGGCAGCTATTAATAGTGTGGATAGTGTTTTGTGGACTCCCAATTATTCTTATAGAAATATAAAAATTTCTAATATTATTTCTAATATAATTAAGTTATATAAAAGTCACTAATGATATTTTTTCCAAACTACTGAATAAATATATTGGTTTTGTTAACTAAACACTGAACCCAAGTTTTGAAAGTTTGATTTTTGAAGTTAATCCTCGTATATCACAAAGCAAGCTGTTCGGTTGGCGTGAATGAAGAGGCGGCTTTGTCAAACAAATATTTGCTTTGAAGTAGACTACCCCTTTGGTAACCTGTTATAATGAGGAATTTAAAATATTTCCCTGTTTCAACATTAAAAAGCCTAATTGCTCGTGTATACATGAACAAAAATTAAGTATTTATTTTATAAAGGACTGTGAAATATAAATTCTAGGAATCCCTGTAAAAATTAAAATACCTATTTATGTAATTCAAAGAGGTAATAATTGACTATGTAGGTAAAGTATTTTTGGACTAGTTACTTGGAAACCTGTCGATCGTTCAGAGAGTTTAAATAACTCGTTAGGCTTGCTACAAGTTTGTAACAAGCCACCGGTTGAGTGGATAGGGCCTATCTAGCAGATCATAGATGGAAGCTCGGCCAATGCTGTCACATCAGTTAAACCACAAAACCCACGAGTGCTCCATATGGCTCCATTAGTCTCATTTGCTATCGTGTTGGACATCGGTGCAAGAGGTAAGGGTTTAATTCTAAATTGGTGGAAGTGTTTACGTAATATCACTACTAATTGAGTGAAAAAGACAAAAAATTAAAACTTTAATGTACTTAATATTTTTCCTTTACATTATTGTATAAATCGCAATTATTTAATTTTTACGAAAACTAGACTGTTGATCTAATGAGTATTTCGTTAGAAAAATATTTAAATTAGTTTAGGAAATCATAATCCATGTAATAATAAATTCATGTAGAAAATATTTTAAACAGGTTCTTCCACTGCTTCAACGTTTTCCTATTGTTAAATTTATGGGAATTAAATTCCCGTAAATTTACTCAGGAATCATATTTATCAATACCAAAATAGAAATACTCCAAAAATTTTTTTAAGGAATACTCGTTCCTACGTTTTCCTTAAGATTTTAAACAACTGCCCATATATTTTTGTTAACCGCATAAAAAGTTAACCCCAAATAATTTATCTGTAAACTTTTTTAGTCTCTCCAATCACGTAGAGGCATATAAAACCATACTAGTTATTTGAATCCTAATGTGACGCATCTCCTACACATTTAGATAAGGCATTGTAATCACGTTCATAGATTATGGAAATAAACAAATAGATAAATAGAAACAGATTTTTACGAGATTTAATATGAACTTCAAAGGAACATACGTGAATTATTTACACAAAACCGCTGGTAAGGAGTGTAGCTACAAAACCGGGCGCTGATAAAATATAAACTCTGTAAGGCCTGTATGGACTAAAGTGTGTAGACCCTCGGGTGATATTGGGACCATAGCGCTTTTACGGTACGTCTTCCGGAGTGGGTCAAGATACACGATATAGATATGAAAACTCTTTGTATTCCTTTGCGAACCGTTCTATTTTAGTTCACAGACGGTTTGCTTGCCCAATCGGCTGTAAAAGAGCATATTGGACAAGAGCTTTGTTCTGGATTGTGAACAATAGTTGAACGAAGTGATATTTGGTTTCATAGAAGAATAAGGTTTATGACCATAATTTTTTACTCTATACAGCTGTTATTGCCGAAGACTTTATCGAATAATTTACCTAAACGTTAAGGGTTCTTAGGTGTTTTAGTAATTTGTATTAGTAAATTAAAACTAAGTGATTAATACGTTGCAAATTATAAAATAAGTATCGTATTACGATAGTAAATCTAGCTATTATTTTTCATTGTTTTTCAAAACTTTTCATACTTAAGTGTACAAAATGTAACACTAACATATCGTAAATATTCACTACTGTAAACTGAAGAGTCGTTTTGAAAATCTAGTAGTTGAATCTGAGAAGAATTTTCAGTCATCTTACCTCGTTGAAATATTTCCCACATTATATTTGTACATTGTGTTATTGTGTGTTATTGTACTATATTATCAACATAAAACACTTTTTTGTTTGAAATTCATGATAACGATGGATTCTTTAATTTAGTGTACATTTAATTGGACTTTTCCTATGGCTCTTGTATTTTAAACTACACAACGTTTCTGGAAATACAGAAACTCCTGCTGTTTTCAAGTAATAATTTCCATTAAAAAATTGAATCTTTCAAGTTACAGATATTAATTATATGTATATAATTAGATATTGTGTTATGTATGACTGGTAAGTAAAGTATTATTGACAACATGATATAACTAATATCTATAACTTGAAAATTCAATTTTTTATGAAAGTTGTTTAAATCACAAGAACAATAGGAAAATTCAAATTAAATGTAAAATAAAATATAACACTCGTTTTATATTTATATGATGTATTGCAGTGTAAGTATTCATTGTAATTAACACAATTTTATACTGCACTGTGTTTATGACATGTGATGAGCCATTACTATGGCCAATAATATTGTATTCGTAATTAGAGATGATTAATATCATCTTATTAGTTGTATTTCAATAAATCTATTTATTTATAAGTTTGTATTAATTTACATTATTTACTTATTATATATTATTTATACATTTATTTATTTAAAAGCTTGTGTTAAAAGTAGTATTTCTCTATCCAGGATAGTTTTTGGAATAATTAGATGTTCTTGTTTCATGGACCAATGAAAGTCTCGTGAACCAGATTCTAAATTACAACGAAATCACCAACTTCAACTTCCAGGTCTTGAATGTTTCCATTCACTATTTAACTAAACTCTTTACCGATTCTGTACCAACAATAGCTCAGTTGAAACTTGAACTTTTGAAAGCAGTGGAACTAAACGACGCCAGTTGTAGTTTTGAGTTCACCATTTTGTAGTAATCAACTATTTTTATCCATTTAATTTGTAATCACCTGGAAACTAAGTATACCTGTATTATTACAGTCCCTTTTTGCTTATACATCATACTAGTTTCTAAACTGTACATTACTAACACAATTTTATTCTTTGTGAAATTTGAGCTATAATTTCACTATGCACATTTTAAAATGACCAAAGTGACATCTGCTTGCTTGGTTAAAATACGTATACTAAGAATTTCTCCTAAAACCAATATTAAGTTAAATAAAATACTTGTTGTTTAATTGTTGTGCTGTAAAAGGCTAACATTAAAATTTTTAATAATGCTATAAAGTCAATAAAACAATCCTTAGGTTG
Organism: Nephotettix cincticeps; assembly: GCA_023375725.1. NCBI lineage: Eukaryota > Metazoa > Arthropoda > Insecta > Hemiptera > Cicadellidae > Nephotettix > Nephotettix cincticeps. The sequence goes on along the minus strand of CM041786.1, from coordinate 133,711,530 downwards.
AAAAATATAAACTCATACGTGGTCCTTCATATTGACCTTCATATAACCTTGCAGTTTAAGAAAGACTTATAGTTTTGGAAAAGACTTTTAGTTATGAATTTAAAGTAACACGAAAATTGTAAAGTTTTATTTTATAAAACTTAAACACGAATCTATTGAGTACTTGAGTTTTGTATTACTTTTGATAGTAATTTTACTAATAACTTATGAAATAATATGTATTAAAGAACTTGCAAATGAAGTATAGGCCTATTCATCGAGTAAATGCAAGGTAGCCATACACCATCAACGTATATTAACAGGAATATGCCTACATTGTTAAAGTGTGAAACAATTTAATATAAGTATAAAAAATACTGATGATAATAATACACCATTTATAATTAATCACAGAATAATAATCTTTTAGTTACAGAATAATAGAGATCCACGTATAATAAATCCACTATATTGATTTATTCAACACGCCTTACAACAATCAAGACTATAGTAGAACAATTTGTTTACAAACAAAATGATAAAAATATTAGGTAAAATGTTTGCAAATTAATTTAAAAAACCCTAGAACTATAACAATTGAGTGAACGTAATGTTCCTCCTGTCTCATTCGAGAACCGGTGTAGTGAGCCGATGGCAGTGACTGGTAATGTATGTGCTTCACGTTTACAAATTACGTCGAGCTTTCTATAAATAACTAAATCCTCAAGTTGGACAGTTATGTTTGTACCATAATCGTAGGCGGGCAGGCGCGTGGCTATCGACAAGGCAGGCGATAACAGTAATGCAGACACTCACATCAGGTGGGCGCAACAATCACTTGTGCGACAACCAGCTGCTCTGCGAACTCCAACGATCGGACGGAACTTCCGGTGCAACTAAACGGTCGGTTCACCTTTATTACTATTACCTTTACTATATTTATGAAATGGCTCATGTAGGTATTTACAGCCGACTACGAATGAGATATGAGTGTAAGATGAATGTGGAGTAAATCTTGAACATTTGGGGTTACGTTATGCCCGCCATTCACGCTTCTCCCTCTGGTAGTTCAGGGAATGTTTTTATACTTTGATCCAATAATCATAATTTTAGGTTATACCAAGGTCCAAAGTAAAAAATGCAATATTTTTTATTTATTTAAATTTATCAAACGAATATTTTACTGCACTATTTGCAACATACTGTTGGAAACAATTTCATTTTAAGGTTATTTATATGTAGTATTTTAATTCTGTTTCTACATGAATGGTCAAGGAGGAATGAGCTAAAAAAAGTACATTTTTAAGCTCTTCACGTCTAAATATATAACCTTTGTTTAGTCACAGCATTTTGACGATTTATTAATTATTTATAAAATGCTTCAAACGAAATTTACACTATAGCAGACAACTTAATTCTTTAATAACATCGTAGTGCCTTTCGTAATTATCGTCCAAATTCAACTTCAAGGTAGCTATTTAATTTTATGTATATGACATAATAATAAAAATCATATTTGCATTCACACCATGATTTCCTGTCAGATTTAAATGCATTTTTCCTTTGATACATTGTACTGAATATTGAAATTGTAAATCTCACAGTGAAGTAGTCTACTCGAATATGATACTGACAAATGACACTAAACTATATATATTGTATAATTGCTGAACAATTTACTAACAAAACTAATTTATTTACATTTAACTTTTGTAAGCAATTGTTTCACTTATTCATCTATCTATAATATTATAAAGAAGAGGTGGTTTCTGTATGTTTGTTTGTGGGTTTGTTGTGGCAAGTAAATGCGAAAAATACTGAACCGACCGGTTTGAAATTTTACACAAAGGTAGATCTTAAACTCATGCAACACATAGGCATACTCATTTCCTTAAAATCCTCTCGGGCTACGCCCTGTGAACGTCCTAAGTTTCAATGTTTACATTTTTAGAGAATGAAAACATAAAATTACTTGAATGTCAACAGCTGTGAATACTAAAATTTGACAGTTCGAGAAGAAGGAGAAGAAGAAAGAGCTGCCGTGACTGTCCTAGGTTTCGATGTTTACATTTTCTAATGACAACATCCGTTTGCACTATATCTTTACAGTTCGGGAAGAAGAATAAATAAAGTTGATTTTTCAGATAAACTGCTGGATCGAAATTAGTGAATTATTTGAAATAGCGGAATGGTAGATTTTAAGTTTTTTCCGACGACTGTCTCTATTACATTAATCCTTATCCTCTACCAATATTTGACATATGTTACTTTGAAATGTTGTAGACACTCCTGTTTTGTCATTTTGTAAACAACGAAGAATTAATTAACAATACCTTAAATGTATCAGTAGAGCCTACACCTTTCAGCCTTTTTAGCCCGTGCGAAGAACGGGTACTTTGGCTAGTCTTGTATATAGTGTTTGAATTAGTAGTTTTTTTAGTAGTATAATATTAATAGATTACAAAAATTATAAAGTAATCCTCTTGTTTGTGAATTGTTTTTGATTATACAGTTGAATACTAGTGCGTGTTCTGTATTGTAAATTGCCTTTGAAGTATGCATGAAATAAATAAATTCCTGTAGGATATTTGTCAAGTTGTATTTGATAATACAATTACAATAATTACAGATTCAATAACATTATTAAAATCTAATATAATAATTGGAAAATAACCTTTCATTTCCGGACGTAAGAAAATTATATTTGCACTCCATGATTTTTGAAATTTAATATTAGATAAAACGAATGTTGAGTAGTGAGTCGGATAAAACCTAGAGAAGAGGTGGTAGTTCCTGACCTATTGTCGGGCTCGGTTGTGCTGGCTTATTACCGCATATATTCACGAAGTGCCAGACTAAACTGTTCTACATCATTCACAGCAACTCGCTTGTTCAGCAGTTTGTTACCTCTTATGACGAGCGAAACAAACTTCCTAGTTGCAAACAATTTGATCATACTAAGGGGGTTTTATAACAATGTCGATGTAAATTGCTTACCACCCGCTTCTAAATATAAACCCTAATATCGTTTCATCATATATTTTGACTGAGACGGTGGCGTGTCCTGTCATCTAGCCACTCGGAGGTCGAGAATTGTGGATAGTTTTGATCGGTGGTTGTGATATTGTCTGGCGTAGAATAACGCGCACTATTGAATACTACGTTCAACCACGAAGAGAATCCACATAATTAGACCAGTTCGTCATAATTCAGAAGCAAAAGTGGTTCGGATTCCACCTTTTAAACTGTAAGTCCATCAGCTGTTAACGTGTAAAAGACCACAAAATCACGCCACAATCATATTAGGCTACTCATATTAAAACTTAGCTTTGGGGATTATGTATTTATATATTTTTATTTACTTTCTAAATTAGAAGTCACGTGTTTATATGTTGGAAAATATCAACCAAGGTAGGTCGCAATTAAAACAAAAGATAAAGATAATCTGTAATAATTAGTATTTTTTTTACAAAATATTCGTATTAAAAAAGGTTCAAATCAAACAGAACCTCAACTGCCCATCCATATCAGGCTAAGTCCTGTGGAGAGAATTAAAGACAACATGTAACGGAGCGGCGTGAGACACATAGACTGGCCAGAGGTGACTGCTAATGATCCGACAGCAGTCGCCGGCAGCTAGTTTCAATACAGCAGCCTTGGTCATACAGGGCTGGTGCATTACTACTGAGTTACTTTTACGGCTAATTTGTTATATATTCTTCTAATCTAAGCTGTCAAATTTAAATTAAATGAATAACTAAAAACTACATTTGCTTTAATAAAACTCTAAAGATTGAAAATATAAAGCAACAATTTTTTTAATACGACAAATGCTCTGCAGCAGCTCGTTTCTATTTCATTACATGAGTAGAGTGTTTACATATGGACATTAAAGATAAGAGAAACCATGAATGAAATTTCTCTAATAAGGTCAATAATTACACAAGTAATTTTAAAATTAATAAAGATTCTAAAACAGTTCATCTTTCATGTAGCTTAATATAGAACTAGGGCATCTTAGTTATTGGAGCTTAAAATCGCAAACTAAAATTAGTTTTATACCAAATATTTTATTACAGTAAAACATATTATTTTCGTTGTTGATCTGTTTAACCAACGGAATCTAATTTCTTAAGACAAAGAGTAATTTTGAAGTGAAGTCTTGCGTAAACGTTATCGATTTGCATGTCATTAAGCACGTCTTGTACAAAAACAATTTCACTTCGTTGATCAAAGATCTAGGACTTCAGATGTACGTTTTAGATGTTTATTGTAAACAAAAATTAAGATAACTAACCGTGGAGCAGTCGTTTGAAGGCCTATTTTGCTGGTTTTTTAATCAAATGCCTTATATCAAGTTATGGAATTAGATAGGTTATACATTATGTGAAAGAAATAACATGGATATTTATGCGATACCATCATCTCAATAACTTTAAGCCAACTTTTAATTCTACAAATTCAATCGTCCGAGTCTCTAATTCTGTGAAACCCTGATAACGATATTCGTTTTCACCACAACTGATTGATTTGTACTAATTACTCAATAGAAAGCCCATAATGACATAAAAATAGAGAAAATTTTGTTTTAATGTTAGACCTATGGCGTGTGTTTATAAACCGGCTGTCACTATCCCTGGGCATATAAAGTTCATATTATGGCAACTGTTGAATAGTTAACGAAAATGTTATTGAACATGGCAGAAAAACGATTTTTGAAATAGCTTAACTTTAACCTTAAAATTATTTATATAAATATCACTGCCCACTGTACCGTACAAATCAAGAGTAGAAATAACTATTTTGAAAATTTATGGACAGTTGATGGACAGTATTTGGTTTGCTCGCGGTGTTTAGCAGGTTTAGCTTACCTGAAATCCACCCTGAAGCTGAGTAAGCCAATTCACCTCCAAGGTACGGATCCATCCCCTTGGTCCTGACAGATCCACTTTATTCACTAACTTGTTGACCAACTGACAGGATTGCCATCCTCCCTCAAAGAATCTCTTCTTCTTAGTTTCTCTTCTCAACTATCTGTGAACCCTTCTAATTCTGTGATTTACTGAGTACTTTTCACTCCTTACTTAACTAACGGGACATATGCAACTGATACAAACCATCATTGCTCATTGAATGAACTTAGGTGGCTAATTTTTAATGGTGTAGTTTTTGAGTGAAAAACAGACATCTTTACATCCAAAAGAAAGTATTAATGTTTTGCAACTTAACATTATATACTAGCCCTGTTCTTAGTACGGATTGTGCGTTTCAAATATTAAGAATAAAAGTACTTATCATCATGGGTGGAGTTAAAGGGAGGGGGCATTGCCTTGGGGGGCCTTTTGGTAGATATGTAAATTTTTATCATTGATAGTAGTTGTAAAAATTAAGCTTTACAATGTGTAAGGTATACACACCCTGCCTTGCACACTTTGTATACAAAATAAATATAAATAATATACAGAGATAAAATTAAAAAAATTCTTTTAACAATTATATAGATTAAGACTACTGCCCCTTTAATATCAACGTAACAATTATTACCGGACCATAAATAGTAATTTCCTTCTTTATCTCTTGAAGAAAAATGTGCTTCCTGTAACATGAAGTATTTTCATGTTATCGGACGTTTGTTCATGTTTTTATGTCATGGGCATTTTTGCTTGTATTGTTTAAACGTTTTTCCGGACCCCCCTTGAGTGAAGTGGTATTTAATACCCCAACAAACATCCTCTAACTCCGCCCAGCTTATCATTATGACAAAAATAAATTGGTATCAGCTAAATTATTTAATATTAATTTTTAAATTAGATTGGATTAGAACAATTTTTTTATTTGTAAAATTTATTATTCATATTAATTAATATAGTCATTTGTACATAGGATTAAAATCTAATATTTATTATAATTTCACTACTGGTTATCTCTTTCTACATTTATCATTGTAATAGATTTACATTTTTAATAAAAGTATAATATCCAACATCGATAACTCTTAAAAACTAGGTTTTTAACATCCCATTACTTTATTTTCATAGTCTGTGTGTCAGTTTAAATAAGTAAAAATATAAATATTGTATTCACTTTCCTGTGGGAAATAGGTTAGATCATGGAAAGGTAATATTTTCAGTTCATATAAACAGCTGTTCTTAACCAAACTATAACGTCACTAATCAAAAGACGTCTCTGTTTCAAACTTTGGTCGCACAAATTGCTAACACCACCCCCCCAGAGCTAAGACGTAAAACCATGTCAAAAAACCTTCTAAAAACATAAATATAAGGTTAATCGTATTGGGTTATCTCATTTCACGGAGAAGAATTGTAGCCAGACAGAAATTGATTTGAGACACATTTTTGCTTTTCCAGGATATAAAACTGAAAAGTAAACAAAAACACTATAACTTAAAGTAATGTACAGACCTGTACAATGTAAATGTAATTTAATGTATTTTATTTTTATTCCTTATAGGTTATTTTTATACTCTGTAGCCATATTTAGACATTTTAAAAGTGTTTAACTTATCCTGAAAATATAGCTTGTAAGAGGATGCTAGTTCAAGATAAGAACTAAGCCAAAATTAAAATAAAACCCAAAGAGTGTAATATAAAGAGTGTAATACAAGAAAGGCTAAGTTGAAAACTTCATTTGGAAAATGGGATGTCTAAGTAGTGGAGCTGTGATGAGTAATTTCATTGAGCTGTAATTTCGTCTCTGTTTTAAAGGCTACATATAACAGGATAATTGAGGAAATGTGTGCGAAAGGAGAGGAAAATCTTTGACATGCGCAAAAACTTTACAAAGCTCCCGCTTATTATCAATCTAGTGCATTTTGGAATGATTTGATTACAACTTTACCGCATCAAAAGGGACTTTTTATGAACTCTCTGCCTGTAACACGGATTTTATACCTTTGCAGATATAAAAGGACTTAATACGTATATATTTTAATATTTGGATTTTTAAATAATAAATTTGTTTTAAACATGTATTTATTAAAATTTTTATATTGTGTTGATGTTATTATAAAATTTAAATCTTGTAATTTAATTATATTTAAAACGTTCCGTACAATAGAAATGTTTTTGTACGACTCCAGGTCAGGCACTTATAAAAACGTATGGAATTACCAATCTATTTTAATGACTTACTCAAAAGTCATGACAAATTTATCAATTTTATTTGATTTATCACAGTGCAATAACTAGACTTACAGGTATTTCATAGATACACCATCATTATAGGATACTGGTATATACAGAATGTCTCACCTAAAGTAAACACATATTAACTTTTATACTTTGCATGTAGCAGCAAACTTCTTATGGGGAACTCCCCCTTTTTTTAAAGGATTTTAAAAATAATCTTAAAACCGAAAAATATGGCTGCTGTTTTCCAATATGGCCGACAACTTAAAAATCTATTTAGGAACACCCTATATTTTATGGTGGTTTTAAGTAAAAGAGGCAACTACTTTAGGACGTTTTTACTTCTGATAAATTTGGCGTAAATGTAACCGCTTGCGAGATGCTGTTAATTAATAATCTTCATAAAAACTATTGATCATGAGATTTGCATGTAATAAACACACATACATACAGTAGTAAAAAACGGTTAATCAACAATGCAACATATTTTCCGGTTTTTCATTGAAATCCATGATGCAACAAAATATCTAAAAATACCTGCAAAAATAGGAAACTCTATGGAAATAGTAAAGGTCTTTAAAAGTAAAATAACCATAATAATTAAAATAGTAGTTAATACGATTTAACAACTAATATTTACGCAACGACACATTTAGATGAGAATAAGGGCTGTTAAATTTTAAAAAACATATGTTGCATTATTGATTAGCTCTTTTTTCACTATGTGTTTATTGCATGCAAATCTGCTAATCAATAGTTTTTATGAAGATTATTAACAGTATCTTACAACGGTTCCATTTAGGCCAAAATGATCAGAAGTAAAAACGTCTTAAAATTACCTCTTCTACTTAAAACCACCATAAAATGTGGTGTGCTTCATAACAAATTTTCAAGTTGTCGGCCACATTGGTCATATGTTTTGGATTCAAAATGAACTTTAAAATCCCCTGAAAAAATAAAGGGGAGTCTTAAGTAAGAAATTTGCGGTCAAATGTATAGTATAAAAGTTAGCTATTGGTTTAAGTAATAATGGTTTGAAACGGAAAATGTTTTTGAGCCATAGATTACAAAAGGTAACATTTACGACAAATTATAAAGAGTCAAGTCTCTTTAAAATTACCGGTACTGTCAAAAATATCATGAAAAATAGAGTGTTCCATGAGAAATGTTCAAGTTGTCAGCCATTTTGGAAAATGGTGGCCATATTTTTCGGATTTGAAATTAATTTTGTAATTCTCTAAAAAAATTAAAGGGGAGTCCTCCATAAAAAGTTTTCTGTTATATGTATAGTATGAAAGGTAGAAATCGGTTCACTTTTGGTGAGACACCCGGAATACATAGAGTACTACGTCCAGTTAACACGTTGTAAGATTGTTAATTAGTTATTAAAGATGTTTTTTTATGGGAGGTTAGGAATAAATATACATGTATATTATGTGTACTTATTACGCTTCATACAGTTTATAAGAAATGACATGTAGTGAAATTTCAATTAAGAGTAAAAGAAGTGAAAGTGGTGACGTAGAACTTAAGGGGGGAGGCTGAACAATCAGTGCAGAGAAATAACAATAACAATAACGTGTGTGGACAGTGTGTGGGAGGAGAATGTTGAGATCAGCTGTTTGTAGCCGACGTTACAGCAACAGTCACAGACTGACGTCATACCGGGGTAGCCCTAGTCCACATAGCTATTCCACAAATTGACATAAATTAATATTATGAATGAATATTTAAAAATCATATATTTTTTATAACTCATTGATTTAACTCACTAGGTTCCGGTAGCAGTTGATGCGCTAGTTTATGAAGTCAAACCTTACAACTCGAGCAAAATATCTCCATCTATGGCCGTTTTACCACTTGCCAAATAAACTGGGGTTTTTATTAAGTCTCTTTCCCCTACCCTATTCTACAATTTGAATTAAGAACATATCCTACATTAAATAAGAACATATCCTAACTTTTATATTAATTAAAAGCATTTCGAGTTTCCTATGGTCAGATATAGGAGTCAATTTACAAATTTTCATCAGTAGCTTTTCGTGCGACAGATAATAAATTACACTGCCTTTTCTCACTGAATACAGTGGCCCTTCAAAAAACCCACAGGTCTAGGATAAAGGAGTGAACTTCATAGTTTTCACTAAAAGCTCTTCATGCTACAAATCAAATGACACAGTATTTTCTCAACAAATACAGTGTCTCAATCAAAATTAAAAAGGTTTCACCGTTTTAAAATACCCATTGATATAAGATAAAAGCTTCCTTTAGAAGTTTATAATGCAATACATCAAAATAACTCGTAGGACTTCTATATCTGTACCTGTGCATATCTGAAAACTGTCCATCCTATCTGAAATTGGATTGTGGAACTGTACTCAGGTGGGAAAAGAGCTATTTGTTATGTCAGGCTTCTTAATACAAATTCTAACGTTGACTCCTTCATCTTGAACTTCAGGGAACTCCCAATTTTTTTAAATTATTAAAAAGGTTTGGCCCTATATTTGATTGTCATATTAAATATAAATTGTAGAAAAAAGTTGTGGGCAAAATATTTTAAAACCACCCTGTGAGAATAAACTTTTAGTTTTGTCTAATAAATTGGTAGGAGTTATTGTATTTTTGGTTATTTGTATGGTTTATAGCACAGAATAGCCGAAACGGGTCATATCTAAATTTAAGTCTTTTTGCAGCGCTTAAAATGTTGTTTGTGTTGTTTCTCCGCAAAAAATGACAGCACCCACAGTTATTGAACTTATTTTAATTGTTTCACATCTTTTGAAGAGGATTTTTGTTGTTTTTTAACTGACCTCTATGTATTGTTTTGATTCAAGTAACAAATCCACAATAGGCCACTAGTTTGTTCAGAAACACTCTGTATAACCTACCTAATTTACCGCCGAGTCAAACTTCAACTCCTGCTATTTGAAAAAAATTGAACTAAACCTATAACACTACAAGCTAGTTACTTACTAATGGAAGTTTCTATATTTATTGAATGTGTAGTTGGTGTTACAGTCTAAATAGTTGTTGATGCCTTAATCATTGACAAAAGAATATATCCTAATTTATTATTGTAGTATTTACCGCGACAGTTTTTAATAGCAATTATTGTATTTAATTCTTTTTAGGGAATAGGTTAGATCATAGAACTGTCTGAAGGGAATGTTTTTAGTTCCCCTAAACAGGTGTTTACATAACCGTGTGACGTCACATTCGTCAATATTTTTGCTTCTCGTAAATTACAAATACTCCTCCACCATAACTTGGACATATCCATGTCAAAATCTATCAAGGATAATGAATAATGTATGGATTATCTTATCGTTATTTAATCGTGGAAAAGTTTATAAAATCCTATTTGCATATAAGTGAATTATTAACGTAACATTGAATTGAAACATGTGAAAATGAGAAGAGCGAAATAATTTGAAGTAAAGAGAGTTAGTTTAAAAAAATGTTGGGCCTGTGGACCAACGACGCATGCTATAATTAGCAACACAGCCCCTGTATGCTGTATAATGGAACCTTACATGATCTCAACAAAGGCTCGCTGATGACTTAATACACAAGCTTGAGTTAATTACCTAAGTCGTATTTGAGTTTAATCTATCTATATAAAGTTGGATGGCTTTAGTGACTGATTCATTCACATGAATTGTGAACTGCTTCATCAAAAGCTGCTATGTGTTTTGGGTATTGGATATTAATACATTCAGGACTTACAAGAATAATACTTTAATCACAAAAATATTTCAATCAAAAGACTGACAAAAAATCATGTAAATTTTTCAGATAAAATTTTTTTTATAATGTAAATCTTATTCCTCAAACTAGAGCAGACAAGAAAACAAAACATAACGAGGAAAAACTGTAAAATAACTGAAGTTTTGTCTCTGTTGTGAAGGCTACATGTCACAGGATAATTAATTGAGGAATTGTGCATCGTTTCCATTTATTATCAATCAAGTATATTTTGGAATGTTTCATGACTAAATTACAGACTCAAAAGCTATTTTCCTGAATTCCAACGATGTCGGAAAATAAGTTTAATGCAACTATAAACTACATACCGCTTCATCCGAGTATCTCTAAAGGCCAACGACGCCGGGTAAAGCTTTGCTTTGGCAAAGAAGCAAACAGATTTACTTTATTTTCTTGTGTTTTATCAATTACACTGTTATTTTTTTGTTAGACATTCTTTAAGATTTTGAAACAAGTGTCAGGATTAAATATTTCAATTAAATTATTTTGATATCCTTTAGACTTAGATGGAATCTCGATAGGTGACGACAACATCTAATAGTTATACTGAATAGTTGAAAGATATCATTACACGCCACTTGACATAAAACGTCCATAACACTAAGAACGATAAGTTTTTCAAAGAAGTTTCAGGATTATTCAATAGTTTTTTCTATTAAATTATTTTACTACGATTCTTTGGACTTCGAAGGGAGTTAAAATTCAATATAAAGCAATTGAGTTAATTTCGAAGCATTTAATCAAGTGTTGGGAAATGTACGAAAATACTGTAATAGGTCTTTGAAAAAACCTGGAAATTTTTTGTTGTGACCTTAGGTTTTGTTAGGGGCTGCTTAAACTGCCAGGTTAAAATATTTGTACAGAGTTTTGATTAAATATGTATCTACAATTCTTTGAAGTTAATTAAAATACAATGCTTACTTTCAAATTCATGGACCATTTATGATTCTTGTACGCACGATACAATACCAACAAGAATCACGAAAACAATAGTTAAAAATTTTCCTGTGTCATTTTCCTATGCAATTTTCCTATATTTTTTATGTATCATTTTCCTTACATCTGGAGCAAGTTTGATGCCATTCACCTACTATAATATGTATGAGGCCGGATGAAGAAGCAGTTATTACTGTAGCAAGCCCACGCATTACAAGAGATGCAACAATCACTTGAAATTTCTTCCTTACTTTACACTAAATCATGAAACTAATCTTGCCATATTTAATCTCTTAGAATCTCCAAAGAAATGGACAATTTCATGATTTAGTGTTATATAGTGAACATTAATAGAGTTATTCTAAAGAGTTTGTAAAGTTATTTCGGAATTTGATTCCTGCGTGATTAATGAATACGGTATTTGGTGGATTTTAATTTATTACTATAGTATATTTATAATAAATATATAATTTATTATTACTTCACATATTTTTCCTATTATACCAAATTATTGTTGTTAATAGTTCAAAAAACAAAAGTTCATTGAATAAAACATATATTAGTATTAAGCGTATTGTATTTGTCAATTGAAAATTTATTTAAGTTATAGTATTGAAGGAAATACTTTCAATATTGAAAGAGAAAAGAGAGTATTTAAATAAGTCAACAGATTACATAGTTGAAATTATGGATAGTTAGTTATAAGCAATAGTCAGTGGATGTGATATTATCTAGCGTGGGTTAACCTCCTCACTATTGAATACTACGTTTATCCGCAAAGACAAAACTCATAATTAGACCTATTCGTCATTCAGAGGCAAAATTGAGTTACGGGACCCACGCTCAAGTGTAGGTCTCTTAGATGCCAAAATGTCGGCCTTAGTCAGTAGCAATATGACAAGATAACATCACAATCATATCTCATCCATACTTGGCTTAATTACCTAACTGGGTAAGTCGCTATTTCAGACACGTAATAAAAAATAATGTAAAGCCAGTTAAGAAAGTCCTTAAGTATAAAAGTTAAATCTATACTTAAAAAATTGGAGTAACTTTAGATGGATTGTGTAGAATCAAAAAACAGTAATGAAAAAATAAAATATGTACGGATGGAAACAATAAATTGTCTCTTCTTAACTGAGATTAAATATTAAGCTGCCTTGACACACGTGTTTGTTTATAAAATCAACCAGTAAGCCAACATATTAACCTACTACAGCAGGTGGTGACATCGTACAATCACATGAAGCGCCGAGCGCCGAGCGCCGAGCGCCAAGCGCCGCACGTCAAGTTTGCAGCCAAGAGCCCGGGTTTAAGTTTGACGTGTGGTAAGGATTAAGCCTAATCCAATACCTCACCCTACAAAGTATCTTGCTTGTTGCAGTTAAACTTAGTCCTGTGGCTGTCATGTGTGTTATAGCTTAGGTATTGTTTATTACTCAAGTAACTCAGTAATACTTTTATATTGTAATATAATAACCAAACTGATTATTTCTGAGCTACCGTTAGTGAATAATCACTCTATCTGGTAAAAATTGTCATAGAAAGACATCCTCTGTAAATTTAACTACATAGGATAATGAAAATGAACATAATAATATAAAATACTACAACAGACAAAATGATAGGAAAACATTTACAATAAATTACTTTCTACAGCGAAGTAGAAAAGAAAGTGCCCATAGCATAAAATAATATGTATTCAATTTAAATTTTTTTATTTAGTAGTATAAGTATTACATCAAAATAATCCATACTGTATATACAAGCTTCCCCACTAAAAATAGTGGAGATAAAAAAATAAATAAATGACGACTTGTAGAAATCTGTATGGACTACGATATCCAGGACTTTATGTGAGAATAGGGGTCAGTAGTAGACTGTATTTCGCCGACCGAACAACTGTGGAAGTCGTCAAAAGAAAACGACATGCTAATTATAAATGGAATGGCATAGAACAAGCTAGTCATCAACCTATGTTTGTAAATGAGATTTTTCAGGTTGATTTAATTTAAAGGTGATCTCTTATCTCTTAATTTGTAAAAAAAACTAATTTTTATACCTGATCTTAAATATTGTGTGAACAATGATAAAAACGATTACTACTCTCATACACTAAAATGTGTATACAATATTTAGGTTCTTTATACATAGTCCTTATACTCTATCCATTGATCAACATTGGTCTAAAATAAAAAAAAACAATTTTAAAGCGGCCCCTTTCGCATTAATGGGTTTTAAATATTCATACAATTATTTCCGGTAGAGATTCACAAATCGACTTTAATGTAGTTTAAAATGAAATAGGTCCTAAAAAACTAAATTATTGACTAATTTATTATTAGTCTTCCACGTTTTGGATATAACTCCATGGTAATAATTTACCACCCGATTCTCGTCCTGCAAAATCGGTGGTAGGGTTTAATATTGTGACTGAATGGGGTATTTCCTTATACTATGTGGTTCTAACTTTAACTAGCCAAAAGTTTAATTATTTTGATATTTTTCTGTATATGTGCTGTAAAAATGATAACCACGTGTAAATTTTGACTGGCAATTTTAAGGTATTTTATACTATACCTTATATAGGATATAGTGACATAAAAACGAGGGAGTTAACACACTCTCAGAAAAGTTTACGTGTAGCTTGAAAACACTAGACGCGTAGTATATGTAATAAATAAATTATCACGGTGTTACAGAATTAAAAATTTGTAGGCTATTTTTATACATTTTTACTGTATAAACACATACTTTATAATAAAAATATGATCTAAATGTCCTTATACAATCTAATTATGTATAGCTTTGCACTTGTGGAACTTGGAATCCGTGTTCTGTAATAATTTATATTTAAAATTGAATTATGTGTTGTTGAAGGAATTCTCGTTATAAATTATTTTACCTATAAAACTGCAGAAAACCATAAAAATGATAAAAAATACTTAGTATACAAATCTACAAAAATTCAATTTTATCCTTCCACTACTTCTTGTCGTAACTCACAAAGTGCAGAGACACTCATATGACGAGGGACCAGAGCGCTTTTACGTCACACCCTCCCTGAGTAGGGCAAGATACACGATAAAGATACCGAATCTCTTTGTATTCTTTTACAAAAGGTTCTATTTTAGTTCGCAGAAGAGTTATTCGGCTGATCAGCTGTAAAAATCTTATTGGACGTAGATTTTGTTCTGGTCCGAAGCATGATTTGATGGAAATATCAATTCAATTTATGAAATATGTTAGTAAGCACAATGTTTAATATTTGTCGCAATTTTCAGCTTGTTTTCTTTTACGAGAACCTTTTTGAGTGAAAAGTACAAAGTGAAATTTCCCGGAAGAAACTGATTAAATTGACATTAATTTTAGAATCTTTGATGTGTTGCTAATACTTAATAATATTTGCTATTTTTACTTGAATGAACATTAATTTAACAGTATTGAATCAAACGAAATCAGATGTTTAAATTTGTATGTTTAGAGATTTTTGCGTAAAAGGCTCAACCACATCAGAGAGTCAGCTGTAATTTCATTGGGTGAACATTAAATTCTTGATTATATATTTTTGATGTACCTCCTTATATTAAATCTCAGTATTTTTAAGCCGCAGTATTTTTTCTCCCTGACATTTGTCACTAGGGGGAAACTGAAATATAATGAAAGGAAATACCGTGTTTTAAGTCATAGTCACTTGGAAAATTTGTATTTCAATTGTAATTCAGACACGAAATGATTACAATGATCACATTAAAACTGAAGTAGACATTGTAAATGATTTATATTATGAAGTATTTCATGAAATTGATTAACAATAAGTAACAAATTTCTGAGAAAAAAATTAATAGAGCGTTAAATATTCATCTTGATATTGAGTAAGCTGATAAACATTTTCTGAATTTCTAACAAGCTATGAATATCGAAAAAACACAACGTATTTAAATAAATTAGTTAAACCCCTCGTATATTGATCAAAGCAACTAAAGAGCGGTTAACAACAACACTTACAACGTTTTATTGCGCTCTCTGCAAATTGTTTCTTGGATTGTAGCAACAGCAGAAAGCAGAAAATTACAGGATTGTTTGTAACTATTTAGTTTCTCTTTGGTTGAATATAACATAATAGGAGATAATGGAAAAGCGTAGTATATTAATATTATTTTCCTTATTAGGTTGACCTTTTAGATAAAATATAAATGAATGTTAAGTGTACAAAGAGCACAACATGTGCCCTTGGGGTGTAAAGTATACCGAATATTATATACATTGAGACAATGCTAAGACTTGGCATTTCCAATCAAATTCGTTGATTTATGTACAGTTCTTTATAATACTTTGGAGCAAATCAGTGCATTATGTCCTGTTGTTCATTTTTTACATGTGTTCAATTCTGGTTCTAAAGTATTTCACCGTAAACGGTAGTATATGGACATATTTATGCAGATGCATGACAAAAGCTCGTACCTACATTTAAAACATCTAATAAAAAACTATACCTCACTAACCGCACAATAAACCTTGTTCAATATTCTATTTCACCATAAGGCAGAAGTTCGTTCTTATTCATTCATTTTATCTTTCTTTTTCTATGCAAATTACAATACCTCGTACCAGTTATATTTAATGAAATGTCACTGCTATTTAATGAAAATTATGTTTCAGATTTCAATTTTGCCAGATAATTCAACACCCCTTAGCCCAACTTCCATTCCCAAAATCTACATTATCCTTAACCACATAATCCACTACCCGACTATAGTCCAGATGTTACGGAGAAGGCCTCACTCCCCTGCTTCCTACTCCTCCACCGCTACTATATAATTCCCTGCTAGCAAAAAATACAAAAAAACAGAAGTTTGTTCGGTTGGGGGCTACCTGCTCCCAGTCTATGGTTTTTGTACCCAAAACTATTTCCATCAATCAATATAAATCACCTAAATTACCCACAGTTAATTACTCTGTTAGTTTTGTTTTACTTTTAATTGACGAAACCTAACGTAAAATTTATGCTATTTAATGGACAGTAAAGTTCTTGATTAATGAAGTAATTTGGAAAGCAGAGACTTATATGGGTCGAATAATGATAAAGAACCAGTGGGCATAATTATTTTCTAAGTTATAATGAATGAAAATAGTTTATTTATTCATTTCACTACACTTAAACTGTCTTGTCTTACGCTTAACTTGTATGTGCAACTCTAATAATGGAGATTGAACTAGTTTGCTAGTACTGCCACCCGATGCAGTCTCAACAAGGCGTTGATTATTGATAAATCCTATGAAAAGGCACGATAAAAAATTGGAAACACACAACACAAAATTTACGGTCCATTTTTAATTGTCCGTACGAAAAGGCAAGCGTAAGGCGAGTGACACACTTGTCCGGACAATTTGCTGTCCGGTAGTTTGACCGGACAAGTAGATACATTGAAGCGCATGGGGCATGTCACACTACACCGTCCGGGCAATATCCACGGGCATTCTCTACTTGATCGGACGGTTTTTTCCCGGATGGGAGGTAGCAGAGCATTGCACTAAATGGACGATGGCACAATTGTCCAGCAAAACAGCCGGGCCGGTCGCAAATGTAATTGTATCTGTTTGAGATCAAATATCTTCTGATGAAATAATTCAATTTCTTAAACCTAAACATCTGATTGTTGATTATGTAATTAAGGTTTATGAGCTATCGATACATAAAAGTAGTTCAAGTTTAATGAGATTTATGATTGTTAACGGATGTAAAGAATACCTACGGGGGTTTTAAGTGAAACGCAACAGTGCAATATTTTTTCTGGTTGGTTGGCAATGATACTTATAAAGAGAATATTATAAACATTATATAAATTGTATGACTTGATTTTTATTCCTATAATTTTTCTTCTCATTTTGTTGATTGAAATGTCTATCAAAACCCGACATTGAATTTATAAATGCGTGTAAAAAGGTATATGTGTTTATTTTAAACCCGATATAAACATTATTATGAGTGTGGTTATCATTAACCCTAAAAGAACGAAAGTTAATAAGCCATAGTTCAAATGATATAGTTACATACATTATATTTTATTTATATTATTTACTTAGCTATTTATTTTATTATAACTATCCTGGGGTGAAAAACAATTCCTAAACTTCACTGTCTTTAAAAGCCCTTCATATAACCCTGCAGACTGAACTTGAGAAATATTTTGGAGAGTGTATGTTCTATATGAGTGTATATTTTATAAGAGTATATTTTTCACATGTTTTCTGACTGGGACGATGGCGACGTCTCGTAATCCAGCTACTTGAAGGTCACGAATTTTAGATAGTTGTGAGTGATGGTCGGTGATTGTGGTCTCTGGTGTAGATTAACAGCAGCACAGTTGAATACTGCGTTAATCCACGAAGACCATCCTCAAAATTAGTCAAATTTGTAATTAATTCAGAGGCCGTGGTTCGGATTCCACGGTGGTTGGGCTATTAATTAACAGTCCTGTCTTAGGAACATGTTAGCCTTAGTCAGTAACAAGATTACAAGATCGCACCACTATCATCTTACACTCAATCCTCATTCATGCTTGGCTTAAAATACCTACATTGTTGTGTGGTAGCCATTTCAATAATCTATTCTAATCTAATCACAAAACCAAATTTTCAATCTATATACGTAAATTTGTTATAGTTTTCATTAAATAAAAATAGCTTGAGTGTCTACAAAACATTCTTTTATAAACTATATAGTTTCTAATAATTACCACAACAATTACACTGTATAGTTAATTATAAATTCCAGCTGAAAGTAAAAATAGTCTTTCATTTAATTAATAAATAACTTGATTGAAGGTAGGAAGTGCGCGAAGGAATAACAAAGTTAAGCTCTTCCGGGTGAGCTCTTCGTCCCTTTATAGCCCTTGAATCCAACCCCTATCAAACCCCATAGCCACTTTATAACCAATAAACTGCTTCAACTTTATGAATTGGGACCCTTATCTACATTTCCAATAAAGCGATAACTGTCTTTCTTGAGTGGGTTTGGTGTTAAAATTGAAAATCTCACTCAACATTTTCAGAAACCACCATTATCGTAGATTTACTATACAATTCCAATGAAGGAAAGAGTTTACCGAATATGGTGTATTGGAAAAAAAGTTTACTCATAAATAAACAAATTAGGAATGATATTGACCTATTCAGGTGAAATTCAAAATTTATTCCGTAAAGTGTAATGAAATATCATTACACTTTACACATTACACTTCATTACATCTTTGAAATATCAAAGATGTAAACTGTAAATAGTTATTTAGTGGTGCAGAATATTTTGTCCTAGAATGCAAAACATGATTCTATAATTAAAAAATGTTTAAAAAAACACGACTGGGAAACGTACAATAGTTAATAAGACGTAACAAAGACAATCCAAAATCCGACTGACGCAACGTGTAACGTGTAGGTTTGAATATCAGTCAACCATCATGAAATAAATCCTCAAACCTATTTAGTCTAATGGAATATAGGGTATCGAATGACAAATCAAATAAAGTTTGCATCCCGATAAACATGCTTCCGTTATCGGAAACGGTGCTTTAAAGCATCCGGTGTCTACGATCTATTTGTATTCGATTTTTCTCATCGTTTCCTCATATTATTTGCATTCGATTGTTTACATAGTTTCCTCAAATTTTCTTCCATAGGTGTAGCCAGTTTACATAAACTGGATACACACATTGAAACATTTCATTGTTTGTTTCAATTAAAGTACTGATTTAAAACTGAACTCAACTTGGACTGATTTCAGGATGTTTATCTCCTTTGCACCGATCTTAATGTATCTCATTTTATTGTTGGAAAATGTAAATAACTAGCTTCGCTCGCCTCTTGGTTGTTGTCAGCAGTCCTTTGTAATTAGAATACAATTAAAGGCGTTGCAGGGAATGTGCTTCTGAAATTTCAAACCATTATAAACTGAAATAACGTAACACAGTAGTAAAATGTGCAATAAGAAGCCACAGTTAAAAATGTAAGCTGTTTTGTCAAATAATTATCACATAATCTTAAAACCAAATATTCAAACAAAATAAAAAACATAAACAAATGCAAGTGCTTCAATCTGTTGAGTATATCTTCCACTAACATATATAGTTTTTCAAACATACAAATACAAATATATATATATTTATAAATACAAACATCCTGTTTTATAAATATAGATTAAATCAAACGCTTAACATGTTCATAAATCTATATGAATAAAATTTGGGTTTTGTCTGTATATCGATTGCAGTCATGATACGTACAGATATAGATTAAATCAAACGCTTATCATGTTTTATAAATCTATATGAATAAAACTTGGGTTTTGTCTGTATATCGTTTGCAGTCATGATACGTATTATTGGTTATTTTTAAGCTTTTTACCGTTGAAAGGCCGAAATAGGTGCATTTCTCGATTTTTGTCTGTATTTCTGTGATGCTGAATATAAATACATAAATAAAATTACAGGTTTCCTGTACATTGTTTGGAGTCATGACTAGTATTATTTTTCGTTATTTGTACATTTTACATCCCAGAAAACCCAAAATAGGTGTTATCTCAGTTTCTGTTTGTCTTTCTGTTGCGCTGAACAAGTCAAATCGTAAAAACTCTCCGTAGAGACGGAAACACCCACAATGACGAAACCTATATTCACCATTCTATACGTTCATCAAACCCTAAACCTATTAAAATAAAATAATTAACCTTCAAAACTCCAGTTTTGAGTGCTATTAGCACTTATATTACTTATTTAAGTAATATAACAGAGAAGTAACTTTTTAATGAAAAATTTAAATAACTATTTGTTTGTATTTATTGATAGTTAAATTTAAACTTATTTTAAAACTATAATATATTAAAATCTCATATTACTACAAATTACATTTTACTAACCGTATGAATTTTCTTGAGTAATTGTTTTAAATTAATACTAAATAATAGAACTGAGACTTTTTTCTTGACTTAATTGTTAGTTTTAACTAAATTACTTTGTACTTAGTTTTGGCTAAATAGTCATAATAATATATATCTTTCTTCTTATAACTGAGTGTTTCAACCTGTACAAAGGTCGTGATAACTTCTAGTTACTAAATAACAATACGGTTTTATGTTAATAAACGACGTTCACTATAAACGGAATTGTTTTACGTGAATTACGTTTATAGTATTATAAGATATTGTATACAAGAACGATACTGAGAAAATTGTAATAAAACCTCCTCACTTCGTTATATGCTTCATTTCAAATAATAATTATATTATTAAATAAATTAAGTGAAGCATAATTTAAAATTAGGTGAGTGTGAGTGTGTGAGTGTGTCGGAAAAGAGAGTAAACTGTGGTGGAGTTTTAATATTTTACGTAATATCCATCTCAGATAAAAACATGTAAAGCTGTTAAAATACTATTAACGATATTCTCTCCTTTCAACCAACACTAATCTTTACTGAAACGCTATTAAGTTAACATGAAATTGTTGAAATAACTTAAGAGGAGATAAAGACGAAAACAATCTCAAACTCAATTAGTTTGAATGTTTACTTCGACCACTTTGACTTTTCAAGTTTCCATTCGTTATCAAAACTGCTTAGACGTTGACCTTTACTGTTTTAAACGTTTTGTGATCTCCCAGCTCGCGGGTTTCCTTAATTTTTTTACTATCTAGATTTATTAATTTTTTTAATAAACGTATTAAAAAACTCGATGATCCATATTTTGTTTGTGGTTGAATAATGAAATGTGTAACAAAAATAAGTCGTAATAATGGATATTAGTTATAATGATGTTAGAATGTAAATAGCGAAAATAAAAAAAGTTCCATGTTACTGCTTAGTGAACAATATTTTAATGTGAAGTTCATTATGTATACGTGCGTCAATAATTTTTATGTTAACTAATAGAAAGTCAACTAAAAGTGTACATTGACTCTTTTAATATACCAAACAATACTTCCCCCGTTATTTGATCGCTCCCTCTGTTTGGGGATCCTACATAAATTTTATCAGGAAAGCATCAGTAAAGCTAAGCAGAATTTAGACATTTTAAAACAAAAATTTTAAGAATTGCGATAAAAATTACATTTATATATTAAAATTTGTCAATGTTCCTAAAGCAGTTACATTTGGTTCGGGTATGTCAACTATGGAAGACTTCCACAAAATGTTTTTGCCATTTGAGGGTTTTAATGAATAATTTGTAGACAAAACACCCTGTTGGTGGTTAAAAACTATTTATATATTATTGTCGTGAGTTTAAGAACCGAAACATTTGTGTACATATTCAGTACATAATGTAAGTAAAATTCACCTGGAATCAAAACTTTTGAAAAAATAAGTGAAGTTTATGCACATAATGACAATCGCCGGTAACAGCTGCTCAGCATTAAGAGAAACTTTAACGAGTCTGAGGCGTTCGCGTACAGATCCCGCACTCTGGTGCGTGATAGGTGAACTGACCAGGTGAAACAGTTGACTCACGTTCTGTCAATTTGCGACCGCCTCCATTCAGCTGTCCAACAGACACATCGCTTGCCAGTGGGCGGCGAGGTGTTGCTAATTACTGCTGGGCCAAGCGACATCTAAAATGGATAATTGCCGTTGACCATCTTTTGTTCCTTCAATACCAGAGACATTTTAACACAGTTGCAGGGTCATCTATAATATTATAAAGACGAGGTGGTTTCTGTATGTTTGTAGATTTGTTTGTGGGTTTGTTGTGGCAAGTAAACGCGAAAAATACTGAACCGATCGGTTTGAAAATTTACACAAAGGTAGATCTTAAACTCATGCCACACATAGGCATATTAGTTTCCTTAAAATCCCCTCGGGCAACGCCCCATGAACTTCCTAAGTTTCAATGTTTACATTTTCAAAGAATGAAAACATATAATTACTTGAATGTCAACAGCTGTGAACACTAAAATTTGACAGTTCAGGAAGAAGAAGAAGAAAGAGCTGCCGTGACCGTCCTAGGTTTCAATGTTTACATTTTCTAATAACAACATCCGTTAGCACTATATTTTGACAGTTCGGGAAGAAGAAGAAATAAAGTTGATTTTTCAGATAAACTGCTGGATCGAAATTAGTAAATTATTTGAAATAGTGGAATGGTAGATTTTAAGTTTTTTTCCGACGACTGTCTCTATTACATTAATCTTTATCCTCTCCCAATATTTGACAGATGTTACATTGAAATGTTGTAGACACTCTTGTTTTGTCATTTTGTAAACAATGAGGGATTAATTAACAATAACTTAAATGTATCAGTAGAGCCTACACCTTTCAGCTTTTTTAACCCGTGCGAAGAACGGGTACTTTGGCTAGTTACTCATAAACGCCTTTTAGTTAAGCTCGATACCGAAATAGGGATCCAGGGATTTGAACCGGTTACCACTAGCACCGAAATCTTAGACGCTAACATATTCTAGAAACCCACCACATCTGTTGTAGTACACTAGGTTTAATGTCCAAAGCAGAAAAAGGAAACATATTATCGAACAATCCTGATATTGTCTTAATTTTAAAGATTTAATCTATTGATTTCTAATTATTTGGATAGGGGTAAAAGTCACGGATTGTGTTCAAGGTAAATAAATAAAAACTTCAATTTTCATAACGGTTAAATCGGACCGTAGAAGGATCAGAAGAGTTAAAAATAGTTGGTTATTAAAAATTAATTTGTGGGGTTCTGTAAAGGGAATTGTGAATTACTATAAATGATCCCTTGGGCCAGGTGGTAAAGATCTTTTCTGAGAACTTGACCAACATTTTTTATTATTACTTCTATTAGAAATGTATGATTAAAAATGTCACATTTATGTATTTTCGTCCCATAATAGTAACATAGAGTATACTTGTTAAGGGAGCTCTAAACCTGAGTCCGAAATGGCTGTGGTTCGGAACCTAGAGTGACAAATCAGTTTTTACTTGTACTGTCCACTTTGTAGTTGTGACGGCTGAAAGCTATCTTTGCTTAACACGTTTATCATAAAGATATAATATAGCCTATGTGGGTTAAAGAGACACCCATTCTCTCCAGGTTAAAATAGTTGAAGGTGGCCAAGCGTTTAAAATGCATGATCCATTGAGAAGGTCAGTCCAGTAAAAACACACTTTCATAATTTTTTACACAGAATTATAGCTTAGAATGTCCCATTTCCAACGATATATATGATTCAAACTTAATTTTAATTCTAATTATGGGGAGAAACTAATGTTATAAGAGGATGTCGATGGTTTTTCAACTGAAACTCAAACCTACTTACCCAAATGTTGCATTGGTTTTACATAATATGATAATAGTCTACAACAATTTTGTTGATGTATGATTACTCTTTGCGTTGTTGGCTAACCTAATATAGGTTATTTTCATATGCCATATGTTTCGAAGTATTCTTTTGTTTGTGTTTTTCACGAGAGTTGGAGCACTAACTCTACAGTACTACTCGTAGTACTGCTAACATAGTAGTACCCAGAGTTGAAGTACCAACTCTCGTCCTGAGCGCACGATATCTTTTGTCATCCTGCTAGCTCGGATGCGGAGTGTTGTAGTTATTTGTTGCGTTGTCAATATAGTTTTTGTATTGTAGAGAAAATCTGTAACTTTCACTTTCAATTTTCAATGTAAATTATTAGGGTTTTTAACACTTGAAAACGGGAGGAGTTTCTATACGTCCAGAAACGTTGTGTAGTTAAAAACACAAACGCGTTGGAAAAGTGTAATAAAGTATTTTGAATAACACTAGTCACTGTACCAACTGCAACGAAGCTGCATCTGGCAGTGTGTTTCTGTATCTCTACATTATTTTGTTGGTACTTATTTTACCAACGTTGTTAGACCTACAGGAAGGGGATCTGGTGGGAGTCGCCTGTTGCAGGGCGGTCAGCTGATAGCAAGTCTTGTTCATTGTCCTTTGGAGTGGATTTTTATGTAAACGCCTTCGACAGGTACGTGTTTACGAAGAAGGTCCATAAAACCGTTGGAATATTCATCCAGTGTTTCGTTCGCCTACTATACTTGATTTTAGACTAGTTTTAAACTAAAGGTTATCATTGATAAGGCGATGAGCGTTAAACAATTTTCCACTAGCTTTACCTATGAAAAATATTAAAATTTTATAATTAGACAGGTGTCAGCTAAAGAAGAATGTTTTTATTTACTTTATATCACAATCACTGATGCCAAACTATAATGTCTAAATTGTCTGTAACTACCGTTTTCTTAAATTATTGAATGATGGAAAATAATTCATCAAATCAAAAATAGAAGATTAATTTACAAACATGTAACCACAGAAGATAAGAATAACCTAAATTAAACGTAAGTTTTGCTTCGAGAATAATTTAAATCCTTAAAATAAATAGCTTATATCTATAAAAGTACACCAAACCTTATGTTCGAATTTAGTCAAAGGTGGGGCAAAATTTGTTAACGGTATTTATTCAATTGAAAGTGATATTGCTTTGTGTACACTTTGTGTTTTATTATCTTAGATAGTTTTATTTTTTTCATAGTTTATATATTTATGAATTAGCCTTGCAAGTGTATACACAATAAACACAGCAATTTGGTATTTTTAAATTATTTATCTCTGTAAGGTCAAGGAAATTACTTTTAAGTAAGTAAGCTAAGTAAATCACTTACACTCGGATGTATGTTAAGTTTATTTGCCGTTCCTCATTGTTTTGTACGATTCAAAGCATTTGCAATAACAAGCCAAATGATTGAATGAGGCAAACACAAATTAAACACAAACAGATATATCGATGAAATCAAATCCCAACACAGAATAAACATTGGCGGAATCCCTTAACCACATTGATTAGATAATCTGAAAAATCTCATTGGAGTCTCAAAATCAACAAGCGACTCGCGGTTGATTCAAGTTTTAAAAATGTTTTTCTTGTATAAAGTTACACTTAATTTATATCAACTTTTTATATAATATATAAAATATCTTTTATCATAGACCCCCTGAGTAAATTAAGAACAACTTAACAGTAACAGTAAACAAGTTTATCAAGGACAGAGGAGTTTTACAGCCTAGTTTATTGAATAAATTATAAAAATATAGGCTACATAGTATAAAAATCTAATTGAATATTTGATTGGTGAGTATTATTTCATGTCTGAAAAGCAATCAACTTAGATTATATTAAACGTTCTAACGTTACTAAAAATTGTTGTAAGATAAATAATATTTTAATCGAACTTCAGTTCTTCTTAAGTTTTTTATTAGCTTAAATTTTATTTTTTGTTTAAATATGTGTCATTTTACCTTCTTAGTGAAAAATGAAACTAGGGAAATGGCCACCTTTAGTTCTTCCACAGTAGTTGATTCTTTCAAGGTAGTTTCTATGACGTTTTGACAAGTTTGGGGAGTTTCCCGAGCTATAACTTGGTGAATATTTGCTTTCGGCTACTCCAGCATCCCAGTTTTGTTAGCATAGACACAACTCTTTGAAATAAACCACAGAAAAAATCCATAGGTGTAAAATGAAGCAATTTTGGAGGCCAATTGACATCACTGTGGTGAAAACTATGAACCTTTGACACAACAAATCTAAAGTTACACGTGATGTAAGGTTATGCCGTCTTGTTGTTGCTCATGTCTTCAATATCATCTCTTGTAATCCAGCTTGGAGGTTACGAATTGTAGATAGTTGTGAGCGATGGTCGGTGGGTGTAGTGTTCTCTTGCGTGGATTAACGTCTGCACTATCGAATACCCCGTTAATCCGCGAAGACCATTCTCATAAATAGACCAATTCGTAATTCAGAGGCAGTGGTTCGGGTTCCACGTTAAACTGTAGGTCCAATAATTGCTATCAGCTGTTGGCCTATTAATTAAAAAAAAGAAAAAAATTCAAGAACTAGAACAGTTCGGCCGAGGGATGAAATTTATTAACACTACACACAATGTGAGGAGTAAGTTTCTGACTAATTATTAATGGCTTTAATATCGTGTTGAAAGTTCCACCCCAATGAATAATTCCGTACCTCACGGTGGACTCGAACCAGGATATGTATAATGTTCATATCCTGGTTCGATTTTATATATATTTATATAAAATCTAACTGAGTTTACGGTGTACATTTTAGAAAGATAATACGTAGGTTAAAGGAAATTACCTAAACATTTTTTTAAAATAAACTTATTATTGAGTGAGAGATCAAAATGGAACAGGAACTGTGTCTTACACAATCATACCGATAGGGTTTAAGAGCATTGAGAGAAATTAAGTGCTCTCTTCGTCATTTTAATCGTAGCTGTCTTTATGGCAGCGGGCCGCAGAATGGTGGTCATTCGTCAACATTTGCTCTCCAATTCCTTCGGGAGAATTTTAAACACGGGTTTGATCAATACTAACCCCATTTACTTTGATCATAAATAATATAGTAATATAATTATATAGTAATAGCGTAGCGTAATATAGATGATAATAATTACTCATTAATTAAAACTTCATATACTATTGTAAATAAATACCGTAAATTTTAAATAAATATTATTGGGGATAAAATACTATGTAAATGATACATTAACATATTTTCAATATAATTTTCTATTGGAAGTTTAGTGGTATTGGTACACACATTTGCTATAAGGCAAATATGAATTATAATATATAAATTAATCGTTTAAATTAATCTTTTTCGTTTTAAAAACGTATAAAACAATTAATTAAAACAATTAATACGAAAATGACGCGAGTCAGATATATTCAAATATTAGATTTCGAAATGTGTAGAGGGAATTGAAATTTATTTTAAAATATAGTTCAAAAATTACTTCCTTCTTATTCTATGGCGTTTAAGAATTGAAACTAATTTGAACAGAAACGTTAAAGTAGGACTGTGTTACATTTTGTGTGAAACGTCCTTGAAGGTTTGACGTAAATTTATTAGTAACAGGGCGCTTAATTTGCTATAAAGCACACTCCAGCGGTAAAACAGCGAACTTCGTGAGATAGTTCCAAGATTACATCATAGGGGGCAGCACGGAATGTAGTTCACGCCCATGCCTTAGATTCCCTGCCTGAAGGATTACGTTACACGTCGAATGGAGCTGGCCGTTTTCTCAAACCTTTAGATTAAAAAAAATTCGGACCCTAATGGGTTCCATTACCAAAGGTAATGTAATTGTAATGGGACAACTGTCCCATTACCAACATGGCTAAGGGCTAAGGGTGAATTAAAGACATCAAAATACCGTGGCGAGTTGAGTCACATAAGCTAGCCCGAGATGAGCACTCATGATCTGAAAACAGTTGCCTGCCTCTGGTTTTGGTCCAGCAGCCCTTCATGCTCTCAAGCTCGTTGTCCATGAGCTACCGTGCCGGTGGTGATGAATCCAAGATGGCAGCCAGAAATGAACATCCAGAAAAAAATTTAAATTATAATACAACAATGTTAGGGGTTGGTACAGGGAGGAAATACGTAGATAAAGAGGGGTAATTAGGTATGTTTACCTTTTAATCATAGTAAAAAAATTTAAATACCGTTTTAAGTGCAAAATGGTTCAGCCACACAGTGAAAAAATTATTGTTTTTGCTTCCCTGTGGGAAATAGGTTGGATCATGGATGTCTAAAGGGAATGTTTTCAGTTCATATAAACAGTTTTTCTAACCATAAGACGGCACTTCCGTGAAACACTTCCGCTACATTTTTTGCATTCCATAAGTCTGCAACTCCCCCCTCCCCTGAGCTTAGACATATATATGTCAAAAAAATGTTAAACCACGAGGTACAAGGAAAGGCAATTATTAAATTAGTATTAAGTTTCATTCAGCTACATATGATAATCTCTTATACAATTACTCTCAGAAAATAACCATACTTCTCCTTCAATACAACCCCGTGATATGCACAACGGATTATATAAAATTTCACAGTTTTTAGTGTTTTTTGGGGGGACTGAAATAATTATTGTATAATAAAAGTTGTTATATCCAGCAACATTTTATTCATGTGGTTTACTAAATAAATGACTTAGACAAAGAAATTAATAACGATATCAAAACGTAAAAGTTTGTCGCTAATGGAAAATGGGAGTTCAGAGCTGTCAACTTGTTGACTTCGTTAATGGCTCAAGTTGAAACAAGAATTTGTCTGATAATGACCGCTTGTTCAACAAATGGGGAACGATCGTTCGTTATTTGCCGGATGAGAGAAATACTGTAAATGTAATACCGCTCATTCATGAGTGATACAAACTCTCGTATGACAAGTTAAACAATATGTACATTACACAAATTAAAATATTGTAACTATAAATATTCATTTTATCTAGACTATAATTGCAGACATTTCACACCACGATTACTAAATGACGTCACATGTCCCAAAGGCTCAAGAAGCACGAGAATTTTCAGTCCCTTGTGACGAGTTGAAACATTTATGAAATAACACAATCTTAATAATTAATCCCCAATTACAAACAATGAGTTTCAAATAATTAATAGTTATGTTTGGAGTAGTGTGATTTGAACACATTTTGATTGCTTTAAGTTATAACTCTGCTCTAAACTCTCCTTCATTTTGAGTAACTCAATAACCATGGATATTTATTTTAACTGAGTAAAAACTTATAATCAACCCAATAATGGTATTTTTATAACCCGATAACTAAAGTGTAATGTCATTTGTTTGTGAGTTTTTGAATTTAAATTTATGTAAATCAATTAAAAACAGCGATGCTACTATCTATAAATTTTAATCTCTACAGTACTGGCATTATATTGTTCTATCATCTCACACTACATTTTATCTGTTTTATAAACTAGTGTGTGGTTTATGAGAGAGGGTAGGTTTATGTTGAATAGCGTGCCAACCACTTTAAAAATATAGAGACAGGTGTTTTAGTTGATAGTTGAAGACAGTTAAAGTTCAAATTCACTTACCAATATTAGATTTTACTGTATTTAAGATTGACATAGCAATCTCATTATACAGGGTGTTTGTTTTCGTGCCACCACTCATCTCAAGTAAAATGTAAACCTGACTATAAAATTAAAAACCGAAAAACTCCCATTATTTTAAAAAGGATTTAAAAATGCTTAATACAAATTTGTGCCAATTTTTCAATATGAAGTCCAACATATTTCGTTATTCTTTACTATTTACCCTTTATTTTACGGTGATTTCGGATAATAATATAATTTAAAGACCGTTTTAACCCTATGTGATTTTTTATATCACACTGTATACTGTATAAAACCATTAACTAGCCACATAAAATTTATTTGATTCGAGATATTACACATTGTACATCTAAAAGTCAACTGTAAAAGAGAAATATAGGCTAATTTATTTACTTTCCTTTGGGAAATAGCTTATATCATGGATATATTTAAAGGAAATGTTTTCAGTTTCTCTAAACAGATGTCCTTATATGTCGTCACTTCCGTTTCAAATTTTGTTCTGACGGTTTGCCAATACCCTGCCAAGCTTTTCCAGAGCAAAGACGTAGCCTTGTCAAAAATAATTTCTTTTTTTGAGATGAAAATATCATTGTAAAACATAAAATATTATTCAAGTAAAGAGATTATAAGTTGTGTTAATCGTATGATAGATAAATAAATA
Source organism: Nephotettix cincticeps (assembly GCA_023375725.1). Taxonomy (NCBI): domain Eukaryota; kingdom Metazoa; phylum Arthropoda; class Insecta; order Hemiptera; family Cicadellidae; genus Nephotettix; species Nephotettix cincticeps. The sequence goes on along the minus strand of CM041786.1, from coordinate 133,681,099 downwards.
AATAATTAATAAATATATGGTATAAATATATGAATAAATAATAATGGCAAATACCTTAAATGAATAAATAAATACATGGTAAATACAGCAATGAATACTTAATAAATAATTACTTAAGGACGAAAAGCCGAACATTTGATTTACTGGTAGGTAAATACATAAATTAATGGTTTCGGGTGAAACCACTATAAAAAATTTAAATTTACCAATTGAAAAATGGTGGTAGTTTACGAAAAAGGTTTTAAATATGTTAAACCCTTCAAAAATACGAGGATGTTACATATTTAAATTGTAGTCAATCAGATGTATAGTTTACGAGACCCCAAAGGTAGAGTATTAAAAAAACCTTTATCATACGTACGTAGTTGTAGGTAGTCCTTTGGCATGTAAATGTACGTATACGTGGAGCAGCAGGAGGGTTAGTGGTATTTGCTAGTGGCTAGTAGCCTATAGGCCTAGTGGCTGGGCACGGAGCAGATCACAGCCTCACTTGGCCTAGCCACAATCCAGCCTCCAGCAACTTCGATACCACCTCCTGATCGATCCAAGCATCTCCTGGCTTAACCATCACTCCGAGAGCAAACCGAGATGACATTTAAGCACGTCCAATGCCATGTCATGCTCCTGAAAGTCTCTTGACTTCACCCGCACAATACACCGGCCACCGCCAAACGCCGGTTCCCGCACTGCAGTTATGGATTACTAGCTAATCAATATATAATGTATTATGCAAATAATATACCATTTCTTGTGCGTTATCAGATTAATCTTCACCATGTTTCAGATTGGAATTTTGACGAGGAGATTTATCCTTAGGCCCGTATTACAAAAAAAACACATTTTATTAAAGTTAACTCACAAATAATATCTTTGATAGTGTAATTGGCCTAGTTCTATAAAATATTTATTTTATGAAACTTAATAGGTAGACATTACGTTTTACAAAATAAGTTCAAGCAGTAAAATAACCCGAATGAATTTGAAGTTAGATTAGCTTACTAAATGGCCACAAATTGGTTCAGTTTGACTGTTGAAAAAACAAAACTATTTATTTCTGACTATGAATTCCATGAAATGTTTTTAAACTATGCAAGGGGTGTGGAAAAACTACTTACGCTTTTGAGCTGATATTTTTTGAACGTGGATGATTGACAGACCGTTTTCACATATCTTATGAGAAATTTTGAAATGCAAAATCCTATTTTGGATACCACAGAAAATTATTTTTAAAGCCACATTTCTAAACCGATAATCTTATAAAATATGTAAATTTCGAGTTCTAAAAATGCACAAAAACAGAATTGTTACGTTAAACAAGTCACACATAAAACTATCACAAATGGGAAAGAAAAGCGACGCTGGCACTGCCTAGCGGATTTCACTTGTCCCTAACGAAGCTCGCTCCGCCTTTAATAAAAGACACTAGCTAAAATAAGCTACCCATCCTTCTCATGGTTAAAAAAGGTTTGAGAGAGGTTACCTTTTCTGTTCGGCATGAAATGAATATTCTATAACAAGAAAATTTAATTAAGAAAAAATGCTTTATTTGAGGTAAAATACTATTCACATTACATATTTACTCATAGTATTTTATACTAAAGACGATCTCAAACGTTTCTAAGCACGAAGTCTAGGAAATGGAAAAGTAACACCTGTTAAGTAATATTAGGAAAAGATAAGGAATAATGTAATAGAGACAGGCATTGGGAGAAAACCTAAAATCTACCATTTCGGCAAAATTAATTTCGACCCAAAAGTTTATTTGTAAAAATAAACTTTCTTTCTTCTTCTTCCTGGACTGTAAACAGTATTATAAACAGGTAGTGAAATTATAACTGTAAACATTGAATCCTAGGACATTCACAGCAACTGTATCTTCTACTTTCCGAAATTTCAAATTTTAGTATTTACAGCTGTTGACATTCAAGTAATTTTATGTTGATAACTTTTAAAAATGTAAACATTGAAACCTAGGATGTTCATGGGGCGTAGTCCGAGCGGATTTCAAGGAAATGAATATGCCTATGAGTCGCATGAGTTTAAGATCCACCTTTGCGTAAAATCTCAAACCGGTCGGTTTAGTATATTTTGCGTTTACTTACACAAGAAACATACAGAAACCACCACTTCTTTATAATATTATAGATGGATGATCACTCTGTTGTAGCAGAGCTGCAGTAGCGGTGGTGTTTCATATGAGAGCTCACTACATAACGCCACATAACTCACTACCGGAACGGCACAGTGAGGTTCGGCGGACAGCCAGTAGAGCGAGCGCGTGACGGCCGGTTTAGGTGGTCATCACCCGAGATTATGTCCGGCCACGGCCAGTAATGGCCCGCCACCGCAGCCGCCGGCTAAGCTCTGGTTTCGCAGATGATTGATTATTTAATGTGGTCAAAACTGCTTCTCACACTGCTCCGGGCGCTCGATTGTTGCCAACAGGAACGTTACGGTCCTCACTGGTGATTTCTTGGAGTTGTTACTTTTGTTGAGGGCAGTTTGTTCTCGTGGACCGGATTTCGCTAAATCCGCGCTTATTTAAGATTGGTCAATTGTAGGGAATCATATTTCACCAACAAATAAACGGTATCAGTGGACTTACACATACTGTCTCCTTTAAGTAAATTTAAAAAAATAGAATCTGTTATAAAACTATCATGTTCTTCAAAACTTTTCTCTGGAACCGTTAGTCGTAGACAAATAATTCAAAATACTAATTTGTTTAGTTTTTTATGTTGGTTTCAATGGTGCCAGTCAAGTTATACTTTACTTTTATTGTTTTCGCTGAAAATTTAAAAATTTGTTTTTTTCTCATTTAAAAGCCCATAACTTTTGAACCGTCATTTTACAGACATGCGGGTGGTGTCAAATTATTTAGTACTTTGTCCACTATAAACTGTAAAATTTTAATCAAAATCGTTACAGCCGTTTATGAGAAATTAGAATATTTAACGTTTAAGGGTGAACTACCCTTAAAAATCAACAATTCAAAAAATGAAAAAACCTGGGGATACGGTGAATACATACATACCAAATTACATCCAAATCGGACGAACGGGGTAGGCTGTGGCTCTGTACACATCCAGACACACACACACACACACACACACACACACACACACACACACACAGACGCACGGACGGACAGACATCACGTCGAAATCCACTTTCTTCGATTCACGGGACCCCAAAACGGATATATCCACTCTCAACTCAAATTCGAACATTTTGACGAAAACAATACTTTCTCCATATACTATGTATAAGGGGAGAAAGTAAAACTTAACTACATTCTTAAACGATAGATTTGAGTCAATCGATGTGGCAGTGAACTGTAATAACAATGAGCTGAGCTGTGAACAATCAAACATAACCTAAAAAATAATTTCTGTTTTTAGTGCCTTGCTATAAGGAAAGGATTTTGTTGAATTTTATAATTTTTTTCTTTAATTCATCCAGGTTAACTAACAACATACTTTTCATCACTATCACTTTTTAAAAGCTGATTCATACGCTCTCCTTCTGGGATTTGTCCTTTCTATAATAACTTGAAATTTAAATATAATATAATGATAAAAAATAAAAATGCTATCCTGTGAGTCCCATGAAGAGATTCCTATTTTTGAGTTTGTGTGGCGGACGTGTGGATCGCGCTACGGACCTGGGACTCAACAGTCCTAACATACACATGTGCAAAATAAATACCCCCGAGTATCAGTTAATTCTGACACATTAGGACAAAATGGTGGGATATTAAAGAAATAGTACCTTTTTGTTAAAATAGTTTTATTTACTTAAGTGTTACAACATAATTACTGAATTTTAACGACGCTACTAAACACCAAACAATGTTAGGGAATTAAAGATATAATTAACTCATAAATAAATCTATTTGATCCATAAACCTTATTCAAATTGCTGTCCATCAACCGCAATGTTGACTGAGAATTATGTAACTCACAGACTAAGTTGGTGTATCTATTTTATCAAAAATTAAATCTTGGAGAAAATATAAAATAAACAATTTATACCTTGGGAAAACATTTTTAAATAAACATGGCTGACAAACTCATTTTTCATAACATTTCCCCATGATTCACGACAAACCATGTCGCTATATGGGATTAATTTCAGAACTTCCTACTCAAAAACAGTTTGTCAAGACAATAAATGTCGTAGTTTCCCTTTGTAACGTTGGAAAATTATAGGATGGCCGTTGATACAAGATAAAATAAAATATAGAAATAATATAATTACACATTTTTGTTTTAAATTACACTTAATATATTTAATATTCGATATGTTTGAGGAATTAATTCCTGAATGTAAATAAGTTTAGAAATTTATATATTGAAAAGAAATAAGTGCAATAGAATGGATGGGACCGCCACGGACAGGGACAGTAGACTGATAAACGAGTCGGCAATATCTGTCTAATAAACAGCGGATGCCGAACGGTTGGCCGACATCCGCTCCTACTCTCCGACCTATGTATAACTCAAGGCTGTTTGCGACAGCAAATAATTCTTAAATTTATTTTAATTTCATCAAGAGGATATTACTCTTCGAAATATTCACGTGTCATTTAGTCTAGAAAAACAGTATCAGAGTCAAAGCTGCTAAAGTAGCAAAATCTGTCAAAACAGGTACAAAAGTAAATCCGTTCCTCCAATTTCAGTGTTTATTTCTGTGAATTTAGTATCATAATTATTTTTTTAACGGACTTTAACTTGAAGAATAATTCTAAACGGTGGCGTGCCCTGAAATCCAGCTACTTGGAGGTCGTTATTTGTGAATAGTTATGAGTGATTGTCGGTGGATAGGATATTGTCTGGGTGTTGAAAACTGTCCACACTATTGGATACTACGTTCATCCGCAAAGACTATCGTCATAAATACACAAATTCGTAATTCATAGGAAAAATTGTGATTTAGATTTCACGTTTAACTATAGGCTCCTTAGATGTCATTGACTTTTGGGCTATTAATTAAAATTTCTCTCTGAGAAACATGTTAGCCTCAGTCTGATTAAAAGTTACTAGATCGCAACATAATTATCATATATTCATTTCTCATTTATACTTCGCTTAAAATAACTACAGTACCTCGGTATGTAATCGATTCAGAAATATAAAACTTATTTAGAGTTTATATCAATATCCGTTTGGCCTAGGATCTTCCCCTACGATTTAGAAAAACGACTTTAGAAAAACAGCAGTGCTGGCGGACACAGAAACCTACACAAACAAAAGCGTAATAAGAATACTCAGAAAATAACATCATATAAATATGTTAGGGAATATATTTTCTTCCGGAACATAGAATTGTCTTCCCAGCGACGCGCGTGGTAATTCGGGGAACGACTGCGCTCCGTCGCTATCGCCGGGCTAGGCCGTCGGCCAAACAGCGTCATCAGGAAGGTACAAAATATGTTACCATGGGCTTCCTTTACTCTCTGAAACTGTACATATTTTACGGGCCTACGAGCTCTATAAATAAAACAATGGTGATTTCACAATAACTACTATCTATTTATACAATTAATAAAATTATAAATAAGATATATAAATGCCTAGGCTTATTTGCCCTATATAATTTCCAAATCAACCTAATTAACAATGTTTATTTCTTACAGATAATTAATGTAACATGTCCAGTCTTTGCTATTTAATACAAATAATTACAAACCGATAACATAGCCACTCTTCGAATATCTTGCTGTCACTGATCACTGATCACTTAACACGTACAGTATTCAACTGACTGATGATACGCAGAGTGCCGGGTATTTATACGTTCAGTGCCTCCTAGAATCTTTGTGAACAACCGAGTATTCGATTGCACCCTTGATTGTTGCGGCGCGGCGGCGCCGCTTCTCTAACACTAGGCGCTTCGCGCACTAAACCTCTGTTTCCAGCTGTTTATGACGCCGATGAGGAACTTCAAGAAAATTTCAGTTGCACCATAAAAATATTTTTAATATTAGGAGGATTAAAGTGAATAAGAGGATGATGAGGGAGAACGTTCGTCAGTACTGAGCTAAATTTCATGTGATAAAACTATTTCTTTTTTTATAAACCGGCTTTTTACGTGTTCAACGGAATGTCTCGTAAGAATAAAATAAAGTATAATGAGAAGAATATCCCAGAGAACAAATAAATAGAGGACACTATCTGCGGGAATTTGACCATATTAGCAATGTGTATAGCATACACAGAGGATAACGATTTTGGACTTCATAATTATTTATTATAAATTGTTTGACCAAAAAATCTATCGAACTATAAATTTGGTTTTACACCATATATTCGTTGAGAATTTTACCTATAAACCACTTTCATAAGACAATTGTCAATATTTTAGCTCTTTTCTATGAGGTCCTAAAGAAATATACAACGGAGGTCCTTGAATTGAAGGGCAAAATATTAAGATTAGAATTTATATAGTATTCGATTCTTATCAACCTCGTTATGAAGACATAGGTTTATTATCTCTTGAAAATAAAACTTTTTACACTCAATATTTATTATGTATTGACGTGATAAGTACTTACTTTACTATCACCTTCAAATTGCTTATAAAAACCTAATATAGACCGAGGGAGACTACTTTTTGTCTAATATAGTTTTCTCTATGTAAATTATAGTACATACATGTTCAATAGCTAATTAGTCACTGATTGCTTATGGATTCCAATTTCACTAGACGTCTCCGTTACTCAGTCAACTCGCAGATGAAGTTCATTTGTAATGCTAGAATATCTCATAAGATCATTTTGTATTCATATTTGACGGGAAGGTAAAACAAACATTTTCCTCAACCTACTATGCAAAGTCGTAATTTACTTTTTGGAATATAGTAGCAAAGTACTACTTTTCTTGCCAAGGGGACTCTAAGACAATTTTAGTTCTAAGGAAGGAAAAGTGAGCTTAAAAATTACACAGGAAGTATTCAGAAACAACCCGTACACCAAAAATTGATATAGCGAAAATTTAGAAACATACATTTTGTTGTTGTGTTCCCCATCTGTTGCGTCCGTAGTGTTTTCTGAGTGTCAGCCGTTTTGTTCGTTTCTTTAAATTTTGGAAATAACAAATTTCCGAGTAAAAAATAAATTCTAGATAGGTCCAGTAAAACACCGTGTTTTTTTGTAATATTAAGTTTAAAATCTAAACAAAATAACAATGATTTGAATACAAATCAAAACGTCTTTTCATAAACAATTGACAGTTGTTGAGTGAAGATGATGGCAAACAACGACAACTGTCTGTCGCAACTGCGTAGATACCGTGGGTCAGTGCTAGTGTAGAGAAATTACATATGGAAGACCAATATAAGATCTAATATTTTTTTTAGGAGGTTAATATTTTCTTCAGTGTTTATGCAAGTCAGTAAACAAATTAATTCTTTTCATTGTTCAATAAATAACGATCTTTTTGTTTTTTAGTTCTTAATTCAACAAAAGTAAGCAGGGTTCGGTGTTCCAGTACTTATATACTATTAACTTATAGCTATGGTTATTTGTGTAGGTTGAGGGAAAATTTTGCACGTACTTTTGTCTTACTGCTGTAAAAAACACGGTTTTTAATATATTATTTGTTGGTCAAAAGTAATCCTTTCTCACCCTAGGGAGGAAAAGAGTCAGCTGACGATGAGATCATAAATTGTTCGATATTACAATCTAGAACAGATGAAAATACTTTGATCACTTTGATGAAAATACTCTTTGATCACTGCTTGCAAAACAGATATTTTCCTTAAATGTGACGAAGTCTTAGATACATGGTTTCGTATCAAACGAAGAAAAATCAAATGATGTTTATGCTATGAATACACTATAAGAAACCAATAAATAAATCTTAATCATCTGTTTGTTTAATAACAAGAAACACTTGAAATCCATTTTATGATCGAAGTCTAAAGTAAATACACTGTAAAACACTATTATGTTTGTAATATTGATATTAAAATTATATGCAGTATAACGAAAAATAAAGTTCGACACCGGGACCAAAAATGTCATTTTTGTCCTCGCACATTTTCCGAACTCAGTCATAAAATTTGACCTCGGATGAAAAAGTGACACTTTAGGTCATAAAGAGGAATCACGCAATTTTTGAAACTATAATTACAGATTTTATTTTGAAAAGTAACAATCGTGTGTTTATCTTTATGATTAGAGCCACCAATAGTCGTATAAACGAGATGGAAAGACATAGAAATGACTTTCACGAATGCATGAATGTGCTGCAAAAGGTGACGTTTCAACAATTGTAACTTATTTCAGTTGTGCCAACTGTTCCAGTGCTGCCACTTGGGGCGTAGGGAGGAAGTGTTTATTAGACAGCTATTGCCAACGAATCCGTCAAGCTAACGCTACTGTCCACCCAGTCGTTTCTGCTCACGTTTTCCCTCCATAAACACATTCATACATATCCATTTAATTGATTTGTTATTTTTTGAACTCTAAAATTGAATGATTACTTTTAAAATGATTTAATTTAAACTTAACAAATATGTTGGACAAACATACATTACGTCAGGATAACTTTTTAGCAAGGAAAAAAATATACACGGTCTTTTCATATAATTAACTATGTTTATGTTGCAAACATGACTAACCCATTTCCTAAAATACTTGGATTCATTACTGAAATAAAAAATACCCAATTAAGAAGTTTTTTGGATGAAACGAACTTATAATGGTGTTCAGTTTTATACCAACTTCCATTATTCCTAAAAAAACTAAAATAATAAAAACATATTTTAAATAAGCTAAAACAAACTTTGATACATTTTTGAAGGAATTATGGGTAATTTATTTAATTAAATAAAACTGAAATTAAATTTTCTTATGAGTATGACATAAAAAAATCTCCGTACCTCATGTATATACGGTGTCCATGAAAAACGTTTCAGGACTTCGGTGAGCGATTAGGTACATTAAAAGGAAGAAAAAGGATCCATTAGAGGTATGGCCTAAAACGCTTATTTCTCGGATATCCGTTATTTTGTATTTTCAACAGAATATTTTTTATTTCAAACATATTTTAACGGATTATTTTGAAATTTTGTTATGTGTTTTACACTAGTAGATTATTAAAAAATAACTAGCATGATCCAAGCTCAAAATCCAAAATGGCGGCCATTTAAAATTTTAAAACTTAAATACTTTGTTAACGGTAAAATTTAAAATGACTTCCATCTTGGATTTTGAGCTTGGATCATGCTAGCTATTTTTTTAATAATACCAATCTACTAGTGTAAAACACATATCAAAATTTCAAAATAATCCGTTAAAAAATGTTTGAATTAAAAAATATTTTGAGAAACATACAAAATGGCGGATATCTGAGAAAATAAGCGTTTTAGGCCATACCTCTATTGGAACCTTTTTCTTCCTTTTAATAAACCCAATCACTTCACCGATGTCCTGGTACGTTTTTCATGAACACCCTGTATATAGATATGAGAATGATCACCTCTTTATTAAGTATTCAGTGACGATAAGCATGCTCGTAGCTGTCCGGTCATATCATGGCACGAGAACATAAGTGTTGTTCGGTACCTCTACTGACCCTGTGGACGGTTAGTTTCAATATTTACATTGATGCCAATTTTTGTACCTTTTTCTTTCTCCCCTTATACATGGTATATGGAGGAAGTATTGTTTTCGTCAAGATTTTTGAATTCATGTTGAGAGTGGATATATCCGTTTTGGGTCCTCTGAATCCAAAAAGTGGGTTTCGTCGTGATGTCTGTCGTCCGTGTGTCTGTATGTGTGTGTGTGTATGTCTGGATGTGTACGGAGCCACAGCCTACCCCGTTGGTCCGATTTAGATTAAATTTGACATGTATGTGTATATTTACCGTATATCCAGACGTTATTTTTTCATTTTTTTGAATTTTTGATTTTAAATGTAGTTCACCCCTAAAAACCTTTAAAAACGTAAAAAATCCAAATTCCTCAAAAACGGCTCTAACGATTTTGATTAAATTTGATAGTTTATTGTACACAGAGTACTAAGTAATATGACACCTACCGCATGTCTGTTGAAATGACGGTTCAAAAGTTAAGGGATTTTAAATGTCAAAAAATTAGATTTTTAAATTTTCAGCGATAACAATAAAAGTAAAGTATTATTTGACTGGCACCATTGAAAACAGCTTTAAAAACTAAACAAATTAGTATTTTTAATTATTTGTCTAAGACTAACGGTTCCAGAGAAAAGTTAAGTTTACTGTCCGTGATAAACGCAATACGTTGTCTGAAAGCGCTCAATGTTATTCTTAAGGAGAATATAAACAAATCAATTTCTTCTTTATTTTCCGGCCGTTTTCCATGAAACTTGGTAAGAAGCGTAAGGTCAAAACACCCAAAAAACCAACTCAAAAAAGCTTGGCATTACCGAGGGGGGGTTCCCCCATACAATTCGAACAATTAATTTAAATTTGTTTCTCTTGTTGTTATTTTCAGAAATTGGATGATTATTTTTGAAACAATAAATTTTTAAATGATATTTAGATGAACTTTAAAGAATATGATTGTTCAATTACAGATTGTCGTAAATTTACTTAAGGGAGAAAGTATGTGTCAGTCCACTGATAACGGTTAATGTGTTTTGCAAATAAGAGATTTTTTAAATTAAACTGAATTTGAATTGAATTGCGCTGACATCAGCAGATGTTATTTCCATGTGGAACTGTTTACACCGCACTGAAACACTTGTCACCTTTGTTTCCGAACGCAAATACCTCAAGCCTTGGCGTTAACGTGTGGGGAATGCGTTTTGGTCGCTCCCTTTCACCCGTCCTGCTATATATTCAAGACGCTGGTCAAATAAATTGAATAGGTCTCGATGACGCGTCTTGCTTTTTATACCATCTGGTGTGGCCAAAAACTGTGAATTTATAGCACCGAGTGGTTTTTGTTTAATCTTTTATTCATTTGTCAAAAGGAAATGCGACCCAAATTGGGCTTAAGAGATTTTTCAAGTTTTCGGTTAAGCTTTCTAAAAGCAAAATCCCGGAGAGTGGGAATAAAACAGGGAATTAAATATATAATAGTAATTAAACAACATCGTCTCTTCCGTGCAAGGTTTATGTTACAATCAGGTGTAAAAGTATAATATCACTTGGACTTCCGCTCGACCCACACTCGGTAACAATGCTGACGTCATTAACCCTCCTACACTCCTTTCCTGTTTCGTTTGTTACATTATAAATTACATTGTATCTTCCTTACTCATTTGTTACGTTTTTAACTAGCTGGGGTGTTTTTTTTTATTTTAACATGACAATAGTTGATTTTTATTTTGTTGGTTTATTAAAAAACTCATTTTCTAACAGGTATTTTTTAGAATTTAAATACCACTGAATTTTTTATCACAGAAATTAGCTTTTATTTAAAAGACATGGCTGTACATAACGATGTAATTTTTTAACTTCTATGTACCTATATTATATTGGTTAATACATATTGAATTACCTTATAACACTGTACGAAAAATAGGTTAAATCATGGATATGTCTAATGTTTTCAATTCTACTTAACAGCTGTATGACGTCATTAACCTAACTATGACATCATTTTATTGATGTTTTTGACAACCCTACTTTCAAATCAGCACGTATACAAAAACTACCATGAAGTCTTTAGTTGAAATATTTTAATATACTTACCATATATACTGAGATAGACATGTTACTAATAGTATGTAATGTAAAATAAGTGTTATTTAGTACAAGCTATCAGATTAAATACTTTTTAATTTAATTTTAGCTATTTTTCAATTGTCTATTTTGAAAATTCATAGAAAAACAGTATTAAATTACAAAAAAATGGATAACTGAAAAAATATATATTTTACATATATACTGCACTTGCTGCAGAAAATACAAAACCTAAATGTTCCTTAAGAAATATTTTTTATTAATGTTTTGTTAGTAAAAAATAATCTATTACAGTGTTTTTATTTTTACCTTTATAAAATGTCTGAAAATTAGTTAATTGAAGTGCGAATTACGACGCTATCATTGCCCTCAGTATCAAAAACATCCCTAAACTACAAGAGGGAGAAGAGAGAATGGCTGACATAACGTAGCCCCAGATGTTCAAGATATACTCTACGACGTCGAAATATGTGAGGGAAATTCGTTTGCGTGGCTTTCTGAGCTGTAAAGCCTGCCTGCTTGGATAGGACTTGCCCCATAACACTTTCGTGGGCTTAAACTCTTCACTTATACGACAATATTTATTTCTGGTGTGAGAACAAAATTTAGGCGATACATTGGTGAGATTTTCTCTTCGTACAGCCTAGTTATTCAGTTCTACAAAATGGTTTTAAGAATAAAAATATTTTAATTTTTTGAAGGCTTAAAGTTAAATAAACTACTTTTTCTATTGTTGTCAATGGTTATATATATCACTGGTTTGAACCTCCGTTTTAGTTACCATTTCGATAACCTGTTTTTAGATAGTGTAATATGAGTTTATAAAATGACATTGAACAACTAATTTTACAAACTTATTGAGGTCACTTCCTCCACGCGTTTAAGTTGCAAATTTTGTTATGTTTTGTGTCTATCTACCTTTTCAGGAGTTTTTAACGAGTTTGACGGGGATAGGTCCAAACCACAGTCCTGTTACTACCCGACGTCAACCTGTTGTTAGGATGCAATATTTACTTAGTTGACAATGTGGGAACTGCGTCCAGATTCGACTTTTTTTGGATTCGATCCGGCTACCTTATATTTGAATGTGGGCCCTCAGTGCAGTTTTGTTAAAATAAATTTGTAAAAATCTTCAACATAGTTCTCATGTTTTAAAGTTATGTTTCCAAGAATTGATTATTGATGAACGCTACGCTTCTCTCAATGAATTAAAAATTAGTACTTCAAGGTTTTACAGGATAAAAGATCCCTATCACATGGAAACTAGTTAACTTGACGGTTTCATGCATTCCCTTTAAACATGAACCTTATCCTTGGTAGCTCTGGGCTCTAATGTGCTATCAACGTTAAAAGTATAACGCGATGTGCAGTCGTAGGTTAGTGACCGCAGCTGTGGTTGAGAGAAAGATACACCGCATCTACTCTGCGGTTTTTCTAGTATGTGACCGCGGTCAGTTTTATGTAACCTTAATTCACCATTGAAATATGCGATACGTGAGCGGGTTTCAATTCCCTGTGGAATAAAAAAATATTACACGAATGTGTATTTGTTACTCTATGATTTTAAATTATTCTAAGCAACAGTTTATTTTGATTGATGAACTCTTAAGGGATGGTGGTCCTTCCATCACCAATCCATGCACCAATCGTTTTGAAATTATTCACCAAGTTTAAGTTTAAGTTTTGTGTTTGGACATACACTGAGTTTTTTAGCGTTTTAAAATTATTTTACAAAATAACTGATAATAATTGAACTTTTTTAGTATTAGAACCTTTTTTGAGCCACATCTCATCAATGTACTTCCAAAGTTTTACATTGATACTTTGATAATTAACGTCACTACAGACGCCAAGTGAAGGTATGTTCCGCCAGAATTTAACATTGCTCTTACGGGACTAAAATTCAAGATGGCTACCACTGATGCAGACTCTTGTGTGTACAACAACCTAGTAGATACTGTAAAACAATTTTCAATAGAATCGGCCTGCGTTTCCTGAGAAAAAGGAACATAAGTTTTAAAAATTATTGCAAAACCAAAATTTTTGAAGACACACATTTACATGATGGGTCAAGCCCTAAAAAATCCATGTAAGCTTATTTAAAAAAATCCTATGCTAGTTGTAGTTCAAACATACAAGTTTTATACCGGGTGTCTCACCTAAAGTGAACCAATAGCTACCTTTTATACTATGCATATTGCAGAAAACTTCTTAAGGGGACTCCTCTTTATTTTTTAGAGGATTTTAAAATTGATTTCAAGTCAAAATATGGCCGCCTTTTTTTAATATGGCGGAAAACTTGAAAATGTCTAACAGAACACTCTATATTTATGGTGTTTTTGGATAGAACGTGTACTTTTAAAACATTTTTCGTAATAATTTTTGCGAGCTACCGTTAATAATCTTCATAAAACTACTGATTATCAGATTTGCATAGTTACGTTTACGCCAAAATTATCAAGGTTAAAAACGTCTTAAAAATACAAATGGTGTTCCGGAAGAAATATTTACATTGTCCGCCATATTGGAGAATGGCGGCCATATTTTTTCGGATTCAAAATCTATTTTAAAATCTTCTAAATAAATAAAGGGGAGTCCCTCTTAATATGTTTGCCGTCATATGCATAGTATAAAAGGTAGCTATTGGTTCACTTTAGGTGAGACATCCTGTATAGAGCTGTGCTCAAAAAATTCCAAAATATAATAAATAACATTTTTACTGTACAAAAATTAATTATTGAGGGGCCACCTCCCCTTAAAATGCTGAAGTCAGATATTAGGAAAAGTAGTTTAGAAGATTTATTTAACAGTGTATTTAACCTTAAAGGTCTTAACCTTTAAAGTTAAATAGTATTCTGAAAGTTTCTGGTTGGGTTCCGGACCTAGTCACTATTTATAAAATACCTATCAAACTACACGGTAACATTAGGGTGTAATAAAATCACTGTTTGAACTGTTCAAAATATAAAAATTAAAATAAAATCAAGACGCACATACAAACATAACACAAAATTCACGCAATTAGAATTCGACTGGGAACCTGTAAATAGTATTTAAGGACTAGTTGCTACACCAAAAGACATTTCACAACGTATGAGAATAGTATTAATCACAGAATAATATTATTTCACATTAATCAAAGAATGCTATGTTACTCAACGTAGTTGTCTATTACGCAAAATGTTATGTATAGCTTTTATGGAGCCTGTTTCATTAAATATTTTACATTTTTGTTTGCCATTTTTCAAACCCTGCGAATATGTGATGGCGTTATTTAAACGGTTATTATTATGTATTATAATTATATGTTCATGATTATATACGTTAATATAATCATCAAAATGTTTAGGAAAAACTTTTGGTAACAATACCTTTTAGACATTTTTCTCAACAATTTACTAGCAAGGATAAACGAATAATAAACCCTTTGCTGAGTTAAAAGGATGACGACGTCACCAACACAAGGGCCTCTTAAGTAAAAAAAGGGCTCAGCTGGAAATGTATCGCTGCTTGCGCCCGTAACTTTCTGATATTGTGTAGATGCTCCTAGATAATAAACTTGAAGGAAAATAAAGAAACCTCACTAAAACTGGTTTGTCTTAGTAATTTTAAAAATAGTTATTATTGGGACGTATAAGAAACATACTATTAAAAAAAATTGGACTTAAAACTTTTTACAATAGGTGGATTTAGTTCTCGTACATTGTAATCCATGATAATATTAACATAGAAGAGGTAACCATAATTATATATTTATTTTTTAATGATTTAAAATTAGAGAACGATTATGTTACTTGCATAAATATTTTGTAATTGGACCTGTGAAACACCTTGAATGAATAATTCGTTAAAGAATCCCTTAGCAGCAGACCTCAGCGAATGATCGTTTTTTATGATTTACTTGAAATGACACGAACTCTCTCTTTGGAAATGACAAAGCAGGTTTGCTGCAATGAGAAATTAAAAAATTAAACTGGGTGTTTTATTATAAATTTTTATATAGATTTCAACTAGTTGAAGCTGTTTAACAAGATTAATCTTAATATCACAAATAATAAGGAAATTGTATAATCTTCCATAACAATAGCATTGTAAATAATTAGTCACTAGTTTTGCCACTACAAGGAACAAAAACTTTTATTTTCAGCATAAATGTTTTGACTATTAACTACATGGAAATGTATGAAATGGAAATGAAACATTAACATTGGATCCATAAGATAACGTACAGTGTATACCAGGTTCTTTTTCACTTTAAATAGAATAACGTTACAATAAGAACGTATAAATATATGAATGCAATAACACAAATAATAATATACATACTGTTTTAATGAACGTTATTTTTACATATAGGGAACTCAACACGAAAACACGTAGTCCCGGGTCTAGGTATTGACACGATGACTCCGGTAGAAACTCTATTTACTAAAGAACGTTCGTAAAAACTATTTCAATATTCATAATTCAGAGTGTCAATACTAGTTTACATATATTAAAATAATTTTTTCATTATTTTTTATTTCCTAACTAATTTTGTTACTAATTTTATCTTGTAATAATGACAACTTGAACCTTTGCAATTTCGCTAAATAAAGGCAAGCTCATTTATAAAAAAAACGCCAAAATACGTAAGGTTTGCTTGTGCATATGCAATATGTGTCCCTCAAAACATTGAGTAAGAATGATACTCCGATTTAAAAACCATCATTAAACACTCCTGGAACAATGCACTAATGTAGCCAACAATAAACCTGCATATAGAACAACAGAATAAATAATCCAACAATAAGCATGGATCTAGAACAACACACTAATGTAGCCAACAATAAACATGCGTCTAGAACAACGCACTAATGTAGCCAACAGTAAACCTGCATGCGGAACAATACACCAATAAAGCCAACAATAAAACTGCATCTAGAACAGCAGACTAATTAATCCAACAATAAACATGCATCTAGAACAACACACTGATGTAGCCAATAATAAACCTGCATCTGGAACAATACACCAACTAAGCCAACAATAAACCTGCATATAGAACAACAGAATAATTAATCCAACAATAAGCATGGATCTAGAACAACACACTAATGTAGCCAACAATAAACATGCATCCGGAACAATACACTAATTAAGCCAACAATAAGAATGATTCAGACACACCCTCCCAATCGTAACTGTAACTCATGACTTTATTCATAAGCTTTAGGCCATCATAGCGACGCAATTTTACTTTGCCTTCCTCAAAGCAGACATGGATGTTTCACCTTAGGGGGAGGCGGCGGAGTGGGCGTCAAGACCAGGCGATTCTGAAACCCACTCAACCGTTAATGCTCTTCTAGCTTTGTATTAAATAATATATTCCATTCACATGCATAATAAATACAGTTGAATAATTCTGAAAATTAAAATGATGACTTTTATTTAATTTTCTCAATGCTGTTTTCCATGTAGCTCTATGTTTTTATTCAAGCTATAATGTAATGGTTTATTTTCTGCAATTATTATGCAACATTCAGGGAGCAAATCCTTTATGCGAGAATGGATTACACGATTCAGTGTTTAAGAAGCAGTAATGCTGAGATTATGACAAAATATTAACCTATAATCTTAAACAAATAAATACAGTGACATATCAACTCTGCAATCAACTATTTAACATTAGTTTATTACTAGATGAATTAGAAAATTGCAATTAGTTAAACGTTAACATTATTTTATTATAATTTTAAATAGGTTTAAAATCAATGATCAATATAAACAAACTAATATTGGTTTTAATTTGAATAATAGGAATAAAAGTAAATAGTTAGTTAATAATTGTATTTATCTGGTTTTAATTAATTATTCATTTAATTTTACAGCTAATGGTTATTTATTTTTGTAAAATCGTCTTAATATGTAAATCACGCATTCTTTTACATTTCAAAAAATATTTTTAAGATAGCTCAATATTGAGTTTTTTGAAAGCTTAATATATTATTTTTATATTGCAAGGGTCAGTTTAAATGTAAAGTAACCTTCTCTAAAAGGTATTAGATATTAAACATATATACGGGTTGTTTCATACCCATAGGTATTTTCATTTTCAAGAGACATCGTTTCAAAAAGACTTCGTTTAGCGATACGGAAAGACTTAAGGACAGTAATTAATTGAGATAAGACTCATTTAGACTTTTCTATGATATAAAACATAGATAATGAAAAAATAATATCCAAGCAATGTGTAAACAAATCTCTAATTTTATTTTTTTGGATACACTTCTTATACATTTTAGTTTTTTCTTCTTACATATAGTTTATAAAGTAATACAAGTTAAAATATTAAACGTTACTTTACATAACTTTAGGTTAATACTATTAACCTGTTGAAATTTAATTTTTTAACTTTAACCAAGTTATTGGTTGGGTTATTGTAATAATTAAACTAATAGTTTTAAATTATGTGTAAGCTGTTTACAGACTGGTGGATTGTGTTTTGGAATAATTATTCTTTATCATATCTTTTTGTTATAATTATGAACCCTTCTTTCTCTATATTGTATTATATTCATTTAATATTTTCTCACACCCACCCTTCAATGACCCCTCTCAATTTTGACTCTATTAACTACATTTTAGGTAACTTTAAATAACAAGTCGATTTTGTGTTGCAATAAGTCCAGATTGTGGACCATTCCTTAAAGTAAAAAACCCCGTTGTCGATGAACACAAAAAAGTAAATTTTAATACGTAGCTAGGGTTTAAGCCCAATTTATTTTCTGTGAAAATAAATTCTAGCGAGAGAGTGCTGAGGCATCTGAATCATATTTATGTTGAGATGGCAAGTAAATGTATAGCGATCTGTTTGGTATATGGTTTCAATACAAACCATAAATGTTAGCGAAGGCGGGCATTACTCCCTGCAAACAAATATTTCTCCAATGCAACATGAAGCCTAGTTGTTGAACGTTATACATGTATTATACTGCATACATTTTTAGTTTTTTTTTAATAATTACGATGCAGACATTATAATTAAAATGTACAAAGTTGAAAATATTAATGGCATGAATAATGGAAAAGTTCAGGTAAACGAAGCTCAACATTAGTAGGTAATTGGCAATTTTTTTTTAAATTTTGGTAGCCCTCATTGTTCTGTAAAGAAGGTATAATAAAAATCACCATGGTGTAAACTTATATTTTAAGTAATAAAACGAATATATCACTATACAATTCACACTGTGATGGTAAGTCGTTTTAAAAATGTTAAGAAGAAGTTTGCATGCCAAACGTAAAATGATTTACCTCAAAAAATGTTTAGTGCATTTTATTTCAATTCACTAAAACAATATAATTTAAAAAACGAAAAATTATTTTATTGTGAACTTGTTGAGAGGGTTATTTTTTAATTTTAAAAATCCTAGAAATACATTAATTGTGATAATAAGTTTATTTTATGCCACAGGAATACAAACTATTTCTCAAATCGGGCAAACGAGGGCTTTTTCCTTCGCTTTATAAACTTGAAAATATCACCGTCCCTAACTCTGTTACTGTTTTCTTGAACTATTTATAATATATTAATGTTTATAATTCTGATTTTCCTTTTGATAAAATTCAACTAAATATAATCTTTTCAGCCAAACACCCTAAAACAGAAATACGCCCGTCACAGAATACCGGCAATCTTCATACCTTGAAATAAAAACACATCCAAATCATTCAAGGGTTAGTTTTTTATATTTTCATTCAATCATATTTTGAATATGCCACCTCTTGGTTAAGTTAAATTCCTATACTTTCCATAGACAATTTTCTATTAAATGGTCTTTAAAATGAGATATTATTTGATGGGGCTTACATTAAAAACAATATTATTATTATTATAAATTACCAGGGGGACTTATTAAAAAAATCTGTAAATAATATAATTTTGTTTTTATTTTAGTTGGAAAATATATTTTAATTGGTAATATTTTACGATTATCAAATGCAATGCAATGCAAATAAGCAAAATGCTTCAGTGTACAAGAAGTGTTATATTTAAAGGATAGCTGTAGATGATTTCAGATGGCGTGACGAGAAATATTCGAGATATTTTTACAGTTCATGGTCATAATGGTAGTGCGGTGCTTTGAGGAGACTATTTACAACACAATTGTCGCTATTTGTCAAGATAAGATCAGAGAACTGCCGCCACTAGATAAACAGAGGCCGACTCGGCGTCCGCAACACGACCCGAGGGCTTGCAATGCTTCCTCGCAGCTAATTACGGTCATTCAGGGTGAAATGACATAAATACACATAACATTCAGAAATTAACTGACGTTAAATAGATTATCAGTAAACTCCACATATAGATGTGCAATTTAAACCCATTTAAATATTGCAAAACTTATTGAAATGAATTTATAAGGTAATTCAGAGTCCACTTTATACTCTCAATGGTTACTAGATAGTTATTATAGTACCTTGTATATGGGAGTAACTTGAGGCACTTTTTATCTATGATTTAAATTTTACGAGACATGTGTTTAACTAGAGTGGTCAATTAAACATGAGTCACTTTGGTTATGATGGTTTTATAAGTCGATTTTCATTTAGATACGTTAATTTATAAAAAAATAACTTGAGACACGCTTTAAAAATCAAAGTGAGTAAAAACTAAAAAAATGCAATGGTAACTTAAGACGATATAATATTTTTAGAGAGAATAAGTTAATACAAAATTTACTTGCTAACAAATTGAAATGTCTACGGTCAAGAAAAAATAATGGATCACCTCAATAATAAGGAAAAAGCAAGTAGGTAAGTATGAATAATGTAAATTTATATGCAATGGAATGGATTTAAAATATTAAGAGCTTCATTTTACGTCAATGTAACAAATAATTGTTAAAAAATACTGCAAATAAAAGACACTCTCCAAGCACATGAGAATGGTCAGAAACTCCCGCAACTGTCAACAGGGATGTCGCTAGAAGGCAATATAAAAGTATTTCTAAATTGACTCAAGTTACCACACCATCTATAGTCTATTCTATTTACGGTGCTGTACAGATAACCCCACGACCTACTGAGAAAAATATTTATTTACAATAAATAATTTCTGTTAACTCTAATCAAGCGCGGCTCTTAGATTTTCGGGCTGGAACATTCTTTGTAAAATCTGTAGCCTAGAGCTAGCTATTGTCATGGATACGTCTTAGCTCTGGGATAGGGGTGATGGAAATTTTTTTAAGATGAAATTTTAAAACATAAGACCAACTGTTTAGATAAACTGAAAACATTCCCTTTAGACATATCCATTATCTAACCTATTTCCCCCAGGGAAGAAAATACAAACTTCTATATCTTAGGGATGTTTTAGTAGGGACCCTTGCGACTATACCATGAACATTCAAAACTGCTAACAACCTTCTTATTTTGTCAGAGAAATATAACTCTTTAGTATTAAAATAATCATAAAATAATATAAAACTAGAAATGCAAAATTATAGATTTTTCTGGACATATGGGTGTGCCCAGTCCCCTTAAAATTGTTGAGTGCCTGGTTAACATTTTTACTTACATTTAGTCCACTGACATAGAACCCCAATCTGTGCGTGGAACGTGTCAAGCAAAGGTATTAATGGACGGACAATACTAGCAGCATAGTGTGGATAAAAATGATTGGACACTCCTTAATTTCAAATCAGGGCCATTAGAAACTTAGGTTTGAATCCCATAACGCTTCCTCAGCTGATCTGCTCACGTAGTCTCGTATAAGGTGAATCAGCACCTGATTATCCAACATTTGTTATTAGGGGTGTATATTTGGTTTGGCTAAGCAGTTTCACTCATCAACGCTATCTACAGATCAGAAGCATCCATCTATCATGTACTAATATAATAATTGGATCAGCCAACAGTCAACAGTGGAGCTTAGCACTTTGCTACGGAAGTGCCTAGTCATGGTATCCGTTAACTTACAGAACAGTTCTACTAACTGCGCAACTATTTTTAGACTTGTATTCCATTTTAATAGTTTAGGATAAATAGCTGTTTCTGAAAAATAACAAAGATTATAGAATAATCCTTTCATGAAGCCTTTCACCTTAATTCCTGAATAGAAAGGAATGAGAAAGAATATTTCACTATTATCACCATACGTTTTAAGATTTAGAACCATATGTTATAATATATGTTAAAAAAGAAAAATGTACATAAAAACCAGAACAACAAAATATAGTACCAAAAGCGATAAAAATGTATAAATATTTTGAAACTATAAAGTAAATACTTTTCACCATGGACACACTTTTTGTAATTGAGTGTTGTCTACATACAGCCCAAAGCGCACCTGAGGGAAATTATGAAAGTGAATTTGTTGGGGAATATATCAAATATGTCACCTGAGAAAGTAATATTCAGGAAATGTCTAGAGGGCATTTTAAGAATTAAATAGCCAAAATTTTCCTCAGACAATTTCGTACTTACTATAATAATAATATGTGAAGGATATCCTTTCTCTTTTTAGCGAATTTCCCATAGGGAAGAGGCTATTACCGTAGGTCTTATTATTTATTTATATTTTTTCCCAATAAAAAAAATGTTTTTATGTCTGTATATGTGTATTATGTTTGTGTTGTATATGTAATTACAATATTTTGTATTTAATAAATTTATGTATATATATATATATATTATATTTTTTCATTTTTTTAATTTTTGATTTTTAATATTACTAAATTAAAAAACTCCAATCACAAAAACTCTAAATTTTTTAAAATTTTTTTTTTATCTCGATACTAAAATTTAACACATGTCTGTAAAAAATGTTAAGTTTCTTTTAAATGTAAATAAATAAAAATTTTAAATTTGGAAAACTAAAATGTATATATTTTGGTTACCATAAAATTAAAAAATTAAACAAATTAGTATTTTGTATTGTCTAGTGGTTAGAGAAAAATATACTCCCAATAAACGCATATTTTTAAACAATTTATTTTATAAAATATAAAAAAATCAATTTTTTTATTTAAGATGTTTATGAAACTTGTATAATGTTAAGCAAATAAAAAAAATAAAAAACTTGGTTTGTGTTCCCCAAATATTTGCCATCAATCTTATGGAGAATAGGCAATAAGTAATTCTCATTTAGACAGATTTTTTTAAATTGTCATTTTTATAAAATTGATTTGGAAATTGCTGAGTCCACTGCGACGGGGGTATTTTATTTATTCTGTCAACTCATTTCACACTATTTTGAACCATTCTAAGCAAACATTAATTCTTTGTTTGAAATTCATTATTGGTGATGGTTGATTTATGTTATTTTTTATTTTTATTGCGGACATAAGAATTTCGCGGTCTTTGAGTCTCTGTGACAAGTAGAATGTTTAGTTATAGGTTTGTTTGTAAGTTTTATGACTGTCTTAAACCTTTCTATTCAGCTTTATACCGGTTTAGTCCGGATTATATGTTAATTGTGTTATGTTTTAGATATTAGTTCACCTGAGGACGGGATCAGATTCCAGATCCTAAAACACCGGAAAACTTTGTTTTACATAAAATCGTGATGGAAAATGTCCGCAATAAAAATCTAAATAATCAACATTAATCTTCGTATTTCTAAAATATTACTACAAATTTTCTTACATTACACTTGAAAAATACCAAATTATAAACATTTTCTTTGTTTATAAAACTAATTTAAAATGTAGATTGTATCCATTTATTGGTTTAGTGTAAAATTTAAAATAAAGAAACTATTATAAAAAATCTGTGCCATAAATAAGTAGCTAGTCTATATTTTAAATACGTTAGGTCTATTTATCATCGCATTTACAATACAGAGTGTGTAAACAAATTGTAGTCCTTGATGGAAGTACCAATAAGATGTGGGCTACGTACAAAGTAATACAAAAACTATGACCGAACAGGAGAAACTATATTGCTATGGATATATAATTTATGTGACTAAATAAGTATCGATGCTGTTTAACCAGAAGAACTCTTTTTTCTATTTTCATACTTTGAAACCTAGTAGCAATACCGTTTGGTCTTGCCCAAGAGCCACAAACTTAACAATAACTCACTAGCTCTAGATAAATGACTAAGGCACTGGGTTAAATTCCATAGCAAGGGAGTGTATTGATATGTATATAATTTTCCAAAATGCATAGTGCTTAGGGGCAATAAATCAAAATTCATCGGAACGCTGATCGCCGGGTGATATATGGGCAGCAGGAAACCAGCCGTGACTTGACTGGGACGAATTGGAAACAGGCGTCCGCCGTTTGTTGTGAAACTTTCCAAATATAGAACTTGTCCAACTCGATTATTTATCTAGAATTGTGATATCGATGTTGGTGCAGTAGTCGAAGTAAGGAGAGTTAATAAAAATATATTTAACTAGCTTCGCCAGGTCCCCCGTGGTTGTAGTCGGTAGTCCTTAGTAATTAGAATACAGTTAATGGCGGTGTAGGGAATGTGCTTGTCAAATTCCATACCATTACAAATAAAATAACGTAACACAGTAGCATAATGTGCAAGAAGAAGTCACAGTTAAAAATGTTAGTATTTACTTCCATGTGGGAAATAGGTTAGACTATGGATATGTCTAAAGGTAATATTTTCACTTCATCTAAACAGCTGTTCTTATTCTTTTATATTAAAAATGCAATACAAATAGCTCTTGCAGTTTCTATGGAAACCTGTTCCATGTTTTCCATCTTACAAATTACCAACCCCCCCCAGAGCTAAGACATATCCATGTCAAAAATGTAAACTGTTTAGTCACTCACATTACCGTAAAACCAAAAATGTAAACAAAATAAAAACATAAACAAATGACAGTGCTTCGATCTGTGCAGTATAATGAACCTTACAGTATTACTATGGAGCTACTTTAATATATAATAGTAAAGCAATTAGCTGTTTAAAAGAAAATAGTTATAATGTAAAAAGTTCTAGTTCCACAGTATGAGATTCAGTTTGGGCTCCTAGGAAGAAACCCAATTTGACCTACAACAAAATTGATGATCCACAAACCTATTCCACGAAATTTTATCTTAGTGTATCACTTTTCATGGCTAATCGTCCAACAGTGTCCGAGCACATAAACTTCAAACATACAAATATATGTATACATACAAACATCCTATTTTATAGATATAGATTTGGCAATTTTTCTAAAAAAGATTATGAATTAATAAATATAAAATTGAAAATTATGTAAAAGTCTGTTTTCACGTAATCCATTCCGTTACTAAAGGTAGTTTCGGTTCCTTTATGGAACAACCATCAGACCTGTCAAGTAGCAGGTTTGTGTGGTTCTCTTCATTATTGAAGATGGTCATTGTCTACACTCATTTAATACCCGAATAATTGGACGACGAACACAAAAAAACACCTTCTACTAAAAGAACGAACGATTAACACAGCAACGCGTATATTATAATGTAGTATTGGTATTGATATCGGTGTCATTTATTGGTTGTTATTCGCTGCAGACCTGATCATGGTTCCATACAGGGACCCAAACTGTGTTGTTGCCATTAGAGACGGATTGGGTCACGTGAAAGTAGGTATTTAAATCACTTTTAGTTTTTCCTTGTTTTATGGAGGCTATAGATTACTAATAACTTTTTTTTATTAATTGATTGTTTACTTTTACACAATTATATTATGGCGACTAATAAAATTAGGAAAAAAAATCTATCAGTTGAAAAAATTAACAATAAAGAAGAATTATACATATACATTAAATATACTGAAGACAAAGCCAACATACTGAACATAATGCAAACACAACAAAATAACCTAATTTTGAAAAAATCAAAGAAAGAGTTACATGAAAATTTAAAAGTATTGTCTAAGTAATAACACATCATACTTCATCAAGAAAAAAACATATGACTTAAAAAAACACTACACTGTTTAGATATACCGGATTTTATTTTTAAGGATAAATGATTACTGTGACCATGGGGTAATCCTTGAAACACGTGTCAGAATTAAAAAAAATTAAAATAAAAGGTTACTTTGGCATCATTTATTTCCTAATTACTAATAACTTGTTTAAATAATGATACAATTTTTCTGATTTAATCTAATTGTAAACTAACGCTAAATAATAAGCTGAAAACTTAATTTTCTCTATTTATTTAAGATTTCAGGTTTATATTTTGTCGCGATAAGTATCATTCCAATTAACACTGAATTCTCCAGCACATACAAAGGACGATATTTCTGTTCTAACATTTAACTATATTCAATAAAAGAGAGGGGTTATGTGTTCCCACTGTTTTGTGACAAGACAGAATTAACAACCTAATTAAATTGAAACCTTACCAATGCTAATGCTGTCCTTATTCCGCACGAGTTTAGACGAGGCAATTGCAGATTTCTCGGAGGTTTCCAAGTATGCGTTGTCCAGAGGCGCCTTCGTTTGTCAGAGGCTGTGATATTATCGTTATAAATGAAGGTAATTATGTTGTAAATATCACGCTCAAAGCCACCGCCCATTAGCACATGAGTTATCACTGCGTGAGAATTATTCACCGAGATATTTGTGGCAACCGCATTCCCAACTTTTACTTTTCCATTTCTACTTCTCCATGTTCTAATGTTCATAAAATCCATTTTAGGCTTAAAAAATTCTAAACCATTTTTCTAAGTACAAACATGTACTACTCATATTATTTGAACACATATTTAGTACACTATTAACACCTATCAGTTAGTGTGGTTTCCAATATTAACTTTTTTAATAATAATATTTCAAATAACCACTAATTTAATAGTAACAATTTCAAACCCTAGGTGTACTAAAAGTGTATATTTCATCACTAGGACCAAAAATGGAAGTTTCTGGTGTGAGCAAAAATTTAACAGCCGAAGAGTGCTGAGGCTGTGCAAGTATATACCAAATAACAAATTTTGGGCGGTGTGATGAACCATATTTTCGTCATACTGCAAATTAATTAAACAAACTCGTGAAACATAATTACTACCTGATTTTTCATCAACAGTAGTCGACCATTTTTGTCACTCTAGACTAATCAGCTGTTATGTTACTTAAGTTGTAGCAGTTCTTTCTTGATTCCTAATTGGTTTTTTAGGTTATGTCAGTTAGTTACTGACCTCGAAACAAAAGTATTATCAACAATGGTGTTTTTTGGCCTAGGACTAAAAAAAACATTATTTTTTATTCTGTTTTGCCATTGGCAGGCTCATCTTAAGCTATGGAACATGGAAGTACACTGGTTTTATGGATTTTCCCATCAAAATTTTTTGGCCCGTCACCTCTTGCACCGAAGTCCAAGACGCTAACCATTAGGCTAGCAGATGCCAAAAAATCATTATAATAATAGGTGTTGAAAGAAAAAAAATATTTTTACTCATAAACACATGTTTTTAAAACAGCTGGGTTTGAAGCAGTATGACAAAAAATGTACAGACCGCTAATTAGTTAAACTACTCACACTCGCAATGGCAGAAGCAGTCTGTAGTCCTGTAGCATACGAAGGTCGGCTTCGCATGTTGGCAAATGCACTGTAAACATCCCATGAACTCATTAACAAAGTAACATTATTAGGCTTCAACAGCTGGCTCAAATAATTCACACGCTAACTACCTCACTTTGTCTTGTTACGAAAACAATGCTAACGTCTTATTGTCTTTTTGATAAATTATTATTATACAGGACACGTGCACATAAAAATAGATCCTTATAACTTATGGCTCTCAGAAAACACAACAGTCACTACAGAAATTATAGCTGGTGTTTGTCGAAACGGATATTGGTTCACTGACACGAGAAAATTTGTTGTATAGTATATTTAATATAGTGGGTTAATATAGGTGGTTTTTTATTATAGGCTATCAGTAACCCTCTACTTTGTACGACTGTAGGATTGAGTTTAGAGCAGAAAGATTATCATACGAAAATGTAAACCTGAAACTAATCGGTAAAAAGAAAATAAATAAAACACAGTTTTTAAGAAAAAAAAATACAAACATCACTAATTTAAATAACCAGAGCAATCAAAACTTACACGCAAAGAGTTTTAAACAAATGTTTTTTAGCGTTGGTGTTTGTATGACAAATTTCTACAAGTTAAACTACTCACACTTAAGAAACAGCTGTTTGGCTTTCCAGTAGCATAGACGGCTTACCATCCTGCACTGAACATTCATTAAAAAAAAAGTAAATTATTAGCTCAAAACAGCTAAATAATACACACGCTAACTCACTTTCTTGTTACGAAAACAATGCTATTTATATATTTTTTTGTTTTATTATATTTATTATAATACACATATTATAAAAAAGCCTTATTAAATTATTTTGCTGATAAGAAATTACTGACACTCAGAAATTTGTTGTATAGTATATTTAATATAGTGATATATTTTTATATATTTTTAGTAATGTTATTTAGGTGAGCAGTATCTAATATTTCACAACGACCGAAAAAGAAGAAATAAATTTAAAAGAAATATAAATATCGTTTTATTTATTTACTTTATAAAATTAAGCATTACTTTACTTTACTTTAGCAATGCATAAGAAAATTTCCATACCATTATTAGTACTACATATTACTAAATTAGTTATGCGTTAAAACTACTTTTTCAGATGGCATGATTTCGAAATGCGTGTAAAACCAATGACCAATATTAACTAACTAATATTTAATGATTGTAATTCAAGAGCTGTTTGTTTTTCTTTCCGGAGAATTTCTAGCATTGAAAGAATTCTCTGGAATGTAGAGAGAATACATGAAATAACTCCCATTGTAGTCAGTTCTCCAGTTTATATGGAGAAGACGGCGTAAAATGGCTCCTGGAGCGTTACAGATAAACAGACAGACGGACACAAGTTGAGATAAGACTAGTTTCGGCTTCTCTAACGCACGAAACTTAAATATAACAAAAAAATGAATAACTCTGAGCAATGTACAGACAAAACTCTAATTTTATATAAACTGAATATTGAAAATTGGACATGAAATAAGAATTAATTTTGACGGATCGGAAACTAATATGGAAAATAAATGTGTTTGAAGTGGTATGGTAAGGGATTTTGGTCTTATGTAGCATTGGTATAGACCAATAGGTCTCCTCCAGCAACTTCCTCATATAATGATACTTCTGTAGTTTTGGTATAGGTTTTTGGTCTATAGTAGAACTCCGGCGTAAAACACGCCAATACAGTAGTTTTGGACTGATGTTTATCCGTCTATATGCGCACTGACACTGAGATAAGTCCAATTTATCTTTATGACATTTTTGTTCAGGGGAAACTTTGAAATTATTTCGACCTATTCGCTTTTTAGGTGTAGGTCGCAAAACAAACCTGAAAAATACTCAAATTAACCGTTTTAGTGATTATAATCAAAATTTAACAGCTTAAAGATATTTTAGCTTTAAACTATATAGGTACAATAGAGTTTAACGGACAATATAAACTGTGTCATTTCAAATCTTATATTACAATACTAAACGTGTCCTCTCATAAAGAAAAAAAACGATTCGATTGAACACCATTATTCATCCAGAACCAGCCCGGGGAACAATAAATCAACCTCTTAATCTCCATTAAGTGATTGTTGCCTGATTGATGAGGGATATGAAATCTTGGTAGTCATCAGCGAGTCGAATTGGAAATTGGTGGCTGTTGAGTGGAGAGAGAGGGATTTAGAGAGGCGGGTGGGAGAGAGAGAGTGTGATTATGAGAGGAAGGAGAAGTGGCAGGGTTTAAGGTTGTGCATCCAGCTCTGTTATCAACTGGAATACGCTAGGTTGCAGCACAAGTAACCACTGGTCGTTAAACTTGTCCGTTCTGAGGTCAGATTGACCTCATGTAAGTAAATCCCACATCAATGAAGGTCATTGGTTCAATTCTGAGAAATATATTAGCATAATTTTGAAATATTTCTATGTAACCGGTCAAATTGTCTTTGTAAATTCGGCTATTAAGTAAACGGATTCAATTTTACTGGCACGGTAAGTTAGGAGCACCGAGCTGGCCCAATAAGTTAAATGTTGCTGGATCGAAACAAGTGATCGACTCCTGACAAATCATGGGCGGTCCAGCCTATGTGGTCATGCCGCTACGGTCCTTCGCTATCTTCAATTTACATCTCATGGTGATGGGTATTTGAACAACAACTGATTACATTAATTCTCATTACCTGCTTATTCATTCCGTACATTAGTTTCTTGAACATAGCAAAAAAAGGTACTCTAATGATTCTGGCAGAAGAATCATCCGGTCTCAGTCAGTAACAAAGCTACCGGGTGCCGGTTCCTTATCTATAAATATAAATTATTATAAATAGTATTGTTTAAAACAATTAAAATACCAATGTGACATTGTCGGATGAAGCCACGTGATGGATATAGGGTCAGTAATTAACAAGACAAAGAGGACGTTGTGGTGAGATGATTGGGCCTGCTTCGTCACCGGGGGCTTACAAAGGCCACCTGGCGGGGAACGGGGGAACTACGGTATAATGAGTTTATACAGGTGAGACAACTGCGGACAGTGTTATGCTTAGAGTTACGTAGACCCGAGGGAGCTCAAAACTCGAGCGGAAGTATTTACTTTAAGTTAACTCAGTTCCCAAATCTAAAACCGTGATAAAATCAACACGATTGTGATTAATCTTACAGCACCTAAATTTTAATTCAGCATTTATTCAAGTATTTCAAGTAAGCTAAAATATATTTTCAGCTTTGATAAAAACAGCGAACCCACAAAACTCCCCTTCAGTACTATAGCTTAAACTGGTCATGCTTTATATAAAAAAGGTGCACTAGTAGGATTAATTATTAATAAAACAATGAAAGTTTATTATAAAGTGGTAAATACAGTTTAGAGGACTAAATTTTTATTCTTTAAGATTAACATTTTTTAGAAAGTTTATATTTAAAGGTTTAGAATAACGAAAAAAGTTTCATCATAGTAGTGACTCCCACACTCCCATACAGCGTTACTAAAATACCTTTTTCAGCGTTTCAGAAAGACAGATAAAAAAAGATAAGACCCTTCTCAGCTTTTCTGGGATTTTAGAAGTTAAATGAACAAAAAATATCGTAATTCCAAGCAATGTACTGACAAAACTGTAATTTTAGACTAAAGCAGTTTGTTTCAGACTAGCATAAAATAAAATGCAAACCACTTTACCTTTCAAGGTCAACATTCCAACGACGAGCGGAAGACAAGGTCACAGGTCAAGGTCACCGACGCTGATCCGCACGTTTTAAAGCTTACTTGTTCAGGGTCATGTCAACAATGCCACTTAAACCCCAGCCTCGCAAAAACCAGCATCTGGCTCTCCATAAACACTGCTGTTGACTAACAAAAATACTGAATCCTCATGTTAATTCTGTAAAGTTTTTTTCCTAGTTTTTGTATTTAGAATTATTATAGTAAATTACCCGTTATAATAACTAACGAAACTTTGCATGTTGAATGGTGTGCGTACACATAATTATCTTTTATTCTTAAAAGCGTTGAATTGCGTTCTAGCGTTCCTTACATTAATTAGTATTTTTTTCAAATCCTCCAATTCCAAACTCTGTACTTTTAATTTTCCCACCAGTATCCTTTTTTCACAATTCAATGTTAAAATTAACGTCAGTCTGTCAGTCTAATAGTCCGTCAGTCTGTCAGTCTGCCAGTCAGTACGTTTCAATACGCCTGAGAATGCCCAATGGTTCATATATGGTTTCATATACTCATATATCATAGACTGACAGACTGACAGGCCGACATACATCAGTCCGAAAACTACTTGTTGGTTTCATGGCCTCAAAACGGATATATCCATTTTCAAATAAATTTAAAATATTTTCAAGAAAACAATACTTTCTCAAAATACTATGTGTTTCATATAGTATTTTTATATACTCTTAAGGAGAATATGAAAACAAATCAATCTATTCCTCATTTCTACGTTTTTCATGAAACTTAGTATATACAGTATAGGGTCACATTACCCAAAATTACCCACTCAGAACGTTTGGTATTACTCAGGGGAGGGGGGCTATGCCCCCATAAAATGCTAACAATAATTTTAACTTTTTTCTTTACTTGTTGTTAAATTTCGATACAATTAATTGTTAAATGGTATTTAAATAACAATTTTATAGCTTTTATATATTTTGTAGTCAATATTACATATTTTCCTTTAACGGAGTTGGGAACTTAAGCTCATTCATTCGTTGTGAAGTGCAAATATTCGTAATTAAGCGTTGTCGAGAGCAAACGCAAAACAACGTTTACTCGAACACCGCACAAAAAGCACTCCTCACCGCTCGCCGAATTTACCAAAAGGTTAGGGTTAAATTATTTGCCGTTCCTTATACATGAGTTAAATATTACTTTACATGACTCGGGTAGTATTTAAGTGTACATTCTATAGTTATTAAAGTTAAAAAAGTACAATACTTTAACGTGCTTGGCTAAAATGGATATGCAGCGACGTTTAAGTAAAAGCCAATCTAATTTCAATCCATTCAATCCAAATAATAATTTAATTTTGTATGATAATACTATTATTTTAATTATAATGCATATTGATATTTGCATTAGAGAAATCATTGCACTTACTCACATCTGTTTATATTAGCTCTTGTAAACACTAACTTATTCTTTTAATCTTCGTTCAATATTCTAATTATTCTAATTCATTTGGTTAACTGGTTGTTTACTCGAAATGAATCTATCAAGTTATTTATTTATGAAAGTTTGACGCTGAATGGAGTCATATACGAAATTTACGTCATTCAGTAATTTAAGACAAACACCATTCTCATGATATGTTGTATATTGGTCTTAGTATTTCAACAATCATGTATAAGTGTCGTAACAAACTTCTCATAGTCTTAGGAATAGAGACGTTATCCAAGGCTATTTAGTGGAAGAACCTAGCATCACTGACGTCACAGCTTGCCACTTATAGAGATGAGTTATAAGCTATAAGGTGGTCACAGGAACATTACAGGTTGATCCCGTGAAAGGTCATCCATCCAACGGACCAACGGGTAGGCTATGATTTTGGTGACCTTTGCTGGAACTCCCAAAAGTGGAAGTTGAACCATTTTAGGTTTATAAATTCAGGAATTTCCCTATAAATCGTATTACATCATCAAGCAAAAATTAAAAGTGACCTTATTACACCAAAATGACTCGTGAGAAGTACTTTTCAAAACAATTAGACTCATGTGGAATTTACACTCATTCTGGTGGTACGACCAAAAAAACGACTATCTTACCATCTGAAAATACATAATATATATGCTGTGGCATCATTTTTTCCGAGCCTTTAACGAAATTTTTCGAGTTATTCGACGGTGATAAATTCGGAAATTCAGCGGTATTTGTGAAAGAAGTGCAGAAATACTACTTATGCTATTGAGCTAAAGTTTGTTTAAAGTGCAAAATAAAGAAGGTTTTTACGTGGTGTATATACGACACAAAAGGAATTTTCAAAGCAACATTTTTGATTCAATAAAATATAAAATATGCAATTGTTAAGGGCTAAAAGGTTTCACAATGTACAAAAAACTGGATTGTTATCTTAAACAGGTCATTCAGGAAGCTTGCATAAAACAATTACATGTGTAACAAATACGCGACGTAGCGGATTTTAGTTACCCTACTGCCGCTTGTACCACCTTAGGTGGTTTTTGTACATTTTTTCATAATCTTATATATGTTTATCTTATAAAATCGCATATTTTATAAGATAATCGGATCAAACATGTGGTTTTAAAAATAATATTTTTTTTATTTCAAAACATTTTGTGAAAAATTTTTTCATCCTCGTCAAAATTCAGCTCAACGCATAAGTAGTTATACTCATTTCATTTTAAATTATCACTCATACATAATTCAAAAAAAAAAATTTAAATAATAAACAAAAAAATCAACACAAAAATATAAAAAAAAATAAAATAATTAATAATAAACAAAATTATTCAATTAATATATCAATAAATACAATAAGTATTAACAACAAAAAATATTTTATATTTTTATAATAATGCATTTTTTTCACAATCAATAAAAATTAATACAACACAAAAAACAACCATTTTATTTCACAATTAATAAAAATAATTTATTTAATACAATTGCATTTTAAAATTCTACATTAAAAAAATAAATTAAAAAAATGTATTGTATTTTTTATAATAAATAAAAATAATCTGATTATAAGTAAATTTTATTCTATAATTTTACTATTAATTTATATAATTTTTATATAAAATATAATATAAATGCTAAGTGATAAAATAATAAAATGTATAAATAACATAAGGTGTGATTAGGATTTTATTATTTTTTCGTTGTACTATAACCGGACCTTGAATCTATAACCCCCCCCCCCCCCCATTCAAATCAACAACCTCGCTAACACCTTCTCTGTCTTCTACATTTTATAGTATCTTTAAATTGTTTGTTAGTAAATTTTTTTAAATAAAAATTAATTTATTTTTTATATATATTTATGTTTTTGACTGTATTTTATAAAAAATATTTAAAAATATTTCATGTTATTATTCAATATCTTTTATTGGACTATGCCAACGCGTCTGTGTTTTAACTATACAACGTTTCTAGAGATGGAGAAACTCCTTCCGTTCCCAAGTATATAATTTACCTCATAATTTACATTAAAAATTGAAAAATTTTAAATTACAAATATTAATTATATCATATTGTCAATTCAATTCAATAATTGACAATCATGTTGGCCACCTCCATTGTAGTGCTTCAACTCTTAGTTGAGGCAGTTGGAATTTCAGTAAATTTTTTAAAATTATATATATACATACTTACCAAATTTCATCTAAGTCGAACCAACTGGATAGGATGTGGCTCTGTACACATCCATATACACACACGGACAGTCGCAATTCAATTTGTTTGAATTCAGGGGATATCAACAAGGATAACCACTCTAAACTCAAATTAAAAAATCTTGGCGAAAACAATAGGCTACTTTCTCTATATACTATTGTATAGATGAGAAAAAAAGTTGGATTTATGTGTTAATTAAGATTGTGATTTTGTTATAAATATTTATTAATAGTAATCCTGAGGTTTAATATGCATTAATTATTTCAAATATAGGTTTAGAAACAGTGAAAACTTTAACAATTTACTCTTTAACCTTTTTCAAAAGTGTCCGTGTTTAAAATTATTAAATATTTTGTAAATAATGACAATATAAACAAATATATCTTGATTTGAAGAACAGTTTAAGTAGAATATATAGTCTACACATCCTTGACGGCTTAAAGATGGTTCCTTTAAAACTGAAGCTAGTTGGCACTACTTGTAGCAGATAGGGTTACGTAAAGTAGGTATATAAACCACATTTAGAATTCACCCGTACCCCGGAGGCTAAAAATTATAATATTAAAAAAGCATTTCCTCATTCTAATTCGTTTTAATGTTTACATTGAACATTGTGTTTTGTTTTACACGCTGTGCTCTGAGAAAAGCCCAAACCAGAATTCTATTTTTTGTGTTGAGTGAAAGGTGAGGCCCCAAAACCCATTATCTTAGCTCCAGATTGGATCTTAAAAGTTATTGTTGTTTCTAAAACAATGAGGTTTTAACTCAGCTGGTACTGCGTCAATTACTGCTGCAAGATCAGTTGATCGTACGGCGGCTCAGGTCGACCGGTTTACATTCGTATTTAAACCAGCTGATGGAATCAACGAATTGGGAGTGAGTACATTAATTAAAGGGATTATTTAAATCTTCTACAGTTGCATGTCTGTAACTAAAAAAAACGCTAAATAGCTTCTATAGACTGGGACGTTGGCGTGTCCTGTCATCCAGCTACTTGGAGGTCACGAATTGTGGATACTTAATTTCGATGGTCGGTGGATGTGATATTCTCTGGTATGGATTAACGTCCGCAAAGACCATCTTCGTAATAAAAGCATTTCGTAATTCAGAGCAAAAAAAGTTCGTATCCCACTAAATGTGAAGGTCCATTAGATCCCAATGGCTGTTGGGCTAATAATTATTAGTCCTGTCTAAGGAACACGTCAGTCTTAGTCAGTAACACGACTACAAGATTGCACCAAAATCATCTACACTCAGTTGGTACATACTTGACCCAAAATACCTACCTGGGTAGGTCAAAATTTCTGAAATGTAAAGGTAATAATTTACCCTCTAACAAATTGTTGAATCACCAAAGGAGGTTGGTCCATATGCTCAGGAAAATCTGAACCAAGTCGGCTGAACTGTCTTTTGTATACTAGCCACAACTGAGTTAGAGTGACCTAGGCTGGATTCTGACATCCACAAAGCCTTAGATAGCTAAGAGCTTGATGGGTGCGTTAATGTTTCTGAGAATGAGTACATGACTAATTATCTTTTAACAAGGTAATTAAGTTGCTAATTAATTTGAGGCGGCAACGAAGAGATGAAACGTTTCGCATGTATACCGTCGATAATAAGTCATATAAATTAACATACAATCAGCCTTATGTGTTAATTGGAAGCTGCTGCCTTCATGATTCGAGCAGCGTCGGTGAAAACAAAACTTTATTACCATCCGAAGCGTCTGGCTATCTATGTAAGTTCAATTTTATTTGTGATTTATTGTAAAATCTCTCAAAATAGCAAGTTGAAATGACATACTACTATTAAAAAGCTTTAATCTAAAAATTAACGGGTTAAAATTTATTTTAACAGTTTTTGATTCGTAAATATACTAATAAATAAGGTATTTACGCTTAGTATTAACGTAAAGTGGGCGTAAATAGTTTTGATAGCTATCCACTACAACTTCAGATGGGCAAGGGGTTTAAAAATTTATTTTTCTTATAATATTTATTCAGACATTTTATTACTTTATACATAATCATAATTTGAGTATTAAATTTGATTCATTACTCATCTGTAATTAATCATCTAAAAAATTATACATCCCTTTTTGGAAACTTCCTAACAGCAATTTTGATGTATGAAATGTCTTCACAAGAGTATTTTTAAGTTTTAATTACACTTGTTGGATAGCATTAGTAAACATTTATTGAGGATTAATTTTACCATTTAAAAATATTCTGCCAATTACAATTAAAACTGATATCAAGGTTATATGTAGGCTACTATTATTTGTAAATATATTGGAGGGGAGATTATAACTAACTTAAAATAAAATAAAATATGACATGGGAACTTATTGTACAATATCATCAAGAGAGACAATTCAATCTTAGGACGACTTTATAACCTTAAAATGAAAAGATAATCACAACCAAATTTGACATAATATTACTGGTAATAGTAAGATACTTTTTTGTGTGCTTGATGTTCGGTGTCACCCTTTGGGGGGACGGCCCATAAATAGTGGGTTGAAATTCCTAATGGTAGGCTTAGGTTGATTTGTTCATCATATTAATGGCCTTGTTGAATTAAAAACAATGTCGCAAACTCGAAACTAAAAGCTTAATGCAAAGGAAAATCGCGGTTGTTTAAAAATGGAAAGCTATAAACTTATAATCACGATTATTTTGTATTAGATCGAAATTTTGATATCGTTTCAGGCGTAGTATTCTAAATATAAATACCTAGGTTTGGTTTAAGGAATTTTTTACATCGTCAAGACCTTTAATTTACATATAAACCTCAACTTAACACTACCTATGAGTCATACCCTATAGGATAGGTGACATCCGATCATCGTGTACGAAAAAGTAGCTGATAAATACCAAAAAATATATTCCAAATTTAGTTGTGATATCTCTTTTCGTTTTAAAATTATTAAGTTGTCCTAAGACTTAATTGCCAAATTATAGTAATTTTAGTTTTCTGTTGAAAGGTCATGACATACGATCCTGACAAAACGAGTACTTTAAATTAAAGTGTGAAAGACAAATTGACGCTAACTTAGCGTCTACTTAACATAACATATTCCAAGACAACAGGACCGCAGCGGTTCTACCAAAGAAGGCAGAGTGGCGGTGTTTTATATCCATTACTTCACGTCCGTGTTCCTGACCGGCCTGTGAATATATTACAGGTCCTCTCATCAACATTCTCCCTTTCTCTCTTACAACTCTCATCTTGTCTCTCTCCTCTAATGGACGTCTCTCAACTTATCACTTTATGTTATTTAAATCGTTCTAAGAACTTATACAAACTCAAGTAGACATTATTAGCTGAATAAAAGTGTTAATAAAATAAATAATTTACTACGAACCATTTTACGAACCATTACAGAAGTTAGTTTAAGATACAAAAAGCCTTGAATCAGGACTGTGTGACCTTAATGCAACGATGGAGCTAAGGATATTTTTTCGGATTGATAATTGCCTGGTATTTTTAATGGAATGGGTGAGCTTCATATAAGTTTGCTTCAAGAACAAAGCTTCCAAATTAAGTAAAATGAGTTTTTATAACAAATAACCTACGAGGGAGTACCAGTTATTTTGAGTACTTATTTATTATTTTGAGTATAAGATTTTTTAATGCTACAAAAATAGAATAATCTGTAATGCACCTTTTGTATTAAATATATGGCATGGGTGTCAATAAAGTAAATAACTGGAAATATATATTTATTTTATTTACCAAAACACGAATTACAAAGTAAATTTGACCGATTTTTTTATTGTTTCAGGTTCCTACAGAAGTACTTATCTCCACAAAGGAACATTATTAAGTCAAGATGTAATCAAGAAATGGCGGAAAATTTTTTGTCAGTGACATGTGACCTCTCGATGAATATCATTAAGAAGTGTGCCCTTGTGTAGTGAAAATGGAAATGACACTGGGAAATAGCGAAAATGCGAGTGTTAAAATGACATTTTAAGGTTAGGGAAATGGCGGCGGAGCAGCAACTGACCGATCAGCTGATCGCAGTGTCGACAACTCCCACTCCGCCGTACAACTACAGCTGGTTCAGTGTCGCCACCACTGCGGATCTAAATGCATTCTATTTCTACGAGGTTTGTTTCGCATGACTTGTTACGTTAAATTGAATTATTTACCTTGAAAGTGCATGGAAATGAGACTGCATGTTTATTTATGGCAACTGCATTCGTAGACGATCCATCTTGAAAAGTTTTTTCAACCGAAGCACGATTTTAATTTGGTAACTCACATTGAAATCTGTATTGACGTTGACTATTAGCTTTCCGCATAAATTAAACTAGATGGACTGGCAACAAGAAATCAGCTGTCACTGTTTTGCCCTGGAGACACAGAATGGAAATAACCATGGGATAACGACATTGTAACCTCGACAATTGTTGTGTTAAAGGGATAAAAATCTAGTTAATATTCAGATATTATACATTTAGTATTTTTAAAACTTTATAACAATTTATTTCAACTACGATTTTCTTTCTTTCAATTTAAAAATCTTTAAAAGTGGAAAATAACGCAGGCATTACTTCAGGCAAATTATTTATAATGGTGACTCTCTCTGAAAAATTAAGGTAGATCTCATACTATTAACAACATTTTTAAGAAATTTTACTGTTTTATATTCCTAAATTAAATATTTAGTGACACATGTTTGTAAATAACACACTAGACACTATTGTAGAATTACAATTCATTTTAAAGCAACAGGTTTTTCTCCTGATCCTTTTTACCATAGTTTAAATTTATTATTATTGCTTAATTACCCAAACCTGTTCAATATTATTCTTACTGTGTGTATTATGAATGTTTGATATTAATACCTTTAGTGAACAACATATAGAAATCAATGTATTACCGTGGTTTACCTGGCAATACCTAGTTCGGGCCTAATTTTTTGTTTGTTTTGGGGGCTTTTGTCATTTAAGCGCTTTATTGGAGAGTTGAGATTGTTTTTTAATGCATCACCTGATAGTTATAGAAAATCTATATCCATAGCCCCTCTCTCTTGAGGGGGTTCAGTAGGACTACATTAAAAATACTTTTTATATTATTCTTGATTTTTATTCTGATTACGAAAACATATAACATTATGGTTTTGTATAATTATAAGCAAAGAAAAATGTTCGAAATACTTTGACAAGAATGTACTAATTAATTTGCTATTCATAAATATTTCGAAAACTACAAACTTAATTTGCATAATCAATACCAACCACTTTTAGCTCGCTTGTACATACATATGTAAGTTTAAAATCATTTTCTTGAAAGTTATATTTGACTACATAAAGTTTCCTTTTTCTCAGAAAATGTCCAATCTAGAGCTCTGAAATATTTATAGGAGCTACCGAACCTCCTTAGATTCATCATAAAATACTCACTGACTTCCACTAGTGGATGAAATATAAATTCAATTAAAAGACAAAATTAATCTATTATTCACAAGTATTTGGATAATGACAAACCAAATTTGCACAATCAGTACCAACCACTTATAGCTCGACGTTGTCATAGAATATTGATTATATTCTTACGCAAGGAATTCGGAATTGTTGGACTTCAAAGAAATATGAGTGATGGTAAAGAAGAAGAATAGTGAAGGTCTGTGGAGAGAAATATACGGTCTCACGAGAGGTTTATACAGTGGACAATGTTAAAGAACGGCCTCCCTTCCTACGTCATCACTCTTCCTACCAGCGAGAGTCCAACCCCTCCCTCACATCTAGTGGAAGTCTTCCTGCATTCTGTATTGTCCTTTACAATAAGCGAAAACATTTAAAGTACACAATTCCTCATAATATAATTTTTTCGATCCATAAAATGTTTAATAGAAAACCCGTGTTTATTTTAATGTTTTCTACTGATATGTTTTATACCAGTATTATGTTTTCAGAAGGGCAATATTTTACTAGAGAATTCATCACAGCACCATTATATGTATTAGTATTTTATTGTTTATAATTAAAAAACAGATAAATGTCTAAATCTCGTATGACTTGTATCCCATTAGCTTCAGCACAGCTTCTTCTATATCAAAAGCGAACGCCAAGAGAAATATGACTCCAAGACAGGTAACAGTAGACAGTTTTGCCTGTTGATAGAACAGTTATTGATATTATTGAAACTGGACCATACAAAGCTCAATAAAACTTTTAAATTTCTGTGTATAACTATTAAAAGTAAATCTGTAACCTTTTCATAAAGATGAGTTTCAAAACGCATAGTTTTCACAAAAAAAAGTATTTCATTACTAGGCCTATATCATAATAATATTTTAATTGTAGAACTCTGTATAAATTTGATGCATAAAGAAAAAAAACTTAGAAGAAACTAGTAATAGATCAACTATTATCATATGCATTACTCTATAATAAAACACCAATATTATATATCTTCTTTATTCAAGATACCCTTTTTCTTAAGGTATTTTTGGCTGTAATATTGTATAGTTGTTATGGCTTAGTGTTTTCAACATCAATTATCCTCAATTATTGCGGATTCAAAAAACAAATGATTCTTCACAGTAAACTATCTATTTTACTCAATAACTACTTCAAGGCTGATTCTGATAAGGGTAGGAATTATTGAATATTATAAACTAAATATCAAAACAGATCGACGGTAAGAAGAAAAATGAAGTGATATATGACACAGCTTAACAATCACACACCATTGTTGGTGTAGGGACTGATGCAATACTGATTCGTAGCATTTTACAATGTCATCATAAAAGTAATACATTTGTGGGAATGAAAAACTGTTTAATGGTATTAGTTTATTTTAATAAATGCAAATTAAATTGATTTTACCACATTTTGTTTTGCAAATTTAGTATTTTAAATATATGTCTAAAGGAATGTTTTCGGTTCCTCTAAACAGCTGCCATTATAGCCATATGGCGTTACAAATTTTCATCTTAAAAATTGCTAACACTCCTCCAAAGCTTTAATAAATTACAGTTTTTAAATTACAGTTTAACCAAAAGTATTAATTTACTGATAAATATAATAATAAAATATGAAGGTATTTTGTTAAATAGTGTGATAAGTCAAAGTTTTAACGTTAGTGTGAGCCCTTTATTTTTGTAGTTTTTTAGAAATTAAACACCTCATATTCATTTTAAGAAATAATAAAAACTGAATAATTTGTATAAAATTAATGCATATATTCTTACTACAGTTACTACCATGCAACCGGTCGTTTATTCGAGTTATATGGCTTAGTTATAAATTATAATAGCAACTTTAAGTTAAATATATTTGATTAAATTTATAGATCTAAACTCAATGATAATGGGATGTCTACTATGTACAAAACATTATTCATTTAAATTTGACAGTAGGCTATTTATTTCTCTGAAATCACTTTAGAGTAGTTCAAATATTCAGTGAAAAAAGAAAATGTGTTGTAAAAATCCCTCAAAATCAGGTATTATGAGCTTACATTATTTAAAAGAGTTCAGATCACTTTAAAGTTAGTGATAGCTTTTTCCATATTGGATGTTCTCGTTCTCAAAAAGAAACGTTACTGAATGATAGACACACAAACAAAATTACTTGGATTGAGATAAGACCCATTTCGGTTCTTCTGGAGTAAAAATAACAAAAAAGTACCGTATTTTAAGCTTATATAGAAGGAGTTTAACGCAAATAATGAGTTGTATTACATTTAAGAGTCTGCATCAGTGGTAGCCATCTTGAATTTTAGTCCCGTAAGAACAATGTTAAATTCTGGCGGAACATACCTTCACTTTGGCGTCTGTAGTGGTGTTAATTATCAAAGTATCAATGTAAAACTTTGGAAGTACATTGATGAGATGTGGCTCAAGGGCATGACCTTTTAATATGTTCAAAAATTTAACTTGATATAAAAACAAAAATACAGGAAAAACAGGAATATTTTACAAAATAAATTATTATTTTTTTATTGAGAGCGAAAATAAGACGTTCTGTAATGTGGTGCCCTTGAGGACTGTAATACCTTTAATTTGACACCTCTTCCGTTAATTTATGACAATAGGTCAAGGAGATATAGGCGCCAGAATTTAACATTGCTCTTACGGGACTAAAATCCAAGATGGCTACCACTGATGCAGACTCTTAATAATTGTAATAACTTTCTTGATATTGGGTTTTTATGACTTTTTTGTAGGACGATTGAAAGTTTACTAATGCACATTTATGAAATAATAAAAACTGAATAATTTGTATAAAACTAATGCAAATATTCTTACTACAGTTACTACCATGCAACCGGTCGTTTATTCGAGTTATATGGCTTAGTTATAAATTATAAAAGCAACTTTAAGTTAAATAAATTTGATTAAATTTATAGGCCTAAACTCAATGATAATGGGATGTCTACTATGTATAAAACATTATTCATTTAAATTTTACAGATGGCTATTTATTTCTCTGAAATCACTTTAGAGTAGTTCAAATATTCAGTGAAAAAAGAAAATGTGTTGTAAAAATCCCTCAAAATCAGGTATTATGAGCTTACATTATTTAAAAGAGTTCAGATCACTTTAAAGTTAGTGATAGCTTTTTCCATATTGGATGTTCTCGTTCTCAAAAAGAAACGTTACTGAATGATAGACACACAAACAAAATTACTTGGATTGAGATAAGACCCATTTCGGTTCTTCTGGAGTAAAAATAACAAAAAAGTACCGTATTTTAAGCTTATATAGAAGGAGTTTAACGCAAATAATGAGTTGTACTACATTTAAGAGTCTGCATCAGTGGTAGCCATCTTGAATTTTAGTCCCGTAAGAACAATGTTAAATTCTGGCGGAACATACCTTCACTTTGGCGTCTGTAGTGGTGTTAATTATCAAAGTATCAATGTAAAACTTTGGAAGTACATTGATGAGATCTGGCTCAAAGGAATGACCTTTTAATATGTCCAAAAATTTAACTTGATATAAAAACAAAAATACAGGAAAAACAGGAATATTTTACAAAATAAATTATTATTTTTTTATTGAGAGCGAAAATAAGACGTTCTGTAATGTGGTGCCCTTGAGGACTGTAATACCTTTAATTTGACACCTCTTCCGTTAATTTATGACAATAGGTCAAGGAGATATAGGCGCCAGAATTTAACATTGCTCTTACGGGACTAAAATCCAAGACCACTGATGCAGACTCTTAATAATTGTAATAACTTTCTTGATATTGGGTTTTTATGACTTTTTTGTAGGACGATTGAAAGTTTACTAATGCACACTTAGTGTGTGCGCAATAACAAATGGTAATCTTGTTCTAACGAGTATTCAGATGCTATTACACTTGTACATATCTGTTAAGAGAGATTACTCTCGCAGCACGCTAGCTTACCCATTTCCATAATCTTCTCACCTCCATCACACCGTGTTGAAAGCTTCAAGTGCTTTAGAGTGGAATCAGTTGATAACGT
Organism: Nephotettix cincticeps; assembly: GCA_023375725.1. Classification (NCBI taxonomy): domain Eukaryota; kingdom Metazoa; phylum Arthropoda; class Insecta; order Hemiptera; family Cicadellidae; genus Nephotettix; species Nephotettix cincticeps. The sequence continues at coordinate 133,637,118 of CM041786.1, read as the reverse complement.
TTATCTGTTATACCACTACGCCAGTCTGATAACCTTTGAACTAATTGTGTGCGGTACTCAATATTTTAAATTGATCAGTAAATAGTACAACATTACTTGATTGTTTCATTTTCTCATCTCATTTCTACTAAATACAAAACATCGAGCAACCAATGACTGAAGGGAGAAATATTGGTTTAAAATTTAATTACAATAAATCACCGTTCTTAATTACTGTAGCTCTCGTATAAGTAAATTGTTGTATTATCTTTATTATTAAATGTAAAACACTATCCTAATAACTAGAAAGTTATTTTAAGTTTAATATGAGTGATTTGTGTAATGTATTCGTAATTTTGTAATTTAATTTTTATACTAAGACCAACAGACTTATTATTGCCAAAATGGTCAATTTATGATGAACTACTATTCAAGGCACCTGGATTCAGTATTAGAACATAAAACAATACGTTTCGTTACTGTTAATACTATAAATATTACCTTTAGACATGGTGAACCATCAAGGTAGGTATTTTAAGCCAAGTATAAATGAATAATAAGTGTGATATGATTGTGGCGCGATTTTGAAGTATTAATTGAATAAAGCGGACATGTTCCTTAGACATGACTGTTAACTAATTCTAAGGACGTTTAAGGTATATACGTTAAGTTTAAGTTTAACGTGGAATCTGAAACACTTGTGCCTCTGAATTACGAACTGGAGTTCAACTTATAAAGTGGGTACTATAACCATCAAAGTATTTTTTTTATTTTGTAAAACATTTACTCAAATCCAAACTGTAGTGTATAGTTGCAATATTATTTATTTTTATCTACGACCATTGCAAAAAGTACCAATAACTATGCTGAAAGTAACATCACTAAGAGGCTCATTATTAAGTAATGTCATTATGAATATAATGAAATAAAGAATAAGCTGATTTATCCCTAAAGGTAGTACGTTTTAGTTGCTAACCTCAAATGTGAGTTTTGAACCATTCACAAAAAGAGTGACTTAAGACGTAATGAGTGAGGAGTCAATTTAACTCCGGAAAAGATAAATGCAAAAGCTAAAGTTGTAATTAAGAACTAACTAGCAGCGAAATCCAGTTTTAAATGTGAAAAAGTGAAAATAATGTGCGTTCATTTTATATGCAATACATAAAACTATTGAAATATACAATTCTTGTTTTTAAAAGTCTTAATATAGTTGGTCGTAGATAAAATAGTGTATGCAACTATTCTTTTATGCCTTAAAGCCACTCGTGAGATATTTAGATATCATAATACAATTGTTGCATAAACTACTATAACATGCTGTATTTTTCGTGATTCACTCAAGTTTAGTAGAATCCGGGTGATAAAATTACAACAGGACAGATAAACGGAAATCCTCGAGCCTCAAACTTCATCCTACTTTGTGCTTCAAAGTTTTTATTCTTTTGCTATTTGAATATCAGACATTTATTACTCGTCTAAGTTTTAAACCTGAGTTTTAACCAGAATTAAAAACTGTTTGATCTTATCTTGTTAATGTGAAAGTTTTATTGAAAGAATGTATGAAAAAATATTCATATAATAAGTACTAACCAATCGGAAGTTCCTAATTTTGATAAATTTGAAGGGTCAAATATTTAGTATATCAAAATACGTAATACAATATTCATAAAATTTTGAACTGAAATTTATAATAATCTGTTTTGTATAGAATTTCTTACGAATATTTGTCATAATATAATTTTTTAGTGCATAAACACTTATGAAGCGAAAATGTGCATTATTTATTTGCAAAAGAATGTATCAAGTTGACAAGAAGTTTTTTTTACGTAAAACCCCAAATATATACTAAATGCCTGGTAATATGAAATTAGATATCTTTGAAAAGTACAAATACTGTGTAATTATTTTTTGAATGAAACGACAAAATCATCGCTACAACAAAGTGGCTTTTTTAAATGATTACTTTTGCATTTACCAGAAATTCAATTATAAGCAGTGACAGTGACAGACGGTAAATGAAATTGGAAAATGTGGACACAAGTAAATATGACAGAGTGATCCTTTGACCCCAGATGGCTGCTCTCTTACCTAGAAATGTAATATTGTATCTTCTTCAGTTATAAGAAACGTCCCCTAAACGAGTTTTCCGTTAAGCCAGTGGGTTTACTCTTTAAAATATAATTTATCTGGTCACTGTTGGTTGTTTGTGTTGCAGTTTTCTTTGTTCCAAGGGAATAAATTTCAATCTTAAAAATAAATGGATTAGTTCCCAGTAAACTTGGTAAATAGTCACTTAGAACAGGGAATGTCATTTGAACCAGTTAAGATTTTTTTGATTAAAGAAGTGCATAAGTGTAACGTACAAGATGTTAAAAAAACATCTCCCATACGTTTTTCATCATTGGTTTTATTGCCTACAAGTTATACAAATATAACAACAACAATCAATTTATGTATATCATATTCATTTGATCCAAATAGACTGAATACTACCTGTATATAAGAAACGTGATGGTGTTTCTGTAGAAGTAGTGCGCGGGATTTTGGCCCATAAAGTTCCTCGTTCAAATGGACAGAGCCTGTGTGGGGAAATATAGACAGTGAGGTACTGTAGCGATGCATGCCACAAAGGCTAGCCAGAGGTGGTCGCTAATGATCTGAAAAGAGTCGCAGATCACTGGTTTTGATCCAGCAACCTTTAACTTACTGCCCCAACGCGTTACCCCTAGACTGGGACGGTGGCGACGTCCTGAAATCCAGCTACGTGGAGGTCACGAATTGTGGATAGTTGTAAGCGATGGTCGGTGGGTGTAGTGTTCTCTAGTGTGGATTAACGTCTGCACTATTGAATACTACGTTAATCCACAAAGACCATCCTCATAATTAGACCAATTCGTAATTCAGAGGCTGTGGTTCGGATTTCACGTTAAACTGTAGGTCCCTTAGTTGCAATCGGCTGTTGGGTTATTAATTAACAGTCCTGTCTTAGGTACACGTCAGCATTAGTTAGTAACAAGACTACAAGATCGCGCCACGACCATCCTACACTCATATATCATTCATACTTGGCTTAAAATACCTATCTGGGTAGGTTGCCATTTCAATAATCTAATCTAAGCTACCGTGTTGGCAATTTTGAGTTTTAGTCAAAAAGCTCTATGAAAGCTTACGAATAAACCCCATTGGTATTAATAATGCAATATATATAAAATAATTATAACTGTAATACTTAACATATTGAACGATAATCATATTTGCTAACACTCGCAGTTACATGTACATTTTAAAATGATTTATATAATATTTGATCGAGGCCTACATTAGGCGGAGAGAAAGTTATTCACCCAGAGTAAAGTGATTGATGCTCGTGTTGTTCACGTACCTGAGGTTGACGCAGATCGTTCAACGTGACTGTGACTTTGTCCTAACGGAAATACTGCTGTTTATTTTGTTAAAAATATGCAACTAATCACTTCATTACATTCTAAAATGATCAAACTCTGAATTAAGTTTGAGGGTTTTGTGATTTCGTGATAAGTGTTTGACTAGCTGGATAGTTCGGAGGTTACAAACATAGTTTGAACATTGGGATGGGTTTTGACACGATTTGTGATAACCGGATACTAGACCCAGTTGCACTTCACCGCTGTACTAATAATTGACGATCATGAGAAATTAATGAGTTGATTAAGCAAATTGCAAAGCCACATGGTATAGACTTCATTACATTTATCAACCTTAAAATACACACGATGTTTGGGTTGGTGGTACAAGTGTAACAATAAGAATAAATAAAGCTAAGTCATTATCTTTAATGAGAGGCAGACCAGATGACACCTAACTGAACTCGTGCCGTGTAATATTTTGTCACTTCATTCAACCAGTTTTTTTACGTATGTAATGCGTATAGGATGTGTGACTGACCTTGAACTTAAGCAGTAATGTCACTAGTTCAGGTCTTAGTGTTTCTAATAAGTTTTTAATCAGTTCTATGTCGGTTCGCAGCATCTTTGCATGACACCTGCATGCATGGACTTAGACCAAGTGGGTAGAGTATGGAGATAAAAGAGGTTGCCGCCCTAAAAATGATAATAAGAAACTGTAATCCTAAACCAGATACAAGTTTACCCTTTCACTTTCTACCCTTATACATAAGTATTTATTTCGTCAAAACTGTTGAGTTTGAGTTTGAGTGGATATATCCGTTTTGGGGTCCCCTCAATCCAAAAAAGTGGGCTTCCAAGCGTTCACAATAATTGTCAAAAAATACACTCCTTAAAGATATTTTATTCCCATTTACATGCAAGTAATGTTTAGGCTGAGGACCTTTCATAAATACTTAGCAACAGACTAATATATAAATAGAAAAACAGGAAAAGATAAGTGATGAAATATTAAAAACAAGGGAGAGAAATAAAGTTTACTGCTCATCCTCATGGAAACGTTTTGAAGCTCAGGTAGTGACATAGGACAGTGTTGACTGAGTTTGACTGTTCGTGAATGGTATTTCACGAACTTTTTAAAAATAATTAAAGTTGTATCACAATCATAATATGTTTATTTTTCCCACTATTCACGAGATTTTGAGACCTCTAACACCACTAACCACATAACACGATTCATTTTACATACCTAAAAAGGCTTGGTATTATACAATGTTCTATAGGAAATATTTATTACAATATAATTATGACATTGTAAAAACGTTAATATGTGTCTGTGTGGGAAAAATACAGTAAAACCATAACTTTAAGGAATCATTTTAAATTTAAGTCAAATTTAAGACATCAAAATGATTCTTAAGTATATATGAATTTTTTTAATGAGAAAAGAGATTTCTGGAGCCATGTTCTATTACAAAATGCTTTTTAACTTAATTAAACCTGGTTGTGCCGAAGTGCAGTGATTTAATTAGTGGAGCACTTAACGAGCCCTGCGGCAGCTTCTGCTCTATTTGAGGGCAATAAATGTGACAAATGGTGGTGTTGAATGGCTCTTTGTTCATTATACAATTAACAAGAGCACTGTTGCCATGGTGGTTCAACAAAAATACTTTAGTGGATTGGTTTAACCTTGCTAGCACTGAGGAGTTGACCCCGTCACTTATGTCACCTCTTGGCAAAGGAAGTGTAAGAAAAGGAAAACCACTTAAGGAATTTAAGAATATAAAATCTGTAAGAAGCTGTTTTTTATTATAAAGTTTATTAAAAGATACTATAAAAAATAAAGCTTTTTAATTCATAAAAAGAACAAAAATAAAGAATTCGTAAAACAAAAAAAGTACTGAAATAAAGTTTGTAAACTTTGAAAAATGTTTATTTATTTGAATCCCCTTTAATTTCTGTCGTCATAATTAGCTGCTAATTAGATTTAAAATCAAAAAGGCTGCAAAAGTTCAAATAAATAAGTTAAACTAGTAGTTTAAACATAACTGGTAATATGGTACTTATTTCTTGGCTTTCATGATTTTTTCTAAGAGATAGTTTCAAGCAAAACTTTAATATATTATGTTAATATGTACTATTTTCATTAACAACCATAAAGTCATAATGCAGTTACAGGTTCAAACCTTAACGTAAAAACGTTTTACCCTTTCATTCAATTGTATTTGTACGGTAACTCCAGTCTTGGAAATGAATAAATCAATATTATTGTTAATTTGATGTCTCATAACATAAATATTCAAGCCAAATAAAATTTGATTGGTTTCAAATCAATTTCTAAAGTGAAGTTCATTATGCATCATAATGATAGTTTTCAAACTTAAAAGGAAAAATATATAAAACAATAATTAATTTTCGTTTTTGGAAGGGTAAATGGATCTACTCTTAACCACAAAAATATTTGATTTGAAATAGCATTAAAATGATATGGGTTTTAAAATTCCTCCATATACACAAAGACCGTCAATATAGGAAGCGTTAAAGTTTGGATTTAAAATATGTTATCACATGTTTATGACGGCCATTACATCAACGCCATTCCACGACAAAACAGAAATTCCGCAAGAACGGTGAGTATCGAATTGTCATAAATTCGTGGCTTACAATACCCGTTCGGGACATTCAGCGGTTGTATTTCACTTCTTTATCCACAGACCAAAGCCAAATTGAGGGAATTGGTTTCAGAAGAACGGCAAGAATAGTTCTTTAGTTTGGTTTCTTTACTGAATAAAAGGCTGAAAAGGAAAATTACATTCTCAAAGACTCGGAATGAATTAAATATTGATCACGATGCATTATGTATACAGGGTGTATCTGAAATACAACAAAAACACTTTGGAATATTGTTTCTGAGGTGAAAACAAACTAAAATTGTCCTGTGAACATATTGCCTGTCTCGCTCCATTTTCCATATGTTAGGACGTATGTGTTTTGACATAGCTTTCTATATCTTCAGTACTACTTTATGTGTCAACATCAAACCTGGTGCTTGTATGAGTACTAATAGGACCTATTTTTGTGCATAATATAAAATTTATACTTTGTTCCATTTAAAATATCGGCCATTTCAATTTTTCAAAGCTCAGTAACTAAATACCATGGGATTTACAAAAAATTAAAGAAAAAAGCTACAAAATTTACTTTCCTTTAATAAAATGTAAAGTTTTAGTTCGGTTATAAGACAAATAACAAAGAATATTTAATTTTATAAATGTTACTATTAACCCAAATCACCCAAATTGACCGCTGTAGCTTTAAAAAACGTTTCTCCTTTACTTGTGTTATGTATGAGACCCTGTTAAAATTTTACATTTTCTTAAAGTGAATTAAATTTCGCATTTTTGTATTAATTTTTTTGTACAGTAACTAACATAGTTTTTGAGTAATTGGACCTTGGTAAATTGAAATGGCAGCCATTTTTAAATCATAAACCTGGCCATTTTATATTTTGCACAAAAAAGTCCTATGACCTTTACTTCTCAGGGGTCAGGGGGCTTATTACTCGTACAAGTACGAAGTTTGAAGTTGGTACTTCAAGTAGCTATAAAGTTATAGCAAGTTAAGTTAAAAACATACGAACCGACGGGCGAAAAATGGAGAGAGATAGGTCACATGTCCACAGAACATTTTTTGTTTGTTTTGACCTCAGGAATAAGTATCCTAATGTTTTCCGGTGTATTTCAGATACACCTTGTATACTATCTATTGTTTATCACGTTGAAAATTATGATTTATCGGTAATATCGTTTTAAATTTAGTGGGTGTCCATTGATAACCAAAAGAACATCTATGTATGCATAATGAGAGTCAGTGAATATTTTAAGAGATAATTTTTAAATGATTTTATTTGTGTGTTTAATTTTAATGCTTTTTGCCTCACAATGGAGTATCAGCTCCGAAATATATAGGATAAATATCTACAATCGTTTTAAAACTCTTGACCGAAACATATATTTAACGTTGATATATTTTATTATCAATAACAGTTTTTGGAGGAAAATTCATCTAAAGACTCGGAATGAATTAAATATTGATCACGATGCATTATGTAAATGTTGTATCTGTACAACAAAAACACTTTGTAATATTGTTTCTGAGGTGAAAACAAACTTTTTTGTGAACATATTGCCTGTTTCGGCTCATTTTTTTATATTCAGACGTAACGATTTTGACATAAATTTCTATATCTTCAGTACTGATTTAAATAATGGTCAACATGAAACCCTGGTTCTGTAGAGTAAAAATAGCTCCTATTTTTGTGCATAAATCTAAAAATTTATCACTTTGTACCTAAAAAATATATATTTATTTTTCAAGATTAAGGCAATTTAAAACCTACAAACCATAGGTATTTAAAAAAAAAATTAAAGAAAAAAGGTACAAAATTTACTTGGTATCGGGCGTAGGATTATTTGAAAATTGATTTTATTTCATATTTAAACAATGATTTTTTTAGGTATATTTGTAGGAGTAGGTTGGGGATAAACCGAATTACAAAACTCTGTTAAACCTTGTATCTCCTAAAACTATCGTTACTTTGTTATGGGGGTAGAGAACCCTATATAAAATTACTAGACAAAAAAGATGACTATTAAAATCAACTTTACCCATTTTTATTTCCAAGCTGAGTCATTCGTCATGCAGAATTTTGCCACTACAGTTAACTTTAAATATTGTTGGTTATGTATAGACCCTACGCGTTACATAATGAACGAGATTACATGCATCACGCTGGCGTAATATAATTTCACAGTCCCTGAATACTTTGAATGGGGCGCTCAAAGGGATTTTGATGGAACTTATAATTGCATTATAAAAGTTCCGCAACATACACAGAGCTGTAAATAACAATTTACAATGCATGCAATCTTAAGTTTCTAGTACCTCATGGAATACAATGTATTTTTTTTTTTGTTTTTTTTTTTGTATTTTGCTTTTTTTTTTTATTTTTTTTTTTGGTGTTTTAAATTTAGTGTTTTTTTTTTTGAACATTTTAATTTTAAGAGATTTTTTAATTTTTAAATTTTTTTTTTTTTTTTTGTTTTTTCTTTATATTTTTTTTTCTTATTTTTTTTTTTTTTTACATTTATTTCTGTTTTATTTATGTTTTTATATATACACCTTTTTTGTTCACATTTTTTTTATTGTTTATTATTTTTTTTTATTTACGTATTTTTTCATTTTTTTTAGAACTTATTATTTCGAATGGTACTCTTTTTATTTTGTTTTTTTTTGATTTTTCTTTTTTTATTTTCCATTTTTTTTTTTCTTTTTTTTTTTTTTACTTTTTTTTTTTTTTTTTATTTTTTTTCGTTTTTACTTTTTTTTTTTTGATTTTTTTTTTTTTATTTTTTATTTTTTCTTTCTTTTTTCTTTCTTTTTCTTTTTTTTTTATTTGAATTCTTCCCACCACAGCCATCTTGGGTTTTAGTCCCGTAAGAGCAATGTTAAATTCTGGCGCCTATATCTCCTTGACCTATTGTCATAAATTAACGGAAGAGGTGTTAAATTAAATGTATTACAGTGCTCCAGGGCACCACCTTACAGAAATTCTTATTTTCGCTTTCAATAAAAAAATAATAATGATTTATTTTGTAAAATATTCTTGGATTTTTATTTTTATATCAAGTTAAATTTTGAACATATTGAACATATATTGAAAAGGTCATGCCCTTGAGCCACATCTCATCAATGTACTTCCAAATTTTTACATTGATACTTTGATAATTAACGCCACTACACACGCCAAAGTGAAGGTATGTTCCGCCAGAATTTAACATTGCTCTTACGGGACTAAAATTCGAGATGGCTACCACCGATGCGAACTCTTAAGCTTGTTCACAAAGAAAAAAACACAAACCACATTTATTAAAGTATTTAAAAAAATAAGTGAGCTATACACCATTTTATCTTTTCTCCATTAGAACTACGTGGGAATACGTAGGTTTGCTACCATAAGAAACATTACATTTGGAGATTTTATTCATGTATTGATAAAACTTACTAAGGTGGACTTGGATACTAAATTTAGGAAGAATATTTAAATAAATAAATGAGCTATTGATGTTTAGCTATTATCCAGTTGAGTTATTTTTCTCATTTTATTATTTTTTATTTACTTTTTAAATTTTTTGAGATTTTACTTATTTTTATTTCAGGTATATATTTAGACACAATGTAAGATGTAAGATGAGTAAGATGTTAGATAAATGCACAGTTCAAATGAAAAAAAATTCAATATTGTTTTTTTTGTAAGTCGATGATATTGATGAATGGAATCTTCCAAAGACCAACGGCCCTTATTTGAAGCCGACTTAGCTTGAGAAATTGGTCTCGGACTGGCCTTCGGACCATTCTGTTTTGCACTAAACAAAAATAATATTACAGATATTAAACAAATTTTTGATAATTTTATTATAATCTCCCTTCCTCAATTATGACAATTACACAATTGAATCTTATTTAACATTTACAATATATTTTCATGATCGCTTTTACTTAAATTTAATATAAACGTAATCTCCAATTTAAATAAGAAATTATATTGTGGTTTTAGTGATTTTATTATTAAAATATAAAATAAAATTAAAATAATGCCAATTATTTATTATTAGAATATATTTCACATATATATTAACGTAATCTTTATAATTGATTCATTACTTTATTATCTGTGGATCTGTTTTTAAATAGTAAAAAAAAAAAAACTACTAAATATTTAAAATTTTCCAATGTATTAAAACTAAATGGATCACAGGGTAAAATGTTTCTAAGGTAAATAAATTTATTGTAAAGAAATACTCTTCTCCAAAAGGTATACAATAATGAAAGTTAGTTTCATCATAGTTTTCACGGAGAAGCTTAACAAAAAGAACGTGCAACAAAAAAAGCAAAGATACCGATATACAAGCAGAACTAAAAGGAGATTAGACCCATTTCGGCTTTTCTGGGATATAATACGTAAAAATAACCAACAATACTATAACTTCAGGCAATAAACTGAAAAATCTTTAATTAATTTTTCTTATGAGGAAAACTACTTTTAATTTAGATGTTTATAACGTAACATATATTGAAATATAGTCATTAGTGTAAGAATCAACACATCGTGTCACAAAGCACATTGCCTGAAACTAAATAACGCCTACACTCCACCTTATGCTACGTGCCGGGTAAAAGGTATTCCGGGTAGGGTGATAATTGAGGGATCACATTTAGGAATTTAATAATTGGATTTATCAAACCGGAATTCAAATTAATTAGTGAAACCGCACAGCGGACGAATCGTTTGCCTTCAATTATGTATGATATCTGATAATCAATTATGATATCTATTTATAACAAGGATACCTTAAAGCCATAAGGATTATTGGTTTAATAATATTAATCCACATTAAGTGTCATAAACCTTGATATGTAATTAATATTTTCTCTGATTAGTGTGAATTATGTCCTAATAACTGATAGTAATAATAGACCAGATTTACTTCTGCGAAAACTAGATTTAACTTGCTATGTCAGTGGACAATCGAATTAGAGATTTACCCTGCCACTGAGGTGTGTACCAAATATTTCTTTCCTCATAAATAATATTTAATCACACTAGTGAAACTTGTCGAGATGAACTATGTTTCTAGATCGTTCTTTGTTTGTTTATATGTTACTTTATATTTAAAAACTTGAATTTTTCTTTTATATGTTGATTATTGTAAACGTAATACTATCATTGATGAATAGATTAATTTGAAAAAATCGAAAGTTAAAAGTTTTAGTGGATAAGTAGTTGAACAAAATTTGAGAATTAATTAAGCTAAATTTGTATCGTTAATTACTTTCTCCCCAACATGTTATCTTGTAGTAACGGTATATGGAGCAAGTTTTTTTGGCTTTAAGTGAGGCTCAAATATATGTATGCATCATAGTTCTTCTTTTTTAATACATTAAATTAGCACAATTTCTATAGTTTATTTGAGGGTGGATCGATGTTTCTAGGTACCAACTGAGGCGACTCTCAAACCGACAAAAAACAAAATAAAAACACGCTAAATATTCAAATAGAGTTTTTATAATTATTTGAGATATTGAAATTCACTTCTTTTGCGCGGGGTATGACAGCTGAAATAATTAATCAAGTCTTTAATGGAGATGAATTCATTAGCGAGCCGTTTCACGCCTCTTACAGGACGAAATCATCAGTCATTGCGATCTTGTGTGAATAATGAATAAAGAACGTAATAAAAAGCATGAACTAATAAATTTACAACTGAAGAAGAATAAACGAAAATAATAATTTTCCCACAATATATGGTTATTTAAATAAAAATTAATTGACAGTTAAAATACGACGCACTTTTGCATTATCTTTAATTACCTGTCATTAAAAGCACTTTCTTGTAGTATCAAGTCTATGTAATTTGACGAATCTTTGAGAGCCTATAATACTTGGCTCAAAATACCTACCTGGATTGATAATCATTTCAGTACGTTCATCCAAAGGACCATCCTCGTAATTCAGAGGCAGTGGTTCGGGCTCCACGTTAAACTGTAGAACGCTTAGATGTAACGGGCTGCAGACCAGGTCGGATTGTGTAAGGGGTTTTTTATTGGAAGGGGTGGATTACTCCCAAGGCACTTCAGCCGTAGCGGCTTTTTGCGCACCCCTGTGTGGGTTGCGGCATTATCACATAGCGAAATGCCATTGGTGATTGGCGGGATTTTAACCCGGGACCTTCGGCACCAAAGCCCCGCGCTCTACCCCTAGACCAGCACGCTACCCATGGGCGTTTTATACATATTAAGTATGAAATACCCTAGGTCCTAGGTCTAGTTTAGTGCGAACACATTTTATTTAAGCTACGAATGGAAAGTGATGTTTAATTAGCAAGTAGTCATGTTTACTGAGATTAATAACAACGATTTTGAAATAAACGATTATCGATCATTTACGATTATCGATTGATAATCGCAGATTACCGAAAACTGCAGAAAGAGGTGGAACGGACTCATCAACCTCGATTAGATTCTGAGTTATCGGTCCAACACTTGCTCCGACAAAACAACAATCACAACCTTGTGTTTGCCGCCCCCGATACAGTACCGTTGTCACCTTCTTGCCGCTGCAGTTACGATGTTACGACTTACGGGATGTTCAACTTGCTCCCACTTGTTGGTTCAACTGTCGCAGGAGCAAGAACTTAAACTGAACATTACTGTTTTGTGGAGGTGTCACCACACAATGGCTATATTACATATTACATATAGAAACCAAGTCTGACTCACTGATCACAGTTTCTCAAAAACTTTAAGGTTTTGGAGCTTCAAATTTGGTACACAGATTCTATTTAAGGTCTAGGAAGAAAGGATTTTCGTAAAAAATTCTACAATCAAAACATTTGGTTTCTAAAGCTACAGCTGTTAGTTTACCTTCCATTAGCAATGTGAATTGATATTCAATGCCTTCTGTATAAATCGTAAATTTAAAACTATCAAGTAAATAAATGCCGTACGAAATGAACTGTTTTATTACCACGTTGACATTTCACAGTTTTCAGTGTTTATGTACCTATTTTTTCGTGTCTAATTGAATTTCATATTTATTAATGTCATAGAATTGTATAATGATTGATCTATTTTTACTATCGATTTAAATAATAAAATAAAGTCGTGTTAGTTGCACCATTAATAACTTGAGAACGGCGCATAACTATACCACGACCTTGAATATCTAAATATTTCTCAACGAAGCCGTAATGCTATTTGACTTCGGAACATGGCTAGTCTAAAAGTTAACACATATTTACTGTAGAGCGTTACGAAGTTTGCCGGGTCAGCTAGTCATTAAAAAAAAGTTATCATGTAAATATTTTCATTTCATTCTAATATTTTCCTTGAACTTTTTGAAATTGGTTAGATAACCTACTTATTTTTTTGGAGATTGATTTAACTAAAATTAAATAAATAGCCAATTTGTAACTACTGTAGTGGTTTATTTTATTTAAGATTGCTATTGAGGATTTCACGGTTAGTAAAACAAACATTCATGACGTTACGGCGATACGGAGTCTGGAATATAATCTTGTCCTGAGATGATTTGTGACCTAAAACATGATAAGATTAGTAAATAGTCCAGGATAAGTCTGTAAAAAGCTTAACACCAAAATGCTTAGAGTAGTCAAGAAATGCATAAAAGATACCAAGCGACAGAGATAATCTCTAAAATGATCCTTGAGCTCTTTTGATACAGCTCAGTACATGAGCTTTGTTCTTTTTGCTTTGATTATGTGTTAGCTTGGTATATTTTTAAAGATTTTTGACTGCTTAAAATAATTTTATTTATTAGGATAAAATACTAATCTCGTCATATTCCCAAGGACGATAAGAGATTTAAGAATCTAAAATGACGTAAGACTTTGTTTCACTAATTTTAATGGAACATTTCCACAGTAACAATCTACTGTAACTGTAACATAAACTTATCATTAAATTTCAACTAAAACTTCAAACTAAAATTTTTCTGTTACAATATCTCAAAAATAATAAAAAGAAATAAATTTTTATTTAACTTATATTTAAGAAATCATTTTTACATGCAAATTTATATTTTGCATACGCCTAAGTTATGAGATTTTATCGTAAAAAATTATGCTTAGTAAATAAAGTAAAAATCACGCCACAAACTGTCGTTTATCCATAATCCATCAAAAGCCCTCAAGAACCTCACCCTTCACAAGCCTTTCAGATAACATTGTATAGCTAAAAAAAGAAAATCTGTTCCTGATACAACGTTACCTTATCTTGTCATTAAACCTTGAACCGTTTTATGGTTAGATATTTTGGCTCAAAGTATGTTCTTTATCATAATTCAGAGCCTTAAAGTTAAAAATATTTGTAGGCATTGGTAATCGTTTATTCTGTTTATTACTATATGAATCTACTAGCTAACCCGGCGAACTTCGTAACACCTAACAGTAAATACATGTTAACTTTAAGATTGGCCATGTACTGAAGTCAATTAGCATTGCGGCTTCATTGTGAAAGCTTTAAATATACAACAGATTATTGTTATAATAAACTCAATATGTATAAACATTGTAATTATTTGGCAAACATATAAATACGTGACTTTTAATCTTACAGAAAATAAGGAATATAAATACAGTACATAATTCCCAAAAATCGTAAACTATTAACGTGCGAATAATGCTGTTCATTTTGTACAGCACATAATTACTTCATAGTTTTACATTAATGAATGATTCAGATGGCATTGGATAGTAAAGCATATTTGCTAACGGACAGTAAACAAACAGCTGGTTTAAGAAGATTGTAGATAATTTGTAAACAAACGTAGTCTCCATAAGGTTAACATTAGAAATTTAAAACGCTATAAAATGGAAACTAATTGAATTTATGTAAACTGAATATGTCTAAAGCATGACCGAAGCAGAGACAAATCCAAAAAATCAAAGATAATTAAAATCGGTTCATCCGTTCTCGAGTTATAATGCGTGTAACTAACACGACTTTGTTTTATATATTTAGATTCTTTCTTATAACGAGTTTATTTTCTCATTTCATGAAAAAAGCTTCCGAAATGATATATTGATTAGCTATTCCAGCAGTGTGATTTCTTAGGCCCATTTTCATTTTATCACAAAAACAGATTTGAATGAAATAAACAAAAAAAGTATTTTTATGTAGCACATGTCCCTATTAGGTTAAGATGGATATAGTGACATCACAGACATCACTTTTAAACTACCATTAATATAATAGGACATTTTATGTGTGATGACTACCAACAGCAGCTTTAGAATTGCTGTTTTCTTCAAATAAGTTTTTGATAGAAATCTGATCAACGTAGAAAATACTCAAAATTTTTTACAAAATGTAATATAATACAATTAAATGTTTGAAAACAATTCAGCCCCATCTAAGCTTGTATTGTAAAATGGAAATTTCAATTATAAAACATTACAATTGATCAATAAAAAACGGAAACACCATACAACGTTAATCAACCAACGCTTTCTCTCATGCCTTGTGTTTGTGTATGTAACCAAATATATTTCATTCTTTTAAGCTAAAACCCTGCTGAATTACATAATAGCTAAAGTGTAGGGCTATTAAGTTAATTGTTCGTAAAGAACAAAGATAAATTAACGCTATCCCTTGATAAGCAGTGAGGGGTGGTTAGACTTTAAATAATTACTCTTTTAATTACTTGCAATCAAAAATAACTATCTTCCTAGCCAAACGAAGTCTATTAGTATACGTAATTTTTATTTCTCACGGTTTTATTTTTGCTATGCCCATTTTTCTTTATATTAATAACCACACACGTTCCTTTCCCAACAGTTAAAACAGTTTTATAGATATACTTATGCCTAGCGATTTTTATTAGGAAGGTATAACGGTGTATGTTTAGATTCTTAAAGGTTGTAGACACGCTTGAAAATAAGACAACGTATACGCACAGTAGAGACAAAATTGTAGACAATGTGCGGTTATTATTTAAGAGGGATTTTAAGAGCGGTATTACTGGGTTTTTAATATATCAACGAATATGACTTTTTACATAGGTGTTATCCTACAACACCAAAACAATAAAATATATTCGTTTATATTCATGTTCTTTGAGACACCACGGCTTAAGAGCCTTTAAAAATGGTTTAATGCTTTTAAACAATTTGATTTAAATAATTAAAATAACTAGGGTATTTTAAGACGTTGCGAGCATAAGGTAAAAATCTGATCATTGTGTCTGATCAAATAAGAGATGAGATAGAGTTTGCCATTTAATGCAAACACTAATTACTGCAGATACACTGCAAAACTGGAACATGTTGGAATATCCTATGCAACTTTTACATGGATATGTCTTAGCTCTGGGGTTGGGGGTATTGGCAAAATAATACCAAAATTTGAAACAATGACGTCATATTGTTGTAAGGACAGTAGTTGTTTCGAAAAAAAAGAAAACATACCTCTTAGATCACGATCCTTCACTATTCCCTTCTATTTCCCACAGGGAAGTAAGTACAACGACTTTTTTTATAAAGTTTCAAAAAATTTCTTTATTTTGTCATTTTTAGTTCAATCTGACGTTTTAACTGTACCATCAATGATTATTAAAAAATACTAATTCCTTTTATTAACCTATAAGATTCCTCACTTTAAGTTTATTTCCTGAGCACCCACATTCTTTACTCGTCAATTCGTAATATGGAATTTCACTGTCTGTATTTACTTGGCATTGCCATTCTAAGAACGTTGACCCTTTTACGATATCGTGTTCAAGCCTCAGTGACTTGGCGCATGAAGAAGGTTCATAAGCACTTATCGGGTATTGATAAACACCTAGATTCTATAACAACACCAACAAAATTGACTTGATTTTAGAAATGTTTCTTAAATATTAACAGATGTTAGAGAGAATTATCTAGAAAACTACCTTTTTCAAATGTTTAAATTAAATGATGAAAAGTAGATTTCGAGATATTAAAAACATTATCTGAGTATATTTAATTTTACGGAACATTAAATAATAACTGCAGGTGAGAGAAAATTATCAAGCATCAATACACCTACAAAATGCAACCAATATTGGCTTTGTGAATACAAACCTTTTAGATTAGCAACGAAATAATTGGTTGCTCACAAAAGCATGAAGTTAATCTCGTGTTATATAATACCTGTATAAACCTGTGATAGCACCACGTTGTTAACAATGTTGCCCGTTCCATCAGTTGTAGCCTTTTCATTGTTCCTTTTCGTATAGCAACAGTTTTGAATAACAGTTAGAGCTAGATTAGTGCAATAAAGCATGTGGATAAGGTTCTAGGAATAAATGAAAATGAAAATTTAAAATTTAAAAATGAAATTATAGAAATTATAAGAGTTTCTTTGAAATGTTACTAGGTATGAAATAAGAATAATTAAGATATTTGGCGATTTGTTAAAGATAATAGTTTTTTGCTATGTTAATATTAAAAATACCCCCGTCGCAGCAGACCTGCGTACTCAGCGAATTTCCAAATCAATAACATAATAATAATAATATATGACTAGTTTGATCATTATCTGTCAATAAATATGAGTATTATTTGCCTACTCTCCATAGATTAACATGGGAAAGAGTATGCTGGTTTGCTGCTGTGAGGAACGCTGAAAGTAGGCATTTCTACCATAAATAATTTTTATCTTAACATTTATACCAACTTTCATCAACATCTGTCCATAAATAAAGGAGTTTGCCTATTCCCTATTTGATTAATATGGGAAAAGAGTATGCAGGTTTGCTGCCATGATAAACACATAAACTATGATTTTTAAGCATAAATGGATAGACCTCAATCACATGAAGCTAAATATCCAGTTTTATCCAAAAAATATTGATTAATATGGGAAATATTAATTTTTCCCTATCCTCCATAAGATTAACATTGGAGCCCCATAATACAACATACTGTGTATAGATTTTTTAATATCTCGGTAACCGTTGGAGATAGAGAAAAACTTAGAGGAACTTAATTGTGTAGTTTTTAAGCTGATTCCAATGGTGAAATATAAAATTAGAAATTTTTAAAAATTACATGTGAAAAACGCAAAAAAACCCATTTTGGGGTACAAAACCCCCCCAAACTACCCGTTACCATTGACCGATAAGTCTGGTTTACGAACTCGTCCGAGCATTTGTAGGAATACACGTCTCTACCAAATTTGGTCGCGATCGGACCATTTTTACGAGAGTTATCGTGTTCACACACACACACACACACACACACACACACACACACACACACACACACACATATATATATATATATATATATATATATATATATATATATATATATATATTTCACTATTTAGTTCATCAAATAGGGCTACTAATATATATAATATTTAAATAAGTCAACATTTGTACTTCTTGAAGATGGGATGATTCCCGAAACATGTCGAAGAAATAATTAAAATGTTTTCTAAGGGTACTCGGTTGACTTATTTAAAGATAATATATATATATATAAATTTTAACGACTATTGTTTTTGGACTCTGGGCACCTAAAGAAGAAAAAATAACATGGTCCCGGGCTTAAGTCTCGCCATGAGACCTACGGTAATAGCTTCTTCCCTATGGGAAATTCGCTAACAATACTACGATTGTATCTATTAATAGAATCCACGCATAAGTTCACAAGTATTATTGTTAACGTGGTATGTAACATTATAACCTTAATGTATGTTTAATTGAACTACCATAATATGTCATACCACAATTCTATAATACTAATGACCGCCTTTCATTGGGGGTTTATATTATGGCCATTTTTATGTGTTCACAATATGTGTTTTTTATACTTTTTAGTCTCAAGTTAAGACACACTTGTGCATGGTTAAACGTTAAGTAATTTGATAAAAAACGCAAAAAAGATAGCTACATCATTTTCATTATGTTTTTTATTATACTTTGACTTTTGCCAATCCTTAAAAAAGCTATTATAAAACGACAAATCCCTTTACTAAAAAATAAACTAAACACGTTTCATAGTTGTACGTCAGAGATATACACATTATATACATGTAAATTATATATATTAATGTTTACCGGTGAAAAATTTGTAAGATTATAGAGATATATGTGTAGTAGAGACAACGTAAGCTTGACAATGTTAGTTTTCCTCTAAAGATATTCCAAATTTAATTTTTATGAATGAAGTGTTGGTAACAAACTTAATATCCTTAAAATAATACAATGTTCTAATTTCTATAATTTCAGTCCAATATTCAACCCAAGATCTATCAATACCCACTATATTCTACGTGACGTAAATTTAAAATAAATTTTAAAATCGAAATAAGGGACAGAGGTAAGTGTTGCAAACAGAGCTTAGTGACAACGAATGTACGTGCAGAAAGTTCTCATTCAGAATACAAATGATTCTAATTTTATTCGGACTTTCCTACGTCATATTTAACCGAAAAAATCATTACTTTTGTTCACTTTGTGTTTAAAGCCTATTCAATTATTATTATGCAATACTACTTTGAATGCACTCATGGAATCATCAAAATTAAATATGACATTTTTGTGATTTTATGTTTCCTAAAAATTTAATGTTACTAAGTGACATGGCTCCTTTTCTAAGTTAGTAAAAAGAAGTTTGTTCGTTGTTTAATACTATTTGTTTACGAATGTATTAACATTTTTTTGACTTTGTTTACGAATAAAAATTACAGGAGCTACTCATCATTTACCAAACTAACAGTAAAGATTTAAGATTACGCTGTTAACTGATGAATTTGTGGTTTATGTTGTAAAGTGAAAGATTCAAATCTTGCGACAGTAATGTCGCTGGACTATTGACACTGCCAACAATTATTTGTTAATCTGATATCCGTGATTTTTATTGTTTAGATCTTATGAAGAATTTTCAAATCAGAATCATATAGTACAAACGTGATAACTTTTAAACTTAAATTCCAAAATTATTGTTAAATCACAAAATCGATTCGTAGCTTCATTTTTTCATTACGGTGACAAATTTTCTGTTTCTTTGAGCTGTGTATAATTTAAACTCCTATACAGGAGTAAACATGCACTATTACATTTATGTAAATTCTATGGTGTCTAAATCTAAAAAAATATAAAAGATCTAAAATATCATCTTAGGGACATAAGTACTACGGATATTGTGATTATTTTTTGCAAGATGTTCTAAAAGGAATTACTTCTGTTGGTTTAATCTAGGTGGTGTCTGAGTCAAGTATTGTATTCAAAAATGGTTTGATAAAGCCATAACTAAACTAATTACATAAACATTTACAACAGTTCTTTCTTATTCTTGGTTGGTTATTTAGGCTATGTTAGTGTTAGTTACTATTCGGTCTCAACCCTTTGATAGTTTGATTTAATAGTCAATTATCAGTTTCACAATTGATATCCGGAACGTCCGAAATACACAAAAAAATCTATAGTGATTGTTATAGTTACTTTATAGATTATTTACAATTGAATTCTGACCTCAAATCAGAAGTGCTATCAACAATGATCTTTTCCAGCCTAGTACTCAAAGAATCGTGTTCAGTCCTAGGAAGAAAAATAACAACTTTTGCTCTGCAACACGTGTCGTATCTAAAACACCTGTTTTTGAAGCAGTTTGACGAAAACTAGTTTTTATTGGGTGTATGGAAATAGATTGTTTTGACTATCAGTCAATTACATCAGTGATGTCATACGTGTTACGACCAAAGCCATGTTATTAGCATGAGGAAATTACGTGTAACCACGTGAGGGCGCCACCCGACAGTGGGCTTCAACACCAACGCGTGCACGCTCTTTATAGCAATTTCTCTGTAATGCATCATTAACTATTATTTATTTTCAGAGTTTAGCTGACAATGTGTGTTGTTTTGTTACTCTTTGAACCTAGAGTTATTTATACCGAGTAAAGTATTGGTCAAATAACACAATCGCGATTTTAGAAATCGATCATGGGGAGTTTAGCATCTCTCACATCGAAGTCCAAGATGATAGTATGAGGCTGATAAAACACCTATTATGAAGTTATTACATCAAAAAGGATACAATTGGTTTGATCCTTATTCTAAACTTTACCTTCTAAAGTAAAGTTATCCTTGGTAAATTAATTAGATTGTGTACATTTGACGTACAAGACGTAAGTGCTAACCTTAATTAGTTTGTTTACGTAAGATAACGGCTAATTAAACTTTGCAAACCTTTTAAATTACGATAAAACTAAAGGAAACCGTACTAACTTAACCACTTTACACCGCACTAGTTGAGTCATTCTTCTTCAATCTGGCACTGCAGTTTTGTGGTTTTCTAAAGCTCAAGGGCAAAATTTATTGGATGATACTAAAAACCCTGATGGTCTAGAAATATGGCATATCTGAGGGACCTACAGTTTTATGTGGAATCCGAACCACTTATTGAAAATACTAATAATTCGTCTAGTTTTTAAGTTGGATTCAATGGTGGTAGTCAAATTATACTTTACCTTTATAGTTTCTGCGGAAAAATTAAAAAATGATTTTTTACTTTTCAAAGTCCATGACTCTAAAACTCCGATGTTTTGTAAATAGTATACTGTCATTTTGTTTACCTCAGAATCATTAGATCAGTTTTTGAGAAATATTTATCTTACGTACTTCTGGGGGGGGGGTTAGGGATGAAATACCCTTAACAATCAACAATTCAAAACAATTTAAACCATCCCGAGATACTGTGCATTAATACCCATATGCCAAATTTCATTAAAATTGTACCAGTGTTTGTACCTTTACGCTTCATTACATCCCCTCACACACAGACATCACTAAAAAAACCTTTTTCGATTCAGGGGGTACTAATATCTAAGCTTCTGCACATCCCCACACATATACATACACAGACACACGGACAGACATCACTCTAAAACTACTTTTTAATCAAGGGGGCAATATAATGGATACCTCCAATATACGAAATTACGAAAATTCTGACAATAACAATAATACTTTCTCCTTATAACAAAGTAATAACATCCACCGACCATTATTCATAATCATCCACCATTCATGACCTCCAAGTAGCTGAATTTGAATCCATGGTAAATCCATAGTTGGCGTTTAAAAAACACCTTTTCTTCTATCTATTCTTCTTGTTTCTTTCCACAACTAAAATTGTTCAACTGCCGTATTTTTCTTTATGTTTTATTCGAATAAGTTTTCCACTAAGAATGCAATGTGTATTTTCTTTATATTTCCTGTAAACCTTTAAACTTGCTATCGTTTACATGTGCTATTCTTGTATTGAAATATATATAACTGAGATTAGATTTATGAAAACTATTTCAACTCTCCCCACACAGAAGTCAGTCGAGAATGTAGTTTGATTTTTGAAAATAAATCCCTCTCCAAGATTAAGAACCATGGTTGAGTTTGGTTTGGAATCTGCTGAACTCACCAGTTGATTTCACACCTCGATCTTGGTATTATTGGACAATCTGTGTCACTGAGGCCACTGCTCACTGCCCCGCGCAGCACCAGCTCCACCAGTTGAGTAGTTTGGTCGAGCGGCGCACGTTCCGCGATCCCCGCCAGCTTGCAATGCACGTAGTGGCTTTAATTAAATACAGTACAGCCAACATATCACTCAGTAAGTAAATTAGTAATTTGTGTTTGACGTGGATGCAACCGTGTAATTGCATTAACTTTTACCCAGCAAATAACCTACGTAAATCATAGTTTAAATAACAGTAACCTATAGGATATATTATTACAGACTACGGCAGATAGCACATTAAAAATTTAAATCAAAAGATTCAAATGAACCTGAACTATTCAATAAGGTAACGGAAATATTAGTAAAATAAAAACTTGGGAGGTGATCCCAGAAGAGTCAACTTAAAGTAACTTCACAGAATAATTGGTTTTTTGCTCCGAGGCTTTTTAATTAATCTTTTCCTGAATCATTTAAATGGACTGAATTTCATTGGAATCTGTTGGCTGTCATGCTTTTTTGCTTCAAAGGAATTAATTTTCCAGGAAATTCGGATACCAACAATTAATTAGATCATATTTTGCTTCATTTCACTATCTAATTTTACCTTTGGTTGATCTTTTATCCTTTTATGTGAGAAAACGTATCACTAATACATACATTTTGATATGAATATGTCTTAGCTCTGAGGGGAGAAGTGGGGTTGGCAATTTGCGTGACCAAAATTTGCAACAGTGACGTCACATGGGTATAAATAAAGCTGTTTAGAGGAACAGAAAACATTCCCTTTGACATATCTAAAGATATGTCTCTTTTATTTAATGATCTAACCTAATCCCCACAGGAAAGAAGATCCAATCTTATTATCTCATGTGTCTAATATGTTTTTTTACTTACTGAATAATTTTAGCAGAAGTATTTTTACTGCAGTCTTTAAACGATTGTAATGAATATTAGTTCGTCTATTTGAGATTAGATATCTTTTAGATAAAATTTATTTATTATCAAACTTTTCTGCCTTAAACGCTACCACCACTATATTGTGAAACATCTATATTTTTAAGTAGTATAGCAAAAATCAATTATTGATGAAGCTTAAATTTTATATTTATCAGGGGTTTTCTTATCAATCTATAACTACCACCAAATATATTTATGAAACTAATTTTAATATTATTTTTATAACATAAGTCCTCAGAGAGAGCCCATACAGAGTTGTTCAAGACGCGTATTCGTAGATGCTGTAAGTACGTACTCTCAGATCGTCTGGTTAAAACATTAATGTATAATTAACACTTAGAACCATATTTGCTTTACTAATAATTTATATTTATAGTACTTCATTTCACCATATAGTGTCTCAATCTATTTGCGTACAGAATCTACCCATCAAATATGGAATAAATTATTATTACTTTTAATTTCGTAATTTAATTAACTAAAGATGTAAAAAAACTTACTGCAATAAAAGTAAAATAACGTTTAATTAATTTGCTCAGCAATTAATTTTAATTATGGAATAAAAACTTTGTTATACGTTTTTAACGAAAGGTATTGGTGGCAATTAAAACTATAAAATCAATAATGGTTATCAGTTAGATTTAACTTATGTATTATAATTTAATATTTCAGAAATAAAATTACACTCATTATGAATGTGGTAATTTAACAATAACTAAACAGTCGTTGGGTCAAAATGATATAATTTAATTTGTGACATAGGTAATATTAAGTGCTAGAGCATACTTTTGGCCAATTATTATTTACTTTTGTAGCGTTTTTTAATTCATCCTACTTAATATACAAGTGGTTTATTCATAAAACGGAGGTTTATTCAGTAAACTGGTCATATATCTCTCGGCGAACGTTTAAAAACTGCTGCGAGGTAGACCACTGTTTAATTTATTACATAATAAACCTCGTTATTCTGCGGTTATAAATGAACAGACCGGCCTCCCACTGGTTGCAGCCAATCGAGCCTCCGCTTTGCATAATGTTACCTCTCTTTTGGATCCTTTTTCGGGTTTGCAGCATTTACTGTGGTTAGAGTAAAATTACTTTCATTTGACTAAACAAGTTCTAACGCTCTTTCGGTCAAAGGTTACAATGCCCACGTTACTTAATTGGTAGAGCGGAAAAATGATTAAGCATTGGAATTGCTATAAAAATCATGATTTTCTGACTCATGATTAATTTTTTAATCTCAACAATTCCAACTGTTGCTGCAAGCTAAATAGTAAAGATATATAATTTTAGAATTAAAGATAAAATATACAAGAAAGTACAATTGCATCCAAAGTAAAAATAAGTATTACCTGTACATAATCATCCGGTTCAATTGAGCGACAGAAAGAATTGTTCCGTATTGAGTTCTCAGAACCATTACTGGGGCAGAACAAAGGAGCATATCATTGTGATTGTGTAATGCATCCAGTTTGATGTGCGTCTCTTTTGAGACACACGTATGTTATTCGGTAGAATTTTTCTAATGTTTAAACAATTAAATTTTATCTCATATGTATGGAATAGATATAATGTAGATATAAGATATTACCATGACTAGTAATCAAATTATTTACTTGACTATTAAAGTTTATGAGGCAAGCGACTTGACGATGACAATATTTTAGTTCCTGGATATAAACTTTGTAGAAACTAACTTCATGTTTTTGACTCCTAAAGTTTTGTACACGTACGACTAAGTACCTTTGATAGAGTATGCTTTGTAATTTATTTGGTTTTATGGTACTGTTCTACTGTATTCAAAATAAAGGATGTCTGTGTACTTAAGATATACCGGTATTGTATTAATTTTTACACCATAAATAAAAACCATTTAGATGAATAGAATTTTTGTTGCATTCGTCTTTTTATTTTACGAAAATAGATTGTAAAACCCATAGAGGAACATAATTTTGTCTCAACGTTTGGCTACGGGATATCCAATACTATAATACGAGCAAGGTTTGTACATATATATATTTGCACACGGATCTCGAAAACGGCTCTAAGGATTTTCTTTAAATTTTGGAAATAACTAATTTCCGAGTAGAAAATAAGTTCTAGATAAGTCTAATGTCCGGGAAAGTTCCGGTTTTCTTGTAATATTAAGTTTAAAATGTAAAAAATCAACATTACGCTTATGGAGAATCAAATGTAAACAATACAAATAAAAAAATCTGTTTATAACAGTTTGACAGTTGTTGATTGAAGATGGCAATGCACAATATGTGAATAGAGGTTTTGCATAAATATTTATTTTATGTATAAGTGAAAAATTATCAAATTACTAAACAATTTGTAAAAACTGAAGGGTAAAATAACTGTGCGAAATAAAAGCAGAGAAAAGTATTTCCAAAATCTTTCGTGTTTTGACAGAAAACGAATTAATTATATTGCTTGAAGTCATTGTAACAAACCAATTACTGTATTTAGTGTAAATTAAATTTCTCTTTTGCTTTTCAATCCTCATAACACTTTCTAACAAAATCAGTTGATCTCAGGCTAATAATATCTGTATGGATAATTAAACAGTAAACGATCGGCTAAAACAATTGAGGATGGCTAAAAGACCTTAAACGGCGCCATTGGTATGGCAGACGCCACAGCTCAGTGGTAGCGCGTTAGCTTCGTGAAACTGTGGTAGCGAGTTCGATCCTCATCCGCAGACTATACTTTTTGTTCAGTGTTTATGCTATATAATTATAGTGTATTAAATAGGTTTTATTTAAACCTCATAAATGTTGTTACTGAGTAATAAATTTGTGTTGATTTTGCTAGTTAACCTGTAAAATACATGTCTTATTCTATCCGAGCAAAGCTCGGTCACCAGGCACTTTTCTTTAAATTTACCGTTGTTCCTGATCAACGTATACAACTGTTTTCTGCATTGTCATATAGTGTGCAGTTTTCACACTCTCCTTCAGAAACCTTTCTTATATAAAAGAGATTCAAAAAAAAAACTAATGGTCATGACTTAAAATTATAAAATAATACTTTGTTACATGGCTAGATGTTTCTTACGTATCCAGTTTATTTTTAACACTATTTTTACTACGTATTTTACGTTACTATTATTATTTTATTACAAGGTTGTTTATCTAAAAGAGTGTCCAGTGAGTGTAGTGACAGAATATAAAATGAACTGAGTATTTCAGAGGCTTGATATTGAGACTTTATTCCAACACGATATATGTTATTCAGCTTGATCCGTACATGTAAAGGTACGCGTACATATAAACCTAATACGGTATTCCCTTATTTGTTTTCACATCAGTTTTTAAACAAACCCGTATCAAACGTTATTCAATTTTAACATATTTTTCAACTTGAATATATGAGTACTTGTCACACTTACATGCCATGTCAAAGCAATACATGCCATGTATTTATAAAAGAGGATATTGGTATATTTGTTTGTATACATATGTTTGAAGTTTATGAGCTCGGACACCGTTGGACGATTTGTCATGAAAAGTGGTACAATTATGTAAAATTTCAAGGAGAAGGTTTATGGATCATCAATTTTGTTGTAGCTTGATTGGGGTTCTCTCTAAAAGCCCAAAAGGGATCCTATTCTATTGAACCAGAACATTTACTTTATAACTATTTTCTTTTCAACAGGAGATTGCTTTATTCTGTTAGTTGAAAACACCACAGATTAAAGCACTTGCATTTGTTTATGTTTTTTATTTTGTTTACATTTTGGTTTTAGGGTTATACGAGTGAGTAAACAGCTTACATTTTACTTGTGACTTCTTCCTGTACATTTTGCTACTGTGTTACGTTATTAGTTTATAAAGGTCTGAGACCTCACACACACACACACACACACACACACACACACACACACACACACACACACACACACACACACACACACACACACACACACACAATGCACACACACACACACACACAAAATACTTAATTATAACACGATTATAGTAAAGATTTCTTATTTATTTGAAGCACTGGCCCAAACTAAATGGGGGGGGGTTAAGACAACTATGAGTGAAAGATGCGTCTCGTAAACTTTAGGTCTCTTCGACGCCATTGGATGTCGGGCTATTAACGAACAGTCCTGTCTAAGGAACATGCCAGCCTTGGTCAATAACATTACTACAATATCGTGCCACAATTACTCATTCATACGTGATTTTACCGTAGAACTGACAAAGTCGTGATCGCAACGTATTTATACATGAAATATGAAGTGGTTTTAATATGAAACCAAAAAGTGCGCGGGATCAAAACCAGACGATAAGCAATTCCAATTTGGTTTGCAAATGGGTGGTATAGTGGTGGGATCATCCAGTTAAAATAAAACACCTACCAGTTCTATGGTTAAAATATGTGACGGGGTAAGTCAGCATTTCAGTTTAAAAAGCAAAGTTATTGAATTTATTAAATTAAATTTGTTACTAACGAAGATCAGCTGATTAATTCTCTAACGACGGAAAGCAATAACTGTTTATATTATTCCATTACAGAAATTACCTTTATATAGTAAAGGTACAACGCAATCTTAGATAAATTTAAACTGATCCTTTAAACTTTCTATCAGGCCCAGTATTAAGGTCTTAAGGTTTTATTCATTATCAACGCCAATTGATACAATCAATTAATTATTTTTTTCGAACTAATAGAATTCAAAACAAATACTGTTTACTGTATTGTATTTTGGAAAGACATTAATTTTAAACAACCACCAGCCTTACGTAAGCTGTCGACTGCATTGGCTGTTACGTCACTAGATACAGCAATTATTTTCAAGAGCTGTTAAACTCAATTGGCGTCTAACGACTTCATTACTTGTTGCATTCCAATCAAATGTTGATCCAAGTTTCACTTCACAGCCTTCCTCCGGGGAAATCAGAGTTACATTACTTGATTTTACTTCAACCGGAACCTTTTAAGGAAATAAAGTTTTCCCTTGAGAGAATGCGTATGTTTGAGATCATTACGTGGCGAAAAGGTTAATTACAACGACATCGTAAGTTTAACTTACTAAGTTAACTTAAGTTTAGGGCAGTCAATTTGTAATACATCTCTTTAGGGATGAAGGTAGGGCTATCTGGTTTGGTAGAAAATTATTTATACAGAGTGTCCATGAAAATCGTTTCAGGACTTCGTTGAGTGATTGGGTACATTAAAAGGAAGAAAAGTTATGACCTCAAACGCTTATTTTCTCAGATATCCACCATTTTGTATTTTTTTACAAAATATTTTTTAATTCAAATATTTTCAAACGGATTATTTTGAAATTGGGTATGTGTTTTACATTAGTAGACTACTATTAGTAAAAAAATAATTAGCTTGATTAAAGCTCAAAATCCAAAATGGCGGCCAATTTAAATTTTACCGTTAACAAGGTATTTAAGTTTTAAAATTTAAATTGGCCGCCATTTTTTATTTTGAACTTGGATCATACTAGTTATTTTTTACTAATAGTATTCTACTAGTTTAAAACCCGTACCGAATTTGAAAATAATCCGTTAAAAATTTTTGAAATAAAACATATTTTGTGGAAAATACAAAATGGCGGATATTTGAGAAAATTAGCGTTTTAGGCCATACCTCTATTGGAACTTTTTTCTTCCTTTTAATGTACCTAATCACTCACCGAAGTCCTGAAACGTTTTTCACGGACACTCTGTATAACAGCGGTAAGCCTGCACTTTGTACGAACTCTTTGATTCAGATAAGATACTTATTATATAAATGAAATATATTAAACAAATAAATACAATGAAAAAATCCAATTCTCAGCTAAATTATTTACCATTTATTTATGATTACAGAAATTATAAACTAAAATTTAAATATATAGTAATATAATTTTTAAATAGATCTAAAAATCAATGAAAAAAGGTACCTAAAAACAGAAAAACAGAAATTGTCTTTTCTGATAGCTATTTTGACTTTTACCATTAGAATCAGCTCGAAAAGTACTCAATTTAGTCATTTAAAGCTTTGCTCTATCTTAAATGATTACCGGGTATTAAAATTAGTATTAAAATTAATTATACGTTAAGATACCATTTTAACATGGAATAGTTTTGTTATAGGCTTAAAATAAATGATCAAAAATAAAACCAAATTGACTTTTTTGAGAGCTGATGGCAAATTATTTTTACTAAACTACTTTTATAGATCACATGTTCTGTGAAACTTCAAAAAAATGTGACTAATATTGCCCAAAACTGGTTTTTGAAGAGCTCATTTTTTATTTTATAGTACCGGAACTTGATAGATTTAAATTTTTTAGGACCGGCTTTACGTAGACAAAAGCCTTCTCCAAAACATATAGGATAGTTTAAATTAATTTCACAATTGTGAGAACTCTTGTTTTTATAGAGTGGCGTTACATAAAACCTTGTTTAACGTTGCAGAAAGACTAAGAGATACATACAGACGGACCGAAATAAAAGTAAGATAAGTCCCATTTCGTCTTTTCTGGGGTAGAAAACGGAAAAATACATTAACTCAATTTACAGACAAAACTCTACTTTTGTTTTTAGTGATATCTTACTCTGTGTTGTGTAATAGTAAAACTATATACTATTGGTTCATTATTAAAATAAATGGACATTTTTTCTCGACATACATTAAGCAATAAGAGTTTTTTCCGTGTCTAAAATTTGCAGATCATCAATTGAAGATCATGTTTTCAAATTAGCATCGTGTAAATATTTTATAAATGTTATTGCTCAAAATATAAAACTGACTTTTACAACGTTTCCACTATTATATTTCTATATTTATGTTGGAAATTACCTAAAACCTGTATAACTAAGGAAAAACAACAAAGCAAATATTACTTATGTAATTTTTCAACTAATTAAGTTGCCTGCCAACAATTACGATAGAGCTATAAAGCCTCAGACCACAGCTCATAGTACCCGCGGGACAAGTCAGCTGGGAGCTAGCAGAACACCGCAGCTGATAGGCCAATCAGCTGTTGGATCGACACTGACAGGTGACGAGCTACTGCAGCGCTGTCACGGAGCTTTTCACAACTAATTGGCACTTTATATCCATCCCCGCCAGCGGATGTGTCGGTGGCCTCCCGTCCTCTCCCGGCTCCAGGCGTCTGAAGCTGAGACGCTACAGCTTACTTAATGAGGTGACTCAGTCTCACTGAGCCAGAGACTCCAATCGAGAAACTAACACTGTCTAGGAAATCTACGTTACTATTTCACTACGCGTCGTATGCAAATAAATTAAAATGAACTTTCGTCTGTACCTTGCTTGTAATCATGGTATTTCAAGTGTACGTCTGAATTTGGGATTGTTGACCCATGTCTGATTTTTGAACTCTTCGACCAGTCACAATCCACAATATCCACAAAGATTGGACAACAGGCTAGCCCGGTTCAAGCCAAAAAGCAAGTTTAAAGTCCAGTCTGAGGTTCGATCTCAAAATACTAGACAAGGGCAAGGTTATGAGCGGGAGTAGCCTACTTTGCGGTTGAAGCTAAGCCAGAAGCGTTTTGGTAATTTTGCCCCTGAAACTTTCAAAAAACTATTCTTGACCAGAAGATAACGATCTGGTCAATATTAAAACTGTGAGTAAGTTAATTTTTCAATAGGCTGAATCCATAGTAGCTTTTAATGCAATTTATACACAGATTTTCATTCGCAGTTTTGTAATTTTACTATATAATCTCCTCACATGCAATTTTGACCTGAGATTTTTGGAAAATGAACAATTGCATTTTGTAAAGAGCTTTGATAAAAACGTTAAATAAAAATATTAAATGGTGGTCTTAAATCTAAATTCCTGTATTTCTGTAACGCAAAACTTATTAATGTGAAACTTACAGTATTTTAATTTTTTCACGCCTTTTGGAGAGGATTTTGTATAGGTATATACTTTAAACCGAGACACTCCGTAGTAAAATAAAGTAATGTGCTTTTTAAAACCCAGTTATGAGTAACATTAGACAAATCGTTTATAGTTTTACTAAACGTTTGATCTATTGAAGTGGTTGCATATAAATTAATCCTGGTAATAAACTGTCGACCTTTGTTGCTTACAGATATCAACATTATTAAGTTTTTTCTTTTCTATGCTATGTGACAAAAAAACGTTTCATACAATACTGTAAATATTTAGACGTACAAAATATGGACACATTTATTTCATAGAGCTAAAGGGTAGGCCATGCTTGTTCTATGAAAAATAACTTAGACATTTATCTGGCCAAAAATTTGTTATTTTGAAAACATTATTGTAGAATTAAAAAATTATATTGTATGTAAAAAATTAAATTTACGAATTACATTGAATTTTAAGTTTATATTGTTTTCTATTTAAATAGAGCTAAATAATGTTAGCTGTCAACGACAGTACATTGAACGTGTGAAAACAAATGTAGTCTTTTTAACGCAGGCTCTAATGGAAACACGAACCTTACGAGCTGCGAACAACAACTTTAACAACGCGAAAATGGAACATGAGAGAGAAAAATAGGCGGATTAGCGTCGAAGGCAGCGGCGTATCGCCGTGTTGTCGGGACCTTACCACAATGTCTGCTCTCGCGAGGGATTGTCGTGAACCCCAGCGCGTATATTCGTCGCTGCGATCATGACGTCACTACCGGAGTATTTCTTTGGTTAACTTACGAGACAGATGCAAACGACATCAGTAACTAAATCCCTCTGTTTTGTGGAAAACCATTATGTTTGGCTTATCCACATAAATGACATTAGAGTTTTATTTGTACATTGCGTGGAATTAATTTTTGGCTGTTTTTATGTTTCGTTACCCAGAAAAAACTGAAACGGATCTTATCCAAAATGGGTTTTATTTCCGTCTCGTTCTGTCTGTCAGTCTTTTCGAAACGCCCACAATTCTGTTACTCTTTATCATGATAACGAGAGAACCCAGAATTATAAAACCTATTTTCATTATTCTTCTTAAGCTTCATGGACAAGAGATTTTTTACTTTAAAAAGGCCAACGCATTGTTCTAAACCTCAGTCTAGAGCAACATTAAACAAACGGATCGCTATCAGTCAGACTAAGTTTTACAACATTAAAGCTATAAAAGTGATTTAATACAAATAAATAGCCAACAAATTAAAAATTAAAATAAATGTTAGCATCTTTTTTATTGATAATTTATTTAAACCCAATTTTAAAATTATACAATGTTTTCTGTATATCAAATTTCAAAAGCTGTAAAAATGTTCTATTTTAATCTAATCGTAAACTAATGTAAAATAGTTAAGCTGAGAATTTAGTTTTTCTATCTAATAATTTAAGATTTTAGGTTTATATTTTGTTATGATAATAAGTTTCTTTCGTTTTCCATGAGTCTACAACTTGTACAAAGGACGGGTTTACTGACATGGGTTAAGTACGGTTGTACCTGTATATTCTCTGTTTGCAATTCATCATTGGTGATGGTGGATTTATGTTATTTAGTTTTTTATCACGGACATTTTCCATCACAATTTTAAGTAAAACAAAGTTTTACAACGTTTCGGAATCTGAAATCTGATCCCGTTCTCACGCGAGCTAGTACCTAAAAAATAACACTGTAGTTAAAAAACTAAATTACATACCTGTATAGGATCTAAATCACAGAGAGATGAAGTATTTCAAATTATTGAAAAGTTAGACTGTTGAAATTATAGGACATAAATGAAACAAAGGTTCAATTGGGAAAATAGCTATGTTTTCATTACATGGAATATTAATTACTCTTTGCATTACAGTATTTAATTCATTTATTCATTAATTTATTCCTGGAAATGTTTTTATGCGAGCATTGATTCGTGAAATATGTTATTTATACTGTAAGAACCGCAAACACTGGGAGCAGAAAAATTTACTGACGGATTTTAAATTAGCAATAACTTTAACGTTTACTAATGTTTGTATCTTTTTACTGATCATATTCGAAAGAATACGGCAACTAATACGAAACACATTTTTAAGAATAAATTTTCAATTATCCTTACATTTTTGAGAAAGATAATTGGACGGTAATAGTTAACCAACACGTTATCTAATGTATGTTGGATACATTCCTCATCCCTGAACTGCAGAGGGAAAGGCGTAGCAGTTAACCCTTCATCAGGCGCATGTGGAGGTTACCTCCACATTTGGAAGAATAAAAGTAAATACTGGTAACGTAATGTTTACTATTACATTCATAGTTGTATACCATTAGTGTTAAATAATCTTTATTCTTAGTCATATAAAAATTCAAGGGACCCTGCATTATTGTATGGAATGGCAATGTAATGTTGAATAAAGAAAACTAAAAACTTATGAAATGATTTAAAATGGTTTGAATTCAACCATAGGAATAAAATATAAAAAGGAATAAAACATGTAAGTTTAACATCATTTAAAACAATATTTCACAGGTTCTGCCTCATTTTGGTCTTCTATATCGCTATCAGGAAAAAGTTGATGATTCTAGACTACGAAATAGCAGTACTGTATAATAATAGTTACGGATTAAAAAGCTAAAAGATCTATACCCACTGCACGATTCTTGTAAATCAAATGAATGAATTGCTAAACCATTTATGTACAAAACGTAATCCAGTGTGCACGAAACTTGGCTCCGCATTGACAACCACTTTATTGGGTGCACGCGCAGGTTACCTCCAGACACTGACGAAACTCAACCGCACACTGATTTAGAAAGACAAAGCTGGTAAAACTGGACATTTCTTGGTTCCTAGAAAGAGCTGCGTAAGGTATGGTTAAGCGCCGACTTCAAAACAAGCGTTTTCCCCATTTTTAAGCCAAATATTTGCAAGTGCGGAGGTAACTATATCCACTATGCACCCTATGGTTACCCTAAAATGAAGTTATAAACCTTTTTTCAAGGTGAAGCATATTTTAGCATGTATATTTTGAATATAAAGTAAATATTGCAGTAAATTCTTGGGTTATGCTATAAATTATGATTTATAGTTAGCGACGCTGAGGAAAATATTCTCACCGAAAATGTACGCTGCTCACAGGAAATGAAGTGGTCTGTTTAACAGACCATACGTTAAATGTTTTCAACCAAGAGGCAATGCACTGAAGTTCCTGTGAGCTATTCAACAACACTACATATATGCATATTGAATAATATGGTATTGTATTAAAAATTTAAAACTTTTCCTAGGTAGACTATATATAATTAGTGAAAATCTGAAATTGTAGGTCTTCGATGTCATTCAATATATTATTTGCTACTAAAATGACTTGAGCTTTGATCAGAAACTTGCAAAATAAATACTGTAGTAGTATTCAACACGTTAAATTAAAGGTTTGCAGTATCTTTGCCATCTTGTATTTTAGTCCTATATGAATATTGTTCAGAAATATTGTAGGGAAATAAATTTTCCATTTTTCTGTAAGCAACTATTATTATTTGTTAAATATTGGATGTATTGGCTCGATATTTTTTTAAAAATAAATTATATAATTCCCTAGATATCCACTTTACCTTTGATACTTTAACTAACTATCGTGTAACTAGTAATGCTATCAAAAAACTGACAGTACATACGTTATATGGTTTCCCACAAGAGGCAAGTTCCTGTAAAATGTCGATCAATGCCGATTTCGAGGGTATCAAGAGATGGGGAACATAGTCTTGAATTGAACTCAAATAAATGCTCTGTGCTGAAAATTGACAAGGTTTCTTTGCGTGAACAAACTAGGAGTAATGTTGATTATTGTATTTTCAAATACGGCAAACATTTGGCTTCATGTAACACTTTGAAGATTACTTTTAACTCCAAATTTGAATTTTCCCAGAATGTTCCCAGCATTTATAAAAATGTGACTGTCGGATTGAAGGCCCTTTACATGTTAATCCATCTCTTGCCTATGCCTTCCAAACTAGAATCTGTCAGATCAAAACTGTCACAATCTTTAACATTAATTTAAATGGCATTTAAAAAATTATTATTACAAACATGCACATCTCATTTCTTTAGGGTACATAATCTCGCCCTCTTGGGTAATGCCTAACTTTTTAATGGGTTTTGTTGGGAGATATGACCCTACAACGCAAACCAATTGTTTTGGAAAACGGTTGTGAAATAAGGAAGAAACTTATTTTTTTAATATTATCCTCCTTAAGAATATGAACGGTATCAGTGGACTTGCACATACTTTCTCCATTACGTAAATGTTTAAACGAAAATCTGTAATTGAAGTATCATATTTTTTAAAATTTATCTAAGTATCATTTAAAAACTTATTGTTTCAATTTTATGTGAGAACCCCCACACCTGGTAATACGAAGCCTTTTTAGTGGGTTTTGTTGGGTAATTTGACCTTACGCTTCATACCAAGTTTCATGGAAAATAAAGTAGAAATTATTTTTTTTATTATCCTCCATAAGAATAACATAGGACACTCTGAGACAACGTACTGCGTTTATTATGGACACTAAATTTCCGTAGACAAATAATTAAAAATACTAATTTGTTTACTTTTTAAGCTGGTTTCAATGGTGATGGTAAAATTATTCTTTACTTTAATTATTTTCACTGAAAATATAAAAAAAGATTTGTTGACATTTAAAAGCCCATAATTTTTGAACCATCATTTTTAAAGACATGCAGGTGGTATCATATTATTTAGTACTCTGTGCATTATAAACTACCAAATTTTAATCGTAATCGTTTGAGGCATTTTTGAGAAATATTTAGGGTTTTTAAATAAAAAAATAAAAAAAACGACTAGAGATACGGTGAATATATACATGCATGCCAAGTTTTATCTCAATCGGACCAATGGGGTAGGCTGTGGCTCTGTACACATCCAAACACAGACACACGGACGGATAGACATAACGTGGAAACCCATTTTTTTGGATTCAGGGGACCCCATAAACGGATATATCCACTCTCGACTCAAATTAGAAAATTTTGACGAAAACAATACTTTCTCCATATAGTATGTATGAGAGGAGAAAGTAAAAAATAAGAGAATTCTTTAGTAGTTCGTTATTGATTTTGTTCTATTTTATTTCACATTAAGATAATTACACCTTTGTATGTATTCTGAAGAGAGTTATCACGTAACAGTGTTTTACTTTGATAAACGCTTGAAAAATAAAGACGTTATTTATTTATTTTATTTAAAATTAAGATCATTCTCGTGGGAATAAATGAAATATTTCGCCAGTATGACTGTCATGAGTTTTGTAAAATACAATACGTCTACCGCAAACCAACCTCAGGCGTAGTCCTATACAGATAAACGCAATACCTCCATGTATCTCACGGTGTATTCACTGATGGAAGGCTTAGTAAGGTTTTACGTTCCCTGTAAAAGTTATACGATATACTCAATGCTGATACATTTACTAACTCACCTCACATAGGCCACTACCATTAACATTTTTAAATTATTGACTTAAATTATATCACATTTTTTACTAGGCTCGTATAGATCCTTCTTTAATTTTTTATTTTAATTAGTTTTTAAGTTAAAAAAATCCCGTTAAAACACATATATAAAGCATTTTTATGAGGTTTGTAGGAACCATAATTTGTATTATATATTGCCGATTTACTATTACTGAACCAACACTACATATTTGATAAATATCTCCATTTTATGATTCTGTTGCCTTGCAACACTCACTACTTACACGTGAACCTCAATAGCCCGACTGTAATATTCTAAAAGCTAATGTTTACTATTATTTTATACGTGATCTTCTTAATTCGTATTTTACATTTCATTAATTTTACGAACACTATGAGCTATATCTAATAAATAAATTTATTAAATATAACTAGGCCTACTTATAGGTATGTTAATTTTAAAAACAAACTATACCATCTATAGAAAAGAAAATTAAATAAGGTGAAAAATTTTAAATATACAAAATTCAAATATAAATAATAAAAATTATTATACCTATTAATGGTGCAAAAACTCAAATAATTATGCAAACAATGTGAGAATAAAATGGTCAATTAGAAAAACCAACTAAACTGACCCAAAATAAAAAAAAATAAAAAAATGCAACATATATTGGTCGAGATTCTAATAGAAGGAAATTTAAATAGCTTAATTTAATTTAAAATTTGTGTGTTGTGTTAAAATTGTGTCATGCGATCTGCTAAAAGCAGGACAGTTGAACACTAGATCTGTACCACTACACTTTTAAATATCTTTTAAGTATACTTTGTATCTGGAAATGAAATACAGTAATTTTGTTGTTTAATTAAGTACATTTCATTGTTAATTAAGTTGTTAAAAACCTGGTTTACAAGGACCAGTGTTTTAAAAGTAATTAAAAAGTTAACAAACAGGCGTGTTATGTGACTTAGTTAATTAAAAAAGCAGTCCAACGGTAAAATTAATACGTGTTATAAAATTTTACAATTGTCACAGAAAGCTTCTGTCACCTTTGTTGCAAACTATTTTAGAAACAGAGAGCTTTTGAAAGGTAAAGGTTAATTTCCCTGCTGCTGTAGTGACAGAAGGAAGGATATTATTTATTTTACTGTAGCAAAACAGTGGGTAAATGTTAAAAGGAATGTAATGAATTTACTCGTGACATCTGAAAGATTAAAGAAACACATACATTTATCACTTAGTTCTCTTTAAGAGGGTTTAGTTGCTCTATTTTGTTCTTAGAAATTATTTCATTAGCTTTTTTTATTTTTTTTTTATTTAGAGAAGTGTTAATTAATTCCGCTTACATAGACTGTGGCTGAATCGTCTAGAGCTCGTTGAGAGACTTCTGATGTTAACTTTACATATATTATACCTACAATATTTGGCACAATATCCATAGGTGAAACCCGATCACTATGTACGCAAAAAATAGATTACTTTTACCGGTAATGATATGCCAAATTTGGTTGTGAAATTTTTTTGTTTTTAAGCTATAAAAACGTCGTAAGACTTAATTGACATCCGTATATGTCATTCCCGTTTTTGTAAATAATGTGTTTGGTAAAAAAAACTAAGCTGTTTACCAGACACAAGTAGTTGGTTATTGAAGTCCTGCTTATCCACACACACTCATAATTGGCAATAAAATCGGGTTTTCAGAGCGAAGTGAGCCCAACAATTACCAGACAGGTTAACCAAAGATAAAAAAGAACCATTGTTATTATTTTATCTCTGGGACTGTCTTCTGCAGTTTCCATCTTGAACTAGAGAAGGTGTAGTATTTTAATTGCGCCAAAACATTTATTACTCCTTGTATTATACAGCATGATCAAGGAAATAAATTATACTATACTATTTCATGTGTATTTTTAGAATTGTGTTTTATGTTTTAGAATAATTAGTTTGACGAAAGTTACCTTGTAAAGCAGAGCGTAAACTTTAAAGGCCGGAGGATTAAGACATCATTCATTTATCTATTTAATTTTAAGGGGCCACTGTTCGCTACACTTGTTAATATTAGGGAATTTAAATAGGGACCAAGTATCGGTCCAAGGGTCTCCCCCTCAATTTCCCTAATTAGACAAAAGTGGAAGACCTTGGACTGAACGCCCTTTGGACTGAACGAGATCCTTCCATTTAAATCTTTCTCGTGAACCATACTTTATAAAGTTTTGATGTTTTTTCTGAAATATACTGCAAGCATGCTGCAACCCAAGAATTAAAAATATATATAAGTCTTGGTTTAATTTTAATTTATCGTATTGTCGCTTTCCAAAGGGACATTTTTGTATACAATAACAACAAAATACTTCAAGTATTTTTTTTAATTTCTGAGTTAAAGATTTCTCCAAATTCATATCTTTTAAGACAAAAAGATAAAATCTTTATCATGTGTGGTTCTTGAGAAAAATTAAATATCCCTAATAGTAAGAAGCATAGGGAACGGCCTCTCCCTTAGGCCAACCTGGAACGTTGAAAAGGTTGCAAGCTATTTTTACATTATTCCCATTTTTACATTATTTTCATCAAGCCCGTAAAAGTGAATGTTTAAACAAAATCGTAATGGTTTGTCCATATTTAACCAAAGTAGACCAAAGTCAAACAACATTTTTTTAAATCGACTTTTTTATATTTTACAAACAAAACAAAAACAGGTCAAATCTTAATTGTAAAACTTTAGGAAAAAAATCGTGAAAAAGAGTTTTGTTCAAGTGCTTTCATTATTTTCTTTATTTGAAACCAGATCCACCGTCCATTGAGCAGGCCCATGTTTCAACAATACTGCGGTTGAACTCTATAGAGGTATATATTGCCTCAAGTGGCATAATTTCGAAGGCGGTGACAATGCTTGGGTATAAATCTCAGAGCGAGGACTCCGTAAATCAAACCAGCTGATTGTGTCCTCTTAGATATTTATTATGTATCTCACCCAGCACGGATCTGCCACTTAACACTGATCATAAAGTAGGCTGTTTTCCTTAGCTTATTGTTGTACTTCGCATTCGTTGGAATTACGATTGTTCTTCCCATTTTGATCATGTTGTTTACTAACGAATTTGACCTCACACACATGGGTAGAGTAAAAGGGGTGCAAGGGGGTATAGCTTCCCAAGCATTTTGGTAAATAGGTATACTTTTATCGATAAAGTATTTGTTAAAAATTTAATTTTAAAATTCGTAATGAATGCAAACCTTGCCTTGCCTTGTATACAAACTTAATAAAAATTATATTTACAGTTCAAAGTAGTTGAAACAAATTAAAAATTAGTACAATAATGAATATTAAGATTGTTCCTGTTCTTATATTAACGTGGCAATTACTACCGGACCACAAATCTTAATTAACTAAATTTTCTTCCTTGCATCTTGTACTAAAATGTGCCTCTAATAACGTAAAATAATTTTTATTTGTATTATTTAAAAGTTTTAACTGTCCCCGCCATAATAAAGGTGTATTCAATACCCCGAGCATGGTTTGCCCCGTACAAATGACATCTAACTCCGCTCATAACATTAATTATTTTATCTACATCAGAGGCAATTGAATTGAGTCAAGAAATAATCTCACAATTATGCTTTTAAGGAAAGCGGTAAAACCCCAAATGATCATCCCGGGATTTGAACCCGTAACCTCTTGAACCGAAGTTCAAAACAATTAGCACATTAGGCTAGCAAGACACTTACACACGCGTTCAACACATTTCGATGTGCTAAATATTTATTCACCTAAAGATTTTTTAATCAATCGTATTGGTTATTCCATATTGTAATTATTGTATTATGCTATGTAATAGATATATTATGCCTTTGAAATTAGCACGACGTTATTATGCTTTTATTTTATCGGGGTTATCATACAAATTTATAAAAAAATGTCCTTAAATTTATATATTTTATTACGTAAATAATGTATTTATACAAAGTTTATTTCTATCACTACTTATTTTATTTTACAGACCTCCTGTAAAAAGACTATATATATATATACGAAAACTAAAAATACAAATTTATATAATTTAATTATAATAAATTAAATTCTCATGTCCCAGTCAAGTTTTCAAAACTTTTCAGTCAGGCCCATGTGAAACTCAAAGACTAATCATATAAGTATCTAGTGTCTATAATTGCTGTTTAATATTCTGTGAATGTATTTTTATTAATATCATAATTAATTATTTACATAGTTTAACCAAAACAACTTAGGCCAAGCACCTATTTTCTAACACTTTGAGGCAGCAAAATATCCATCCTCCCCTTTGCACTTTATTTAGATATAGTGATTGTATTTCCCCATATTTTTATATATTGATCACCACTACTGTACTATGTAATATATAGGGGAGAAATACATTCATATGCCACAATTTATGTGTAATTTACAATATAATATCGTATTATTTTATTCATATCGCTAAATGAAACTTGTTTTAATTTATGATTTTTTTACTCATAGTCGTTTAATAAATACTATTTCGTTCTTCCACTTCGTTCGTTACCTAAATATTGCCATGAAACTGATACAGTAGTTTAAAAATTATCCATAGTTGTTGTGTTCTAAAATTTTTAAAAACATTAACAACGGCTCAATAATTCGTATATTCCCTAAACATTCTCTAACACCGTTATATTAGACTGGTGTTTTTTAAAAGTTTACCTCAACAAAACTAGAGAGAAATAAATCGCACACCGCCCCAAGCGTGTCACAAAACATACTGTCAATGTTTATTGTGGTTTAATGTAATTGTTTCCTCTGTTGTTTTCCATAGCA
The DNA here is from genome assembly GCA_023375725.1 of Nephotettix cincticeps. NCBI lineage: Eukaryota > Metazoa > Arthropoda > Insecta > Hemiptera > Cicadellidae > Nephotettix > Nephotettix cincticeps. The sequence continues at coordinate 133,595,534 of CM041786.1, read as the reverse complement.
GTTTTATTAAGCAATAGTTCAAAACAGATAGAGTAAACAAATATGGTGAGAGAAAATAACCCAATAATCTCATTACTCCGAGAATGCCAAAGAGACAAACGTTTTTTATATACGACCTCGCCAAGAGAGGGTCCATAATTCTCGTTCAGGGTGTTATTCCCGCGATATTTATTGCCTTTAGCTACGTGTGACAAATAGTTTGTCGCCTTCGCCACAGTTTTTAAGGAACCAATTCTTCTATCAGTTTGATCAATCAAAATAAATTTGTGATCAATTTAAATATGCAGATTTTTGTTAAAACAGATTTTAAGTTGATTATCATCAAAAATATCAATCAGTTGATTCCAATTTACGTGTTTTAGTAAAAACTGAGTCCAATTTCATTGGTGTAGATAAATTAACCGAGGAAGTTACATATTTAATTTGGTCTGATAATGAAGATTAAGCTATTTTGTTCTTAAAAATCGCTTTATAATTTTAAACAGTAAACTAGTCATTTAAAATTAAATAAAAGTAAGTCAGTATATAAATGATGAATTAATTAATGTTTTGCTATTGTCATAAGTCTCACCATGTTAATTTATTTCTATAAATAATTATTTAAATTGCATTATTTCAAACGTTAGTATAACTATAAATTCTTACTTAATTTAACTAACATGGCTTGAAAGATTTACTAGGGCCCTACCTAAGAAAGAACTGAGTTTTTTTCGTTAAAAGTCCAAGCAAGTTGGACTACAAGCTATGTAGTCCAGATCGTGCTAGTGAAGTCGTAATTTAGAAATTTATTCGTTTGTTACAAGTTACCTTTTGCCATTCGGTTCTAGACATTATATTCTAGTTAAAAATACATAAATTTGATGCCGAATTCGACCAATAAAGAGTTAACTGAAATTCTTAAGATGTAGCATAAGTTAAATTTAGTATCACATTATGGTTATTTTTAATTGGGATGGTGGTGTTAAGTTCTCTTAACCTTAAATGTTTAGACCATCGATATGTTTTTATATTAACCAATTGAGATTGGGGTTTTGACATTTATTCATACTACTGTAGTTAAGACCTTTAATATAATGTCCATTCATCACTTCATGACCAATTTCCTTATAACATAAAATCACTGTTATTGTTTTAAAAGTACAATATTTTAAAAGATTTGTTGTCATCGTTATACCAATTTATTCTGTTTTTTGTGTCTTTCAACGTGTTTCGGCATTTTTTTACGTTTTGTTGAGGAACGGTCCAAACCCTGATCATGTTACTTCCTAACGTAAACCTGTTGTTAAGAAGAACCATTAATTAATAGCCCTAAGACGAAATGGCAACTGGGTCAGATTCGACTCTTGCAGGATTCGATCCTTTAGTTTTGAAGGCGGGCACTATTACTGTTTTATGAAAGTTAATAATATATTACACCGCTCTTGGACCATTCACACACACTGTTAATTGATTGCATTCTATAATACCAGATTAAATATACAGTTAGGCTTCTCCGTTCCTAAATTAAACAAAAAGATTAACAAAATATCTCTTTCTTTTTAGCATAGAGCTCATTACATGATTAGCTCATATGGTTACATCAATCTCCTTGTCCACGTAAGGGGGTTCAGAGGGTGTGGGCTGGAGTTGACCGCAGGGGGTGAGGTGGAGGGCTTGGGCTAAGTGATGGAGATGTGATGGCTGTGGTACAATCCCTGTACAGGGATCGTCATAATTGAGAATGGCTAACAACGCGTTCTGGTGATTTACAGTATCCGAAAAAGAACCTATTTTCTTTGTAATCTTTCTCTCAATGTTATTTTTTTATTAAGTTTTCTTTTCTAAATATAGAATGTGTGCAGAGTGGAATTACAGATTCATAGTTGAAGTGTGAATTTCGATTTCCTGTTTTCCACAACAGATTGTTTACATATGTGATGTGAGAATGCGATGAAGATGCATTCGATTTGTGAATACAATATTGTAATGATTGACAGTTAGTAGCGAGGTGTTTAAACTGTATTATGAGTTAACTATGGGTATATTTATAGTATATTTAGTTGATAGCATTTTTAGATTAGAAATAAGAAAATAACTTCTATATTAATCTACACCCGTCTTTTGTCAATGTGAGTTGTCTCACATGCGGATTTAGGGAAGAGCTTCGTATTACCTCTTTCATATGCACATACGTGAGAGTGAGCCACCAACCTAATCACTAATTGAGTGTTAAATTGAATCTGTGTGAAGGGTGGGAGTGGTATAATGGTTTTCATGGCATCTGGCTTTGCTATTGACAATGATCACAATATTTCATTGAAAGTTTTTCCTCCAGGTCGCCCAAATTCCCAGCTCATATTATCGCACAATTTCACATCAAGAAAGTCGACTTCATTAAAACCATTTAGAAGGGTTTCCCCTATATGTGTTTAGATTTTCAAACAAATTTGAATGATGTCTTAGTATGGTTTGAAAACAGCAATATTTGTCTTACCTAGGATTTGTTTTATCAGATTAGATTATTGAAATGGCAACCTACCCGGGTAGATATTTTAAGCCAAGTATGAATATGAAATGAATCTAGGATGATTGCGGCACGTCCTTGTAGTCTTGTTACTGACTAAGGCAGACATGTTCCTTAGACAGGACTATTAATTAATAGCTCAACAGCCAATGGCAACTAAGGGACCTACAGTTTAACGTGGAATCCTAACCGCGACCTCTGAATTACGAATTGGTCTAATTATGTGAGGTTGGTCTTTGTGGATCTATGCAATATTCAATAGTGCGGACGTTAATCCACACAAGAGAACACTACACCCACAGACCATCGCTTACAATTATCCACAATTCCCGACTTAGCTGGATTACAGGACGACGCCACCGTCCCAGTCAATTGAAACTTGTTTGAGTTTGTTTGAATTGAACCACTTTATCAACTTTGACAATGGAATCTATTTCAATCTCTTTTATTTAGTTATTTTTTGATTGGAATCGTTTGTTGAACGGTCTACAAGCAGAAAAAGGCTGCTCCCTGGGAAATGATGAGCTAAATCGTTTTTGCAGACAAAAAATAGGATCGTGTGAATAAATATTCCTGCGTAGCTTCGTAGACCATCGATTGAGAGGGTAAAACGACGGAATTTATGTCGAATTTCGATTCTTGCTTGATCTTGGTAGCCTGGCTTCTGTCACTCCGATCTGAGTGGCAGAAGCCAGGTTACTAATATCTAGAATTGAACCGACGATCTTTAGACTATGAAGCAGGTTAATACTGTTATAGCTACTTTGTATAATCCCAGCAAGTAAAGTTGGTTTTTCGATCCGTACCAGAAAGAAGATCAGATCCTGAAAAACTGGCTTCTTCACACGACCATCGTTTTCTTATTTTAAGGAAAGTCGATTTCCTTTATATTGAGCCAATTCTACCTGCACGTAAAATCGACTCAATGTAGGCAACGTGCTATGTATGACAACGGACTAGGATATTGGTAATTTAAGGTGAATTGGGGGAAGTCCATGTGTCGGACAGACACGAGGGTAACGTGTCACGGAGCGATCAGCTGATCAGCGTCATGTGCCGGTGTGATCGGACAGATGCCAGGGTAACGTGTCACGGAGCGATCAGCTGATCAGCGTCATGTGCCGGTGTGATCGGACAGATGCCAGGGTAACGTGTCACGGAGCGATCAGCTGATCAGCGCCATGTGCCGGTGTGATCGGACAGATGCCAGGGTAACGTGTCACGGAGCGATCAGCTGATCAGCGTCATGTGCCGGTGTGATCGGACAGATGCCAGGGTAACGTGTCACGGAGCGATCAGCTGATCAGCGCCATGTGCCGGTGTGATCGGACAGATGCCAGGGTAACGTGTCACGGAGCGATCAGCTGATCAGCGCCATGTGCCGGTGTGATCGGACAGATGCCAGGGTAACGTGTCACGGAGCGATCAGCTGATCAGCGCCATGTGCCGGTGTGATCGGACAGATGCCAGGGTAACGTGTCACGGAGCGATCAGCTGATCAGCGCCGTGTGCCGGTGTGATCGGACAGATGCCAGGGTAACGTGTCATGGAGCGATCAGCTGATCAGCGCCGTGTGCCGGTGTGATCGGACAGATGCCAGGGTAACGTGTCATGGAGCGATCAGCTGATCAGCGCCATGTGCCGGTGTGATCGGACAGACGCGAGTGTAACGTGTCATGGAGCGATCAGCTGATCAGCGCCATGTGCCGGTGTGATCGGACAGATGCCAGGGTAACGTGTCATGGAGCGATCAGCTGATCAGCGCCATGTGCCGGTGTGATCGTACAGATGCCAGGGTAACGTGTCATGGAGCGATCAGCTGATCAGCGGCGGCCGTCCCGCCTAACGACTTGATCCTGCACCGCGTACCCGTAACGCTTGTAAATGGGAAATTAAAACAGTCGATTAAGAAGTGAACAAGTGTGGCGTCGCGCGGATAACATCAGCTGTGTCGCCTCCAGCCCCCCCCCACATCCCCCGCACTACACGCCGACGTACCCGGCCCATTGGCTATTACTGTTTGTTTACTGTACAACTACGTTTGTTTCTTCGATTGAAAGATTAACATATAAATAACATTTCAGAGCTTAACTTGTTTGATATATAGGTGTTATGTTTTTTTTGTTTTACAGAATATTTCGTTTGTCTTCAGATTATGGATTTATTTTTAACATTCGTATTGAGTAAGCTCAAAAGCATAAGCAACACAGCTATAAATTGTATCCAATACTATAATACGAGCAAGGATTGTATATGTATTTGCACACGGATCTCAAAAACGGCTCAAACGATTTTCTTTAAATTTTGGAAATAACTAATTTCTGAGAAGAAAATAAGTTCTAGATAGATCTAATGTCCAGAAAAATTCCGATTTTCTTGTAACATTAAGTTTAAAGTCAAAAAAATTAACATTACGCTTATGGGGAATCAAAATGTAAACAATACAAATCAAAACATCTTTTTATAACCGTTTGACAGTTGTTGATTGAAGATGGTGGTAAACAATAGATGAATAGAGGTTTTGCATAAATTTATTTTATGTATAAATGAATAATTATCAAGTTACTAAACAGTTTATAAACACTTAAGGGTAAAATAACTGTGCGAAATAAAAGCAGAGAAAGGTAGCGGAGGATGTGAGATCGATCCCAAACCAGAGGCTATATTTTTGTTCAGTGTTTATGCTATATTAATTAAGGTGTATGAGATCGGTTTTATTTAAACCACATAAATGTTTTCATTGAGCAATACATTTGTTTTAATTTTGCTAATTAACTTGTATGATACATAATATCTTATTCTATCCGAGCAAATCTCGGTCACCAGGTACTTATAATTTAAGGCTGAATTTATCACAAACATATTTTTCCCCTACAGTAAGCTATAATCTCTTTGGCCTAAGGTCTACTTGAAAGAACAACTGTGTAAGTCTTTAAATAGTTGGTACAAAATGGTTTACGTTATTAAATTTAACATAATGAAACTATTATGAATAAATATGCAATACAAGGTAAGGAAATGACCGCAGGAGGGTTACAAAAAGTCTTAAAGTGAACCACACTATACTAAATAGCCTATCTATAAGTAAACCTAGATTGCCCATGTTAATGGAGGGAATAAAGACGGGTTTTTGTACCTCCACTCGGCCTGTGTGGATTTGGAATGTACCTCGAACTGTCTGTTGTGTTGAATCGTTGCTACACTAGCGCCACATAAGTTGAGGGTACACATTTCCAGAGATAGATAAAAGTAAGGTCCGATAGTTTGTGATAAAGTCTATACAAACCGAGTGGAGCTACATGAAACCTTACTCAGTCTGTACAAAGACGATGAGCTGTCTACGTGTACTTTGGTAGTCAATGGCTGAACAGGATATACCTTCAATTTACAATTACTGTTAACAGAATTACAGTGAAATTGGTTTGTCAACTTTCTTGGCCAGTTTACAAGATGTTTTGAGATCAATGAATATTAATAGAACGCTTTTTGTACGAAAAATGTAAACTTTTGGAAATTTTTAGGATTAAATTACTACACGTCCTGTTTGCATGGGCGGGGTTAAGGGGAGGTATAAGGGGGCGTTGTTCTCTTAACCTTTTGGTGATTATATTCCTATCGTTAATAGCTGTAAAACATAAAACTCGTAAGGTAAACACCAAGTATACAAACTAAATACAAAATGATATTGAGAGTTAAAACACAAAAACATTTTAGTACAATAATAAAGATAACGACCGCCGCCGCTTTAATATCAACGTTGCAATCGTTAACGGGCTCTAAATCGTAATGTTTTCTTTACCACTCGTAGGAAATATCCTTCTGATAGCATTCAAATACTTGTTCCTTGTATTTTTCAAAATATTTCCCAGACTCCTTACAACACAGGAGTATTCCATAGCCCCCAGACTCCGTGGAAGTTATGCCCGCCCATCAAATGACCTCTAACTCCATCCATGTCTGTTCGTAATAGTAATAAGCATATTTCACTGTGTTTGTTACAAACGGACCTGTTTCTCGTATCATTCGTTCAGTTTGTGATAAGGATTTCACGATAGACGGTTAGCTTTCATCATTACAGGGTAATTCATCTCAAGAAAATCAAAATTGTTGGGATGAACAACTGAAGCCAAAATCTCCTGGACAATTTTTTTTCTCATCTGAAATATATGTAGTGAAAAGAATAAAATGGATAGTAGGTGTTGAAATGGTTAAAACAGTGTACTATGCACACTAGTAGAGTCACAAATCTGATATGGATTAATGGTTTGGGGAGGAAAATCTGAGTCCAACCTGGGTAAAACTCTTGTGCACCATAAAAAAGCTGTTAGGGCACTCCTTGGTTCTAGAGATAGCTGCAGAGAGGCTTTTAAATCTCTAAAGCTACTAACAGTCACAGGACTTTTCATCCATGCAGTTGTCATATACACCAAACAGTTGGATCTACCAAGAAATGGGAATTTTCATTCATACAACACCAGAAGGGCAGCCGACTTCGACTCTCCCATTCATCATACAACACAGTACAGCAGGAAAGCCTCTTACATTGGCCGGAAAATCATCAACTCACTCCCACAAGACTTAAAGAACATGACAGGAAACAGTTTGAAGAATCACCTCAGAGACTGGCTAGTTGAACGACCAGTTTATTCTATCATGGATTTTTTGAAATATGTTGGAACATGTAAAGCAAGATTAATTAATTAATTTATTTATAATGACGCAATTGAATTACTTAATGAAAGTGCAAATAAAGAGAATTGTCTATTGTCTATTTTTGGTTAAATATTGTCCTGACTTTGTTGCAGACGGAGCAGTTTATCCTACTATGGGTCCTGTTCGTGATGATTGTGATGGGGAACATCTCGGTGTTGGTGGCGCTGGCGCTCAACAAGAACCGCAAGTCTCGGATGAACTTCTTCATCATGCAGCTGGCCATCGCAGGTAGGCCTATTGTTCTGGATAAAGTCAAGCTAAAGTTACCTTAAAATTACGTTCAGAACAGTCAAAATTTAATGTTTAACAGCAGAGTGATAAATTGAGAGAGCATAAGGGTGAGACACCGAGACGTAGCTCAAGGGTTACGCTCTAGCCCAGTTAGTCAGAGGTTGTTTGATTGAATCAAGTGTCCGGCGACTCCTGTCACATCATGAGCGGTCACCTCCCTGGTCCCTGGCTTAAGGGGTTATTGGGGTTAGTTGGAGTTTCGGAAATAAAAGTATATTTGTCTCGTTTTTAATTTATTTAAAATTAATTAAAATCTTATTTTCCCTAAATTGCACCTACAAATGGTCTCAGAGTTAATAATATTAAATTTTAATGAAAATTATAAAGAATTAAGTTCCAAAAAAAACATAATACTTATTTTGCATGTCAACTATTGGTTAAGTCTAGTTGAAATCATAAATGAACAAAGCAACCAATTTATACCTAAACGAATAGTTATCTTTCTCACATTATATTCATTATGATTAAAATAAATTATTGTTAAAAAATTATATTATTAGTTCATTCAACACAATGGTAACAAAACACTACCTTTGTTTGAAAAAAACTGTTTTTTACTACATCAAACTTGACATTTCACTGAAGCTGCTGTTACAAAATAAATGACTTGCGAAATAAAATGTTTTCGTGAAATTGAAACGAACACAGCCACAGGAATGAGATTGTAATGTCTGATTGACAGTAAAAGTAAAGCGAGGATCCCAGGGGTTGTTGTGGGGAGGGGACGAACCCATCCACTGTTCAGAGTTCATTAGAGCCTAGACCGCCCCCTGGCCACGGCCATCGTGTCTCCCTGACTCGCTGACGTTCACACCACCACGGGGTTATTCTCGGTCGACGGGTTTTATACTTTGTTGCAGCTCACTACTTACATATTTCTTCTAACTTATATTTTTCTTTAACATTTCTTAAATCCTTAAATAAAATACAAATGCACATGTTTTATGTTCACGGTGTTATGTACCCTACTGTTAGAGATATTACATGCGAACCTCAGCACTCATTTAATTTAATTTTTGAAACTAATATATTTTAGTGAATCTATAAATAAATCAATTATCGGTCACATAATGTCTATGAAATAGCTAACTTAAATACTTACTGCACCCCAAAAGCCTTCATCGCTTCAAAAACATTATTCACGACATCTATGCGCTTATTGCATTGTGGAAGATCGGGTGTCATTAAAGAATATTTTTCAAAACTACATTCACTACAAATTAGTTAAGCCAATCTCGAATCAAAGGGTTTATTAAAGTGAAACATAAGTAAAATACATGCATTTTGTTAAGGAAAAATAGTTTTAGTTTTAAATCTCGTATTACGTAATAAACTTTAAACTGTCTAAAAAATCTCCATAGATAACTAAGCATAAAAGCCCTCATCACAAAGAAAATTAATTTAGTAAATAAATATACGTATGGTAAAGATTGTGTTTGGTATAAGGATATATTTAGCTTACTAAAGGTTAAAACTACTGAAAAACAATTTGGTAATCAATAGAACGAGTTAATGTTTTTAAATATATTGATTTTTACTAATTGCACCAAGGCAAACAACCAATACGTATTTATTATTTACAATTCAATCGTGGATAGCTAAGATAAATGTAGCATGAATAAAGTAATGGGAATAGCGGCGCGGCGGCGGCGCTGGCCCGTGCTGAACCAGTTGCGGGCAGAGCTTATAAATGAGAAATTAAAACAGCTGATTAAGTAATACATTAGAGCCTCTGGACTAATTGAAACCAGTTATTGATCACTTGCTCTCGGCAACACTTATACCTCGGTAACACAATCGTTATACAAGAATTTCCTCAGGTAAGCTGCTGAGAAATATTTTGGCGATCGGAATAAATTAAATTTGCATAATTTCGGCGTACTAATTTTTATCTTCTTGTAATGGTGTACAAAATGAATTTCGAAATTTGGTTTTTAAAATATGCGAGTAAACTCGACTGATGTACCTTGGGAGGGATTAATGCTATCAGTGGGCAAATCCTTTGATTCCTGTGGAACAGACTCTCATACCCCCACTCTGATGCACTTGTAATGACCAACAAAATGCTTACATTAATGTTCATCTGGTATGGTTTAGTTTCATATGTAGATTTTGAACCCAAAATCGATTATTTCTAAATTTTATCGTTGAATTCTTTAGATATGCCAATACAAGCCAAAGCTGTGTTGGTTAAAATGTAAATGCTTGCGTAGAACAGATTATATTTTAACTTTAAAGACTGAGAAATAATAATTTACAATGGAGAGTGAGAATGAACAATATACTTAAAGTCTGACGATAGCCTGTATATTATGCAATGTTTTCGGCCAGTAAATTTTAGTTTCTGATTTCTACGTATTTATCTGATTTCTACGTATTTTTATCTGATTTCTACGCTATGGGACATAGCATGTATACATATATAAAAACATTGGTAATTTAAAATTGAGTTAGATGGGTACTGGAAAGTCTCGCCAGTTCCTAATACACATTAATTTACAATATTCAAAGTTAACCTCGTGTTATTTTTGTTTGAGCTATAGTCGGCCCTCTGACTACTAATTTTTTACTAGTTTAGAGATTGGAATTAGGTATATTAAAAAGAAGCTGTTGGCCAATTAATGATAAATCATTTTCGCTATTCAGTGTGACACTTCCCTATATCATCGGTTCCTTTCGTCTCTCTGGGGACTTGATTGACTCCCGACTGAGCCTGAACACCCAGGCTGACCATAATTCTCAGGAAGTAGTGGACTTACTGCCCACTACATGGAGGGGGATCCTGGAGGAACCATGTATACTTGCGTGCTCTCGTGAGTTTTCTGGCTTTTACTAGAACTTTCCTAGGAAAAGGACTTTCCTAGGATCCTGGGGAACTTGGATAATTTGAGTTACAGAGTTACATTATGATTCCTTTTAACGTATTATATAACCCGAGTACGGATGTGTATTGGTTTAGAGGTTCTTTTCATTTCACTAAGAACTTTCCCATCCTTATCCATCCCTTATTTCCAGCGGCTGCATTATGTTCCGCAGGAAGACGTGTCTATCTGGGTTTACTTCTAACCATCTAGAATCTAGCATTTACCATACTTTATTAAATCCTAAGCTGCGTAATTCAATGTTAGCCTCCTAAATGATTCACATCAACTGCATTCTTCGTGTTCACAGACCTCGCGGTTGGTCTGATCAACGTGCTGACGGACATCATCTGGAGAATGACGATCACCTGGTATGCTGGCAACCTGGGATGCAAGATCATCCGCTATCTCCAGGTAATATCCGTTACATAAGACCAGCCAACCTCGTCTAGTTTTGCCTTTAGGCTTTGACTTCACAGATTGGCTAGAATTAGCGTATCTCCATACACGTTTAGTTTAGTCGTATTTTTTAATGAACTCAGTATTCACATCACAGCCTTAAGTGTTTCCTATGAGTCCATCCGGCCAATTATCTAAAAGGGCTAACTGTTCTAGCCTTCCGGGGAAACTGTTTGTCTATCAACTGTTTGTTTGAAATTCATAATATTTTTGGATTTTTAATTATTTATTTTACATTAAAATTTGACCTTTCCTACCGCTCTAATGTTTTAAACTACACAACGTTTCTGAAGGTGGGGCAATTCCTCCTGTTTTCAAGTGATTACCTAATAATATACATTAAAAATTGAATGTTTAAGTTACAGATATTAATTATTTCATGTTGTCAATTATACTATACTTATCTATCATGCAAACACAAAAACTGTATTGATAAAGCAACAAATGACCACAACACTCCGCCTCCGAGCTAGGGGTGACCCAAGATAGCGTGCACTCAGGACGAGAGTTGGAGCCCGACAGATCGTGTCTGGCAAGCCTGAATTGGAAAAACCAAAAAATTCCTAGGATAAAAAAGCGAAATGAGCTAATCTTACGTAGATGATGATTTCAGCAAAATTTTCTGTAGTAGAATATTGTTTGATCAGAATTAATATAATGTTACGTTAAACCTTTAAAATTTAGTATTTTTTATTGGGATGGATACCTATGTTTTCTTTGTACCTTAGCTGAACTGAGTGCTTAATTAAAAAGCCGACTGCGAAGGAAATTAAATTTTCCACTACAGGGTGAGTTTATTTCCTTCAAGGAAACACATTTAAAAAGGTATATTTCATTATTAGTCTCGAAAGTAATACCATGTCCGATGTAACGTTACATTAAACATTAACCATTTAGTATTAAAATTTTTTCTTGGTACGAATAAACTGTTTACCCTATAATTCAGACGATTTAGTAATGCATTTAAAAGTCAGCCTAACAAGAAAATTCTATTATAAATGAGATTGGACTTCCTTCAAGGAATTGTATTATAAGACGGTATAATTTATTATTAGTATCGTAATTGGATGGTTAAAAAACAAAATCGTGTTATGGAAAAAACGGGAAAATATTATTTTTACAAACACAGAGTGTTTTTTTACCGTTTCAACACTAGGATCTTGTGAAATAATCATCTGACAGCAGGTTCAAAGAGGAACATTAATTTGTTTTTGTAGAGGTAAGAAATGAAATGAACATTTTTGTAAATAGGCAACATTTTCCAATATAGCAATTAACTCTATTGCTTTTTAAGGTGGTTTCGGTATACATAATTTTAAGACGTTTTTAGACTGTAGTTAAGTTTGATGTACCCAACTATTTACGAGGAATAGAGAGACTTAATTAGATTTCTTGTCAATTGTCACCATTGTTCTTCTAAACTATGCCAATAAAAGCGAAGCTTAAACAAAGAACATGATTTAGTTTTTGGTAATGTTTAAAAACATGTAGTGAATGGATTTATGAAAACTCGCTATTTTTCAATAAGGTGATCTTTATTCGCTGCCTTGATTCGTTTCCAGTCAGATGTTTAGTTTACAAGATATTACACAAGTTACAAGATATTACACAAGTTACAAGAATGTTTAGTTTACCAATGGCAGCATAGCTAAAACACCGCCCGGTATATTGAACGAAACTTATCAAAATAAGTTTTTCCTAATGTTCGTTGAAAAAATGATTGTATTTATTTCCTTGTGGGAAATAGGTTAGATCGTGGATATGTGTAAAGGGAATGTTTTCAGTTCATATAAACAGCTGTTCTTATTCTTTTATATTAAAAATTCAATACAATAGCTGCGGCAGTTTCTATGGAAACCTGTTACATATTTTTCGTCTTAAAAATCACCAACACACCCCCCAGAGGTAAGACATATCCATGTCAAAATATTTGTATTTACTTCCCTGTAGGAAATAGGTTAGATCATGGATGTCTAAAGGGCGTGTTTCCAGTTTATTTAAACAGCTGTTCTTGTAACAAAAAGCCTTAACAAAGAGCCTTAGCTTGACATGGATACGTCTTAACATATCCATGTCAAAGGTTTATAATTATGTGTTATAGAATGTTATAGTATAATATGTATGATGATCGTGTCTTTTGATAATTTTGTTTTTAACGAACATTAACCTTGTATAGTATAGGTGTATTCTGTTACCTTTCGTGGCTTTACCAAAGTCTTTCATCATCTCACTGTTTGCCACAATATTGTTCTGCCCATTTACCCCTGGTCTATTTAGTTTTTATTCTGGTGCAGCTTCCCATTGATTTTTTTGTCTGAAGGTCTAACCTAAGTGGTTGTGATGTTTGCCTTTTGGAGATTAGTTTGGACTTCTTCGATCCAAACAGCTGTCGTTTATAGCTTCTGTAGGTATATATTTTCATTTAACTTTTTAATGCATCTTTTATTTCATTCATCTCTTACATCTCGCCTTATCTGTGTCTCCAGGCGGTGGTCACCTACTCCTCCACGTACGTCCTTGTGGCGCTCAGCATAGACCGCTACGACGCTATCAAGCATCCCATGAGGTTCTCCGGCAGCTGTAAGTAGTACAAGCTCAAGTCAGGCAAGTAACTACTCTCCTACTAACTTGCTAATTTTCATTTCATAAGAGATTGTTGAGGAAATATTTCAATTTACCGGTAGGTAATAATCTATCCTATGATTATGTTGTATGAGTGTTATTTTTTTACCTAATTACTTTGTGAATATTATTGATTTAAAAAATTATCTACTTTTCAACTTCAAAAGAATGATTGCTTCTTTATATTTGATGTTTGTAAGTTTAACAGTACTTCTTCGTAAAGATCACCAGCGAAAATGCAAAACTTGTAAATTATAATTCTCTTTTATAACGAAAAATTATAAATAAAGTATCAGGAAAACAAATTGGAAACGATGTGTGATTTGTTTATTTTACCAAAAACACTATGACGAAGCCCATCCTAGTAGTTAAATTTTGGTTTATAACTATATTACATATCCTAAAACAATGTCGTTTCCCAGTACGCCCGTACTTTGTACAGGTTGTACGATTCTGTTTTAGAAAAAAAATACTTTTTTAACATGACAGAACTCTTTAGATTACATCAGAAAACAAGTTTCATTATTAAAATTTGTTATAAGCCAAGATAAACATTTTAATATATTATGATTTCGACGTGGGTTTAAAATTAATGATCAAAGTAAACAAACTAATATTGATTTTAATTTGACAGCTGTTTGTTTTTCTTTCTATTAAATTAACTAATACATCACATAATATTCTTATAATCATTGATCAATGCTCAGTGTTTAATCTAGTGTTTAACCCTAAAGATAGCTCATTATTACCAGTAAGCGTTTTATTGAAAACTGGATGCAAAATGTGACTAATATCACGTAAAAGGTGATGTTTTAAAAGTTCCTTATTTACGTTTAAAGGGGCGGCGGACGATTTCAAGCATTAAAAACCTTTCTCTGGAATGTAGGGAATGCATTAATTAAATTTCATTGTTATCAGTTCTCCCGTTTTTTTGGATGATGATAAGGAAGATGATGTAAAATGCCTCCTAGAAACAAACAAACAGGTGGACAAACATACAGACAGACACAAATTGAGATATGACTTGTTTTGGCTTCTAAATCACGAAACGTAAAAATAAAATAAATTAATGTACAATATTTTCACTTTTCCACTTAAAAAACTGGTTGTATGTTTTTTCGTAAGCAGGTTTAAATTTCACAGGTAGTAGGTTGTTAATTATAACATTAGCTTTAGCATTTATCTCTTCCGGAGTTAAATTGACCTCCTTACTGCTTAAATCACTCATTTTGTAAATGGTTCAAGACTCATATTTGAGGCTAGCCACTAAAACACACTATCTTTATGGATCAATGGAAATCAGCTGATTTTGCATTTCATTATATCCATAATGGCATTGCTTTTATTAAATTCTGAACTCTTATTGGTCTACAACCCGTATCGTTATGAAAAATCTGTTTCGTTATGAACTCATAATGCAATGGTTTTCAATTTATGTTTAATAATGAGCATCTTGATGATGTCACTTTCAGTATTTTTATTGGTACTATTTTCAATGGTCGTAACAGATCTAGTAACAAAAAAAGTAAAAAAAGAAAGAAAAAAAAGAAAGTAACAGATGTAGAAAAAAAAGAAAGTATCAGATCTAGTCAATTGTGAACAGGTCTAAAGTGAACATGCTTACCTGGTGTTATATGATGTCTCAGGGCGGAGAGCCAAGGTGCTTGTGGTCGTGGCGTGGCTTCTCAGCTTCATATTCTCAATACCGATCCTTCTACTTTATGAAGAGAGAATCATTCAAGGTATTTTATTTAATCATAAAGAGAGTCATGAGGAGGCACTTTCAAATTAACTTTTAAATTTCATAACTAAGATTTTCAGGCGCATTTGCTGCAAAATTACCCTGTTTTTTTACTGTTACAAGATTAAGAATATATAATTAAAATTTAATATAAATATTACGATGCATGAATTTAAAGTAATTTGGAACTGGTAATTCATAATTTGGTAATGATAAAATGGTAAGTAATTGACTAGTCAAACATTTTAAATTTAAAGCTACAGTGGGAGTATTATAACAGACGTTCCGACAGAGCTATTGATAAATATGGTTGCCCTATTTATTGTTTGTTAAAGCAAAACACGTCTTTCTGTTTCTGTTTGTTTAAGAATTGATTGTTCAAAGGAGAAAGGGAGTTGGCCAATCGATATTGTCGCATCGTATCAAATCCAGAATTATCTCGTGTCACGAACAAACCCACCTGGAGGATTTATGTGTCTGCCAAATATACATCTGCTTGGAATTATTGATCCACAAAACGTTTTACAATGGTTAAAAAAGTGTATAGTTATAATATGCCTATCGTTATCCATGTTTTAAAATCATACATAACTGATTTATTGTTTAAAAGAACTCAGCCAATTGCCTATCGTGGTAAAACTCATTAATCAGCTGATATTGTGTAAAAAACAGCATTGGCATTATATGGCGCTCCAAATAAACTGTCATCAGCTGTATCGTGGTTTATCGAGTGCAGTGATGGAGCTGGAGGAACAGTGGCATTGGCAGGTGTGCATGTGTACGGTGGCGCTCCTGGTGTTCACCATATCAACTGTCATCATCAGCTGTATCGTGGTTGTAGGTCGAGTGCAGTGCTGGATAGAGCTGGAGGAACAGTGACATTGGCAGGTGTACATGTGTACGGTGGCGCTCATGGTGTTCGCTATATCAACTGTCATTATCAGCTGTATCGTGGTTGTAGGTCGAGTGCAGTGCTGGATAGAGCTGGAGGAACAGTGGCATTGGCAGGTGTACATGTGTACGGTGGCGCTCCTGGTGTTCACCATACCAACTGTCATCATCAGCTGTATCGTGGTTGTAGGTCGAGTGCAGTGCTGGATAGAGCTGGAGGAACAGTGGCATTGGCAGGTGTACATGTGTACGGTGGCGCTCCTGGTGTTCGCCATACCAACTGTCATCATCAGCTGGTGCTACGCCGTAATCGTGTCCACGATATGGAGCAAGAGCGGCCACATTGTCGTTCTGAATCCTGCACACAAAAGGCAGTCCAAGTGTAAGCTGGCAAAACACTCCACGAAATTATTTTTGTAAAAAATGTATCCTTTTAGTTTTAGAATAAATTTAATAAAACACAATACATTGAAGCATAACCTATATAAAATGTTACTATTAAAATGGCAAATATTCGACCTTTTTAAAGTTTTTACAACTATAGAAATAACCTGTTACTTTATACCGGATGTCCCACGAAGAGATTCAAACGTTTGTTTTTTCACCACTTAGCCATTTATGCAACGACCATCTTGAAACTTAACACGTTTTACAAAGTACTTTAAAAAAATATTCTTATATGATTTCAGCTCCCTAACTTCTGTAGGAACAAAAAGGTTGCATATTGAAAAATGTAACTTTTAAAACATTAAAACATTGTGTTTTAGGCTTTGTTAAATATTTTTATCGTCACATTCAAAGAATTTAGGCATTTAACGAGGAAAATAGAACATAGCTTCTCCCCTAAGGAAAATTCGCAAAAGCCTAAAAGGAGAGTCCAAAATTATTGAGCCTGTGACCCATCCACAGCGACATACTGATAACAGCGCCTAATAAATTAAACGCAAGCTTTTACAAGAGATTCTGTGATGTTCGGAGAAGATCTTTAATTGATCGTTTTAGTTCCTCATCATTGGTTTATGGATGGATCAAGGTTTAAACAGTTTTAGACTCTACTTTTAGATTATTTAATTGCACTATGCTCTAGTTTCCTGATTGGTAAGGTTTATTTCCCTAGCATGTGACGATAAAATATTTAACAAAACACAATTTTTCATATTTTTAAAGTTACATTTTTCAATATGCCACCATTTTGTTCCTACTAGAGTAAGGGAGCTGAAATTTTACCAGAATATTTAAAAACGTACTTCATAAGCCGTATAACGTTTCAAGATGGTCGTTCCATAAATGGAAAAGTGTGAAAACAACGTTTAACCTCCTCGTGGGACACCCGGTATATTTTTTAAATACTAAAATCTCTATCTATAAAAGGTGTTTTCTCCTTCTTTTACTCAAATAAACATAAATAAATGAAATAAATTACAAACTTATCTATTTGAAACATATTTAGTAAAAATCAGCACATGTAGCTCTGTTACAGTGTGAAATTGAGAGTGCAATAAAATACAAATATCTTTGCGCTGAACGTATTTCAAACAGAAGGGAACAAAATAAATCTCTGTTCACAATGAGAGAACAAAAGAGCCAACCTTCATCTGACTGTGCACTATGTTATCTCTATTGTGTGTTTGATGTATCGTGGACCAGTGTAAATAATAACGCGGATGTCTGGTCTTATCTGGCCTCTTGGTCGCAGTGACGAGTGGCCTGACGAACAGTCATGTGATTTATATTGAATATGGCTCACTGGCCCGGACTCTATCCTGATAATTTTACATTGTACCAAGAAAACAGTATTTATTAATTACATTTTTACTGAATAAATATTTTATTTAAACGCAAAACTTGGTGAAAAATTGAAAAACATATCATTCCGGGCTACTAAAACACGTGTTACTGACAAATATAAAACAATTATTCCTCTCATTTCCTCTTTAATTAGCTTTAAATTATAAATTACCGATATACCAAACGATTATACCATGAGTTATATTCTATGTAAAAACATATTCTCAATTTCCTCGTTAATTATTTTAAATATAAAATGCATTTGAAAAAATCTAAAAAAATTTTTATTATAAAATGGTATTCTAAATAAAATATATAATAACGAGAAATACTGATCCTCGACTCTTCCCCAACACAACAACAATTATAAATATCTAAAATCCAATAATGAAAAGTATAACATTAAATTTTTATAAAACATGAACCATAAATAATCACTTACATAACATATACACATACACATATCAAAAACAAATTTATCGTGTTCCTCTAATTAAATTGTATTTCCATAATTGAAATATTTTTACCAAACTACGTATTTAATAAGATTGATTACAGTTCTTTAATCATATTTCCCTACAAGACGCCGTGGGTTTCGTCACAATCGTCTAACTGCAAGTTGTGTGGTTCGCAGTGGACAAGCAGCGTCCTCCCTACCTGGACCACGACCACGACAGTCGCAGAGCCAGCAGCCGAGGGCTGATACCCAGGGCCAAGGTCAAGACTGTCAAGATGACTTTCGTCATTGTTTTTGGTACTCATTTTTTCTGGAACAAGACATTTTTAAGGCAGTATTTTGACTTTACCATTGTGCTCGTGGGAAGTATGAATAACTATGAAAGTTTATCATTACTACAAAATAACAAGAATTTGAAAAAGTATTTTTAGCCTTACAATGGATATTTTATAATTTCTTGCAAATTATAAAATAAAAATCTTGAAGATCTGTACAATACCATCCACCCCATTAACTTGAATTAATATTGTCATCTTGAATGTAGAAAATCAAAAGTGGTTCTCAACATAATGACACAAAATACATATCTCAGTGAAGGCAGAAGGTGGTTTAAAATAAATGTTGCTTCTTTCATCTTGTTACGCCAACTGACAGTGATCATTATTCAAATTATATTTATAGAGTAAATTTATACTACGAATACAGAGTGAGATTGTTTGATTATACGCACGTCAAAAATATATTTGAATTTACAGTTTTCCAATACAGTTAGTAATTTTGTAAGAAATGACAAGAGCTGTGTTTTGCAGTGTTCATAGTTTGCTGGAGCCCGTACATAGTGTTCGACCTGCTACAGGTGTTCGGCTACATAGCTCCTACACAGACCAACCTGGCGGTGGCCACCTTCATACAGAGCCTGGCTCCCTTGAACTCCGCTGCCAACCCCATCATATATTGTCTCTTTTCTACTCACATTTGCCGAGCATTAAGGTATATAATAATTTCATTGCGATTTAGGTATCCACAAATAATCTATATTAATGTGAAGTTTAAGCCGTTATGAAACTCCAGAAAAGCTGTTAGGTTTTTCACCCTTGTAAAATGTTGTGATGATCAGAAAGAAGGGATACAGAAGGGTGGGTAACCTAAGACATGATTTGATAAGTCAATAACTCCAAGCTAATCCAGATTCGGGCTTGGAAAAACAACGCTACAAGAGAATTTACTTATCTATGGCCAAAGATCCTAGAGAAGTGACTCTCCAACACTCCCTTCTGATATACAAGTTAGGGTTACTAGCCAGAGAAAGCTAACTTTCTGATACACCTAACGTTAAGGTATACACAGCCAACGCCCAAAGAAGCGATAACTTCCCTTCTGATACACCTAACAAGTTAAGGGTGTACACTGGGGAGCCAACGCCCAAGAGAAGCGACTCCCCAACTCTCCCTTCTGATACACCTAACAAGTTAAGGGTCTACACTGGGGAGCCAACGCCCAAGAGAAGCGACTCCCCAACTCTCCCTTCTGATACACCTAACAAGTTAAGGGTCTACACTGGGGAGCCAACGCCCAAGAGAAGCGACTCCCCAACTCTCCCTTCTGATATTCCCAACAGGTTAAGGTTCTGCACTAGGGAGCTAAATATCAAAGAGAAATGACTCTCAAACTCTCCCTTCAGACACACTTAACAAGTTAAGGGTCTGCACTAGGGAGCCAACGCACCAGGAAAAGAGACTCTCCAACTCTCCCTTCTGATACACCTAACAAGTTAAGGGTCTGCACTTAGGAGCCCTTACCCAATTGCTAAAGGGTATTTTCCCTTTTACAATATGCATATCATACAAAGTAAATAGGGATAGTTTGTGTGCCCAAATTTTACCGAATAAACTAGATAAAGCAGCCCAAAGAGCCAAAAGAGCTATCCATGAGTTTTAAACATATTGAATCTTGGATAGCGTTTTAGTTAGATCGCGTGATTTTACAACTAATATATTTAAGTTATAAAAATATCTTCTACATAAAACACTTTATTTATATCCTTCAAAACTGGTAGAACCCTTTAAGTTGTATCAGTTAGTCGGATGGCTCTTTTTTGACAATGTTGAAATCGATAAATCGAAGTAGCTTTTTCACATGAACCATAAAAATATCCTTACAAATTTTTATTGGTTTGACTTGAATGGCCGTTTTCTACGTTTGGATCAATTAAACTACAACTCTTTATACATTTTTTTAATTTTTATAAATAAATATTTTATCTAGGTGATGTATTAAATTGTGTTGCACCCAAAACGTCAGCTAACGTGAGTGATAAAGCAATAAAATAAGAGTGATAAAGCAAACTTAAAAATCTTAAGATAACTCTTAAGGTTCTTGCAAAAAAGGTACATTAAAAAATGCTGTGTTTGGGATATTGCTTTTGAAGTTAAAATATTAAGTTAAAATATATTTACTCGTAAACTTAGACTACTTTAAAACACTTCGTGCACTTATAGAAACAAATAACTGTAGGTTTTGTACAACTGAACCAAATTTAATTATTATGGCATTAAATTACAGCTAAACTGAAAAAGAACAAAACAATATGTAACAATAAGGACTCTGTTTTTTCAATTTTGGACCACCCCTTTTAAATTAAATTCTATTACCGAGCTATATACATGTATTGAAGACTTTATTATGATTTTTAATATGTTTACTTTGAAAGAATTTCAAAACTATTTCACCAAATACTGCATGCAGTACCGTAATCTTATAACAGAATTGCATTGTTTAATCTTCTAATTACACCAACTACTCTTTGTAATATTTATATTTAATCATTCTAAAAATGTAGAGTTTATATAAAAACAAATGTTTGTTATAAGCAAATAGTATATTTTAAACTTCAATTACAATGAAATTCTCTTGTAATCCATAAAATAAACATTGGAACGCGAATCCCGATGTTCTCTAGCTGTTTACCAACGAACTGTTGATGTTTTGATTTACATCGTGTTGTTGGGACAACCACTGTTTGAACTATCACGTAGAGTGTTTAGGTTACATAATGCTCGGAAGGTTAACTGAATAAGTTTCCTTTTCTACCGAACAAACATTGGCTTAAAAAATGCAAAGCTTAGGAGATAAATGCAAAAAAACCATAAGTAAGAATAAAAGGTCTTACTTATGATTATAATTTTAAATTTTAAATTAATAAGATTTATTTTGCAGGAAGCTACCGCCATTCAGCTGGCTACGCATATGCTTCCCGAGCTTCAACGCACAGCCGGGCCACTGCATGAGGTACGGAAACGGTGCTGACACAAACTCCACCCTCACGGAGACTCTGACCCATCACAGTTCCAGACGATCCACCAACACGACGTCACTAAGGCACCAGGTGACCATCAGACTACCGCCGTCTTCTAGCCATTCTTCCAAGGCAATGGTCACCGTTGTGTAGACTCTGACCCATCACAGTTCCAGACGATCCACCAACACGACGTCACTAAGGCACCAGGTGACCATCAGACTACCGCCGTCTTCTAGCCATTCTTCCAAGGCAATGGTCACCGTTGTGTAGACTCTGACCCATCACAGTTCCAGACGATCCACCAACACGACGTCACTAAGGCACCAGGTGACCATCAGACTACCGCCGTCTTCTAGCCATTCTTCCAAGGCAATGGTCACCGTTGTGTAGACTCTGACCCATCACAGTTCCAGACGATCCACCAACACGACGTCACTAAGGCACCAGGTGACCATCAGACTACCGCCGTCTTCTAGCCATTCTTCCAAGGCAATGGTCACCGTTGTGTAGACTCTGACCCATCACAGTTCCAGACGATCCACCAACACGACGTCACTAAGGCACCAGGTGACCATCAGACTACCACCCTCTTCTAGCCATTCTTCCAAGGCAATGGTCACCGTTGTGTAGACTCTGACCCATCACAGTTCCAGACGATCCACCAACACGACGTCACTAAGGCACCAGGTGACCATCAGACTACCGCCGTCTTCTAGCCATTCTTCCAAGGCAATGGTCACCGTTGTGTAGACTCTGACCCATCACAGTTCCAGACGATCCACCAACACGACGTCACTAAGGCACCAGGTGACCATCAGACTACCACCGTCTCCTAGCCATTCTTCCAAGGTCACCGTTGTGTAGACTCTGACCCATCACAGATCATGACGATCAACCAACATGACGTCACTAAGGCACCAGGTGACCATCAGACTACCGCCGTCTTCTAGCCATTCTTCCAAGGCAATGGTCACCGTTGTGTAGACTCTGACCCATCCCAGATGATCCACCAATATGATATGACTAAGGTTTTAGGTGACAACCCACCACCAGTTAGACTACCGTATTCTACCCGTTCTTCGGCGATTTACACGATGATGCAGTAGTATTTATCTCCAAGGCACGATCAAAGTTTTGTGACTGATTTGGTAAAAAAAAGCATTCTTCATATAATCCATGATCCTATTATGAGCTGTAAAAGCAAAACCCTTCCCACTGATACTGAACACTCACGTATCATTGGTTTTTGTTACATGAATCCACTTCACTAAATTACTTCGCAAGACGTTCTACCTTAATGCTGTAAAATATGTAACATAATTTTTAACTCTAATTTGAATCTACATATTTGCTCATAATTATAGTTCACCATATTTTACGACAATTAAACAAATAAATAGTAAGTTAATTAAAGGAGCTCTAGTTACAAATGCAATGGGAATTAAGATATTTTTGTACGTAAAAAATTACAAACCTTACTTTTTTTTAAACAAGTTTTCAATAAGACCAGTCAGCTAAATAACTAAATTTGTTTTTGTTTTGAGAAAAGTTCTCAGAAACGTTACATACAATATGTATAATTTAAACAACCTACTAACTACTAGGTTAAACTTGTTCAACTATCCTAATATAGCAGTTATTAATGTAAAAAGCTTTGAAAGATTAGCCTAACCTGCTAAAATGATTCACATATCTGAAAAAAAGAAAACTTTTGAACTGTAAATGGAATTATTAATAGGAATGGGAACAAAACGGATGCTCTCAAAAGTAACAACATTTAATTGCACAAATTCCTTACTTTAATTTTCAGTTAGATATTGCATTTTCTACGTTTACTCTCAATTATCTCCTTTTTACACTCCCATGTTTCTAGAAAGAAATACAGTATATCTTTGAGTTTTCATATAAATTATCAGATTTTTTAAAATCTTTTTACATTGATTTTCATTTTATTTTCCCCATAGAATTATTATACTTAATTTTGTATTTGACTCATGCAAGAAATTTACCTATGTATAATATTAAGCTACCTTATGATTGTAATCCCATAAACCTAACAAGCATAAACTATTTTTTGTATGAGCAGACAAAACAGTTATTGAAATTAAAACACTTTACAGGGGAAACACTAATGCTTTTAAATAGTAATCAAGTTGTTTCTTTTGGTGGTAAGCTAATAAAGTAAATTAGCGATAGTGTTAAAACATTAATAATCTACTTGTTAAGCTTTAGTCATGCGAGTTTCGCATTTTTGTTACATACCTATAAATGTAAATATATAAATAAAATACTTTTAATTTTTTATCTCTAATAGCTTTGAGTAAAAGTGAAGGGGACTGATTTGTAATGTATATGTATATTAAAATTATTTATTCTTTGATCATTGCATAAAGGTAATCTTGACAGATATTTTCCAACAGTGATAGAAGATTTTATAAATTTATATTTCCAATGATGTTTAATAAATATCGGTATTTGCAATTTTTTGAGTAAAATGTATTGTTGTTGGGTTCACCAATTGAAAATGTGCTTGCTCATTTAGGATGTTGTATATTTTCGTAAGGGAAACATAATTTAAACAAATATATTGTTCCATAAACGATGTAACAGAGTAATATAAAAACGTAAATAACAGTTAAATATATTAATTGTATGTCTTTATCGACATAAAATCACACATTTTATACCTTTATTCTGTCGTAATACTTACATTGCGTTACATTCTATAAGGGAAAATACAATAAATATTTTTTCGTAATAAGCGTTAGGGGTCAATAAACAAAATGTTTTTAATAATTTGATTTTCCTAATTGAAGATTAACTTAAATAACTTAATATGAATTTGCATATTTTATTTTATACTGTTGGTGACTGTTTTAGTTCAATGTTGAAAAAGTAAAGAAACTGTAAATATTGGATGTAAAGTAATTTATCTCTCAATTATTGTCGTCGATATTTCAGTGTTATTAAAATGTATATATTTTATGTAAAAATGTTGTACTATTATCATGTTTATAAGCTATAATATTAAATTTATGTTTCTTGAGCGTTTTCCTACATTCAATCTTCCTAAATAGGTTACTAAATATGACATTATTTAAATTATCCCACGGTTCGGTTGGCAGCACTCTTACAAGAACTAGGCAATAGTTAAAATACATCTAGCAATGACAATATCAAAATGATGATAGTTACAAAAATAATTTTAGGACGATGATATTGGGGTTGTTCTAAATACAGTGTTGTAATAACGCGCCTTGTTTTTTTTTATTTCTCAAATTGTGTAATTATGATATTTTTCGGTGTCGATATTATTTTATTACCTCTTAAATATACAGGCGTTTCTAAAGTTTCTTTTGTAGACTTGTTACTTGTGTTCAGAAAACTATTTAAACATAAAAATAGATCTACGGCGCCTCCCTTTCCATCTCTCCGTCTTTATAGGGTTTTTACAAATACCTCAGACGTTGAAACTTGAAATACTGTATGAGCTTGTAAACTAACTCCACACATTAGTGTACACTATTAAAATATATTTAGTCGATCTTATTTAAAAATCGTGATTCTCTATAATAATCATGTTTAAATATCTGGGAGTTGGCTAAAATAAGTAAGAATCCAAATTATAATAAAATGTGCACCATTTTAATGCAAATTCATAATGTCTTAGTTAAAACAAACAGATAGTAAATGAATAGTAAAATTATTGGACTTTTAAACAATTACAAACATTTTAATAGTACCATACTACTAGCATATCACAATGCTAAACAGAACTAGTAAGTTATTATTAAGCTGTTTTTCAGTATTTTGTTACAAATGAACTTTCTGTTTGTTAGTGAAGCATTTTTGAAATATGGAAACATGCCCGTTTGATTGTATTTAGCTGTGTTATTGGTTGTGATTTACAGCTGTTTATTCGTGCAGCATTTTGGCAATGCTTTCCTAAATCACAGCTAGAGTAAACCGCACGAAAATGGTCACAGTAGTGCCAAATCGCCCTATTCTATCAGATGACGTAGCCATATGTTACGTCAGCTGATAGGCTAAATGAAAAATGGTAACAGTGCTGGGCAACATGGGTTGAGGGAAGAACCAGCTGTCCAGGACCTCATTGGACCATTTTCGTGCGGTTTACTCTAGTCCTTTTATAACGTCAAATATTATAAAGAGCACAGCAGGATTAAGAAGGCACACGTTCTAAATAGGGAATGTCTGGCATTGTAAATATGCATGTATAATGATACTAACGAGATACAACGATTTATAAAAAGTGTAATAATTTGGTTGTTAATTATTCGATTGTCTTAATTGATACTTTTTACAGTCTCCCCTTATAGGGAAGTATCAGCAGAAAGTATTATTTTTGTCAGAATGTTCAAATTAGAGTTTTTGGTGGATATATTAGTTTTAGTACCCCCTGAATCGAAAAATGGTTTTATTGTAATATCTGCCTGTGTCTGCCCGATTGTGTGTTCGTGTGTGGGGATGTGTAGAAGCCTAGAGACGAGACTGTAGGTCTCATTTTCATGAAATTTAGTATGTAGGTAAAAGCCACGGAATCCCGGTACTTTTTTCGTTTTTTACTTTTAAGGATATTTTACCCCTAAAACTCCTATCCAGTGCACAGCCACATTACCTAACAAAACCCAATGAAAAAGCTCAGTACCTCCGTTTGGGGGAGGGGGTTACGTTCTCAAAAAATTCTAAGAATTAATATAACTTGTTATCTCTAGTTATCTATGAAACTGGATGATTATTTTTTGAAATGACGAATCTATGAAGGCTATTTAAATAAATTAAACTGAAAAAATCCATGTTTAATAAGTTTAATAACCAAAAAGCAATGAAAAAAGATTTATTGAAAAATCGTAATGCTAAACAGTGTGGCAACGAGGACAAGAAAACAATATTGAGGGTCATAGATTTCTCATGGAAATATAAAACTTAATATTAAACTTTGTAAAACGGAGGTATCAACTAAATTATTAAGTAGCTTAAACAAAAATAAGATAGCTAGTTAGTTTATTTTTTCTCTTTTAAAGCGAATAAAAAATTAACGTCTCAAGATAACAGTTGATAGATCCTTATTTCATGGCAGATTACATCTATTCAAATAGAAATACCTTAAAAATTATAAATATAATTTGTAAATTAATATCTGTATCTAAAGGCATGAAGGTCATGCGCAATCATAAGTGATTCAGAGCTAAAAGCTTAGCTGCTTAGTAGGATACCAGGAAAACCGAAGCTCTCATACAAACAAACCTTGAAGGCTTCATTTCTGAATCCTCTACTTGAGTCTAAGCGGCTTCACATTAATATCCAGTCCACAAACAAACTTTATATGTGTTCTTGTTCATAGCCTAACTCAAAACGGATTCGACAATGAACCTTTTATGGATCAGTTATTTACAGAGGAATGTTTTGTTCCGAGAACAATATTTTTAGTTGTTTTTTTATAAATATGTTGATTTTGGAGGACTTTGGATAATGAGCCAAGTGAAAATTGAAAGATGTAGTAAAACTATGGTGGCTACGATAAACCAGCCTTGATACAAATAGAGTACTATACCGTGTAGGCAGAGTGACTGTGACGGCTGTAGGCCCTAATACTGTGAGATGATGAAGAAAATGAAGAGAAAGAGGAAGATTGTAAAAACTTTGATTTAAAAACCTGACAGCGGCTTAAGATTGCGATTTTTCAAGTCACCAGTTTGTTCAGCAGGTCGCTCACGTTGTAGCGCCACAAGGCAAGTTTCAGAGTAAAAAGACCCCATTCGCAATAAAGATAGTTTACTCTATAAAATAATTACTTGCAATAACCAAAATACTCAAGGAGGCTGACAGAGGAATTTTTTAAATTTTTCCACAGTTCCCTGAGATTTATTTAGTGTGCATTTTACTCCCTGGCAACCTTTTTCTATCTGAGTTATAGATTTATGTTTACAGGAATGTCAAAAATTTTTTCAGTCCCACAGACAAAGTTTGTTTGTGATTTTCAGAAACTAAGTTTATTTATTACATTTTCCATCATATCTCAGTAAGTGAGCTATAACCACAAAACTTTCCAACTATATCTACATTATAAACATGGAATACATCCCTTGGATAAAAAATACGTGTTTATTTGATGTGGACACATACAAGTAAAACGTTTTATTTGAATATTGATGCGTTTAAAACTCTATTAGAAATATCTTTTAATATATTTTCGGATAGTTTCAGTAAGTAAGGATGTTTGAAATCCACCAAGTAATAAGAATAATCTTAATTTTTTTAAATTATGTATTAAGTATTTTATGTTATTACACTAAATCAAAATAAATAAACTACTTCTTTTAAGCTAAAAATTTATTTCCAGCCTATCCTGGAAGTTATAAAAAAGTGAGATATAAAAAAGTTAGATCATGGATATGTCTAAAGGGAATGTTTTTCAAATTCACCTGAACAGCTGAATTTCAGGTTCTTATAACGAACTATGACGTCACTAACCAAATGACGTCACTGTTTCAAGTTTTGGTTGCTAAAATTGTCAACACACTACCCCAGAGCTTAGACATATCCTAATAGAAATATTATTTTCTAAAACTAAGCAAAATCAATGACGATAACAGCCTCCTTATGTTGATTTTACGTGCAGTTCTTATGTGCGGTAAAGGGTGCTACAAAACTCAAACCTAATATCGCAATTATCATTCAGAGTCAGGTTCTGTTCAGGCTGTTGACAAATCAGCTGATTTGACTGTGTTACGTCTCTCATATGATTATTCGAAGAATATGTCTCTGTAACCAAGACTAAACAAGTAAGCAGACGATTGTGATTCGGTAAGTTGCAGTGGTTCACGTTCTCAATAGATATAATAGATGTTACAATACACAGCGTGCTTGATTCTCCACACCTATTGTCAAGTGAAAACATAATGGAAACCGCATCATAATCTCCGGGGAATTCTGCTTCTTGGAAAAACCAATTAGTATTCTGTCGATGCAGTGAATATTGATTTACTTTGAGGAGGAAATTGATCAGATTAGGTCATAACTGTAACATGACGTAATGAACATCGATATCTTTACAGTACCAAAGTGATTTATTATTTAGAACTTTTAAATTATATTATAGTTATAGCAATGCAATTAAATATTTTTAACGAATAATAACTTGTAATCATTCCATTGCCAGAAAGTAGTACGTCACAGAATATTTAAACGAGCGCCGTTTTTTGCAGCTATTCTTCATTTCTGAATCAAATCGTCGTCATTTTTAGTATTGTGATAACATTTTAAAAATACAAAGCGTTTTTAAAGCTACAAAAATAATTTTGTAAGCCTCGCTCAGAGTTCATTATTTCCTCAGCAACCTTTGGGATAGAGTTTAATTATACAGCAATAACATTTCAGCAGGTAGTAAAAACAGTATATTAGCAAAACACATATAGCCAGTGAATATGGTATTGTGATTAACGTATTGCAAATTATGTTTAGTGCATAATAGCGCAAATGTGCATGGTTAGAGTCAACAGTATATTATTGCAAGTTAATGCGTTATTTCAGTAAACTAAAAACCATAATTTTCTAAATTATTATAATATAACCTGGAAATGAGTATTATATGACCCAAAGAGCTACGTAGATCAGATGATATTAATGAACATTCTTACCTCCTCCAATAATTATGTGTCTTTATAGTTCTGATACTCAGTACATTAGTTTCTTCTAATACACTGATTTTACTTTGTGACTTTACATTCGTAAATTAAAACAAATTTTATACTTCACAAATAAAGTTGCTTAAAATGTGTTTTTTGCGTCTTTAAGACACGATATTGTTTCCTTTGATGCATCGTTATCGAGAGAGACGCTTCCGTCTAAGGACAATGACCCAGGAACGGTTATTTTTACTACGTTCAAGTCATTGTACTAAAATTCGTCCAATGCAAACGTTTGAATAAATATAAAATTCTACATTTGACCAATTGAGATACCAGACATTAACAATTTGAAAATGAACAGGAAGTATAATAAGACCTGTAAATCTTTATTAAAGATGATATTTTATCCGCAAAAATTTTACCAGTGAAATATTTTTACGTATTCCCATTATTTTATTCTAATAATAGTTATAATATATTTTATATTAGGATTAAAAAATGTTATTTGTGTTGTTATGAAATTAATAAGTAGTAATTCTATAAAACAATGCCGTATGAAGCTTCAGTATAGAATTAAAACTAAAGACGTACAAGAGATACCAGCGAACGGTAACAAACACGATATGAACACGAGTGGTGAGATCCTTGACATTTGTGGTGATATTGGTGAACTCTGGTTAATCTTAAGACGTACTCAAGTTGAGAACAGTTTAGAAGTAAATTTAAAAATCGTCCTTATAGAACAGTTCATCACTTATGCTCCGAAAGCAAAATGTGACCGATTATACCTTTAAATATGGTATACTGAAGCCTCATTATACCACAAAAATGTTTAAAATTAAGACACATTATTTTTTTACGTTTGTATGTTGGTTATAAAAACATATTATTTTATTAAATTACAAACAAATATGTAATTCACAATACAAAAATCTATGTTAAGTCTTTGAATCAAAATATTGTCGATTTTCAAATTTGGAATATTAAATAAAAAAAATTGTCGATAATACATGATGATACTACATACAGAACCTTCTAATTGCTGGTTGCGTACACTGATGGGTCCATATGTTAATACTGTTGTAAAGCTACTGCGAGAGTGCATGTAATAATGGTACAAGCAAAGTATTAAACTATGTACTAGATTAGAGTGACGAACCTTCTAATTGTTGCGTTGCATGATTCCAGTGACCGGATGTTAATGCCACTGTTGTAAGTACTGAGAGTGCATGTAATACCCTGGTACAAGCAAAAGTATTACACTATGTACTAGACATTAGCGAGTACAACCTTCTAATTACTAGTTGCGCTGCCACACTGATGGGTCCAGTGACCGGATGCTAATGCCACATTAACTACTGCGAGATAATGTATACTGGTACAAGCACAAGTATTACACTATGTACAACATTAGCGAGTGACGAACTTCTAATTGCTTGCGCTGCCACACTGATGGGTCCAGTGACCGGATGCTAATGCCACTGTTGTAAGGCTACTGCAAAAGTGCATGTAATACCCTGGTACAAGCACGGGGAAGTATTACACTATGTACTAGACATTAGTGAGTGACGAACCTTCTAATTGCTGGTTGCGCTGCCACACTGATGGGTCCAGTGACCGGATGCTAATGCCACTGTTGTAAAGCTACAGCGGGAGTGCATGTAATACCCTGGTACAAGCACGGGGAAGTATTACACTATGTACTAGACATTAGTGAGTGACGAACCTTCTAATTGCTGGTTGCGCTGCCACACTGATGGGTCCAGTGACCGGATGCTAATGCCACTGTTGTAAGGCTACTGCGAGAGTGCATGTAATACCCTGGTACAAGCACGGGGAAGTATTACACTATGTACTAGACATTAGTGAGTGACGAACCTTCTAATTGCTGGTTGCGCTGTCACACTGATGGGTCCAGTGACCGGATGCTAATGCCACTGTTGTAAAGCTACTGCGAGAGTGCATGTAATACCCTGGTACAAGCACGGGGAAGTATTACACTATGTACTAGACATTAGCGAGTGACGAACCTTCTAATTGCCGGTTGCGTTGCCACACTGATGGGTCCAGTGACCGGATGCTAATGCCACTGTTGTAAAGCTACTGCGAGAGTGCATGTAATACCCTGGTACAAGCACGGGGAAGTATTACACTATGTACTAGACATTAGTGAGTGACGAACCTTCTAATTGCTGGTTGCGTTGCCACACTGATGGGTCCAGTGACCGGATGCTAATGCCACAGGTGTAAGGCTACTGCGAGAGTGCATGTAATACCCTGGTACAAGCACGGGGAAGTATTACACTATGTACTAGACATTAGCGAGTGACGAACCTTCTAATTGCCGGTTGCGTTGCCACACTGATGGGTCCAGTGACCGGATGTTAATGCCACTGTTGTAAAGCTACTGCGAGAGTGCATGTAATACCCTGGTACAAGCACGGGGAAGTATTACACTATGTACTAGACATTAGTGAGTGACGAACCTTCTAATTGCTTGTTGCGCTGCCACACTGATGGGTCCAGTGACCGGATGCTAATGCCACAGGTGTAAGGCTACTGCGAGAGTGCATGTAATACCCTGGTACAAGCACGGGGAAGTATTACACTATGTACTAGACATTAGTAAGTGACGAACCTTGTAATTGCTTGTTGCACTGCCACACTGATGGGTCCAGTGACCGGATGCTAATGCCACAGGTGTAAGGCTACTGCGAGAGTGCATGTAATACCCTGGTACAAGCACGGAGAAGTGAGTGTTGCACAATGTACTAGACATTAGTTGGCGACCAGCCTTTCAGTTGTTGGTTTCACTCTACTACATGATTTAGGGGATGATTAGTCTTTAATAAATTTGAGGGACAGATCTTTTCTTATATAATATCTTATACATTTTTATAGGATCTCTATAGTTATTTATAACAATTTCCTTGTTTGTTTCAAAATTATTATAATTAAATAACAGCTTTAAAATTTACGCAAAATTTAATGAACTCTTATTTGTGTTTTTAATATGGTATATAAGAGACGTATAAAACATATTTTAGTACAGGTTTTCTTTAAATATATATTTGATTCCAATTGCGATTTGGAGGGAAAATAAAAATGCCCAATAATTTTTGAATAATATTCTATAACTCATTCAGTCATAGAAATAATTTTTGAAAATCAAGGAGGGATATATATCAAGTATTATTTGTTACTTAACCAGATTGATTTAACTAAATTTAATAATTTAAAAATAATGGTAAGATAAAATGCATTTGACGTGGAAACTAATTACCCAGTTCAATTTATGAAATGAAATTATTAACGGGTATTGCGTTATTGATTGACTAGTTTAGTGCAGCCGATGCTTTGCCTGGCGAAGAGGTACTGGGGCGTCCATTATTATCACGGGTATTTCTTTTCAAACCAATCCTGTAACTACACTAACCTTACATTATATGCGTAGGTCAACACAAAACATTTAGTTTTTGTTGTATCAATAATTTAGTGGTAAAATAAATCCAACGCTGCGTTGTAAAACACTTTTTTTAACATAACCTAATAATTACGAAATATACCGTTTACATATCGGAATAGTTTTTATTCACCTTGATGTAATCTTATTATTAATAATATTTTAACAGATTACATAATTAATTCCTTCAAACTTTCAATTTATGCTAACTGAGAGAGAAATTATATTGTGAAGTCACTGTACATCTTTTTACGGCAATATATTAACACTTTGTTTCGAAGTTTTTTTTAATACTGTTTTTTTTATTTTACTCTGGACTGTACAATATAACGAACCCGCAGTCGTCATATAAACAAATGCAAAATGTCAGCAACCCGACGTTCTTCATCGTTGAAACTCCCTCTGTAATGAAGTTGTAGCAGTGAGGGAAATTCCTCTCTTTTCACTCCCAGTTTGTTCATCTTCGCTTTGGAAAGTTTAGTTTGATTTTATCCTGAATATTGTAAGAAAATTCGGTTTTAGAACGTTGGTTAGAACGTTATTTCATTTTATCTTGGTAATCGTTACTTCTTCATGTTTATTTTTATAAAGAAATTCAAAACTTAAATTTTGTCACACAATGTTTATAGAAATTTAATATTAGAGGGTATGTAATTGATTTTCGTCATTAATTTTTTTAAGGGAAGTATCAAACCTATCTATCCCCTTTTCCAATTCCCATCCCGTATTCTCAACTCTTATCCATTTAAATAAAAATTGGGTTTTGTCTGTGCATTACTTGAAATAATGATACTTTTGTTTATTTTTAGCCCACGTCTTGTACTCCATAAATTCCAAAATGAATATTAGCTCAATTTCTGCGTGTATGGCTGTCCATCCATCTGTGATACGTTGTTTCTCCGTGAAAATTTGAAGACCTATAATTAGATATGAAAATTATTTTTATAATTCTGTACCTTTTGGAATGGTAGTGGCTGGTGTTTGTGGCCCTCTGCTCTGTCGATACTGCTCATTTGTTAATTTTATATGTGTCAATATCAATATTAAATGTTATGAAATTTCTAAAATTTTTGACATTATTTATACGAAGTATGAAGAATCTCAAAACTAGTCACCTGCTGACTATTAAGAAAAATTGATGACCACAGGAGTTTTTAACCCATAAACTTTAACTTAATATATCAATTCTGTGGGCAAGAATGCTAAAAGAATATTTATCACTCTTATTTATAATATTATGTTTCATCCATTATAAAATCTGTGCGAGTAAGGAATTTATTTAACTTATTTATAGCGTGATATTAATTGAGGCACAGTAGAAGATTGTTACTCTATGTACATTCCGCCATATTATGGGTCATCTTCAAGGGTCTTAAAAAATTACAATATTTCACTATAATACTTCTAGAATATATAAACTGTAAAATAGTACAGTACTAAACTATATACTGAATAGTGAACAATTGTTTTTTAAATACAACAATCAAAAATCTCTTTTAATAAATTCAGGACATAAATAACGTAAATAGCTTCCACATAACCTTATTCATTATAAGTCTTGGATTTTACTCATTTATACTCACACAATGGAAAACTATTTTAGATATTGAGTATTTCTTTACTTCACGACAACAGCATAAAAACAATCATAGGAATGATAACATAACTGAAGAAATTATTGAAAGAGATCAAGTTACTGTTATCACATCGGAAGATAGCGTCGTCGCAAAATGTATCGTGTAGCAGAAACCCCATTAATCAAGTTGTAGAAACGATCCAGGCTCTGGTTTGATGTGTTTTATTTGTTGTAGTGATCCGTTTCCAATCACAACATCCGATACGTTACAACGTGTGACGTTGAGGTCGGACGTCACGTTTCCAATTACTTGGTCTACCACTAGATGGCAGCACTGGTTGCATCCAGTGCCTTGTGGCAGCGGTGCACGTCTCATGGACTGTCTGAAAATGAGGACGACCTAAAAATCTATGAAGTGTTATTGAAAGAGGCAAATAAATTTGGTATATTTATAAGATTACAAGAATTGTTACCTGTATAATGACATCGTTTCAAGAAAAAATACCAGTTGAAATATCTAGGTGTATTACTAACAACTAACAACAAAAAAGATGCCGGTACAAAAATAGATGTCCGTATTGCAGCAGCTGATAGGTCCTACTGAAGTTTAATTAAGATATCTAGAAATAAAATCTTGTCACGAAGAAAAAAAATTGGATTCATTGAACTATAGTGATGCCATCACTACCATATGGATCAGATGTTTACAAAAAAGTCAAAAACGTATAGCTTAACTAGCAAACTTATAGCGGAGGATCAGAAAAACAGCTAGGTCATGTACAAAGAAGGGGTGAGGAGACAATGATCAAACCAAATATGAAAGGGAAGCCAGAAGATGGAAGAGTATTGGGAGTACCGAAAATTCACTGGAACGAAGAAGTAAAGTAGGATGAGAGCTAAATTAATTGGATATGACAGATGACCACAGAGTGTGGAGAGACATTGTTGGTGAAGCTAAAGACATACTAGGTTTGCAATGGCCAAAGGAGTAAATATGAAAAAGGGTTGAAAATACTTTTACAAAATAAAACTTTCATATTAATACCAACTCGGTAGTTCAGTGGTAATGCACTGACAAATTAAGACAAACATGCCATCGTAACTCGCTGTTTTTACATAGGATCTAAAACACTCTGGAGTCCCATGCCAGTTCAGATGTTCTTAAGCATTAATAATAACTTATTTGATTAAAATTCTCAGTTGGTGGGTTTAAGATATTTAGATTGTTATTGTTGACATTCCATGACGATTATTAAAACAAAATTTCACTACGTTTCGGAATCTGGAATACGACCGTTCTCAGGTAAGTTAGAACCTACCGTTTCGGGATGCGATTCCAGACTCATGAAACTTTGTTTACAAATCGTGATGTAAACTGTCTGAAATATTAATTAAAAAAAACATTTTGTAATTTAATGGACATGTTTATAAGTGACTCATTAATTAATCAGCTATATAACCCCGTAAAAGTGTAGTAAGAAGAAAATGATTTGAATCGCACCATGTCAAAAAACCCCTATACCCTAAATTTTCATTTATAATTTTTAAAACCAAAACTAAAATATTAACCATTATTTTTACGTGAAATAAAATTCCCAATAACTTAGAGAATCCACGAAACAAAGCTGATCAATGCAATCACTAAACAGCTTTTAAACCTGACCTTTAATATCATTCAAAGTTATGTACCTTTGTAAAACGCCTTGAGGTGTAATTAGTTTCTAACATTATGTTGTACGCGTTTCAAAATTTTGGTGCGCCACATTTTTTTATATTTTATCCTTATGTTTTTTTGTGACTGTGGGTTTTTATTCAGACGTAAATGTGCGTGTGTGAAAACCATCATGGCAAACATAGAATATTGGGCTATCCTGCTGAAGATGAACCCTCATAGGTTCGAAACGCGTTTTAAAGTTTTAAAGGTAAAAATTATTGACACCCCAAGACGTTTAACAAAGGCACAAAACTTTGAATCATGGTAAGTAATTGTTCTATTCCAATTTTTGAGACGTCACTGGGAAAATATATCTGAAGACAGCTGGTTTTCTATGCTGATTTTTTCCATTTGTTATATTTTATATATGTTTTGTTATTTACTGTCCTGTTTAAACTAGTTAAATGTTTTTGTACAATATATTGATGTAAAAATTTACTTCTCTGTGGCGAAAAGTTTAGATCACGGATATGTGTCTAAAGGGAATGTTTTAATCCATCTAAAGAGCTTTCTGTTCTTATAGCCTAACTGTGACGTGACTAACCATGTGACGTCACTAACCAAAAGATTTTACTGTTACAAATCTTGGAGGTGCAAATTATTGCGATGAAACCCCCCTCCAGAGCTAACACATATCAATGTCAAAATGAGAAATTGTAACGATTTTATTTTCTAACAGGAGTTATGTATTCTTTATGAAGTAGGCCTAATTAATTATGCATACATTATACAAGAATTGTGCATAGTATTTACATAAATTGTGCAAAATCTATATAGGGATTGTGCATACTTTATATAGAAATTGTGCATAGCCTACTTTGTACATGAATTGTGCATACTTCATACAGAAAACGCACTCTTTATACAGTAATTGTGCACAATTTATAGAGAAATTGCGTTACGTTGCACTGAAAATATACACGCTTTATAATACCTTACTTGAACTGGGATGGTGGCGTTTCCTGTAATCCAGCTACATGGAGCTCACAAATTGTGAATAGTTGCGGGCTATTGACGGCGGATGTGGATGTTTTCTTGTGTGGATTAGCGTCCGTAATATTGTATACTAAGTTAATGTATAAAGACTAACCTCATAATTAGACCAGTTCGTAATTCAGAGGTTCTGATTCCACTTTAAACTGTAGGTCCTTTAGATACCATTAACTATTAACTAGGCTATTAACAGACCTGTCTAAGGAACATGTCAGCCTTATTCAGTGGCAGGAGAACAGGATCGCACCACAATTATCCTACATTCATTGGCTTAAAATACTTACCTGGATAGGTCACCATTTTAGTTGAAAGTAAAAAATGTAAAGTATGACATTTAATGTCAAATGTTCGATCTATCTCATAAAATGTTCATAGCTCCTCAAGTACAACTGTATACGCAGCGTGCCTCGGCAGCCATATATCCAAGCGGCAGGCAGCCAACAGGTCGTAGCGTCGTCACCACTAACGCTATCATGTTTTATAGCCACTCACAATCGGCTACCTGTCACGGTGACGTCGCACTGCTTGCCCCACGTGTCGTCTCGTTAATGACGTCATCTGTCTGTCGTCATCCTTTATTCCTCTGACGTCACTAACTACTTTACAGCCCATGAAAGCCTACGAATGAATGAATGAAAGGGAAATGTGTTCCTCAACATAGATAATACAGTTATTTAGACATAATCTTACCTTACAAATGATGAAATATAAAAACAAAAATAGCTATGGAATAAGCCTACATGGCAAGAATAAATGCCTGTGCGTAGGCTCAGGTGGAGTCATAAAAATTAGATGGAAACGATTAGGAAATAGCTGTATCTATCGTCCGACAACAGAAGAGGAAAATAAGAGTTTTAAGAATGAAAACTTTCATTACCACAACAAAATTTACTTACTATTAATTTATATTAATTCGTGTACAAAAAAAATAAAACACTTAATGAAGCTCAGATGAAATATGGAGAAAGTTTGCCCAAATCTTAACGAATCTAAGTAGGAACGTAAATACATATATACGTTATATACTTTGTAACATTACGTGAATAAATTGAGAAATGAATTTGAGGTTCAACAACGAGGCATACAGGCTGAAAAATGAATAGACGAGTGTATATAGGTAACATAATTCTTTCTTAATTTAAATATGAATTATTTATTATTTCACTTAAGGAAAAGCTAAACCTTCAATAAGCAAACCTAAAAATATTAAGTCATCCACCGATCATAAAATAATTCTATCTAAGTCTTCAGTATTCAGTCATCAGACCTATAAATTTACTTACTGACTGTCTTTACTCCTGCTTACTTTAAATAAAAAATGTAATAAAATAGCTCCTGCCCTGTATTGAGCTTATGAAAAAATAGCTTTAAGCGAGTAGCGCTCGACAAAAAGTTCCTTCTTAGAGAATTAGCCAAGATCATGGATATGTCTGAAGATAATGTTTTCAGTACACCTAAACAGCTGCCCATATAGTCATATTACGACACTTCCGCTACAATATTTGCGTGACGTTGTTTGCTGACACCTCGTAGATATTAGACATAGCTGTTTTAATAATATTCAAAATATAAAATTGAAAACTACAAAAAAACTGCAAATTTGTTGACACCTCAAAAGTTCTAATTGGCTTGGATACAGACGAAGAATGACAAAAGTATTTTAAGTATTCAACTCTTAAAACTAGTAATTACCCTCTATATTTATATATTGTACCTTTAACATTTATACCTATAGCTCAATTACTCTTTTTAAAGAAAAGTTTATTCATTTATAAATGTAGTAATGAAGATATTTTCACCATTATTAAACCTGTATCAAATTGAGAAAAGTCATTAAAACACTGACATTTGCTCCATGCTCTAAAACAACCTAAAATGTCTAAAATAAGATATCTAAAATTACCTGATGTAATTAATCCACCCATTCTCTTCCTTCCTGCAATCGTGAACATCGATGAGGTGTCAATTTCCTCTCTTCTCTTTGAAGGAGTCCACTTCTTATTATTTTATTCTTGAATTATTAAGAAAAACAATCTAATCAAATTAAATTTTCAATACTCTGTTTTTTCTTTCTACTTAAGTTCTTGCCACTTATTGCCTTCATCCCTCGAGTAGAGTGTTGAAGAGATAAGACCCAGCGTAAAAGAGGGTGTTGTTATTTTTTAATCTATCCTATGGGAATTTCAACCAGATGAATTGTCTGATATGATGGTTTTAGATTTTTTTACAAGAAACGAGTATATAGTTTGAGTTGTGGTCAACGAAAACGAACTCGTATAAAAAAATACAACAAGGAAGTTTTACTTTAGCGTTCTCATCTTAGTTACAATCGTAGATTTTATAAAACGAAATCATGAATTCAAGTGGATACAACTACTTTCTGGTGACTGTCTACACCACAGAAAAAATCCACTTGGGTGCTACAAAATATTGTTTGTAATAAAGAATGTACGGTAAATAAATATGATGAGTATAACGGAGAGTGTAATGGAGAATGTATTTGCTATGAAAGAAATGAGCATGGCAGTTCTCTTGAAAAACCAATTTTTGAAGCATTAATTAGTAGCGGTAAACAAGATTTTATCGGGAATTGAAAATTGTAAACATGCTTGCTTACAGTCAAACCCCATTACAATCAAGCATTTGAGTCAGGTTTACATATCGATATTTACAATTTAAAGAATTAGTCTGTAATATCAGAACATGAGTACAATCCTCTGCCAAATTCTGTTTAGTGCGTCGTGCTAAAATAATTATTGGGTTCAAAACTGGGATATAAGAAACCATTACTTCCATAGTGCGGCTGGTCCCTTGAAAATACATAAAATAATTGAAACAAAACCTAACAAATGAACCAATTTCATATTACAACCAAACCAAAATTCATAAGAGATTTTAAATATTTGAATTTAATATAAAATAATAAGACAGTGAGCTCAGAACAGTTCTAGACCGCTTAGCAGTGGTCATCAGAAGCAGACTGTTATTAGCTTTGCGACTGTTTTATCTTCTCAAAGAAGGGATCGCGAGGAGGAAATATTAATAAGCCTTTGATGGAGGAAGGTTTTGTCAAAGTTTGTTTGCAGAAAGGGATTAGATCTAGCGGAATTACAATACCCCGGCGCGGCGTATACATACATTGTTAACAGGCTTAGCCACCATTGCGCTTTTAATCTTCATCGAACATGATTGGTAAAGTTTATTATTACAAACTTCAACACATGACTGTTAACAAACGTATTGGAAACTTTACGCAAGGTTTCACCTCAAAAATGAAATTTTATATAGTAAATGTGTTTACTCCTTCTTTCTTTAAAATTATGACTTGTTTGTGAAAATAAGGGGAGATTATTGGATGAAGGCCCGGTATGTAGTATTAATCGAAGTAATTCAGTTACTTGGAGGTCACAAATTGTAGATAGTTGTGATCAATGGTATGTGAGTGAAGTGTTCTTTCGTGTGCATTAACGTCCGCCCTATTAAATATTACGTTAATCCGCAAAGGCAATATTCATAATTAGACCGGTTCGTAATACGGAAGCAGAAGTTTAGACTCCACATTAAACTGTAGGACCTTCAGATATTCCAATGACTGATCATCAATCATTAATCATTAATTAACAGTTATGTCTAAGGAACATATTAGCCTTAATCAGTGACACGACTACAAGATCGCACCACAATCATCTTACACTCACTTCTCATTAATTCTTGGCTTAAAATACCTACCTTTGTAGGCTGCCATTTTAAATGATATAATTTAATCTTGCACTATTAGCAGTTGATAGAGGAACTTTATGTGATTCATGTCAGTCTGCTATTACACTTCGTTCTGAAAATATGACTCGAGTTTTCCAGTGGTAGTAGAGCTAATTTTGGAGAATATTGATGAAAACAATCAGTAGTCAATAAGTACTCAATATAATTACTCTGTCATAAGTTTAATATAATAATTTAGTAGTGTATCTATTTGGAAATTGGTGTTTAGTATTAGAATTTTGAGTGGTTCTTCCTTAACGAGGACAGCGTTTTAGAAAGTCAAGCATTTTGGGCAGCCCCATTAAGTCGATACTCCCCGACACTTTTTCTATTATGAATTTTCTCTGTGAAAGCTATCTTTGCCATTGACGCAAACTACAAATGAATACTATGGCAAAGAAAAATATTCCGTGCTTTATTATTTCTTTTATTTTAGAATTATGAAAATCTGATGATCATGATAAGTTTATAGAATGAGCATTCTACTCTTATGGTTTGTCCAACACATAAAATCCTTTCCTGTCATCAAATTCAACCATTACACAGCCACTGAAACAATGGCCTATAAATGGCTAAAGATATCTGACAGACACCCAATCCAACGTAAATCCAGTTTTTATTTTTAAATGTAATAACTGAAATCGGCTTGAAACAAATCAGTCCAGTAATAAATATAATCTAAATAAAGAATATAATTTATAATCAATTTATATACATATTTTTCTTTTAAACCTTATAAATACTAACGTCACAATTTCCTCATTGTATAATACCAGAGACAGGTGATGTGAAAGACATGTCTCCGCTTCATAGGCGAAAACAATGTGACGAAGTGTCGAACATCAATTTAGAATAATTGGACGGAGGAAAGGGAGTGCGCAATGGGTTACGTGGACCATTTTACCGTTCCGCCCAGCGGCCGCTAATGTCACTATTATTGTGGAACCTGTT
Organism: Nephotettix cincticeps; assembly: GCA_023375725.1. Classification (NCBI taxonomy): domain Eukaryota; kingdom Metazoa; phylum Arthropoda; class Insecta; order Hemiptera; family Cicadellidae; genus Nephotettix; species Nephotettix cincticeps. Next base: position 133,553,802 of record CM041786.1, on the reverse strand, counting down.
TCGCAACAGTAACTACCTACAGTCACAGTGACCTACAGTCACAGTTCCAGCCCAATAAGTTTAGGATCGCGGGGTGTTTTGCGAGATTTGGGGTGTTTAATGTGTTCACCAAGTGATATTTCGATACCAACGGTTCTGTTGATGAAAATACCAAGTTTGGGAGGCGCACAAGATCAGAAACTAATTAATTAAATGGTTTATAGAGTATAATTGTGAATAAAGCTTGTAGAGAGAAATAGTGCTTTTCTATGGACTACGTTGCTTGGAATAATTATATTAGCGAATTTCCCATAGGGAAGAAGCTATTACCGTAGGTCTCATGGTTAAGACTTAAGCCCGGGACCATGCTATTTTTTCTTCTTTATGTGCCCAGAGACCAAAAACAATAGTCGTTAAAATTTATATATATGTGTGTGTGTGTGTGTGTCTGTGAAAACGATAACTCTCGTAAAAATGGTCCGATCAGGACCAAATTTGGTAGAGACGTGTATTCCTACATTTGCTCGGACAAGTTCGTAAACCAGACATATCCGTCAATGGGAACGGGTAGTTTGGAGGGATTTTGTACCCCGAAAATGGGTTTTTTGCGTTTTTCTCATGTAATTTTTGTAATTGTAAAAATTTCAAATTTTATTTTTCATCATTAGAATCAGCTTTAAAACTACACAATTTAATTCCTTAAAGTTTTTCTCTATCTCCAACGGTTACGGAGATATTAAAAAAATCTAAACACAGTATGTTGTAGTGCTCCAACGTTAATCTTATGAAGAATAAAGAAAAATTAATGTTTCACTTATTAACCAATATTTTTGGATGAAACTTGATATCTAGCTTTATGTGGTTGAGATCCATCTATTTATGCTTAAAAATCATAATTTATGTGTTTATCATGGCAGCTAACCTGCATACTCTTTTCACATGTTAATAGTATAGGGAATAGGTAAACTCTTTTATTTATGGACGGATGATGATGAAACTTGGTATAAATGGTCAAAATACAAATTTTTTATGCTAGAAAATCCTACTTGCAGTGATACTTACAGCAGCTAACCTGCATACTCTTTTCCCATGTCATATAGAATCATATAGAAAATAGCAAAACACCTCAATTTATGGACTGATGTTGATTAAAGTTGGTATAAATTGCCAAAATAAAAATTGTTTATGCTATAAACAAAGTGTTTCTCACAGCGGCAAACCTGCATACTCTTTCCCATGTTAATCTTATTGAGAATAGGCAAATGACTAACTCATATATTAATCGACAGATATTGATAAAACTTGACATATAATATTATTATCATATTATTGATTTGGAAATTCGCTGAGTACGCAGGTCTGATTTATAGTTTCGATAAAAAAATATTTTCTAAAACAATTTGAGGGGTTATTATATTCTTTAATATTTTATTATTATTTTTATTTTATTATTTTTACGTTTTATAAACCAGGAAAGTCGAAATGGATCTTATCTCAATTGTTGCTGTCTGCCTGTCTCTGTAACGCTAAACAAGACGTCTGTGTTCGTCTTCATGGGAACTGAGAGCACTCATAGTTATGAAATATATTTTCTTTATTTTATTTTGGAAAAGGTTTTTTACTTTGAATTTACTCATGCACTATGTACATAAACTAATGAGCTCCCAACAACCCAGTTTTGAGCAAAATTAGAGACATTTTTCTAGATTTTACAGAAAATGTCTGTGATTTATGTAAGTTATTTGAAAACTCAGATACTATTAAAAAAATAAACATTTTACAAAATTTATATGTAGCTATCAATAATCATTGATCGTAAACCTATTTCAATAACGTATAATGATTTGTAATATTGATACAAATTTTCTAATTTATTAAATTGTATTCTAATAATAATTTAATATTTCAGAGGCAAAGTAGCTCAGTTTTCAAGTATAATTTACAGTTTCAACGCCCTAAGTGCCAAAGTCTCCGTGCAGAACCAATATTAAAACTAATAAATGTTTAAAATTCTATGAAACTTCGTAGACAAACTTCCAGTTGGGAGGTTACAGACGTCAAGTAAACTTACTTTGAGAATAAAAATGAAATTCGAACTTTCCTCCTTAGAGACCTGAGGCATTCTTTTGTTTCATTAGTATAGCAGACTGTTTGGTACTTATTTTGTGTACCTAACTTACAAATAACAATTGTTTTACGCAATCAGACTCTTTGATCCCGTATTTCGTAAAGTTGTTGATGAATAAATAGTTAAAATAATACGATTTTCTAGACCTTATTATGTTAAACTAATCGCGATTCAATTAAAAATACTTCAATAATTCAATTACACTACCCTCACTGTAATGTTTTAATCAGTTTTCTTTAGCCAAAATTCACCAAGTGCTGTCTCGAACTTTGCTAACTTTACTTGATACCCATACATAGATATATGGTATATATTGTGTTATTATGTATTAAAATAAACATTTTGAACCTTAGAATGATTACAATATTTCGAAAAAAAAATTGGGTGATATTGTTAAATCTCAATATAAAGGTATAAAAGTATAAATTAACTCCACGATGAAAGTGTGGAGATGAATGGCAGGAGTTAAAGTACTTATACTCGTTAAATCGTTATAAATAAGTATTTAACGTTATCACCTCCAATAGAAATAAATCGGGAGTTAGAATAAGATATTACATCCTGACCTAGGAGTCTTGGAGACAGTTTTGCGTAGGCTCCGGCCCAGCCAAGATTTTCGGAGGCAATAAGTTTCGTTTATTGTCGTCGCCATATTGGAACCAACTCTGCCTTCTATATCACCGCCTGGTCAACATCCCGGTCCCCGGTCAACGTTCCTTTAATGCTACGGCCATTGTTATGTTGAACGTCGCGGATAACTCAAGGATCTCTTGTTCTGTTAACTTTTAGGTCATGTACTACTGTCTTACTGGCGAAATATTTTGTTTAGACCCATAACAACATTGCTTATCGGATCGGTTAAGGTGTCAAATTAAAGGTAAATTAGCTATCTAGAAAATTACTTAAATAATTTTTTCTAGAAACTATGACTATTACGCAACTATATCCGATGATTAACTAGTTATTACAGTATTTTTATGATAGAAAAATTAAAATACCCCCGTCACAGCAGACCTGCGTGCTCAGCGAATTTCCAAATCAATAATATGGCAATAACAATACAGGTATGTGACGAGATTGATCATTCAATAAATGTTGATAAATTAGATTAATTTTAACCTCTGTAACATTAACATGGGAAAGAGTATGCAGGTTTGCTGCTTTGAGGAACACTAAAAGTTGGAATATTTACCATAAACTATTTTTATTCCGACCATATTCCATATATATATGGAATATGGAATACATTTTAACGACTATTGTTTTTGGTCTCTAGGCACCTAAAAACAAAAAAATAACATGGTCCCGGGCTTAAGTCTTGCGATGAGATCTACGGTTATAGCTTCTTCCCTATGGGAAATTTTCTAAAACTGAAAATTTAACTTAACTTAACTTTAATTTAATTTAACAATTTAAATAAAATTGCCTTAGTTAACTATTTTACCTTTTTTTAAAGACATCTCTTTTATTTTTTACGACTATTGAGTGATCAGTAATATTGTTACAAAATAATCATTTTTTCTAGTTGTGGAGTTATTACTGATTGTTAAGTAAATCAGGTTATTTTTAGGACTAAATTTAACTACGTTTATTTCAAACAAGTATTTTATGTTAAAAAAAGAAAATTGTAAAATGTAAATTTTATTATAATTAAACAATATTCTGTTACATTGAACTGAAGTTTGTAAAACGCGGTTCATTAAAACATTTTGAATGACAACTGGTTGAATCAAAATAAAGATATCAAAGGAATCAAATGTAATTTGTGTCATTTGATGCAATAACTGAAATGGACAGTGATCAGAAACAGACAACTACTGATATCTGTCACGTAATGTCGTGACAACAAATATGTCCTCGGGAGCGACTGCCGATAATCAGACCTCACTGAACCGAAGAATATTTGTATTTAATTATATTTTTAGTAATAACAATAATATATTTTCTAACTATTTATAACTAAAGTTACAAAATTAAGTGTATGCCGTAATTTCCCAGGTAAAAATTTCAATTTTGATGGGCGTATTTATTTTTATTAACACAATGTAGTTAATTCAGGTTAAATATTCTAGCAATGAATATTCTAAATTAAATAATTAAATAAATAAATAATTAAATAATTAATAAATAATCAATAATAATTAATTAATAATTTTCACATGTGTTAAATAATTAAAATTAAATATTTGATTCGTAGCTGAATCCTTATGTATACTTAAAATATAAACGATAGGATGGTTTAAGGAATTTTCACATGTGTTTTTAAACAAATATTTGATTCGTAGTGAATCCGTGGTAAATGATACAGTTAGTGTGTTGATATATATATTTATTTTACAGGAAATCTAAGCTAAATTCAGGCAGTGATAAACAGACATGCACTATAACGATACTTTTTTGTGTTATAAATTTGTTTGAAGGTCACATGAATAAAAACATAATGCCTGTTTTTTTGTAAAGATGTTGAGAACGTGCAGAAATTTACTACATGGTGTACTTTTTTAATATCTTGAAATAGCTGTTCTTTTTTATTTTCCCATGTGGTTCAGTCCTAAAACTTTTAAGATATTGGAAATAACAATTTTAAAAATAACAATAACGATTTTGTTATGATTTAAAAGGCATCCACATATCTTTAAAACAAATTCAAATCCTTAGTCGCCTCAGAAAAATAATTATTTTACAAAATATTTTGACTCTAACCATAAAATCTGGCTAAAAAGCTAAACAAATTGGTGCAGACACTTACAGTGTTACAAGTAACGTTGAGAAGGAAAGTTGTTGCGAGTATTATCCGCGCTAAACATTGTGTTATCTAAGAACGTTCAGTGCTGTTCTTATAGGAAATAGAAAAAGCTAAATTTCTTCCTCATTTCTTTACAGTTTTGCTTAAAACTAGGTATGCAATTTTACCAGATAAAACCCTACGTCTAATTACGTTTTGACTTTGGGACGGGTTTTAAACCTGCATAAAAAGCGTTCTAAACAAGTTTAACGAGAGTTTAAAATCAATCGATGTGTTTCAAAATGATTTAATTGTATACAAAACATCAAGTGTATTTTTTATCTTTATTAAGGAAAGATTAACTGACAATTCACAGATATCGTGTTACCATAGAGGAAATAATTACCCAAACTAAATTGTGTTACTTATGATAGTGAACTGAGCATCTTGTAGGAGGATTTTTAGAGACTGAAACATTTTAAAGTTAAAGACTGTCTTGTAGGTCTTTATTTTAAATTTCAAAGTTTGCAGCGAAATTGTGAATAATAATACGTATGGTTTGGATTTGGTAAAACAATGGCTTCCTAAACAGATTAGCAAATAAAAACGTGCGAAGTCATCGGTAAAGGGGCCGTCTAGTAATTGGAATCGTGACCCTTTTACTGATCGGATCGTCTTTATTAGACCCTTAACAGAGGGCCGCAGAATCACTTCTCTGCTACTCTCAGCCCTCAACATTGTCCCACAGGTTTCATTCAACTTTCAACACTAAAGCTGTGTAGCGTCAGCTGAATTATAATTCACCAAAGAGACCTTATTGAAAATAATTAAGTTACAACCGTTTGAAAATTTGATTACAACATTTGATTGAATTTTATTTTATAAAAGTTGATTAAAATCCAAAATATCTACGTAGCAACAGACCTGCGTACTCGTTTTGATCAGAGGATAAACCATTTAACAAATTTTACCGCCATATATTTAAAAATAAGGAAGATATTTTGATTAAAGTGTGACCTTTCTACACATATAGTTTAGGTCTATAAACTCGATGAAGTTGTGTACCACGTATTATCACAATATCATTATATAACGATCTCAATAATATGAGGATCTCAAAACGAAAAAATTGTCCAGGGTCTAGGTTTTGTCGTCACAACCATATTAGACATGTTTAATATAATAAAATGACTAAGATGTTAGTACCCTCATTTCATGTACAAATTTCAGATTGCATAACTTAAATATTATTACTCTTTGCATTTGACATTCAATATACATTCACTCAGATGTATCATATAATTGTTTAAATGCACTAAAGTCTTGTTTAGTTTTTTAACATTCTTGTTACTCTACAGAAATATTAAGTCAATGTGTTTCTGCCTTCTTACTTTTTTTGAAAACAAAGTATGATACTATATTATGAGCTGTATAATATATTTTTTATTTCGGCCTATGTACTGTAGTTTTATTATAACCTTTTTAGGTTATTTCTGTCTCAAAAACCCATAAATATATATTTAGTTTTAAGTTGAATAACGATTTAACTAAATTAAGACCTAACATGTATATTTAAATAGTTTTACGAAGAAAAAAATTAACTACAGTAAATCGAGCTTTTTGCATACAAAAAAACGGTATTGTTTTAAGTATAGTATACTTGTTTTACGGAGTGTAAGGTCTGTGTTTAGACCACTATAAATGTGGACCATGGATTTTGGTGTTTCTGTGATTGAAATGGGGGAAAACAGACGCACGTACTGACCACGGGACACGCTGCCGCCGCCGCGCCGCCAGCGTCTTCCTGCAGGCACCATATGAGTGGTGATATTCTCTGGCTTTTCAGTGAGGAGACAAGGCAGTAGTGTTCATGTATCTGGTTTTTTACTTTTATAGATCATTTCGTTCGTTCTTTTTACCATTAACATTTTACATAAATTAAAATTAATTTTTTATAAAAGTAATTTTTAACTGCTTTATACTCAGATGAACTTAACGTTTCCTAGTTATTAAATAGCTTTATATCAATGGTGAATACTAAATTTATAGGAAGGTGTATTAGTTCCTTCCCCTCATTTTTATAGTTCATGTTTAAAATGATGTTTAGTTATGTGCTTCATTAAATATGTACATTCCATAACTGTATTGATTACAAATATTGGGAGCCCTCTGATAAGACCAAGATGTAGAGACAAATTTTAAAGTTTTTAATGAGAAGCTTTTAGTGTAACGTACAAATAGTACTGCCTTGAGATGAGTTCTTAATGGTTGTACCATTTTCAAGACATCCATTGGTCTAGGATGTAAGAGGCAACATAACTGTTTTCATTATCAGCTTGTCTTGACAAGCAAGGCTCATCAAATAGCACTGCCTTTCTCCGATAAATACATTATTGTAATCAAAATTTGAAAAAGTTGTACCATTTCCAAAATATCCAGTACTATATAAAAAGTTACATGACCAGTTTCAAATGAAAATTGCTTGTTCACTCATTCCTATACCTATATTATGGCAAGCTTCTCGTTCAAAATTTTAAAGTGAACTCCTACATTTTGGTTTTCTCCCAATATCGTCAATTACTACAGAGTTTATGGTATTTACATATTTAATGAACTTCATAGTTGAAAATTACTTATTAATTAAAAAAATAAAAAAGTTTAGAAGGGACTTTAAAACGACCCTGTACATGTAATATACAATTTTAACCTACAGGCGTCCTATAACTATCTGAAAATTCGAAATGTTACCATAAATTAGGTGATTAATTAATGAATTAATTAATCACATATTAATCAGTGAAGACGTAAATATAATATAATATAAATTGTTGATTTTTGATCTGGTACTAAGTTTTAATTTTTAAAAAAGAAGTTAAAATAAAACATAATTAATTTTAATAATTTATACGTATAAATTCACCTATTGATGTTACAAAACTTTTAGTCTTGACTCAAAGGAAAAGACTATTTAATACAAGAGTACACCGAGCTATAAGGGACACCTTTTAAAAAACTTTTGATGATTTGAGGATATTCCTTATTATACATATGTATTGGCCTTCGACATTCCAGATAGAAATTTCCTTCCGATAGAGTGTAAGCGATACAAATAACTCTGTAAGTTTGAATGGAGAGGGAAGTTCTCGCATAGCAAACAACTTATTACCAGGATAACAATGCAGAGCCTCGCCATATGTTGGCGGAGCTGTTTGGAAACTTTCCCTTCGGCTGGCAACATAAGTAGTCAGCGAGAAACGTTTGCGAAGGACCAATATGATGACCCCCCCTTTATTGAAAGGTAACTTTTACTAAAATCATTTATCCTTTTTATTTATCAAATAAAATTGTATTTTTTGTTCCTTAAAACACATCAAATTGCATTTTTTCGAGTAAATTTTTTATAGAATCCATCTCAACAAATTTTCTTGATAATTTTCCATAACTTTAATTAATCTTAACCCCCATTATGTATGGGTTTGATAATTAAAGAACAATTTTAAAGACCACGCTGTTTCATTTCATTTTCAGTTACAGTAACGTATTGAAGACTATGCCAATAAATCTTTAGTTTTGAGGCAATTCGAAGTAGAATATCTACAAACAAATCATATTTGAGTGATCACGTCCATAATTATATTCACCAGTACAATTAAAAACAATTTATCATTAATTGTAAACTCGTCCCTGACCTCTTGGACCATCCTCTGACCTCTATCCTCTTGGAATAAATATAAGACATCTTTACAAAACATTACCGTACACCATTGAGGGTGTAGTTTTTTCTAGTTAATACCGGATTGTTTTAAATTCAATTGTTTAATGATTATTATTATTAAATGGTGTGTTGATGTGTTAAAAGTGTGTGTACAGGAACTATGCACACACTTTTTAAGTTGACAATACAAATGAATTATTTTTTATATAGGTCAATTTTAAACAATTTTTTTAAAAGAAATATTTTAAATTGTGGTCAAATTATTTTGTGCCTAAAATTAATATGAAACCTCTTACCCTTACTTTGACCAAACCTTTAATCCAGCTAAGATTGAAAACTAACAATTAGTTTATGTTTTATAAAATATTTTATTTAATTTAGTAACACTTTTAGCTTACCTCTTCAATCAAGCTTTGATTATTTAGATAGAAATTATTAAAACTAACTACAGTGTAATAATTTCACGACTTAATAAGCTTTACTACATACATTTCCCATAGTATTATTATTCATACCCTCAAATACAATACTATTGTTACAATAAGAATTATATTTTGTTATGAGTATCTGTTCTTAATGATACTCATTTATTTGTAAGCAATATATTATATTCTCAAGAATTAACCTTTATGTCTCAAACAATTACCTTAAAAATTTTCTCTCGTTTGGGAACATTGCATTTACTGTGTTTGAAACTAATGTTTGGCAAATATGTAAGTAACGAATGAATACACACTATTTCTTGTTTATCTGATCTCTATGTTTTGATAACTTACTACAATGTCCATTAACGGAATCAGGACGTGCACGTAAAGCCTTGACGTGTGCTTTGGCAGTATCTCACGAGGATATCGATCAGTGACATGTGAACTGTTCTCAAAATAGAGTAACTCAGATCCAAATTAAACACCTGCTATCACAAAACAACTGTAATTTAAAAATTCATAGAAACAGATCAACTTTTACAACCAGTAATTTTATACAGAATTTGATTGACATAGCAGTTATGTATTCAAAATTAGGCAAGTAATTTTTATTCAAGTTAAACTTTGTAAATTATTCCTATTGGTTCATAAAATATAAAACACAATGATTTTCAAAGAACATTCTTTGCAAACGTTGTGCAGTAAGACACAAAGGTCCATTTTCATAATGGCTTTATGAAGGTTTCTTATTTGAATAAGTAGATGTGACTAGGTATAAGAATAACGAACCGAAAATAGAATTTTTTCAAAAACATAATTTTATTATTTTTTTACACATTTTTACAAATTATTCTTGGCGATATATGATAAATAGGAATTAAATACTCGTGCTTCAACAGGCAGTGGTTGGATGTATAAAAGAGCAATAACGAAACTAAACTCAAAGATATATACATTGATTTTTGTGAGTTACTGTTATTTAAATATTGGTTAAGAGGTAGTACATTTGAAGGTAAAATATTTGTTTCAAATTACAAAAAGGCGTGATAAATATGCTTTCCTGATATTGGTAATACAGAAACTTTCATGATATTTTTAAAATTTATTTTCTTCATATAATCTATAATGATACTTGGCATCATAATTGGTTAACCGCAATGCCAAGCATATCAACAAAACATAACAACTTACTTATGAGTATTTCAACAATCGTAGGAACCAAAGCTATGATAAATAAATAATATTAAACATACTTAAACTCAACAAATATCAACATATTAACAACGCAACAATAATGATAAAATATCACGAATAACACAGTCTCAACAACATAACATGAGTAAGTCGGGACTAACGAATGACAAACATTTTCTTAGTTGACTACGCTTTATGTTTGTGTTTGTGTTCGTGATGTCCGTGATGGTGATGGCCATGCTCGGCATGCCCGTGATGACTATGGCCGTGTTCAGCATGGCCATGATGTTTGTGGCCATGTTCCGCATGGCCGTGGTGTTTATGGCCGTGTTCTGCATGACCATGGTGTTTATGACCATGACCAAACTCACCGTGATGAGAATGTCCATGTTCCGCATGACCGTGGTGTTTGTGCCCGTGTTCAGCGTGTCCGTGGTGCTTATGGCCGTGTTCAGCATGTCCATGGTGTTTATGTCCGTGTTCAGCATGTCCATGGTGCTTATGACCGTGTTCAGCATGTCCATGGTGTTTATGGCCATGTCCGAACTCTCCGTGGTGTCCATGGGAATGTTTTGCTTCTCCGTGATGCTTGTGGCCGTGTCCAAAATCTCCATGATGTGAATGTCCGTGTTCAGCGTGACCGTGGTGCTTGTGGCCATGCTCCGCGTGACCATGGTGTTTGTGACCATGACCGAAGTCCCCATGATGAGAATGTCCATGCTCAGCATGTCCATGATGTTTATGCCCGTGACCAAAGTCTCCATGATGCTTGTGGCCATGCTCAGCATGTCCGTGATGCTTATGATCATGCTCTGCATGTCCGTGATGCTTGTGGCCATGCTCTGCATGTCCGTGATGCTTATGATCATGCTCTGCATGTCCGTGATGCTTGTGACCATGCTCTGCATGTCCGTGATGCTTATGACCATGTTCAGCATGACCGTGGTGCTTATGAGCGTGTTCTGCATGTCCATGATGTTTATGGGAATGTTTTGCTTCTCCGTGGTGCTTGTGTCCATGACCGAAATCTCCATGATGGTGGTGTCCGTGTTCGGCATGTCCGTGATGTTTGTGACCATGTCCAAAATCTCCATGATGATGGTGTCCATGTTCAGCATGTCCGTGATGTTTGTGACCATGTCCGAAGTCTCCATGATGTTTGTGACCGTGCTCAGCATGTCCGTGATGTTTATGTCCATGACCAAAATCACCATGATGTTTGTGACCATGTTCAGCATGTCCATGATGTTTGTGACCATGTCCGAAATCTCCATGATGTTTGTGCCCATGTTCGGCATGTCCGTGATGTTTATGTCCATGACCGAAATCACCATGATGTTTGTGACCATGTTCAGCATGTCCGTGGTGCTTATGCCCATGTTCATAATGTCCATGATGTTTATGTCCATGTCCGAAGTCCCCATGATGTTTATGTCCATGTCCGAAATCACCATGGTGTTTGTGACCATGCTCGGCGTGGCCATGATGCTTATGTCCGTGACCGAAATCCCCATGATGTTTGTGTCCGTGTTCAGCGTGTCCATGATGTTTGTGTCCATGTTCGTAGTGCCCATGATGCTTATGCCCATGCTCTGCATGGCCATGATGTTTATGACCGTGACCAAACTCTCCGTGATGTTTATGACCATGGCCGAAATCTCCGTGATGTTTATGACCATGGCCAAAGTCTCCGTGATGTTTATGCCCGTGTTCCGCGTGTCCATGGTGTTTATGACTATGCTCAGCGTGTCCATGGTGCTTATGACCGTGGCCGAAGTCTCCGTGGTGTTTATGACCATGCTCTGCATGCCCGTGATGCTTGTGACCATGGCCGAAGTCTCCGTGGTGTTTGTGACCATGCTCTGCGTGTCCGTGGTGTTTGTGACCATGGCCAAAATCTCCATGGTGTTTGTGCCCATGTTCAGCGTGGCCATGATGTTTATGACTGTGTTCTGCATGTCCATGATGTTTATGACCGTGTCCGAAGTCTCCGTGGTGCTTATGACCGTGTTCAGCATGGCCCTTATGTTTGTGTACATGGTCCACATGCCCTGAGTGGTAGTGGTGATGGGTTATGCCCTCAGCAGTTTTTTGATCTTCAACAGCATCGTCACTTCTTTTCTCTATCTCGTTTTTTGCTTTGCCATCCTCGGGCAGAGCAAGGCTTTTTATATGATCCGTGCCATCTGGTTCTGCGTCTAAGACTGTTAGTGCGACTGCTAGTGATTTACTCGCTGGAGTTGATACTCCAGCTGTTGAGCTGACTGGAGCAGGTGACGTGACCGAACTGGAAAATAAACAGGTTTTAATGCTACAAATATTAAATTTCCAACACATATTTTCAAAAATTTTTAAAACTTATGATTATTGGTTTTACTTTAACTATATTATTTTAGCTTATTAATTTTTGAATTTACTTTGAAGAATATAGTTTAATAAGAAAAATCACTGACAACTCATAGTTATTTCTTATAGTTAATGACTGTTATTGTGGTATAGATTAGATTAGGTTGGATTAGATTCATTTAAAGTTTTTGAATGGTGACTATATCACAAGGTAGGTATTGTAACCCAAAGTATGAATGAGGATTGAGTGTATGATGATTGTGGTGCGATCTTGTAGTCTTGCTACTAACTAAGGCTGACATGTTGCTTAGACAGGACTGTTAATTAGCCCAACAGACGATGGAAAATAGGGGACTTTCAGTTTAACGTGGAATCCGAACCACTGCCTCTGAATACGAGTTGGTCTAATCATGAGGATGATCTTTGCGAATTAACGTAGTATTCAATAGTTTAGACGTTAATCCACACAAGAGAACACTACACCCACCGACCATCGCTCATAACTATCCACAATTCGTGAGCTCGAAGTAGATGGATCACAGGATGACGCCACCATCCCAGTCTATATAATTCTAGGTAAAGCTCAAATAGACGTATTTAGCTTTTTGAAATAATTAAGATCTAAAAAAAGTGTTGCATAAGTTTCTTATTTAATTAGCTTATGATTTCAACCCCTAATAAAGCATCATAAATTTGTGTAAGATTAACGTATTGGATTTTAAAATTTGACTTTAAACTTTGTAAATAACATTCCTGGCCATAAGCAACTAACCTGAAAAATTAACTTTAAATACCACAAAAATTCTGCTTTGCCTGTATCAAACTTGTCTAGTCTTTCAATACAATATTTTATAAAATTACAGTGATTATATTACAGCTTTACTGAGGCAATATTGATTGTTCAAGAAGTCTGGATAGTTTACAAAACTACAAAATACTGACCGATCTCGTCCAATATGGAGATATAATTTAAAATCGAGGAGTTGTTATTGTATGAAAGCTCTTTTAGAAACCGCATTAGTTTTGTAACGAATTTGAGATTAATTCAATACGTCTGAAGGGCTTAACTGATAAATAGTATTTTACCTAAACTATCTGAAGTTTTGACTATCAGATTAACTATAACAAGATATTAATAGAAAAAATCAAATCTTAATGCGTGAAAATATGAACCAACCTATTTTCTCGCAAGAAGTAATAATTATTTGAATTAGCGAAATTGTATTAAAAATAAAAGGTATTTGTGAAAGGCAAGCATATGAAAATATGTTTTATATGTGGGAACCGAGTCCCTGGTGGTTTTATTTCTCTGCATTTTGTCAACCGTACAATTACTTGAGAAAGGAGTTTTGAAGTTTAAGACAGAAACTTCCAGTATCTGAAAGCCTTTTTATGTCAAACTTAAAGTACCCTAAAGGATAATTTCAAAACTCAAAAATGCAACAACCAAATTTTATAGTGTTAGAAAAATAAATATTTATGATTTTTTTATTTGTTCGAAAAATTTGAATTAGGGATTGTACTTATAGAATAATAGAATTAAAAGTATTGAAAAGCAAAATAAAGAAAAAGTTCGACCACAGTCATAAATATTTCTTTTTTTTATAATTTGATATCATATTAACAAGTTTTATTAATTTACCTCACTAATCACATCACTATTTAATTTTGAGTTAACTATGAAGAAAGTTTTAATGTTACGTTGATAATGGTTCACTTTCAAAATATCAGTTTCTATTTTTAGAAACTAATTATTTTGACGTTTTTACAAGTAAAAATAATATTGTTTACCATACACCAATTACGTTGCAAAAATTTACATTTGAAATAAAATATGACTAAAAAATCTTTCAGTTTTAGGAAGAGGAAACTATGGAATATTTTTTGAATATTACATCATGCGGTATAAACAACATATTTTCCCCAATACCTATTTAACAAGAAAGTTCAGTAATAAAGGAAAATCGTTAATGGAAGTAAAGTAGTCTTAATGTCAGAAATGTCAGTTCCAAGTCAAAGAAAGCGATGTTGAAAGATTGTTCAGACAGTTTGAAGATTACATAAATATTTTTTTTGGGGATTCAACAACTACTTTGAACAAAGAACACCTCTAATTATAATCACCCAGAGTATAAATAATTAAAAAATAATTTTAATATTTTGAAATTCACCGTTTCACCGTGAACAACTGTATATATAATATATTATATCGTATATTTGTTAGGACATTGTGTTTTTGCGTTCACACTTAAAGAGAGTTTAGTAAAGATTGAAAAAAGCTAGTTACAGTTTTTTTCTTAGAAAAAATTGCGCTTAAGGTTAGCCAAACTAATATTGGAAGGATAAACCTGTACGGGTCCCCTTAAGCCAAACTACATTATAGACTATCGTACACTATTTAGGTTATAAATACTTATATGCTTATTTTTACTACCAAAGACAATAACTATGTGCTAAATTCTCGGTGAATATTTTCATTTTAGTCAAATACTTATTTATGTAATAAGGATTGTTACCTGGCAGCATCTGCGTGGACAAACTGAAGATGACATAACCCTGCCGCTAATACGGCCAAAACAGGGATAAACTGGAACATAAAAAGAACTTTGTTAATGTACAGTCCAAACAAAGTTTTGTTTGATATTAAGTTAGGGTGTGATGTTCTTTAAGTGGACATTAAACGCCTATATAATATAACTTTAATTATATGCCATGTTTCTCAGTAACCATCGGTGATGGAGCGAAATGTAGGGAACCTATTTTATTAGAATGAGCCACAGAGATATTATAAAATAGTATTTCTAAATAATTTAATCCCTTTTTAACCAATTAAAAAATTAATTTAAGTCATCTAACACTTTAACTTTTTCTATCTCATTTAGTATAATAGGTTATAATGATATAAAACATAACAAAAACTTCAACATGATATCTCAATCATTACTTCCAAAAGTGGAGCAATGTGTATGACAATTATTGTAACCAGCACGGTCAATGGTGAGTCCTTTGACTCTGTACAAGGCTTCAGTAATATATATTTTTTACGTTTAACTATACTTAAAATGTGATACACAATGCTTAATGGGGGATTCCAATCTACTTTATACAAATGAAAAGTTTCTATATACAATTTTTAATTCTGTTTCACAATCCCCTTAAAGCCTTCAGGGATAACGTTTTAGTCTATTAAATCAGTCGTACCCAGATCGAAACCAGTAGAGGGCGACTCCTGTCTTAGCTTGAGCGTTCACCTCTGGCCGCTATGCCCATGGCGATGAACGTTTGAGGTATTTTTTTCATTATTAAAAAGTTTAAATTAGTAAAAATTTATTATTAACGTAAAAAACTCGTTTAAAATTACAGGAAATAAGTAAAAAGGGATATATGGTGTGTAAATATATTTAACGATTTGTTTTATTTTAATATAGAATCTAATTCACAATATTGAAATAAAGTAAAAGGATATGCATTTCACATTATTGGTTGAGTTATATTGAGAAACGTTTACGTGGATGATAATATGACATAATTTTAAAGGGTAAATGCAGATCAAAATAGATTTATAGAACAAATTTGTGATTTATATTCCACACCTCGTATTTAATTTTAAAATAGAAGCTTTAGAGAGGGTGTTGTAATATGACGTGGTTTTATTTTTGATCCATTTTACGCTGAAGTAATCTAGGAACATAGTTGAAAGCGGAAAGTAGGTTAGTTTAAGTCATTTTAATATTTATTACTAGCTTTTGTGGGAATGTGAGAGTGTGGGGTTTCTGCTCTAAATATGATGTTACGAATAATTTTCATCACTTACATCCATTTTTATATAAAACCATTGTTGTTTCAGATGAGAAGTCTTAGATATAATATTTATGAAAAATAACAAGGGAAGGTATTCATTTAATATAGCTGGTAATATTTGTGCAAAATAAACTACCATTTTATAAAACATCTACCGTAATAGTTTTACGTTTGTATTTAGAGTAGCCCTATCTGTAGAAATTCCTAAATAAAATTCTATACATCGTAAAAATAATTGATTGCTTTACCAACATAAATTAAATTCATGAAAAACTCTTAATCGTAATGAATTATTCTTTCCGGTTTTTCAAAATAAAGAAATTTAATAAAAGGAAGGCAGTCGGCAGTTAGGAGAGGTTATGACTTGCGTTTCTCCGGTTTCCATATAAAGAGCAATAAAGTCTCCGTAAAGCACCCTTTACTTCCTCGGCATAACAGTGGTATATCCGAGAGGCAGCTGGATCAGGTGGCAGTGGTGGAGGGTGGAGGGTGGAGGTGATGAGATGGATGAGGAGTCGAGGAGTCGAGGTGTCGCAGCGTGGGGTGATCACAGTGCGCTCGCTCCACGTTATTTATGGGTTTCCTAAATAGTCTATATCATAAAGTTAGTTTTGCTCAAAGTTCTGCTTGTTTAAAATTTAACTAGTTATATACTATTTTACATATCTACTAGCAATAAGCCTGTCCTTTATTGTGAAAATATAACAAAATGAATGACCTTGATTATTTAACATAAGTATTAAGAGTTTTTTTAGATAAGACATGTATTATAAAAAAATTAGAAAATTAAAAAACATTTATTATAATGAAAACATTTATTGTTAAAACCGATTAATAATATTTATATAACAAAAAAATGATTAGACTCGCGGCCTATAGTTCTTGGGGCCGACATGCTACAACTCCTAGGACGTTAGTCAATTGAGCGATGCCGTTTAACGTATTTTAGCTAAAGCCGATCATTTACTGTTATCCATACCAATTATACCAATTATCCATACCGTTATTATTAGCCTGTGATCAACTGATTTTGTTATAAACGGAATGAGGATTGAAAAGCAAAAGAGAAATTTAATTTACATCTATTAATTGGTTTGTTACAATGACTTCAAGCAATACAACGAATACGTTTTCTATCAAAACACGGAAGATTTTGGAAATACTTTTTTCTGCTTTTATTTCGCACAGCTATGTTATCCTTAAGTTTTTACAAATTGTTTAGTAACCTGATAATTTTGCATTTATTTAATTCATAAAATAAATATTAATGCATAACCTCTATATTGTTCCCTGCAGTCTTCAATCAAGTGTCAAACGGTCAGCTGTTTTGGTTTGTATTGTTTACATTTTATTCTCCTAAAGTATGTATTTTTAGTTTAAACTTAAATTAGTCTGATTTTTAATAACTATTAAACTATTTTTACAAATTTTACTCCAAAATTTAAGCCTGTCCTTTATTGTGAAAATATAACAAAATGAATGACCTTGATTATTTAACATTAATTCAAAAGTACATAAATGAGAAAATTCATATTATTATTAAATGTTTTACGTTACGATATCATTTTAATCTTGTATAGTTTTAAAATGAGATTAAAATCAGCTATAAATTTAAGCAAACTAATATTTAATGTAATTTGAAATCTCTCATTTCTTTCTATTAAATATTTTTCAACCGATTATTTATTTGGTAACAATTGAAATACGTGTTGCTGATGTTGCTTAAAACTGTTTGGGAGCTCACTCCTCTATTTTTGTTTAATTTAAAAATATTTAATTTTTATTTTTTCATGGATAAGCTTTACAAAAAGACCTGATTTAGCTTTATAGAAATACAGGCTGAGATTGAACGCATTTCGGCTTAAAACGTAAAAGTTAACAAAATATAAAATACAGTAGTTTCTAGAAATATTCTAACAACGTTCAGGTTTTATTTATAAAAATAGAATGTATTAAAAAAAACAATTTTTTGAAATTAAAAAATCTTAAAGTAAAGAACCCCGTTCAGCAATAAAATTTATGATTTTTCATACAACAATACTTTAAAGAATTTTTTAAGAAGAATTTGTCTATTTTATGGTTATTATGTTTGAAATTATGATTCAAATGAGTAAATACACTATAGTATAATAGTAGTGCAGAGTAGTGTAATGTGTAGTTTTAGTAATGTGTAGTAAAATACTGAAAATAAAGTATAATATTTCCCAGAGAGAACTTTAAACTTGATTTTTTTTAGAAGGGTTCATAGCTTTGTAAACAATCGTCAATGTAAGTAAAATTAATTTAAAACAAAACTTCTCAAACAATTTATTTTAGTAAAAAAGGCATTTTTTAACTGGTTCTAAAACAGTTGTCAAAATCAATATTTCAAGACTTCATCAAACTGAAATCATTGTACCTGTGAGTTCATTTATACTGTGAGCTCGAAACAAAAATATATGTGTTATATTGTGTAATGTGCTTATTTATTAATATTTATTATCATATTAACTGTTTATTTATCAGATCTTTTTAGCAAAGAGACGTAAAAAGTGTTATGCTTATTTAATGACCATTATATGAAACGTTTGGACCTTAAATGTATGTTTAGTTTGGTTTTTTGACAGTACACGATATTTGGAACATTTTAATACAAAATAACCTGAATTTGTAAATAAAGTTCTCAGGCTTTGAAATGTGTATGAGTTGCTAAGTCTGAGCTTTCCTAAATTTTTAAGATTGGTTATTCAAAGGTCTAACTGGTTAAAACTAAATGAATATTTTCATAGTTTCTATATGATTTTATGGTAGTATTTTTCGCTTACTAATAAAACATTACCTTAGACTATACATATAATTTCTATAAAACACATTTATCAACGATTGAAATCAATGAACTAAAGATCAGTATATAGCCTATTTGCCGTAATTGTACCGTTATGTTTGAAAGCTATGTCTATTATATAAAATATTTACGAGTTAGTTGGGGTCTTTCCTTCTCTACATTATAATCAGCACTAGTTAATTAAACAATTTTGCTGCATCTTTGATTGATATACATGCGTCATTTGAGTTAAATACTATATTTTCCAAAAATAAATGGGGAAAAATAAGTGAAATTTTAACAACCAACAAATAAATAAATGTAAAAATTAAAGTAAAATATACTGTTTTCTGAACGACATATTTCCGGCAAAATCGATTAAGGAAACAGCGAAATTGGCGTGGTCTACTGTTGCTATTACGTTACGTGGGGCTCGGTGGATGCGCACGGGTGCACAGAAACTGACCACGTCTGCGCAGTCCCGCCAACAATGCGCTCACTTTCCGCTCTGTTCTCACGGTTATAATACTTATAGCTGATATATACTTCCTTATTTTTTAATTCCTATAGCAATTTTAAAAGGTTTTTGTGGTTATATAATTTATACCTGGCTGTAAAGGGATCGTTAACGAGATTATCATTATAAATAGGAAATATTACGTGAAATTACTTTTATATTTAAATTGTGAATATTATAAATTTTGTATTTAAAAAATATTTAATTTGAATTGTCACTCTGTAATGTAACTAAAGGGAAAACAACATATGTTTTGTTATAACTATAGTGGTAAAACCTCTGAATGTTCCTTTCCACCTTAAAACCCCTGGGAATTTAATTTATAACTTTTTTAAGGGGTGAGAAAAGTATCATATTCAAGAGACAAATGTTGTAAGGTTTCTATTACACAATTAAGCCTATCCAATTAAAAATTCCCACTTTAAATTCAATAAAATTGATAAAATATTACTAATAATAGTGTAATAGTATACTTTTTTAAGGTTTGTAAAATAAATCAACATTAGAAAAGCTACAAGTTTTAAAATATATAAAAGGAAAGTAGGTAGATCAAGTGAGTTTGACTACTCATTGCAGCAAGACTATCAATGCCTTATCATAATAAAAAATGAGATTTCAAAATTTAAGACACACATTCCATAAGGATTTACAATCGTCTTTCAAATATATAATAGAATTTTTGTTTATGTTTAAAGTTCTGAACTTAGAAATTAATCAGTTAAAATTTATTGATGTTGATCCAACATATGGATAAATGTGTTTCTAGTTAACTGGACGGAGAAAATAAAACTACTTTAGATAAAATTAATAGATCACAAAGATATTCAGATAAGTTATGAACAATAGCATAGTTATTGAGGTAAGGACTCAGTATGGCTACAATGTTTCAAGTATACTGCTAAATGTCTTTTGACGTCAATATTGTATTTGTGGATGACATTTTATTATTTAAAAAAATACTCCTCCACAATTTCAGAGTAGTCTAATTTCTTTAATAAAGGCAGGAAAAATGATTTTGCGTCTTTTGTGGACTGTGATCTATTCAAACCCCATTTCTTATGCTTTTATTATAGCAATTACTTTTTCAACGATAAAGTTTAGAAGTTTAAGTAAAACTTTTTAATTGACATTATATTTGTCTATTTAAAATAAATGTAATTTTAAAATTTTGGTTCTCATTTTCAAAGTATAGTTTATATTAAAATAACAATACGCATTGTATATTGCAAAAATTTGAATATATGGAAGTTTGTATTAACTTTATGTGTATCTATTTTACATGACAACATTTAACCATGTTTATTTTTACTTCCATGATTTAATGTAGTGTTTTTCATCGAAGACGTAAAGGATTGTCAGATCACTTACTATACTCAAATATCCCTAATTTTGTATTGAGTTCACTTTAGTGTTATGAAGCTTATTCGTTTTAATTCTTGCAATAGGCTGTAATAACTTGTTTATATTTAAAATATTAACTATAAAAAAATCTTAAAAGTACACCATATCTATTCCGGTACTTTTAACAAAATATCCACACGTCAACAGTAAATTTGTGTAAAAAGTTGAAATATTTTACAAAAGTTGTTAAGACGCAACTTCACCCCCTCCGGTAGCCGGCACCCCACGCACCCTTACACTCGCTCACTGTCTGTCGCACCCCGGTCACTCTACTCACCATGTTCCCTGCACCTTGCTCCGTCGCCGCTTGGACGCAACTGATACGCTCAGATAACACTGTTAACTATATATAGACAATCAACAAAATCAGCCGGCAGTCTCGGTTGTCGCGGGTTTATTGCAGGAAACTCGCTTTCCTTTCTCCACAGTCGCGGCGGGACACCTCCACCACCACGACAACGACACCGCCGTCATTTATGTAATTTACGACATGCACGTAACAATTATTTAATAACAAATAGTTTTCGTCACGTGGTCACTCGTCACTCGTCACTCGCCAAGGGGCTGCGGTTCACGTGTTAAAGGATATCGCGAATCGCAACTGGGCCGGTTATACAATAGGTGTGAGGCAAATGTTTTGTTTCAATTGTGCCGACTTGCAGCACCGCGTTCGCCGGGAAGTGACGGCTAGCTGATGGCTGTTATGGCGTGGCCCAATTGGTGACACAGACACAGACACCAACCTGGAATGTAAACAGACGTCTGACGTACGCGCCTAGCCTTCCAGCCTCCCAGCTCCAGGGTCTGGCCGTCACCTGTCAGTGCCATGTGGGGTCTTGGACACCATTTTGCCTTTGCATACGTGTGCAATAGTAAACTTAAAATTATTAGGGGTTAAGGTATCCATGGAGCTGTCCATAAAATGTTTGTGTGTGTTTTAACGAAATTTGTAACTACCTATATTTAAAAAAAATCGTAAACAATTGTAAAAGATAGCAAATACTTTTTAGAGAAAATATGATGGAAAACTATAGTAACACATATTTTGTAAAATAAGTACACATATTTGAACACATTTTATCTGTGTGTGTGTACAACTATTTTACAGTTTTAGCTGTCAACCCAATATAACGGAATAAATTTAGTAAGAGCCGACTTAATTAGCTCTACAGTGATAGATCTACGAAAGATAAGTCGGTCCGTTGAACACATGGGTTGACCTATGTATATTTATAGTAGGCCCTACTGGATCGGTTATATTGTGGCCGATTGGACGCACAACTCCGGCTGTAATGTGACTGATGGACAGTTCAAGGGTTAAGTAGATTATGAAATTTTGTAGGCCATAATGACTTATCTGACAATCTGCTGTGTTAATCACTTACAGGCGTTAAACAGAGATACTTAATATATAGCTCATTTTAGTTCCAAACCAAACCCATAAATCTATTTTTAATCTATTACGTAGAGTTTTTGTCTAATCTCAACTATGTATAAAACATAAAACACGCCTCACGACCCTGATTTTAACCATGTAAAGCTCGACTATTTTGAATATCTCATGTTAACTGGGTGGTGTAGTGGTTATAATACACGCCTTCAAAACTGAAGGTCGCTGGATCGAATCCAGCAAGGGTTGAATCTGGACCCTGCCGCCATTTGTCATTGGGCTTTTAATTAATGATGCTTCCTAACAAAAGGTTTACGGTAGGTAGTAACAAGACCGGGTTTTGGACCGTTCAAAAAATATATAAATTCACCCCCAAACTGACGTGCTAAAAATTCTATTTTCGATTATAAGCTACCTATCCTAACAAAGGGATTTTTCAAGAATAATTTCCCGATATGCAGCTATAATTAATTTCAGAAAAGAATATTGTTACTTTAATCACTTTCATTAACATTCCATTCAGGAAAATAGGATCGACATCATAAAACAGTCAGGCAATTTATTTCCTAAACTGTATCTAAATACACTGTATATAAGTGTTGTTCATTTCACAATACATTACATTGTAACGAAATAAG
The DNA here is from genome assembly GCA_023375725.1 of Nephotettix cincticeps. Taxonomy (NCBI): domain Eukaryota; kingdom Metazoa; phylum Arthropoda; class Insecta; order Hemiptera; family Cicadellidae; genus Nephotettix; species Nephotettix cincticeps. The sequence goes on along the minus strand of CM041786.1, from coordinate 133,530,740 downwards.
AAGACAATGGTTCGTGCAGAGCAAAAATATAGCAATGAAAATTATCGGAATGAGCCTATCAAAAAACTAAAATTGTCTTAACAATTATGTAACACATATCACATGTTTCATCAACGTGGTACAACAATGATTTGTATTACTATGTTTAATTATAAATATGTAAAACTGTCATGATTGTATCGTGCTCTTACTTTTAGAACTATCTCATAAAGTACTCTACTGACAGACCAATTGCGTTCGGTTTTGCAGTTGGCCAGTGACACGACAGAATGGATCCCCTTTTACAACCGATTCTTTGAAGGAATGAAGTTTTCATGTTCATTGATCTACAACTCGTATTTACCTACCTTGCAATATTGCAATTTATCAACGGCATTTTCACTCGCAACCTAAGAAAAACTTACCAGCAAGTTGGATATGTAACGAACATTATGGTAAGAGAGGCACTACTACGTTTAATTGCAACTGTGTATTTTATTTTAAAACCAAATATTTAACTTTAATAGTACGTTAATCCGCAAAGGTCATCTCCATAATTAGACCAGTTCGTAACTAAGAGGCAGTGGTTCGGACTGCACGTTAAACTGTGGGTCCCTTGGATATGCCATTAACTGTTGGCCTATAAATTAACAGTTCTCTAAGGAACATGTCAGCCTTTGTCAGAAGCAAGACTACAAGATCACACCACAATCATCCTACACTAATTTCTCATGTATATAGTACTTGGTAAAATACCTACATGGGTAGGTTGCCATTTCAGTTGTAAGTATGAGTAAGTATAAAGTATAACTTAAAGAAAACCCTCAGTGACAAATCGAATTATTAAAATGAATCCGTAATTATAAAAGCTTGTTGTTTAGGATTATTGCATTTGGTTTAAAATACGTATTCACAATCACAGAGTATAGATGTGTAATATAGGCGACATTTGAAAGTTTGTCGTTGTATCTTTTTACAGTTATCATACTCGTGGAGTAAATCCCCAAATCCATTTATGTAGAGCCACAACGCTAACCCAAGTTTTGTATCGCAAAAGTGCATCACGCTGTAAATTCTAGTTTATGGCTTAAGGTTACGGTGCATTTTATGAGGGGCAAATAACCACATCTCCCTATTTATCCGTTTTAATCTATAAACTTATTTTATTTGTGATGAAAGCTTAGTTGGAAAAATTGTTAAAGCTTTGGAAGACCACAATTACATACTTTCAGTTTCCAATGGAATAAAACAGGTGTACGTGAATTATTCGAATTTCTTGAAGTGAGTTCAAATAACTCTCTTATATTTACATAAGAATATTTTGTTAAAGAAAATTATCGAAGTTATTTCGATTCAAACGTATTCATTATGTTAAAAGAAACTTTAAAGTGACTTCAATGAAAATATTTTTTACCGTCACACAACAATATTGTTTAATCTTCGTTGTTAACTAAAGCGTTTCCTGTCGAACTTAAGGTTATATGAATATAGAAAACTTGAAGACAACTGAATTTTATGTAGTACGAATTACCATTTATTAAATTATTATTTCTTTTGCTCATGTATTATCAACCCAAAAGGATTTGGGTCTCAACTTCCAAGCACGACTGTATAATACAGTCGCCTGCCATATGCAACTGGTCTTATATTAGTTCCAATAACCTCTAATACCTTTTCACGTGTATTAACTCCCGTTTGAAATAATTACTAATATATCCATAACATTTTCTATTTAACATATATTCAACATTTTAAATACATTGCTAGACCTTTCCCGTTAATTTACCACCACCAGCTTGTTACCTTAAGATTATTCCCCACCAATACTACTTATACTTAAAGTAGGTTTAATATTTAACATTTTGGAGTATAAACTATTTGAGAAATTTCAGGCTATGTTAGGTTAGATTATATCAGGTCCTGTTAGATTACATTAGGTCCTGTTATCGCTAAGCGATAAGACTTTCTACAATCCTGCAGATAAAACCAGAATTAACGGCTCATTAATACTCAAGACGTTGTGTTTTCCTGTATTTTCTCTCCCCTGTGTCAGCACAGGGGAGAGACATTCACAATTATAACACAAGATCTAGAAACGTATTTAGGACTGCTCAGCATAGGTTGGCGGTCATGGAGCGCCTTCCATCAATGGCGGGCGTTTCTATACTAAACAGGATCCCGGAGAGCATCAGAGTTGAAAATTCAGAACCAAAATTCAAATCTAAATTAAGACGCTTTTTAGTGTCGCACGTGTTTTACTCGGTGGACGAGTTCATGATGCATTTTCGGGGGGAAACACCGGCTTGAGATCTCAGTTTTTTATATGTGTTTTTTTTAATATTTCTCATGAAACCCGGCTGGAAATAATTTATTAATTTATTTTGTATGTATATATTTTTTGCTTTTATTGTTTTCACTTTAAAATGTTTATACTATGACGATTGCTATGCAAATGTTATTTTGTCAACAGCAATAAAGATTATTATTATTATTATTATTATTATTATTATTATTATTATTATTATTATACTATATCGCAAGTGGTAATGAATTAACGGAATCAGCCAAAAAAGTTGTGATGGTGAATTAACGGAAAAGATCTAAATTGCTTAATAGATTTGTAAACGTTTATGGATATTAGCAGGTAAAAGGCAGATAATGAATTATGTTTAAATGAGTAGTTATCTGTAATTTATTGCAGTATTTTATTACTATAGCTATATTAACTGTACTGTGTGTCTAACACATTCAATGACTCCTAGGAGAGTGTTGTTCAGCTGTCGGGGAATATTAAGATGTCCCAGGGAAGACATCGGTCGATGTGCTGACGAGTTGGAATGTTATGGCTAAGGATCGATGCTGACACTCCCTGACCAACCACAATACACGTTTCTTCATTGTTCTTTACGTTTAGTCAGCTGTTTTAGATGCGGTTTTGCTGACTTAAATACCCTATTTTCTAAATGTTATGCTATCCATGCCATTGGTATTTACTGAAAAAATAAGTTTAAGCATTTCAAAAGTCAGTTTTTGGTAAAAAAATTCAAAACAACATTTTATTATTTTGGTTAATTTTCTATCCTGAAAAAATATTGAATTCTTTAACATATTTATATTAAATTAATGGTATAATACTTCAAATTCGTAAAAACGAGTAATAGTAAAAGTTTGTGTATTTACCTACATAGTAAAGTGATACTCACGGACAGTATATAGATACTTAATTATATAGGTTCGTGTTTTATATAAAATATTACTTTATATATTAGTGAAATAATGTAAAATCACATACAGTTGATTACTAAACCCTCGGGACCTAATGAATAAATATACAATAATATCTACATTTGTTTTAACAGCCTTTGGTAAATCTTTCGTACATTATTCTACGATTAGCGCCCGTATTTACACCTAGTTTACCATGAAGTAAAGACATGGATCTTTTAGTTCACAATAAAGAATTACGCAGTTCACAAGTATCCAGGGAGAGGTAAATCTGTCAAACCGTTGCTTAAGATAAAACCTCTATAAATACTCGACCCTTGGGATTTAAAGCCTTCAAAACGTCCTGGGATATATTTAAATAAAGGTTTAATCTTATAATTTTAACTTAGTTTAAATTATTTTTATACTACACAGATCTACTTAAAAGACATGAAACTATTCTTTCTAGTTAAGAAGAATTGAAATAATTTATTTATCATAATATGTTTCGATACTTCTTGAAAAACTCTTTGTTTTCAATAGTGCAAATAGCACAAATCCATGAGAGGGCAATGAATTCAAGACATATTTTCTATTCTATAATGAAAGAGAAACCAGCTGACTTTGTAAGGTGAAAAATACGTTTCCCCAATTCAAATAAACATAATAAATATATGTGAGTCAGCTGTTCGTGATAGTTATATACCAATCGAAATGTAGAAACCATTTTAAAATAAATCTGTATTAAGTTAGTTAATTGTACAGTTGTTATTTTGACACAGATACGTCTAAGCTCTTGAGGGAGGGAATTTTATCAGATTTGTAAATTAAAAAGTACAACGGAAGTGTTTGGATTGTGTTAACATGGAAACTATCAGAGCTATTTTATTGAATTTTTGGTTATAAGAACAGCTGTTTATATGAACTGAAAACATTCCCTTTGGAAATATCCATGATCTAATCTATTTCCCATAGGGAAGTGAATAGATTTTTTGTACAGAGCTTAATTTAATATAATTAAGCACTGTAAGGCGAAATTATATACTCGTCACTCGGACAAAAATTGTATTTTTTATCACCGGTCATTTTCTGACCTTGCATAAAATAAGTAAGAGTGTAGATCTTAGTGATAAAACGTACTGTTTTTTATTTGTATAAAAATAAATGATTAAATAAAATAGTTGTAGTTTGTTAATTACATGTAGTTGTTTTAAGCATAATAAAAATATTATATTATAAAATGGTTTTGAGGCTTAGGGTGAACTTAAATTACTTAAGAGATGCGTGGGATCTATTTCATAAGGAAGAATGTCTAATTCACTTTGACAGGAACAGTTGGTGATGCTGGCGATGCACTTACGATGGTGATGCCGAAGGTTAGATAGGGGTTATCAGTCATACAAAGGCAAATGAATCAGGGAGGGTACCCAGGATTCAGTACAATGTAATTTATCTGACAGTCAGCAACATAAACCAATACAGGCGCTAAACGGAGATACTTAATAAACAGCTCATTTCACTTCCAAACCAAACTGATAAATTCACTTTTATTTTATCATGTACAGTTTTGTCTAACCTTTGTTTAACCTTATATAAAACATAAGCATTCTCAAAACTACTTCAAGCTCATCTATTTAAGTAATCAAGTAGTAAATTGATCAGTTTTACAACAAAATTAATCAATTAGCTATATATAAGTCAAACGATGAACAGTGAAATGAACCATGGATTGTGAACAATACATTACTGTTGACTCTCTAATAATCGAAAGCAATTGACAACAATATACCGTCTCGATTATCTTTCAATACTTAATTACTACTGTTAAATCAAAAAGAAATATTTGTATACATTTTCGGGGTGTACTATTGAAAAACCTGTCATCATTTTTCCTGTGGACGATATTTCTTCATTAATAAATGTTCTTTATGCAAGATTTAACTTCAGAAAGTATTGACAAGTAGAGCCCTAAATCTCACCCTACTCCTAGCTAAGCATGTTAGTGCAACTCTACCCTTAAACTTAACTTAAACATCACCTTAAGAGTCATCTGTCAGACTGAATAGCTCTACTTTATCAATGTATAATAGTAGATTGATAATATCTATATAATATAATAATATATTACATAATAGTAGATATAATCACTGAAGATCTTGTGAGCTGACGCAAACATATATTCTAAACAATTCGTGATTTTTTATTTCCAAACCACAGATCCTGTCCACCACTAGGATCTTACAGCTTATAGGATGATCACAGCGAGGTACCGAAGCGGCGGTATTTATAGTTAGCTATCAAATCTGGATCGTTATCAAAACTTATTTGGTTTACCAAACAAGATATTGGTTAACCAAACAAGATCTCTACGCGTGATCCAACAAAAATATTAGTTTCCACCATCACAAAAGGTATCATAATATTATTTAGCTAACAATTCTCTACGATACTAATTAATTGAAAATGTGTTAGTTTAATTCGACCACATTATTTTGTGGTTTCAAACAGTTCTTAAATAAAGTAAAATGTATATTGTGAACACAAATATATTTTTACAATTGAAAATATTTAATCTTTATATTGGTTATCAAACATTAATTGCACAAGATTTTTTTTAACGTGGATATGTCTTAGCTCTGGGCGGAAGATGTTAGCAATTTGTAAGATGAAAATGTGAAAGAGGTTTCCATAGAAACTACTAGAGCTACTGTATTACATTTTTTATATATAGGGATAAGAACTGCCGGTTAGAAGAACTGAAAACATTCCCTTAAGACATATCCATTATCTAATTTATTTCCCAGAGGGAAGAAAATACTAAAATTTTAGTTTTAGATTTTTTTAAATTTTATGATATAGTTAATTATTTGTATCAAAATGATTATTTTTTTATTTAATAAACTTACTGCAGAGTCAAGAAATAGACTACCTCATTAATATATTTTTAATTATTGTCAATGATCTTACTCATAAAAGTTGTATTTTAATCTTCGTAGTCATGATTTCACAGTAGTACAAAAGTGATGGTGGGATAGAGAAGGGGTTGTTGTTGGTGGTCGGGGTTGAGGTGGGGGATGAGTGTAGTCAATGGCTGGTGCTGGAGGGCCATCACCCTGTGGAACGGCATTAGGACTTGTATCCCAGATTAGATGGGCGAGGCTTGATGTGGAATGTACAGAACAAACACACAATGTGTCTAGAGACTACGTCACGTGTACCGCGTGGGGCTCTTATGTTGTTTAAAATAGCTATTACTATAGTTTTATTGTTAAAATCAACCTGTAACTCACAAGCCATGGCAGACACAGTATATCATTAGTTTTTGTCTTTCAGGTTCATAATAATCTGCAAGGAATAAACTGAATGTGTTAATCGTGAAGATAAAATGTATTTTACTCTAATTTCACACTGTAAATTTCTTTGTTTTAATACTTCAGGCGTGATACCAGTTTTTCTAAACGAACAATAGTTTTTTAAGGAGGAATAAATTCGTTATGCACAGAGGGTAGGACTTTCACCCACTAAAACCTCCCTCTCAGCTCCAAGGGACTAGCCTGAAACCTAGCCAGGCAAGACGGACGTCCCAATCTTCGCCATGTTAATTTTACCATAGGAACTTTGTATTTACTAAAATAATATTTGAAATAAATGCTTGAACGTTATTATACATGAACTTAACACCTTTATCTACAGCCCCTATCCTTAAATATAAAAACATAAAATTAAATTGTTTTTGTAATATAATGATATTTACTTGGTTTTTTAATTATATTTATTCTTTTACTCCAAAGGTCCTTTACTGATTACTTAAAAAAGTGGTAGGAGCTATGTACTAGGGAATTTTTCATAAGTGATAAAAGTTTAAAGTAAATATGGGCAGTTGTTGCTGAGAAAATGCCGATTTTCTTTACTTTAATTACTTAAGTTCCAGAAAAAGACCAGTAATAGTAAGGAAAATTGATATTTTTCATTAGGTACTGCTCCTATCAACTTAAAACTTCTACAACTTATACAATATGCCCTAACCTACAGCCGTAGCACTTTGGAAGTAATCAATAAAGGATTTTTGGAGAAAGGAAATATTACTACAAAACATTTTATACAGTTATAATTTTTTTGGCTAAAGCTTTCAAAGTGGTAGGGGCTGCAGATAATGGAAAAAATAGTGTGTAATAAATTTCAAGCATTCATTTCCAATAGTTTATTAATAGTTTTGTTTTGCTTTAACACATTATAAAGGCGAGGTTCATTGGCTCAATAGAGACTAATCAGACATTTATCCGTCACTGAACCCGATCAAGACCGGACTTCTAGGCCTTCGAAGAAACGTGCTACCTAATTCCACGTCTCGTCCCGTCGAAACGTTACCTCTACACAGTGTTCGGGTAAAAAGATAAGACCTCGAGCACCAGTGACGCAAGCAAACATGGTGGCTCTATGGTATAAGGGATATCCGCACAGTGTATACAATTAGGGCTGCATGTCTTTCCAATCTTGTTAAGGAATTTTAGGAAGTATCGTAGGAAGTATCAGAAGGAAACAAATGCTTGAACGTTATTATACATGAACTTAACACCTTTATCTACAGCCCCTATCCTTAAATATAAAAATATAAAATTAAATTGTTTTTGTAATATAATGATATTTACTTGGTTTTTTAATTATATTTATTCTTTTACTCCAAAGGTCCTTTACTGATTACTTAAAAAAGTGGTAGGAGCTATGTACTAGGGAATTTTTCATAAGTGATAAAAGTTTAAAGTAAATATGGGCAGTTGTTGCTGAGAAAATGCCGATTTTCTTTACTTTAATTACTTAATTTCCCGAAAATGACCAGTAATAGTAAGGAAAATGGGTATTTTTTCATTAAGTTCAGCTCCTATAACTTGGAACACTTTGGAAGTAATCAATAAAGGATTTTTGGAGAAAGGAAATATTACTACAAAACCTTTTATTACAGTTATAATTTATTTGTTTTTTTTAGCTAAAGCTTTCAAAGTGGTAGGGGCTGCAGATAATGGAAAAAATAGTGTGTAATAAATTTCAAGCATTCATTTCCAATAGTTTTTTAATAGTTTTGTTTTGCTTTAACACATTATAAAGGCGAGGTTCATTGGCTCAATAGAGACTAATCAGACATTTATCCGTCACTGAACCCGATCAAGACCGGACTTCTAGGCCTTCGAAGAAACGTGCTACCTAATTCCACGTCTCGTCCCGTCGAAACGTTACCTCTACACAGTGTTCGGGTAAAAAGATAAGACCTCGAGCACCAGTGACGCAAGCAAACATGGTGGCTCTACGGTATAAGGGATATCCGCACAGTGTATACAATTAGGGCTGCATGTCTTCCCAATCTTGTTAAGGAATTTTAGGAAGTATCAGAAGGAAACTGCGTCAGCTTCCGCTCAATCCTTGGGGGGATATCAGGTATTAGAGTCGCTGTCCTCCCAATAGTTGCATATAGAGGTTCCTGCAATAATTACGAAACACATTCAAGGAAATAAATATGTGTTTCAAGTTTATAAAATACGCTACATTATTAGTTTTTATTTGGAGGAAAAATAGTAGTAATACTTATAAATTCTAAACATAATCAATGAAATTCGTTGAGTATGGTTTTAGTCTAAATTATACGTGTAAATTACCATCCCATCATAATGAGTTTTTTAATAAATTCAAAGTTTGCTCGCCATAAAAGTACGACGCCGATTGATGGCTGTATCTTGACGGCCTTCGGAACCACTGGAGCGACCGAGGAGCAGCCAGGAGCAATCAGGAGCAGCCAGGAGCAGCCAGGACTAATCAGGAGCAGCCAGGAGCAATCAGGAGCAGCCAGGAGCAATCAGGAGCAGCCAGGAGCAATCAGGAGCAGCCAGGAGTAGCGAGGAGCAGCCAGGAGCAATCAGGAGCAGCCAGGAGCAGCCAGGACTAATCAGGAGCAGCCAGGAGCAATCAGGAGCAGCCAGGAGCAGCCAGGAGCAGCCAGGACTAATCAGGAGCAGCCAGGAGCAGCAAGGAGCAATCAGGAGCAGCCAGGAGCAGCCAGGAGTAGCGAGGAACAGCCAGGAATATCCAGGAGCAACCTACCCTCTGCACCGGGATACCGTCTTCTCATTATCAACTATTTCCAATTGAATAGGTTTTAACCACCATTCAGATTAATGAATCAAAAATTTACTTTACATTCATAATTACCTTTTGATTATTTTAATTCCAACTTTGAAATATATATTTCAAAGCAACACATCCCTATGAATATGAAATATTCATAGTCTATGAATTATATATATATTTCTAAATGACAAGTATTAAACACACGTCAAAAAAACGTGACACAGTATTACTACTTGTTTAGTTTCAATTATCAACGATGGATTCAATAACATGAAATATTTATCATAACCACAATCTTAAGCTATTTAATATTGCAAACTATTATTTGATGCATGAAATACGAATTATTACTTTTTCCTTAATATATTTGAACTTACTGTTGTTTACGTCAAGTCTGAATATTTTTAGAAATATTAATACACCCATTGTTTATGATTTAATCAATAACTACACATTGATCGATCTGAGTGTGGTTTTAACACATTTTTCAAACGAGTATTCAATCAAATCTAGCTCACGAAATTACAATTTAATGACTTTGAAATATTACCTCTACAACGTTTATTCAAATAAAATGCATCCCAACTTTTACAATAAATCACCGTACACTTCGAGTCTATGAAATTCTCATTTGGTTTAAATTGTTTAGTTTTAACATAATTCAACCAAACCAGAAATACTATTTCAAACACATCAAGTAAAATCTGTATTAAAATAATGACTACGATACTTAATTATCAGTACTGTTTTCTATAACTAATTCAAATAATGACCATGATATTATAGTGATGAAGAATTAATTATTATTAACTCTAAATTATAGTTAATGTACTACTTGAAGGTATAGAACAACATAGCGACTATAAACAATGTATTGTATTCTGCAATACCTCGATACACCTCACTTCACCTTGCATAATGAAGCCTCATTATGTGTCTTATAGCTGCAACAATTGTATAAATGCAACAAACGAACTCAACCTTTCGGAGCGACCATCTCTCACGATGGTAAACTATTTAAATAAATCACACGATTTATTTAAGTGATTGTCTAAGTTTAATAAAATCACAACCATTGCTCGTCCAATTTTAGCCAAGGCTCCTTAAGGCTGCTATTGCAAATATTATCCCCCAGGAAACATTTTAAAATATATTTATGTTCATTTATTTAGTAACTAAAAATGGTGAAGTACTAAAATTTGGTGGATGGAACTATGTTATCATTTTTTAATGTGGTACATCAACTTCCATATTAAAAAAATGTATTTTAAATATTCAGTTAAATTTAAAAATTGTTGTTTAGATAATAGTTCCTAGAGTATATTCACAATAATGTTTAGTCTCTATTATGAAAAACGTTTTAAGTTGTAGCTTGATAAGATTGGAAATAAATGTACCTTAGGGTTTCAAGTTTATATAGGCATAATAGGTAGACCTTATCCAACTAAAATGCATTTTTCAATACTAACAAGAAAGAAATCCGTAACATTTTACAGAAAAACTGTAAATTGAGACGTTGGTTATAGGCCAGGGTTGATGTATGACGTGGTATTCGGGAGCGATTGTGAAGCAGAACTGTAATGATTCATGTGGCGCAGCCCGGATCTCGCCAACGGATGATTCACCGGCACTCTAGCCTAGTAATCGAGATTCTGCATTAATTTTGCATCCGGAATGATTGCTCTTGGCTTCGTTTCAAAAGGCGGACTCAGAAATGGCGCTGGTTCCTCTACTTCCGTGAACAATAGCACTCTGTTCCTTATGCCGCTATACTTATCGTGTATCATTACAGGGTTGTAATCTAGATAAACTATGCACTTTGCTTCTAATGCAATACTTTTCAGTGAAATACTTATAAAGTTTCTGTAAGAGAGTTTAAGCTAAGAGTAAGAAATGAATTTAGGAAGGTTGTGGTGCGATCTTGTAGTCTTGTTGCTAGGGGGATCTTGTTATGATAGTTAGATAGGACCGTTATCACGTTAGGACGTGTGATTGGAGCCACAATTTTCCCTTCAAATAACGAATTGGTAATAGTAAAGAGGTTGGTCTTTGTGGATGAACGTACTATTCAATAGTGCGGTTAACAAACCTCAGGGAATATGGCTTCCACCCGCTATCGCTTACAGCTATTCACAATTCATACCTTAAGTATCTGCATTATATGACACGCCACCGGACTGGTCAATTAATAACTCCATAAATAAACCATTTACTAACTAATATCTTTCACAAGAATACTTCTGATAGCCATATATGCTTCATTGAATTTGTACTACATTTCTTTTTACGTGGCTTTATTTGATCTTCCTTTTTTACAAAAAGGCCGTTGGAATTTCAAACAAGGCTATGCGTATTATAATATAGAATAACGCATGTTATAAGAACTCATTAGTCATATAAAATGGAGTTCAATGTACTACATAGGAATTTGAATAGATACCTACCGTATATAAAATCAGGGGTAACTGATTTCAGCCTAGATTAAACTATTGCTATTAGTTTAAACTATTATGATGTTAACGAGAACAAAACAAGTGTCTAAAATCTAAAATGGCTAAAGCATGACTTAAACACGAGTAACTTTGGCTATGCTGGGTTTAAAAGTAGATTTTCATCCTTTCCAATCTCATGTCGGCCGTGGACTGACATCGAGTATAAACAAACCTCGTTTAATAATGATTTCCGATCGTTTTGACCACTGAAAAAGCATTGCGTTTGATTTTACACGTCTTCCTGACCTTATTATAGTATTTAGATGAAAAATATAGCCATATCTATTATTATTTGGATGGCTTTGGAAACTGTGTCGTTCCGTCAACAAATTTGTCAACTTATAAAAAATTTCTAAAAATATAATTTTTTTAAGTTATTTACTAAATGAACACACATGGACAAATTGAGACGCAAATTGAAAATCAATGTTTGTCCCAATTTAAAAAGTGTTATGCTAACTTAAGACAAAAATATTTATGACTTGCCATACTTTAATGTAACAAAATTTCAAAATATACCGAAGCTAAAGACACTCTCCAAACACATGTATATGACCAGACACTCCCATAACTGTCAAAAGGAATTCCACCACAAAGCAACCTAAAAGTATCTGCAAATTCTATCCAATAGTTTTCAAAATGATTTCAGTTTCATATCTCGTATTGGTTCAAGAATTTCACGCTTTTATTCTTCAATATTACACCTCAACATATGACTGGCTGTCGTCTTTGGAATAGCTTACCGCTACCAATCAAGGCTATTGATAACCGAAGCCAGTTGTATTTCGAACGGATGCCTTTGGCTTTGGCTGGTCTGCCGAAGCAATCGCTGTTAGACGTATGTTGAGTAAGTGTTTTGATGTGGTTTATTGTTTTTGATGAAGTTTATTTAGTTGAAAGATAGTTTTGTTAACTCCACGTTTACACTATTCTTATATTCATTAGTAATTATTATCACCAGGTTAAGCGTAACCTGGGTATGTAAAGAACCACTTGGTTTTAATTGTAGTTAAATAAAGCATTTTTATTTAATTTTTTATATGGATATGTATTAGCTCTGGGGTGGTGTTGGTGAATTTTCAGATGGATAATATGTAACAGGTTTCTATAGAAACCACCAGAGCTATTGAATTACATTTTTAATATAAAATAATAAGAACAGCTGTTTAGATGAAGTGAAAACATTACCTTTACACATATCCATGATCTGACCTATTTCCCACAGGGAAGTAAGTATAAACATTTTTTCATTTCAAATTGACAGAAGTTACTTCACTGTCTAATATTTATTGTTCCCCCATTACCTGGTGTAACTTATAATTTTATATTCTAATTAAAACGACTAAAAACATTTTTGTGTTCCATTTTAGCAAAAGAGTTTAAATGAACTATATTTAGATTTCACATAAACATTTGTCATCATAAATGTTGTTTTCACGAATGTTTCTGGACGGGACCATTGGATGCAGTCCAAATCGAAGTGATCGGTTATTTGTGATGTGGATCGCGGCTGTCCGATGGCCGCTTTGTCCACAGCTTCCACATTGTTGCCATCTCTTGAGTCATTCACATTTTAATAATGATGTTTTCGATCATCTTTATTTTTATATAAATATGATGTGTAATCAATATTCAAGTATTCGGTATGAAATATGTACATGCTATTAAAATTTGCAGGTGCAGTAATGTATAGGAAAAACAAGTATTTAAATATATTTTTATATAAGTTAAGAGGAACAAAGCTTAGTGTGAGTTTTCTGATTTAAGCCCCCGTATAAACGTATTAATCAATGTAATGACATTTTGTAATTATTCTAAATAGACAGCCTAATGTTATTTCAGGTCATAACAATCCCTTACGAGTTTGCTGTCAGCGGTGTCTGCTTCATATATTTACTCTCTTCCCCAAAACCTGCTTTTAATTCTAAAAAATCACGAAGACATTATTTTTCACCACAAAACGTTTTATTGGAGTCATTAGAAAGGCGATTAAAAAGACTATTGATCTATCTGAGTTAAATATTGACATTTTGAATTAATCAGGTTCAAAGAAACTTGAAAACTCATTGCAAACAAGCATGTTTCAGAGTTTCTCTTATGGGACTTAAACTCCAAGATGGTGGCAGCACTGTAGACTCTTAAAGGAATTAATGGGGAGTTTGTGACATTAAAAAACACATGTGTACGTGAACTTTCGTGTCAAGGGTCAGAGGCACTTGTGCGATTTGAAAACTCTGACACTAGACCTGCTTGAAAGAAAAGGAAGTAAGTTTTGGTCGACCTTCCGGCCAAAGGTTAGTGTTAGAGTTTTCAGGTCCTTATAGTGCAGGGCTCTCAAATTTCATTTACTAAAGTACCCCCTTAATTAATATGTTTGCCATGGGGATCCCCTACAATTCCCCCACTAACTTTTTTTCAAGTGAGGTAATCACTTGAAAACGGAAAGAGTTTCTCCACCTCCAGCAAGGTAGTCTATTTAAAACACGGACGCGTTGGAAAAGTCCAATAAAAGATAATGAATAATGAAATACATACATCAAGCCAACCATTGACTCAACAGGGTCTTAATAAAAATATACTTTTTAAAATTTTTCACCTTTTTATCTACGACCATTGCAAAAAGGACCAAGAAATATACTGAAAGTAGCATCACAAAGAGGCTCATTACTAAGCGGAAATTGAAAACCGTTGCATTATAGTTCATAACGATACAGGGTCTAGACCTATCAGAGATCAGCATTTTAAAAAAGTAATGTAAATATGGATATAATGAATTCAAAATCAGCTGGTTTACCCATTAAGATAGTGCGTTTTAGTGGCTAACCTCAAATGTGAGTTTTGAACCATTCCCAGAATAAGAACAACGTAATTCACACATCAACTGTTAACTCCAAGAATGAAATACGCAACAGTTTTCTTTTTATACTCTGTATATTGCAATGATCGTAGATAAATGATATATACAACTATTGTTGTTTGTTGAACCAACAACTGTTGGTTATAGATAAAATAGTGTATTCAACGATTGTATTGTACCTTAAAGCCATTCGTGGGATATTTAAATTACCTCTCACTCGTGGCTTTAAGGCGTTCATAATACAATCGTTGCATAAGCTACTATAAATTTGTAAAGTGCTATAACGTGTATACGTATGAAATCCAGTTCAAAAGGGTTTATTATATTATGAACTAGCTGACCTGGTGAACTTCGTACTGCCTAATAGTAAATACTTTATACTGTATAATATTAATTAATAACATTCCCACAAAACGAATAAATCTGAGTGGGTTAATTCACAATTTTCAAATCCGACCTGAGCCCAAACCAAACCTAACTGTACTACGGATTTTATAGGAAATGATAAATTTAGATTATAAATAATCTAAAGTTTAAACTATAAATTTTAGAGCAGAGACGAATCAAAAAAATCAATGATAATTAAAATCTGTCCAGCCGTTCTCGAGTTATAAATGGTGTAATTGTAACTTTTTTGCCAACATATAAACATGTGACACGAAATCGGAAAAATAAAAAATATAATTACATAATTCCTAAAAACTATAACTATTAGCGTGGCGAATTAAGCTGTTCATTTTTTAAATGGATATGTCTTAGCTCTGGTGGGTGGGGGGTTGTTGGTGATTTTTAGGATGGAAAATATGTAATAGGATTCGTGCCATAGAAACTAGCAGAGCTATTGTATTGAATTTTTAATATAAAAGAATAAGAACAACTGTTAAGATGAACTGAAAACATTACCTTTAGACAAATCCATGATCTAACCTATTTCCCACAGGAACGTAAAACAAACATTTATACAGCACATATGCACTTCTTAGTTTTATATTAATGAATGATTCAGATGACATTGGATGGTAAAATATATTGCTAATGGAAAGTAAACCAACAGCTATAGATTTAAATATCAAATGTTTTGATTGTATAAAATTTGCAAACAAACTTATTCCCCATAAGATTAACATTAGCAATTTAAAATTCTATAAGAAGGAAACTTATTGTGTTTGCAAAAACCTTTTGAAACCTCCCGGATTCATATAGAGCAACTTCCTAAAATTTCAAGGCAATCGGATGAGTAGTTTGGTAACGCATAAAGACTATACATACATACATTGATTTTTATATATAGAGATTAGTCAATTGCTTATATAAATGAAGAAAAAATAGCTAACATGCATATATAGATTAAATAATTGCAATTAAAATGAACAAGAACTCAAATTTTTACATCTTAAGTGAGCATATACCTGGGTTACTTCAGAGACAACCCTGAAGTATATTCGAATCCTTTCATCTCCTCGTATAATCTACTGCATGCATGATTTATCGAAAGGGCTATAAGATGGAAATGAGAAATGTGATGGTAAATCTTAGCAGAGCCCGTTTTATGAAGAAGGTGCCTTTTAATGCTAAGGATTGTTGTAAATCAAACGGCTTCAAAGTCTCTTCTGTCTCAAAACACAAAATTTTCGTATTTTATAAGCTTGGGGGTTGTAGTATCTTCACGAGAATTCGTGCCAAAAGAAAACGGTAATAATAGAGTAACTAAACATTTACCACGAATTCACGCTTCGTCATGATTAAAGGTTAAATATGTTTCAGTGGCTCAGGTTTATTTTAGAATTGTTGAATAAATATTTGTTTAATGTAATTAAATTATTTTATAAAGTCTCAATTTTTCTAATTGTGTGTTGCTACCCACAATTTAAACAGCAATTTGGAATAATTTGATTTAATTTAATCAAACACGACATGAGAATATAAATAAAATTCATTAGGTTGTCAAATAGGATACATTCACTTTAAATATAATATATTTGATACACCGAAACTGTTTACACATTTATTTTAGCTACATTATGGCTCAGGGGTTTTAATGAGCCAGTAAGACAAGTTCCTGGCTCATAACAAGCTGTGGGTGACTTCTGCAGAATCATGAGCGGTCTCCTCTGCCTAGTTTATTTCCCAGGATCATTTCAATTCATTCACAGGATCTAGGCCCATAGTGATGGGCAGTTGAGGTTAAAAAATATATTATTACGTTAAGTTTTTAAAATAAACCATAAGATTATCCAAAAATTACCAAAACCCTAAACTATTACAAAATCCAATAGTTTTGAGGTTGGTTTTGATTTTTCTAGCCTGACGTAATTTCTTGGAGTGTACGACTCGTAGCATTCGTTTTTCCTGAGTGAGTTGTCGGCCCAACAAAAGGACCAGGAGTTTAATTTCAGAGTCTCCTTCTTATAGGCTGGTGGCTTCCACTTCAGCTCCAACCTGACCTCGGTGTTATATCAGAATAACTTCTCCGAGCCTTTGAATAGCCAAAGGGATTGGCTGGGGCATGTACTGCAAAGGGAATAAGGTACAAGACTTAAGGAGATATGCATCTGTACCAGCTGGAAAACGCCTTCTGGGGAGACCCAAAATGAGATAGTATGACCAAGTAAGGAAAGATTTGAGTCAGTGTGGAGGGGCATTGGAGATGGTAGCAAAGAGAGAGAGAGACGTGAAAGAGACTGATCTACGAGGCGAAGAATCGACTGAGATTTGTAAAGCTCCAGCAGTAGTAGGGAAGTGCCTCCTTACTATTCACTTGGAAGGTATGACCTTGAGGAAAGGTGCTTATTCGTCATGCTCATAGGATTTACCTAGCAGGGGGATGTACTTTCTTAGGGTGTTTACCTTAAAATAAATTATTTAAAGTTTAGTTATAACTTGTCTGGGAGACTTGGGAGTTGTTGATTTGTAGTATAAATAATCTTATGTGTTTATCCTACTCTTAAAATTAGGTACACTCTTCAATCCCTATGAATTCCTTCTTGACGGTGTATCTACAATATTCCTCAGGAAGAAGTGCCAAGCTTTATTTGCTGGGGTTTTTCTCAACCTCTAAAATCTAACCTTTAACTTCCTGCCTGGTACATAGGTTGTGAGTTCATGTAAGTGTATGCTTAACGTAAACAACCTGGAATTTCTCATAGCAGAGGGTGTCTCAGTTACCAACCATCAATTTAAAGAGGATTAAAGATGAAATCTGAAGATAATAAAATGTTGTTTATTGAGCAATATATAATTTTCTCAGAACCCATCAGCGTCTTTACGTCTTTATGTTAATAACTCGAATTCGACGAAGTCGATGTAGCTAGAAAGGAGTGTGATTCCTTAAGTACATCGAGGTACGTTCATGAAAGTCATTTATTGCGATACTTCCTTTCAATTCTACTTTTACTGATTTGATATTTCCCCTAAATTTTGACTTTTTTTATCTAAACTATTTTTATACTTTTAACACATTACATAAAACATTTATTTTTTATGACAATATATGTAAATGATTTAATATGAATTGATGTTATTGCTTTAAAAGTAGGTAAGAGAGTAAAAAAAAGAATGTTTGGTTTCAATATTATTTTAAACCAATGGCAGCATGAATATAAAATGGAAAGTTCTATAAGACGGATATGAAGGATAAAAGTCAGTGATCCTCTTAGTCTCTATCCTTTTATTCTCCAAGTTTTATAAAGAAATTGCCTTCAGTGTGTATTACCTGAAGGAGTTTGCAATTATGAAATATAAAATTTTGTCAAGTGTACATTATGTGTCATTATTAGCAAGCTCCTTGACCCGTCTTTGACGTTGTGTTTAATCCGTCTTAAGACTTCACGCAACAAAACATCTCGTTTATGAAGGTTTACGGCCCTTATTAAAACTTTACTCATAATTTTGAGTCTATTTTCTTGAAACGAGTGAAATATATTTTAATATTTTAAAGTTACATTTTATGTGATAAACTAAAGTTTAGAACTTTAATGTAAATAATTCGGTGAGTCATGTTTAATATTATGCATTGTTACCCTAACAGGTGACAATGTTCGCTCTAAGAAGAGATTACTGGAAATTGCAGTATCAGGTTCTGTTAATATTTATTGTACTTATGTACAGAGTGTCCATGAATTTCCAAACGACCTTTCCATCATGAACCACGATGCCATGGACAGTTTCAAGTACATTCAATATGCAATCTACTTGGCGATGAACATACGGAACATCGTTTTTAAACAGAAAAATGTCTTCATATCTCGTGGAAATAAATCACTTAGTTTTTATAATTTGAATACTTTCAGATGTTTTATGTTTTAATTCAAACACTTCTGAACTCCATGAATCACAAGGCTATTAATCAGCTGATTATTGCAATTGAAGGTTAAGCTGGGTATATAAGGTTCAATCAGCTGTTTATGGTAATACACTAGAAACAGTTGATTGAAGTAGCTGACTAGCAGCGATGTCCAATGATAACAGCTAATATTGACAAGACAAGATCGCACCACATTCATACTACGCTCATTTCTCATTCATACTTAGCTTAAAATACTTACCTGGATAGGTTGCCATTTCAGTTAAAGTATTAAATGAAGGCCATTTAATAATTTAAGAGATAGATATGTCTGAAGAAGAACTGTTGGTAGAGTTAAATCGGTACCTTTATGTTAGTATAACTGGGATGAGCTCTTACCAGCTGATGTGTTAACATTGTTATATTTATAACTTCAAAGTACATTTGATAATGGCGTAATGGCATTTAATAATTGAAAACTTTACATTAGTTGAGCAACGTTCCGTTATTAATTTTTTACTTGCTGAACGTAAAAAAGGGAATCGTTTACTCTAGAATGACAAATTCTAATTCTTGTATCGGTACGAATATAATCTATAAGAAGGTGAAGTACCGCAAAACAAGTGCAGAGAAACATTGTGAATCTTAGAGGAGAGGTGTGATTCTTCAACATTAATTGCAACTGATATTAATTAGGTTCCTCTTTTAATGTGACACAGGAAAAATAAACATATAAGTATGGGACGATAAATATATGTTTTTATGAATTTTTATTTGTTCGCGATATTTTAAAAGGACGCTCGATATTGCTTATTCAAGGGTATTTAATTTTACACTCACTACAAAATATTCAATACTATAGATTAGATATTTAATTAAATTACTTTGGGTTATTTTTTCTATGTTTTAGGTTATTACAAAATGTTTTGTTTATAAAATAAGAAATACATGATGAAGGTACTATATGAATCGTGTGTTGGTGTTGGGTATTGATCAAGGGTGAGTATTTTTAAGTAATCCAATAACTAATTTTTACTTACACGACTTAGCACCACACGTTAAAATTGGAACTTGCTCAACTTTAAGTTTTACTCAAGAATACAATTTAAATTTTTTTCAATATGGCCACCATTTTCCAAAATGGTGGCTAACTTAAAAATGTCTTATGGAACACACTATGTTTTTCTTTTTTGGTTTTTGGATTTTCTCTCTAAAATAAAACATTCTTGTTATTGGATATTTTCAACTATTTCTAAAGGTTTTCAACTATTTTAATTGTGAGGACTTTGAGGACTGGGAGGATATTTTTACTTGATTCAGTACTGGATGGAATTATATTAAATGGAACACACTTTCTTCTAGGAAAATAATGTTTGTTTGTTAATATTTGGGACAGTTTACGGATAGTTAAAAACTATAAACATAATATTATTCCAGAATGAAACTTATACCAGGGTGAGATTTTTAAATGATTGTTTCGCTTACTTTTTACTACATTTTCCCAATAACATAAATGTTTTTTAAAGAGTAGATTCCAAAAAAATACATAGTGTCCCATAAGCTAATGTTAAGTTAGCCACCATTTCTGAAAATGGCGTCCATCTAACAAACTTTATTTTCCTAGTAGAAAATTTGGGTCCCATTAAAGGATCAAAGCGCTGTAGTAGGTAGGGTTTAAACTAACATAGCTTTATAATTTCTCTAAAAATATTGAAAATGACTAAACATTTTTTATTTAACTTTTTGGTTCGAGAAAGAAACATTTTCGATAAAATAAAACCATTTACAAATTTTTATTTTTATATTTCAAAATAGCCATAAGACTAAGGAGTACAGTATTAGTGATCAGCATGTGAAACAAGCGAAATAGTGTAAAAGCCCTTCACCCTTTATAACGCCACCCTCATCTCGGCTGCCTAACAGCCCGAGAAGTATCAAACTTGATCTCTCGCTTGTTTTCTTTTTCTATCCTCCTTTAAGTAAAAAGTTGTATGTGGTTATTAAAACTAAAAAATAGCTTTGTAATGGACAAATGTGTACGTGTGTTATACTTCACAGATAAGCCACGGCTGAAACGACAACTCACACAATAAGAGCCGAACCAAACTCCCGAAGGAGTTGATAATTTATATATCTCTCTCCGTCGAGGTCTCTAACCCTTGTTGTGGTTTTCTTAACAATGGTTTTTCCTTTCCATATTACGTTTAATTAAATACAGTATCACCAAAATACATTGTATCACTGTCACATACATTTTAAGAACAAATCTATATTTTTATGACCAAACTAATCACGTCTTTTGAATCTTATGTCTTTTTCGGACATTATTGTGAATTATAACTGCATACAACTGTTAGTAACGTAATAGGAAGTCTCAATTGAAATTTTGGGTGAAACACCAAAACATTTCATGCCCAAACCTGTTGAAGGCACTAAAATACTTCAGCTAGTAAAGCCAGTTTTCAACTGGATGATTTACTATTAGTTGTCACGGTTTCTACATTCCCGTGTATGCCACCTATTTTTTTAAGTTTAGTATGTATGTCACGTTAGTAATGTATTAGGTCTACTAGCTAAAGTAGTTTAATGTAGTAATGTAGTAGCTTAATGCTTTCTACAGGCTTGTGCATGAAAACAATGTGGCGTTTTAGAAACACTTACTACGTAATAAAGTAGACCAGTGCAATGCTTTACATTTTTTACCTTTCAAAATATTAAAAAATGACCCGAAAATATTGTTAATGAATTTCATTACAAAATGAGTCTTTAAACAGCGTAATATACTCCAAGTATTACTTTAGTAATATTTTTCGTCTTAAAATCAAAAGAACTGAAGAGGCATGGTTTGCCATACCATACCTGTGTTATAGTTTTTAGGATGTAACAGTGACTTTATTATGTAAATCGTTTTTGAAAATGTGATTTCACAGCAGAGGAAAGAAACTAAAAAAATATTTTCCAAATATTTTTAAACGGGCTATACCGATTGTATAAAAATATATTTATCAACTAGTTTACTATTGGGAAAAGCTTTTTCATTTGGTATTCAAAACTAAATATTAACCTCGAGAGAATTTGGTATGGATATAGTTAATGAATAAATATAAAATTCAGTAGTTTGTGATTGCATGGGAACCGTGCAAGGTGGAATTGGATACGCGCTATATTATCACTCTCACTCACGGCAATAAACTGTTTGAAAGCGAGGAAGTTAACAGCTGATTTGTGAACAGCTGACCTGTCATCGTCGACGCTCCAGTGCCAACTTAATAAATCAAAATATTTTCAATTTAATCTATGCATATTTAATATGTAATCTGAAAAATAATTCATAGCCAAAAACTTATTGGATTTTTTAGGTCAGAAATTATTTTGATTTCATCTAATTTTTTAAGCGTTGAAATATGTTTCATAATACCAATTGTTTTCTTATTTTGTGGTTGTTAAAGAAGCCCCAGCTGAGGTTGTCGTGAAAGATATACGAGAATTCCAATGTAATGGAAATTCTTTGGACAGTTTCTTTTGGTTATGGCATCATTTTAAAACCAAATTTTTATATTCTTCAACCAGAACTAAGGCTTTTATTTCTAAAGGAGAAAAGCAATAGATTATTTATTTCATATGCAATTTTATCTCAATGTTGAAGGCACATGTCTAGAAATATAAAATTCAAGTATTTCAATGTACAAATGAGTGAACATTTAAAAATAATAATTGTTAATTTAATGTAAAAGAAATAAGTAATGAAATTCTGGTTCAACTTGCTATTTCTGACGGGTCAGTTAATAAAGTTTATTGGTATGCATAATTAACAACCTTAAATTAAAACCCAATACAACTAAACTTTAATTATTCCCTCAATGTTATACACTCCAAAAAATTTAAACTTTTACCTGTTTTTATTGTGTTGGATTAAATAATTTTCTCCATTTTCAATATTTTTCATTATTATATATAACTATAGAAAACGTGTTTTAAGTAAAATACTGAAATAACTTACATAAAGGTGTCCATGAAAAAGTTTTAGGACTTCGGTGAGTGATTGGATACATTAGAAGGGAGAAAAGAGTTCCAATACAGGCATGGCCTAAAACGCTTATTTTCTCATATATACGCAATTTTGTATTTTTCACAAAATATTTTTCATTGCAAACATTTTTTAACGGATTATTTTTAAATTTGGTATATGTTTTACACTGGCATATGATAAAATAACTAGCATGATCCAAGCTCAAAATCCAAAATGGTGGCCATTTTAAGCTTTACCATTAAAAAGTATTTCAGTTTTAAAATTTTAAATTGCCGCCATTTTAGATTTTGACCTTGGATCATGCTAGTTATTTTATACTAATATTAATCTACTAGTTTAAAACACAAAACAAATTTTAAAATAATCCGTTAAAAAATGTTTGAAACAAAACATTTTTTGTGAACAATACAAAATGGTGGATATCTGAGAACACAAGCGTTTTAGACCATACCTTCATTGGAACTTTTTCTTTTTTTTAATGTACCCAATCATTCACCGAAGTCCTGAAACGTTTTTCATGGACATCCTGTATACTTATTGGTATATTTTTATGAATTATAGTTCCTTTATTATTTAATTTTCATCATACCAGCCCAATAAACTGATTTCCCAACTTGTCAGCTCTGATCGGAACTAATCAATCAATCAGATCATATCACAATAAACAATACGGATAAATCTGGAAAAGGGAGTCTGGAAAGTATGTTTCAATAAATCGTCAACATAATCCTGCTATAGACTTATTTACTAATTTCTTCGTTCCAAAGCCAAGCAGGTGATCTTTACATCAATATAAAATATAAATGAAACAATAAAAAACACCTGTAATGTCAGTTTACGTACATATTCTTGTTTGTTTAAAAAATACACTTTGCAAATTTAATTAAGAAGGATGAATCAAATAATGTGCCTGTATCTATCTTGTGAAGAGTAAATGAATTAACGAAATATTTCATTGTTTGAAAAGTAAATTTGTTTTGCTGTTATTATTTACGACGTTTCTAATGAATTACTTTTCTCATTCAACTTCAAATACTCGTATGGTAAAGAAATAAGTTAATTGTGGTATGTTGAAAAGTTAATTTTGGACACCATGTTAATACACCATGCTTGATAGAATTTTTATATTGTACGAAATTAATCAATAGAGTATCAAGTACGAGGTGAAGCCGAGTACTTGAAACTCTGTCGCGCACTGATAACAGTCACTTTGATGAAACATACAATCAGTAATTATTATAAATTGAAGATAAAACATGGTATACCTATAATGTATACCTATCCGGTATAGCTATATACAGTATAACAATATTTTTATAGCTTTTAACCCAAAAAATAGCTATTGTTATTGAACGTTTTAATTTAACATGTACAATGAGTAAATCATAAGCAAGATTGGAGCTCTCGCTGTTCCGTCTCTCTATAGTACAAAAGTAAGAAAGTTTTGCGAGATTAAATTGCATGTTTGTCCGTCACATGCAAGTCATGTATGACAAGACACACAGCGCATCCTAGCGAGGCAACACGTAATTACAGAAAACTGTCATAAAAATACAGCTACCCTTTTTGAGTCTTCTCTCTTCAGTGACATTGTGACGTTGTCTCACCACTATACTTTATTTTATTTTTTTTCATAAATTGTGAAGTAATTTAATGGAGAAGACTCGTTACACTTGAAACTATAATGTGTTATTATTTTAGTTTGTTAGAATGAGATGTGGCTGTGAATTAAATATAACGCTTCTTATACTTGAAAAATTCGTGAGTGTAATGTTTTTTAAGCTTACAATTATAAGAATTTATTATATATCTTTCAACATCTACTTGATATAAAAAGGATATATATCTGAAATCTGAGATAGATCTTCTAATTAATAGAGAGGTCGCTTGACATTTACATACAATCCATCATCGTCGGGGCCTCCGATACTAATATAGTATAAATAGTTCAACTAAAAGGTTTTCTATTTACTCGTTAACAAAGTGACATCAAAACAAAAAATACTAGCTTTAAAATATCCTCACATATTGAATTAAAATATGAATTAAAACGCTGACATATATCTAACGGTTAAAGGGAAAAGAGTTTATAAAGATTAAAAACATAAATCTTGGAAAATTCAAAAAATTTTTTTTATGTGGAAAATGTGATAAAAGAGAATAGTATTCCCATTAAATGAAAATGAATTTTAATCAGTGAAATAAAAAATATAAATAAAAATTTTATTTTTAACATATACCAATATAACATTTAGATAAAAAGTATTTATATATAAATAAAAGAGTTAGTTCGGAGATACACATAAAAAACATAATTTTTTAGACATGCAATGGTACACAGTAATTTGTATAAAAAAATAAATAATGTATAAATAATCTAATATTCCATAAGATTATGGAGCAAAATCACTACCTGTAGATTATACGGTAACTTAGTAAAAAAAAAATTTAAAATTTATGTTAGTTTTTAAGTTATTCATAAAAATAAAAATTAGAAATAAAATTAATGTAAAAAAAAAAAAAAAAATTTTGTTAAAAAAAAAGCTTGTTTCATTGAATGTCTGGTTTACAATGTATTTGTAGAATAAAGTCCTAAAAATTTAGTTTTTTTAGATTTATTGCTATATAAAAATATTATTTATATATTTATACTATACATAAAATTATTTTTTTAAAAATTTAACACTAGTTTTTTTTTGCATAAAAAGAAAAAATAACTTTTATTTTCATAAATAAAATACACTTTTATTTGTAAAACATAAATCTTAAAATTCAAATTTTTTTAAAAGCCCTCAGTGATTAATAGAAAGAATAGTAATTCATAATGAGGTGTTGAATGAAAAGGATTAATCAGTGGAAATAAAAAATACATAAATAAAAGTCGTAAATGTTTAATAATAAATTATGTCACCCAACACCCCTATAAAAGTTAGATTTATTAAATAATACTAAAGTACCTAACAGATAAGGTAAGTGGTACTTTGCAATGTTACATATTCAGTGACAACAAACATATACTTTAGTAACATATGCACATGGTAAGCACATTGTTTGTTGTTATAACATTTAATGTTATGAGATATTTTCTAATAGGCTTCTCGATTTGAGCCGAATAACGACGCAAAATCACCTACCTGTATAACTTAGTGGCCTATACTTTAGTGCCAAAAAATATAAAGTCAATTTTTCAGATTAGATTCATTCAGTAAAAAAAATAATAATAACACAAAAAATAAGAATTGTATACAAAAATCACTATTTACCTGTAATAAAAAGGCACGGTTCTCTATATAAATTAAACTGGAAAATAATCTCAAAGCTTGTTTCGATTGAAAGCAAAGAATGTATGTAAGTAAGTATGTAAGTAATGTATTGTATGAGTGCCATAAAACCATAGACAAATGCTAAATGTAATTTAAGTTTTTCCAGTGAATTTTGGCTATTAACAATTGCTTGGTTAAAATCTAAAATTAATTTATCAAATTTAAAGAAGAACAGTACAGTTCAGTTATTTTTCATTAAAATAATGTTTTTAAAGCCACCCTATAGTCTTCATTGTAAAACACTCTTTAGGTTATATTTTCAAAAGCAACTATTTGGACTTTGGCCAAATAGCCATAGTAAGTCCTACATTGATATGTATTGGAGTGGCTCACTAAATAAATTATCTAGGGGTTGTTGTGGTTCTCTCTAAGATGAAACAATTTTCTTTTCACTCCTACAGGAGAAATTTAAGTTTAAGATGGTAGTTTTGTAATTATTCATACTGTAGTGTAACATCTTTAAAATAATAAAATTAGTTTCTTAACTTTGGCATAAAGTATTATATCCATTCAATTTTAATCGATAAAAACCAAAATTGAATTTAAAGATTTTTCATTCAAATACTGAATCATTTTTTCATATTAATGTGCATGATGGAGTCAGGATATTAAAAATTAAACTGTTGTTAAAAAAGTATTAGGATAATTGGGGAATAATTTTCATTGAGTAATTTTTATTCCTGCATCTACATAACGTCTCAACCATTGATTCCTGATTGAGATAAACTCGGCTTTTAATTATGAGGTGAATTTTTCATTCACCTCGGAATTTGAGAATATTACTGTTAACCTTTGATATTTGGAGTTGGGATACATTTATCGAATCTATTATTCAAAGTTAGAATTAAAATAATTACATTATCATTCGATAATCATTAGTCAATTTGATGACGACATCTCCGTGCAGAAGATATACTCCCCGGTCGCTTTTCAGGTTCAGTTAGACCATCAGGATCCAGCCACCAAGAATACCTACTTATCCGTAAAAATAGGTAAAGCATCTTTGTATACAAAACTGTTGTAAGGAGCAGACACAGGCTTGTATAGTGAAGGATTGTACCATACAAAACGAATATTTTTATTCTACTCAGAATTTTAAGGAGTGATATTATTTCATGGTCACAAATAGAAACTAATAATGTAGAGTTTTTCACGAAACATACATGTGTCCCTATTAAATATCTGGTTACATCATTGGAGGTTTCTAAATGCAACAATTAATTGTGACTTCATAAAAACTGACATTACGCCTCAAAAATAAAAACAGAGATTTGTGATTTAAAATTAGCGCAATAATACATTAGATCTCATTAAACATTGCAATAAAACATTGCGATACATAATGAAAATATAATGATATGTTGTGCAATATTATATTTTATCCTATTTCGTAATTACTACAAGAACTTCTAAATTCAACTATTGTGAGTTTATAAACACTGGTAACACGCCTGGAGAATTGAAACAAATAGATTTATGATCTGAAATTAAAGTAACAAAACTTTTTATGTTCACGATAAACATATTGAATTGTAATAGTACTTTATTCCCCATAATATTTTAGACCTGAAAACAAACATTAACGATATTGTGTCTGCCATTACTTCTGCGTTAGAGGTTGAATATAACAATAAGACTATAGAAATATCTATTTTCAAAAATATAAGAGCCCCACCGCGATATACACGTGACGTAGTCTCTAGACACATTGTGGGATTGTTTTGTACATTCCACATTAACCTTCACCCATAAATAAGTGCCACCATACTACATTCATAATGTATTTACATTCCCTTAAGGGGGGATACATGACTTTTGATGTTGGTTGGGCTTTGACGTTTTTTTTGCCTGAAAGATGGACTTGAGGAGCATACTGTAACACGGGTAATTAAAATCCTTTGGTTCAATATTAAGATATAATTTCGTTGCTTTCAAAAATATTTTTTATAATAATTAAAATATTTAGAGTATTTACTGTATTTAAATCCTGTATTAAAGTATGCTCCAAAATAACATATTTCAGACTAAAATATCTCGAAGCTTTATCAAGTATGGTTCTTGATAAAATTGAAATTTACCTTATACTAAAAAGTATAGTGAGTATTGTGACTCTTTCAAATAAACATAGGTACTTAGGGCGCGGTAAGTCAGGGTAAAAGTAAACCAGTGAAGAACATTAGAATCCAATCAGACCATGAGCGGTCGGTCACCTCTGGCCAGCTTATGTGACTACCTCTGCTTTGGTAACTCACTGTCATCAACACAGATGGCGTATGACCTTGGTGATACTCTGGTGAAGTGTTTTTAATAAAAAAAACAAGAATGGTTACAAGCCTTCGTCTAATGCAAACAGTCTTCAGTAATTATATAATAATATTCCAACAGACCTGCGTACTCAGCGAATTTATCAAATCTATTCTACGTAGACAAAATGGAGCTATTCAGTTGCCAGATACTTCTTAATCTAAGTTTAATGTTAAAGTCTTACAGTTGCAGTTAACATGCTTAGTTCGGATATTTAAGGCTCTGCTTGTAAATGCTTTCTGAAGTTAAATCTTGCATTAAGTACATTCATTAATGAGGAAGATTGGCAATAGATGATATCATTCAAGCTTGTTGATGGTGTACTACTTTACTTGAATATGTCAAAGCTGGTAGTGGGGGGAGTGGGGGCAATTGGCGACACGAAAAAATTTAAAGGAAGTGACTTCAAATGATTAAGAAAAAAACCGTTTTGAGAAGCGAAAAACATTCCCTTCAGACATAACTAAGATCTACAGTATGTTCCCTTTTACAGGGAAGTAAATTATTTTTTATTGCAGATTAAGATATCTAAATTCAGTAACAAATGTAAAATTGAGTATGTTTACTGTTATTTCTTGTTTTCCCCTCATTATAGAGTTAACTTCACTGAATTTAACACAATATACTGTATTTCATAACGTATCTACTAATGGACACGGTTAGTTTTGTAAAAATATCTGACCAATTTCTAGTTGACTACTTGTCATTAAAATAGGACGAATTGCAACTGATAAATGTATTACTGTGATTTAGATTTGACTAAAATTTAAATATTGAAATAAAAGTAAAATTATTGGTTGGGTTTGAAATATAAATCAGCTGTATTTTAAATAAACACGTTTGACGCCTGAATGGGGCTGACATAGCTGACTGTCAGATAAATCATATTGTACTCAACCCTCAGTGTGAACTCTCCCTAATTCATTAGCCTTTGATTGACTACATACAATCAACCCTTCAACATTACCTTCTGTTTCAACAAAAGTTAATCCGATAGTTTCCCTAAAAAGCCTATATACAGTATTTCAAAAGTCATTTACTTTCACCAAAAACTCAGAAGCATTACTATTTACAACCTGCATACGAAATTCAAATATCGTAAAAAATTCTGTTCATAATAATTACCAAACTAAAGATCTTGTCACAATAGAATATTTTTTTAAACCGAAAACGCCATTTTTAGTATTTTTACAGTATTTAATATGCCACCATTTTGTTTCTACAAAGGTAGAAGGCCTAAATTCTCAAAGAATATTTTTAAACCCTTCTATATGAATTGTGTGAAGTTTCAAAAAATTTGGGGCATTAGTAGGAATTGGTATAACATAATACATTTAATTATCTCCGAGAGATATCTTGAGATACAACTTCTGTATTATCTTGTTAACAACATTTGACAACATCGCCATATTTCCAGTTATCGCCGACCTCTGCACTCCTGATCCCTGGACACTTCGGCACACACGTCAAATCAGCTGTATTTTAAATAAACACGTTTGACGCCTGAATGGGGCTGACATAGCTGACTGTCAGATAAATCATATTGTACTCAACCCTCAGTGTGAACTCTCCCTAATTCATTAGCCTTTGATTGACTACATACAATCAACCCTTCAACATTACCTTCTGTTTCAACAAAAGTTAATCCGATAGTTTCCCTAAAAAGCCTATATACAGTATTTCAAAAGTCATTTACTTTCACCAAAAACTCAGAAGCATTACTATTTACAACCTGCATACGAAATTCAAATATCGTAAAAAATTCTGTACATAATAATTACCAAACTAAAGATCTTGTCAAAATAGAATAATTTTTAATCCGAACACAATTTTTAGTATTTTTACAGTATTTAATATTCCACCATTTTGTTTCTACAAAGGTAGAAGGCCTAAATTCTCAAAGAATATTTTTAAACCCTTCTATATGAATTGTGTGAAGTTTCAAAAAATTTGGGGCATTAGTAGGAATTGGTATAACATAATACATTTAATTATCTCCGAGAGATATCTAATACAACTTCAGTATTATCTTGTTAACAACATTTGACGACATCGCCATATTTCCAGTTATCGCCGACCTCTGCACTCCTGATCCCTGGACACTTCGGCACACACGTCACAATGCCACAGCCCCCAGGGTGGGGATGAGAATGAATCGTATCTCCACCTCCAGGTGGAGAAATATTTCTTTTACTGAAAAATGGACACCGATAAAACTAAGATGGTTCCACTCTTTGGGTTTATACCGAAATGAGGTTTTACAAAAAACTACAACTTTTATGTGAAATTTTAATAGTTTATATTACTGGAATATTTAGTCAAACTTGATAAAATATGAAATGCTTACAGAATATCAATGAGAATTTTCACTTTATTTAGTTTAAATGAAACACATTTTTTATCAAATATATATATTATATACGTTTTTCAAGACAGCAAACAATTTTTTTCGTATCTAGTATAAAATTCACGTATGGTTATAACCATGCAACCAATGTGTATAGTCTGACTCTGTGTTATAATTATTGGCGGTTCAGCCCAATTAATCGGAAAATCAATCAATAAATCAATCAATTATTCAATAAATCTGATTCAGAAAGCACACAATTCAGTAGTTGCTAAGCATAAAGTAACAAACAATGCAAAATAAAACAAAAAACAAGGCCTTCAAGCCACGCATTGCGGTATACACGATTAAGCCTGCCTAAACCTTAATATGGCAGGTGACTAAGGGTTAATTATTGTTTTTAGCTAAAAAGGATTATTTAGTACCCAAGTATTCAAGAACTAGCTTGAACCTTGAAAAAGGCAAATTCCACACGGATACCGATCGTATGGTAAAATTATTGTTTTTACCATAATCAGGCTTGAATACTGTATATTTTTTTTATTTGTTCCTGTTCTGAAATACCTCATCAAATTTGAAGTGTGGACCCCACTCGGTAAAAAGATAATTGAAGTGTCAAATTAAATTCAAAGTTGTTACCTAGGGAATAAAATTTTTAATTACCAAAAATTACATACTTTTTAAATAATTTGAAAAAATGTGACTACTTGTTGATCATCGAGTATAAATCTTTGTCATTAAAGTTTTCTGGAAATTATAGTAATCATATAATTCCAAAAATGGTCAGTTTACCTTTGTATTTCTATCTGTTTACAACTATCATATACCAGGGCCTAAAACGCGAGTTTAAAATCTCGTTAGTAAGGCACTCTTTGAAACTTGGATTCTTTTGAACAACTTCTTGTTTTTTAGCCCCTTACATGGCAATTTCTTTCTTGATCAAGTAAGCTGTGCTCACAAATTGTAATCTTAAGACTTTTTGTTGAAATTCCGGGATTTAGATAATGGGAGGAAGATTTTTTCATTACAGTAATGGACAACGTTTCAGTAATGAAGTCGATGTCCTCTTAACCTCACAACTTCAGGGCGCTCATTTAGTAAAACTTCTTCAAATATACTTCGTAGAAAAATGTCCTTAAAGGTTTCTTTTAAAGTATCGTATACTATACTATACACATTTATTTCTAAACATGGAATATCCGTATATTACTACAATTTATTATAGTCATCATTGTGCTCGTTGTTTAGCTGTCAATTCAGGAAATTTAATCACGTGTTCCTACAATCAGAAGGCATGTGAAAAATCAATAAATACCGGTGTGATATAAAGATAAATTCATTCGTGATTTTCATGTCATAATTGGGGGTTATTGTCAAGCCACAAACACCTCAATCAGCTTTTCGATCAAGGACCGTTGAAAGTTATTTTCCTCTTCTCAACACGATGGTATTTTTACACATGGATTAATATATGAGAAAAATAAATACAATTGTTTATGTTTTCAAAATTCAGTTAGAGTTTTATTTGATTGTGTTTTTTAGATTAAACTTATTTAACTATATTTTTAGATCTAAATACGTCTAAGTTTCGTCTCTCACAACTCTATAAAATATGCGAATAATAAAATCTTTATTTTATTAATTTACAAAATTGCCTAATGTTGTAAACTAATTTAATTACGTTCAAGTTTAAGGGCATTATTTTGTCATATAACACCAGTGTTAAGAAAAGCTATTTTATTACGGGTATGATTTTTACCTGATTTCTAAGCTTGTTCTATTCTATTAATTAGTGAAATTGTGAATGGAAAAACAATATATATTCAATATGTTCAAGTAAAATATACTGAATACGAACGAATTCGTGTATATATAAATCTACATAAGTTTTGCAAAATTATGTGTGAATCTACTGAATTTGATTTAGAGTGACAAATAGAGTCTACACAAGTACAAATAGTTTACAAATAGTTGGTGGATGAACTTATGAAACCTATAATGTGGTTTACTAACTATCGTGCAAACATTGTCAAAAATAATACAGGCCAAACGTCTAACTTCTAACGAGTCAGAATGACAGGCCACAGTTTTGATGAGGATCATAAAGGTTTACAAAAACCAATTTTCAATCACGCAGCTCACCAAAATCAAAACTTCAAGCTTATAAACTTAGAGCCCTCCTCAAAATGTCATCACATCAAAACAAAAAAAGAAGCCAACTTATTTTTGAAAATTCACGTTTTGCACACCAGTTGGTTTAAAATCAAAATTTCTTACAGGATTGAATCTCAGATAGTTTATTAGTAATAATTACTTATCCAGATAAATATTTCAACTCAACTGCCTAAAACCATATGATTTCCTCTTCCTTTTCCTCTGTAGGTCTGTCAATCTTTTGTTCGTGTATGAAATACAAGTAAGTCATTCACCTCCTGTATTACAATACAGTTACATTACAATGACGTAAGAAGCAAGTGCTACTGATGTAACAGTAAGGAAATTACCAAACATTATTAATCGTTTTTATAATGTTTTGTGTCACAGTTAGTGGCTTCATCAAGTGGAGCTCGACTGCAGTGCTGCAGTGATGCAGTAATGCAGTCCTCTTACGACTTTCACTTCGTATTAATGGTTCCTTTACCGCTAAATAGCCGAACTGATACTAGCTGTAACATTAAATTCTTTACTGCAATAAACAAAGTATACGCAACAAGTATACATGTGCAAACTGAAAAAGTAATAGTAACATTCATAGTGGCACATAATAAGTGACCAAATTAAAATTTGTTATCCTTTGGTTTCTGCTAATAATATATATTGTATGGCAACATTATGTTTATAATCAACTACATATTTTTCATTCAGTTTTAAATTTATTTATCACGGTAAATACTATGTAGTTCTGAAGTCGATTTTTATTTATAAGGAATCATTTTTAAGATATTTAATTTTAATTACTTTATAACAACCAGGACTATTTTTATTACTTAAAAATCCAATACTGAACCTCCCATAAACTTATGAAAAAACAGTGTAAGTAGAGTCGAATCATTATAACTAACAATTGACTTCAGAATTGTTTTCAGCGTAAAGATTACATTAAATGACATTTTACCACACCAAATTTCAATAAAAAAATATTTATCTACCACGTCAGATTAAACATGGCAACCCAATATTACGATCCGGTCAAAATGGAGTTTAATTTTTAATTTTTAGATTATTAAACTACATAATCCAACTTCAGAATTGTTTTCAGCGTAAAGATTACATTAAATGACATTTTACCACACCAAATTTCAATAAAAAAATATTTATCTACCACGTCAGATTAAACATGGCAACCCAATATTACGATCCGGTCAAAATGGAGTTTAATTTTTAATTTTTAGATTACTAAACTAAATCATCCAAAATGATTGGGACTGATTGAGGTAAGCCTGTATAAATGATGCCTAAAGTTAGGTATTAGGCTACATATACTTACTCGTGTAGTGGGAAAGATCTATTAAAAGTGCTAATAAATAGAATTATACAAATTTTGACGAAAGTATAGTCTGAATTTGACAAAAGGCTATGAGATAAAAGCATATTGAAGATAACAAATATATTCAGGATTATAATATTCATGATTTATTTAATTTATTTTACTCAGCCACTCGTAACAGATTTTTTGTTAATATCGACGGTATAGGTTTAATGTTTTATTACATATGAGAAAATATACGTATTATTTATTCAATTTACGTATCCTAGGTGTGGTTCAGGGAATGAAAAATTCAATAAATACACTAGAAGTTTAAAACAATATTTTAGTATGAATGAAAATGCATTGGGAAACTAGATCAAGTTTTTAGTCTTAACGTAAGGAATCTATTACCCAAGTTTGATACTTAAAGAAATTAAGTGAAAAATTCTTTAACTCAATCAGTCAAAATGAGGGCCACAAAATATTTTCTTACTCTTAACCAGAAGACCAGAACTAGAAGAGATATTTATAATTATAAATAAATACAAAAAACAGTATAAAAGAGGAGTTAACAAAAACTATATTTTAACAAAATAAACTTCATCAAAAACATCCACTCAACATACATCCAACAGCGATACTATCAAACACGAACACCCCAGGGCAAGCCAGCCAAAGCCACCCGTTCCAAATACAAGTTTCTCAGTAGTTCTATGTGTCAATTTATCTATGTGTGTATGGATCTATGTATTCATCAATATATGTTAATAGTAATGAACAAAAATGTTCACCGCTAAAAAGACGTTTTTCAAAATATTTGGATTGGCTTTAGCATTTCAAATCCTTTTTCAGTAACATTATTGAGTATATTTTTACATCTAGTAGATAGAGTAAAAATGAACAGATGCCCGCAGCTAACTTTTAGGATAGGACGACACGACCTTGAGTTAGTTTGTTTATCTTTTATTCTTTAACAATGCAAAATTGTTATGTATAATATGATATGCTATATTATTTGTCAATACTTCAGTGATTGTGAGAGGAAAAGCATCATCGCTAGGTTTTTTTATTATATTTCGTTATAATTATTGTACATAGTTAATAATTCCATCACGAAAATAAATTAAATAATATAAACCTGGGTAAATCAAAGAACAACTTTTTAAAATTTAAGAACGAAGATTTAGGAGTCCACGTGGACTTAACAAATTTTAATTTATTATAATAATGAATTCCTTCAGGAGGCACTAAATTAAAGCAATTAACGAGATCACACGCAGCGCCCCCTGGCGTGAGTACAGCGAATTTCACAAAACTTATATTATTCCCATTTTAGTGATCGAATAGTACTAAGAATGCAGATTTGTTGCTCAATTATGGATTGTTTTACAAGGTGCTTAAATTAGGCTGTTCAATAAATGAAAACATATAAAACATATAATCAAATTATGTCAATAGCTAAGTGAGTTAAACCAATTAATAAATTCTCCGTAAGAATTACAAAGGACACGCTTCGCTGAAAAAACTGAGACACTTCATTTACCAAATCCACTGGTTCCCACAGCGATACATATGAATATATATATTTACAGTGAGCCAATCTCATTTTTGTAGCTTTGACCTAAAATGACCCTATCGTAAGAAGAAAAAAGTTAATACTGGGTCTGTAACATTATATAAAGGTAACTATTTCAAATTAAATACGAGAAATTTCAGAAATTTCAGGAAGTCTCTATTATTTTTTAGTCTGTAAAGCTCATAATAGAATCACCAGTTTCACTTTATAAAAAAATACTCAATGTTTAGATAGAGTTAAGTTGGATCGTGGGGGGTGGGGCTTGGGGGGCGTGGGGTTCCCCCCAGACCTTTTAACATTTTTTGAAATTGTATTACCAATCTTAACAGTTCTATTATAATATTTTATTTGACACAGATACTCCAATGAGTTTTTACTGTGGTTTTATATTAATTTTAAGTAAATGTTTTCTTTTTCTCTTTTTTTAGGCCAGATTGTGACAAAAACTGACTAGTATATTAACTCTGTCCCTCCCCCAAACGTATAACCTCAAAAGCCGCCCGGGTTAATCTGGTGATTTAAAACTGATAAAGGCATTCCACTGACAGGCGAAACAAATTAAAATACATGGAGCAACAATAAAGGATAAGTTGCCTTCTACTTCTGAGGTGAAAATTTGAAATGGTTTGAGTATTAACTTAAACTTTCAAATTCGAGATCTTAGAAAACAATTTCCTAGTTTTAGTTTTCCTTATAAAATAAAATAAAAATCAAACAATTTTCAAAAAAAACATACAACAATTTTCAATACAATAATTTAAAAAATTTCAAATGGATATAAAATGGGTTGCGTTTCAAATGGCTGCTTATATACGAGTACAATAGAAATGAACTGGAAAAATACTATCCAAACTAAAAATATTAGAAATTAAAAACAATTGCTATATGATAAATACCTTTAAAATATTTAGTTATAGATAAATAAAAAATTGAACAAAAACTATATTTTGTTACTAGGGGAAACATTTGTCGTGAAATGCTTTCTAGACTCCTAATGCTTAATGTTAGAGGCAATATTTCTGATCGATGCAGATTTTTCAATGTACTCGTACATTGGTTTCTTTATATCGTCCCAGTTTCACATCGTTGGTTTCCTGAAATGTGGGTTAGTTTTAAAATTGATTTTTGATTAATTTTTCAAACCTCTCGATTTCATCATATTTAAGTAGATTTTTCTAGTTTGAATAAAAACAGTTTTCCTTAAACTTTTAGCACACTAGCTCAATTATTCCTCAAATACGATATGTATAGTAATATGTATTTTATAATGTTGCTATCGTGGTTAAAAACGATAAAAGCAAGGCTCTCACAAAATCGTTCCGAGGAGGGTTAGCAGTGACGGGATCTATATTTCTGTTTGAAGTGTTGTGAGAAAAAGAGATCATTCCTCGCTCAGTTTGAATCTCCTGTTACAATCAATTCTGAACTTACTTGGGAATTTTCAATAAATGCTTACCTCTTCTAGGAATCATTTTTGTATCTATAAACTCTACTCATCCTGCTTACATCCGTAAAAAAACTACGCAATTCAAGAAATTTAAATACATGGTTAACTATTAATTTTAATTTATGTTAGTCATAACATTTTGTGTTTAAAATAAAAGTATATTGTAAACTCACAATTTTAACAAAAAAATGTATTATTTTAAGAAAATATTTTTACGTTATTGAAATAAAATAGCTTCAAATGTAAAATTGTAATAAATATCTGTAGATTCATTATTAAATATTGCTTTATTCTCTTAATTTCTCTATTGGGAGGGGGCGTAGCAAAAATATTGGCATGGATGGGTTTACTTGTACACTATTGTTAATATTTCTACATAAAAATTAATGTATTAATGTAAATCCGTGTGTATATCCTTTATGCGTTACAAAATACTCATCCGATCACCTTGAAATTTTAGAAAGTTGCTCAATATGTGTCCGGGAAGGTTTTAACGAAAAAATATTTTCTAAAACTCCATAGGTTTCCAGTTTATGGCGTTTAAAATTCCTATTGTTAAAAATCACAGGTGATGGGCTTGGCCTCCAGACCTCTGTGACGTCATGTTGTCTACAGAGCTTCCTGATGTGTTCTAGGGTGGACTCGGCTGCTTTCTGAAATAGTCCATGTGGTTTTGTTCTGTTAAATAGATCAAGAGTTGGGACTTCCAACGTCCCCATGATTACGGAGTTTCTGACGAACCACGTTCGTCGTGTGATTCGACTATATGTAAAACTATATGTAACTAATGTGACATATTATATGTAAAATTTTATGAATGATAAATAAGTAACTGGAAATAATTCAACACGAATTTAATGATAAAGGATTACTCTTCCGAGGTATACTATAAAATTGGTGTAAAGAATACCATTTCATCCTAAGTTTGCTCAAGAAGATTGCCGTTTTTCGTCTTAAAAGCTATTTTAAGATGAATAGAACTGGTGGTAATTGTTCAGAGGTTGTACCTTTTGTTCGAGTCTGTTTGTATGCAACAATGGAGACCTTCCTACAGTTTGGATATTAACATCTTTCCAAAGCGCGAGACCAGCCAAACATTTTTCATCTCCTTATTAGGTCTTTCATTGATCTTGGACTAGTTTATACATTTGTACGAGTTTCAAAATGATATTCGCATACAAAAGTTGTGGTAGGCTCATTTCAAAAATCACATAAATATAAAATAACTAAAACTACTATTTTTATTTATATGAGTATTCTAACAGCAAATTTTCCCATTATAGATAAATATGGTTTGGCAAATAGTAAATTCTAGTAGTACTTCTATAAATTAATGACGAAGATTTTGAACTAAGTCGAAAGATTTGAAAGATGTTCTGGAGTATTCATTATATGTGGATACCCAACATTTAATTAAACGTTGCAGAGAACCGCCCCATGACAAACAGTAAACAGTGCAAGGGTAATGTGTATATAGTGTAAACATTAATATAGTGCTAAACTTACCTATGTACTCTTCCAAAGATGGCACAGCCGTGGTGCAATGCACCGGGGATGGAAACTTCAACTCTGTAGGAATAAGACTGTAAAAGTTAAATAATAAATTGATATTTTAAAGTTCTCGCTACCGGGAAAATAAATATTGTAGGCCGCTGTAATCTTGAACTTATTTTATTTATTAAATTTTTTTAAGTATTAATAATATTAACCATATTTCTCAGAATATAACTTATATTTCGATGCGTATAAGTTTCAAATCAATACTAGTTTATACCGTTAGTGAGAAGTGTGGTGATATGGCTTGATGTGAATCTTTGTTTTACATAAAATCGTGATGGAAAATGTCCGCAGTAAAAATTTAAATAGCATAAATACACCATCACCAATAACGAATTTCAAACAAAGAAATG
Source organism: Nephotettix cincticeps (assembly GCA_023375725.1). NCBI lineage: Eukaryota > Metazoa > Arthropoda > Insecta > Hemiptera > Cicadellidae > Nephotettix > Nephotettix cincticeps. Next base: position 133,491,403 of record CM041786.1, on the reverse strand, counting down.
TGGTGATAAATGATCGGGTTGGGGGTTACAATAATTATATTTACCAGGTTTTTGTTTTTTATGGGATTAATAATTGTTAACTTTTCTTTGTATACAATACATCTCTAGAGGTTATAGATAACATTTTGACTAAATTTGTTTTTATAAATTTCCAAAATAAAATAAGCTTTAAATTAAAAATTAATTTTCAAAACGAATTCCATTAAACATTTTGCCTTGTAATGTACCTAAAGCTAACAGTGAACCTGGGGTTAACAAACTGGTAGTTTACTTTCTTGCCGCAAGGGGCAGATCGATCATATTATTCTTTAAAAATTGTAGCCTACCCCATGAACTAAACAATGTGTAAGTGTATGTGTGATAGTGCTGTGTTTAGTAGTAACGGCCGTGACAAATAGCTACTGATAGTAGTTTATTTAGTCTCTTGAATAATTTTAGTTACTGTATCACTCGACTGATTATTTCATTTATAGTTTATGAACACCAGAGGCATTTTGAACATGGATATTTCTTAGCTCTGGGGGGGTGTAGGCAATTCGCACGACGAAAGTTTGAAACAGTAACGTCATTTGGTTAGTGACGTCATAGTTTGGTTATAAGAACAGCTGTTTATATGAACGAAAAATATTCCCTTTAGACATATCTATTATCAAACATATATTTCTTATAGGGAAGTAAATACAAACGGTTTTTGTATTTTGAGTCTAAATCCTAGTCTTGATACAACATAAAAATGAACCTGATTTTCTCCTCGGTTTTTCTTAGACATTTCCATTTATTTATTTTGTGGTATCATTTGATTTGTATATATTTTAATACCTTTAGTAGTTCAATGAGTTTTCAAAAATTAAACCTTTCAAAGAACAATTTTAACATTTATATTTAAAAATATATAAGTGACAAAAATTAATTATTGTTGTGTGAATAGTCTCCTATTTTGGATGTGATTTCTTTATTGATTCATTTCTTTGTTTGCGGTGCATTAATGAACAATTCAAACGCTTTGTTCGTGGAATACTTTACTAGATGTATTTGGAAGTGAATAATTCTAAAAATCAATTTTACGGCATAAGAACATCACAAAAAAATTTCAAAACAACTCACAATCTGTCAGTATTTTTTCATGAATATTTTGATCATAATGTATCTTAATCTGACAACTTGAAATATTACTGAAATTTACTTATGAAGGTACACGTATATTTATTTTAAGTTTTTGTAACATATTTACTAATAACATTTGACATTTCACAGATGGCTGAATTTGTTCCATAATGCCCAGCTAATGGTTTTCAGAAAATCATTGTATTTACATTTGCTTTCAGAGGGTGAGTGAATAAACGTGTTCGTATAATTTCCAATTACTTTGCGCCATAATGTTTTCTCTGCTACAAAAATTGGCTTTACAAACAAATGTCAATAGGGCACGATCTGAAAATATTATTTATCTTTAACCTTTAAAATCTCTAACTGGCTAGGTGGATACATAAATAGTTAATGGTTTTTATAAAGTAAATTTGAGCTGTTAAAATCAACGAACTGTAAAGGTTTAAAAATTGGTTTATTCAGTGTAATAAATATTAAAATATAGGAGAAATTTTTGTTTTGTCCATATACATGTAAATTAGTTGGACATTACATGCATTATATTACTAGTTTATGTAAAGGTTTCAATAACGTTATGAAAAAAATAATTTTTTAAATTATTATTAACTTACACGATATTTTTGGATGCTTATGATATTCTAGATAACAAAAAAAATCTGTAAAGATATTTCATAGACTTAACATTGTCACTGTGGTTATCCTGTTTGTTGAAATATTTTTCGTTTTCTTAACAATCGTCAAAATAAGAGACCGGAGAGTCTTGTACTATATAAATAAAAAATAAAAATAAAGCATTACAATGTTTTATTTAAAATTACTTGTATTAAAAAAAACAAACAATATTCTTAACTAATCCAAGGATTTAACAGAAAAGAAAGTTTGGACAACCCAGCTGTGAACGTTTGGGCAATGACCGCTTGGCACCAGCACTGACAAGTGATCGGCAAAGTAGATTGTTTGATATAAGTACAGTAATATTTATTAATAAACACATTGATTTAAATTTAGCGAGGAATCCAGTTATTATGGATTTAAGTAGAATATTTATATTGAACTATGAAATGCACATGTTTGTTTTTGCTTCTTAGAAAGAAATTACATAAAACAAAATAACTTCTTGGCTATACGTTATCAATTAGGCCTATCTTTACAGAATAAAAATATTAAATAGGTTTATTGATTGTTAGTTTATGGTTACTATCTACGTTAAATAAATTAAATGTAAAAGTGAACACAATACCGTCAACAATCACCTTACAGCTGATTTCTCACAAAGAAGAAGAACACGAACATTGTGCTAATTCTATAGACTACATAATTCTATAGACTATAACCTTGAAACTGTACTAGACTATATCCTTTTATTGAAACAGAGTTTAATTGCATAAGTATATAAAGCCAAAGAAAAGTCGATTACTGGGAGGGCTCAACAGTTATCGACTTTTCAGTGGTATGATACAAGAGGTGTAATACAAATCATACACTTTTTATTGGAATACGGCCGATAGACAATAGAGGAATTATTAGGAGTTGTATAATTATTAATTAAATTATATAACTCCTATTTTTAAGAATTACTAACAACAACTAAAACTATGAACAGAGTTACGATAAAATAAAAAATGTAATGGCATAAGATGATGTACAAAATAGGAATCTTTGTTATGAATATTACTATTTGGGTGATAGTTGTTTCAATGTATGTATGCCATAAAAATTGGTTATTACATTTCCTTACTTAAGAAATTATTATTGGATGTCTCATTTTTCTGACAACATGGTTTGTCAAGGTAAATACAATTTTATTATTTTTTGCTTTTATAGGAGTATTACAAGATTTAAAAAAGGTTTTAAAAGCATAAAGACCCGTAATATGCTGTAAAAACACCGATGTGAAACAGCTGACTCACAATATACTTTACAAACACCGTCGCAATACAGTTGCCAGCGCTGCCTCGATGTGGCAGCACTGCTTGAAATACAGTCGGTAAAGTAGATCGTTTGCCGGTATACATTCATGACGACGATAAACTAGGAGTACAAAATATGGTCTAAAATTTACTCTACATAGAGTACTAAGCATTAAATTGCATTACACATAAAATGTTTTTGGTCATACTATGCAGGAACAAATGACTTTCAGTGTTAAAATGTGGCTAGAAACATGTTGCTTTCATTTAAAGAAATGTTTTTATTTTCTTGCCTGTGAGAAATATGTTAGATGTTCTTATAACCAAACTATGACGTCACTAACCAAATGACGTCATCGTTTCAAATTTTGGTCGCGCAAATTGCTAACATCCCCCTAGTGCTACAACATATTCGTATAAAAAAATTGTCCCTTTCTTTCTTTTACGACCACTAAAATTAAGTACATGCTAATCTTACGGTGAAAACCTCTTGTTGCTGGTCAGTTCTATCTCATCAGTCTTACAAGCTTCTACCCAACGCAACAGCTGACTTTATTAATTTATTGTTATCAACTTATTAACTAGGATTAACCTCTCATTGGTATTACACAATTTATTCTAAAAAAATTTGTTTTATGGTTTGTGATTATGTGGCTTTTTTAGTATGACGAAAAGTATCGTCCAATACACGTTTGAAAAGCTCTTTGCCACTGCTTAATCTAAATTTTGTGAACACAATCTCACACTAGTAAAGTGAGCTTTTCTGAACTATTAACGGTTATTCAGTCCTGGAAACACCTGTTTACCGGTACTTTCCGGCAATATTTTACCGGACCTTTAATTGATTCCGATAAAAATTCTAATGAAAATGATTTGATGGTTGGAATAATCTCAAATATAACTTTCATCTCTTTAAGCCAGGGAGAAATGTTTTAAGCAAATAGAACGTATGACGGATTTTGACAGTTTTTAGTTGTTTGTGAGGTAATTGCGAGCATTGCAATTACGTACGTCACTAACTACATCGGAAAAGTGTGTAGTCTTACCACATGGTAAACACTCTAAATAACCGCACTCTTTTTACTCTGAACTAGTTCAAAAACTGAGATACACCACTTAACTCGTCTGATACCTCTGCTTATGTACTGACTTATACCAACTGCCTGAAAAAATCAGTTCTTCTCATCAGAGTACAGGAAAAAATAAATCGCGAACTTAATACTAATATAAATCGAGAAAAATGACGTAATCCTCTACAGGACATGGTTGTCTTTTTATCTCGTTTGTCCTTTTCGTGACTTGTTCTTAAAATCAATCTATGAATTTACGTTACTTAAGTTTCCGAAAGCTATACAAGTTAAACCAAGATATCAAAGTATCAACCAAAAGAAAATATTTCTGGAGGTTGATGTAAGGAAAGCGTTACTCAATCTAATAAAAGGATCTTTATACAAAGGCAATTCATTTTGATAAATATAATAAGTAAGTTAGTAAGTAATAAGTTAGTAATAAGTAAGTAATACATAAGTTTTCCAAAATGCGAGAGCTTAGGATTAAGAGTCTGCAGTACCTCCACGATCTTGGATTTTTCATCCCGTGAAAAGCAATGTTAAAAAATGTTAAAACTCTTAAACTTTAGTTTAAAAATTTCGCATTAGATTACAAATATGTATATTTTATAAGATTAAAATATAATTTCGATTAACTTGTGTAGCTGATTATTTTAGAACTAATTTTACAACGTACCCACTGAGTAAATGGGAAACTGAAATTCAATCAGATATTTTTGTATAAATTATAAATCCCGTTAATATCACACTAAGTACAAGGTTTCCTGATGAAACTAATGTCAGAACGATTGTTTGAATTGTTATTGTTCTGATAGGAAGTGAGTGATAAAAGGCTCAGGTACTGAGTAGAGACTTAACGCGAGGTTAAGACTTTAACCCGCTGATTCTTTTAAAACCTATCCATGTTTGGTTCATATCCAGTGGAAGTCAATTCTCGTCAAGAGAGGTCACGACTATCCAGTATCTAGCTAGGTCAAAGGTCTGTTCCATTATAGTATATAGCCGACTTTCGACAACCATGGTTCGTCAGGGATCCGAATACCATTGAGGGGACGTCGGGCGTTCCAGGTCTTGATGTATTTACTGTATGTAAGTTTAAAGCACGTGGGCTATTTCAGGAAGTATCCGAGTCTACCCTGGAGCATTTTAAGGATCTCTGTGGACGGCATGATGTCGCAGAAGACTGGGAACCTCGGCTTATTGCCATTCTGGACATCCCAACGTTTAGGAACAACAGAATCTGCCCATCCAAAAGCCTGGCGCAATGATGTGATCAACGTTGGTTCACTATGTTTACCGTTTGTAATTTATTATGCATATGTTTGTGTTATTCTAGCAGCTAAAGCGGAAACGCGAATATTGTGATCACTCAGTGAAATTCAAATGCTCCGTGTATGTAGCTCTCACAACCGAAAGACAGGAGCGGGGTATTTATAATACAGGTTACCACAATTATAAAAATAAACGGTATCAGTGTACTGACACATACTTTCTCCCTCAAGTAAATTTAAAAAAGACAATCTGTAATAAAGCTATCATGCTCTACAAAATCTAAATATCATTTAATAGTTATTATTATAGACCAACGGGGCAGGTTGTGGCTCTGTACTCATCCAGACACAAATACACCCACAGACATACGGACGAACAGACATCATGTCGAACCCCACTTTTTTTGATTCAGGGGACCCCAAAATGGATATATACACTCTCAACTCAAATTCTAAAATTTTGAGGAGAACAATACTTTCTCCATATACTATGTATAAGGGGAGAAAGTAAAAGTTTAACTCATCTTTGGGAAATAGCTTATATCATGAATATGTCTAAAGGGAATGTTTTAGTACCTCTAGATGGCAGTCCTTATAAACATATGACGACACTTCCGTTACACTTTTCTCTTTTCACTTTTTTCCGTTAAACGTATCCATATCAAAAAGGTTAAGCATGGTGACTATGGATGTGGGATAGGATCTTAAATTATTCGTAATGGGAATAGGAGTGTGTGTACTGATATAAAAATAAAAGAATATGTTCAGTACTACAAAATAATAATGTTTTCCCCAGACCAAAAGGAATAGAATGCGGTTCATCGAGGAGGAAATTTAAGAGTGGATTGTGTCCAGAACGAAAATCAGAGAACTGTTTGTGTCCGGAATAATGGAAAATTAGAGAACCTTGTCACGTTAACTGTATTCAGTAAGAGAGGAATGAGTTTCTTCTCACAGGCGTCATCTGGGAGCAAACTTACATTGACAAAGTTGAGTAATGAAAACTCTCAATAATCCGTTTCCTCCAAAATCTTGGACTTTTGTGCAACTTTGTGTTTTATATTTGGACTTTTGTGCAACTTTGTGTTTTATATTCAATAGAATAACTATATTCGTAGCTTTCGAAATCAAACACGAGGAAAACTGTAGAAAAGCTGCTATCTAAACTATCTAAGTTTATATAGCAACTGTAAATAGAACAAAAATATGTTATGATATGTGATATGATTGTTCGGGAGAGCATCAGTGTTGAAAATTCAGAACCAAAATTCAAATATAAACTAAGACGCTTTTTAGTGTCGCACGTGTTTTACGGTGGACGAGTTCATGATGCTTTTTCGGGGGAAACACCGGCTTGAGATCTCAGGTTTTTATATGGTTTTTTAAATATTTTTCATGAAACCCGGCTGGAAATAGTTTATTACTTTATTTTGTATGTATATATTTTTTGCTTTTGTTGTTTTTACTTTAAAATGTTTATTGTTATTACATGTATGAAATTGTACCTATTATATTATGACGATTGCTATGTAAATGTTATATTTTCAACAACAATAAAGATTATTATTATTATTATTATTGTCCCATCGTTTCGGTTTAGACCTATTTGTTTACGATAACTCATACGGAATACTGTGTTAGGTGTAATTAGTTTAAAAAATTTTCTCTTCTTTTAAACTTTTATTTCGTACTAAATTAAGACAATTTGGTCAGACGTGATATTAAACTATTTTGGAGTGCAAACAAATAAAAAGTATGTATTTAACTAAATACACACCTCATTATGCAAGGAGAAATAAGTGGCAGGAGATCAGTGGGTAGAAGACGAATATCTTGGTTGCGCAACTTGAGAGATTGGTTCCAGTGTACAAATAATGACCTATTTAGAGCAGCTGTTAATAAAAAGTGAAAATCACCATCATGATAGCCAACCTCCATGGAGACGGTACATGAAGAAGAAGATTTAACTAAAAATTACGTTGCGGCTTACAGCGATGTTATTACTGTAATGAATAGTGTGTGTTAGCTTACTTAGGGTATTTTTCAGACTTAGGTGTGTACATTTTATTAGCTTTTTGTGATTTGAGTTGAGCGTTCGGCGTTAACTACATATACCAGCCAGAAGTGATCGATTATGATCTGAGAGGAGTCGTACATTGTTGGTAATCGAACCAGGAATGTTTGGCCCAGCGCGTTAACGCTGATCTGTGTGACGTCGGAAATTTACTACTACTATTTTAAGTCATATCCATCTAGTTTTTAAACTCTTTGTCATGATACCTGTAACACGTTATTTTAAACATTATGAAGTTTATGATACAATGGTAAACACCATAAGTATAAAATTAAAAGAGTAAATACTGATTAGTTTTTACTAGTGGTAACATGCCAAAATTTTTATAGAAATTAATAGAAAAGAATATAAAAGTTTATTAAAAATGTTGAGTTATACAATGAATATCTGAACCTCATTTTTTCAAAAAGCTATTTGAAAGCCTCTAAAGAATAGCGCAATCGGAGTAATTATATTTGGTCGCCGTATATCACATCAAAGCTGCAGCTAAACCCATAGTTTTAATTGTTCAACGTAAATTTCTTATGGCTTAAACCAGTCTCGCTTCCCAAAGAAAATTAATATTACCGATATTAACATTTAATTCATTACTGAAATATGTTAGTTCTAATGTTTAAATGTATGAAGTGTATTATTTCAATTTATTATTTATGTTTTTAAATGTACGAGTAATGTTTAGCTTTCAGAGCAACCTGCAGTTGTTATGTCTGATTAAACCTTCTTAAACCAAAGAAGGGTCATAATGATTGTACATTCGTCCCTAGTCCTGTTCTGAAAGAACCACAAATCAATAGGTATTAAATTAATTAAGAACCTCCTCCTAAACCAGTTTATTTTCTTCATTCAGAATGAAAAGTTCGGTTTCGATTGTTTTAAAAGAACAGATCAGTATCAAAATTGATAAGACCCAGGTAAATTCTCTGATCCCTAAAATGGGTTAAAAAGCCTAAACTATTTTGGATAGTTTAGTTTATTAGTTGAAACCCCAAATAAGTGTACTAATAGTAGAGTTTTTTAACAAGTTTTTGCAATGAAAATTGATCTAATTTTTTGAGCGGGCTAAATTAGAAATACGTTGAGTCAACGCTATTAAATGGCACTTAAGAGAAGCAACGTTTAACTAGTTCCTTTAAATCTAATGTCCATTAACATGCAAAAGGGGAGGATACAATATAATTAATATTAACATGTGTTAGTTCTAATGTTCATGTCTATTTTGTAGTTTTTTAAATAGTATTTAACTTTCAATGAAACCTGCAGTTGTTTAATTATTATTTATATCTAATAGTCTAATATTTAAAGAAAATGTTTGACATATAGAACTGAAACAAAAGTGATAAACTGGATTTGTATTCACACGCGAGGGGAGAAAAAGTAAATGTTGAAATCACAATCAATGAAACGCAATCCAGAACGTGTCCCCACGGTTCTGCCGATTGTTAACTGGATATTTACTCTTTCCACCTGTTACCGAATATTTTGGCAAATTAAAAAACTCTCGTTCATATTGAACTGTACAAAATTCTAACCGACACATTTGGAAACAGTTTTCAACGCCTACGTTATGTTTATAGTGCAGTACCTATAAACTGTATATTTATAGTAATTTTTCACAATAAAATTATTTTGTTAATATTGAATATTACTTCACACGGAAATATTGCTTCATGAATTGATTTCAATACAATAAAATATTATAAGACAAAACGTATATTTGTCTGATTTTACATAGTTACATGCATATTCGCGTCAATCGGTATCTTACAGACTAGAGAACTACATTTCGTCACATTACTCCTATGAATAGACCTTATATAGTTATAAAAAAGTATATTTATTTACATGTAGTGGATGACTAGAGCAGTCAGTAATTGTATATGCATGGACTAATAAGGAAATGAAAAATAATCAACAATAAATACAAGAGAAATAAATAAATACAAAAATACACAGTTAATCTCATAAAAAGAGAGCAATATAATAGGCGAAATAATAAAAAAATCATCCTAAAATAATTAGTATTCAAAATAATGCATGTGATTTGTGCTATTTTATACATAGTTAAATATAATTTAATTCGCAGTCTGTCAGATAATACTGTACATTGGATTATTTACTAAGATTTCATGCACTTTGTTCTAAAATATTCTAAAGTCTAGTCACAAACAAAAGGAGCCTGTTGAACATCCTAATACCCATGACAACATGCCCTGACCTAGTTTTTCCACATGTATTTTTGTTTGAACACATGTATTTTCCCACAATTTACTGGCATTATCATATCTAACTGATACCGTACATTTATTTAACCCGTATAACGTGAGAGTAGAATAGTTTTCTTTAATTTACTGTCACGTAATTAATTTGTTGTGAGTTTTTCCATTAATATTAATCAAACATCATTCAAGGCTATTTTGCGCTATTTTATAATAGGAGGTAGTTTTGACAGATTAACTGCCAAATATTCACTATGTTTGGTTTCCTAGAGAAGTATGATGGTAATTATCTGGACTTTAGCTTCAAAATATTTTGTTAATAATATACCTACATTTTGCTAAGAATTAAATTGAACTACTACGTTAAATCAAACACAATAAACTCAACTATATTATTATGTTCATTCAAATCATACTTTAACCCTTAAACCGGCAACGTACCGATCACGACGTATTAAGTTGCATATCATTTATTGCGTTCGTACAACTACATAATGTGATATTTTCGTATGTTATTATACACCGTTATGTTCAGCATGAGTCAGACTTTAAATGCATGTATAATGATATAATTTTCTCATTGTAAACATTTATATTGGCAGCATTGAAAATACCAATGTTTCCGCTAGCAGACGAACTACGCATCGCCGAGCGTTGTTGTTTGTGACGTTTAATTTATGCGTTTTGGTGTATAATTTTGTAAATATACATTTTTTAGGTAATAAGTGTATATATTTAACTTTTCTCATAAAATGGCTTCTACCTTTTATTGCTTTTTCAAACTAACACGTGATTCAGATATTTTCATTGTTTTCTTATTCATAACTTAAACATAAGCTGATTTCTTTTTCGTACCAGGATGGGAAAAATGTATTTTTTCCCTTGTAGTGTGTTTGGAAAACAACAGTTTTTCAAACTGTAAGACGGAAAATTATTTTGTTTACTAAGTAATAATATACTTAAGTACTGAGACTATTTACAACTGGATATGTAAGTTACTGTGTACTGTCAGACTGAAACTGTGTAAGTATAGTATTAGGGGCTACACTAAACTGGTTTGGATTGACGTATGTTGTTACAAGAAAACAAAATTTTCATAGAGGTGGGAGATTCCTTTGTGAAAGTTGCACTGATTGAGGGATGAGCGAATCAAGTAGTCTGTAGTGTTCGGTTAAGGACACGTCATCTGGGTACAAAGTTACATTGACAAAGTTGGGTAATAGAAGACCTCACTCCAACCCCCCCCCAGCTTTAAAGGAGCCAGCTTGGTTGGCAGCGTGATCATATCGGTCTAAATAAATGATTCTTTTACCTGCACTGTAGTAAACTGCAGCAATAGGACAGTGATGTGTCCTGTGATCCAACTACATGGAGGACACGAGTAGTGGATGGCTATGAACGGTGGTCGGTGTATATGTTATTGAGTGGATTAACGTCCGCTCTATTGAATACTCTATGCTTTTTTGAAAATACCATTCACACAATTAGACCAGACCTTAATTCAGAAGTCATTGTGGTTTGTATCCCACGTTAAACTTTAGGTTCAAAAGGTGTCACTGGCTGTTGGGCTAAATTAACAGTCCTACTCAAGGACATGTCAGTCTCAGTGGTCTCATGCCAGTCATGCAGTCTCAATCATCCTACACTTACATTTTTTTATACTTGGATTAAAATACCTACCTGGATAGGTCACCATTTTACAATGGTAAAAATACCCCTGTCGCAGCAGACCTGCGTACTCTGCGAATTTCCAAATAAATGATGTAATAATAATATTATATGTCAAGTTTTATCAATATCTGTCGATAAATATATGGGTTAGATATTTGCGTATTCCTCATTAGATTAACATAGAACAGAGTATGTAGGTTTGCCGCTGTGAGGAACACTGAAAGTAGGAATTTCTAGCATAAACAATTTTTATTTTGACCAATTATACCAAGTTTCATCAACATCTGTCCATAAATAAAGGAGTTGACCTGTTCCCTATATGATTAACATGGGAAAAGAGTATGCAGGTTAGCTGACATGATAAATACATAAACTATGATTTTTAAGCATAAATGGATGTATCTCAACCACATGAAGCCAAATATCAAGTTTTATCCAAAAATTTTGGTTAATAAGTGAAATATTAATTTTTCCTTATATTCCATAAGATTAACATTGGAGCCCCAAAATACAACGTACTGTGTTTAGATTTTTTAATATCTCGGTAACCGTTAGAGATAGAGCAAAACTTTAAGGTACTAACTTGTGTAGTTTTTTAAGCTAGTTTCAAAAGGTAGCATTTAAAATTTTAAAACTACATTTGAAAAACTCAAAAACCCACTTTTGGGGTACAAAATCCCCCAATACGCCTTCCGATTAACCGATATGTCTGTTGACGAACTCCGCCGTTTAAATGTAGGAATAGACGTCTCTACCAAATTTGGTCCCAATCAGTCCATTTTTACGAGTTATCGCGTTTACGGACACTTACATATATCTATAATTTTTTTGTTTTTGGCCTCTAGAGACCTCAAAACGAAAAAGTAACATGGTCCCGGGATTAAGTCTTGCCATGAGACCTAAGGTAATAGCTTCTTCCTTACGGAAAATTCGCTAAAATTACTAAACAATCGTGTAGTCAACATATAGCTATCATAGGTTCAAGGTCACCACGGACCTTGGTGCGGCGACATAAACCTTATTGTCTCAGAGGTAACCGATGATCTAGGAGACGCAGCCCACTGGTTTCAATTCAGCAACCATTGACTCAATGGACCAGTGCGTCACCACCAAACAAACGTGTCCGTAATTGAAAAACATTTCGGTCAAAGTATTTCTCAAATCCCAACCGTCATTTAGATTTAAAGGGAAACAGAAATCATTCTAAAAGTTAAATGTTTAAACAAAACAAAATAAAATAAATAATATAAAGAAATAATGAGTTTTACTGAAGTCTCATAATTTTAGCTTTAAATTCTAATACGGTAAACACTGAAGAAAAGATGTTTGTTAAATATTATGCATATAAAAATAGTTTCATGGGAGTATTACGATTGTTTAATGGCCTATATTTAGAATTATTTGTTTAGCAGCGTAAATTTTAAGCTACTCATAATTTTGTTTAAATGTTAGGTGTTAAAATAAATGTCTACAATATTCCTCTTTAAAGATTTATTTTAGATATGAACTGATATTTATTTGTAAAACTGAATGTTTTTAGTATACCAAAATTTGTTTAACAGGATGTAAATTGTAAATTGAATAAGTACCATTTTTACATTCAATATTTGTCATTTTCAAGCTTGTTTGGTATGAAAGACATGGTATTTTTTATGTAAATAGAGTATTTACAATTACATAACAGCTGAATTACAAAAAAAATTGAGTAGAATAGTGGTTATAAAAAATTCACTATTTTACTTGTATTCTATGTATTTTTACTATTTTTATAATACTTATTTCATTGTGAATGATCTATACTTCAACGATAAAAAAATTGTTACTTCCAAAACAAAACAAAATAATGTTAGTTAATGATATGAGTCGTGTGTTCAATTATAGCAAACTAAACCAAAAAATCATTTTAAGTGAAGACAGAAATTATATATGGAAAGTATTTGTGCATTAGAGGGTAGGACGGATGTTTGTTAAATTTTAATTTTTTCTAACGATTAAAACAAGTTTTTTAATTAGAAACGTGAGTTTCTAATTAATCAAAAGTGAGAATTATTGACTGATCGTCTTTTCAAGCTATGCCAATATTTGCGCGAGTATTTTATTTAGTAAAAAATAATCTACTATTTATATTTCATCCCTTACGGAATAATAATTGATTACAGAATTCAAACGGAAATTACTAGAATAATCCCAGATTATCAATTGAAGAGTGATCATGGAGTTAAGCGTTGCTACACAATCAGTGACAGAGTAATTATAAATGTGTCCACCAGGGGCGCGTGAGGCGCAATATAACATTTGATTATAAATGCGTCTACTAAGGGCGCGTGAGGTGCAATCAGTCATTTGGTTACAAATTCGTCCACCAGGTGCACGTGAGGCGCAATCTGTCATTCAATCAGAAATGTGTCAACCAGGGGCGCAATCTGTCGATTAATTACAAATGCGCCCACCAGGAGCGCGTGAGGCGCAATCTGTCATTACGCTACATGACACCCTGCAACCCTAATGAGGCTATCTGGATGAATTACTAATCTTTGATCTTCTTGTTGATACGTACACAAATATTTTCTATTCGGTTATTTTAATTAAAGAGATTAAATAATATGATTTTATAGTTGTAGATTTTACTTTAGCTACTTTGTTTCAGTTACTTCTTTCAAGATTCAATATGTTTATTCCTGTGATGTTATGCTCCAGATAATAATTTGCATATTTAATGAAAATAAACATTAACCTGCCATATTTTCAAATTGAAATAACGGTATCAGTGAACTTACACACAATTTCTTCTTTTAAAATAAAACCGAATATTCCTAACCTCTAAAAACCCAAGTAAAACCTTTAATAAAATCATCACATTATTTAATCCTTATTTAATCAACATTTAACAAATCTAATGTTTGAAGTATAAGATCATTTCAAAAAACCTCTTATTACAATATCAACGCAATCGCACGCAGCATGCTGGCGTGAGTAGAGTGAATATTTTAGAACTTATATTGTTCCCATCATAGAAATCGTAATACTAAGTCTATGCAGGATTACTGCAATAAGCGTTGTTTTACATGATAATCCATGATAACATAATGCTTAGCGTATTCCAAAGCATTTAAAATATCACATACCAAATCATATCAAATCATGTCGTAAACGAGTTACACGAATTTATCCATTTTTCATAAGTTTCATGGGCACACATGTACATATGAGTACATATGTTACCTGTTTTTTTTGTGGCAGGTGGTATCTCTTTATAAGTGCCTCCACTCCTGCGAGGGTTATGTGGTGATTCCACCGTTAAGCGGCGTAAACCTAAACCAAATCCACCCTCCCCATTTGTCCAAACGTGTATGAGTAACTTACATACGGACAATACACTTCATTTGGGCGAATCACAGCTGCTGGATTACCTCTTGGAGTGGCTAGAACAATCAAATCAGAACAGGGCCGGAGCAAGTTAAATAACAGAAATTAATCAAAATATATTAAACTTAAATTAAGACGTGTCGACGCATTGCTGTGTCATGCTTTGCCTGAACAGTTTGTTCACCTTTGGTCGATCATCCAGGATGGCGATGGGCCTGAGCCTCCAGATCTCAATGACGTCATGCCGTCTAAGGAGCTCCCTGATTTGTTCTAGGGTGAACTCGACTGTTTTCTGAAACAGTCCATAGGCTTTTGTTCTGTTAAATAGATCAAAAAGACTCCCCATGTCCGTAATTTATAAAGTTCCTGACGAACCACGATTGTCGTGTGATCCATCTCAGCGACTTCGTCTGGATGACGTCGTCGTGTACTTTGTCTCAGCGACATCGTCTGGATGGCGTCTAGGCGTTTTGTGTTGGTCTTGATAGCCAGAATCCACCACGCTTCTGATGCATACATGAAACATCCATGAATTAGTAGGAACATACTGACCTAGTCCTGACCAAGATTGGGATTGCCGTTGCCTCAGTGACTTTTCTGTCAACATGCTGTTTTAAACACAGGTATGAGTCCAGGACACCCGAGTACTTCACGGACGTCTTCCATGGTGATTTCTAAGGTATTCCCAGTGTGTCTAGCTGGGCCTCGGGTGGAACTGCTCTCGGAATTTTTCACCTCTTCCGTTTCAGTTTTTACAAATGGCATTACTTTTATCCACGTCGACTTTGACTTTGAGCCATGGTGACAGGGCGTCCATCTGTGTCTGCATCATCCTCGCGGTGTAAGCAGGACGACAGCGTCCGTAGTGCAGCAGTGCGCCATCAGCGTAAAGCGACAACGTTACTCCTGCAACAATCGGCATGTCATTAGTATAAAAAAGGTAGAGGGCCCAGGAGACTGCTCTGGGGTACCTCAGCCTCTTTTGGACGTGTCATGGATGGCGCCCCTCTAAGCATATCTGGAACTGGCGAACCTCTAAGTAAGACTTGAGGATATGAACTGCTGCCGCCGGGAGCGGGGACTCGCTGAGCTTGAGGAGAAGTCCCTCGTGCCAGACCATTTCGAACGCCTTCCTGACATCCAGTAGCACTGCAACAGAGCACAAGATAATATTATGGTTGTCGACCAGCTTCGTTATCACCCGTACCAGCTGTTGCGTCGTAGAGTGTCCCTGACGAAATCCAAACTGGTCCGGACTCATGTATCCGTTGAATGGGGGGTTTTCTGGTTTTATTAATAAAACCTAACCAGATGGACTTGCATACGAAATGTTGGTAGATTATTTAAGTAAATATTAGGTAAATAGGAGAGTTATCGATTTTTAGTTATTCTTAATAATATTAACATTATATTAAAATAAGACAACATACCTACTGTGATTCCCTTTTTGTATATCCCAGGAACCGAATGACCTAGAGTGATGATTGAAAATATTAATTCTGTATTTTAAGCAAAATTTAATTTTTTCAAAAATTAAATTAAAAAAAACTTAAACACCTTTTTCGGGGCACGTTCAACCGCAGACAAATAAAACTTTTTTGTAGGAAATGCCTGCCCAAAAAAGCTGTTAATTATGTTTACATATTAAAAGTTTAGAAAACATAAAATATTGAGAAAACAAGACATTTTTTTTAAATGTATTCACATTGTTGAACATATGGAGGACTTAAAGCTATTCGAGTCTGTGCTGTCCCACCCTCAGTAAATCCCAGGATGTTTTTTTTTATTTTTATACTGGAACAGCATGTATTGTTCACAGTGAAAATCCTTATATTTTCAAGTTTTATCTGATATCCACGGATAACAACTTTAAAGCTTTCACAAATATTAACTGATCATTGAGTTGAATAAAACTATAAATATTGTAATTTACTGTTTTAAAGTTACGAACGATCTAAATATTGTAATTAATAAATTATTCTTACAGAAATTGGACTGAATGATGAGGAAATTTAATAAGTATTGAACTAATTAAATTGTTTAAATGAGTATAATGACTTACGAGTGGTACAAGATACAAAGTACTGTAATTGAAGTTTAAGTCTTAAGTAGTTTAAGTTTAAGTTTATACTCTGGCTGTCATGGGTAGTCCTCAATCTGGTCAACCTCCCCCTCCCGTTGTGAACCCGGCGTTGTTCTTTTGAGAGTCCTGCTTATATTGGGCCACACTTCATATCGGTGTGCGTTAGGTTGTCCTCTATTATCAAATAGATCCTACTCACTTTTTCCACCTCGAATATCGACTACGATTTGCGTGTTCCTGCGAACCTTGGAAATGCTTACATTATTTACCAACTGATCGTCACAAGACATGACATCTAGATTCCATAAAGCCAACACATCAACTCTATAAGAATAGTTCAATATTATCCTATGAAATGGTAAAACACCCAGGTAGGTATTTAAGCCAAGTATGAATGAGGAATTAGTGTAAGATGGTTATGACGTAATCTTGTAGTCTGTTTACTGACTATGGCTGACTTGTTAGAAAGACAGGACTGTTGAAAACAGCCCATCATCATGTAGTGGTATTGGGGGGTATCTCGCCGGATAGTCAGCAGGGCCAGGTTATAAATATTAATTTGGCAGCATAAAATTATCGAGACAAGGATTGATACAGACCATTTTATTAGAATAGAAAATTTCTAGGTACAGAGAAAGAAAATTAACTAT
The DNA here is from genome assembly GCA_023375725.1 of Nephotettix cincticeps. Lineage (NCBI taxonomy): Eukaryota > Metazoa > Arthropoda > Insecta > Hemiptera > Cicadellidae > Nephotettix > Nephotettix cincticeps. The sequence goes on along the minus strand of CM041786.1, from coordinate 133,473,985 downwards.
CACGTAACTCCAAACTTAAAATGTCCTGGTGGGGGGAGAGAGGGCGAAAACACAAGCAGCGGTATCACGGTAACACTTTAATTATTTCGGGCGTAAATAGGGATACTCAAGGTGGGAATGGGTGATTCCCAGCGCCCTAATGGGCAACACAGGAATGCTCAAACCAAAACCCGTAGAATATATCCGAACAGATCCCAGCTCCGAGGGAGTCACAGGATTGCTCTAACATTTGGGACACAAGCAGGTCCCAGCCCAAAGGGGACACAGGACCGCTCAGGGTGAGACTTGTAAAACATATCGTAGCATATCCCAGCTCCTAGGGAGTCACAGGATTGCTCCAATATTATAAAATTAAATGTACGATGAGCAGGTCCCAGCCCAGGAGGAATCACAGGACCGCTCAGACTAGAATTTTAAGACGTAACGGAACAGATCTCCTAGACGCAAGGTATTAACAAAAGATATAGTGAACGAGAAAACTTACACGGCGGTAGAGGATGTCCGTAGTCGTCCACGCACTGTCAGGAACTGAACTGAACTGACGCTCAAGAAGACGCGGTGGTTGACGAACTCTGACCGATGTTATCTCTCGGTAGATAAGGATCGCGACTCCACTACAATCAAATGACATCAAAGGGACCCTTAGTGGGATCCGTGGGTTTTACCAACTGGGCTAAATATGAATATGGTGGGACGAACCTAATATTTAATAGTACGGACGTCAATATACGTCAGAGAATAGCTCATCCACCAAACACAACTAAGGTTGCCAACAGATAAATATTGATTAAGTTGAAAAAAATCTGGAACATTGGAGAAAAGTGGGTAATGAAACATGGTGTTTGCCGGCTGTTAATGGGTGGTAGAGATTACAGGAGCGGGTTCAGCCAACAGAGGACAAAGGCCGACACCTGCTCTCTCTCACCGGCACGGCGCCGCGTCGGCGTCATTAACTTTTTACGTTAAATCACTTAACAGACTCTCCACACTGGATTATCCTTTGATTCTGCCTCCTATCTGTATTTAAAAGTGCACTTTGGAAAGCTCTAATTAAATTCTGGAATCTAATTATGACAATGATCCACTTAGCGACTTTGTTCAAGAGTTAAGGACAGTACAATCTTGTATTCTTATTTTCGCGAGTTTCTCATAGGGAAAAAAGTTATTACCGTAGGTGGTTTAGTTAAACTTAAGTCAGGGACTATAATTAGTTTACGTTTAGAGGTCCCTAGATAAAATTTTTTTATATTTAATTTCCTATGGGAAATATATGTCTAAAGCGATTGTTTTATCCCATCTAAACAGCTGTCCTTTGGCTACATGACGTCACTTATGGCTACATGACGTCACCGTTAAAAATAATATAACATAATAAAATAATAATAATATAACGTCGATAATATAACGAAATTCACCTATCTGTTCGATGGACACCAAGAAGGATTCCTTGAGTGTGGGATAGTACAGTTATATCCACTGTTATGCGTTTCAGACCTTGAGTCCAGTGACTCCACTCCAGCAGACCGAAAGCTCAGAAAATTCGGAGGGAAATTTGTAGCCCTATAAACATTAAAAAATCAATAGTTTGTATAATAACCCTAGGAAGTTTTTATCACCAAAACTGTCATGACCAATGTTTGTTTAAAAATATTTAAATATTATTTCCTTCAGTATGAAAGATTTCTCAGGTTTATATATACTTAAAACAGTCAGGTGAAATAGCAAATACAACAGTCAAACCTAATTCAGTTTACTCCAAGCTTAAAACCTAATTTTCTTTTAATATTCCTTAATATTCCTTTGATTTACAACAACAAATATACTATCCTTTGTTTGAAATTTATTATTTGTGATGGTGGATTTATTTTATTCAGAAATTTTCCATCACGATTTAAGTAAAACAACGTTTTACGACGTTTTGGAATCTAGAATCAGATTCTGTCCTCAGGTGAGCTAATTCCTAAAACATTAAACAATAGTACATAATCCGGACTAAGCCGGTATAAACCTGAAAACATAATTTTAAAGCAGTCAAAAAACCTACAAACAATACCATTCACTAACAACTACGTACACAAGAACAAAAAAACGCTTATCGTCGTGAAGACTAAAAGAAAACAATGGTCAATTTCAGTTTCTTCTAATCTTTCAATACTTTTAAGGGACCACTATATGTATAACAGTCTTTTAATTAAATACATACATCTAGACGAGATGGTTTAGACATGAAGTCTGCATTTTCCAGGAGAGTGAGTGGGTAAAGTTACGTGTTAAACGTCTGAATTACATCAGAATGAGAGTTAGTACCCAGTGAGCCGCAAGGGGCGCTGCTCGCCGACCAACTGTTCACCAGAAACTTGGTCATTTTTCAAATACTCCTTTCGTTTTTAGCCTCCTTTTTTGTTTTATTTACCTTTAATAGAAGTGTTTGAAAGATGTACGCTCTATGAGCTTTAAATCTTTGTAAGCGTAAACCAAAAAAACGTTAAATTAACTCAGATATTATTATGTTATTAAATCAAAATATCCTTCAAAATCCTCCAATAAAAATCTTTATTTACAGCTGTTTTTTATCCTTCAATGGTTTATTCTCGTTGAAAAAATTGAATAACGGATTGTTGAAAACCCTCATAGCTACGTAATTATGTTATATTATAGATATCTTAAAACTTGTAGGAATAATTTGAAGATCTAGGAAAAAATACTAACAGTTAGTTGCAAGACTCGGTGTTAAGAAAAAAGGCATTTACTATTATGACAAAATATTTACTTGGAAGCAAAATAAGTATTAAAAACCAAACAAACAAAAAGAAAAATGTTTTTTTCAGCTCAACTAATTGGTATTAGTTTGAAATTAGGTCAATTAGATCATGTATTTGGTTTACATTGATGAAACATTTTAATGTTGTTTTACAATTTTGTACGTGAAGTAGTGAAGAATTAAAAAATCTAAGCTTTTCAGAAATTATGTGTATTTTGTATTGCTTTTGACTTTGTTTTGGGAATTTGCGTGAACAAGATTTTAAACTGTCATTTGGTTTATTGACGTCACATAGTTAGAGACGTCAATAAATTGGTTTGGTTCTAAGAACAGCTGTTTAGATAAACTGAAATCATTGACCCCTAGACGTATCCATGGTCTAACCTATTTCCCACGGTGAAGTAAATAGAAACATTCATTACAAAACTATTTCCTAAGAGTTGAACATTTTGAAACGTTCTAAATCACAGCAATTAACCGATCTAAAACGGAGTTTTAAAATAATTCATAGTGTGAAAATACTTTCTCCTTAGTTTGTACAAGTTAAGAATACATTGTTGGCGAACACACGTTCACGTCCACTCCTACTGAGGCGTGCCGTTCCGGCGTATAAACTGATTATTATCACGAGTCGAGGGCGATGGATCACTGCGATGCAACCTTCCATTACCTAACTTTGTCAATGTAAGTTTGTTCCCAGATGACGTGCTACAACCCCCCCCCACCTTCCTCCATCGCACTGTCACCATCCACTCTGACGCTCTATCCAGCTACATAGCTTACAGCAAACTTATGGCTGTGTTGTCATTTTTGTCCCCAAGTGTGAGGAATGTTATTTTATGAACTACCAAGTGGAAGATCGAGTAAATTGGGTAGTTTAGTTGGTTAAAACTTTAAAATTATAAAAAGGTGACTAAGTTGATTAAATAATTAATTAGCATGTGCCATAGGACTTGTGATATGGGATTTTCTCTTCTGTTTTTTAGACTATCAATACTGCTTTTTTAGCACGTATGAAAAGCTAACGGGGACATTGACTAGTCCCAATTGCTGAAGTGAAAACCCATCCAAAACCAGTCAACACTACCCAATACCAGTCAATACTATGCAATACCAGTCACTACCATCCAAAGCCAGTCAATACCATTCAAAACTAGTCAATGATATACACTAATCACCATAACAGAACAAATTTACAATAGCCTAAATTCTGAGTTAATATCAACGGGTTTATTTATTGATTTTAAAAAGCTTTGACCTAGTCGACTATAAAATACTTTTGGACAGATTAGATTTTATAGGAATAAGAGGTATATCGTTAAAATGGTTTGAAAGTTTTTTAGTTGGAAGGAGCAGGTAAAATAAATAACAGTTTTAGTAATTTTCGTATGGTACCGATTAACTGCTGGTGTACCGCAAGGCTTGGTGGCCTCTGCTGTGTTATTTCTGATTTTCATCGATGACTTACTAAAATTAAAAATTTACGGAAATATTTGTGCTTTTGCAGATAATATTTCTTAATTTTATTCCAATTAATATATTAGAATCATGAATGATTTGATTAACCATGATTTTTTTATTTTTAAAAGTTGGCATTACTTAAGTTGGTATTACTTAGATAGTTTGGATAATGATAGTACTAGGATGTTGTATGAGAGAAGATTACAGGAAAAATTAGTTGTATAAGAAGGATCAGTTGAAAAATAATATGACTACATTAAGTCTGCTATCCATGAAGATGCAAGGGAAGCTTTAGGGAAGAAGAAGAGAGTTGAGAAATCTCAGTGGTGGAATCAGGAGGTGGCAGAGTTAGTTAAAGAGAAGAAGGAGGCTTACCTAAAATATTTAAACGATGAAAAAACGCAAAAAAACAATTTTTGCGTAAACCCCCCCAACTACCCGTTCTGGTTGACCGACATGTCTGGACTCTTCCGAGTAAATGTAGGAATACACGTCTCTAAGAAATTTGATCGGACCTTTTTTACGAGAGTTATCATGTTCACAGACACATATTTAAAATTTTTAACGACTATTGGTTTTCCCTTAGGCACCTCAAAACAAAAAAATGACATGGTCTCGGGCTTAAGTCCTGCAAAAAGACCTACGGTAATAGCTTCTTCCCTATGGGAAATTCGCTAAAAAGAAAACCTGAAAGCTCATTTCCTATTTACGTAGAGTTGAACATTATGCCGATTTAACATCTATTTGTGTATAAAGTAAAGGTTGTTCTTTATAAGAAGCGGTTTGGGGGGAGCGCGCTGGTCTAGGGGCAGAGCGCGGGGCTTAGGTGCCCAAGGTCCCGGGTTCAATTCCCGCCAATTACCAATGGCTTTTCGCTATGTGATAATGCCGCAACCCACACAGGGGTGTGCAAAAAGCCGCTACGGCTGAAGTGCCTTGGGAGTAATCCGCCCCTTCCAATAAAAAAAGAAGCAGTAATAGATGAAACTACAACTTGGCTTATAGTACAAGAAACTTTGTAAATCTAAATTTTAAACTGCCGAAAGTAAAAAGAGTTTTGTTTAAACGGTCTTTAAAATATTTAGGACCAAAATCTTATAATCAACTCCCTGTTAGTATTAAGAACAGCCCCACTTAAAACTATTTTTTCAGAAACACAATAGTTTTGCTTATTTCTTTTCCTGATTTAAATTTCTTAAATTCTACGCTTTTATAAGTTATTATTCTTTTCAGTTTTTTTTCTTTCACGTAAGACCATTTTATTTTATAAATGTTCCATCTTTTTTGTTATTGTATACAGATGACTTAGTTTGAATGTAAATAGTTTTTTTAATTAATGCTAGACTGAACAAATTATTTTATTTGTTTTTATTTCACTGGTCACACTACTGGCAACAGTGAGCAGTAAATATCTGTTAATGATATGCACTTTTAAATATGTACGGAAATAAATTAATTGATTCATGCCAGTCAATACTAATAAATATAGTCAGTATCAGTGCATACTAGTCAATACCATTTAATTCTATCTTTGACTATCCATTATTATTAATAATGGATATTCAAAGATACTATCAATAACAGCCCATATCATTCAATAATACCAGTCTGTACCATTCGATGGCAGCAATATCATACAAATAGTAAATACGACACAAAACCAGTGTTTAAAATACTGAATAAAAATTAAATAAATCAGTTTGAATGAGTTCGTCATGGTTAAAGAAGATAAATAAAACATAATGTCATTGGTTTCTTAACAATAGAGTTGTTTAAATTTATTTCTTTTGCAATCTGTTAAATTAAAAACAAAAAGTAAAACGTATGTAACTGCAATGTGACATGAACCATTCGTCACCCATTGGTAACATAAAACAATAAACATACGTCTAATATTTTCAGTCCAAATGAGGAATACTGATCATAAACATCAGTATCATGATCATGATACTACTAGCCGTTCTATAAAAGTTGGGCTTGCGCACTGCATTATGTTCGTCTGCAAGAGTTTCAGGTGTAGTAAACAAATTAATTCGCCTGACTGAGAAAGTAAATATTTAAATTCCTATATTTATATATAATATTTATATTTGTTTGCCATGAGCACAGACTAATAGTACCATATGTATCAAGTGACTAGTTTACCCTAGTCGCACTAGCGTTTTCGAATAAAATTTGTATTGTTTTATAAAACTTGGGACTGGTAATGCACAACTATGAAAGGGTTTGATAGAGGATAAAAGTTGTACTTATGCAGGTATGGCACGTTCTTAAACTACAATTATAATAATGTTATTATAAATATAAAAAATTATAAAATTATAATTATAATAATTTTAAGTTTAATTAGACATAAAATAGGCCTAAGCCCGTGCAGTTGAGGATTAAAATAAATTAAATTAAAAGTTATAAAAACTATATATAATTTGATTAAGTTTTTTTCTAATATAAAAGTATAAAAAGCAATTCATTTGCTCCTAAAGTGAACAACATCCTCTGTAGGCGGTGCGACGAGAATCCGATGTGACGCAAATTTGAACCAAACGTGACATAATTGTCTTCTACGTATCATATCCAACGTGTCTGGCTGGAGGGAGGTTTAAAATTTATATATATGTTACCTCCATACTTACGAGTTTAAATTTATGTTCATGTCAAATATTACGTCCTAAAAGGTATGTAAAAATATGTTGATCGTTAATTAAAATAAAAGCCCAATTACAAAATTTGTAAATTCTAAATATATTAACATTTACCACTTATTTATTTATTCAACTCATTTAATTGTGACCGAATATAACATTAATGATCTAAACATCTGATAAGTATTTCGATTCCCTTTTAAATGGTTCCCTGTTAACTCGGTCCATAATGTCTGGTCCAAACCCCTACAAACATATACAGGGTCAGTTTTTTTAAGTGATCCAATAGCTAACCTTTTAATGACATGATTGGATTAAAAAAGACCACACTTTAAATTTGGAACTTACTCAATTTTAAGTTTCACCCAGAAATAAAATTTAATTTTTTTCAATATGGCCACCATTTTCCAAAATGGTGGCTAACTTGAAAATGTCTTATGAAATACACTTTATTTTATATTGTTTTTAGGTTCTACTGTAAAAAATAAAAACACTTTTGCAATTGAAGTTTTTTAACTTGTTGGGCTATTAATTAACAGTCCTGTCAGCCTTAGTCAGTAACGAGACTACAAGATGCGCGATCTTGAATACTATAAGAATTATTATTTAATAATTATTCTTTCAATTTGATTATTGAGGCGCGCTCAATCATCCGACACTCGTAACTCATTCAGGCTTGGCTTAAAATCTCTACTGTACCCTGTGGTACGGTCATCATTTCAATAATTTAATCTAATCAATATCTCTCATGGGTTAGGGGCTTCGTGGATTGTGAAGTAATATTTTGACAAATACCACATAACATAAGATTGAGCAAGTTCCCAATTTGATGTGTCCTACCAAAACAGGATATTAAAATGTTAGCTACTGGTGAAAGCCTCATATCAAAGAAATCAAAGCTTCAGGTACTCGTAGCTTCTAAACCAATATATTGAAAAACACTCCATGACAAAAATGTTTTATTTTAGAGATTATAATCCCTAAACAAAATAAAATACAGGTTTTTTCACAAGCAATTTTTAGCCGTGCAAGTACAAAAAACAATGAAAGCTGTTTAGTATACAACATTTTTTCGATACACCATCGGGGAGGAGAACTGTACACTTTCCGGTGTGTGGGATTCGCACCCAACTAAAACCCCGGGCTCAAGCTGTTCGCTTCGGAATGACCTAAAGGCATGAACCCCAAAGTTACCACTCCAATTTAGTCTTCTGAAGGAAGATCTAGGATGTTACGGATCTTCAAGTTTCTTTCTCTTGAGAACCTTCTCCGAAGGACATGATGAGAGTCCAGTTCCCCCAGAGATGTCACCATTTTTAATATGCGGCCTCTGGAAAAAATTCTTCGACCTCCAGCAGAAGCTGCCTTCGTAGTACTGCCCACCAGACACACCGGAAGGATGTGTGCAAAACGTCATCGTGGGTACCGTCCCCGTAAATGCAAACCAGATTGTCGATTTTGGCCATCTTGTGACGATAGGCTCGGAACAACCCATGTCCAGTGAGGAACTGCGTGATGAGGAAATTTACTTCCCAAAACCACGATCAACCCACACAGACAGGTCCGGAATGTTTCTCCGCGTCCAAGCCGCTCTAGACTCATTTTGCCACCTCTTTTGCCGCGTGGCTGGTGTATGGAGGCCTCCCTGGCGCCAAGTTCGGGATTGGTGTTATAAACACTTTTCCTTTCCTCGGTGAATAGGTCGATCGGGACAATACCAGCTACCACCTGTGCAGCGGGCATCTGCACGGTCCGGTATGCTGAAGAGATCCTCAACGTGGCTCTTCTTTGCACCGCTCCCATCTGCTTGCGGAAGCACTCCTTCTTGAGAACGTCTGCTCAAATCTCACATCCGTAATGAAGGATTGAGTATTAATACACAACATATACAACGACTTCTTACATCGGAATTTTACGTCCGGAAATCATCTATTGCAGGAAAACGAAGTGTTGTTCTTTGTTGAGTCATTAGGTGAATAAAAGTTACCCTTCTCTACACTTTAAACTCATTCTATTTATTTTACATTTCAGTAAATGCACATTTATCAGTTTTAACGGTTTTAATTAAATATTACTGAAATAAATTGCATGTTATTTCATCCTCATGACACCTGTATTCAATGTTCATTTTTAAAACATAAGTAACATCAATAACAATGTATGCACCCAACACTTTAATTGTTAAAATTTATATTTACTGTCACATATTTTGTATTATGAATTTCAGGCGTAATGAAACAAACTCAATTACACATATCTCTATATATAAAATTGAATGTATGTATGTCTGTCTGTATGTCTGTATGTATGTCCTTTATGCGTTGCCAAACTACTCATCCGATCGCCATGAAATTTTAGGAAGTTGCTCTACATGTGTCCGGGAAGGTTTTAGTGAAAAAATATTTTCGAAAACCCCATAAGTTTCCATTTTATGGCGTTTTAAATTTCTAATGTTAACCTTATGGAGAGTAAGTTTGTTTACAAAATGTCTACAATGAAAACATTTGATTTCTTAGCTACAGCTGATTGGTTTACTTTCCATTAGCAATGTGCTTTACTATCCAATGCCATCTGAATCATTCATTAATGTTAAACTATGAAGTAAATGTGTACTGTAAAAAATAAACAGCTTTATTCACCACGTTAATAGTTTACGGTTTTGGGGGATTATGTATTTATATTTTCATTTTCTGTCTGATTAAAATCACGTGTTTATATGATGATTAAAATGTTTATAATATTAAGTTTATTATAATAATCAGCTGTTGTATATCTTTCCTATAAAGCCGATTTACAGTTAGGTTTGGTTTGGATTTTGGTTCGATTTGAAAATTGTGAATTAATCCACTCGGATTTATTTGTTTTATGGGAATGATATTGATATGTTTTATCGTTTCAGTATTGTTATTCTCTATGCCGTGACCCAGGCTATATAACCTTTCACAATGAAGCCGTATTGCTATTCGACTTCAGAACATGGCCAAACTTAAAGTTAACATGTATTTACTGTCAGGCGTTACGAAGTTCGCAAGGTCAGCTAGTCAGTCATAAAAACAAAATTTTTTAATTTATTGCCAAGTCTAGTTTTGTGCGGGTATTTTATAGAGGAAAACGGGTATTATTACGGCTTTTGATAGTTTTTTTCGATTCCAAACCGGTTCCTTCGTAGATCAAATGTAATGAGTAACTTAACTAGATTAAATGTTTATTTGTATTCATTTACACGCATAATATTGTCATAACCTGTCTACTTTAAAGGCCGCAGTATCTGCTTATTTTACCCGCTGCCCGTAAGAGAAATGTCACATTCAAGAAATCGTTTTTAAATCAAATAGTAAATCACTAATAATCACAAAGACGTTATTTTGTATCAGCAATGAGACCTATGTGTGTTCTAGAGAGGAAATCATAATGTTTAGTGATCTATCAGTATATAATTTAAACTTTTCCTATTGAATTATTGGATACAAAGAAAATCAGCATCAAAAATATTATTACTGAGCATTCTGCAAGTTCATTGACATTCTAAACTCATAGATCGATGATGATAATATATTTATGATAACCATATTCTGATTTTGGAGTAGTCCGCAGTGTCTTAATTTAAAATAGAAAACAATCTTTATCGTGTTTGTAAGTTTCACAAAACAGTATTGTTTGTTTAAACTAAAATGATAAAAACTGCCACAGAGTTCAAGGTTAAAATATAAGATTTTGAGAATCATAGGTACTATGTAAGTAAATCCAAGATGGCGGAGATACAGCAAACTAAAGTTATAATATTTTTTTCAAATTAACTGGATTTTCTTATTGTAGATCAAAAATTGAGCTAATTTAAATTTACAACAAACACGTTGGCTGAGATGGAAGTACTGCGCACAGCCGCTTGACCGCCTGGGCTGAACGGCTTATCTCTGCGAGGGCCGATTCACACGTTCTTTCGGCTCAGTGAATGATGTTTTACTTCATATTACAGTCCGAGTCCAATTTGCATTCTTATTTTCACACACATTGTATTTCACGAAGTTTTAATATTTTTTAGTAGATTTCTATGATTGGTTGAATGAAACTTAAAAGGTTTACTTTCGTGCAGTAAGTATGTTAAAATTATTATTTTGGTCATGAAACAATCAAAGTACTGGCCTGACCAAAATTGGTTGAAATTTACCGCTAAGGTAAATGCTATGACTGCAACAATTTGCATATGGATGCAAATTGTTGCAGTCATAGCTAAGTGGGTAGAGTACTGGCCTACCACACAAAAAACCCGGGTTCAATTCCCGGTCATGACACATGAAATTTAAATTCTCAGACTGCCACCGTGCTTCGGAAGGCACGTTAAGCCGTTGGTCCCGGCTACATAAGTAGTCGTTAGGTCACGTTAGAGGCAGTAGTGCGACCTGAAAACTCTAACATTAGACCTTGGCCAGAAGGTTACACGGAACTTTACTTTACTTTATATGCAAATTAGTAAAATTTTGGCTGCGTTATTTTTTCTTAAACGTTTTTAATCAAACCTTTACAGTGTAACAATACAGTACAATGACTTATAACGGTATTTCTAAATTTTTACTTATTTATATTATATTTCTAAAACACCAATGTTAATTTATACCATTCCTGAAGTTCTAAAATCTTCTTTGTCACGTGATATAACTATACATATCGTAAAGTGATAATATTCTATTTTAAGTTTAATATATAATCTCAAGTTTTAAATTTCGCGCCTATTTTTACCCACAATTCCAATTTCAGGCTTGTTTACTTGTGTGACAATTGTTATGGTGATAAAGAAAATTACTAAAATAATGGTTCAGTTACACTCTGAAACTCTTCACTCTTCATATTTATGAAGAATTGTAATATATTTCCTCTATCAAATTTCAAACATAGTTTTTTTTAAATACCACTAAATTGATAAAATTTCTTTCACACACCCTGTCACTACAAAACTTGAAAACGTTTAGAGGGATATCCAACACGACACCACCCCTTTCAAGGTAATAGCCAAATTTGTGTGTGTAGGTTTTATTGTTAGATGTGACCTTAGGCTGCATATTATTTTTCATGAAAAATTGTTGAAAAATGCAGAAGAAATAGATAATTTAGTAAACCCCCTGAGAATAACATTGAGCGTTCGGACAACGTACTTTATTTACCGCAGAAAGTAATTTAAATCTTCTCTGGAACCGGTAGCCGTAAATTGATAATTAAAAATACAAATTTTTGGTTATCTAACCTGGTTTTTGTGGTAATATTCAAATTACTTTCTAAAATGATTGTTTTGATAATAAAAATGGAAAATAATACATTGAAAAGCCCATAACTTTTGAACTATTAATTATACAGGCATGCGGTTGATGACATATTCTTTAGGATCTTTAATAATTATAAACCATAAAGTTTTGATCAAAATCGTAACCGTGGATTCTGATAAATTTGTATTTTCACAATTTCAAGGGTTTTTAAAGGGGGGCGTTAAAATCAAAAATGATTGTCTGGAGATAAGCCCGAGCAGAGTGTACCATTTGAGTGTGAATTTCACAAAAAACGGACGATGAATGTGGTCTTGGGGTCTACAGATATATGGAGTATACAGACAGGCAGACTAAAGTCTGAAAACTACTATTTGGGATTCAGGGAGTCTCAAAACGGGTTATTATCTTTCAACATGAATTTTTAAAAGTTTAGACAACAACAATGTTTTCTATTCTACTATATATAAGGGAAAAAGATAAATAAAAAGTAGATCATTAATAAAATTACACAATTGTAGTTGTAATAAATAATCTAATAATCTTCCTGAATCAGGGTATCTAGATAAAGTATTGTGAACCGATTGAGTTTAGTTAAAACACTCTATAGAGGTTCCACAAAGGATGCAACTGAAAAGGTATTATTAAAAATTCCCTCTATTGTTTTCCATATGAATTTGAGTTACATTCAAGCATAAAGCCCGGTTTTTATCTTTAAAGGCCAATATGTTGTTTAAAGCCTGGATTACTTCAGCGGATTACCATTCATTCGCGACAAGAGCCCGGAGTCTGTTTCAGGACTTTTTAATCACTGATTTATTACGCTAATTCGGCAAAGAGAATCCAAAGGAATGAAAAAATTGTTGAATATTTTTAAAGTTTTTAACCTTATTTTTTTCTTTTTATGTTTCAAAATGGGTTATTATTTTCCTCTTCAATATTATACGTTGCAATAATATTTTGAAATAGTCAGACATAAACTAACGTATTTTGCATGCCTCCGTCAGTCCTCGTTGGATTTATAAAATATGGGAAAGAAAAAGTAAAATTTTAAAACTTTATATTTGGGGACACGGAATACTCGGATGTTCTTTGAGATTACCTTTAATTATTAAGGAAATGTGGAATATATTAATAGAAAATACTATACAACAATATGACTTTAACTGTTCGATGGAAAAGTAAAAATAAGTTTTGGACAAAGTAAAACCTATTATGAATAAAGTATAACGTTTTTTTGTGAGACGATGTAAATAAAGTTAATTGACAGCGTTAAGCTAGTAACGAACAGCAACATAGTTGAATATAATCAACTGAAATCAACCGAATCAATATAAACCGTGCTTCAGGGAGGATAGAAATTATTGTTTCTGTTGACATTGTCAATAAATGAAGCAAACTTAGTGGTAATTTTGACTTATAACCAGAATAATTTGTATACACGGAATCACGAGAAAACTGAATAGTTGAATAACTGAATAACATGGTAAACTATTTTCTCTAATTTGTTTGAACTGTTAAACTATACTTAATATTCCGGATGTCTCACCTACTATATTTTATTAATGAAAGTAAATTAATTTACTCCTACGTAGCTTATGTTGGATAAAAGCTATCATTACTTGAAAAATAATAAAAAATATCTCAACAACTGGATGGTTTGGCATAAGCCAACCGTTGAAAAATTAACAATTTTTGTTAACAAATAATTTTGATAAAGATTAGATTAAAATAATTTAGCGAATCATTGTCTTCTAGATGATCCTAATCATACACAATTTTCAGAACATTTTTTTTCTTATTTACACTACTTTTTGAGGTAGAGATGATATATAAAACTCAAAACAGTTCTTATAATATTCTATTGAAGTTTCGTGATATTGTTTCAAAAAATGTTCACATAGTAGGGCTTTACTTTAGTTTGTTTTTTACTTACCCTCAAAACAAAGAAAAAACTAACAGGTAATTTTAAACAAAATACTATTTTGACTTAAGAACTGCAATTATTGTTATTGGATTTAAAGTTCTGGTGGCTTGCATTTCCGTGATACGTAAAATTCCAGGCCCTTTTTTGTTGTTGAAGAAATATATTATTTGATTCTAAATGTAAATCATGTTGCTACGATTTTCGTAAACTATAAATATGCACTAAAACTAGTTGTATTTACTTTATGATGGACATGTCTAAAGGGGATTTTGACAGTTAATCTAAACAGCTGTTCTCATCCTTATATATTAAAAGTTCAAATAAAAGTTAAAATAGCTCTGGTAGTTAATGTGGAAACCTGTTTCAAACTTCCATCTTACAAATTCCCAACTACCCCCCCCATAGCTAAGACATATCCATGTCAATATAAAAAGTGTTTATGAGTGAGTTTGTAAGTGGCACATAAAGCTAACCAAGCCGTAAGCAGTTGTGTGACATGCATTAGAAGATGGATACCTTCAATAAACCATAGTGGGTTCCTGTATATTTGTTTAGGTTTCGAGAATGAAAGAGAGTTAAGGTTGTAATAGCATAAATTCAGTGTATGTATGACCAAGATATTGTTACCAGGTCAACAGATAAAAGTGACATAACAGTTTTGTAGAAATGCAGGGCGTTCAATATGGTATAAAAACCATCAGGATTTGTAATAATTTATCTAAAACCCTCTACACGTACCTGGCATCACTATATATTTTCTAGAGAGGATTCAACAAGGGTTTCGGATGAGTAACCCTTTTTTGAATCGCACCAAAAATAGAGCGAGAGCTTGTGCAGCCGATAAGCATGTAACGCCTGAAGGTTTTGGAACAGGTTTAGAAACTGTAGTATTTATACAATATACCCATTAAAAGCTAAGTAAGGTATAATACTTAACTTAATTACTTAAGTATAAAGGCTAAGTAAGGTTAATCACTTCGTCTTTAAAAATATATTAACCATAACGTAAAACACTGACGATTCTCTTTTCGTTTTAACAAAATAAAACAAGATATACAGCTTTTAATTTGTATAAACATTCAAATATATGAAATTTTTTTTGGAGCCCTCTTGAAGTGGTGGGAGAGGTTTCTAGTCTACTTAATTATACCTCTTAAGAGTACAAGTATTCATTAATTACAATTGAGTCTAGGCTTGTGGAATTTTGTAGCGTAAACTCAAGGTGGACGTGACCGTTGACTTTATATAATTAGCTGACAATGCCCTTCAATTCAATTCAAGCTTTGAATATCGTTTTGGATGATATTACTTCAGTAAGTCGTGAAATAGTACTTCAGTGTGAAGTATATTTCAGTCAATAACTATTACAACTATTGAGTGCGTTTTGACAGCAAAAATATACAATTGTAATTAAAAACAGTATAACCAACAGGAGTAAATACTTATACACAGAATAAAAATTAGTTAAATTTAAATATAGGTTTTAAAATGAACTTCGTACAAGTCAAATGAATAATCACGAAGAACGTTTTATTGACAATTTCCTGATTGTTTTAAAATAACTCACCCTACGTATATTACGTATCTTGAATTTAATTAAGTGCAAAGAATAACTAAGAGAAAGCAGCAAGCACTGTGTAAATAAGTAGCAAAGTACAATGCAAGCACCAGCTGTTGGTCCCCACGACGGTGGCGCTGCCAAATGCAACTTTGACCTTTTATCAGATCAAGATCTGATGAAAATCCTCTTCCTCTTCAACTTTTTTCCATGCTTGCTTATTTGCCTGTATAAGGGTTTCTTTACCTATTTTAGCATATTTATGATCTACTTTTACCTCATTCAAAAAATGTTATGAATGCTTGTAGTAACCATTTCACCTTTCACCTTTTATTTGAAAACAATTAAACCTTCGCATGATGTTATTAACCTAATCCTTAGTATCAGAATGTAGTTTCGTAATGGAACGGGCAAACCTACAGTGCACTATATCCTGTTGCATGATACAGTTGAGGTAGGAAATCCAATACCAACCCCAATCACTAGGCCACGACGGCCATAAACCTCTGTAATCCTCTGCAAACGCTCTAGATCGTTCGTCTAATTGTCTATCCGTCTTCGCTCAAACGTTCTATTCAGCTCATCAATATCATTTTCACATAATCATTTAGCGCAAAATTCTCTCATTACTACTAAAATGTTAACTTATTAAGGCAATTGATTTTTCATACAGTGAAAAATAAAAAATTCAAAATCAAATTTTATATTGAGTGAAAATAAGGATAGCATTTTTAATACTGATAAATTTAATTGTGGTTGGTCGAGCCCTTGTTCCCAGATGTGAATGTCTGGACCCCTCGGGTGGATATCCGATTTCGTAACCAGTGAACTGGGGGTGCATGTGGAGAGAATGCTAACCGTGGGGGGGCGGTGCTAGGTACGATCCAGCGAGCGTAGTCGCTTGCGGCCATCCGTGGCGGGTGAAGGGATACGCTCCTTTTCCACTCAAGTGATATCTATCTGAGGGCTTAACACAATAGGTCTCAGCCTTCTTGCGAAATCCGCGATGAACTGGGGTTCAATGTTTACATTGAATACCGATACAGCCAAGAATTAGGTGCACTTCGAAGGGGTTCTGGATTTGAATCACATCCGGGAAAGAATAGGTAACTAAACTTTTTCGTTCAGTATCCCCTGAAATTTGTGCAAAAACCGAATCTGGGAAAAGGTGCAATTTCGATTATGCTTGCACCGGGAATTTAATGGTGCTCAAATTGAGCTATACAATGTTTTGAGTTAAACTTCAGCTTCAGATAACTGTAAACAAATTAAATCAGTATTTTTTTATTTGGTATTGAAAAAGACTTAAACATTTTAGAATTATTTTGTGAACACCCTGTATTTTAACTTATACAATCTTATTTCCATTTCAAGGCGCTACACCTTTGTTCGAATCATTAATTGAATCGTGTTGCAGCAGTAGCTCGGCAAATATGAAACAATCAAGAGCAAAATAATCAGCACCGCTGGAGTTAATCAAGTTTTATTTAAACAGGTGGACGAAACAATCAGGTGGCCGGTGAATGTGGTCACTGGCGCGGTCGCTTCCAGTGAAATTGCTCGTGTTGAGCAGGCAGTTATCGAGTTGCACGGATTAAATTAATTTTATAGCTGTTTCATGTTTTTCACAGTGGTTGAAGTTTGGATTCATAGAAATATACTTAAAGGATTTTAACTGCACAGCGATGTTCTTTATGAATTGTTATCACAGTTGTCATTTTGTACTCTATGTAAATGAATATGTTTTATTTTTTAATATTTTTGGTGTATTCTTTTCGATTTCTGGACCAAGATAAACATTAAATATACATTTGGCCGTTACCTAGCAGTTTGCCTAACCTTTTTTTGAGATATATGATGCACTATTAAGAAGCAATTTTTTAATTATAAAATATCTAACCTGAAATCTTAAACAAATAAATACAAAGATGAAATAAATCTCAGGTCAATTATTTAGCACTAATTAAAAATAAGATAATAGCATTATTAAAACTTTTACACGTAAGGATAGTATTTTATACAGTATTATCTTGCAATAGGTTTAGAAACAAATATCAAAGTAAAAATCTGAATATTTTGTTAAAATTTTCACAACTCAAAGTTATTAATTTCTTTTACGAGTACTTATAATTGAGACTCCCATTTTAAAGTCAAACCTTTGTCTAACATTACGCAAAACTGGGTGTTCAAGAGGGTCTTGGGTCAGTTTTTAGCAAAATATACCTTCTCCAAAATGTATAAAATAGTAGGTATAGAACTTTCACCACAGTGAGGCTCTCGCTTTCACGGAGAACTGTTACAAAAAGACGTTGTTTAACGTTTCAGAAAGACGTTGTTTAGTGTTAACGTTGTTTAGTGTTACAGGAAGACGTTATTTAGCGTCACAGAAAGAGGTTATTTAGCGTTATAGAAAGACGTTGCTAAGCGTTGAAAAAATATGAAAGACTTTTAAGGACGTAACATTTGTACCAAACTACATTGATATAAAATTCAAAAATTAAAATATAGTTTAACGTATAAAAAATTTCAAACTAAACATTCATAGTAAATATTTGGTATCACTGCTTGAACACTGTCAGATTTTTCATTAGAATCCTAAAAGACAGAAATGGATCAATGACTAAATAACCGATTAAACACAGCGACAGTTCTGACAGCTTTTTAAATGTTCTGGTTTGGAATCTGGACAGAAAGATTGACAGCCAACTGGGCTTGGACTAATGAAAAAGTCACTAAGCTTCAAAACGGTTTTTATGTCTGATGTCTATGAGTTGATTTTATTTATTGTAAAATTGTTTTTGTTTATAAAACCGGAGGATCGGCATCCTAAAAATTTATTTTGCTTTTTTGTTAACCGTTAAAACCGTATAAAACATATCGCTTGGTAAAATACTTATTGTAGATATGCTATTGTTTTATACGGATTGTTTTGAAAGGAGAACTATTAAATATACATATAGTAGCTATGCCAAATTATTGATAGAAATAATTATACGAATAGTTCCATTGTTATACATCCTGTTAGCACAATTACATTGCTTTGTGTACAAATTGTAGATAAATTAACAAGAAATCCTTTCCCTAACTGCGTGTCTTTGGCCTAAGACAGTGACATATTGCAGATTTATTTTGTCAAATATTTTTAGAGCTCTCAAACTGGTGAACACGATACGTAGTTTTTTGAAACTTTAATATCAATCTTACGAGGGCAGTAAAAATGTTTATATCGCTTATGTAAAATGGTGTGTTATGACTTGGTTTAAAACTTATAATAATGTACTGTATTCTGAAAATCTAAATTTTTTCGTAGTGGCAGAACTTAATCATTCTTCATATTTTTTTTAAAAGCAAATTTACCCAACTTCCGTAGTATTTTAAATATCTTGACTGAATTTGATACACAAATTTATCAAGTGAAATTCTAGTACTAAATGTTGAAAATCTATTTTTATATGCCTTATGCAACTTACTTCTTCCCCGTGTTATTCTTAAAGAGGATAGATACATTTGTATACTTTCTTATATGGATGAATCTATTATAAAGAACTAGAAACAGAGCCCGTTGTGGTTAAATACAACGGTCTCTAGAAAAAGGGTACCCCAATGTATTTCTTACGGAAAACATTTTTTTTACTTTTTCACCATACGTAAAAAACATCAAAATTTTATATTTTTTTGGCAAATCTACAGGATGAAAGCTTTCTAATGATATATTAATCAATGAAATTGGTCCAGTGCAACCCTAGATTTAGTTGTACAAATGTTAACAAAAAAATTTCAGAATCAGTATTTCCTCAACGCAAAGAAATTTGTTGAATCTTTGGTTTTTTGTACATAACTTTTAAACGGTGAGGAAATCGACCAAAATGGATGGTGATTTTCTGAAAGAGAATTAAATTTCCAACAAATTACTATTATGCATTCCTTGAGAAACCTCAAAAAGGCTGCCAAACATTGCCTTCAAATAATAAATTCGTAAAACCCCATTTTCAATGTATTTCTTATGGAAAAAATGTTTTTTAACTTTTTCACCATAAATACTAAAAAACATCAAACTTTCATATTTTTTGGCAAATCTACAGGATGAAAGCTTTCTAATGGCATATTAATCAATGAAATTGGTCCAGTGGAACTCTAAATTTAGTTGTACAAAGATTTTTAAGACTGAATTATTATAAGAATAGATAGTATTACTCATCACAAATAATTCCTAAAGCGACAGAAATCTACTGAGTATGCAGGTCTACTGCTGCTAGAGTATTTTTTTATCTAAATCATATTTTCCCAAAATCGTACAGGAAGTAAATTTAAGTCCACGTGTTATTCATAGCTTAAGATAGTTTTAAGATTTATACATTTTCAACAATTTGAAGTAACTACGAAAATACATACACCAACAAAACACCTCCATTACACATTCATTGAATGTGAATTGACTAAAGTGGTGTCCAGTTGAGTCCCTTACATTTACTGTCACCTATACGAATACTGTACTCCAATATAGAGTGGCGTGTCAGCACTAGGCTAAGAATTGAATAACTCATACCCAGTGGAATACGAGGTACTTTAAAATATTACCAAGTCCATCCGCTGCCATAAAACTCCTCAGTACGTCTATTATCTGTAGATTGTAACTTTTTTGATGTTATTTTATTTCATCTACCTTTTCTTGTAACAAACAGCTTATTGTATAAACCACTAAGCAGTTTTGTGTAAGAGCTTCTGAGCCTGGTATTTGCATTTACATTTCACAAAAGTCTCAGATAATTAAATTAAAAATACACAATAAAGAGTTTTAACGAACGATAAAAAATAAACGGTAATAGTGAAAGGACACATACATATTTTATCCCTTTGAAAGGAAACGTTAAAACATTAATATTTTCGAGTGGATACCAAACAGCCCCCTCGTGATGATACCTCACTCTTTTTATCGGGTTTTTATTAAGTGATTTCAGCGCTGTATTGTTTGTATACTTTCATGAAATTTGTTTTATAAACAGAATTAGATACGTTAAGAATCCCAAGAAAAAAACGTTGGACGCTCTTAGACAACTTTCTGTGTTACCACGGACAGTAAAATTAATATTCCTGCAAAATAGTTTCCTGCAACAGTAATCGTATAAGATTGTTTTAATGTTGACTGGATTTTTTTTATTTCTTGTTCAATCAGAAAATTATAAGATAAATGTTTGTTTAAAATTATAAAATAAAAAAGCTCATAAAGCTCATACGCGCCGTGTCTTATTAATTAGGGACCTTAATCCCTCGTAAAAACCACGAAGTTCACTCTAAAATCTTATTAGGAAATTTTTGGCAAATATAATACTCTCTCTATACACCCTGTTTAGAGAAAGAAAGTGAAAATATTATATGTATGTATGTACTGGAATGTTTGTACTTTGTTTTCTACTATATATTTATAATCATACCTTAATTATAAAGTATGTATTAGCTAAAGCTAATAGTTTGTTTTTATTCTTTACAAAGTTATAGTTTCAAAGACACGTTTTCTGAATTCTTGTATAAAAACATAATAATAAAAAATCACCACATAGTGGAAGTAAATAAGGACAAGTGTGATATTTTGACGACCATTATGTTAAAATATCCAAGCAACAGATGTTGATGATTCTTTATTTTCATTTTAGTGACTCAAGAGCGAGACAGCGTCCTCTGTTGGTTGTTTCACTTGTAAAATGTTTTCATCCGAGCACAACCTTCACTCCCTAGTGTAATAATCGCATCTACCTTGCCCCCCTCCCCCCACAGCTTACGGTAAACATCCTCCGTGCTCGAAAATATTTGTTTACGCCATTTTAAAATTTTAATTGAAGATATTGTTCCATTGTCATCTTTAATGTGAAAAAATGTTGTTTTGTCTGTACTTTATGCCATTATAAAACCTATATTTGGAGAAATATTATGTACCGTCACAGTACCTCAGGGGTAACGCTCTGGTTCAGTGAATCAAATGTTGATGGATCGAACTGGCGACAGGTGACCTGTCAGATCATGAGTGGTTTGCTAAACACTGGTTAGCCCATGTGACTCGTGTCGCTACCAAACCTCGATGTCTTAGATTCACTGCACAGGCTCCACTTAGCAGTTGAGGATTTACGACCAAAAAAATAATTATTTCTTCGTTTAATTCCTCAGTCCAAAGGAGTGTTATCTCAATTTCTGCCAGTCTGTAACACTAAACAAAGAGTAATTCTTCTCAGTGAAAACCAATACACCAACTATGATGAAACTTGTTTTCATACCATTAATTTGAATCAGATTTTTGTATACTTTAAACCCTATCAAAATTAAGTAACCAGCTGTCTGAAACCCAGGTTTGAGAGATGCTAGACACATATATTTTATGTTATGTTAAATACTAGATGACCAGACAGACGTTGTCCTGTCTTTATTTATTAATGTGAGGGCATATATAAAGCTATGAACCAAGTACAATTTGTAAATCCGTGGCAGAATAAAAATCAAAATATAAAAAAATAAACACATGTTTTTTAGCTCATCCAAATCGTAGTATTAGTTACATTGATCGAACCAAATGGCATTGGAAGTTTTCAAATATCAGGTGCTGCCATCTAGCGGGTAAATTGTTATTGATTTCGGTAAGACTACAGGAGAACATTGTTCCTCAAATGCTTATATTTTATATTTTTTTATGTAATTGATATTTAATCATGATAGTTTTTTCTAATTGTAAAGTATCTCTTTTGAAACTTACAGTTTATTCCACCATGCATTAGCATTTTCCACCAATGTTAATTTAAAGCGGTTTTTTATCTTTAAAGTCAAATTACTAAATATCGGTAGGGTGGATTAAACGTTTTTTCATTCAAACCTTCCCCTGCTATTAAGGAACACAACAAAAAAAGAATCGTCCAATTTGGTTTACTCGTTCATGAGTTATGGAGTCACATAAAAAAAGGGATAGTGATTTATTTATATAGATATATTCGACAAAGTAATTAAGAAAAAATTAATATCACATTAAATCAATATTATTATTTTTACATTGGCCATTGATTTTAATCCTGTTTTGAAACTATACTTTGTTAAAGATTCAACGTATAACACATTACTATTAATTAGTTTATCTAATTTTAATTGAAATTACTAATTAATCGGGCTGAGATTTTATCCATTGTATTTATTTGCTTATGCTTTCAGTTTTATTTGTTGTCATTATAAGTTAATAGGCCTAAGTACTTTGCTTGCTAACAATGAATCACACAACCCGTACAAAACACATGGTTATTATGAATCTATTAATTGCCTCTAATATTTATACGTTTAGCCTGTAGAAAAAACTTTATTAGTTACTTTTAACTCCAATTTAATATTTTTAGAAGTTATAATTACGACTAAAAATTCCTGAGAGTTGTTAACCAACTTTTCTCCCTACAGTCAAGGGGGCACAAGACCACCATTGGTTATATGAAAATCGCTAATTTCTTCTCACTTGACATGCTTTACAAAAACTTGCATAAATAGGTTGTCATTTTTTACTTAGAGGAGTATTTCTAGGAATTCTCATTACTACTTACTTTTAGTTTGATTATTCTTTCATAAAAACGGATAAAAAATCCATGTGAGAGAAAATAATCATAAATATTTTATATATAATTATAGGCTAAATTAAATTATTCATCCAATAACCAATTTTTTTTATGTAACATATCTAGTGGGCTATGTTTTAAGAATAGATTATGTAATAATCAACGTCAGGTAAATTAAGTGAATTATCGTTGTAGTACGGTATGTCAACTAATTAACAGTATCATTAAATATTGGTTGTAATAAAACCAGGTTTGTTCTTAGGTGAGGAAACATTTAACGTTTATAATCAGAATTGGTTTTTAAGGTGGAGATTAGTATTAAAGTTTTAGCTTTGGACTGACTTATATTAAAAATATAAATAAAATTTTTGAATTAAATTAAAATAATGAGTAGGCCTAACTATGTCCAAAACAAAACTCTCTTCCCAAGTCCAAATGCAAAGTTCCCCAAGGATTGACAATTTTCCCAGATATTTTTACGTTAAAATTAAACTATCTTAAGTATACACTATTTAAAAATATATATGAAATATTTTCTCCTGAAACCTCATTACTTTATATTGATTCATCAAGAAACATTAAGTAAGTATAGAAATGAAAGCTTTTTATTTTACATTATACTGAATTTTGGAAACACTAATCAATGTTAATACGATACACTTGTTGGATCAAGGTGGTTTTTGCAAACATTCACCAAATGCTATGTTTTAAAGTATTCACATTCTTGAGACACGGTTCATCAAGTAATGAAAAATAGTGATTATGTAAATTTAAATCCCGAATTCATAATGTTTTAGACTGAAAGTAGTCTTGAATGTTATTTGCAGTTTATTTTTGTTTTATAAATAAGAAAGGTTGGTACAGAATACAATGATCATGGATAGACTTATAAAGCTTTTTTTACATAAAACTTACAAGGAGATAATATTATTACTTAACTTAGAAGTTCATGATTTTTAAAATTATTACTGCTTATGTTTTATCTTGAGAAAATATCTTAAATTATTCTTACAATTTTATTTATTTCAATACGACTGTATAACAATATTTTGTACTTTCAAGCAATAAAACTTTTTCCATATATACATTGTCTATATCCTTTAATCGAGGAATTAACACAATAAACTGTTAACATCAAGTTGTTTGCGAAGTTTTCAAACGTTTCCCAAAATCATTTTACTCATTGACGACAGCGATACATTTGATGTAACCAGTAAGAATTAAAAATGTGATAATAACCAAATATGACATTATAACATGTACAAATTGATTAATTATATCTTGTGTTTTACCTCTGCACCTCAAATTCTCACCTTTCCAACTTTTCGAAGTAACACCGGTTCCCATGTGCCCTGCTGTCTTTTGCTCTCTAAATCTTTATTTTTTTACTTTAATTTTAACGGACATGGTATTAAGGTATAGTCAAACAACCACTTGGTCAACTTTGAATAAAAACGCCTCATTAATTTATAAATTAAAAATATAACTACTGCACTATTCATTATATGATTTGATTCAATTTTTCCTAGTAACTAATTGATCAATTTACACAATAGTTTAATATCAATTTAATTCAATGAGCACCGTAAAAATAGATTATAAATAGTATAAACTTTTAAATAAAAATAGTATTTTCTTCCTAAGTAACCTAAGTAAACAAATAGCTAAATGGATAAAAAGGCAAGGCAGACTGGCAGTAAACATATAAAAAGAGCTTCGAAATTCGAACATAACAGTTCCATGCATACGAATACAAACATGTTCTGGACGAAAATACACAAATAGGAACACTCCATAGATGTTGATAGAGATTAGATTAGATTAAATTTTAAGAATACAACAAGGTAGGTATTTTAAGCCGAGTATAAATGAGGATTGATCTATGAGTTTAAGATATGATTGTGATGCAATCTTGTAATCTTGTTTAACTGACTAAGGCTAACATATTTCCTTAACATGTTTTAATTAGCCCAACATTTAATGGCTTCTAAGGTATTAACGTGGAGTCCGGTCACTGTCTAAAATACGAACTGGTCTAATTATGAGGATGGTTTTGCGGATTAACGTAGTATTCAATATTGCAGACAACCAAACAGTAGAACACTACACCCACCGATCATCACTCACAACTATCCACAATTCTGCAAGTAGCTGCATTACAGGAGTCCCCAACAAATTTTTTGTCAAAAAAGAGAAAAATTAGATAGACTGAAACACCAAAATACAGATAAGTCAAGAGTTGAAACTATTATGAATATGAAAAAAACAAGGCAAATTTAAACACTTTTGTTTTATCCACCAGAAAATTAATGATAAAATGATTATGTCTCAGCTAATAAAGAGTTACGCTAAACTTAATATATACACTATGTTATACATTTAAACAGTTATAATAATTTATAATAACACAACAATAAAATATTATTTAATAAAACAATACAATTATTTATCATCTCTGGCCAGTGTTGAAAATGGTAAGACAGAAGACAATAGTTATCATGAGTTGGGAAGCTAAGCAACACTTTCGTATGTACGAATGTATAAGAGGAAATGGAGATCCTTTACCGGAAAGGTGATTGGCCTCAACAGCTCACTTCCGTTTCCGGTTTAACACCTTTGTGAGTTTCACTTGACTCATTGCGCTGTTGATTCACAGCAATTTTGGTTTTGGAGAATACAAACATGTTCTGGACGAAAATACACAAATAGGAACACTCCATAGATGTTGATAGAGATTAGATTAGATTATTTAAGAAGTGACCCAACCACAAGGTAGGTATTTTAAGCCGAGTATAAATGAGGATTGATCTATGAGTTTAAGATATGATTGTGATGCAATCTTGTAATCTTGTTACTGACTAAGGCTAACATTTTCCTTAGACAGGACTTTTTAATAATAGCCCAACATTCAATGGCTACAGTTTAACGTGGAGTCCGGTCCACTGCCTCTGAAATACGAACTGGTTAAATTATGAGGATGGTTTTGCGGATTAACGTAGTATTCAATATTGCAGACAACCAAACAGTAGAACACTACACCCACCGATCTTCACTCACTACTATCCACAATTTGTGACATCCAAGTAGTTGCATTACAGGACGACGCCACCGCCCCAGCCTTTTTGTCACAAAAGAGAAAAACCTAGATAGACTGAAGATCAGAAAATACAGATAAGTCAAAGAATGAAACTATTATGGGAATATGAAAAGAACAAGGCAAATTTGGGAACTACTTTACGTTTTCCACCAGAAATTAATGATAATATTGAGTTTATGTCTCAGCTAAATAAAAGAGTTACGCTAAACTCTAATATATTTCACCCATTCTACCTGTGTTCTACATTTAAACAGTTATTAAATAATAATATAATAACACAACAATAATAAATTATTAATAAAACAATACAATTATTTATCATCTCCTTTGCCAGTGTGAAAATGGTAGAGGACAGGAGACAATAGTTATCATGAGTTGGGACAGCGGTAGCAACACTTTCGTATGTACGATGTATAAGAGGAAATGGAGATCTCTTACCGGAAAGGTGAATTGGCCTCAACAGCTCACTTCCGTTTCCGGTTTAACACCTTTGTGAGTTTCTCTTGACTCATTGCGCTGTTGATTCACAGCAATTGTGTTTTGGATTTTAGAAGTTTCACACAGTTTATTTATATGTTTAAATTACTGTTTTAACAACTAAATTACTTATTTATTCAATTTACTAATATACTTCATGTACTTAATTATTTTAGTTCCCGTTTCAATTTTGTTAAAATTAGTTTTATAAAACCTATTTTTAACCCATTTAAATACATTAATTATTATTTCAAAATAATGAAGAAATATTTTTTAACTACAATGAAAATCATTTTTAATTTACATTGCATTTTTTACAAAAAACTTAATACATATAATTTATAGAGTAATTAAAGAAAAACATGTCAATAATAGGACAAATGGTAAAAGGAATATTTACCCAAAAATAGTCAAATATTTAAGGATCTAAATCTGCATCCTTCAAAAAGTAGGCTAATGAATAGTTGGCCTTTTTATTTTGAACATTTTTCTTCTAAGATGACACTATAAAAATAATACGTAATAAAAATAAAAGATATAAAATTCTGTATTGGTGATGACTGATTTTTGTTATTTAGATTTTTACTACGGACATCCTCCATCAAGATCACAAGCAAAACAAAGTTTCACGACGTTTCGGTATCCAGAATCCGATCTCGTCCTCAGGCGTGTCAGCACCCAAAACACAACATGACTTGAACCTGATCCGGACTAAGCTGGATAAAGCTGGAAACAAAAAAAGCAGTCAAAAAACTTACAAATAACCGGATCCCCATGTTTTGCTTGGAATCGTGATGGAGTATGTCCGTAGTAAAATCTAAATAGCACATGCATTTCATCATGAGTAATTATTTATAAAATTTTACCAGGTGAATAACTATGTTAATAAAGATATTCTATCAAAATACAATTTTCTCCTGAAAAGCAAATATTTTATAAACAAATACATAAGTATGTCTACCGTCTAGACATAGTTAGTTAGCCAACAAGAACCTCAAAGCTGTGTTCTGTTACCCGGGTTGATATCACTATGTCAAAGATGATGGATGTGTCAAAACAATCTCCTTCAGAGAGGGGTGGGAAATTAACAGAGTACATTAAACTCCCCTCCGTCTGCAACCCTTGCATGATAGAGACACAGTCAGTAACTTAGTCCTTAGAAACTGAGCAAAACTGTTGTATATTCTTCCTGGTTGCTATTTATCTAAACTGTCTCTTATTTACTAGTTTTTTCAGTATAGGAATTATTTAAAATAGAATATTTTATGTATTCTTTATTCTGGGAGGAAGGGGGGTTCACGTTGGTTCTCGAGCACTTTCATCGAATAAGAACAGACTATCAACCTGGATATTTTTTAAATAATAAAGTAGTATAAATAAATCACATAAAAGTTTAAAAACTGTCACAAAATAATACTTTACACAATCATTTGTGAGTTCAAAATATTGTTATCAAAATATTTATTCTATTTTTTTATTTGTATTTTATTGTTTAAAATATTCTAGAACTATATTTGTGATTTTTATTTTTTACACAGAATACAGTCATATTGTCATGTTTTTACCACAGTATTTATATTTTTAGGCTATAGTATTCGTTTAAAAAATTTTCAACTACTGTATACATTTCATTCAAACATACATATATCTTGTACATGTTTTGACAACTTAAAACATTTTTGTTTCTAGCTTTTTATCGGTTTTTAGCCCTGATTATGTACTAATCTGGTCATATTCTACGACCCAGCTCATCTGAGAATGAAATCAGATTCTAGGTCCTGAAATGACGTGAATTTTGTTTTACTATTCGTGATAGGAAGATATTTGCAATAGCAATGTAAATAATATGCTTTTTAATCTTATTTTAAATTTTCTATCATAAATTACACTTTTAAAAGTGATGTATGCGTAAAATATGTACCTTTTGTAAACAAAATGTGTAATTTATAGTAAGATTTTCACAATTGAAATATTCACTGAAAGGACTTTTAAGCGTAGAGCATTCAATAACTGAAGTTTATCGTGCACATGACATCAAAGGTCTATAAAAGAATGATTCCCCTTGCTAGGCGCGGTTACATATCACCCGGCCCGCCCAACCGAGCCGCCCATCTCGGAGTGGCTGAGACCCCCCCCACTCAAACATCAACCTCTCGCCCGCCACCAGAATGCGCTCACGGCCACCCCTCGCTCAACATAATACAACTCCAGGTACAGATTGTGTTACAATACACTTCCCTACAACCGTACATATTACCCTAACGTGCCTCTCCCATCTAACACAACTTGACAGTCTACATGCTATGGCTTTTCTACCTGTTCAGTAACTAGATTTAGTTATTGTCACGTACTAAATAATTTTGTACAGAAGTCAAGCAACGTTTATTTTTGTAAACTTTTATTCAATTGCTAAAAACTGATGCATAAATGTTTACCAGTGAAAAGTGATTTCCTTTCTTCGCGTACCAAATGTTTCTAAGAGTCATGAATAATATATAAAGTAAACAAAAAATATTTGATATACCAATTTATTCAGAAAAGTATGCAGGAAAATAAAATATGACAAATTTGATACATACCTTTGGTTGGAGTAGTTATAATCCAGTAATTAATGACCATCGTAATTTACGACGGTCATTATGACAAGATTATTGACAGGTATTTACGACGGTCATTATGACAAGATTATTGACAGGTATTTACGACGGTCATTATGACAAGATTATTGACAGGTATTTACGACATAATTTACGACGGTCGTTATGACAAGATTATTGACAGGTATTTACGTCATTATTTACGACGGTCATTACGATAAGATTATTGACAGGTATTTACGACGGTCATTATGACAATATTATTGACAGGTATTTACGACATAATTTACGACGGTCGTTATGACAAGATTATTGACAGGTATTTACGATATAATTTACAGCGGTCATTATGAAAATATTATTGACAGGTATTTACGACATAATTTACGACGGTCATTATGACAAGATGTTTAACAGGTATTTAC
The DNA here is from genome assembly GCA_023375725.1 of Nephotettix cincticeps. Lineage (NCBI taxonomy): Eukaryota > Metazoa > Arthropoda > Insecta > Hemiptera > Cicadellidae > Nephotettix > Nephotettix cincticeps. The sequence continues at coordinate 133,444,211 of CM041786.1, read as the reverse complement.
AACATAATTTACGACGGTCATTATGACAAGATCTTTGACAGGTATTTTACGCCGTAGTTCATGTCGGTCGTCAGGTCTTCTCTGTTAGTATTCAAGGCGTTTTTTAACTGTGCCTCCATTAGGATCCTGTAAATTAAAAATCCGATAGTAAACTTAAAATGAGAAGCATTCTCTTGTTTGTCAGATGTATAAACATATTTCATTCAAACTTGCTTGTATAAGTAGCCGCCATCTTCCCATTTGGCGGTCAATTTAATGTTTTATATAGAAACTGTTATATATTATGGTGTTTTTGGACGGTAATTATAATTTTAAGATTTTTATACTTAAATAACTTTTGATGTACCCAACCTTTAACTTACTGTACTACAGAGAGTTTAAGTCAACTACAGGTTTTGATTTATTCAAAACCTTAGGGATATTTAATGATATGCATCTGACAGTCGACCTTAAATGGGAAATAGTAGATATAGCTTTTCAGACCTTTATTGTACTTAAGTAATTTTATATACACAACTATTTACGAGCCATAGGTAGACCATGATATTATAAATATTTTGTTAACTTAGTTTCTGTGTAGCTCTTAAACGGTTGGGTGATGAGGAAGCGCACTGAGTTTTGTCACTCTAAAATATTTGTACATTTCTATGATTAATTATATATTTACCTTTCATGTCTCTGCAATATTTTTTTCGTAATATAAATTATCACAGATGTTGCAATAGCTTTTTAGGGATATGCGATGATAAAGTACATACTTATGGTAAATAATTATTGGTAGAGGAATTTCACGGTGTCTTAGAAGTCTTGCCTTTTGAAAATCATTTTCAAAGAAAGGAAATCTAGTAAATAAGATTCGGATTTGAAAAAGCTGTTTATTCTGCTTAAATGAGTTAGGTACACCTAGGCATGATAAAACTATGTAGTACAATAATCATTAAATTAATAAATAATCTTTAAATTAATTGTAACTTAAGTTTGTACATTTATTTAGAATAATACATCTACAACTATTAAAATGTAGACGTACATAAATCGTACATTGAAATGTAAACGTACATAATGGTGATCGAAAACATAAAAATGTTTTCATCATTACGACCTCAAAGAAATTTATAATAGGATATGTTACATCATTAGAGGGATATGATACATAAGCTTGGTTAAAATCTAAATATAAACTACAAACAAAACTATTAAAAATACATTACCATTCGAACAAATTATGAAACGAAATTTGTGTCTAGATTGACAGAGATCGTACAATTTGGAACTGTAGTGGTTTTTTATTTAACTAAAACCCTACTGAAAAAGAATGTCAGTATAAAAATGTTTTGAAATGTCCATTAGTAAATATGGGTCAATATATACATTATATAGGTATAATTCTGGTTTATACCTTTTCTAATTACAGCATATAGTTTACACAGAATACTTTTGCTAAAATTAGCCCTATTTTGCTTGTTATTTCTTTGGTATAGTTAGTTATTCATCTTTCGTATACATTTCATTAGATAGTAAAGCTTATTATATCCATTATAATTCTTATATTAAAAGAACAAGTTAAGGAAATGAATATCCTTAAAATATTGGGCAACGTGGTTTCATCTCCTGATAAAGAATACATGAGTATCTCATATCATGCAGCTAAAATATCAAGTTCCTGCCAGTCCTTTGTACGTTTAAATATCAGAAAAGGAAAAAGAATATTTTCAGTTTTAGTTAGAACCACAATTATTGAAAAAATTCAATTTATATTTAACAAGTTGTATAAACGAGCAACATTGTGCTAGTAGTTCACTAGTTCATTAAAGCTCATTAAATTTATATTGTATTATATAACATAATATGTATTTTTAATTAATTTGCTATTTTTGTAAATTTCCCTTGGGTTAAATTTAATGATATTAGGGCAATCACTTAAAATTCATTTTTGAGAAGCTTTATTTGTAACCCAGAATATATAAGCTAAGTATTCATTTTTAAACCTTTAGGGTTGCTTAGCATCTATAATTCATATTTTAAATACGGTATAGAAAGCGATAGACATTTACATAAACAACATATGATATAATGTACAATATTTACACAGTTCTGTACAAATTTTATATTTTTATTGTTTTTATTTTTACTAAAAACTTCACAAACATCAATTAACAATAGTGATATGTTTAGATTGACAATATTTGGCACGTAACAGAAGGGTTTATTGTTAGATAGATTATTTTAACATAAAAGAGACTAAATACATTACATATTATTTGAATTGTGTTCAAAGCCAGTTTAGAGCGAAGTGAAAAGAGCTTATTTTAAATTAATCATATTATACATAGCATACAGTTCACAATTAACTTCGTAAAAAGTAGTAAACCAAATGTTGTATGGAAAACCTTTAACTTTGTATAACATTTTTATAAAATTGAAATAAGTTTTAACGTGTTCAGTCTGAAGATACACATATTGAGAACGTTTTTGATAATAATTCGAACTTATTATAGGAAAAAATAAAGGTAACCCAAATTTAAATTGTTACAGATGTATACGATACTTTACAACTATTATTAGTGAATATATTATTTAAACTAGTAAACAGCATAATTTTTAACTGAAAACTATGCTGTACTCAAATCAACTGATTTGAGTACTAGTTTTATAAATAAGAGATGGAGGGGGATTAGAGAGAAACGTCTTAAGATAATGAGACGTTATTGAAATTATTGACGTTATTGAGATGTTATTTCATTGGTTACAAAATTAATTGCGCAATTTCAATGCGTTTGTAATGACGGACCCAGCTTCTGGCGAGGTACTTAGATAGTACCTAGGCAGTAAAGCATAGTTTAATATTCCATGTCAAATCAAAATTATAATTCGTTTTGGTCCTCTTAAAGAAAAAAAACTAATATTTTGTAATTATTCTTTAAGCAGTTATTCTTGGTCTTTGAGACAATCAAGTTTGGTAGTTCACTGTATTCGGAATTATATTTTGGGAAAATCAGGCTGAACACCACAATAACTTAACTATTTTCATTAATTAAGCGTCTGATTTCGTGAATCAATCGATTAACGAAGTTTTATTATTTATTAAAGCAATACTGTCACTGAGAGGACATCGAAGGCCATAAATTAGAACATTACTGAAGCTAACATTTCTTATTATCGGGCCAAGAATACTGGACGTACAAATATCAGCGTATTTACATCAACTATGAAAAATATATCATCGAGCAAATATGGCCTTATGCATTAATTAGCGTTAACCTATTAGGATTATAATTGCAGGAGGAAGACCGCGAAGAGGATGGCAAGCGAGCGAGACAGACCTGCGGCACAGCTGCTGCTTTCTGGAACAAGGATAACAAAGGGGTTAGTACTCCTTAGGTTTCAGGATATATCAGGAGCATTGCTGATCTCTAGGTCCTGTGCTCTCATACGATCTCTGCTGCTGTATGTATCACCCAGCCTGAGTCTTAAAATCCCCTTTGACCCAATAACTTAGTGTTTTTTTACTTTTCATATTGGAGGTGAACTATCAGTAAATTTGAAACACTAGTCCTTGTTTATTACTTACCTTAGGACGTGCATCCTTAAAATAAACAAGTAGGCTATCACTCTCAATGGGCGCACTTGCCTACAGCTGTTGTACTAAAGAGTTGTTTAAGGGATATGGTGAAACCTCCGATAGAGAGTAACTATAAATCAGATACCACACCTACGTTGGTTTGTTAGTTAGTTAGTTATTAGTGAAATAGCGACCTACCCTGTACCTATCTGAGTAATGAGATGATTTAATGAGAATAGGTGTAAGATAATTTTGTGGCACGATCTTATAGTCTTGTTACTGACTGAGGCTGCCATGTTCCTTGGACAGGACTGTTAATTAAGAGTCTGCATCAGTGGTAGCCATCTTGAATTATAGTCCCGTAAGAGCAATGTTAAATTCTGGCGGAACATACCTTTACTTTGGCGTCTGTAGTGGCGTTAATTATCAAAGTATCAATGTAAAACTTTGGAAGTACATTGATGAGATGTGGCTAAAGGGCATGGCCTTTTAATATGTTCAAAAATTTAACTTGATATACGAGTTATCAAGTACACAAGAAAACTCGTAATTTGATATTAAAACAAAAATCCAGGAATATTTTACAAAATAAATCATTATTATTTTTTTATTGCGAGCGAAAATAAGAAGTTCTGTAAGGTGGTGCCCTGGAGGACTGTAATACCTTTAATTTGACACCTCTTCCGTTAATTTATGACAATAGGTCAAGGAGATGCGCCAGAATTTAACATTGCTCTTACGGGACTAAAATCCAATATGGCTACCACTGATGCAGACTCTTAATAGCTCAACTGTCAATAGCATATCTATGATTCCTACAGTTTGATATGGAGTCCGAACCACTACCTCTGAATTTCAAACTGGTTAATTATAGGAACGGTTTTTGCAGATTAACGTAGTATTCAATAGTGCGGACGTTAATCCACACTACACTACCAGTGGTCGTACTAAATTTAACCAGGATGAACCAGGGAACTTGTCTGCAAACCTTGAGAGAATTGTATATTTCTTCAATGTAAAACTATTCAAAATCTGGAACTGGAAGTGACCAGTTAATAGGGAGAGATTTTTTAATCAACATATTTTAAAAATGTTCCCCGGAAAACAGAACTGGCTAGGTGGCTGAGTGGTTATTGTGCCCTCCTTGAAAACTGAACGTAGCTGGATCGAACCCCGTTGGGTTGAATCTGGACCTAGTTCCTATTTTATCAACGGCCTAATTAATTGAAAGTTCTTCCTAACAAAACTTTAACGGTAGATAGTAACAAGAGTGGGTTTGGACGGTTCTCCATCAAACGTAAAAAACGCGTACGGTATAGAAAAACACACAAAATAGAATCTCGTTTCTTACCATCGTCCGTCTGCACAAGGAAGGGGGAGCTCATGGATCCCCGGCTCCACTCGGAGGGGAAGGTGGGCGCCGCGGTGCTGGTCACCCAGTACACCGGCCTCTCTGCGAAACAAAATAAAACATTTCAAACATTAATACCCCTAAAAATATACTTTGAGAGGATTTCCATCTACAGTTTACCCGGATCCGAATCATTGAGATAATTCAAGATTCGAACTTATCCAGATCAGGTTAAAAAATGTAATAACTGTTAAAATACGAGTTTCATCTCGAAAAATCTTCAAATTTTTAGACGCAATCGCGTTTATTAAAGTAAGCGGGAAGTGTCAGTGACAATGATTGTGTAATATTTACACGAGCACCAGTATGTTGAGGGTTATAGCTAAGTGGAGCACTACTGACAGGAGAACTGTGGCTGCTAGACTGGCTAAATTTAATTAAAAAAAATATAAGAAAAAGAAAACAATTGATCTTTAAACACTTTTTTACTGAATGAACTGTTCCTAGATTCAGGATTTAAACAACAAATAATATAAAATAAAATATGGTTTTCTATTGAACTGTAGTAGTATTTGAAAGTTCTGCTTGTTTTTTCTAGACCTTATTACAATTTTTACTTTTAATAAAATTAAATAAACTTTTTAACTCTTAACGTGTTAAAGTCCACGCACGCGATATTTTGTGGTTACTTTTATGTATAAAAGTTTGCAGTTTGCATCGCTAATATTGCAGGCGTCGTCCAAGATCGTTGTCTATGCGACGTGGATCTGTCTAATGTTTAGCTGATTCGAACTCAACCACTTTAATCCATATAAATTTGACTTCACTGTATTTATTATTTTACTTCCCCATTATACTACATATTTTTGTGTGTGACTAATAAACAAGTTTTGAAGTAAGGCAGCTCGAGATGAGGAATGCAGATAATAACTAATTATTGGCGAAACCAAGGATCCGAAAAGAACATTCAGAAACATCGCTGTTTCGAGGTTAGAGATAAGAAGTTTTCCTTCTGGGCCAAGGACTAACCGTATATTATAAAATAGTAATTTAAAAATACATGGTATTCTAAGAAATACCATGTTGACAATAAACTACCAGATTCAATATAACAGAAACAAACCTTGTCTTTTTGGACTGCTGGACAACACAATCTTTGGGGGAATGGATGGTCTAGGAATCTCTGAAAAATATCAATAAATCATTCCAACAACAATAATAATTATATGTATATTGACAATGAACTACACTTAAGTTTTACAATACATTTAGTAGTAAATTATTTTCATTTCATTTGATCGGTCATTCCATTTATTAAATTAATTTTTATTCTGCATATTTCTTGATAAAAAAATATTAACCTTAAAATCAAGACAAAAAATTAAATAGCATATAGCTATAACATTTTTTCTTGGCAAATTTAATGTTCACATACTTGGGACGATTCAGATATTTGTATTGGAATCGATATTATTTTGTCACTTCATTTAACCTTTATTGTGTTTTCTCACAATTTTTCGTTTGAAACGAATTGAGAAATATAGACCTAAGCTATTTGCTATAGAATTAAGTTTTCATTTGAGGTTAAATATTTTGCTCACGTTTTATACTAGCACTACCCAACGTGGCCTCACTCGTATTTGGTTAAATATTTGTCTTGTTTTATGCTATTTTTAACACTCGTATTTAATTTTTTACTAAGATGTTATGTTTTTTTGTTTATAATCTTTCACCAGAAGAATAACGTTCAACAATTTTAGGGTCATACATATGGCGGGGTTAAATAACCATACAAGAACAAAAAAATCCTTCGTCATAAAAAAACTCATAAAAATATATTTTACCACACTAGCTATTATCCTTCATAAGGCATGATTTCAGTTTATTTTTTTAATATAATTGAAAATTGCAGTCTCTAACTGTTTCATTAGGAATTCGTACATATATACCTAGAAAAAGATCGTAACTAAAGTTCAAACTATTAAAACCACCATCTTAAATCGATTTCAGCCTAATAAACTCAGTATTTTCAATCAACAATAAACTATTTTAGCTATTAGTTTGTAAATTAAGTTTTATCTTCAAATAATCTAGTTAATACAATTTGTCCATACTTATGAAAATCAAATACTATCGAGTAACTCACTGATCGAATTTTCTAAAAAAACTATGGTGACTCGAGCCTTTAAAGAATATTACTGCAGTGCCAAGTTTCATACTTGGCACTGCAGTAATATTCTTCAAAGGCGGTAGATACGTACTAAGAAAGTGTTTATTTCAAAATGATTTCAAATCACAAGCTATAATAGTTGATTAATACAGACCCTTACCCGGCCTCAAACTCAGACCAATGGTTAAGTATTGGACAGCGAATCTTTGAACAGTAATATTGAGCCAGTTATCACACACAGTCACAATGGCACAATGTCGGAGCGACTCACCGTACAGTCTAATGGAGCCCTCAGTTTCCCCGAGAGAGTTTTTGCTGACACACCTGTAGTTCCCGATGTCTCGCTTCTGCAAGTTTTGTATTGTCAGCCGCATCTTGACTCTGAAATTGTGATTACTTTGAGCAATTTAGTAAAAACGTTACAATATTTTTATCCTGAAAAAATACATGCCAGTAAAGTAATATTTACGTCCTTGGAGTAAATACATTTTTAATAGCTACAAATTATTTTTATTACGTTTTCAATGATAAATTTAATTTCACGGTTTTAAGAGGCATTAGATTCCTTTTTAGCTGATTTCCATGATTTAGCCTTACAAGATCATGATACATCTCTGATGTATTAACACGATGCCGTTCCAAGGCTTTAAATAACAAATTAAGGCCAGATAATTATAAGGAAAAATTGTATATTTCATCACTAGGACAAAAAACGGGCGTTTTTGATACGATCACACTCACACTGTTAAATGTGTGACTATATATCAAAAGCCATTTTAGGGCCGTTTTTTGAACTATATTTTTTGTCATACTGCAAATAAAAAAGAAACAAAATTGTAAAACATAAATTATTACCAAATTTAGTATCAATAGATGATCAGTTGAGAGCAGTTCGCTCTTGATTCGTGATTGGTCGCATATTTTATTACAGTGTTCGTTACTATTATCGATGTCACCCAATACATAGTTCGATTAAATCGTCGATTACCAATTTCATATTGATATTTTGGAAAATTGACAGTGGTTGTTGCAGTTACTTTATCGATTATTTAAGATTCAATTCAATTCAAAATGTCTTTATTTCCAAGTGCCTCTCAGTACAATATTCATTTTCACAGTTGCTCTGGTCATAAATGAATATATATACATAACAAATTATAAATAATAAAACCTAACATCGAATTGAACAAATGTAGGCCTCGAATCAAAATTATTATTGACAATGATTTTTTGCAGCGTTGTACTCAAAATATCCACATAATAATAGGTTTAATCCTAAGAAGTAAAAGAACAACTTTTGCTCTTCAACACATGTATCTGAAACAGCTCTTTTTGAAGCAGAATGACGAAAAAGAATTTTAACACATAAATGAAACCAAGCGAAATAGTAAACCGTCCCTGACCTAGAACACATTTCGGAATAACTGACGGTGATTAATTTATATTTATCACTTTTACTTTTTATTTCATTATAATTTCTCCATCCCAAACATACGCTTTCTGCTTTTAACAAATTATATAAATTCTCCGCATTTATCGTCAAAATAACATTTTCTCATAACTCATCGAAAGCGATACCCCATAGTAACAGACCGGCATACTAAGCAAATTTCCGTTGAATTATGAATTTATTGTGATGATTAAAAATAGCTTAGTTAAAGATTAAATTAGGCGACATACAAACTCACTTATTCATATTCTCATAAGGAGCACAGTAATTTAGTTTTTTTTTACATATGTATGCTTTAACTACATAAAGTTTCATCATATCAAGTTTTCATATGTACATATGTATTAATTTGCTTATTTTTGACATCCAGGGACCTTAAAACGAAAACAACTTGGTCCTGGGTCTATGTATTGTCACTTAAACCATATTATTCGCTAATGAGAAAGTCAACAACAAATTGTGGCGGAAATTCCGATATTTTTAGGTTTAAGCTTTAACTTTGGGGAAATATCTACATCAACACTGCTTCTAATGCCAACATGGCCAAGGTCATCTGTGTCTAATCGCCATCATCATTCTTGAAAAATTAACAACATTATTTTCATCCTCAACTGATGAATTTGACAATTGAGAGAGGTAGGCCTAAGTGGAGGAGAGTGGATGTGAAGGCATCTATATCTCGCGTGGAGGTTATCATGAAGGTCAATTCTGACTTTTGCCGAAGGACATTATTCTAACGAGCTATAACTAAGCTTACTTGATAACGGGCTTACTTGATATGTTAACGTAAATAGTTACTTCAAAACATTCATGTTTTTTAGATCGTTTCTGTTTTTCACAGCCCTTAATATAGTAATTTTGATTTTTGTGTACTGAATTGTATGTTTGTTATCATGGATTTGATGTTTCACTTTATTTTATTTTTACGTATAAGCTTTAGCCTATAGTTTTGTTTCAGTTTGTATGCCTGGTCATACAATTTTTTTATTAAATTATTTTCAAGCTTCCCCTATAATTGGGCAATTCTCCCTGTTGGGGCGGCATTTGCAGCCATATTGTGTAAGACTTTTTTTGTCATATTTTCTTTATGACAGTTATTTCTATTTTTTTACTTTTTATTTGTATTAAATTCAGGGTACTGTTTCTTTGTTTTCGAATCATGAAAAGTATTACATTAATTATTGTGTTTTGCTGCAATAAAGGTATTTATTTATTTATTATTTATCTATAATGTTCCAGAGACCAGACCTGTAGCCGTTGACGTTGGCGCTCATCACATGCTTGGGCGTGGGTAGCAGCATGTTGCCCTGGTAGACCCAGTAGTTGATGGAGCGAGGGTGCGCCTCCGTCAGACACTCCAGAGTCACGTTGGTGCCTGTGGGCGCTCCCACCAGTTGGTTGGGGACGAAAATCATCGGGGAAACTAAAACATCAGTCAGTACATAGTTGGCATCTTATAATTTCCTAATATTTTTTATTTTTGTTCAATAAATGAAATGAAAATCCATCGTATTACTTCCGAACTGTAGTTTAAGACTTTTATAATAATAACGGCTTACGTATATTACAGTTAATATAAATATGTTTCACCTGGATGAAATTTTAAACTGTTGACGCAGGGACGTCAACACTCAGCTGACGCTTCGTGCTGCCAGAACTTCGAGGGCGGCCATGACAGTTTGCACTCATATTACACACAAGATTTTTCCGATTATAATAAAGTCATTGAGGTTATGTTTAATTTTCCCGCTGGCATTAATGTAAACATAACTTTGAGGTTTTTGGTTACCTCAGTTGCATTGCGCCAAACCGGAAGTTAGTGTTGTAGGAATGGCGACCGTCTATCAGCTGACTGAGCGCTTGGCGCATGCGCATGCTTTTGTTTAGTTCCGCACATGTGATTGGCTGGTTAGTTGGTTATTACTTTCCCGCACTAGGGTGGGAATGTACTACTTATGCGTTCTGTTAACAGTGTGAAATGTGCCTGTCATTGTGTGTTTTTAACAAAAAACACTTTACTCTGTAGGCATACTTTTACACGATCGCGGCCATTGCTGGAGACGATGTCCAGCAAAATGGAGAGAGTTCGTCCCCAGCAATTACCGTAATCGTGTTTAAAGTAGGCCTACAGACATAAATATTTTTATCTCATTCGTTTTTTATGTGTGTGTTGTATTTTGTTTCATTTTATGACAAGTCCTTAACGTATAGAACTCCCCTACAACAATACTTGAGAAGTCGACCAGGAGAAGCATGTAGAGGACAACATTTATGTCAACTTTGATGAACTGTGATAGACGTAAACCATTATTATGTAAATTAAATTATATTTGTTAGCCTACAGTTTTAATAGGATAAGGAATAATACATAAATGTGGTTGTTAATATTTGATTTGCGTCCTCACGAAAGCATTGATTTTTTTATATAGTACTGTATTTATTTTTTTTTAATTTGGCTAGGTAGAATTCAATATGCAAGATTGAGCAAGACCAGAAGAGGAACATGTTAAATAATTTTGTATTTTTGTTTGTTCAAATTAACCAATCAGGGACCGTCTAGCTCCATATTCTTGTCTCATGGAAAACGTACAGCGTTTATTTTAGTAGAATATACGAGTACAGATGTTAAATCATGCCAGTAAAACTATATCTCAGTTACCTCTTGTTGTTTAGGTAAGAACTTATTTAGTGTATTTACTTATTAGTCCAGTTTCTTAAATAAATCTAATATGAATTGTCCAGCTCTCTCTTTTTTATAAGTAATATAACTACTTACTTAATAAAACTAATTTGACTGAAAAGAATTATAAGCTTTCAAATAAAAGAAGAAAATCGCAAACAGGAATGTCTACGTTATTTAAAAACACACACTAGCTTGGAAATTTATACCTTTCCTTATTGGCAATGCCACACATGTTACCGCTTATTGTTTTACCATATTACGAGTAAAATTGTGTATTATAAATGTACAATGTTTTTTAATTTACATTTTTTATTTTATACCTCTTCGATCTTTATTATTCACTTACATATATTTAACCTTTGTTGAACTCATATTTTTCATTTTTTGACCAAAATTTTACCTGTAGATTATTATTTTAATGAACGGGAGTACTTTGCGGGTTTAAAATAATACATTTATTGAGAGAGGAAAGCAGATGAGATATAGAAAGAAATTGATGAACAATGTGTGAGCACAACAAAGGGTGATCTTATGCGAATAATAAAGAAAAATAAAGTATAAAATAAATAAAATTGAACATTACAGATATAGCTATTTGTGTAACCATTGCGGCCATGACAGTTTGCACTCGTATTACACACAAGACTTTTCCAACAGTAAAAAGTAATTTAGGTTATGTTCGATTTTCCCGTTGGTATAAATGTAAACATAGCTTTTAGGTTTCCGGTAACTTCAGTTTCAACGCGCAACCCCGGAAATTAGTGTTGTAGAAACAACTACTGTCTGTCAGCTGACTGAGCGATTAGAGCTTGCTATTGGTTAGTTTCATATAGATTTGGAGTGTGATTGGCCGGTTACTTATTCGCCCTAGGGTGGATATGATCTCATATTTACCCTAGTGCGGAAATGTACTACTTATACGAACATTCTGCCAACAGTGCGAAATTTGACTGTTATTAAGCGGTTGTAGAAAAAGTGTATTTTTGCTATTTTAATCTGAAGTAAATTTATATATTAAATTAGTAGTGAATAGTTTACGTCTTTTGACTTTATTTCATACTTTTTAAGAAACCATATTTTTTAGTTTGGAAATTTTTATTTTTCCTACAATGTGAGTAAAAACTAAAAGTATTTTTAAATCCTATGTTTTAACTCCACGAGCTAATTTCTCTAATAAATAAGTTCCTTTAAATTATTGTTTATTTGCTCCATTTATTTCTACTCAATGATGTTAAATTTCTACAAGAAAATTACATTTTATTACTTAGCAATATTCTTGTGTCTTTTTATTTATCGTTAATCATGGCTATCTATAGAGCATTATTAACTATATACATTAGCAAAGAATTTTTATGGCTCATAAGACGAACAAATAATTTTTAAAGTTTAATTAATTTTTAGATCTAGTTATAATATTCTGTATTGTATATAATACAATATTTTATAGCAATATTTTTCATTAAATAAGTGTTCCCAAACAAATATGAACATTTCAATTCAATTCAACATTCAATTCCTTTATTGTGGAACTCCCGCCATATCAAGCCCGGCCCCTGGAGGACTTTACAATTACTGCGCTGTTTCAGTACAACACCAGTCACTCTGGGTTAATTACTGATATTTCCAATCTCAGTTTTAAATGTTTACCAATTTTTTAATATTATAAATCCAGGTTTGTTATAATAACCGCCAAAAACAGTGTATTATATCTAAATATTTTACCATCAGCAACATTAGCTTTTATTAATGATTTCTTTTGAAATTTTCCAGAATATTGTCTTATTACTATCCATCATGGAACTTATAACAGGCAGATAAATAATAGCCCAATCACGAATAATTACTTTGTGATTATTCGTGAGTTATTATTCGCGTTGATCATAACACGTGATCTTCGGATTACGAATTACGAGGTCAACAGGTACTACCAAACCAATCACAAACATCAGTGCTTCATATACCTTCTGTCATACTTTACAATATGTATAAGAATGAAATATGTAAACAAAAGTTTGTAGTTTTTACAATTTTGATTCAAGGATTTTATCTTATTTTTATAATTTTTTTACCATACGACGTAATTTTATTCTAAATTTATATCTTATGAAAACTTTGTTATGGAATAGGTAATATTTTATATTTTTGAAACAATTTATATGTATAATATTATTTTTAAAAGCCTGAAAATTGAAAAATAATTAAGGGTTTCGTACTATTATGAAAGGGCGTTGTTATGCATGTAAAGGTTCCAATACCATATTTCTATGATATTTTTGCGCAAATATGTATTTATTTTATGTTATAGTTAACATAGGTTCTAGTGATCTTCAATTGCCTTGATGATATTTTAATTTAGAATTTATTTGTATACATAGACTATTATCACTATTTACTATTTATTAAAAGCTATATTATCGTAGTTTGAATTTTATTCGTTATTGAGTTTTTTAAGGGAATAACAAAAATAATAATAATGTGAAATAGATCGCTGGTTCATTTAAATATGTAAAGGTGTGAAAAATGTGGTTTTAGAACGTGAGCTTTCAACCAGACAGACTAACCTCGCTCGTCAGCCAACAAACTTCGCTCAGTTCAACTAATGAAGTTCTATCATCTCCTTATCTCAGTTTTATAAAATTCCATAAGTCGACTAAGATTATTATAATAATACTTGTTGTAGGGGTTAAAAATTTGATTTCCTATATTACACGTTATATGTGCGAGTATATTGAACTCTGCAAAGCAAAACTCATAAACTTTAAATTATTATAATACGTGTGTGTAAAATCCATAACTAAACTTCATGATGTGGTTTATTTGGTTAAAATAATACATAAGGGATACGTCTTAAAATGCATATCTACCCAGATATCCACTATTTCATCTTACTCATTTTTTCTTGATTTTCTTTAACATGGCATGTATCTTAAAATAGCATAGACCCAATTTATGAAAAACATCAACATAATTAAAAATTATAATTTCAAAATGGAAGTTTTATTATATAAAATTGTTGATTTTTTCCTATAAAGAATGATAAATATTACTTCAAATTTAATTCCCTGTTGAATGAAACCGAAATTATGAAAATTGGTTTATAAACAACAGCGATGCCTTTAAAATGCCGAGGCTCACCATTGTTGCAACGGGTTTACGCAGGCAATTACACATTTTCTTTTAAAATTGTCTTTAAATAAAATTATTTCAAAAATTTTATAATGTGACAAAGGGGTTTAACGAGAGATATTTTTTAATAAGATAATTACTTTAGAAACATCCATTGGTCGTTACAAACAAGTATGAACAATTAAATAACTGAATTATAAAGTTCAAAGAGCATACTGTGCACTGTTAATAAGGTTTGTTTAATTGTGAATTCAGCATTGTTTATCGTTTGTTGCATTCTCTTTTGATTCGATTACCCGTCTCGTAAAATGCAGCATTTAGTTACGTTTCGTTGAATTATTGTACAATTTTAAATATACCTAAGAGAATTTACATGTATAAAATAAAACGTGGTCGAATTAATAATACTACAAAACTCTAATTGTTTGCTATGATAATATACATCAGAGTAATATTAACCTCTAAAAACTAATTAAAAAACATTTTAACTCTTTACTTTTCAAGTCAAATACAAATATTGACTGAATGATTGACGTCAATGAATAATTATAGTAATTTAGACTGTTACACAGCAAATATATTCTTCATAGGCTCTTTAAGTATAGTAAGTAATGTACGTATTTTAAATTATTTTATCTCAAAACACTAGAAATAGGTAGTTCTAATGACCTCCAGCCTGACCAATTAGAGCCTTTGTTACCATTCGCCACGAGAATAGGACACTTAAGAAATTTTATTTTGATATTAGACATTAATTGAAGAGATTACAGCGTAAAAATTGGAAAGAAAATTCAAATTTACAAATCATTATCTAAAATCATCAATTATTGTTGCAGAATGCGGATTTTTAAAATGAAAATTGATTTGAGTTTGCGCCTTTTGATATTTTAAATTGCACTTGCAACTATCTTTTACATAGGAATTTTTAAAAATATCATTAAAAAATACCAAAGTATTTGCAACTTTGATAAAAAGTTAGTTTAAGAGAAATCGTAATGTATAAAAAAGTAAGAGTTCTTTAAAAAAAGCTATTATAATGTTCAAAAACATTGCTCAATAATAATGTGAAAAAAACGTTTGACAATTCGGAACCATATTTGTTAAATATGTCACTAGCCAGTAGCAATGAGCTATAGCTTAAATTTGGGTATCTTTCTAGCCTATTATTTATTTTAGCTATTTGGTCTTCGATGCAAATGGTTAGGGTTTATATTTGGGGATGCACATTTGGGTTTGGACCGCTTTTCGAAAAGTGTAGGTGAGCAATAACTCTGGGATATTATTTAGATTTTTATTGCGGACATTTTCCATCACGATATTATGTAAAACAAAGTTTCACGACGCTTCGGGATCTGAAATCTGATCCCGTCCTCAGGTGAACTAATATCTAAAACATAGCACAATTAATTAACATATAATCCGGACAAAACCGGTATAAAGCTGAAAACATAAAAGTTTAAAGCAGTCAAAAAACTTACAAAAACTTAAACTTTAAACTTTTATGTTTTCAGCTTTATTTATTAGCTTTATTTTATTTTTGTTTTTCAGCGTTTGGTCCGAATTATATGTTAATTAATTGTGCTATGTTTTAGATATTAGTTCACCTGAGGACGGGATCAGATTCCAGATCCCGAAACGTCGTGAAACTTTGTTTTACATAATATCGTGATGGAAAATGTCCGCAATAAAAATCTAAATAATATCAATCCACCATCACCAATAATGAATTTCAAACAAAGTACTCTGGGATCATAAAAATGACTATGGTGTAAAAAACAAATTAAAATAAATTTCAATCGTTTGCAAGCCTAAAATTTTATTTTTCAGTTATTTTTAATTACGTATTTGTATATTACCATTGAAAAAGAAGAAGTGAATAAAATCTACAAACTACAGGAGTAGCAACTACTTTTGAGATATTGTGACAAGCATTGTTGTGGATATCTGACACTTGCCGTGTAGGATAATGGAAGTAGGGAAAAACTGACTGAAAAATTTGACTGCAAAAACTGGCTAAAAATTGAAAGTTTAACTTACATATATTAATTATAACATGTTAGAGATAATACTATACTGATCACATACAAGATCACAATACAACTAAGTATTGTAGCACTACTGTCCCAACTCTCGTCCTGAGCGCTCGCCATCTTCTGTCGTAAAAACTTCAATTTTTTTATGCAAAGTAAGTAAATTATTTTACAAGATTGCGTTGTAAAAAAAATAAAAAGTCCTAATAGCCAACACTATTACGACATTTAAGGATTCTCTCAGGAGTTATTGAGTAAAGTTTGACCTTTTATACTAGAGTGCCGCCTGAAGAAATGTTCAATATTTTTTAAACTTTCCTGTTTCTATAATGTAAAGAAACATAACGTAGCGAATATTCCACCAGTTAGTGTAGGTCTATTACGAGAGCTGAGCATCTGTGGCCGCGTCATCTGACAGGTGTTAGATTGGCGTCGTTTACACGACAGTTCTCTGATGCAGCTAGTCTTCGACAGTGTGGTGAAGTTACAGGTATGGATATCGCAAGAATCCTGCTACTTCTGACCGTTGGGATTGCACAAACCACAAACTGCGAGCGTTTTCTTGGTGAGATCATTCAAATACATACACATTCCCAAACTGCATCCCCTATACGGACTGAAACCGATGCGAAAAAGGAGGTCACCCAGAATGAAAACAAGGAACTATTAGGAAGCTGGTCAAACAAAGTAGACGACTTCACAATGATGTGTTCCATGGATACACCCCAAAAAACCCATCGTGCTATTCTGTTTTACAAAAAATCAGCTATAATGACTTTGGACGTCAAGTCGTGTGATATTAATCTGTTGAAATCGGTATCTATTATTCGGTGGTGGATGAAATCCCTAAAGTTTGCCAATTTAAACAACCGGTTGATTTTCCTTTTCAAAAACAACGGTGAGTGCTATTGGGATGGAATAACTTTAGGTATACCTATGAGCCCGGACCCTGAACCTTGCCCTGGATTAATGGAGATGTTTGCGTATGGAGCAAACTCAAACAGATACACTAATGGGTGGAGGAAAGATTGAAAACTATGTGCTGCAGTTGAAGTATGGAGACAGTAAAGTGGAACATCCAATTCTTATAGTTGACTGAGATTTAAATGTAGAGTTAAAACCCCTCTGTAATGGTAAACGTTAGGGTTCTAAACTATTCTGTTTATTTGAACTTTAATGTAGACTGTATAGAAGATTCAAGAAGTAAAGTAATAAATAAACACCCAGATATTCATTGTAAGTCGAGCTTATTTTTGTCTGCAATATAAAATATTTTCCTGTAACTAAAGTGAACTATTAGTTCTTGCTTCTCTAATTATGAGCGTACACTGTTCACATAACATTACATAGCAATTAATTTTCTTTCGATAATGTATAAGAGTGTCATAAAGGTATTAAACTAAATTTTCAAACGTAATATATACATTGTCCATGTATTAGTATAAACATAAACGATTAAGTTTACTATAAAAGAGTTTTCCTTTTTATTAATTATTTTATTCTTGGTTCGCACAATACTAAAAAAAACTATTGGTAAGAAATTGAACTACTGGTGTATGAAGTGAGATTTTATGTAAAGGAAACTGATAGTAATCCAACTAAAGTCACCCGTTACTAACCAAACACATTTGACTTCATACAGACACTTACCTCATAACAGTAGCCTAATTAAATGCTCCAATATATCAAGAAAGTGTATGAGATCAATCCAGTTATAAAACAGTGAAACGGACAGACATTAAGTGAAGACTAAACTATTACATCTTCTCTACTTGTCTTCTCTTTTAAGCCTTAAATTAAAGAGTAAGAAATTGTTGTCACATGTCGCCCGACAGATATAAACTCTTTTTAATATTAAATATGTCATCAACTACAATCTGGTAGTTATCTCCATATTTTAAATCTTATTTGTTAATATTTCTATGAATATACCAAATAAATTATATGTTAAAACACATTTCGTTCTTTGTAAAACCTAAAACCTCAGATTGGTGCCATAATATTAGATTGTTCATTATGGTATACCACGATCAAAAGAAGATTAAATTCTAAACTTTTTCATTTGATATACATAGTTTAAGCGTTAATTCTTCAAAACAGAGTGAACCACGTAGTCAATTCAGCATTTTATACTGACCAATACCTTGTTCTCTAGAACAATACCTTGTTCTAGAGAACAAGGTATTGGTCAGTATAAAATGGTGTAAGTATAAATGGTCCAGTATAAAATGGTGTCATAAAATGGTGTGTTACCCTTTGGTTTATAATAAATTTCAATCGTTTGCAAGCCTAAAATTTATTTTTCAGTTATTTTTAAATACGTATTTATATATTACCATTGAAAAAGAAGAAGTGAATAAAATCTACAAACTACAGGAGTAGCAGCCACTTTTGAGATATTGTGACAAGCATTGTTGTGGATATCTGACACTTGCCGTGTAGGATAATGGAAGTAGGGAAAAACTGACTGAAAAATTTGACTGGAAAAACTGACTAAAAATTGTAAAGTTTAACTTACATATATTAATTATAACATGTTAGAGATAATACTCTGCTGATGACATAGAAGATCACAATACAACTAAGTATTGTAGCAATACTGTTCCAACTCTCGTCCTGAGCGCTCGCCATCTTCTGTCGTAAAAACATCAATTTTTAAAATAAATTATTCGGTTATTACTTGAAAACGGTAGGAGTTTCTCCAACTCCCGAAACTTTTCGGGATTAAAATCGCAGATTGCGTTGTAAAAAAAAATAAAAAGTCCTAATAGCCAACACTATTACGACATTTAAGGATTCTCTCAGGAGTGATTGAGTAAAGTTTGACCTTTTATACTAGAGTGCCGCCTGAAGGAATATTCAATATGTTTTAAACTTTCCTGTTTCTGTAATGTAAAGAAACATAACGTAGCGAATATTCCACCAGTTAGTGTAGGCCTATTACGAGAGCTGAGCATCTGTGGCCGCGACATCTGACAGGTGTTAGATTGGCGTCGTTTACACGACAGTTCTCTGATGCAGCTAGTCTTCGACAGTGTGGTGAAGTTACAGGTATGGATATCGCAAGAATCCTGCTACTTCTGACCGTTGGGATTGTACAAACCACAAACTGCGAGCGTTTTCTTGGTGAGATCATTCAAATACATACACATTCCCAAACTGCATCCCCTATACGGACTGAAACCGATGCGAAAAAGGAGGTCACCCAGAATGAAAACAAGGAACTATTAGGAAGCTGGTCAAACAAAGTAGACGACTTCACAATGATGTGTTCCATGGATACACCCCAAAAAACCCATCGTGCTATTCTGTTTTACAAAAAATCAGCTATAATGACTTTGGACGTCAAGTCGTGTGATATTAATCTGTTGAAATCGGTATCTATTATTCGGTGGTGGATGAAATCCCTAAAGTTTGCCAATTTAAACAACCGGTTGATTTTCCTTTTCAAAAACAACGGTGAGTGCTATTGGGATGGAATAACTTTAGGTATACCTATGAGCCCGGACCCTGAACCTTGCCCTGGATTAATGGAGATGTTTGCGTATGGAGCAAACTCAAACAGATACACTAATGGGTGGAGGAAAGATTGAAAACTATGTGCTGCAGTTGAAGTATGGAGACAGTAAAGTGGAACATCCAATTCTTATAGTTGACTGAGATTTAAATGTAGAGTTAAAACCCCTCTGTAATGGTAAACGTTAGGGTTCTAAATTATTCTGCTTATTTGAACTTTAATGTAGACTGTATAGAAGATTCAAAAAGTAAAGTAATAAATAAACACCCAGATATTCATTGTAAGTCGAGCTTATTTTTGTCTGCAATATAAAATATTTTCTGTAACTAAAGTAAACTATTAGTTCTTGCTTCTCTAATTATGAGCGTACACTGTTCACATAACATTACTTAGCAATTCATTTTCTTTCGATAATGTATAAGAGTGTCATAAAGGTATTAAATTAAATTTTCAAACGTAATATATACATTGTCCATGTATTAGTATAAACATAAACGATTAAGTTTACTATGAGAGAGTTTTCCTTTTTATTAATTATTTTATTCTTGATTCGCACAGTACTAAAAAAAACTATTGGTAAGAAATTGAACTATTGGTGTATGAAGTGAGATTTTATGTTAAGGACACTGATAGTAATCCAACTAAAGTCACCCGTTACTAACCAAACACATTTGACTTCATACAGACACTTACCCTATAACAGAAGCCTAATTAAATGCTCCAATATATCAAGAAAGTGTATGAGATCAATCCAGTTATAAAACAGTCAAACGGACAGACATTAAGTGAAGATTAAACTATTACATCTTCTCTACTTGTCTTCTCTTTTAAGCCTTTAATTAAAGAGTAAGAAATTGTTGTCACGTGTTGTCCGACAGGATGTAAACTCTTTTTAATACTAAATATGTCATCAATTGCAATCTGGTAGTAATCTCCATATTTGAAATCTTATTTGTTAATATTTCTATGAATATACCAAATAAATTATATGTTAAAACACATTTCGTTCTATGTAAAACCTAAAACCTCAGATTGGTGCCATAATATTAGATTGTTCATTATGGTATACCACGATCAAAAGAAGATTAAATTCTGAAGTTTTTCATTTGATATACATAGTTTAAGCATCAATTCTTCAAAACAGAGTGAACCACGTAGTCAATTCAGCATTTTATACTGACCAATAATGGTGTTGTTGATGTTACCCTTTGGTTTTTGGGATAAAAAGAAAACTCAATCTGAGTGATTTCACCATTATTTTGAGTAAGTGTGGCCGGCATTGTACATGAAGGGGTTGAGAGTCCACGTAAGTGGAGAAGAAGGAGTGTGAAACTGAGAACCAAACCTTCAAAATCATTCTGTGAGGAGCTATTCAATATCTTTTATTGAACTTTTCCAACACGTCTGTGTTTTAAGTTCCCAACGTTTCTAATAGTTTACATTAAAAATAAAAGTTTAACTTACATATATTAACTATATCATGTTGGCAATAATACTATACTGATCACATACATGATCACAATACAACTAATTATTGTATCTCTACTGTTCCAACTCTCGTTCTGAGCGCTCGCTATCTTGTGGCGCAAAAACTTCAATCTTTAAAGTAAATTATTCGGTAATTACTTGAAAACGGTAGGAGTTTCTCCAACTTCCGAAACGTTGGGTAATTAAAAACGCAGACGCGTTGGAAAAGTCCAATAAAATATATTGAAAAGTTAATAAACATTTAAGGACATTTAAGGATTCTCTCAGGAGTTATTGACCTTTTATACTAGAGCGCCTTAGGGAATATTCAATTTGTAGTAAACTTTCATGTTTTTATAATGTAAAGAAACATAATGTAGTGAATATTCCACCAGTTAGTGTAGAGCCTGTTACGAGCGCTGAGCATTAGTCCAGGAAATGAAGCTCGAAAAAAGGTAAAAATTCGCAATTTTTTCGTCCTGCATGGATTGACTTGAAATTTTAACTGAAGGTAGGTGATAGCCCGAGGTTCAAAATCTATATTGAACCGAAGGGCGCTAAAGCCTTGGGGGTGGTTGCCACCCCATCTCGGGGGTGGGAATTTTTTGTCACATTTCAACCACAGGAATCGATTGAAAAAGTGATTCTAAGCAAAAAATGTTTTATACATTTTTTTGTAAAATCAATACTCTCGAAGTTATTCGCGATTGAAAGTAACACTTTTTAGAGGAAAAAATCGACGTTTTTGATCGGTCTTTTGCGGATAACTAAAAAATTATACATTTTATCAAAAACATTGTAGAAAACAAAATTGTAGCTATTAAAAAAACAAACAAAACGCTTATTTTATAATTTTTCTACGGCCAATAGGAACCAAAATACGACCTATCCATAATTAGGTTTTATTTTCAAATGCAAAGACTGATAGATTCAAAGTCAAATACCGGAAAAATAATGTTTTTTTCGTAGAAAATTCATAGAATATTTTTTGAAGAGCATACTTAGACCTTTCATTTTTTAAAAAAAAGGTCTGTAGCACCAAAATTGACTGAGTTATGACAAAAATAAGGTCAATAGTCAAGGTGTTTTGGACTGGAATCCTTTCGCTCCATGTGATGAGCAACTATTTTGATCATACAGTGGAAGTAACCTTCTAATCATTACACAATTAGACCACATAATATGAGGTCACAAAGTCGTTATCAATGTTTACATTTATGTTGTTATATTTACACGATATTTTATGTCGTACACGTAGTAAAAAACATTTATATTACCAAATTTTTAGATAAGCGAATCGAAAACTTTAACATATGTTTTTTCTGTTTCGTATTAGAAATGACCAAAACACTACGATTTTGCGGACGATTTAAAGAATTGAAACTCGTTGTTTTTAGAAAGAATGATGAAAATGGCTTTCTTATACTGTGACATGTAACTGTTATTATCTTAAGATCCTAGCTGTGAAACAGGGCATGCACGTCACAAAATCAAGAGATGAAAACTTTTCTTGAAAAAAATATTATAGATAAAGGAATCTCGTATGTTATTACTTATAATTAAACACCATCTAAACCTTCAAGGTGATAGTAGTATCGTAAGATAAGTGATAAAATACCGGTATCCAAATAAAGATGTGATATGTGTTTCACAGTAAGTTACAAAAACTGGTCACTAAATTGGTTCTTACTTATATTTTTACTCACTGAATTTTTATATTTTCTGCTTTTTTGGATGAGAATAGATTTTGTAATAATTACATAACCAATTACAAATTGATTTTATGAAAAGTATTTACCGTTTATATATATTTACACAACACGTAAAAACATTTAAAGTAATTTTAATGAAACTTAAATAGTTATAATTTAAGTCAATGAATTAAATAGAAAGACTATTTAAAAATAAAGCTGCACAATGATTGTTGTTGTGTAGAATCAAACAAGATACTTTGGAGTTCAAGAAATTATATGAGGTAAAATATAATAAATATCTTTATCTGAGTGGTAAGACCGACAACCGACTAGACGGTGTGTTATGTAGCCTCTAACTTACATTCAACGTCAACCACTATCCTCTTGGCAACGGAGGGCGGCACCCCGTTGGAGGCTATGCACAGGTAGGCGCCCATATCCTTGCGGCTGATACGAGTAATGTTGAGGTAATCTCCGTCATGTGACAACACTGTAAAACACAATAATTCACAATTACTCATTACTCGTGTATTTCTAAACAACTTAACTACGCCTATATCGTGTGTTATTTATCATAAGGATGTATTTATCTTCCTCTATATGGAAGTGTTATGTTTATTTACCCATTAAAATTCGCCTTCTAAGTTTACATTTTTTAAGAAATTTCAAAATCGGTTGAAAATACATTACTATATACCTACGTACGGCCCTAAAGGTTAGTTTTATGTTAAACGTACAGTAACTTATTATTTCTTTCCGAATGTTTAAAGTTTAATTTTGGTTTTAAAATATTTCCTCTATGACAGGTAGGAAATTGGCAAAATACGAAATGAATATATATAATTTGACTTTATATGAATATTATGTGACCGAAACTCACTACTGTAAGTAGTACCAAATAATTTATATTATTTACAACACTCTTCATAGGTGTTTTATTTTTATTAACCCTTAAGTCTCCATGTTCAAATCTTATCACCCGATTTAACCCTAGACAGTTTCAACATAACCGTCTCTGGAAATGCATGAACAGGTTCCAAAAGACACATTGTCATTCAAAGAAGACTCGTATTGTCTGTACAAGCCGTAAACATATGTAAACAAGATCCAAAATCAACTTGTTTTATTTAATACAGCGTCACAACGCAACAGTCAAGACAGGGAGAGGTGAGTGCTTTAAATTTCTTTGTTTCTCCTCCGTATACGAGAGCACATCGCGGCGCTGTTTTACTATTTCAATGTTTCCTTTCTTGTACACCTTCGTTCCACCGTACAGTAATCGAGGGGTTCACCCCCTCCCCCTTCCTCTCGCCCACCACCTCTCCCTCACCGTCTAAACTAACATCAAACCGACGTTTCCACATCTTGGAATCTTTCGTTTTATGTTAAGCATATTACTTTGAAATGAACCAACCACCTAGATCGGCCACGAGAAAATTTTTAGTAAACACATTATCATATTCAGTTACTCTGGAATATCATTTACTGATATCACACTACAAAATTTGAGTAGCTGTTGATATATATCCTTCCGTCCGAATCGATGTAATCTATAATATTATAAAGAAGAGGTGGTTTCTGTATGTTTGTGGGTTTGTTTGTGAGTTTGTTGTGGCAAGTAAACACGAAAAATACTGAACCGACCGGTTTGAAATTTTACAGAAAGGTAGATCTTAAACTCATGCAACACATCCTCTCGGGCTACGCCCTGTGAACGTCCTAAGTTTCAATGTTTACATTTTCAAAGAATGAAAACATAAAATTACTTGGATGTCAACAGCTGTGAACACTAAAATTTGACAGTTCGGGAAGAAGAAGAAGAAAGAGCTGCCGTGACCGTCCTAGGTTTCAATGTTTACATTTTCTAATGACAACATCCGTTTACACTATATTCTGACAGTTCAGGAAAAAGAAGAAATAAAATTGATTTTTCAGACAAACTGCTGGATCGATATTAGTGAATCATTAGTTCGAAATAGTGAAACGGTAGATTTTAAGTTTTTTGCCGATGACTGTCTCTATTACGTTCATCCTTATCCTCTCCCAATGTTTGGCAGATGTTACTTTGTCATGTTGTAGACACTCATGTTTTGTCATTTTGTAAACAATGAAGAATTAATTAACAATAACTTAAATGTATCAATAGAGCCTACGAACACCTCTCAGCCTTTTTTACCCGTGCGAAGAACGGGTACTTTGGCTAGTATAGAATATAATTTTAACCTGAACCCAAATCTCAGTTACTGACACGGTGGCTCAGAGGTTATTCTTTGATTCTTTTTATTATTTAAATGGTCCGCTAGCCCAGTAAGTTAGAGGTTACTATATTAAAACCATTGATTGGCGACTCCTGTCAAATCGTGATCGGACACCTCTGCCTCTGGCTAGCCCATATGACTCAAACCACTACGTCACCTCGCTGTCTTTAATGTGTTACACAAGCCCCCGTGGTCATAGGAAGTTGTGATTAAAAAATCCTTTACAGCTTGTGAACCGTTGATTTAGAATTACATTTTCTGAATGAATAGCAACTTCTGTGAATGAAAATAGTTTTAGTGAATCAGTTCATGTTTGTGATATTTTGGTTTAATGTGGATTTGTATTAGCTTTTTGGCATTTATTTATGTAAAATGACAGTTCTATAAAACCATGAAGATTTTTTTCCATTTGAACAGGAAAACTTTTAACTATAAAACACATCCAGAATAAACTAAAATTAATAATATAAGCTTTAACTTAGTAAGGCCAAAATAATGATATATTTTTGTATTTTCTAGAGTCAATTGTAACGGTAAACCATGTCGTGAAACAATTGTTGATCAAGCATTTTAAAGGTTTGATTTTTCAAAGTTAAAGTTTCACTCTCAACAAAAGACTAACCAATACTTTGGAGAGAAGAGAACGATTTTCTTTGAGAATAACGAGGCCTCTGTGATATTGAAGAAGTCATACAATTTCCCGGAGCAATCAAGCTTTATAAGAAATCCTGTAATTTTACGCGATCGTTTTCTTTCACTTAATTCTACTTCAAATCAATCCAAACTACTCGCCCATGATCTAACTATCTGTATAAACAATTGTTTCAACAGTTTTACAAATTGAAATCTTTCCTCTCTACTTTTTAAGGGACTCGGATGCAAAGCGCACAAAGTATTTCATAAAATAAAATAGTGATTTAAATTTAGTTTCATGAATAAAACAGAATGAAATTAATTTCTGATTAAATTTAACTAGTTATTGAAAATATATTAGTTATTATTTTCAATAACCAGAATCTTCACTAATGTTCTAGTAATTTTGTAAATTTGTTAAGGGGTATAGACGTACAAAACAAATTTTGACTAGGATATGTCTAAGCTCTGAGAGGGATTGGAAATCCGAAAACCAAAATTTGAATTGGAAGTGATATCATATGGTTATAACAGCTGTTAAGAGCAACTGAATACATTCCCTTAAGAAATGTGACAATGATATAAGCTATTTACAAAAGAGAAGTAAATACAAAATCTTTGATACTGAACTTCATAGCATAGTAACAACATAATTTAGATAAGAGTCCTAATTCAAGTAAATAATATATTGAAATATACATATTATTATTTAGATTTTTACGGTAATTTTCCATGACAACTTTAAGTAAAACAAAGTTTCAGGACGTTTCGGGATCTGGAATCTGACTCCGTCCTTAGGCGACCTAGTACCTAAAACATAACACGTTTATTACATAATCGAGACTAAGCCATTATGAAGCCAGGTCCCGAAACGTCGTGAAATTTTGTTTTACTTAAAGTTGTGATGGAAAATGACCGTAGTAAAATGTTTGTATTTACTTCCCTGTTGGAAATAGGTTAGATCATGGATATGCCTTAAGGGAATTTATTCAGTTCATCTATACAGCTGTTCTTATTATATTGTATATTTTGTAATTCAGTACAATAGCTCTGGTAGTTTCTATGGAAACCTGTTACATGTTTTCCATCTTAAAAATCACCAACACCTCCCCAGATCTAGGACATATCCATGTAAAAAATCTAAATAACATAAATCCACCATCACCAATAATGAGTTTAAAACATGGAATATATATTGCATATAAAGTATGCCTGATTTGTTGATTTATACTGTAATTTAATAATTGTATAAAATTGATACATGTTTAATAAGCTAAATATGATCAATGTATGAAGAGAAATATGAAGATTCTATATTCCCTGAACTCCGTTTCTACATGTAAATAAGGGAGGCCTTTGCCTTTTCGTTTCTTTTACTATTCAAATAGCTCCAAAGAGCACACCTGCATTTCCTTTATAACACTTAGCAATTCCTACCTCCTTCCCTTTACTGAAGATACTTTTCAAATTGTTTTATAAATTCGAATTTAAGCTAACACTTGAATTATTTATGTAGAAAATCATGTATGTGGTTTTTTGGTTATTATTGATGTTTAAACACTGTATTAGAATACGTGTATTTGTCGAGGATTGGATCTTTTCCGTTATACGTTTACCACTTTATAAATAACCGTTTAATTGTTTTATGGTGTAACAGAAACAGTGGTAAAGTGGTTTTATGGAGGTTAATTATTGTATAAAATACTATTAATGATATAAAAATAACAATAACCAAGACTAACCTTAGTCCGCGGAGCGATGTTTGTCGGCAACCAATCTACGCTGCCTAAAATATATAATATACGCGATATTTCCGACCATACAGCGCTTTGCGGAGTTTAGTTAGGGTGGTTTTTGATATTTTTATATGATTAATATTATGTTTATACTGTCAATAGCCTCTAGAAACCAGTGGTTTTCAGTTAAACCTTGCTTTATTTATCGTGACCAAATGTCTGTTTTTCTAAAATTATTTACACAGTTAATTAGTTGTACTATTTTGGAAATTTATGTGGAACTGACTTAAATACACCTTCACAAATTATTATTTTTTAGCACCGGAAACCATTTAACACATATTTAAATAATTGTATACATATAATGAAAAAGAAACTCAAGTTTTAATAGTTAACTTATTTAAGTCAAGTTATTCTATTAATGATAGTTTATCGAACAAGATAACTGAAGGTAAATGTAATAACATTGGTTAAAACTTTATTTTATGGGAGGATGCAGTTTTTTAAAGGTATTCATAACGTTTTGATAGAATTTAACAGTTTATTTTACCCATTTTCTTTCAGTATGTTAGAGTAAAAAGAGCAGTAAAAAATCATTAATAGTTTCTGAAAAATGAAATATACAGTTGAATTTCAAGACATTTCATGAAAATGTAATATGTACCAAACTATATTAGAGTATGAATGTGTAAATTAAGTACCGAATTACGACTTGCCACTTTTGTAATAGAGAAATACAAAAGAATAAACTTTCGCACAAGTAAGAAGTGTTTGCACCAAAAGGGAAGATGTGTGTGTAAATATTGCAAAAACACGACAGAGGTGTTCCGTAATACCACATGACAAATTACATACATCCGATGTTTCTCAAATTACCGCTACTTTCAGGTGGAAAATTGTTTTCAATTTCAATGCAAAGAGCTTCATTCCCTCTCTTCATTTTGTGACAATGTTAAATCCGTTTTACATAAAAATTCGAGACTCCCTTATATTTTTGGTATGTTACTAGTAAAAAATTTTATATTTATTGGACATCAGTAAAAAATAACAGTTTAGGTTTGGAATTGAAAATCTTCTACCTGCTACGAATAAGGCAAATTATTAACTTGAAATGTATAAAGACTTATACTATTGCATTAAACGTCCAGACAAATATTTTCTACTCTAAATGGATAACTAACCTTTTTACACGGAAAGTTTATAGGGATATAATATAAATACATTATACTTATACATTATAAAAATCGTATTATTCTCTCATTTTAATATCAATATTAATATTTGTTGTTCGATAATATTTATTATTTAAAACATATGTCGAGTCATAACATTTTATTTTAACGTAAAATTGATAATGTAACAACTTTAAACGGGACACTACTTATTGAACTGTCAAGTAAAAACATTACCCAAAGTAATAGCAAAGTATTTATGCAAAATTGTAAAATCATCCTGTACATACATAAATACTAAATCTATGGGGTAGCGTAACAATGACGCCATATGATAATGAGAACAGCTGTTTGGATGAACTGAAAACATTCATTTGAGACATATCCAGGTACTAGAGTGATTTTAGTAGGCTTTTGTCAGTATATTGTTTACATCATAGATGCTATAGAGATCTGACCAGTCTACCTCAGTTAAAAAGCTTTTCAGGTTATCTATTTTATTGTCATTCACCAATCGTTTTGTTTTATTGTGCTCCTCAAGGTTAGGCCGAGAACGACCTCTGTCAATGTTAAGCTCAACACAAACACCTTCATGGTCCGATATGTCGTGGACCAGTAAAGTAGATACTAAAGAATTTGGATTAGAATTAGAATTAGAATTATACCAATACCAAATGGATTTAAATGGTTTTATCACAGCTGTACTTCAATTAAACATATTACCACAAATCCACAAATCTCAAGTACTCTCTCAGGCAGTACGAGATGGTGTACAAAGTCAAAGCGGTTTGGGTCGAGGTCTAGAAGGATTTCCGAGACTCCAAAGTGATTAATTGATTACGTGGCCAAGGGAACCTGCAGGTCGTGTAGCCTTTTCCTCGGTTTGTAGCGTCAATCAACCGGGACTATCCTCAACCACCAAACCTGTGACGTATCCTTGCTAACAGGATCTATTTTGGACAAGGAAAACGAAGAGAGTCCGGAAACTGCCTTATACTCACTTCCGGATAGTGACTCTAGTAGGGTCTCGTTCCGAGGCTTAAAAATTATCAATTTAGTTGTTTCACTTACATATTTTTTTGGAGGTGGGAAGCTCAACAAAAATGAAACCTGGTTACCAGAACTAAGCTGAGTTACAGTGGATTCTCCAGGAGTCCCTTAACATTATCGCTTTGATTTCACCGTAGAGTTCGAGATAAGGAGTACATATTTCCACGTATCCGACTCTGTTAAAGCGTTATCAAATTCGAAGAAAAAACAGTATTCTCATGGGCCTATTAACAGCATAAAATTGCGTATATAATAACTTAGCTTTTAATCATCAGACTACGGACAAATCCAAAAAAATCAAAATATATCATAGAAGAGAGTTCAAACGAAAATAGATAAACTACGAGGAATGTGGTAGTAGTGACTAGTAGAGGTATTATAAATAGTAGCCTACTCACAGTTCCAAATAACTATGAATAAACAAATGAAGGTAATACCGAACAGTGTACACCATTATTACCGAATAACTTTTAGAATTACTTCCAAATTTACTTCTCCAATTCAGATTTTACCTAAGTTTCATCTACTGTAAGTTGAGTTTTTTATGTTGCAGTTTTACTTTTAGCAGTCTTAAGTAAGCACTTTTTTAAATTTATTTTTTTCATGTGAACGTTTAATTTTATTGCAAAAAATAACAGCTTAGCACATCTGTTTTTTTCCTTTGAATTCATGTGTGTGTAGTGAAGGGACCCCAATCGGGCATAGCCTCGGGGCAACCCAGTTATTCATCATAAATGTTAAGGTCTAAATAATCGCTATTAGTTTATTTTGTTGTTTAAGTATAGTTGATTTATGTATTTGTTTATCCGTTGAGTGGTTTATTGATATGTGAATTTCATAAGATTACTACTGTAATGTATTTTATTATACGTTTTTGATGAATAAAGAATTATTATTATATTATTATTATTATACTATCCGAAACTGGTCCGCCATTAAAAATTACCTCGTAAACAAATGCTATGGTGTAGCTTCTATGAAATAACGCATTTGAAGTGAGAAAGGGATGTGTACGTCATCACCCGCTTCTCGTCATTACCCTACTCTCCCCTACTTAATTTCCTCCTGGTGAGTAGATCAGTTACCTTAGGTTGGCATGTACTTGCAAAGAGTTTCCCTTGGGTTAATATAAGATAGGAGGATTTAAAATGACTTCGATTGATGTAGGGCTTCGCCCTTTTAAGAAATGAGGGAGAAACGCCTCCCAGTCAACACTCCTTGGTGTTATGTTAGGTTGTAGTATAATATATAATATTTTTTTGCGATAGTTTAAAAAAAGTTAATTTGGCTGAATAAAGAAAACCCCCTATATGGATTGAACCCTACGCCGATCTAAGGATCCTTTCCCCAAACAACAACAATACAGACACTATACAACTACTTGGCTTACTTTCATTTCTCCTGTCCACCAGGAGCAGCTGGCTGTCTTCTCGCTTCCAAGTGACCTTGGGCGCCGGCAACCCCTCGGCCTTGCACACCAGCGAGATGTTCTGGTTCTCCCTCACCGCCACCGAGGAAGGCGTACTCTCCTCGTCCACTATGTTGGGTGGAACTGTGGAAACGCAGAATCTTTGAATTCACAATGGTGTCGGGTATCAAGCAAAGTATAAAGTATCAAGTCAAGTCAATTAAAAATAAAATTTATTCCAGAAAAAACACAATATTTTACAAAATAAATTATACACTTTTTACAATTTTTTACAACATAAACATATTTAAGGAATAAAAACAGAAAACTTCTATAGGTAAACATAGTTAGTAAATAAAAAACTTAAAAAGTAGGAAATTGCCTACATGTGCCTAGAATGGTCTTTGCGTAGGCCCAGGGTGTTTTGTATTAAAATAAAATGTATGTAAAAAGAATATTTTTTTATTAAATTGCGCAAAAATAAACAATTTTTATATTTTTTAAAATTTCAATCTTAAAAAAGTAGGGGAAAAGTGTATATGAATTATTAAACATGTGAGAAAACTAACGCTAATGACTTTTGCTAACTATGACTATTGCGTGACTATGTCTGCAATCAAAATCAAATTGATGATTCTTTTAACCATTACCATTTGAAATGGTGACCTACCCAAGTAGGTATTTTAAGCCAAGTATGAATGAGAAATGATTGTGGGATGATTGTGGCGCGATCTTGTAGTCTTGTTACTGACTAAGGCTGACATGTTCCTTAGACAGGACTGTTAATTAATAGCCCAACAGCCGATGGCAACTAAGGGACCTACAGTTTAACGTGGAATCCGAACCACGACCTCTGAATTACGAACTGGTCTAATTATGAGGATGGTATTTGCGGATTAACGCAGTATTCAATAGTGCAGACGTTAATCCACACAAGAGAACACTACACCCACCGACCATCGCTCACAACTATCCACAATTCGTGACCTCCAAGTAGCTGGATTACAGGATGTCGCCACCATCCCAGTCATCTGCAAAACTAAATTTCATGCTGGACTTCAAAGGTTTTGTATTAAATTCCCCTGATGTTAATTAGTTATATTTGTATTACAAATTAATTTGTTTATCATTTTATCGGGTGTCATTTTTTATGCACACTGACCTTTGACCTGTAGATAGCCGACCTGGCTGATCATAGGGTTGGTGTTGACCTGACACATGTAGTAGCCTCGGTCCTCCTGCTGGGCTCCTGTCACATGCAGCAGCCACGTGTTCTGAGAGTGTGACACGCTGAACCTCGGCACTCGAGAGATGACGTGTCGGTGGATCGTCAGGATCATCTGCCGGTCTATGTGGATCCAGGCGACCTGCACAATAACACATGTAGTAGCCTCGGTCCTCCTGCTGGGCTCCTGTCACATGCAGCAGCCACGTGTTCTGAGAGTGTGACACGCTGAACCTCGGCACTCGAGAGATGACGTGTCGGTGGATCGTCAGGATCATCTGCCGGTCTATGTGGATCCAGGCGACCTGCACCATACCACATCCCTCAGTCCTCCCGCACATGAGACATAATGATAGGAATATAACGTCAAATGCCATTTGACATCAAAAATTTCAAACATATGAGGTTTTTTTGGGAAATGAGGAGGAAAAAAGAAAAGTAGACCATGATAGTTGATTGTGTTTCAACGCTCTTTTTCAGGTAAAACATCAATTATTGTAATAATAATATTAAACTGTATGTTTTTTGATTGTAAATGCGTGTTTCAAGGGACACTCTAGTTATATTCTCTAGAGTTTATATTACAGAAGAGGTCCAGTATATTTTAACACGCCGCGGACGCTGTGACGTGTTGTAATGCGGTGTCAGATTAAACAAAAGCGCTTATGATTTACTGTTGATTACATCATGTCCATTCTTACAAGCTTGCTTATGTTACATAAAACCAAAAACTAAATAGCTGTACGTTAAACCTGCTCTGTACAGATCGCTTGATGTTCGAAGTCCTTTCCAAGCATAGGATCTATCTATCCTTGAATGGATCTTTGAAGAAACAAAGATTATTTTAAATGAAGTAAAAAGTCCTATAAATGTGGAAATGTGGAAATGTTTTTACCGCTATTTATGATTCATTGCAATTACTTTTATCTATTAACGTTTCATCGTATAATTTAATATTTCATAATTGCATACACCACCCGAATGCCTGTAAAAATAAAAGTTCAAAATTGGTTTTTAAATTTAAAAAAAATCGAAGTTTATTGTTTTCCTCGAAAATAATAAACTAAATGTATGGTTTGACTACCACCATTAAAATCAGCTTAAAAAGTTAACAAATTAGCATTATAAATTAATTGTCTACGGCTAACGGTTACAGAGAAAAGTTTAATTTACTATCCATAGTAAACATAGTACGTTGTCTGAGAGCGCCCAATGTTATTCTTATGGAGAATATAAAAAAATAACTTTTTCCTTATTTCCTAACCGCTTTTTACGAAACTTGGCCTGCATTGTAAGGTCATATTATCCACCGAAATTCCCTCAAAAAGGTTTGGTTGGGGGTATGACCTCTAAAATTATTACGTTTAAATTCTAATATTATTATCAATTTGATATTTTTCTGTAAAATCATACACTTTGTACCTCGCGCTTTAAATAATTGTCTTGTACATCCTACTACGTAGCAACCCTTTTGGCTGGGGTGATAACATTAAAGTAGTTTGCATTTGTGTTTTATTATTCGAAAAGCAACAACTCCAAATTAAAGTTATAAAATAATGGTTAATCCTTCACTGATTGATTTTGAATACTTTTACAGTGTTTGCTGCACATTAAAAAACGTAAGATGGTAAGCGAAATTTCTCATTATTAATAATCCTTTGAAATTTGGCAGTCTGATGATTAAACGGAAAAAGGCTATTCTCTGTAATAAATGTGTTTGCTCTGCTGTAAAGCACTTGCCATTTTATCCATCAAAAATTTTATTTTAACATTTATACCAACTTATATCTGTTAAATGTTTTAATCTCCATATGTAACATGGAAAAATTGCAGGTTTTTAAATAACACATAAACTGTTTTTTAGAAAAAATGTGGATCTCAAAATGAGCTAAATATCAAGTTTCATAAAAATAAGATAATGTGAAATTAATACCTCCATGATTAAATTGAGCCTCAAAATACAACGTACAGTTTAGATTATATCGGCTAACCGTGAAGATAGATAAATTTAAGAAACTAATTGTATTTGTAAAATGCTAGTCCAGGTGTAATATAAAATCTGAAATTTTCATGTAAAAAAAAAAACCCCAATTTCTCAAACAAACTACAATGTTCCAGAGATATCATGGTTTTACAATCGATAAGTCAATTGGTCTCTTTTAAAAAAGAAGTATCTTATTAGTTGACATGGTTTCCTTAGGTGTTATCAGAAATTTTTAAACGGTGTGACGTCATTTTTCTAAATATTTTGTTGTAGAGTACATTTTAAAAACTCTTAATTTGCTATACATTTTACAATTTCTGTAAGACAAAAGACATATAAAAATATTAAATTAAAATAAATAATATAAATACTTATGTATTTTTTTTTCTTAGAATAATGGTTTATTCTGATGATAGTTTTTAGAAATTTAAAACGTAAGTAAAGTAAAATGTGAAGTGTTTCATTGATACAGATCGCCTCATGTCTAAACTTGTTGCCTGCGCAGTCTGATGAATTAAACGGAACAAAAAGCCTAAATGTTTGTCAGAGAACTACACCGTGCTGTGCTCTCACCATGCTGAAAAGCTCTCTTCATTAGCCCGGATACAAATATATGTTTTGTGCTCAATATTTATTATTTGTTAAGCGTTTTATTTATTCTTTTTTTTATAATCCATGTAATACAAATAAAAATAAATGTGGTTTCAAGTGGTTAATAAATTTGGAAACACAGTAAATAGGTTTTTTATCAGAAAAAGGTATGAAACTGTGTTTTTTATAAAGAGTGTGTGTATGTGCGCGTGTGCGTTGTGAGAATAAAATAAAAAAACGCTCGACTTGAAAATGTGTCTAAAGGACTCAAAACAGCTGTAGTCGAAACACAGATTATATCGGCTAACTTGACGGACAAGGTAAATTGATAAGTTACACTTTGTATTTATGTAACAATGTCTAGTCCATACTGTGTAATATCATAATCTTTAAAATATTTGTCATGTTTAATCACAAAAAAACACCAACGTTCTCAAACTCAAACTTCTTCAATGTAAAAAACACAGTAAGTGCATAACATCAGGCAATACATAATACAGGAATGTAGCAAAAATAACTCAATTTAAGAAAAATATTCACTTAGAATCCTTAAGAAAAAGAAAGTCTTTTAGCAGTTTTTGACATGGATTGGGTATGTCTTAGCTCTGGGTGGGGTTATCAGACCAAATTTTTAAACGGAAGTGACGTCATGTAATTATAAGTACTGCTGTTTAGAGGAACTAAAAACATTTCCTTTAAACACATCCATTATCTAAGCTATTTCCCAAAGGGAAGTAAATACACTTTTAACTTAATGTGATTGTTTGCCTCTTAAGGGACAATGACAGATGAAAATCTTTTTGCTGTGAAATAAGTAAAAAGGTTGTTTTTGTTCTGGAATAGGTATTTTTCTTATTTCGAAGATTTAGGTAGTTTTGGAAACGGCCTAAAATAAGAATAATAATAAATAAATTATTTCTCTCGTAATTTTCACATTTCTGATAAAAGTTTGCAAATAATTAAAATTGGCGTTTCAAGTGATTAATACTACCACAATACTGCAATAGGTACAATAAATGCCGAGTTAAATGAAAGACCATTAACACCTTATATAGTATAAACTTTTACAATCATCGAATACTGCAGTGAATATCACGAAGGTAGAGCACGGTTTGAGTATATGACGTAATATTCACCTGTTTAAATCGTATCGGTAACGGTGACTAATAAAGTGAGACCATATAATGGGTTGAGATGCAATTTGCAGTCGATCACGTCCCACGCCACTCTGGAAACAGTTGATGTCACACCTCTATTGTAAGACAATATTGACTCCTCTATACCGAGGCGGTCATGCTTTGATTCCTCTCTTTGGGCATCTCAAGTCCAGCGTTTAACTCCGCAATCCGTTTTTAGAATTGAATTCATTCAGTAAACATCCCACTGATAATAATTTACACGATTTTCCTCATACGGGTTTTACCGCTATTGAAGATTTATTGCAATTACTTTTATCTCTTAACGTTTCATCGTATAATTTAATAATTCTGAATTGCATATACCACCCGAATGCCTGTAAAATAACAGTTAAAAATGGGGTTTTTAATTTTAAAAAAATAGTTGAAGTTCATTGTTTTCATTGATTTCAACAATAAACTAGTCATAGTCGTAATAAATTATATATAAATAATTATAGATGAATTAGTCATAGTCATAATCGTAGTCGTTAGTCGTTAGTCGTTAGTCGTAGTCGTTAGTTATAGTCGTAGTCGTTAGTCATAGTCGTAGTCGTTAGTTATAGTCGTAGTCGTTAGTCGTAGTCGTTAGTCGTAGGTCATTGTCGTATTCGTTAGTCATAGTCTTAGTCGTTAGTCGTTAGTCGTAGTCGTAGTCCTTAGTCGTTAGTCGTTAGTCAAGCGTCTTATTAGTTACTTATAATCGTAGTCTTTAGTCATAGTAGTAGTCATAGTCCTTATTCGTTAGTCGTTAGCCATGAGTCGTAGTCGTTTGTCGTTAGTCGTTAGTTATAGTCGTATTCGTTTTTGCAGGCATAGTCGTAGTCGTTAGTCGTAGCATTAGTCTAGTCGTAGTATTTTAGTCTAGAAGCACGTTTTTAAAAGGATGATATTCTAAAATTCCATTCGTAAAATTTTATATGGACAAAATCATTTCATTTATTTAATATTTTTAAGCAAAAATCAAAACTGTGCGGATTGTGCTTTTTACATATTTGTAATATTTTTCAAAGAGAGTAGCCTAAATTCATCAGTTTTCTGAGTACAGGTCTAATAGGTCATATATTATTAAAGTATTTAATAGATTGTTAACCTCCATTCAAAATAATATTAAGATACCCTAACACGAATTAGTTAAAAATAGGTAAAAATCCAGTTTTGGTCTAAAATTTAATTTTTCTTTTTTCTAATGGATTGATAAAGTTATAAAAAATTCCAAAAGTTTTCCAAAAATCTACGCCGTAATTTAAAATATAATTCCCTTTCAAATCAAAATAACTACAGTATATGTTATACATTATTAATCACCTTGTGCTGGCCGAGATTCTCCACAACACACGGAAGATTGGCATCCCTGCCCAGTACCACGGTGACGTTGGGTATGGGCTCCACAAATCTGGGACCGTCCGTCAGGGCTGCAACATTAAAAAAAATATTGATTACACTGTTTGGAAAATAGAGAGGTTTAGCAGTGTTTCAGGTTTTAAAATAAGGCTTTCCGCTTATATGTTTCCTTAATATAAAATAGTCCTGATTCAAGCTGACTCTACAGAATTTCTTTAAAGTTTAATAACGACCAAACTATTTTTGGGCACGCCCTATATCTAGCAAAAGAATGGCTTTGGTCTAAATCTAATTATATTTATAAGTCTACTTCAAAACCAAAAAGTATATCGAAACATCTGGCTAAAAACAATAATTGAATTTTGAACAATTTTTTTAACGTTAAAATATAGATAAATAGTAAAATATCACATTACTAAACAAACTGTTAGGTACAAATGCATTAAGAATTACTATGCAAGATAAAATTGGGAAAGAACATTAAAAACCTTTATTTACACTTGTACAATATCTAAATGAATGAAAGAGTCACATGAGAAGGGAATTATTAAACATATTACATTAGATTAGATTGTTTATGTTGACTGTTTTTGGGGAGGATGTTCATTATAACATTTTTACTTTCTCCCCCCCCTATACGATAATATAAGGAGGAAGTATTGTTTTCAGCAGAAACTTCTAATTTGATTTTTCGGTGGATGTATCCATTTTAGTGCCCCCTGAATCGAAAAAAATGTAATTTACTCGATTTTTTACTCTTAACCCCCCCAAACACGTTTGAACATTTATCAAAAACGATTTTGATTAAATTGTATGATTAATATTTCTTTATGAGATAAAAAAGACACTATCCGCATTCCTAAAAACATTGGGGTTTAAAAGTTATGGGCTTTTAAAAGTAAAAAATAATTTTTATTTTTTCCACGAAAACAATTAATGTAAATTAAAATCTCATTGTTACTATTAAAAACAGCTTAAAACTAAAAATAATGTTATTTTGTATTATTTGTCTACGACTAACGGTTCTAGAGAAAAGTTAAATTTACCGCCTATAGTAAACTTAGTTGGCCTACGTTGTCTGAGAGCGCAAATTGTTATTCTCATGGAGAATATTAAAAAATAAATTTCTTTCTTATTTCCCAACCGTTTTCCATGAAACTTGGTATGCAGCATAAGGTCAGATCACCCAGCAATACCCACTCATAAACGCTTGGTATTACAGGGGGGAGGGGGCCCCCCCATAAAATTCTAACAATCAATTTCACATTGTTTCTGTTGTTGTTATTTTCAGAAATTGGATGATTATTTTTGAAAATATAAATTACTAGATTACTTGGATAAACGTTAAAAATATAATAGTTTTATTACAGATAGTTGTTTTTAAATTTACTTAAGGGAAAAGGTATGCGTCAGTCAAGAGTCAACAGATGCATTTTAATATCCGTTTATATATTTCACAAAGCATCACTCTGCTTTTCCTTATTATTATTTTATATCAGTATTATAAAACATATCTGTGCTTTAACCTTTAACCTCTAGAGTTATTCAACTTCAGGCCATAAAACTGTACCTTCACTCGAAAGACGGAGATTTAGATACATAGTAAGGATATTTCACAAAATAATTATTCATCGTTGTTTCCTACTTTCAGAACCCTTCGAACTGAAATACTTCAAACCCATCTTTAATAATTTCGTTTAGACAACATACCTCGTCTCAGCTACCACTTTTACGCAAAGGTGAGTCGTATAATTTGATGGATGAAATGTTTGAATGTTAAGTAAAAGCCAATCTAAAGAATGTTTGAAATGGTTAAGTATTGTCAAACATGTACTCCTCTACCACAAGTGCTTTCTGGACATACCTTCCTCTAAACATAGCAAATTACAGCACTAACCTCATTAGTCTCAGGAACACTTGTACCTTACATTACAGACAGACCTTGGTTAGTAACCAGATTTTAGAGTTTTAATTTATTATATACCATTTATAAGTGCAAAAATATTATCCATATAAATAAAATAGATTTCTGTATTTCATTATGTGTACATTTCTGTAAATATGATATTTTTGTTATCTTTATGTTTAATACCACAGAAAGCCAGGTCTTATCTTATTTTCTGTCTTTCTTTTTGTAACGCAAACAGCTGTTTAGAATTATCGATCCATGAATATCCAATTGAGAATTACTAATCCAGAAAATCAAATTATTTCTTTTTAACGCTTGTTCGTGGATTTTCCTTTTTATAACTTTTGTAAAAACAGATGCAAAATCCCTTAAAATAAAAAAATTACGTTTTTAAATACCTTTTTAGCAACATTAGGCACATTTTTCTAAATTTTAAGAAACGTTTGATTTTTTAAAGCAATTTAACAAAAATAAAAAACAATCTGTAAAATTAAAATCAATACTAGTTTGTTTACGCTACATTGATCATTAATTATTTTGAACCTTCAGTACATCAAATTATACTATAGTAAAGTGTTATCTTAAATTATGACGAACGTGTGAATGTTATAAATTTTCAAATTTAAACTTTTCAGAACAAAATTTCAGATTTAAAATTACTAAATAATTGTAGCGATAATTTATTTTTATTTATTTGCTTACAATTTCATTTTTATTCTTTATACGTAGTAATATAAAATATTTTTTTCGTCAAAAATTCGAATTTGAAAAGTGATATATCCGTAGGGTCCCCTGAATCCAAAAAAGTGGGTTTTGACGTGATGTCTGTCCGTCAGTGTGTCCGTGTGTGTGTCTGGATGTGTACAGTGCCACAGCCTACCCCGTTGGTCCGATTTAGATGAAATTTGGCATGTATATATATAGTCACCGTATCTCCAGGCGTTTTTTTCATTTTTTTGAATTTTTATTTTTAAGGGTAGTTCACCCAAAAAAAAACCCTTAAAAAACGTGAAAAATCCAAATTTCTCAAAAACGGCTCTAACGATTTTTATTAAAATTTGATAGTTTATAGTGCACAGAGCACTAACTAATTTGACACCACCCGCATGTCTGTAAAATGACGGTTCAAAAGTTATGGGCTTTTAAATGTCAAAAAAATCAAATTTTTAAATTTTCAGCGAAAACAATAAAAGTAAAGTATAACTTGACTGGTACCATTGAAACCAGCTTAAAAAACTAAACAAATTAGTATTTTGAATTATTTGTCTACGACTAACGGTTCCAGAGAAAAGTTAAATTTACTGTCCACGATAAACGCAGAACGTTGTCTGACAGCGCCCAATGTTATTCTTATGGAAAATGTAAAAAAATCAATTTCTTCCTTACTTTCCACCCGTTTTCCATGAAACTTGGTATGAAGTGTAAGGTCAAATCACCAAACAAAACCACTCAAAAAATCTAGGTATTACCGATTCCCCCATACCATTTGAACAATAAATTATTAAATGATATTTAGAATTACTTTGAAGAACATGATAGTTTTATTACAGATTCATTTTAAATTTCAAAGAAATATTTACTGTATTTTTATATATAGTAATAATAATAGGTATTTTATGAATAATAACCATTAAAAGTGAAGACTTCAATCAACTAAGGATCAAACTATAACACTAGTTACCAGAAAGGTACAAACGGTTGGAACCTAACGTCCTAACGTGTGGTCAACCCTATTTGGCTTACTGCTGTGACAAGTTTCCCTTTCATGATTATGGTTGCCTGACCATTATCATGATCACATCAAGGTTGGGTAACTTGCTACTCTGATGAAGTATGGCCACGTAATCTGGAATTAGTAGTTTTGTATGATCTTATTAACCATGAATATGAACGAGGGCTCTACATGTAGACTAATACGTATAGTAGTAGTTTATTAGCGAATTTCCTATGCAGAAATGAGCTATTCATATGATCCTCTGGTGACAGTTAAGCCCGGGACCATGATAGAAGTTGATAACTCAACCCACTGAACATTTAAAATAATATGTATACAGAGTGTCCCATAAGTAAAGTGTCAAACTCTAAGAAAAAAGATTTTGTGGGTCAAAATAAACAAAAAATCAAGAATAGTTTTTTGCAAAGTTGCTGAGTTAACCAGATGTCCGCCATTTTGTATTCTTTTACAAAATATTTGTTACCTTTGAAATTTTCTACCAATTTTTATGAAAGTCTGTAAGTATGTATAAATAAAAGAGAACTGCTGTAGAAAAATTCAACTTGGCCCAATTTGAAACTAAAAAGTGGAGGCCATTTTAAACTGTGAATCTACAATGGTGGAAACGGTAAACGTTTTAAATGACCGTCATTTTAAAATTTCAAATCGGACCGAGTTTAATTTTTTTCTCCTGTAGTTTTCTTTTATTCAAACAAACTTACTGAGTTTTATGAAGATCGGTTTATACGTTTTGAAGATAAGAGGTATTTTGCACAGATAAAAAATGTCAGATATCTGGTAATCAAATCGTTTTTGGAAAAATTGTTCTTAATTATCTCTATTTTTCTAAATATTGCACATACAACCTTTGCCTAGAGTTTGGCACTTTACTTGTGGGGCACCCTGTATAAAAGAAGAGGGTCTTGTGTCGACACGGTAACGGCCGCAATTAGTTTCTGATTTTAATAAAATTCGCTTTCATAATATATGAAAGCGAACCATGGTGGGAATATTATAGTTCAATGAAATTTGCTCTACTCACGCCAGCGTGCTGCGTGTGATCTCGTTAGAATATAAATTGGTTATCGTAGTAAAATGGATGTTGACAGTATCAGACAGAGGCAGTGTTCTTCTACGCCAGAACAATTGAAAAAATTATCAAGTAGAAAGTTTTAGATCTTTGACCAGGGAAAGGTAAACTCGAATGCGATAAGAGGTGTAAACAATTGACGGTTTCGTAAGATCAGAAAAGTAAAAAACACATCCGATAGTTTA
Source organism: Nephotettix cincticeps (assembly GCA_023375725.1). NCBI lineage: Eukaryota > Metazoa > Arthropoda > Insecta > Hemiptera > Cicadellidae > Nephotettix > Nephotettix cincticeps. Next base: position 133,401,687 of record CM041786.1, on the reverse strand, counting down.
CCATTAGCTTTATGGTAACTTTAGGTAAGATATAATGTGCAATAACTTGAGTGCAAAGTGCAACTGCCTCATTAGAGGAATCCTTCCACACTCGCCTACGACAGGTCAGACAGACAGGTGACTGAGTGGCGTGGCAGCCAGTCGCCAGTCACCTCTTCCTTGTCACATAAACGCAACAATCGTTACTTATAAACTCATTTGTTCGAAACAGTCAACACGACTAAGTCGGTATTAAATACGAGTCGCACGCAGCACGCTGGCGTGAGTAGAGCGAATTTTGAACGACCCCCAAAACGTGTTCAGGGGTTATCGGTTTAATCGCATAGATTGTGACAAATATGATTACGATGAATATATTTTGATTTTAAACTAATCCATATGCGTGTCCTAATTTGAAAATCCGCATTCAAGACATTTATCTTTCAGAGTTTTTAAAATTTCACTTACGGGAATAGAAAACCTAGATGGTGGAGGTACTACAGACTGAATGAACACCAACTTGATATTTTCAGAATAGAAGAGTATTTTTTAATCAGGTCGAGTGATGAGGCATAGCTAAGAAGTCTCAGGATGACCTCTGTACTCGCCCACACATTTATTATGCACTTCTCATCACAGAGTTTCTACATCCTTCATCCTACTTTTTCTGGGATCAATCTAGTTTGTCGGTTATATTTCTTAAAACATTTTAAGAGAACCTAGCCACAAATTAATGTCGTGTGTCCTGGCCTCATACAAACATTGTACACCGAGATAAAACATTAAGGGTTAAGATTCTGTTCACCGAGAGCAGTTTTTAAATAATTTAATCCCTTGAACACCGGTTTGGTTATGCAGGCTTGTCATCGGGTCTCCTATGTTGCGGAACCCTACAGAATAATGAAATACTATGTAACAAAACACTTTTCAAAGACTACTGCAGGGATCGTAAACTCTGGTGAAAATGTGTCAGATTCACCAACAAAAAATGGTCTCACATAAAAAGGTATAAGAGTAACTTAAAATAAAATTGCCCATTATGTTTCCCTAAAGGAATATTTTGATGTCGTGCTGCCGTGAGGTCGCTCGAAGCGGAATGGGACGCCCTGGGTTTTAATGTTTCCATTTCATTGAATTACTTTGAAGAAAGTAGCGAGGGAACTGTGCTGTGGCAGTTCTCGTTCCAAATAAACTGATATTTTCATTTTTACTCGTCACTATATGTTTTAATTTCGCAAAAATGCAAAAAGAATCTGTGCATGTTATAAAAAAAGCAATAGTTTCATCAAAATTTGTCAAAAAAGTAGAATCAATGCGTACGAATTTTAAGCAACAAATATAAAATGCTGGAAATAAAGGGTGATAGAAAAGTGTGCGACGAGGAATACATGGCTGATGGCGATGCGATAAGTGATGGTTGGTGGATGCGATATTCTCTGGTGTGGATTAAAGTCTGCAGTACTGAATAATAAATTTATCCGCACAGGCCATCCTCCAAGAAATTAGACCAGTTCTTAATTCAGAGGCAGTGGTTCGGACTCCACGTTAAACTGCAGGTATCTTAGTTGCTATTGATTGTTGGACTGTAAATTTAAAGTCCTGTCTATGGAAAATGTCAGACTTAGTCAGTAACAAGCCTACAAGTTCGTGCCACAATCATCTACTCAACCCTCATTCATACTTGGTTAAAAATTCTAACGTGTGGTATTGTTGCCATTTCAATACTCTAATCACTAGTTAGTGACCGGCCACTAACTTATGTTTGAATTTAATTAAAAAATCTTTTAAAATATGAACGCATGTATAGTTTCATAAGGTTAAATTTTGCAGATGAAGGTTTGTAATTGGAGTTTACTGTAATCATAAAACGGAGGGAAGCCAGTGCCAATAGACAACAGCTGTTGGTTGAGTGAAGTTGTTGCCATGTAGATGTGAGAATGCAACTACCTTTCTTTGGTCATGCATTTATATTGCTTAGTTTTTTTATGGAAAACTTCCAATAATTGTTTTCCTTTCATGAATAACTAAATTTATTTAAAGGGTTTGTTCCAAGATTTTGAATGTACACGAATTTATTGTGTGTATATCTATTATTTATTTATGGAGGGACAGACGAAGTGAGAACAGCGTATCGTGTTTGTAGTTCATAGTGTTCTTCGGTGTGTGTGTGTGTGTGTGTGTGTGTGTGTGTGTGTGTGTGTGTGTGTGTGTGTGTGTGTGTGTGTGACGCAATAACAGAAAATTGCTGAAGAGAAGTTTGCAGTGTACGTTCTTTGACACCCTAATATTAGATAAAGACCAGAACCACTTTGTGAAACTGACTAAACCAGCTGAGTTTCTGTTATTTCCATAAAGTAGTATTACTTTTGCCTGAGTTGTATAAGGTATTTGATAAAAAGTATATAACTCTAGTGCATTTTTATGTTACGCGTGGAAACATAAGTAAAAATTATAAACACCATAAATATCTGGATAAGGAGGGTTTACTGATTTATTATTAAGTTATTGAAATAAAGCCAATATATGGTCCAAAATATTATATGACATGGACTGTTACAATAAATATGAACAGTAACAACTCTATATTAAAGTTAAACAAATAAGAATTATTTTTTAATTTGCTGATCGTTTTTTTTATTCTTGTACAGTATTTGTACAACATTTGTTCAACATTTGTTAACAACATTTGTTAACAGAGTAATCTGTGAAGTATTTTATTAAAGTAATTAATTGAAAAGAGATGGCGCTCGCCTCATGGTTTAAACTGTTTCTCTGTGCAGACTGATGAATTAAACGGAACAAAAAGCCTGAATGTTTGTCAGAAAACTACACCGTGCCGTCCTGGCTGGAGCGCCTCTGCATTTGCCCAAATAAAAATATATTTTTTTATAAAATATTATTTGTCAAGTGTTTTTTTTATTATTTATTTCGTTAGTAATTTATGTAATACTAATGCAGAAATATACAGTAATTGTAGATATAAAGTTAGTAAATAAGGATTGAAAATTACTATCATTTTTCACAGTGTAAATAACTTTACATACATGCCATACTAAGGTATCTGTGTGTATTTTTAACTGTGATAAATAATCGTTACGATCTTTTCAAAGAACTATTAAAAAAAATTAATTATGACATTAATGTCATTAATGGCGAGGTGAGGTGGTGGCGATGTAGGTAGCGTGACGGATTCTGAACCTAATCCGGAGACCCTTGTATAGATCCCGGAGTTACCCGTCAGTTTTATCAGTAATGTCCACCTTTAAATTTTTGTTAGCTCTCCCCTATTTTTTAACCTCAACTGCCCATCATCAAGAGCCTAGACTGGGACAGTGGCGTGTCATGTAATCCAGCTAATTGGAAGTTACGAATTGTGGATAGTTGTAAGCGATGGTCGGTGGGTGTGATGATATCTTGTGTGGATTAATGTCCACACTATTCAATACTACGTTAATCCACAAAGACCATCCTCATGATTAGACCAGTTCGTAATTCAGAGCCAGTGGTTCGGACTCCACGTTGAACTGTAGGACCCTTAGATGAACCATTGACTGTTGGGCTATTAATTAACAGTTCTGTCTGATGAACATGCCGGCCTTAGTCAGTAACAAGACTACAAGATCGCGCCACAATTATCTTACACTCATTTCTCATTCATACTTAACTTAAAATGCCTATCTGGTTAGGTCGCCATTTCAGTAATTAACTAACTAACTAGGAACCTGTGTGGCAAATTAAAAATAATATTTTTTGCATATCCCCTCGGATAACATGGGAAAAGAGTAAGTACGCTTTCCCACACGATATACGAATTATTTTACATTTTTATTCAGCATAAATTATTTGATATTGACTATTAAAACCTGTATCTAAAATATATCACAATGTTACAAAACATAACCGAGATGTTATATTTTACCTGTTCCTCATAAGATTAACGTTAGGACTTGACAGCGTTACCAGACAGCGTCTTTACCAGATTCTATGTTTCAGTAACCAATTATTGATATAGAGCAAACGAGCGCTGGCAGTGGCATGAATATGAACTACAAATCTCTACAAAAAACGGAACTTTAAAAACGGAATTTTGGATTTTGTATACCATCATCCAACTAATTTAAAGTTTATCAAAGTTAAAAGACATTAATCATTTGTATTACCAATAGTTTTAAGCACAACTAATTTAAATTAGTATGAATAGTTTGTTGTTTTTCCGTGTAAAGTTTAGACTAGTTCACCTTTTGATAAACATTTTAGTTAACTCCGACATAAATTTTTATTGTAGTTTCTACATTAAACTCATTTCATCTAGAATTTCGTTACTAAACAAGTAAGAGTTTTATGCAAACCTGATAACTATCCTTACTATTTTCATAATTACTGTACGTTTAAGTCCACGATCGTGAAGACCTATCAAGTATTTTAACGATGAAAAAATGAAAAAATTAGTTTTGTACGTATTCTCTGACACATACCAGTGAGGAGTGCTTATGGGTAACATATTTCCTAAGGTTTTAAAGGTTTTCTTAGTTTATACAACCTATATGAACCAATCTTCCTCCCGGCTTTATTGAAACATTGCAAGATGTTGCGCCGGAAACGGAAGCTAGCTGTTCGGTCCAATCTACGTTTCCGGTGAGAGGGCTCCATTTCCCTGATATATTCCGCAGGTAATGGTCGACACGCCCACCCTTCTACTGTTACATTACCCGCCCTTGAGAAACACTAAAGCCTATAAAATTAATAAGAAAAAACTTAGTAGCTTTCTTTCACACTTATTGGTAACGTTAACATTATATAAACCTGTAAATAATAACTTAATAAACTCGAATGTTGCTCTACACTCCCGAAAGTTAAAACATATTTCTCTCACTAAGAAATATGAGACTTCAAAAGGAATAGGAGGTGGAAAATTTTAAAGCCAAAATACCAAATAGAAGTTCGATTCAAGAAAATGGTTACAACTGCCTACTATTTTTCTGATAATTTAGCATTTCAAAAATAATGTTTCACTATGGTTATTTTTCTATTCTATACAGATAATCACGTATATAGATACTCATATAGACACAGACGTACGTGACTTACGTATATGTGTCTTTTTTAGGTAAAGACGTATATAAATAATCATATACAGAGTGTCCCTGAGCTCTGACCGACCTTTCTACATATTATTACTGGACCGTAAACAAGTCGATATATTATATTATAAAATTTGAAAACTCAACATTTACCCGTTTTACCAACATTTTGTTTTTTTCACTAAAGGAAATTTTAATTCAATATTGGCGGTTTATAATGAAATTCGGTATGCAACTTTATCAACTAAAGACGTTACTACAAGAAAAATTATCATTTTTGAATTATTAATTTCAAAATGGTAGCAGTCTATAAATTAAAAACGTAAATGTATAAAAACCCACTCATAAAACCCCAACAAAGATTGCCTTTTATTTAATAAATTCGATTTTATATCCAACGACAACAAATTTAAGGAAATCCGTTCATAAACGACGGAGAAAAGTGTTTATATGTGTTCTTGTCAATAATAACTGTTATCATGTGGGATTGCCACTGGTGCGCCAATTCGATCAGCTGTTCCGAGTTCATTACCACTAAACAGCTGATTGAAACATTAATAAACCAGCTGTAAGTTTAATTTAACTAATCAGCTGATCGACACCCTGACGTTTTATGAAGTTTACTAAACTCCATGTAATACTATACGGGTAAACATTGAGTTTTCGAATTTTAATGCGATTTATTGGTTTATCTGTGATCCTCTAATAATAACTGGAAAGGTTAGTTCTTAACTAACCTTTTCAGGGCCAGCAACTAGATAAAGCTATTCTTCACTGAATTTTATTACCTTCTATTAAGAAAAAGGTGTAATATATATAATTTTCATAGAGTGTAGATTTTTCTAAATAATGATTTACGTAATTATTTATAACGATAACTATCTTTGTTATGTTGATGTTAGGCTTCAACCTGTAATCCAGCTACTTGGAGGTCACGAATTGTGGAAAGTTGTGAGCGATGGTCGGTGGGTGTGAATTAAAGTCCGCACTATTGAAAACTACGTTAATCCGCAAAGACCATCCTCATAATTATACCAATTCGTAATTCGGAGGCTGTGGTTCGAATTCCACGTTAAACTATCGGTCCCTTAGTTGCCATCGACTGTTGGGCTATTAATTAACAGTCCTGTATAAGGAACATGTCAGCATTAGTCAGTAACAAGATTACAAGATCACGCCACAATCATCTTACAATCAACCCTCATTCATACTTGGCTTAAAATACCAACCTTGTGGTATAGTCACCATTTCAATAATCTTATCTAATCCAAATAACCCGAAGATAGACGAAGCTGTGTCCTCCCGTGATACTCCCGGGACATCACTGTTACATAAGAACGGTTGAGTTAAAAACTAATGAGTACTAATATAGTGAAATAGTTCAATGATCAACGGTCAATCCTCAAAGGCACCAGTCACAAGAATGACTGACATGTTGAATTCACCGCCACTCGCTGGAAAATGGGAAGAGGAAGTCGTTATATATCATATCAGTTAGGATACACGTGTATCGTATGGAATAACTAAGAAACCCGTTTTACTGACATTTCTACTAAACATATACCAGATCAGTACTTTGTACCTACGCCTACATATAGTTTGGTACAATATTGAACTCATTGCCTTGAAATGGTCTGAGGTAGTTATGAGGTTTATCTTTGCAGATTAACGCACTATTCAACAATATGGACGTTAATCCACACAAAAACACTACATCCACCAACCATTGCTCACAACTACCCACAATTCGTGACCTCCAAGTAGCAGGATTACAGGACACGCTACAGTCCCAGTCCACTAGGCTACTTTGGGATACAAACAAATAAAAATATACGTGTATTAAAAGCACGTTTCTTTATAATATAGTTAACATTGTGTGCAAGTGTGAATTTTGTTGTATGATTGAATTACATTTAATTTAGTAGTGGCAAGGTTTCTTCTGAATGCGGAAGAAAATTATTCCTGGGCGAAACATTATATAAATGTTTAGTCAAAAAATATATTTTAACCGCTGCCATTTTGAAAATGATTAAAAATTACGTTCGACCTCTGCTAGTTGAATTAAACATAAAATACACATAAATATATTCTACTAGCAATAAGCCTTGTGTAAGCTTTGTACGAGTTGTAAGATTTAGTTTGAAGAAGAAATATTATCATACCAAAATGTAAACCTGAAATCCTAAACAAATCCGTAAAAAGAAAATAAATCAATACCCAGCATTATTACTTAGCAATACTCTACAACTAAAGAGATTAGAACATTTATACAATTATTATAATTAATTATACGTTAAAATAACTTTTTAATATTGTAGTATGATTTCGTAATGGAATTAAAACCAATGCCCAATATAAGTTTATATTGGGTTTATAATCAGTTAGTTAACTGATTTTTATTTGTTAACTATTTATTTTTCTTTCAGTTAAATCTTTAAGCTACAAAGACAACTGATTATGACCAGTAGGTGGTTTATTGATAATTGAAAGCAAAATTCGACTAATATTGCGTAAAAAGTGGGGTTTTAAATGCTCGTGATTTACTTTTTAAGAGGCAGCGGACGATTTCAAGCTTTGAAAAACCTTCTCTGGAATGTAGATAATGCATGAAATAAGCTTCATTGTTATCAGTTCTCCCGTTTTTCGGAGAAGACGGCGTAAAGTGCCTCCTAGAGAGTCACAGACAAACAGACACAAATTGAGATAAGACTTGTTTCGGCTTCTCTAACGCACCAGACGTGAAAATTACTGAAACATGAATAACTCTGAGCAATTTACAGACAAAACTTTAATTTTATTTATATAGATTTAAGGCCTACCTAACGAAATGTTTTATCGAAATAGGTTATTTATTTATTTATTCAGCAAGCATTTATTTATTCTGTTAAACCACGTGTTTTTTTTAATTTACTTTTTGAGAAATAATCACTCATGAAAAAGCGTTACACCCGTAGCAGCAAGGTGAGTTAACGCCATATAGTGTAACTATGGTAGTATAGACTGAATATAACGTAATGGTTAAACAGTTAAAAACTGAAATTTATGTAAAATTTTTGTAATGTACGTTAGTATAAAATAGCGTACATAATTTAAGTTCATCTATGACCATAAATTATTGTTCACTCTATCACTTTTCACTCACTTTTTGTAATTAGGACTTATTATTCTAATATATCAAAAGAAACTTAATATTTGTCACGCTATTTAGTCAGAATATTCCATGGCAATAGAATATTTTATTCTAAACCTGACACATGAATATAGTGCTTCCAGTGAAGCAAGTTAACATCAAGACAAGCGACACAGAAGTTACAAGTGAATACAAAGCTGCTAGTTGACAAGGAAATCCCCACATTATTCATTGGTTTCACTCTTCAAGACGTTTTCTTTGAACTTTCACGTTACGTTAAAACATTCTTTGTACCATAAATAAAGTTTGCCGATATTTACCAAGTTTACCAATCTACCAAATTTTACAAAAATTACAATGGTAATAAATTGTGAATTTCGTATTCCTTTAAACTTAAATAGGAAGAATACTTTTAAATAGTATTATGTAGTTCCCATACTACAAGTAAAAGGTTCACATATTATAAATTATTATTTTAATTTTTTACACCCGTAGCAGCAAGGTGAGTTAACGCCATATAGTGTAACTATGGTAGTATAGACTGAATATAACGTAATGGTTAAACAGTTAAAAACTGAAATTTATGTAAAATTTTTGTAATGTACATTAGTATAAAATAGCGTACATAAGTTAAGTTCATCTATGACCATAAATTATTGTTCACTCTATCACTTTTCACTCACTTTTTGTAATTAGGACTTATTATTCTAATATATCAAAAGAAACTTAATATTTGTCACGCTATTTAGTCAGAATATTCCATGGCAATAGAATATTTTATTCTAAACCTGACACATGAATATAGTGCTTCCAGTGAAGCAAGTTAACATCAAGACAAGCGACACAGAAGTTACAAGTGAATACAAAGCTGCTAGTTGACAAGGAAATCCCCACATTATTCATTGGTTTCACTCTTCAAGACGTTTTCTTTGAACTTTCACGTTACGTTAAAACATTCTTTGTACCATAAATAAAGTTTGCCGATATTTACCAAGTTTACCAATCTACCAAATTTTACAAAAATTACAATGGTAATAAATTGTGAATTTCGTATTCCTTTAAACTTAAATAGGAGGAATACTTTTAAATAGTATTATGTAGTTCCCATACTACAAGTAAAAGGTTCACATATTATAAATTATTATTTTAATTTTAATATTTATTTTAAATATAGGAAAATATTATGTTTCTATATTATTTTCATCTATATTTTTATGGCCCTTACTTTCTTGTTCTATGGTAATGAAGAACCCATCAATCATATAGGGGTGTATCAATTTTGAACTCCCCTGGACCCAAAAACTGGTTTTCGAAGTGAAATTTGCTCTAACGCTTTAAATTAAATTGAACGTATCCTATTATTGTGTTCAGTAAGGTGAGACGAAAATACTCATAAATCTTTATATTGTATTATTCAAATAATTCAATTCAATCAATAATTCATAATGTTGTATATTCAATTATATTATTACTGTGGTTAGTGTATTTCAGGTACGTAACTAATGAAAATTAATTTGTGTATATTATTTTTTATATTAAATAACCCCTTCCGTGGTATTAACAACTTATAGGATGATGTAACTAACTTACTGTGAACGTATCGTTACTTATCGTAATTTAGTGAGTGAATCTGTATTTAAATCTGTTAGAAATAAGGACGAAATTGATTTTATTACATTCCCCACATGAATAATATTAACAAGCCTTTTAGAGCACACTGTGATTACCGTGGACAGTAAATAACACTTAAAGACACATTTTCGCAATTAAAATTTTATTGGTTTAATTTGTTATCTTGTTTTAACTATGGCAGCCAAATTGATTGGTAAAATAATTAAATGGCCTAACTTTTGGCCTGCTATTTTTTAAATGTTCATTGTTAGTGCCATGTTATTCGGCACACTGAGGGATGTGATTATTGAATTCAATTTAATTTAAAGCGTTATAGCAAATTTTACTTCGAAAACCAATTTTTGGGTCCAGGAGAGTCCAAAATTAATACACCCCTATATGATTGATGGGTTCTTCATCACCAAAGAACAAGAACGTAATGGTCATTAAAATATAGATGAAATATCATAAGTCTCTAATGTCTTATACATTCTTCTTCTTTGATTCTTAATATGTAGCTCCAGTATTAATTCAATAATGACAATGATTATTTTTTATGTAATATTTCTCAGACGAATCGCAAGTAAGATTAGACATTATGTTATAGTACTGGAATAAAATGACATTACACCATTGTGAAAGTTTTATGTCAATATTCACGATAAAAATTGTTCAAATTATTATTCTATTGAACAGATGATGTCTGTTTTTATTAGTACTTTCATTCCCAAAAACTGTGGAGATAAAATTTTATGAGTGGATTTACATTGGTTAGAATTTAAGTACCTTTTAGTCAAGTGAGTTTAAATCACGATAAATTACTATTCTTTTTATGACAGACCTTGTTAACGTACTCACACGATACAGCTCCGCCGCGGGGAACTGGGGACTTAACTGCGGGATACGCATCGGTTAACTGTTAACGTACTCACACGATACAGCTCCGCCGCTGGGAACTGGGGACTAAACTGCGGGATACGCATCGGTTAACTGTTAACGTACTCACACGTTACAGCTCCGCCGCTGGGAACTGGGGACTAAAATGCGGGATACAATCGGTTAACTGTTAACGTACTCACACGTTACAGCTCCGCCGCTGGGAACTGGGGACTGAACTGCGGGATACGCATCGGTTAACTGTTAACGTACTTACACGATACAGCTCCGCCACTGAACTGGGGACTAAAATTACGCATCGATTAACTGGGGACTAAACTGCGGATACGCATCGTTACCTGGTACGTACTCACACGATACAGCTCCGGCCTGGAACTGGGGACTAAACTGCGGGATACGAATCGGTTAACTGGTAACGTACTCTGTCTACAGCAGCCCATAACAGTCAATTTTTGAGCCTTTGTAATTTTTTATTTAATTCATGTTCTTTCATTTAGCATCCGACTTGCACTTTCCTATACGCAACCGATTCTACTTTCATCACACGTAGCTCTGACATAGATATAGATTTATTAAATGACGTGATAGTGATATGTAATGAGGGTTAAAACAACTATATAACATTATAAAAACAATGAGGTTATATTTATTATTTACGAATGTTATTCTTTTGCCAGCTGTTTGGAGTCTGAAAGAGAAGGGACAGCATAGAGTAAAAAATGTCTCACTAAAAAGATGTAACAGCTATACAATATGAAGTGTTTATGTTAGGCCAATGTTCGAATTATCTTTGTTCAAGATGAAAATCAACGTTTACGCACAACTTTAAAATTATTTTCTGATATAAATAGATATTGATGTATTGTTTAATATCACCTTGTAAAGGAAGTACTACATAACAACTTTAATCCTTAAAAATCCAATTTTTTTAAGCGTTTGCTCAGTAAATAGTGGAACCTCCCCTTAAGTTTACTTATCCAAATGTGTATACTGCAGAAACTTTTTATTTACTTTGCTCTACATTAAAAAGTATGTTATATTTATTTTGCCAGCCAGTTAGCCAGTTTGTAAAACTAAGGTCAATAAATGTTCAATGTCTTATCCCACATTACCAACTGAGCTAAGTATGTGTCAGACCTTTTAAATATTTAAAGGTCATCTGACTGTGACACAACCCCCTTATTCCCAACGTTCGATCGTTTTTTCACTTACACAGAACTGTTAGTTGTAAATATTGTTATTATCACGAGACATAATAACCAGTACTTATGACAATTACGTACCCCCAAAAATAGTCATAAACTGTCATTAGAAAGAACGGTCTCAGATTTCATACACTATAAAATGTCCTCCACCCTATCTATACATATATTAATACTGAAAATGCATAATTTCATGATGAGATAAGGGTTTAGAACGACTTTCTAGCTTTAAAACGAAAATAGGTATTATAACTCAATTTGGCACATCATTACTGGAAATAGTAAGCTAATATTTTGGGTACATTTTTTGTGTGATCAGATGCCACCTATGGGACACAGCCGATGGAGAGTAAATTAAAAATTGTATAAGCTATTATCCTATCGTCTTCATGTACCTTTTGTTATTCATAAGCAAAATGTATTGAAATATTTTTAAAACTTAAACAAAATTCCGACCGAATAAATCTTTTGAGGTCTTATTTGTGTAATTGTTTTTAGTTTAATAAGACCTTTTACTTTATGTAAATATCTGTTATACTTACCTTTATGATTTTCAAACTATCCTCCATGTTTATAGTTTTTTTTATTATACTCTAGTACAATTAATACTTTAATAATTGTAATTTATCCTAGGAATAATCCCACTGCAAAAAAACAAGAAATTATAAAGTACCATCATCAATAATATTTTTTACACCCTAAGCACTAGGATAGCAGTGTTAAGCTAATGTATAGCATAACAATATAGGAGTAATATTTAAATTACAAAAACGCATTTGGAAATTGAGATTATCATGAATGTAAAAATTATTCAACAATCGCCACACGGATTCAAATTAGCCGCTATTCGTTGAGCCTGAAATTAAATTTTACACACTTTGAAATTAATAATTATTACAATTATATCTTATTGTTAAGTTGTAGCTAATTTCCAATGAGAAACAAAAAAAAGAGCGCGGTCATCAAGACAACACCTAGACCTGTGATTTTTTTTCGTTCAGAGTCTCCAGGTATCAAAAACACAATTCGTTCATGACGACATATATATATATATATATATATATATATATCTTCTAGGGTAATAGCTTCTTCCCCATGGGAAATTCGCTAAAAACAAATGAATGTAAAACAAATTTTAACTACTGCACCGAAAAATTTACTATCAAAACTAATTAACAATGTAAAAACTGTATAAAAATTTAAAAAAAGAAAAAACCTCCAGGACTTAATAATAAATTCTAATCTCAATTAGAAAATAATGTTGACAAACCTAAAAAAGAAATTAATGTATCAAACAGCAAATGTTATTTTTTAAGAATTCTCTATACAAACAATTTGTTAATCCACCTTTACCATGCTCTCGTAGAAACCAGAATAGGATATGCATTATGATGCTTGTAAGGATCATAAACTGTATATCTAAATATCCTTCAAAAATGTCTCACGAGAATAATGCAAAAAAGCCTAGATTAAAACATTGCTGTTCACTGTTCACTACATTTTTTAATTTAATTTTTAGGTTTAATTTTTTTAATTTTTATTTCACCAATCGGAAATATTTATTTATATTATCTCTTTAAAATATTTGTCAATAGAAGCGTTTTTAAAATGAAACCTTCATAAGCTCTTACGGTTGGAGAAGTATCCACCATTTTCAATTGCCACAACCAAATTTAACAGTTAACCTTAATTTTTATACATATAGTGTTACAAGATTATGCAACCTTATATAAACAGATTTTGAACAGTCAAAATAAATTTAACTCGTCTTGTACACTCTTTACTTGGTCACATAATACTGTGAACATGATATCCTGTTAGTATCACTACCGTCAGATGTACTAACCATGCTGTACCCCTTCCATTTAAATATTTAGAGGTCACCTGACTGCGACGGACGTAATTCCACCCCAAACATTGGACGCTCATTTCCTCACATAATACTGTGAACATGATATCCTGTTAGTATCACTACCGTCAGATGTACTAACCATGCTGTACCCCTTCCATTTAAATATTTAGAGATCACCTGACTGCGACGGACGTAATTCCACCCCAAACATTGGACGCTCATTTCCTCACATAATACTGTGAACATGATATCCTGTTAGTATCACTACCATCAGATGTACTAACCATGCTGTACCCCTTCCATTTAAATATTTAGAGGTCACCTGACTGCGACGGACGTAATTCCACCCCAAACATTGGACGCTCATTTCCTCACATAATACTGTGAACATGATATCCTGTTAGTTACAGATGTACTAACCATGCTGTACCCCTTCCATTTAAATATTTAGAGGTCACCTGACTGCGACGGACGTAATTCTACCCCAAACATTGGACGCTCATTTCCTCACATAATACTGTGAACATGATATCCTGTTAGTATCACTACCGTCAGATGTACTAACCATGCTGTACCCCTTCCATTTAAATATTTAGAGGTCACCTGACTGCGACGGACGTAATTCCAACCCAAAATTGGACACTCATTTTCCTCACATAATACTGTGAACATGATATCCTGTTTGTTTCAGATGTACTAAACATGCTATACTCCTTCCATTTAAATATTTAGAGGTTCACCTGACTGCGACGGACGTAATTCCACCCCAAACATTGGACGCTCATTTCCTCACATAATACTGTGAACATGATACTGTTAGTTAGATGTACTGAGCATGATGTGCTATTTCCTTTTAAATATTTTAGAGGTCATCTTGCTTTGTACGGACGATACATCTACCTGTTAAGCTTAAGTCCTCTTTTCCTTACATGATACCGTGATCATGATATTGTTTTTTATGTTAGTTTCAGATGTGTGAGCATGTTGTGTTCTTTCTGCTTAAATATTTAAACGGTCATCTGACTGTGAAGGGACGCTCATCCACCCCCAACACTTAAGCGTCACAAAACATATTCTGTATACAAATTTAAAAAAAGAAAAAAACTCCAGGACTTAATAATAAATTCTAATCTCAATTAGAAAATCATGTTGATAAACTTAAAAAAGAAATTAATGTATCAAACAGCAAATGTTATTTTTTAAGAATTCTCTATACAAACAATTTGTTAATCCACCTTTACCATGCATGTAGAAACCAGAATAGGATATGCATTATGATGCTTGTAAGGATCATAAACTGTATATCTAAATAGCCTTCAAAAATGTCTCACGAGAATAATGCAAAAAAGCCTAGATTAAAACATTGCTGTTCACTGTTCACTACATTTTTTAACTTAATTTTTAAGTTTAATTTTTTTAATTTTTATTTCACCAATCAGAAATATATATTTATATTATCTCTTCAAAATATTTGTCAATAGAAGCGTTTTTAAAATGAAACCTTTATTAAGCTCTTACGGTTGGAGAAATATCACCCATTTTCAATTGCCACAACCAAATTTAACAGTTAACCTTAATTTTTATACATATAGTGTTCCAAGATTATGCAACCTTATATAAAACAGATTTTGAACAGTCAAAATAAATTAAACTCGTCTTGTACACTCTTTACTTGGTCACATGACACTGTGACCTTGATATCCTGTTGGTATCACTACCGTCAGATGTACTAACCATGCTGTACTCCTTCCATTTAAATATTTAGAGGTCACCTGACTGCGACGGACGCAATTCCACCCCAAACATTGGACGCTCATTTCCTCACATAATACTGTGAACATGATATCCTGTTAGTATCACTACTGTCAGATGTACTAACCATGCTGTACTCCTTCCATTTAAATATTTAGAGGTCACCTGACTGCGACGGACGTAATTCCACCCCAAACATTGGACGCTCATTTCCTCACATAATACTGTGAACATGATATCCTGTTAGTTACAGATGTACTAACCATGCTGTACTCCTTCCATTTAAATATTTAGAGGTCACCTGACTGCGACGGACGTAATTCCACCCCAAACATTGGACGCTCATTTCCTCACATAATACTGTGAACATGATATCCTGTTAGTTACAGATGTACTGAGCATGATGTGGTCTTTCCATTTAAATATTTAGAGGTCATCTGGCTTTGACGGACGTACATCTACCGTTAAGCTTAAGTCCTCTTTTCCCTTACATGATACCGTGAACATGATATTGTGTTAGTTTCAGATGTGCTGAGCATGTTGTGGTCTTTCTGCTTAAATATTTAAAGGTCATCTGACTGTGACGGACGCTCATCCACCCCAACACTTAAGCGCTCACAAACATAATTTGTATCGCTTCAAAACAATATTGTCCTGTTAGTTCAAATTTGTTAGTTTTAATAACTAGGGGCTATAGTGGCTATACACTTTTGCTCCGTTTTATTACACTATGGAAATAACATTCTAAGCGTTGCAAAATTAAGGCTCTCCTAATTAACCTGAAAAATTTAGGTTATACAAAGTTGTCATCAATGTTTATATTTTCTGTTGTCATCTATACACGATAGTGTAATATTTTAAAATATAACCTAAAATATCATATTTAACAACATTTTTGTGTTTTTTTCTGTTTCTTGTTTGAAGTGACCTGAAAACAATGGTTCTGTGGACGCGAAAGAGCTGTTTTCCAGACAGTATAATGAAAATACACTTTTTTACACGAGTCACCCTCTTCAGACAAGCGAACAAAAATTATTAAATTCATTTTATTTAACATGTTTTTTAAAGTAAAGTTTCTTTTCCAAACTGTGGACGGCTATGAGCAGCCGAGAGGTTCACTAGTCAGCAATCACGTCACTCCCGTCCAGTCACGTGACATGGGTGATCTGATGTCAGAGAGGAGGGGGTCTCGCGCGCATTGTTCTGGAGCGGCTTTGTACTTTTGACCGGCTCGGTACTCACTTATCTCCCTCCCAACCTCATTATATCATAATGTAACGCAACTTATATATTTTTTTCCTGTATTATCTAGTATCCGTTCATTCTAAATTAAATTAACATGAAGTTTCATTCCGAGTTTTTTTTAAATGATTTGAACTCTACTCCCTCCAAAATTCTTATTTCCGGGACTGCTCCCCGTAATGAGCAGTGGTGGCAGCGTTACCGCGTTACGACTCCGCGACCCGTAACAGATTTTGTCTCATTTATAATTTTAAAGGATTTTTTATTTTGTTTATGCATTGTTGATCTTATTGCTTTAATTACTATGAATTGGGTATATATGTTTTATAGTCCTTTTATCGTGAGTTTTTGACGGGTGATTGACGTTTCTAAAACGAGTTTATTTAAGCACTGTTAGTTGTCCATCCTTTGAAGTTGATCTATTTTTGCTCACATAACATTCTTAAAGCATTTATTACGGTTGTATACCTAACCTTTGGTCTTGTCACCACCCAATGACAAAGTGTTATAGGATAGATAATTACTACCTGGACTGGAATCAAACTGGTGACCTTCAGACTACGAGGCGAGCACATTTTCTTTTCTGATTTGTGAAACGTAAAAAACCAAAAATATCACAATTTCAAGCAATGTACAGAAACCCCTCTAATATTATTTTTATAGATGCAGTAGCGTTAACCGGCGCTCGTTGCTGTGCCCAAATTAAGTTTTTTTAGATGAAAAAAGATTTTTTAATCACAGTTAATTTTGTAAACACTAAATTTCAACCAGACTCTGCATCCTTCATGCCCTCTTGGTCGGAGCTCTTTGGTATATTCATTTTAATTCGGGTTTAGTAGCCTAAATCAGCAATAGTAATTTCACACTATAATTTTTTTTGTTTACATTGCGTTGTTTACAATTGAACAAATAGAAGTTTATAGAAACTTTCAAATTATTTAAACACAGCTGTTAATTTTGTGAACCCCCCCCCTCTATGGGTCGGAACCCTTTGAACGGATTTGTACCAAACCTCACAGGAACTATAATCGAATCATGCTTAACAATGTCTGAAGGTATGATTGCAATCTTTTGAGTGGCTCAAGAGTATATAGGCAAGATACATAGAAAAAATGTTTGTGTTTGTTTTCCTGTGGGAAATAGGTTAGATCAAGGATATGTCTAAAGGGAATGTTTTCAGTTCAGTGTTTTCAGTACAGAAATATTTATTGGGCGAAGACATTACACAATGTACAGGCTATCGTCAGAGTATAGTAGATTGTTCGTTTGTCACTCTATTTACAATTATTAATCTCCAGTCGTTACTGCTATAATAATTATCCAATACTATAATACGAGCAAGGTTTGTGTATATACATACATATATATATTTGCACACGGATCTCGAAAACGGCACTAAGGAATTTCTTTAAATTTTGGAAATAACTAATTTCTGAGTAGAAAATAAGTTCTAGATAGGTCTAATGTCCAGGAAAATTCTTTTTTTCTTGTAATATTAAGTTTAAAATCTAAAAATTTAACATTACGCTTATGGATAATCAAATGTAAACAATACAAATCAAAACAGCTGTTTATAACCGTTTGACAGTTAGTTGTTGATTGAAGATGGTGGCAAACAATATGTGAATAGAGGTTTTGCATTAATATTTATTTTATGTATGTAATAAATGAAAAATTATCAAATTACTAAACAATTTGTAAAAACTAAAGGGTAAAATAACTGTGCGAAATAAAAGCAGAGAAAATTATTTCCAAAATCTTTTGTGTTTTGAAAAAAACGTATTCATTCAATTGCTTGAAGCCACTGTAACAAACCAATTAACTGGTGTAAATTAAATTTATCTTTTGCTTTTCAATCCTCATTCCTTTTCTAGCAAAATCAGTTGATCACAGGATAATAATCACAAACTGTATGGACATTTAAATTCAGTATA
Organism: Nephotettix cincticeps; assembly: GCA_023375725.1. Classification (NCBI taxonomy): domain Eukaryota; kingdom Metazoa; phylum Arthropoda; class Insecta; order Hemiptera; family Cicadellidae; genus Nephotettix; species Nephotettix cincticeps. Next base: position 133,383,007 of record CM041786.1, on the reverse strand, counting down.
AGATTAGCTAAAACAATTGAGGTTGGCCAAAAACGACAACGACAACTTGGCCGATGCCGTAGCTCAGTTAGTAGCTCTCAGGTCTCACGTACGCAAGGTCGCGTGATCGATCCCCACCCGAGGGCTACATTTTTGTTCAGTAGTTATGCCATATTAATTAAGAGGTATGAAAACGGTTTTATTTAAACCACATAAATGTTTTCATTGAGCGGTGAATTTGTTTTAATTTTGCTAATTAACTTGTAAAAACATGTCTTATTCTATCCGAGCAAAGCTCGGTCACCAGGTACTAAATATATAAATGTATAAAGTATGTTCTAACCGTCACTTATATTTACATTTACTATCACAGCTATCGCTTGTATCGGCAGAACTAAATCAAAAATATAAGTTTAGGGGTCAATAACAAATACATTTAACAAGAGAGTAACGATTAAAATTTCAACAATAAATAAGTTCAACAAAAATAAATAACACAGATATAACAATTAACTTATAAAAAGATTTGAGGAAGGCACCGATAAAACATTTCAAAGACACCAACTTTAATTCTAGGCCTAAAAAGTTATTTAGTAATTAAGTGTTCAGCCAAATAACTGTTCCTATAATTAATCTAGCGTCACTAACAATATGACGTTACTAACCAAATGACGTCACTGTTTCCATTATGAAGGCGCAAATTGCTAAACCCCCCTAAGCTAAGACTTATTCATCACAAAACATACTGTAAAAACAAATATACATAATTCCTCATTTATATATTTTGAGATAGTTCAATACCTTGCTTGACACCCAAGAAGACTAACTGAATAAGTTCTGAACGAATTTCCAAACTACAAATGTATTGCGTTTGTATGGGGTTGATCGTAGTGTACAGGGAGCGCCCTGGGACTGTGGTAATGTTGCACCTAACAGCTTCGATGTTCATTAACCGCCAGTGCAATTATCTGTACTGATTGTTTGTGTGGGAAATCTCATTGTCCCGGCTGCCAGTTGTTAAACGGTGCGTTATTTACCGATGGACTGCACTCGCGTATACTATGATGCAAGGGGGTGCATTAGTACGTTGATTTTTTCGCATTTATTATTTTACTAGCCAAAGTATCCGTCCGTCGCCCGGGTAAAAAGGTTTGAGAGAGGTTACCTTATCTCTTCGTCATGAAATAAATATTCTAAAACATGAAAAATTGCTTTATTAGAGGTAAAATACCATTCACATTAAAATGGGTATTTACTAATAGTATTTTATACTAAACACGATCTCAAAAATTTATAAACACAAGAGTCTACATCATGAAAAGTGAGTAACGCTAGTTAAGTAATATTGGAAAAGGATGAAGGACTTAATAGAGACAGGCATAAAATCTACAATTTTTGGCATTAAAAGTTCCAAACCATCAGTTTTCCTGTAAAAAATGAGCTTTATTTGTTTTTCTTCTTAAACTGTAAAATTAGTATAGTCAAGTGGTGAAATTATAGACTGTAAACATTAAAACCTAGGACATTTACAGCAATTGTGTCTTCTGCTTCCCGAACTCAAATTTTAGTGTTCACAGCTGTTGACATTCAAGTAATTTTATGTTTTCATTCTTTTAAAATTTAAACATTGAAACTTAAGACGTTCACGGGGCATAACCAGAGAGGATTTTGAGGAATGAATATGCCTATGTGTTGCATGAGGTAAGAACTACCTTTGTGTAAAATTTCAAACCAAGTTCAGTATTTTTTGTGTTTACTTGCCACAGCAAACCCACAAACATACAGAAACCACCTCTTCTTTATAATATTATACATTTCGGTTTTCCAATAATGAAAATGATACATTGAATTAATTAAATATGATCAAGCTTGAAGCCACTGAAGTGAGGACAATCTTGTATACGCCTTTGGTGAACAATGTTACAGTTACTTATCGATATTTTTATTTTCTCCCCCTATGCGATAGTATAAGGTAAAAATATTGTTGTCATCAGCATTTTTGAATTTGAGTTTCTAGTGGATATATCCATTATAGTGCCCCATCAATCAAAAAAGAGTTATGTCTGTCCGTGTGACTGTATGTGTGTGTGTTTGTGAGGTGGGATGTCCAGAAACCTAGATTTTAGTGCCCCCTAAACTAAAGAAATGTTTTTTTTTAGTTATATCTGGATGTGTGGGGGGGATGTATGGTAGCCTAGAGACGAGACTGTTTGTCCATTTTCATTAATTTTAGCATTTAGGTAATAATCCACGGTATCTCTTACGTTTTATTGTTTCGAATTTTTATTTTTCAGGGTATTTAACCCCAAAAACACGTAAAATAACGATTTCTCAAAAGAGGCTCTACATATTTTGATTAAAATTATATGGTTTATGGTCCTTTTGAGATAAACAAAACTACACCACCCACATTTCTCAAAATATAGATTTTTTGAATCATTAGTCTACGAATAACGATTACAGAGAAATGTCAAATTTAATGTCTGTGGTAAACTCAGTACATTGTCTGAGAGCACCCAATGTTATCCTCATGGAAAATATTAAAAAATAAATTTCTTCCTTATTGCCTAACCGTTTTCCATAAAACTACAGCGTAAGCACATCACCCAACAAAATTACTCAAAACAGCTTGTTATTACGAAAGGGGGGTTGTCCCTCCATGAAATTTTAACAATCAATTTAATTTTGTTTCTCTTGCTGTTATTTTCAGAAAATGGATTATTATGTTTGGAACAAAAATTACTAAAATTAAAATTATTAAAATGGTTAAATAGTATTAGGATAAACTTAAAAGAAATGTGTTGGTTTTATCAATAACCGTTGTTTAATTTGACTTAAGGGAGAAAATATGTATCAGTCCACTGATACCTTTTATTTTTATTTTCTAAGGTCTAAGTTCTAAGTTTTTAAGTTCTAAGGATTAAGATTATACATACAATAGAATACCACATCCACCGACTATAGCTGTTGACTGTCAACTCTTAGCACTGTATGGATATAATTTGAGACTCTACACCTTCTCAATGTTCCAATTTGAAAAGTATAATCTGAATACAATGAATTTCTGTAGTGTAAACTCTAACTCAAAAATGTATACTCTCCCCATGACTAATGGCAAAATGCCATTGGTCTTGTGTGTGTGTATGTGTGTGTGTGTGTGTGTGTGTGTGTGTGTGTGTGTGTGGTGTAGTTGTTTGTGTTTAAAATTATATTAAAAATTTTAAAAAGAATAGGTTCGATCAGATTTCATTTTGATTGTCAAATTACTGTGATTATTAAATGGTTGACACAAAAGAAAGTTCTACTACACTATGGTTCCCCTGGGGGGAGGGGGCTCACTGCAGGTAAAACGTAGTTTAGTACATCAAAGCAGCAAAGCTGGATCCTCACCATTCTACATTGCAGACAGTATACACCCCATTATACACTGTACTGTGTACACTCGAGGCAAGGTTTCCGGAGGGTTAAACTGAACATATTTTACTTTCTTCCCCTATACAATAGTATAAGGAGAAAACATTCTTTTCTCCTGTATTGTAAAAGTAATCAAATCAAATATTCTCATTTTTTGTCTGCACATTTTTCAGTGTTTAAAATTCGTGAAAAAACATTTCAATTTTTTTAATAGTAACAATTGTACTCATTCCCATAACTTAAGAAATAGAGAGCCAATATAAGTTCCACGACAAAAATCAAAATTTTTCGAAAAACGCCTGAATTGTTCTGGTATAAAATTATTCAACGTCTTTGAGCATAAGAAGGGTGGCAAGGTGTTTGAGAGGAGGGTAAAAACTTATATTCTAAAGGGTATCTTCTATAACGTGCAGGAGTATTATCGGGCAAATACTGATGTATACTCAATGTTAATAGATAATAAGAGCATTGCTTGTTTAACTTTACTGACGTATACTGTATATAATTTACTTGACACTATTTTATTAGATTTATTTATCTATGAAATAGGAGGTTTGGGTTTGTCTTTGATATTTAATGAATTCAATAGAGAATATAAGGAATGTTATTCCTTTAATCTTGATACTGTAATAACTACAACTACACTGGTATGTTCAACTGAAGACAAGGTAACAGCTGACACTGGCGCAGTCTGCGTTAATAATACATCAGGGGACATCATTACACAGCTGATATTAGAGGGACGTCCCCACCACCTCCTACATCTCGTTTACTCTTATTAATAATATGCATTTACTTTATTTCTTATTGTATTTTTATATTCTCTCTTATTACACTATCTTTATTTAATTTAAAAATTTCATTTCCAATTTTTAGTTTGATTTCCCAAACAACATATTGGAAATCTTTTCGCATGACAGTGTTATGAATTTTCAAATTGATTTTGAAGCTAAATGAATGAATGATTTATTTATTTCCAAAAATATGTACAGTTTAACATAAGAGATTAAGCTTGAAATATAGTTGTTGTTGTACATACATCTTTATAAAAATAAATAGGCCTTTACTGTATTTTTTGCAGTATGCTGCTAAATTAACATGTTTATTTATGTGTTTATAAGTTATATGATTATAACAATTATGCTGGTTATACTATTTATTCGTATTGATTTCATTTTTAGGTGATATTGGTAAATTTATGCCTCATTGTATGAAGATGAAAACACTAGAAAAAGCAATTATTGTCTGATTATTATAAAATTTGGTGGAGTTGTTTCTTTCTGTAATATATTGCACAAGTTCGTTTGGCAACGAAATCGGACTATATTAACTACACTTTTAGGGATTTTTGTACCTTTAAAAATGGTATTTTCAATTTATTTATTTATAACTTTTTAAAAAGTTTTATTTTTTTATTTTAAGCTATTATTGGAGTCAGCTCAATAACAATCATTTTACCATGTTGAATCATAACTCTGGGTTAATTGGTTACTGATATATTTAAAATGGTAAACACAGTCTGTAATCAAATGATTATCTTATGGAGAATGAACTCACCTATTTAGTTAAATATTCTTCTAAATATTTGGTACGCAAGTTCATCTACTTAAGCTTTATCAACAGGTCCATAAAACGCCCAAAATGTATGTATCTTACGGCAGCAAACCTACGTCAATTTGTTGAAAAGTTGAAAAAATGCCTATGTAATTCCTATGGTGAATGGATAAATTGGAATAACTTGCTTAATTATCGACATAATTTACAGTACATACATACACATACACTTACATTTGGTAAGTGTTTTCCTTAGTTACAGACTTTATATACCATGTAATGTTTTATGCAATGTTTTGAGAGCTGTTAGCCTTGCAGCAAACTTGCATATTCTGTAATATTTGATTTTGACGAAGAATCAAGAAGTTTATTGCCATTAAGTACAAAAATAACGTACAATAAGCTAAGTACATTTTACTACAATTACATTACAAACGTACGGTGGAAATATACAGAGGAGCCTACTAATTTCAGTTAAAAATAACAATCAATCAAACTCCATAACTTTTCTGGCCCATTTAATAATCCAATCACTTAGTGAACTCTCATTATAATATTCGCGGGTTTGCTAATATAGTTTTATGTTTATGTTAAGATATCAATATTATGACCTGAAATTATAGTATTAATCGTATTTTACTTTAGTTATTTTTACATCATGTTTCCTTTATATTACTAGTGTGGCTATTTATATTCGTTGCTAATTTTCATCAAGTTTTCTACAAGTAAACCGTATTCACTATTTTTGAATATAATTTAACTCTAGTTGCGTTATTAGAACTGCACCAGCCTGGTAAAAATAATACCAATATGTTATTTTCTCCACCAATTTCGTGGAATTCGTTAAAAGCTACACACACCATACAGCCTCCACAGTATTACTGCTCCCCCTCCCCCTCCTCCTCCACCCACAACAGGAGTGTGTTGTGCTGAGTGACCTGGCATGATTGAGTTGTTATAGGGGATTTAACAACTCATTGACAACTCATAATTAATTATGAGAGTATTAATTCAGAAATTAAGTAATATTTATAAAAAGGGTGTTTTCTAGAGGGGAACGATTCTATAACTATTAAACACGTTTGTATTTTTACCCCAGTTACCGCCTGGTATTTGAAAATCAACATAGTTGAATACCTAAATCACAAATTTTATAGCTGATATATTTTCGTAGCAATCGGTCACATTTTACGAATTTTAATATATATTTTAATATCCGTTTATTTATATATAGCTAGGCGGTAAGCCCGTCCTTTTTACGAGTTTTTAATTTGGTATTGAGAAGCTAGTTCCTAATTATCATGACAAAATGTAAGTTTGAAATCTTAAACATATAAATACAAATAAAAAGATAAACGGTATCAGTGAACTGAGACTTACTTTAATGTTTATATTTTCTTGTTTCAAACATAATTATCAACTTTCTGGAAATAACAAAAAGGGTAACAAAATCAAATTGACTGCAAGAACTTCATAGAGGAGGTTACCCAGTAATACCATTGGTCGTAGACTAGTGATTAAAAATACTAATTTGTTTAGTTTTTTAGGCTGGACTCAATGGTGGTTGATTTATACTTTACCTTTTAGTTTCTGCGGAAATATTTATAAATTATTTTTTGGACTTTTAAAGCCTATATTGTAACTCTAAAACCCCGATGTTTTGAAAAACGCGGGTAGTGTCATTTTGTTTACCTCATAAGGGACTATAAACTTTATAGTTTTAATCAAAAACGCTAGCGCCGTTTTTTAGAAATTTACATTTTACGTGTTTTTGGTGGGTTTTAAGGGGTAAAATACCCCTTAAAAATTCAAAAAAATCCGAGATAACGTGGATAATTTCCTACATACCGAATTTAATGAAAATCTGACCAATAGTCTCATCTCTAGGCATCATTGTATCCCCCCACACACACAGACATCACTAAAAACCTCTTTTACGATTCAGGAGGCACTAATATCTAAGCTTCTGCACATCCCCACACACACACATACACAGACACACGGACGGACATCACTCTAAAACAACCTTTTTGATTGAGGAGGCACTATAATGTATCCAACAGAAAATCTAATTCGAAAATGCTTTACTAATTACTAATTTCTCCTTATACTATTGTATGTGGGAGAAAGTAAAAATCCCAGCGCAATTATTTAGCATAAATTCTCAATTCGATGAGTTAGAAAATGTGTATCATTATTAAAATTTGTTACACGTCTAGATATCATTTAATAAAGTATAGTTTTAAAATAGTTTTAACTACCATGATCCATGATTACTTATTACATTATTAATATTACATATTGCATATAAACCATGAATGTCACAGAATAAAAAAATATAGAAATTTCGTTCGATTAGGGTTGAAAATGAGGGTTTGGTATTATATTATTTTATTTCTAAGGCACATTAGACAGTTGTGTGAACAATTAAAAATGATTTTCATCCCAATTCCATGTCTCAAATAAAACAATTCCCAAGATATATTTATCTTATAAACTGAGCGATAATCTCTCTGTAAGCTTCATCTCCAATCAGGAGAGTCTATAACGTTTTCAATTATCAACAAGATTAACCCGGGATTGACGGCTTAAAGGAGGTTTGGCTCGTGATAGGAAAAACCTGTGGTACTAAGTTGTACGTACTCCAGCTGACGTTAGTGAGTTGAACACTTACGAACCATTTGTTTATTGATAATTTGATCTCCGTATGGTAGAGCACAGGTCATTTAGATTACTAACAAGTTTTTACTTTAAATTTCTTTGTAAACGTACTATTTACAAAATTTCCATGTAGATTTTAAAATACGTACAGTTGTAATATTTTTAATTAAAATACATTACTTCACATTAAATACAGTCTCTTAAACCCATCATATTATAAAGTACCTTTATCTAGGATTATGGTAGGCCTACTAAGTGAAAAGTTTATTTCTCTTCGCTTCAAATGAACTATAAGATAATTTGAAAGTCATGTAATCGTAATGCTAACTACTTTTAATGCTAATGTAATTCTAATACTAACAGAAAACTAGGTCCTCTTTATTTTATACATTTAAATACTGTAATGTTCCAAAAAGTAAAAAAGTCAACAATAATTTGATAGGAAGAAAGAAAACAGAATGCATAACAAAAACAAATCTATAACGAACATAATAAGTTTGGAAATGATTGGTAGGTTGATTTCAGCCAATACTAAAATATAATGATATAACAAAAATCAACCCATCCCAGCAGACCTGCATTCTCAGCAACCTATCTATACAATTCAAGGCTTATTTTAAAAATATTTCTAAGTGTGAAAATTCCATAATATTTTGAAAATAGGTACCACCTTTTATCAGTAACAAACTATAGGTCTTTTTCACTACCTCTGGGTAGTATAGTTTGCATAAAGAAATTTTGAAAAGGTTTCTTACAATGAGGCATCTCTCAATGAAGTTTAAATTAGACAAATTTTATTTGGCACAAAAATATCACGTTTTGGGGGCGCAAAGCACAACCGGGGTATACAAAACCGTTTTTAGTGTTTACATTTAAACATACGAATATATACAATTTTGAACGAGGGGTATTTTTGGCATCACTTTTTGCCGTTAAAATCAGCTCAAAAAACTACACAATTTAGTTCCTTAAAGTTTTCTCTATCTCCAACGGTTACTGAGATATTAAAAAATCTAAATACAGTACATTGTATTTAGGGGCTCCAATGATAATCTTATGGAGGATAAAGAAAAATTAATATTTCCCTTAATAATTAACAATTTTGGATGAAACCTTGTATTAAGCTTCATGTGGTTGGGATCCATACGTTTATGCTAAAAAATCATAGTTCATGTGTTTCTCACAGCAGCAAACCTGCATACTCTTTCCCATATTAATCTTACAGGGAATAGGCAAACTCCTTTATTTATGTCCAGATAATGATAAAACTTGGTATATGGTCAGAATAAAAATAGTTTATGGTAAATGCCTACTTTTACTGTTCCTCAAAGCAGCAAACCTGTATACCCTTTCCCATGTTAATGTTATGGAGATTAGGTAAATACTCTAATTTATCAACAGGTTTTGATTGATCAATCTTGTCACATACTTGTACTATTATTGTCATATTATTGATTTGGAAATTCGCTGAGTACGCAGATCTGCTGCGACGGGGGTATTGTTTTACATAGTTGTTACACTAAGTTGAATATACTGTAATAGTGATTAAATGTTTTAATTGTATATTTAATAATTGGCGTTTCTAAATAAAAAGGAAAACACGTAAATCATTAATTTTAGGTACTTCTATAAACCCAAGTTAGTCCTCCCTGCTTCACTACTTAACGGTCATACAATTTTCATTATAGTTAGTTTCCATGTTTGGATTCCACTCGGCAATCTTATTGGTTGTATAATTAACGAAGAAGAAGAAGCAGGATCATCTGACACTGTCGCAGTCGCAGTCAATAATAAATCAGGACACGTCATTACAGGCTAACCCTCTAACCCTTCCCCACACCACCTGTCTTGCCTGTAATTTGATACACCTAACACTCTATACACTATCAACACTAACACATAATAGTTGGCCGGCAAAGTAAATCTATATGTAAATCTATGCAATAGATCTCGTCATCACAGTGAAAGAATATGTAATAGTAACACATGCTATTAAAATGGCATAGTATACACGTAATTATTTAAAATATATGTCAAAAATAACAATTCATATAAAATAACAAAATAGCAGATATAACATATACCGTAAACCAATATTTCATGCTTAAATGCTAGTTTTCAAGCATGCATTTAAGCATAAAATTTGTATTATGTTCTTGCACGTGTTAATTCAATAATAAGGTACTCAAATTTTCCTTTAACTGTAACAAACAAAATAGAATGGAGAGCTTGTCACAGACATCATCTTTACACGGTTTAAAAAATGTTTGCAATGGGTCCTGGGTTTATAGAGCCAGTTTAAATCCTCAAAGCCTTCTTTCTTAAACTAATACATTCGTTATACAACTATAATTTTCCCATATGAGTAAGTTATGCGATTAAGATTCTATGAAACAGAGCAAAATAAACTATTTTCAAGTCCGTGTCAGGTATATATGTAGCTTAAGGTGTCTTAAAAATAACTCTGTTAACCTTTATGCAGACATGCTCAATGTGGTCATGTTTATTCAAGAACGTTCATATTTATTTGTTTTAAATGTTTATCTGTAGTGCACTTTTTTTAAATAAGAGTGATGAATGGATTTTGATGTTTGCAAAAATGTTAAATATTTGAAAATTAGGCAATGAAGTTTTGGAACTAGTCATGTTTCAATATTGATAGGCGTGACGACGCTGAGAATTATAACCTTTAAGTTGTCCTTTCTTTGTTTGAAACTCATTATTGGTGATGGTGGATTTTTGTTATTTAGATTTTTATTTCAGACATTTTCTATCACGATTGTTTTTGTTTTTTATGTTTTACATAAAAAACCAAATTTCAAAACTTTAAAAACTTTAAATCTATAAACTTTAAAAACTTGAGGTGAAATATTTTTTTCATAACATCTTTAAGTTGTTATTTAGATTTTTATTGCAGACATTTTCCATCACGATTTTATGTAAAACAAAGTTTCACGACGTTTCTGGATCTGGAATCTGATCCCGTCCTCAGATGAACAAATATCTAAAACATATCACAATTAACATATAATCCGGACCAAACCGGTATAAAGCTGAAAACATAAAAGTTTAAAGGAGTCAAAAAAACTTACAAACAAACCATTCCATAACCATTGCACACAAAATAAATTAAACACGTCCGCTCATTACGGAGACCCAAAGACAACTGAAAGGAGTGGGCGTGTCCCAACGGAACCGGAAACAAAATGGCCGCCGCCAAAACCCTAAATCCAGGCGAAAACACGTCCAACGGTATTTATTATTATTATTTTATATTCAAATGCAAATCCTTCCTAATGTACATGCACAAATGTACATGCAGTACAAAGTTAACTTTACAGAGCAAAAAACCCATTATTTTTACAATTTTATACTTAAAACAAAAATCTAATTCCCCTTACGAGCTTTACTACGAGTAAGCATACCATGAGAATTTTGTTTCGGATTTATATGAATATCATTTACAGATACTTTATTTTCCCTATCCTTATCCAATTCGTAATTCAGAGGCCGTGGTTCGGATTCCACGTTAAACTGTAGGTCCCTCAGTTGCCATCGGCTGTTGGGCTATTAATTAACAGTCCTGTCTAAGGAACATGTCAGCCTTAGTCAGTAACAAGACTACAAAATCGAGCCACAATTATCCTACATTCATTCTTCATTCATACTTGGCTTTTAAATACCTACCTGGGATGGTCGCCATTTCAGTTAAAAGTATAAGTATAAAGTATAAAAGTACAAAGTATAAGTATCCCCTTATTACACGACTAAACTACTTTAAAAATCAGGTCAATGATTAGTTAAATTTAAAAGTTGTAGATTATGACCAAACTTAGTTTTCAGTGTTCTATTTTAGGAATCTCACTAGTTATAAAATTTAGAATGAATACCAGGCTATTCTTTGATTGAAATTCATTGTTGATGGTGGCGGGTTTATTGTATTCAGATTTGTTATTGTGGAAACCTTTTATCCCGATTAGTAAAAAAATTCACGACGTTTCTGGATCTGCAATCTCAACTCTTCATCAGTTGAGCCGCTACTTACTTATTTGTTATTTACCCAGTAGCTATTTACCTTGTAAGCTTTTGTTTGGAGTAAAGCCAAAAAAGTAACATTTTTGTTTTCAGCTTTATACTAGTCCGGATTATCTTCTAATCTTGTCATGTTTTTGGTTACAGCTCACCTGAAGACGAGATCAGATTCCAGACTCCGAAACGACGTGAAACTTTGTTTATGTCGTGATGGAACATTTTTGTAATGAAAAATCGAAATACCAGCCAATTTAGTGCGCCTCGCAGAGAGGCTCGAACCCCGCGACTAGATCGTTACCATCTCACTGGCTACACTGCAATACGCGTAGCAAGAGTCCTTGGCCATCTAGACGCGTATTTCCATCGATAAACTTAATCGGATCCAGACCCTCATTAGCCTAGTAATCTGCTTACTCCTTCATTTCGGTCACCAGAGGTCGTTATGTTCCCGTTTATATATTTGAAGTTGATAATCTTAACCTAGATAATAATATGTCAACTTCTATAAATCATAAATAGTTATCTGACAAAAACATTCCATAAATGTATGCTATGTCGAATAATATAATGTTTTAAGACCATTTTCCGTCTCACTGGTCAGTCTACATGTTAAAGAAATCAGGCCTACCCTTAGACATTTACATTTTTTACATGGATATGTGTAAACTCAAGGGGTGTTAGAAATTTGTGGGATGCAAAAGTGTTATGAAAGGGACGTCATATGGCTATGAGATCAGCTGTTTAGAGGAGCTGAAAAAATGTTTCAGATATTTCCATGATCTAGCCTAGTTCCACGAGCAAGTAAATGCTGTACATTTTATCATAGTTTTATCTTTTGTCATCGGCAAACCGTTAAACAAAAAGTGATTGTATTTACTTCCCTGTGGAAAATAGGTTAGGTCATGGATATTTCTAAAGGGGATGTTTTCAGATCATCTGAAGAGCTGTTCTTACAGTTTAACTATACTCGGACACTTCCATTAAACACTTCCGCTGCACTTTTTGCGTTCCACAAATCTGCTAACAACCCTCCCCCATGAGCTTTGACATATGTCAAATCCAACGACTAAAAAGCAATAAAAACTTATAAACAATAAACTCTAGCAACTAGTAAAAGATTTGGGGACGACAACAGTAAACTTTTAAAAACACCGATGATTAACAACACAAGGAAACTTAAGTCATTTGTAACTATAGTTTCAGCTTTCGAAAAACTATTTAATATTCTAAGGAGAATCGGAAGGCCCTAACAGATGAGGAATTCATGCCTTTTTCTCACTCACAAAAAATTGTATCTTTATATACCTTTTTATATGTCCTTACACAATAATTTATTATATTTTTTTCTACATTTCAAAATGTTGACTTTTACAAGCTTTTGTACGAATATATGTTTTACTTGAGTGATTATATATATTAAATGAGCCCTGCAACCAAAATAATCAGTCAAGTGTAACAAATAAAACAAAAACAATATTGAGGGTATCTCCTAAGGTTCTTGAGAATAAGGTACATAAGGTAAATTCTACGCAGACGTTTTAATATGTAAATTCTACGCCGACTGTACGTTACGTGAGTACTACGCGAATCATACGTTTTAAATACTGCATATATATATAACGTGAATTATTTACGTTGTAATATGTAAAAACCTTAACTGTAAGCTTGAAACCCCCAATTTATTCAGAATAGAAATTTTCCAAACATCAATACTACGCTATCTTCCCTGAAGAACTTCACAATACTACACCTACATAACATAGAATATTTCTAAATGGGGGGGGGGGGGGGGGGGGGGGGGGGGGGGGGGGGGGGGGGGGGGGGGGGGGGGGGGGGGGGGGGTGGGGGGGGGGGGGGGGGCTGCTAACAACCCTCGCCCCATGAGCTTTGACAGCTTATGAATGCATAAAAATATATCTTTTCAAAGCATACCATTTGTCCTGGATCCTGTATATTTCCGATCATTATTGTAGATGTTTTGGGAATACGCTCCAATCACGACCCTTATTGCACAATCACTAAATGCTACCAACCCCTGCGGGACGGCCGACGGTCGATACTTAAATGTTATTATATTCGAATGGTGGTGGAATCCAATCGACACTCTCATATTGTTATTTCATCATTGATATTCCCTCCGTGTGAAATAGAGCAAAATGTTAAGTTATTAAAAATACTTTTCCCTTTTAGCATATTAGCTTATTATTTTAAAGTTTGAATCGCTTGAAGTACAAATCTAACGGAAATATCTAATTATTGGTTTACTTTAAATTTTGCGTCAAAAATCCAAGGATTAAAAATGTAATGTGATATTGTACATAAATAATTAATAACAGCCTTAAATGTATTTTAGAATTTTATTTTAAGGCGTTATACTTTTTTTACTGCACAAAAGTATTGCAATTTTAATATATGTATTGATAAACGAATACATATTTGGTTTGAAAGTAATTATACTATTTATGACAAAAGTCTTTATATTTATTATTCTTATCCCTCTAAACGAAATACATGTACCTTTAATTCTGCACATTATTTTGCTATGTTATTATTTCTGTTGTTGTGTTCAGTCGTTGTGTTCTAGTTCAGTTAACTTATGTAAATGTTTAAGTTGCAACTTTTCTGGCTGGGTTTATTGTATTACACAATACTGACAACAAAGTGATTACTTATTACTTATAACTATGTGTTTGTCTTTAAAAAAAAATCATAATGATCGCGACTGAGCTCGCCTCCCTCAATCGCTGGATCCGTCACTGCCAGTCAAGCCCTTGGCTTAAAAGCATAACGTATGCAACAGCCTCAGACCCGAAATCTAAATTTAGCCCCTCTACACTTGTGAAGAAAATATTATCTTCACTTGGAGCACAGATATGCAGATGACTCCGATTGAGACCATATACTTAAATACCCCCGTCGCAGCAGACCTGCGTACTAAGCGAATTTCCAAATCAATAATATAATAATAATAATATATGACAAGTTTGGTCAAAATCTGTCGATAAGCGTGAGAATTATTTGCCTAATCTACATAAGATTAACATGGGAAAGAGTGTGCAGGTTTGCTGCTGTGAGGAACACTGAAAGTAGGAATTTATACCATCAAAAATTTGAATTTTTTTTAACATTTATACCAACTTTCATCATCATCTGTCCATGAATAAAGGAGTTTGCCTATTCTCCATATGAGTAACATGGGAAAAGAGTATGCAGGTTTGCTGCCATGATTAACACATAAACGGGTGGGTATCAACAACATGAAGGTAAATACCAAGTTTAATCGAAAAATATTGATTGATATGGGAAATATTAATTTTTCCTTATCCTCCATAAGATTAACATTGGAGCCCCAAAATACATAATATATATATAAATTTTAACGACTATTGTTTTTGGTCTCTAGGCACCTAAAGAAGAAAAAATAACATGGTCCCGGGCTTAAGTCTTACCATGAGTCCTACAGTAATAGCTTCTTCCCTTTGGGAAATTTTCTAAAATATCCACTATTAGCTATCTAGTAAAAAAAATCTAGCTATAATAGTCAACGGTGTGTCACACTGTCACGTAGGCCACAACGTGTCAGCCAGTTTACGTCACACGCAGCCTTCAATGTCACACGTGGCTGTGACGCAGGCCCCGTTACCTTTAAACATTCAGAGGTCATCCGAACCATGATAGACTCGCCCTCAATAGTTGAGCAGTTTCCCGCACGAGGCTGGAGAGCGCTGCAGTTGCGTTGGACAACCATCATCCATGCCTTTACAGTGAACATACTGGGTACATGAATTGCCATTTTGAGCTGTGTTTATCAAGTATGCAAGGAACAAAGAGGAAGGAGTTTTGTTTTGTACATTTTTAAACATTTTAAACCTCCAAAATTACATTCTTTATAAGATTTTCGGATCAAAAAGTGGCTTTAAATCATTTTCTGTATATTTTTTTATTTCAAAATTTTATAGGTTATGTGAATAATTCTGTATTCATCCATGTTCCCAAAATATCAGCTGAAAAGCATTAGTAGTTTTCCAACACTCCTTGCATGAAAAAGGTCAAATATCCAAATTAATCATCCTGTAACAAAAAGCTTTCACTAAAAACTTCAAATTTTTTTCCAAAGCATATTTATGATATAATCTGCAAATAAACGTTAAAACTATGTTTTTAAGAAAGTCAATTTTTTGCTCATGCCACCTTAAGATAAAATTTTAATATAGTGTAGTTTTGAAATAGTTTAAAATTTGTTTCCCACTAATACTGAATTTAATTTGATAGCTCAATATTATTTTGCTTAAATAGATAGAAGTTCAGTAAAATTTGCTACTGTTGCTCAAAATTAGGTTTTTGAGATCCCATTATTTTACTTTCGTACTGTGTGGTAATCAGTTTAAAGTAATCATAAATCCTCTCCAAAAGGTTTATAAATATGAGAGTAATATTCATAACTATGGATGTTCTAGTTTTCTATGAATAGCGTTACAAAGAGACATTATTTAGCGTCACAGAAAGAAGGACAGACAGGATTAAAGACCCTCTTGTACCCAGCAATGTACAGACAAAATTATAATTTAATTTTTATAGGCCTTTATTGTACTCAGTAAAACGTATGTGTTCAAAAGAGGAAGTTCAGACAAATCTAGTTTCTAGTTAAACATTCAACGTGTTAAGTGATCTCACCACCTTCACACCGCAGGCCTCCGAGTCCGGTTAAGAGAAAACCGAGCATGAGGTTGGTAACACTGCTTACAGCTGTAAATGTAAATGTACTTCTACATGAATAAAATACAATTCAACATTCGGTCTGGGGATGCCGACTATAGAAATGCGACTAAAACCAAGACTTCCTCAAGATTCTCTGGCACTTGGGGCTTTAAATGAAGATATGATCGAAGACAACATTTTGTAAAAAAAACATCCTTTTGGCAGTTCAAAGTCATTTATTATATTATTCCGATCCAATATTAGTTTAGAGTGTCTTCGAATGAAGCAATTCCAATAATTGTTCTTATTACTATATTTTTTACACATTCTGTGCATAATGTATAAAATTGATCCAGAATAAAAACCTTTAAAAAAACAATTCAAGTTTTGTATTTATTTCTTGGAGAGATCAGCTGAATCAATTACAGCAAAGTGCATGTGAATTTTCTCAGTGCTAGATTTTGAGACATATTAATGTGTTTTTCATACTATGTTGTTTTTCTTTCCAAAATATAACTATTAAAGTTTCCTGTGATGTTTTAATAATATATTTAAAACTATTTAAGTGACTGTTTTAAGGTTGTGTTCTTTTTTACATCAATCAAAACATAAAAAAATGTTTGAAACCCAGACAGTTAATGAAAACAATAAATTAAGACTCTGGACAGTCTTCCTCTTGGCATCAGGTCCTGAATAAAATAAAAATTACTGATTTAAGTTCTAATGGAAAGAAAATAGATTTTTTACATTCATCGCTGATGTCAAATTTTCTTCATTAAAATGGTAAAACATAACAAGTTTTAAGAATAATTACTAATTTTCTAATTTACCTGATTTTAAATTAATAATTCGGCTGAGAATTGTGTTTCTTTGTTCTTGTTTAGGATTTTAGGTTTATAATTTATTATGATTATCTCTCTTCCTTACAGTGAAACCTACAACCGGTACAAAAGACAGGCTAAATGCTAGCCTTATTAAATAAAATGTGAAAAATGTGTTTTTCAAAATAAATTATAAACCATTAAACACGTGGAATTATCGATTTAAATCTATAAATGTTTCTGTATGTCAACTTTATATTCCATATTATTTTTACTCTACTCTACGTGACCGTTAAAAATATTGTTACAAAGGCTATTATATAACATAGTTGCATTCAAATAGTTTTAGTCTGAAATAGAATAAAAAATCATAGACGGAAATGTACAAAAACATATGTCCTAGTATATTAATTTTTTTAATTTCTGGATGCAATTAACATTTTTTTACTAAAATTAATTCCTTAACTTTAACAAGACATAAATATTAAACGTAATTACTTTTATTTAGTGTTCATTATTTCGTACAATAAAAGTTGGAAAGAGACTTTGCCTGTTAATGAATAATCTTTTAATACTCCTTTGTAATTAATATGCTTATGATTTGTGTCCATAACATATTTTTCTAGCATTTATTTAGCCAAATGAAGCATAATAACGCTTTATAAGGTCCCTGCATCTTCATCTAATTTACATTTCTAAGAAACTGTCAAAGAGTTACTTAAATGATTATAAACTTGTTAAGGGGAAATTATTTTAACTGTACCTTTTCTTCTGATTAAGATTGCAAGGGTTGTTTCGGAAGAAAATTATAAATTAATAACTGTAGATGAATAACAGCTGGGTGGTAAGGGTAGTTTGGCCCGGTAAATATTTAATCTTCTTTAATTGAATCTGGACCTCGGGTTATCCCGCTAACAATACCACTTTGCAGCTCTTCACTTTACTCTGAGGATTTCTGTTTAAACTGTTCCTATTTTTAAATTATTCTTTAATTTTATAATAGACACGAACTACAAAAATACCTCAGGTTATTCAGGTTATATAATTATAAGACATCACTAGGGTTTCCTCACGGTATAAGTAGAGTATTTTTCTTATTCATGACAACGATCAAAATATTCAGAATAATTCCAAGATATTTACAAATTAACTAATAGTAAATACAATATTCATATTGTTTATGTACATGATATGTTACTTGTATTCAAAATATAAAATACAAATTAAACAATCACTCTCAAACAACTAAAGGTTCAAAAGGGGATGTTCATGAACAAATCTCACAACTATATTTTTAAAGACATATAATTAACATATAGTTACAAATCTAAATAAAGTATATCAATAGCGTTTATTACTCAATTTTATCTAAAGTTAATATATAAATTATTAAAAATGAACAAAATGCTTCAAGCTCAGATTTTGTTAAAACGTACCTTCACACGTAATTCATGTGATAACGAGTTTTATAATTACAGTAACACACGCGTCGGTTGCAAGTCTTTCAACAACAACGGTCCCAAGTGCTACAATTAACATGGAGCCTGCGAGCAAACTTTAATACAGCTCCGCCGCTGGGAACTGGGGACTAAACTGCGGGATACGCATCGGTTAACTGTTAACGTACTCACACGATACAGCTCCGCCGCTGGGAACTGGGGACTAAACTGCGGGATACGCATCGGTTAACTGTTAACGTACTCACACGTTACAGCTCCGCCGCTGGGAACTGGGGACTAAACTGCGGGATACGCATCGGTTAACTGTTAACGTACTTACACGATACAGCTCCGCTGCGGTGAACTGGGGACTAAACTGCGGGATACGCATCGGTTAACTGTTAACGTACTCACACGATACAGCTCCGCCGCTGGGAACTGGGGACTAAACTGCGGGATACGCATCGGTTAACTGTTAACGTACTCACACGATACAGCTCCGCCGCTGGGAACTGGGGACTAAACTGCGGGATACGCATCGGTTAACTGTTAACGTACTCACACGATACAGCTCCGCCGCTGGGAACTGGGGACTAAACTGCGGGATACGCATCGGTTAACTGTTAACGTACTCACACGTTACAGCTCCGCCGCTGGGAACTGGGGACTAAACTGCGGGATACGCATCGGTTAACTGTTAACGTACTCACACGATACAGCTCCGCCGCTGGGAACTGGGGACTAAACTGCGGGATACGCATCGGTTAACTGTTAACGTACTCACACGATACAGCTCCGCCGCTGGGAACTGGGGACTAAACTGCGGGATACGCATCGGTTAACTGTTAACGTACTCACACGATACAGCTCCGCCGCTGGGAACTGGGGACTAAACTGCGGGATACGCATCGGTTAACTGTTAACGTACTCACACGATACAGCTCCGCCGCTGGGAACTGGGGACTAAACTGCGGGATACGCATCGGTTAACTGTTAACGTACTCACACGTTACAGCTCCGCCGCTGGGAACTGGGGACTAACTGCGGGATACGCATCGGTTAAATGTTAACTGTACTCACACGATACAGCTCCGCCGCTGGGAACTGGGGACTAAACTGGGGGATACGCATCGGTTAACTGTTAACGTACTCACACGATACAGCTCCGCCGCTGGGAACTGGGGACTAAACTGCGGGATACGCATCGGTTAACTGTTAACGTACTCACACGTTACAGCTCCGCCGCTGGGAACTGGGGACTAAACTGCGGGATACGCATCGGTTAACTGTTAACGTACTCACACGTTACAGCTCCGCCGCTGGGAACTGGGGACTAAACTGCGGGATACGCATCGGTTAACTGTTAACGTACTCACACGATACAGCTCCGCCGCTGGGAACTGGGGACTAAACTGCGGGATACGCATCGGTTAACTGTTAACGTACTCACACGATACAGCTCCGCCGCTGGGAACTGGGGACTAAACTGCGGGATACGCATCGGTTAACTGTTAACGTACTCACACGATACAGCTCCGCCGCTGGGAACTGGGGACTAAACTGCGGGATACGCATCGGTTAACTGTTAACGTACTCACACGATACAGCTCCGCCGCTGGGAACTGGGGACTAAACTGCGGGATACGCATCGGTTAACTGTTAACGTACTCACACGTTACAGCTCCGCCGCTGGGAACTGGGGACTAAACTGCGGGATACGCATCGGTTAACTGTTAACGTACTCACACGATACAGCTCCGCCGCTGGGAACTGGGGACTAAACTGCGGGATACGCATCGGTTAACTGTTAACGTACTCACACGATACAGCTCCGCCGCTGGGAACTGGGGACTAAACTGCGGGATACGCATCGGTTAACTGTTAACGTACTCACACGATACAGCTCCGCCGCTGGGAACTGGGGACTAAACTGCGGGATACGCATCGGTTAACTGTTAACGTACTCACACGATACAGCTCCGCCGCTGGGAACTGGGGACTAAACTGCGGGATACGCATCGGTTAACTGTTAACGTACTCACACGATACAGCTCCGCCGCTGGGAACTGGGGACTAAACTGCGGGATACGCATCGGTTAACTGTTAACGTACTCACACGATACAGCTCCGCCGCTGGGAACTGGGGACTAAACTGCGGGATACGCATCGGTTAACTGTTAACGTACTCACACGATACAGCTCCGCCGCTGGGAACTGGGGACTAAACTGCGGGATACGCATCGGTTAACTGTTAACGTACTCACACGATACAGCTCCGCCGCTGGGAACTGGGGACTAAACTGCGGGATACGCATCGGTTAACTGTTAACGTACTCACACGATACAGCTCCGCCGCTGGGAACTGGGGACTAAACTGCGGGATACGCATCGGTTAACTGTTAACGTACTCACACGATACAGCTCCGCCGCTGGGAACTGGGGACTAAACTGCGGGATACGCATCGGTTAACTGTTAACGTACTCACACGATACAGCTCCGCCGCTGGGAACTGGGGACTAAACTGCGGGATACGCATCGGTTAACTGTTAACGTACTCACACGATACAGCTCCGCCGCTGGGAACTGGGGACTAAACTGCGGGATACGCATCGGTTAACTGTTAACGTACTCACACGATACAGCTCCGCCGCTGGGAACTGGGGACTAAACTGCGGGATACGCATCGGTTAACTGTTAACGTACTCACACGATACAGCTCCGCCGCTGGGAACTGGGGACTAAACTGCGGGATACGCATCGGTTAACTGTTAACGTACTCACACGATACAGCTCCGCCGCTGGGAACTGGGGACTAAACTGCGGGATACGCATCGGTTAACTGTTAACGTACTCACACGATACAGCTCCGCCGCTGGGAACTGGGGACTAAACTGCGGGATACGCATCGGTTAACTGTTAACGTACTCACACGATACAGCTCCGCCGCTGGGAACTGGGGACTAAACTGCGGGATACGCATCGGTTAACTGTTAACGTACTCACACGATACAGCTCCGCCGCTGGGAACTGGGGACTAAACTGCGGGATACGCATCGGTTAACTGTTAACGTACTCACACGATACAGCTCCGCCGCTGGGAACTGGGGACTAAACTGCGGGATACGCATCGGTTAACTGTTAACGTACTCACACGATACAGCTCCGCCGCTGGGAACTGGGGACTAAACTGCGGGATACGCATCGGTTAACTGTTAACGTACTCACACGATACAGCTCCGCCGCTGGGAACTGGGGACTAAACTGCGGGATACGCATCGGTTAACTGTTAACGTACTCACACGATACAGCTCCGCCGCTGGGAACTGGGGACTAAACTGCGGGATACGCATCGGTTAACTGTTAACGTACTCACACGATACAGCTCCGCCGCTGGGAACTGGGGACTAAACTGCGGGATACGCATCGGTTAACTGTTAACGTACTCACACGATACAGCTCCGCCGCTGGGAACTGGGGACTAAACTGCGGGATACGCATCGGTTAACTGTTAACGTACTCACACGATACAGCTCCGCCGCTGGGAACTGGGGACTAAACTGCGGGATACGCATCGGTTAACTGTTAACGTACTCACACGATACAGCTCCGCCGCTGGGAACTGGGGACTAAACTGCGGGATACGCATCGGTTAACTGTTAACGTACTCACACGATACAGCTCCGCCGCTGGGAACTGGGGACTAAACTGCGGGATACGCATCGGTTAACTGTTAACGTACTCACACGATACAGCTCCGCCGCTGGGAACTGGGGACTAAACTGCGGGATACGCATCGGTTAACTGTTAACGTACTCACACGATACAGCTCCGCTGCGGTGAACTGGGGACTAAACTGCGGGATACGCATCGGTTAACTGTTAACGTACTCACACGATACAGCTCCGCCGCTGGCAACTGGGGACTAAACTGCGGGATACGCATCGGTTAACTGTTAACGTACTCACACGATACAGCTCCGCCACTGGGAACTGGGGACTAAACTGCGGGATACGCATCGGTTAACTGGTAACGTACTCACACGATACAGCTCCGCCGCTGGGAACTGGGGACTAAACTGCGGGATACGCATCGGTTAACTGTTAACGTACTCACACGATACAGCTCCGCCGCGGCAACTGGGGACTAAACTGTGGGATACGCACCGGTTAACTATAACAACTTCTATATTTACTTAAAAATATTAGTGTGGGTATTTAATTTTTAAATGGTGTATTTATAAATATATACACCATTTAACATTTAAATTATTGTAATATATATTGTTTGTAAATATTTACAATATAAATGATATTTTTTTAATATTTTGTCGGTTTAAATGTCAATGTGTCGTTTTTATTTTATCTTTATTGGGCTTGTTATTCTGTGGGCTACTGCTGTTTTTTATATTTGAAAACCACATTTGAATGGTATGATCATCCTTATGATTTTTAAAATAAGCCACTCTCATCTATTTATTTAAATATTTAAGGGAAATGCATCTATTCCAAGTAATATATTTTAATGTATTCATTCACTTATTTAATTGATGTCTGATCTTTGTACTCTAATGCAATGTCCTTTAGACATATCGGATGAAAGCTTAAATTGTTACTGAGTAAATTAATGAATGAATCATAATTCATTACAAAAAAACTTTTCTTTTTTTGAATGGAACTATTGTTTTTAAACATTATTAAACTATATTTTTTTATTGAAACATAAACAGATTGGACATTTTGTTTATCCATTTCCCTTTGTTTGAATAACTATTTTACGTTTTATACTCATCAAATATATCGAATGCTGTAACTGGCTCAAACTGTAGTGAAAGTAAGAGAACGAAAAGGCTAAAGTTCTTGAATTATATATGAGTGTTTAGTTTTCTGCTGGCATCTCTGCATCAGGACGAGATGTACTCCAGCGATTACAACTCCACTGGATGCTGCTACCTGCTTGCGAAACATTAACAACTAGGTATAAGGGCCATTGTTCAGATAAAAGTGCCTCTAGTGAGATTAACTGTATTAGAAGAAAAGTATTCTACACCTACTTTTATTAATATGGACTGATTATGTTTATGAACAGGACCAGTTTTGTCGATCTTAATCAAAGTACTTGAATAAATGAAATTGATAAAGTAATGAAGAATACTCTTAGTATTTAAACCTAATTAAAGGATTTTTTACTCAATTGTATTTGAAGGTTTCTTACTTTTTAATATTAGTAATCTCTCAAACTTACACTCCATGTGGATTTTACATATATCTTGCTTTATATTTAAGACTACCGATTACTTTAGTGTTGGGCATATAGCTTCACTGATGAAAATTAGCTTAAAACAATAAACAATATTATAATAAGTCCGGTTTTATTTAGGTATAAAATGTTTAATATTTTAAATGTTGTAATTAAAATATAGAGAAAGTAAATTTTTGGATTCTTTGTATCGTTAATAAAGTAAAAAAAACATTATTTTGAGTAGTTTTGCAAGTAAATTTACAACACCAAAATAACAATTGCACGATTTCACTCTCGCTTTGGTTAAAGTTGACTTTTCACTTTGTGCGAATCTTAGTAGCAGTTACAGAAGTGAGGCCTGGAGGGGACTGAGGGAGTGCTAGAGAAGAGGGATGATGGGGGTGGAGGGAGGGATGATCTCACTGAAAGTTTTATATATACTCAGTAGCACACTTGGCCGAGTCCGACCCTCCTGTCAATGTGTCGTTTTTATTTTATCTTTATTGGGCTTGTTATTCTGTGGGCTACTGCTGTTTTTTATATTTGAAAACCACATTTGAATGGTATGATCATCCTTATGATTTTTAAAATAAGCCACTCTCATCTATTTATTTAAATATTTAAGGGAAATGCATCTATTCCAAGTAATATATTTTAATGTATTCATTCACTTATTTAATTGATGTCTGATCTTTGTACTCTAATGCAATGTCCTTTAGACATATCGGATGAAAGCTTAAATTGTTACTGAGTAAATTAATGAATGAATCATAATTCATTACAAAAAAACTTTTCTTTTATTTGAATGGAACTATTGTTTTCAAACATTATTAAACTATATTTTTTTTAAACATAAACAGATTGGACATTTTGTTTATCCATTTCCCTTTGTCTGAATTATTTATTTACGTTTTATACTCATCAAATATATCGAATGCTGTAACTGGCTCAAACTGTAGTGAAAGTAAGAGAACGAAAAGGCTAAAGTTCTTGAATTATATATGAGTGTTTAGTTTTCTGCTGGCATCTCTGCATCAGGACGAGATGTACTCCAGCGATTACAACTCCACTGGATGCTGCTACCTGCTTGCGAAACATTAACAACTAGGTATAAGGGCCATTGTTCAGATAAAAGTGCCTCTAGTGAGATTAACTGTATTAGAAGAAAAGTATTCTACACCTACTTTTATTAATATGGACTGATTATGTTTATGAACAGGACCAGTTTTGTCGATCTTAATCAAAGTACTTGAATAAATGAAATTGATAAAGTAATGAAGAATACTCTTAGTATTTAAACCTAATCAAAGGATTTTTTACTCAATTGTATTTGAAGGTTTCTTACTTTTTAATATTAGTAATCTCTCAAACTTACACTCCATGTGGATTTTACATATATCTTGCTTTATATTTAAGACTACCGATTACTTTAGTGTTGGGCATATAGCTTCACTGATGAAAATTAGCTTAAAACAATAAACAATATTATAATAAGTCCGGTTTTATTTAGGTATAAAATGTTTAATATTTTAAATGTTGTAATTAAAATATAGAGAAAGTAAATTTTTGGATTCTTTGTATCGTTAATAAAGTAAAAAAACATTATTTTGAGTAGTTTTGCAAGTAAATTTACAACACCAAAATAACAATTGCACGATTTCACTCTCGCTTTGGTTAAAGTTGACTTTTCACTTTGTGCGAATCTTAGTAGCAGTTACAGAAGTGAGGCCTGGAGGGGACTGAGGGAGTGCTAGAGAAGAGGGATGATGGGGGTGGAGGGAGGGATGATCTCACTGAAAGTTTTATATATACTCAGTAGCACACTTGGCCGAGTCCGACCCTCCACGTCGTATCGACGCGTCCCGCTAACCAGCTGTGACCGACTGAGGCCACAACCAATGTACCGAGTGTCCACAAAGGAACTCTAACATTATATAGACTTATACTTAAACCAAATAAGAGACTATGTTTTACGTTTAGCATAACTCAAAATTGGCACCAATAGCGGCACAGTACAAGTCTAAACAAAATTATACCTATTCCCAGATTTTTGCTAGAATTTCAGGGTATATTGAACCAACACCTGCGATTATTCTTTCTCGGAGGTGATTTAAATCCCGAATACTTTATATAGTTTATACTTTACTTTAAACTGCAATGGCAGCCTAACTAGGTAGGTATTTTAAGCCGAATATGAATGAGAAATGTAAGATGATTGTGGCGTGATCTTGTAGTCTTACTGACTAAGGCTGTCATGTTCCTTAGACAGGACTGTTCATCGATAGCCGAACAGCATATCTAAGGGACCTACAGTTTAACATGGAGTCCGAACCACTGTCTCTGAATTACGAACTGGGTTAGTTATGAGAATGGTCTTTGTGGATTAACGTAGATTTTAATAGTACGGACTTCAAACCACACAAGAGAACACTACACCCTTCGACCATCGCTCACAGCTATCCACGATTCGTGACCTCTAAGTAGCTGGTTTAAAGGACACGCCACGGTCCCAGTCTAACGTTACACATGTTCTGTTCAGAGTACCCGTTATACTTCACTTTCCCTAAAGTAAAATATCTACAGGAGTTATATCTGGACTCGTTTCTTCTAAAATACGTGGTTTCCCAGTCGTCATGGCTATCAGCACACTTCCTGTGTCTTCTGAAGAACTTAACCATTGTTGAATAGTTTTCTAAGAAAGACGCTTAGCCGTCATTTTATTAGACTTTTCTTAGAACTTTAACATTAGAGATTTTACAACGATCGGTAAAATCAAACGTAAACCCTAAAAAATCAGCTGGTCTACTTATAATGTACCAGCTGATTATTTAGCGTTTACGTTTAAATTTTACCGTGTGTAGAAAACAAATCTCTTAATAGAGCGACTTTCCACAAACGTTATAACACATGCGTTAGAGTTTCCACTGCACTGAAAAGACATCAAGTGGCAAACCATCGCAACTGGTAAAATATGGTCCCGTACTTATAGAAAAATTTATTGCAATCTTAAAATTGGAAATACATCTTATTTCATGTCATTTAAACTTCTAGTATACAGATAATGATTATGTCACTAAAGCCTGCAGAACATTTCTCGGCTAAAAGCTTTATGAAGTTCTACAAAGTTTTATGAACGTTCAAAAAATAAAATACAACTCTGTATTTTACAGTTACGTTTTAACACTTTTATGATTTATATTGGTGCTCCTGAAAATATATTGACACGTACGTGGAAAATTGGTTGGATTCAGTTTGTTTTGTTAATTTATTTATCAGCTATGAAATTTTAACTTTCGACATAAAACCAAGATTAACCTACTTGAGCTTTAAATAGTAAGTGTAAATATAATATAAGTAAAATCAGGTTGTGAAAGATGGTTCTGCAGCCAAGCTATTTGTAGACTCTATTGTGAAGTGCAGGAATTACCTCCCTTTACCCTACAGCTTAAAGTCGGCTAGGAACTGTATTAACGGGCTGAAACCACCTCTTCCAAGCCTCAGTTCAATTTTCCTGGTCGTTTCTTTTGACGACTGTTTTTCAAGAATTGAAATATAAAACTTATTTGCATTACTCCTTACTGAAAATAGATATTTTCGATTAAATCAATGATAAGAATCGTTTCCCAAGCTCTGATTTAGAGAAAGGGAACCTCGGCTTCTGCAAAGACCGTAATTCGGTTCGTAATTCAGAGGCAGTGGTTCGGACTCCAAGTTAAACTGTAGGTCCCTTAGTTGCCTTAGTCGCTTGTTAGTTGGGCTATTAATCAACAGTCTTGTCTTGAGGAATATGTCAGCTTTAGTCAGAAACAAGACTATAAGATCGCGACACAATCATCTTACACTCAATCCTCAATTATACTTGGCTTAAAATACCCAATTTGTGGTAGGGTCACCATTTCAATAACTTAATCTAATCCTTCTTTGAATTTTAAAATCATGCACTTTATAGGTTTTTCTTGGTTAATATTTGATTGTTTTCTTTAAAATCTTATTTATATATGTTTTTTGAATACACACTTTTTTTAATAAGAGATTTTTTTGTTACTGGTTTATTCCAAAGGGACGAACACTATTGCTGCACTATTGCTGTGCACTTCTGCAACTATGCAAATTTCGGTGAATATTGTTTGTAAAATTGAACCAGATTAAATATGACTAAAAACACTTTCCTAGATCCCGAGTACAGTTCTGTATTTGCCACTACGCGCTCTAGTGTTTATTTAACAGTTATTTTCATAATTCACATGTACACAACTCTTCGGCTACTAAAGTAAAGAGTACTAAAATATTGATACAAAAGACCGAAAGAGTGAACGAAACAGACGTTTTCGATAAAGGCCACGTGTTCGCCTACTCATAAATAAAATGAAGAAAAGTAAAAAAAATAATAAAAACATGAAAACTACGTTTCAACTTTAATTTTGGAAAAAAGGTTTGGTATGGTAAATTTCGTTAAGGTTAATGAATATTATTTGGAAAATAAAACTGTGTGAATTTGTACAAATATGTGTTTTTCTACGTGAGTGAATTTTAAAGTCGTAATGAAAAGTATCGTTTATAACTTGTACTTAAAAAGATTTAATGACAATTTCTCCAACTACTAAAATAGGTAATCCTGTGTTCTAACTCCGTCTCACCTGTGGAACATCACACTAGGAAATGACACTTATAGAACAAGTACTTATTGGATTTGGAAAATATTACTCCCTTAAACGAATGTTTTAGTCTTTTTATACCTAATTATGTCATGATTTTGTATTATAGATATTGTCTGTTACACTTGGTACTGCAGTACGTGTAGGCTATATTAACATGTCAAATAATTTTAAAACACATACTTTGCCCCAAATTATCTCCATACGTGTTTTTTGGCTGAATAATAAAGAAGTAAGAAGGATATTAGTAATCCTTTGAGAACATATAAGAAGGTAACACGAATGTTTATAATAATTACTACTTCTGAACAGCAGGCATTACACAAAGAGTGACAAAATGGAACGAAGGTTAAAATTAAGTGTTATACTAGACGGTAATTGCCCAAGCAGTTATGTGATAATTACTTTTTAATTATTTCTGATTTTGACAATTAATTGAGCTCTATACATATCAGTCATAGGTTTCTTAGGGTAACGTCAAGTTAGTATTTCATATTTAGAACTACACCAATAGTTGAAGAATGCCTAGAGCGAAGCACAAATCTAACTTACAGCTAGTATACGTATCTAGATTC
The DNA here is from genome assembly GCA_023375725.1 of Nephotettix cincticeps. Lineage (NCBI taxonomy): Eukaryota > Metazoa > Arthropoda > Insecta > Hemiptera > Cicadellidae > Nephotettix > Nephotettix cincticeps. Next base: position 133,353,940 of record CM041786.1, on the reverse strand, counting down.
CAATTTGTAATCAAAATGCCCTGTAATAACTTCTCTTTTTTAGTGAAAGTTATGTGATTTTTGCGTATTTTTATGTTAGGAAGTATAAAGTTTGAGTTTTCGCTCGTATGAACTGTATTATATAAACAGTACATGAAATTCATTTTATACGTTTAGGTGGTTTTGTAAGTTGACTGTTTTGAGAAGACTGTGCCATTTTCCACATGATGTAAAGAAAACACATTTCACCATGTTTTTATTTCTGTCGACTTCATTTTATCAATTATGTAATTTAAGCTATCGTATATTCTGAATGTCACCACGGAAATTCATGTCTTAAATCTCGTACTGCATATCAGTAACTTTTATATAAATTAACTATAGCCAAAATATTTAAGTTGTAATTTTTTAAACAAAATTAGCATTCGTTGGAAAGATCACATCGGTTGTATTAAATCACATTTATACTACCTGCAATTGAATAAGTAATAAACAATGTAGGTCAAGTACCAAGATAAAACTGAACCATGATTGGTCCATGTCCAATGAGTCATTCGGGCAGTTGGAGTCAGATGATTGACGTTATGCCGAGTGGCGTTAATTGATTCCAGATCCGTCCACCAGAGCGCACAATACGTTGCGAGGAATTTCACGTGTTCTGATATCATCCGTTTTATGAATTGAACTAATTCTTGGAGTTTCATCAAACGATTATGAATACATAAACGATTTTCTACAGTAAAGCACACGTAATAGAGGCGCATTTAGGTATAAAGCTCTATATTTAACTTTGACTGTTTGGAATTTCATTTTAAGATACCTCATTATAACTTGTGTAAATGAGAGTTCTTATTGACTAAATAAACTGTATCAATGTTCTAAAGAGATTGTGACCTAGTAGTTCCAAATTTACATTATTTCTTGTAAAGAGAATCCTTTAAGGATGATGTTGCAGCTTTACATAAAAGAGTAAATATGTATATTATGTTTCCTATAGACTCCAGAACAGCTCAAAAGATTGTGATTAAAATTTCGGGCATTATTAAGAATGATTTGAGAATGGTTTCTGTGAAGTTTGGTGCGAATCCGTCGACAGAGCTCTGTCCCAGAAAGCAAAAAGGGTGCGGTGTCAAGTTTTATAAATTGGTTATTTAAAAAATTAACAGCTTTGATTCAATAATTTGATAGTTTCTTTAAACTGTAATTTGTTCAAATGTAAACAATTAGTAACATACTTTACTAATTAATTCTTTCTGAATCATTCATTAATGTAAAACTATAGAAGTTAATATTTCCTGTAAAAAATGAAAAGTTTTATCTGTTGCGTTAATATATTACAGTTTTTTGGGGGATTATGTATTATTATTACAAATCACATTTTATATAAATAGGAAAAAATAGTTACAATGTTTATACACATTACGTTTATTATAATATTCTGCAGTTGTATATATTTTATATAATTCTTCCACTATCTGAAATGTATAAAATGTTGACATAATGTATTATTAACGAATATTTGATTTAGTGTGCGCGCGTGTGTGCGAGTGTATTGGCTGTAAAATGATTCAGTCTGTCTCAATTGTTCATATATGTTTTGATGTTTCAAGTCCACATAAATATATTTCATATTTTACATAATTTGGCTGGAATTCTATAATAAAGCCACTCTATCAGAAATGTAATGATAATAGTTAATTACGTTTCATGTTTGCCAGCGAATCTAAACCGAATTCATCTGTTTTGTACATCGCAGCAACGTGCGACAGGCAACGCTCTTGAATAATAAGAAACAACATAAATGATAGAAAACTAAAAATGTTATAAAAATTACAAAACATAAACATAAACGTTATTTAATTGTAACTAACAAACTTTATAGTTATAGTTATAGCATTATAGTTAGTTATTCTTGCACAGACAATTTGAAATATTGTACTACTGCGGTCTCGTCAATGTTTCACCTGTATAAAAGCAAACCTCTTCTCCCATAAAACATTGTCCTGATGCATCACATAGACGTGTCTTCGCAGATAATGGCATAATCAATGCTTTCATTGCTGCCATAAAATCTGCATCTCTTGTTTGGCGTCCTGGTATCGTAGCAATTCTGCTTCATCTATGTTGCTATTCAGAAGGGCTACAACACACGCTACGTTTCAACTCAGCTCAACTCTCTAAATCATACTCTTAAACAACAAATTACGTTTTATTTTAATGTTTAAAACTCCCTGGCTAGTTTAATTTTGGATTTTTGCTTACAGTTTAGCAACAGTTTGATATGTTTTTTTGTATTACGTCTTTTTTATGTGTTTCATTTTTTTATTTCAACTTCGTTCCGATTGTTTTTAGATAATTACTGAATACGAGTTACCTGGGATGAGCTATAAGACACCTCGAGATATAAGTCTTTAGGGCGTATACGACAACATATACCTTGGGACCTGGGGTTAATTATAATACACCACGAATTAGACTTTTCTGTAACACAAGAAGCTTAATATCACCAGAACTCCTAAGACAACAGGTCATTTACAATCTCAAACATAAACGACAGGTCCCCACCTGGGTCAGGTTATAATATACGATAAATTGGGACTTATGTGACATAAGGAACATAATGATACGGGGTGCGAAGGAACATAACATAACATAACGATACCAGAACTCCTAAAATACTAGAACTTCTTTAATAAAAGGTCATATGATAAACTATAAGTTAAATATTATCACGACATCTAATATACAAGAACTTAGGCGACGACAATACTTCTTTGACCCCAGAAAATATAGTACATAATAACTTAACCGATTCCAGGACTTCTAACACATCAACAATGGGACGACTTCAGGACGGCAACATAGTGAGCCCAGGCGATATCTATACTTTAAATTGTTTATAATTACTGCCAACAACTAGGACGGCGGCCTCCCCCCCCCGGCCACCAGCGAGCGAAGCGAGTACGATTTATAAAGTCCTTGGCAAAACATTTTAAGACTATTAAATCGGCAAAAACGTATCAATAATTTTAACTTTCTAAAAATTCAGACGATTATTTTTTTATTTTGATTAAGTTAATGATTAAAGCGACAATAATATATGACAAGTGAGTTCTGAGATACCCACAGTGGAGTTGCGGCTAATATAATATTTCCCTTTTATTATATGTTATCGTTGTTCTCTTTAAGTTACGGTTTGGTAAGTTTAAGGTAAAGCTTATTTGGTTGCGTTCTTTGGGACAAAAAGTCCTTATTATAGGCTGTTCAATAAATAAATATGCTTATAAAAAGTATAACTCTGAAACCTCTTTTGCTATCGATAGTTTAAGTTAGTCAAGCTTATTTTTAACTTTATATGACATTTTATAACTTTTAATACTTTTTACGAAAAGCTGCTCCTCGAAACGTATCATTGGAAAAACCTAAAATACAGCACAAACCTATTGCATAACTAATTTAAAAATAACTTAACTGGTTTATATACTGAAATAGGTAATTTATTCAATAACATGATGGAGTGGCGATATGTCTGTGATCAGAAAAATCCATGAAGTGAGTTGTTTACAAAATTTTCTTTAAAATTGGTTGACTGTTTAATTTCAAGTGGTAATGTATTAAATAATTTACCAATGGAATAAATACAGTTCTAAACAAAACAATTTTAACTTTGGGCAATATGACTAAGTAAGTTGTGCGTTAAATTTAAAATTCAGAACCTCTATTTTAAGGCCAAACCTATGAAACAAAGGTATTTGATATCGCTTAAAAATATTTTATAACTACTTGAACATCTGAGTAAAGTAAATTGTTTGTACAAATTTATATAAATAAAGTATAATTTAATCATTTTTATAAGTTTTTTCTAAAATTTAAAAGTATTTAGCTAGAAAAATTTAACTAACTGCCAATTAAATACAGTATTATATAAAGCAAGAACATTGTATTGTAAGATAAAATGTCTTATTGTCCCTTAACCTTTAGTTAGCTTCAATGGTGAATAATATACAATTTATTTTGTGAAAAGTACATAAAATCCGGATTAATAGGAATGTATGTAGGACGCCCCACGTTTAATTTGTAAGTCCTGACACAAGAGTCACAAGAGACACAAGAGTTTGTAAGTCTCTGTCCTGACACAAGAAATTAAGTAGTTGTCGAGACAGTAAAATCATATCCTGTATGACTAATATCAGCATCATTAAATAACAATATAACACCCTTCCTTTTTTTAATAATAGACTATTCTGTGCCACAAACTCACTGACAATGTTTTGATTGCATTCCCGCAATGCATGAGGGTGAAAATCTCGACTGTGGACCGCAAACATGATTGTGAGGTTACACTATATACAGGGTGGAGGCTAAATAATTTATAACATATAACATGAATCATATCACATCTTAGTTCTGTAATACAATATAATTCTTAGGTAAAATATCAAACCTTTACGTGTCATTGTTATTTTTAATACCATTTAATAAGTATTTAATGAACTATTAATATTATATTATTTGAGTCAATAAAACTATAGATTATATTTTCAAGAGCAAAATAAATCTTATCATATGCCATACCTATACTAAAGTATGGTCTAGTTATATATTATAAGTTGAACTTTTTTGGTGGTAAATAAACCCATTTTGTATAAGGGCACTGAAGGCCTATTGAAAACCTGTGGCTACTTCCACAAAATATTATTTTATTATACATATACGTAAGCCTATATAGAAAAAAATTAGAGTTTTGTCTGTACATTGCTTAGAGTGATGAAATTTTTATTTTTTTTATGTTTTAGAAACCAGTAAAGTCACCTTAAGACTTACCTGCCCGTCTGTCCGTCTTTCTTTGACCCGAAATATGGTCTTCTTGTAAGGCTTGTCCATGAAAACTTCTATTTGAACTTACACCCTGCTACGAAAGTCATGACGTTACAACTGACGTCATATCTCGATTCAACCAAACGATTCGCCAAAATGATCGAAAGCGCAACTGACGACGAGAGGCAGACATATCGAAACGCTAAACTGAGAGTGCTAGGATGAAACAGCTGATCTGAGCTTATATCCTCTCTATAGGTTATAGGCTACCGTGCTTAATGGGGATTAAACTGGACATTTCAGCATTTCCTCAGGCTCCACACAGCAGTTCGGACTTAGTTGAAAGATACTATACCTACCTCTGCTTTATCAAAAGGTGTACGCCTCGACGTGTACTACTGGGGTAGTGAGAGCACCACCCCTTAGCTAAGCGACGAGCCACCTTGCACGAAGGTAAAAAGATGGTACGTCTAGTGTGTGGCTTTTTTGACGTTGTTTCGTCTCATCAGGTACAGATAGACAGCAGTTTCACCAGCTGTCACTGTACTACAGCGGACTGAGTTAAAACACTCCCATCGAAGCAGGAGAGAAGAATAAACTTCTACTTTAACTTACACCCTGCTACGAAGATCATGACGTCACATCCGAGACAACGTACTATGTTAACTACGGACAGTAAATTTAAATTTTCTCTGGAACTGTTAGCCATTGGCAAATAATTCACAATACTAATTCGTTTTTAAGTTTTTTAAGCTGGTTTCAATGGTGGTAGTCACATTATCTTTTATTTTTTTGCGGAAAATTAAAAACATGTTTTTACATTTAACGGGGCCCATAACTTTTAAATAAATTTTATAAGTTTTAATAATTTTTCATTTTACGTGTTTTGTTGGGGGTTTAGGGGTTACAAACCCTTAGAAAAATAAAAAATTATAAAAAAATGAGATACCGTGGATTGTTACCTACATACCAAGTTTTATAAAAATCGGACCAATAGTCTCGTCCCAAGGCTTCTGAGCATACCCTCCCACACGCACGTACACATAAACACAAACAGACTTCACTCTAAATCACTTTAGACATGGATGTCTTAGCTCTGGGGGGTGTTGGAAATTTGCGAGAGCAAAATTTGAAACAGTGACGTCATGTGGTTGGCGATTTCTTTTTTTTTTATTCAGGGAGCACTAAAATGGATGCATCCATCAAAAACTCAAATTCCCAAATTCTGACGAAAACAATACTTTCTCCTATACTATCGTGTAGGGTGAGAAAGTAATTTTCCTAAGTTTTACAGAATACGTGATCTATATAAGTGATTTGATAGAAATAAATAACCATCAGTTAAAATTAAGATTAGTTTGATTTTTACTGTTGATTTCAAACCTACTTCAAATCCGTACTATTATAATTAATAAATTTTCTTTTAACGTAAAAAATTAATAATTGTATAGTTTATTCGTTTATTTAAATGTGCGTTTATCGAATTCTAAATAATTGAGCTGAAAATTTATTTTACCTTTGTCTGTTTATGACATCAGGGTTGTATTTTGTGATGAAAATAATCTTAATTCTTTACTCCTGAATCATGTCACAGCCTGTACAAGGACGAGTATACTGCCACTTAAATCGATATTGACTTAAAAAATCTACATTTTAGATTTTTAATATTATTTTATATTTATATTTATAATACTCACAATAGGTTTTTGGTGACATAATGAAATAGCAATCTTATTCAAAGCCTACCCAACAAAATCCCATCTACGTTTACCATCTACCATCCTACCATCTGTCATCTACCAAAGTGATTTATACAAATCACTTCTACCCATCCCATAATTTTTATTGGGATAAAGAAAGAAAAATTGTTATACGTGGACGAAAAAGGGGTGTAATTAAAAACAAAAACGTGATTAATTTCAGGTGCTTGTTCGCTTTTCACAAGTATAACCAAAATAGATTTTATCTCTCTTCTGGCTCTGAGAAGTGAATTCGCCAAGAAAGAAAGGTGCAGAGAAGGATCATTTACCGTTTAAATATTCACTATGTCTAATTGCCGAGAGCCGAGAATATCCGACTTGAATTCCGCTCTGCTCGTTCTTATCCTAATTATAAGTTAGGCTTTTTTACTTTCATCATTACAGATATATAGTTTTTATAATTCTTGAAACTGTATCATCAACTCCAAACTTTTGTGTAATAGTGACAATAACATTACAAAGAGGACATATTGATTGTATACTAAATGAAACACTAATTTATTTCAATAACTTTGAAGCTCTTTTTGCTTTATGTTAATATTTTGTTTGACACAATCTAGTTCTTAATTTAGTAATTTTAGGCCCCAAAATTACTATGTATCAAATTAGACAAAAATAATGCATTGTTGAAGAGTTTTTTTTCCTCAGAACTTTAATTCTATTTCTATTCTTGTCGCGCGTGTCATTGCAGATTTTTTTAAATTTTGATAGGGAATAGTCCAAACCCTAGTATTGTTACTGCCTAACGTTGACTTTTTGTTGGATAGATAACTTACAAATAAATCAAAGAAGACTGACGACAATCTGGTATAGTGCCGGATTGGCTTGACACTTGGCTGAGATAGAGCAACAACTGAGATAGGCCTATATATCTTTATTGTTTTGAAGTATCAATTCACACGTCCAAATATACATACTCGATTTGGGTAGGTTAGGTTTCTTTGTATGCTTATAAAAGAAACAATCAACCATTTCGGCTAACAATAAACCTCTACTGTTTCTGACCTAGATACTTGATTTTTTTTCTAAAAGAAAAGTGCGTTTTTATAAGAAGTATTGACGTATTTTGGGTCAAACTTGTGCGGTAAAGTTGCAAATTCACATGTGGTTAGCCTTTGCCTTTGTTTTTGTGTGTTTTTCTACCTCTTTTGGCATTTTTAACGTTTTTTAACACGGTTAAACCCGGTGTCCTTACTACTTACCTTTCTACCGTTAGAAAGCATCATGAGAAAATGCCGAATGGATCCAGATTAGACCTTTGCGGTCGAACCTTTAGTTTTGAAGGTGGGCACTATAACCATTCAGACACCCGGCCAGTTGTTGATTCCTATTTTTCCTTTTTTATCTGTGATCTCGAGAGGTATTTTAATTCTTTATTCTTCTTTTACTTTCAAATGTCCATCTTTATGGGTCTAGAGCCTGTGTGGGGAATTAAAGACAGCAAGGTACCGTAGCGACGTATGTCACATAGGCTAGCCAGAGGTGACTGCTCATGATCTGACAAACCGTAGTTATCTGGTTGAGTCGCCGACAACTGGTTTCGATCCAGCAACCTTTAACTTACTGAACCAAAACATTACCACTGAGCTACAGTGCCAGTAGGAAAAAATCGAATCAATTTTTGAATTAATTCATCAATAAATATAAATTTTAGATTTCATACACTGCAATCTTTCTTTCATTGGAATAGTTAACATTTACGTTAGGAACATTTAAATGTAACATGTTTTTTCATTCTTTGGTTTCTTATTTTCAGTACTAATATTAGCCTATGAGTGTACTTATTTACAAATGTATTAACAAATTTAGCATGCAGATCGTAATCTGAGATTAAAAATTAACACATTCATCAAGACGTTGGCACATTTTAAGTATATTTAAGTAATTTTGAATCAAAACATTATTTTTATTATTATGAAAGAAATTTTTACTCTCTCGTTTTATTTTTTCATATCTGTACGTATTTTTGGAATATAAATGAATTTATTAGGAAAAAATAAAAAGTATATTAAAGATGCATCGTACCATTTTTTTCATTCCAGCAAAGAGTCATTTACTTGCTTTAAATTCTCAAATTTCAGTTTTATTAGTATACGTACTATCACTACTTACTAATACTATCTCACTACTTACTAAGTGTTCTACTTTCTGATCCTATCAGCATTCTGATCAGCTGATCCTATTATCCTGAGATGATCTGGTGGGTTTTCTCTATTGCACAATATTAGCACACTATTGGTTCGATCGACAATATTAGCCTAAAATGATCAGCTGGCTTTACCCTTAAATAATATTAGCTGAACAATTTTCCGATCAGGTTCTATCACAAAATATTACTACAGTTTTTTATTGCAGTTTTCTATCAACAACTAAAAATTTATTTACTAAAAAACTTATTTAACCCTTCATCTAGGACATCTCATAAAAACCGCAAATGTCTGATATTCTTTTAAGCACACTTTTCCAACAATGTTATTGACTCTAAATAAGTTCTATAAACGATTTCATCGACTACAATGTATCATTAGAAAATTTAAACATCATTAACAATTGGTCTTATTTGCATAAAGGTAGTAAAAGCAAAGTAACACCGGTTTCTAGGAAACTACCTCATAAAAGGTGCTCACAACTACTGCAAACTTTGCAACTCCCATAAAATATGCACTGTCTGTCTTACCACGTACACTGTCGACTAAACTTAATTCGTATCATTAATGAGTGTATATTATTTCATTTTGTATAATAATATCATCACCGATGATAATTTATAAACGTTATATATTCTAAAGTACACATTATTGTGCGTCTTGACACCGTATTTAACTAGTTTTAAAGTTTCGCTAATATTAGAATATATTACAGCATAATAGTAATACGTATGTTATCATTCTAAACTAAGTAACGATTGTGCTTTTGAAATTTAAAGTTCACATTTTCCGGATATTTAAAGGTTATCCTCAATCTAAAGGTTTTATGTTTTACCAATCTAAAAAAAATTAAAACTAAAAATAAAAACCAGTAGATTCAAGTAAGTGTAAAATTGCATCGAGAATTTAGGAAGTTTATTTTTGTATCTTAGTCTTACAAAAATTATTAAGTGAGGCAACCAGATATTGTGCATGATATTTTCAACAAATCAGGGTATAGTTTTAATTTTTTATTTAAAAGCCCATGTTTATAAAATTATTTTACTTATTTTTTATTGTAACGAATTAGATTTTTTAAATATGAAAATAACGTAAGAGCCATTTTAAACCGAGCCAACTAGATTTCAGCCATATCATCGATATTATAAAGTATGGTTAAATTGAATCGTGAATCTTATCTCATGTAACAGGGTCAATGCTATTACCCAGGGTCTGGAGGTAAACTGTTGAGCATATGGTTATATATTTTTGTCGAACCCAAATCCTAATTTTCCTTGATTTTTCTACTACTCTTGCGATCCCATTTCGTGTGCCGTTTGTAACGCTTTGGGTTTCAATCAAAGTATATTATTTTTCAATAATGTTTTGTATATTATTTTGTATATTACTTTTTTAGATGGACAACATATTACAAAACGGATACAACAGAGGTAATGTTTATTTAGTTTTGCTAACTTTAACTCCATGGAAGAACTACTTTTGATTTCAAATAAACTGGCTAGGATTTATATAAAATAATTTAACATCAACTTTTTTTGTAATGTTATTATAAAAAATCACATAAAAACTTATTATGAGCAGTAACGACATTTTGAACTATTTTTAATTTCAATTAGGTATAATCTAACTTCAATGTCCTTGATAAGGCAATGTCTACAAATCTCCTTGTAGACATCATTAGATTTTAGCCTAAGTATATCAGTGAAAGATCGTTGATTGTGACGTTGTCAATACAAGAGTGAGAAAGACAAAAGGAGAGGAAGGAAGAGATTATGTTATCAGATTAGTTTATTAGATTAGATTATTCAAATGGCAACCTACCCAGGTAGGTATTTTAAGCCAATATGAATGAGAATTGAGTGTAGGATGATTGTGAAACAATCTTGTAGTCTTGTTACTGACTAAGGCTGACATGTTCCTTAGACAGGACTGTTAATTACAGCCCTACAGCCGATGGCAACTAAGGAACCTACAGTTTAACGTGGAATCCGAACCACGACCTCTGAATTACGAATTGGTCTAATTATAAGGATGTTTGGGACAGCTTATTCATAGTGCGGACGTTAATCCACAAGAGAACACTAAACTGAATCGATTCACAACTTTCCACAATTCGTCCTTCAAGTAATGGAGTAAAGTGACTACAGAAACATGTATGCGTAGTAAAAGTCTAACCACGCTCTTCTCGTTCAAGGTGTTGATGTTACAATGAGAGAGAGCAGAGTGAGGAAGGGAGAGATGTTGTCTTCTTGAAACATGTATGCGTACTCAGTAGCGTATCTATTGACCGTCTCACCACGCTCTTCTCGTTCAAAGGTGATAATGTTACAAGGGTGAGAGAGAGCGAGAGTGAGGAAGGGAGAGATGTTGTCTTCTTGAAACATGTATGCGTACTCAGTAGCGTATCTATTGACCGTCTCACCACGCTCTTCTCGTTAAAGGGTGATGATGTTACAAGGGTGAGAGAGAGCGAGAGTGAGGAAGGGAGAGATGATGTCTTCTCTTTAAACATGTATGCGTACTCAGTAGCGTATCTATTGACCGTACACTTCTCGTTCAAGGTGGTGATGTTACAAGGGTGAGAGAGAGCGACAGTGAGGAAGGGAGAGATGTTGTCTGCTCTTGAAACATGTATGCGTACTCAGTAGCGTATCTATTGACCGTCTCACCACGCTCTTCTCGTTCAAAGGTGATGATGTTACAAGGGTGAGAGAGAGCGAGAGTGAGGAAGGGAGAGATGTTGTCTGCTCTTGAAACATGTATGCGTACTCAGTAGCGTATCTATTGACCGTCTCACCACCATCGTCTCGTTCAAAGGTGATGATGTTACAAGGGTGAGAGAGAGTGAGAGTGAGGAAGGGAGAGATGTCTTCTCTTGAAACATGTATGCGTACTCAGTAGCGTATCTATTGACCGTCTCACCACCATCGTCTCGTTCAAAGGTGATGATGTTACAAGGGTGAGAGAGAGCGACAGTGAGGAAGGGAGAGATGATGTCTGCTCTTGAAACATGTATGCGTACTCAGTAGCGTATCTATTGACCGTCTCGCCACGCTCTTCTCGTTCAAAGGTGATGATATTACAAGGGTGAGAGAGACCGACAGGGAGGAAGGGAGAGATGTTGTCTGCTCTTGAAACATGTATGCGTACTCAGTAGCGTATCTATTGACCGTCTCACCACGCTCTTCTCGTTCAAAGGTGATGATGTTACAAGGGTGAGAGAGAGCGACAGTGAGGAAGGGAGAGATGTTGTCTGCTCTTGAAACATGTATGCGTACTCAGTAGCGTATCTATTGACCGTCTCACCACGCTCTTCTCGTTCAAAGGTGATGATGTTACAAGGGTGAGAGAGAGCGAGAGTGAGGAAGAGAATGACGGGAGAGATAGGAAGGGAGAGATGTCTTCTCGTGAAACATGTATGCGTACTCAGTAGCGTATCTATTGACCGTCTCACCACCATCGTCTCGTTCAAGGGTGATGATGTTACAAGGGTGAGAGAGAGCGACAGTGAGGAAGGGAGAGATGTTGTCTGCTCTTGAAACATGTATGCGTACTCAGTAGCGTATCTATTGACCGTCTCACCACCATCGTCTCGTTCAAAGGTGATGATGTTACAAGGGTGAGAGAGAGCGACAGTGAGGAAGGGAGAGATGTTGTCTGCTCTTGAAACATGTATGCGTACTCAGTAGCGTATCTATTGACCGTCTCACCACCATCGTCTCGTTCAAAGGTGATGATATTACAAGGGTGAGAGAGAGCGACAGTGAGGAAGGGAGAGATGTTGTCTGCTCTTGAAACATGTATGCGTACTCAGTAGCGTATCTATTGACCGTCTCGCCACGCTCTTCTCGTTCAAAGGTGATGATGTTACAAGGGTGAGAGAGAGCGACAGTGAGGAAGGGAGAGATGATGTCTTCTCGTGAAACATGTATGCGTACTCAGTAGCGTATCTATTGACCGTCTCGCCACGCTCTTCTCGTTCAAAGGTGATGATGTTACAAGGGTGAGAGAGAGCGAGAGTGAGGAAGGGAGAGATGTTGTCTGCTCTTGAAACATGTATGCGTACTCAGTAGCGTATCTATTGACCGTCTCACCACGCTCTTCTCGTTCAAAGGTGATGATGTTACAAGGGTGAGAGAGCGACAGTGAGGAAGGGAGAGATGATGTCTGCTCTTGAAACATGTATGCGTACTCAGTAGCGTATCTATTGACCGTCTCGCCACGCTCTTCTCGTTCAAAGGTGATGATATTACAAGGGTGAGAGAGAGAGCGACAGTGAGGAAGGGAGAGATGATGTCTTCTCGTGAAACATGTATGCGTACTCAGTAGCGTATCTATTGACCGTCTCACCACGCTCTTCTCGTTCAAGGGTGATGATGTTACAAGGGTGAGAGAGAGCGAGAGTGAGGAAGGGAGAGATGATGTCTTCTCGTGAAACATGTATGCGTACTCAGTAGCGTATCTATTGACCGTCTCACCACGCTCTTCTCGTTCAAAGGTGATGATGTTACAAGGGTGAGAGAGAGCGAGAGTGAGGAAGGGAGAGATGTTGTCTGCTCTTGAAACATGTATGCGTACTCAGTAGCGTATCTATTGACCGTCTCACCACCATCGTCTCGTTCAAGGGTGATGATGTTACAAGGGTGAGAGAGAGCGAGAGTGAGGAAGGGAGAGATGATGTCTTCTCGTGAAACATGTATGCGTACTCAGTAGCGTATCTATTGACCGTCTCACCACCATCGTCTCGTTCAAGGGTGATGATGTTACAAGGGTGAGAGAGAGCGAGAGTGAGGAAGGGAGAGATGTTGTCTGCTCTTGAAACATGTATGCGTACTCAGTAGCGTATCTATTGACCGTCTCGCCACGCTCTTCTCGTTCAAAGGTGATGATGTTACAAGGGTGAGAGAGAGCGAGAGTGAGGAAGGGAGAGATGATGTCTTCTCGTGAAACATGTATGCGTACTCAGTAGCGTATCTATTGACCGTCTCACCACGCTCTTCTCGTTCAAAGGTGATGATGTTACAAGGGTGAGAGAGAGCGAGAGTGAGGAAGGGAGAGATGATGTCTGCTCTTGAAACATGTATGCGTACTCAGTAGCGTATCTATTGACCGTCTCGCCACGCTCTTCTCGTTCAAAGGTGATGATGTTACAAGGGTGAGAGAGAGCGACAGTGAGGAAGGGAGAGATGATGTCTTCTCGTGAAACATGTATGCGTACTCAGTAGCGTATCTATTGACCGTCTCACCACGCTCTTCTCGTTCAAAGGTGATGATGTTACAAGGGTGAGAGAGTGACAGTGAGGAAGGGAGAGATGATGTCTTCTCGTGAAACATGTATGCGTACTCAGTAGCGTATCTATTGACCGTCTCGCCACGCTCTTCTCGTTCAAAGGTGATGATGTTACAAGGGTGAGAGAGAGCGACAGTGAGGAAGGGAGAGATGATGTCTTCTCGTGAAACATGTATGCGTACTCAGTAGCGTATCTATTGACCGTCTCACCACGCTCTTCTCGTTCAAAGGTGATGATGTTACAAGGGTGAGAGAGAGCGACAGTGAGGAAGGGAGAGATGATGTCTTCTCGTGAAACATGTATGCGTACTCAGTAGCGTATCTATTGACCGTCTCGCCACGCTCTTCTCGTTCAAAGGTGATGATGTTACAAGGGTGAGAGAGAGCGACAGTGAGGAAGGGAGAGATGATGTCTTCTCGTGAAACATGTATGCGTACTCAGTAGCGTATCTATTGACCGTCTCGCCACGCTCTTCTCGTTCAAAGGTGATGATGTTACAAGGGTGAGAGAGAGTGACAGTGAGGAAGGGAGAGATGATGTCTTCTCTTGAAACATGTATGCGTACTCAGTAGCGTATCTATTGACCGTCTCACCACCGCTCTTCTCGTTCAAAGGTGATGATGTTACAAGGGTGAGAGAGAGCGACAGTGAGGAAGGGAGAGATGATGTCTGCTCTTGAAACATGTATGCGTACTCAGTAGCGTATCTATTGACCGTCTCGCCACGCTCTTCTCGTTCAAAGGTGATGATGTTACAAGGGTGAGAGAGAGCGAGAGTGAGGAAGGGAGAGATGATGTCTTCTCGTGAAACATGTATGCGTACTCAGTAGCGTATCTATTGACCGTCTCACCACCTTCTCGTTCAAAGGTGATGATGTTACAAGGGTGAGAGAGAGCGAGAGTGAGGAAGGGAGAGATGATGTCTTCTCGTGAAACATGTATGCGTACTCAGTAGCGTATCTATTGACCGTCTCGCCACGCTCTTCTCGTTCAAAGGTGATGATGTTACAAGGGTGAGAGAGAGCGACAGTGAGGAAGGGAGAGATGATGTCTTCTCGTGAAACATGTATGCGTACTCAGTAGCGTATCTATTGACCGTCTCACCACGCTCTTCTCGTTCAAGGGTGATGATGTTACAAGGGTGAGAGAGAGTGACAGTGAGGAAGGGAGAGATGATGTCTGCTCTTGAAACATGTATGCGTACTCAGTAGCGTATCTATTGACCGTCTCACCACGCTCTTCTCGTTCAAAGGTGATGATATTACAAGGGTGAGAGAGAGCGACAGTGAGGAAGGGAGAGATGATGTCTTCTCGTGAAACATGTATGCGTACTCAGTAGCGTATCTATTGACCGTCTCACCACGCTCTTCTCGTTCAAAGGTGATGATGTTACAAGGGTGAGAGAGAGCGACAGTGAGGAAGGGAGAGATGTTGTCTGCTCTTGAAACATGTATGCGTACTCAGTAGCGTATCTATTGACCGTCTCACCACGCTCTTCTCGTTCAAGGGTGATGATGTTACAAGGGTGAGAGAGAGAGCGACAGTGAGGAAGGGAGAGATGTTGTCTGCTCTTGAAACATGTATGCGTACTCAGTAGCGTATCTATTGACCGTCTCACCACGCTCTTCTCGTTCAAAGGTGATGATGTTACAAGGGTGAGAGAGAGCGAGAGTGAGGAAGGGAGAGATGATGTCTTCTCGTGAAACATGTATGCGTACTCAGTAGCGTATCTATTGACCGTCTCACCACGCTCTTCTCGTTCAAAGGTGATGATATTACAAGGGTGAGAGAGAGCGAGAGTGAGGAAGGGAGAGATGATGTCTTCTCGTGAAACATGTATGCGTACTCAGTAGCGTATCTATTGACCGTCTCACCACGCTCTTCTCGTTCAAAGGTGATGATATTACAAGGGTGAGAGAGAGCGACAGTGAGGAAGGGAGAGATGATGTCTTCTCGTGAAACATGTATGCGTACTCAGTAGCGTATCTATTGACCGTCTCACCACGCTCTTCTCGTTCAAAGGTGATGATGTTACAAGGGTGAGAGAGAGCGAGAGTGAGGAAGGGAGAGATGATGTCTTCTCGTGAAACATGTATGCGTACTCAGTAGCGTATCTATTGACCGTCGTATCTATTGACGTCTCACCACCGTTCTCCAAGGGTGAGGATTATCGTTGAGAGAGAGCGACAGTGAGGATGGGAGAGATGTTGTCTCTCGTTCAAGGGTGTATCTCCACAATGATGTTACAAGGGACTATTTCACGGGTGAGAGAGAGCGAGAGTGAGGAAGGGAGAGATGATGTCTTCTCGTGAAACATGTATGCGTACTCAGTAGCGTATCTATTGACCGTCTCACCACGCTCTTCTCGTTTAAAGGTGATGATATTACAAGGGTGAGAGAGAGCGAGAGTGAGGAAGGGAGAGATGTTGTCTGCTCTTGAAACATGTATGCGTACTCAGTAGCGTATCTATTGACCGTCTCACCACGCTCTTCTCGTTCAAAGGTGATGATGTTACAAGGGTGAGAGAGAGCGAGAGTGAGGAAGGGAGAGATGTTGTCTGCTCTTGAAACATGTATGCGTACTCAGTAGCGTATCCATTGACCGTCTCACCACGCTCTTCTCGTTCAAGGGTGATGATGTTACAAGGGTGAGAGAGAGTGACAGTGAGGAAGGGAGAGATGATGTCTGCTCTTGAAACATGTATGCGTACTCAGTAGCGTATCTATTGACCGTCTCACCACGCTCTTCTCGTTCAAGGGTGATGATGTTACAAGGGTGAGAGAGAGCGACAGTGAGGAAGGGAGAGATGATGTCTTCTCGTGAAACATGTATGCGTACTCAGTAGCGTATCTATTGACCGTCTCACCACGCTCTTCTCGTTCAAAGGTGATGATGTTACAAGGGTGAGAGAGAGCGACAGTGAGGAAGGGAGAGATGATGTCTTCTCGTGAAACATGTATGCGTACTCAGTAGCGTATCTATTGACCCCCCCCCCGTCTCACCACGCTCTTCTCGTTCAAAGGTGATGATGTTACAAGGGTGAGAGAGAGCGAGAGTGAGGAAGGGAGAGATGATGTCTTCTCGTGAAACATGTATGCGTACTCAGTAGCGTATCTATTGACCGTCTCACCACGCTCTTCTCGTTCAAGGGTGATGATGTTACAAGGGTGAGAGAGAGCTAGAGGAGGGTGGCGACAGTGAGTGAAGGAAGATGAAAGTCATCTCGTGAAACATTATGCGTACTCAGTAGCGTAACTATTGACCGTCTCACCACGCTCTTCTCGTTCAAAGGTGTGATGTACAAGGGTGAGAGAGGAAGGGAAGATGAGATGTGCTCTCGAGAAACATGTATGCGGTAGCTACAGTATCGAATCTATTGACCGTCTCGCCACGCCTTCTCGTTCAAGGAGGTGAATTTCCAAGTGGGTAGAGAGAGGAAGTGGAGAATGAATGTCTCTCGTGAAACAATGTTACTGCGTACTCAGGTAGCGATATCCTTTGACCGTCACACCACGCTCTTCTCGTTCAAGGAGGTGTGATGTACAAGGGGAGAGAGGAAGGAGAGATCGATTGTCTTCTCGTGAAACATGTATGCGTACTCATAGGCGATATCCATTACCGTCAACCACGCTCTTCTCGTTCAAGTGTGATAATGTTACAAGGTGACAGAGAGCTGACAGTGAGGAAGGGAGAGATGATGTCTTCTCGTGAAACATGTATGCGTACTCAGTAGCGTATCTATTGACCGTCTCACCACGCTCTTCTCGTTCAAAGGTGATGATGTTACAAGGGTGAGAGAGAGCGAGAGTGAGGAAGGGAGAGATGTTGTCTGCTCTTGAAACATGTATGCGTACTCAGTAGCGTATCTATTGAACCGTCTCACCACGCTCTTCTCGTTCAAAGGTGATAATGTTACAAGGGTGAGAGAGAGCGAGAGTGAGGAAGGGAGAGATGTTGTCTGCTCTTGAAACATGTATGCGTACTCAGTAGCGTATCTATTGACCGTCTCGCCACGCTCTTCTCGTTTCAAGGGTGATGATGTTACAAGGGTGAGAGAGAGCGAGAGTGAGGAAGGGAGAGATGATGTCTCTCTCGTGAAACATGTATGCGTACTCAGTAGCGTATCTATAAATGACCGTCTCACCACGCTCTTCTTCGTTCAAAGGTGATGATGTTACAAGGGTGAGAGAGAGCGAGAGTGAGGAAGGGAGAGATGATGTTCTGCTCTCGTTGATTGAAACATGTATGCGTACTCAGTAGCGTATCTATTGACCGTCTCACCACGCTCTTCTCGTTCAAGGGTGATGATGTTACAAGGGTGAGAGAGAGCGACAGTGAGGAAGGGAGAGATGATGTCTTCTCGTGAAACATGTATGCGTACTCAGTAGCGTATCTATTGACCGTCTCACCACGCTCTTCTCGTTCAAGGGTGATGATGTTACAAGGGTGAGAGAGAGCGACAGTGAGGAAGGGAGAGATGATGTCTTCTCGTGAAACATGTATGCGTACTCAGTAGCGTATCTATTGACCGTCTCGCCACGCTTGTTCTCGTTCAAAGAAAGATGAGTTACAAGAGAGAGAGAGAAGAAAGGAGAGATATGTCTTTGAAACATAACTCGTAGTAGATCTATTTCCTCTACCTATTTTTTTTAATGGTGGATGAGAGAAAGAGTGAGGAAGGGAGAGATGTTTCTAAAAATCTTGAAACATGTATCTATTGCGTATTATTGACGTCTCACGCTTCTCAAAGGTGATGATGTTACAAAGGGTGAGAGAAGCGAAGTGAGGAAAAGAAACATGTATGTCTATCTTTGACGATGTAATG
Organism: Nephotettix cincticeps; assembly: GCA_023375725.1. Taxonomy (NCBI): domain Eukaryota; kingdom Metazoa; phylum Arthropoda; class Insecta; order Hemiptera; family Cicadellidae; genus Nephotettix; species Nephotettix cincticeps. The sequence continues at coordinate 133,335,120 of CM041786.1, read as the reverse complement.
TTCTTGATATATCTTTCTGAATAGATTCTCCAGTGAGATCAAATAGTTGAGAGGGTTTATGAAATAACAAGTGATCAATGTACAGGTTCCATGTGAAGTTTGGGTCGAGAAAGATGAGTGTTTTTCGTCTAGCAAAACTTACACGTAACCATATGCTAGTTAAAAAGATGTTATGGCAGAGTGGGACAGCTGGAGGGTGATGCTCGTGAAACATGTATGCTTACAGTAGGTAAAATGGTTGTCTCCTTATTCAAACCAAATGAAATTGTTAATGTACTCAAGGAAAGTGGTGATTTTATTCTGCGAGTGTACAATATAGACTTGTCTAGGGTGATCTTTTAGTGAACAGTGAAAAGTCTCTTGAAGTGAATTCTTCTCGTGAAAATGTATGCGTACTCAGTTGTTTCTATAACCTCTGTGTGACGCAACACCCCGTTTATTTTCCAAATTGAAACAAGGTAGACCGTTTCGACAGTATGAGGCATAGATGTTATTGAGTCTAGTAGCGTACATCGATATTGTTCAGGACTTAATTTTTCTTTTCACAATAGATACGTTTGCAACAAATTGATTGAAGCTCTCTACGTGACTTGCCTTTTTGTGAATAAAGTAGTTATCGGTTTATTGGATGTTTCTTTCTCATTGATTATGGTGGGTATTTGGGGGTGCTGTAGGAAAATTTTTTTTATTTACAAAAAAAAAAAATACGGTTATTTTGGCATAAAATTCTGGTTTCTTGTAGATCTTTTCTAAGGTATCTCTGAAGTTTACATTCTATACAGCTTAGAATGTTTAACATTAATACAACGTGAGCAGCAATACAGTCTTCGTACGCATCACATCTTTCATTCCGGAAAAACTACTACTCGTCAAACGTTTTACTTTTCTAAAATGTTCCATGTTTGTACCAAATTGAGAAGATGTTTAGATCAGGAGTAAAGTTTTATTAGAATAATTCTCTGTGAAAGATTTATCAAGTGATAAGATATTGATGTAGTGTATTTAATTATTATTACGTAAAAAATCTTGATCGATGTTTGTAAGACAATATTTTCATGAAAAATGTACAAAAAATCCTTTTTATGTTTTAAAAGTAAAAATTAACAATTTTTTTGTCCGTTTACAAAAAAACTCTTTTTAAATCTTGTATAGAGTGTATGGAAACTAGTTTTCTATTTTTTCAATGGTTTACATGAAAAAAAATATTAAAACCCTACAAAAGTTATTTTAATCTTGTATTAAAATTCGAAAATGATTTATTAATCGAAGTTCAAATATTTTTTTACGCTGTTTGGCAAAGAAAATTAAAGTTAATCTAACTTACTAATAGTTTAAAAATAAACATAAATGCTTACTGTCAAAAACTTTTTCATGTTTTTAGTCATTTACGGTTTTTCAAACATAGATCGTTGTTTTTCATGTATATCTATGGCATTAATAAAGTTTTTTTTTATGTATTCAAAAAAACAGGTTGTTTTTGCATCATTTTGTCTTATAAAATTAATTATACGAATTTTTTTGAAATCAAGGACTTAGTGTTACATATTCTTGTCGTGACATATTCATAAAATCTCTTAGAATAATCTAATATTTTTCATCTGATAACTCAAAGTAAACAAAATCATTTTTTATTTTAATAAAAAATTTCTGTAGAATTGACGTTTAAAAAAATATTGATTAGAAAATGTTTTGATTCGTGTTGTAAAAACTTATATTTTTACTGCAAATTAATTTTTTTTGTATTAGAGTTTGCAAATTGAAATATTTTCTGTGATTCCAAAAATTTTGCCTTTTTTGAATAAATTGTTAGTCGAGTTGTTCTTTAATTATATGGAGTATATTGCTGCAATCAGGAATTAATTCTTTTTTAGATATAAATAAAAAAATAGTTTGATATTTAAATTACTGTCATATTTGTAAATAAATTTATTCAATAAAACTTATTTATTTTTACATTTATTAACTTTGATAAATAAAACATTTAACGAACACTATTTGTCTTGCAATTCACAGTCTTTCAGCATTAACAGTATATTAAACTTACTAACTCGTTAAATTTTTCTTCTTAACCATAATTTTTTAGTTTTAAAACTTTTTTTGATAGTGGAGAAATTTGAAAATTTTTCTTATTAAAAAGATTTACTTTCAGATAAAAATATACTTTATTTTTGATATTTAGTATAATAGTATTAAAGTATTAGTAATTTTCATATATTAATAATAATCGATTTTTTAATTATTTGTTTTAAAAAATTATATTTCAAAAATCTTAAAATAGCATGTTTTTTTATACGTTTTTTTTTATAATTATAATTTTATTTTTTTTAAATGGTTTATATTATAATTATTTCTTTTTTTTAAATATAATATTTTTTGTAAAATGATGTTACTATATTTTATAATGTAAAATTTTTAAAACATCACAAAATTTTTACATTTTATTATAATTATAAAATAAAATATATAGTATATTAAAGTAAAATTGTATACGTTTACAACTAATATTATTTTAATTTAATATATCGTTTTTTAAAATTATTAAATTATTTGCTATCCCAAATTAACATGATTATTTTCTGGAAACCTCGCATTTTACTTTTCCATTAATTAATTTTTTCTCAGTTAACAATTATATCTGTTTAGATTTATTCCTTATTAATTTTAGATACATCTTAAAACAGCATAAACATTTTTTTTAATTAGTTCATAAATTGTTATTAATTTTACCAATTCATTAAAAATAATATTTTCATAGTAAAAATTATCAATTAAAATATTGGATAATACATAATTATAAGAAATATTTAATAATTGTAGAAGTATTAAATTATATATTGAAATTTTTATTATGTGTAGAACAAAAAATTGAAAAAAAATATTAAGTAAATAGTTTTGTGTCTATTGTAAATATTTTAAATTTCATATTTTTAAATTTTTCTTAAGAATATCTATAATTTTTTAATTATATAATTAATAAATTTTCACTATTGATTACTAAATAGAAAATATAACTGTGTTAAGCTTAGAATAGTAATGTTTTTTATGTAAATTGTAAAAACCCATTAATAGTGTTTTGATATACCCGTTTAACTTATATGTGTAATTACAAATACAATTGAAATTAAATAGCAAACATATAGCACTGATTATTTTCGAATAATTTCAAATATCTTCCAAAATAATGTTTAGCTATGTTTGAAATTCAATCTAAATAATTTGTCGCCAAATCATAATCACCTTTGTTGATTACAATTGCATTTACTGTAATTATTGTTCAGGGAAGTCTTGGAACTGTTATACGAATACATTACTTATAATTTAATGTTTGAACTAGTTGGACTCCAATTTAAAACTTCAAATACAAATATGAAGTTATATTTTCCTCAATACATAATAATAATAATTTATTTAGATATTAAATTTTATGAATAAATAATTTTTGATTTTTATTCATAAAATAAATTTTTTAAATAAATATTTTATAAAAATTAATTTTTTGCATTTATACAATATAAATCTTAAATATAGATCAAATATATTTGATTAATGAAATAGTACCAAGTGTGTAAAAATCTTAAACAAATTATTTTGCATATGTGGTTAGTAAATATATTTGATCCAAAAAATATATAAATAATCAAAAATTAATTTTTTTTTATAAAAATTTAAATATAAAAATCACATTTTATAGTTTTTTTTATATCTATAAATAAGTAGTAAAAAACTTCTAAAACTAGTCTAGAACTAAAAGTATACTATAATTAGAAATTTTTAAAACTATGTAAAAACGTAAACTTTTGTTTAAAAAATAAAGTTTATTAATATGTGTTTTACAATACATTGAAATTAAATACAATTGTTTATATTTTTTAAATTTTTTTCTTTCAAATAACAAAAAAAAATATTTTTTTTATATAATTTTTATATATATTAAATTATTTAAATTTTACAATTATTGTTTTTGTCTTGGTTACGAATAAATTAAATTGTTAATTTATGAACTAAATTTCTTCAAATACAAAAAAATGAAATGCTTGCCATGACAAAGCAGAGTATTACTATTATGGACTCTTACTTCTATAGCAACATTTGAATGGAACATAATAGCCATATTCTTTAGTAAGATTTTTTACTAAAAGAATAAAAATGTATAGACTATGTATAGTCTTTATTCTTGAAAAAATATCTTGTAAGTATATCTGTCAATTGAGGAAGTAATTAATTTTCCAATTTACAAAGACTAAATCAATATTAAAAAAGCTCCTGGATTTTGAAATGTAAATAGTTTAAATAATAAGTCATTTTAAAAAGTCCATCAACCTAAAAAATGACCATGATTAGTCTTTACGCTTAAAGTTAAAGTTTACATTGACCAACTAAATGGCATTTAGATAAGGTTTTCAACCTTATAATATATCTATCAAAATTTAAAATAGCCTTTGAATAACTTCTTGATTAGCATTATACGTGTTGGTTTTACTATAGGATGAAGTAACAGAGAAGTAGTGAAGGACATCATCAGGCCCAAACGGAGATAAGTCTCTGTTTGGGCCTGATGATGTCCGGTGTGACTGGACGAAATCGATCGCCAATTTAACAAATTTTGTATATATTTACCGTTTGTATAATTACCTTATAGGTGAAAATATATTCAGTAGTGTTGGAAAACATGAGTTTTTACTTCATCCTAATAGCCTTTGTGGAAATGATAATTGTTGATTTATTTGACAACAAAGCTAAATTTCGTGGGAATATTTTTAATAAAAATTATTATACTTTATATTTTCTATTTCTATTTTTAATTATTTATTAAGATATCTATTTAAATTGTTAAAATTGTTAAATTTTTGTCATTGTTAAATTGTTTGATATACTTATTATTTATTCTCATTTAGTAGCGTTTATTATATCATAGGAATTATATATTTTTTAAGTGGAACTGATGCATGAGCTTCCAAATAATTTTCAGCTATTAATTTAACAATGTAATTTGGCGCAAACCTATTTTGTAGCATTTAAACTAATAAATAAATAATTACGTTCTCTAAATAATTAGTGATATCATAAGAAGTAACGTTGGATTCAAAGAGATAAGGGAATCTTATATACCTTTGCATGTTAAATCTTGTCAATGTGAAGATTCCTTATTCATAGAGTATCATGTATTGCAGAAGGATATCGGGTATTGCAGCAAGATCGACATTTTAATATTTAACACACGACGGACCATAATGGCCTCTCAATGGCGGAGGCGGGATGGGATGCAGAGCAGGATTGCTTCTTCCCTACATGTCTAATATTGGCCATAACGTACCCAACGTTTACTGCTTCGATACCCTTCCCACCTACATTATTGTTTTGCCAGTTAAACGTATATAGGTCATTCAAAATACACACTCCCATTTTTTCGATTACTAGAATCCTATTGACCAATTCAGTAGAACCCACTTTAAATTTATTTTTCCATTTGCAATATGTTACTTACGAGTAATTTCTAGTTTAATTAAACCGTTAGTTAAAATTACTAAACTAATATCACACTTTCACCCACTCTTGTAAACGTAGTTCACACCTTCTTACAAATAATTTTCTCCGAGGTGTTATTTTTTGAAGGTTTTAGTAACTCGTTTCACCGAAAACGGAGTCAAAGAAGTCAATTTTGGTCGATACAAATTTCTTCATCTTAGTCCAATGCAATAAACTGTTTTCACCAATTACTATAGCAACGAATATTATGGTTCAGAGGTCTAGGGACGAACAGGTTTAGACCGTTGGCTTCAATTAAAACTGTACGAGTGTGTACTTCCCTGGGAAGTAGCTTAGACCCAGCGAACACATAACAGAATATTATGTTATTATGTATGTTATGTTATTATGTATTATGAATATTATTGTATTATGTGCTCGCTGCTTAGACCATAGACATATCTGAAGGAAATGTTTTCAGTTTCCGGAGACAACTGTTCTCATAACCATTTGACGTCACTTCCATTACATATTTTTGCGTCTTACAAACTGCCGACACTCCCCCAACAGAGATTAGATGCAGTACATCTATGGCAATAGATAGAAAATAAATACATGGTATTACAAAAACATTTGACAGTATTTAACAGTTTAGCAAAAACAACTACGAAGTACTTAGTTGACTTACATTCGGAGAGAAAATGAATCCAGGTAGAAATATATTGTTCGTGAATGCATTTTTAACTTTATAAGTTATTTATTTCATAGTTTATTTCTCTTCCGTAAAGTTCTCTATCTTCTGAAGTTCTTGTCTTGCAAAACAAGTTTTTCTGGCTGTTTACAATTTATATTCATCGGGGCGAAAGTGTCTTTCTTCCCGAGGGAGGAAAAGAATGAATCAGTAAAACAGAATCATCTGATGTCGGTGTCATTAGCTGTTCATTTTATTAATGTATATTTCTTCACTTGAGGCAAAAGTTTTCGAAATTTGCTCATTTGACTCACCAGACTTGGGCTCGTACGAATGTAGTGGGGAAATATACTATGTCTCAGTTTTATTGTTAACCATACAATCTTCTCTAGTTACAATCTAGTATAGTTAGTTAGTTGTAGAAATAGTCATTTTAGGGGGGAAATAGTGCATTAGGTTGCGTATGGTTACTTAAGGAAAATGGCGGAAAGTACCACGTGCTGCGAAAGGTCAAAAACTGTTCAGCCTCAGACCACCTAAGCATAGTTTTCGTTGCTTATGGTGATTGCCAAAACAGCTGATTTTATCAGAGTATGATGAAAAATCTTCTATGTATCGAATAGTAAGATATATTAGAATAGTTATTTCAAAAAGAACTTAAAAAGAACTTCGAAAACTATTTCCTCGTGGGAATGAACTGGTAAAAAAATGTGAATAAAACTACATTGGTAGTTTTAACGAACAAATTACGGTTGAATATTTGTAGGGGGAAAATGTGTGGGGGTAAATTTATTTGTATTTGAGATTGTAAATATTTTAATATTGATAGTTTTAAGCCTCCATCTGACATCCATGGAAAATATCAGATTTAGAAATAAGATTGATGACACAAGGTGTGGACTGACAAGGACACTAAAATGTCACAATTCATTATCTCTAGAGATATACAGTAAATTCCCATCAAACTTGGTTACTGTAAACTATAATAAGGCTTTTCCATGACATTATTTATGTCACTTAAAAATATCTTTTATATTTTCTAGTAGAATATTTGAATCACAGTTGAAATTTTGAAATGTTTTATAATTTTTCGTATTGTTGATATTTATTGTGTAATAATATTAATTGTATTATATATATTTATTTTTTATTTCACAAGTTCTTGTTAAAAAATGCTTTAAAAATGTATTTTTAAGCGTTCCCTAGTTACTAAACTGGTTTTCTATAGTCTATATAAAAGAGAGTCTATAAATTGTTCCTGTAATAAATTGTTCCTGATTACTTTTAATATTGTGTTTTTCTTTTATGAGTCCCATTGTCTTTTATGTTGGAACTGAACGGCCAGTACAGATCGTATCAATATTGTAGTGTAAAGTAGGCCTAATTGTTACGTAATTTTGTTTAAACCTATCATTAAAACTGATTTTGATCTATCACATAATCGGGTACCTTTGAAAAACCACGAGGTTGTCTCATAATTAGTTATAGAACCATACGCGTACATCCGTCGCCAGCATGTTAGGGCGAGACTCTCGCCTCATCGCCCTCCTGTCATAAGACATGTGTGAGATATCTCACCTACGTGCCACCCGCTGTAATGGCTCAATCAATGTACATGCCACCGTTAAATATTCATACTTTACCCGTCCTGCGGAGTATTTTACCACTGGGAACCTTCCATTTCGCCATACCTCCCAACAGCGTGGAATATCAATCCGGTTTGAATTACGTTACAAGAACGGAAAATAGTGACGTGACTTCATTCTTGTTAAAATTATAGTCGGCAAAATAATTATATTCAGCTCCATAGTGCAATATTCCGGATCAGTTTAGAATTTAGTTTACCTTTAATCTGATGATCCCAGCCACAGTCGCATTCATCAATTGTAAACATACAATTCTAGTTAAGTAAATATTTTTCGATACGTACCAAAGAATCAATGTTCATATCACAGTTTTTTAAACATATATTTGTTTTGTAATGACAATGACTATTATTTTTCACTTCAGTCGTTTGCAAAATTACTGGCTTTAAAAAGTTAAGTCATAAGTCTTTATTCAGCCAAATGACAAAGTATACATTGCGTTATCCAAGTCAACAATGAAAATTAAAAGCTACCTAAGCAAGATCTTATAAAAGAAAATTATAATACAAGAAAATACCATAACACCTTCAACGACTACTACTCAAAAAATCCCGGACGCTGTAGTTAGCTTCATTCAAGAGTAACCTTTTTAATTCTCCTTGAATCCTTAAATTTAAGTTTAACGAAATCTTGATCGACTTTTATGGATAATGGAAGGCTGTTTTAAAGTTTGATGGCGTTGTATTGGTACTGTTTTTTTTAAAGATGTGGAATGCTTGGGAATGGAAATGTGACTTAAATTGCGGAATGGATACCTGAGGGGAGAAAGAAAAGAAAACATTGAAAGGGTTTTTTGCAAACAACAATGTTTCAAAGATATAAATGGTCGGAAAAGTTAGTACTTTGAATGTTCTAAAGATTTTCTTACATGACTGTGCGGCGGAACAGATACAAGGTCCGTTGACATTCACTTCCCCAGACGGGCACATTTAAAACGGGCTTTATTTACATGTTCGATGTGTTGGTGGTAGTTGAGATTTTCATCAAGCAACAGACCGAGGAACTTCACACAAGAAACTTAAAGCAGAAACTTGACGTGGATAGTATAACACATACGAAAAAATGTTTGTATTTACTTCCCTATGGGAAATAGGTTAGATCATGGATATGTCTAAAGGAAATGATTTCACTTCTTATAAATAGCTGTTATTATTCTTATATGTTAAACATTCAATACAATAGCCCTACTAATTTCTATGGAAACCTTTTTCAAATTTTCATCTTACAAATGGCCAACAACCCCCCAGAGCTAAGACATATCCAAAAAGATTTTACAGGTTTTTTATTATTGTTACGCTGATCAGGTACAGTAGGAATAGACTTTTGGTCATTTTTTTACCCCAGTTATTGGATAACCTCAAGTGGTATATTTATTTTGTGGAATACAAAAATTACACTATCTGGCTAAGAGACAAAAATGATCTGAAGTCTCCTTTTTTCAGCAGTGGACGTCTAAAAAATGGTTGACACACAGAATGTTTTTTATAATTACAGATTATAGTTTTTCTGAATTCAAATTATTTAGTGATGTCATCAGGAAATCAAGCTTTGCTTGGATAGAACTAAACATCTATTAGATAAGTCAATCAGCTTAAATAGAACATAGTTATAATGAATTCACTGTAAACACAGATAAACACTGTAATTCGCTATCAAAAAGAAATTGTTTAGCTTCAAAGGGAAGTTAAAAAGAGAACAAGAAATTTATTAATAGTAGTACCATAATGAGTGAATAACAACTGTAAACAATAACCCAATAGGACGGATGAAGTTCAAGCTAATGTATTAAATAGAAAACCGCAAAACCACAAACAGGAACAGATAACTAACGCGCCCGCCTGAAACCGCAGCTTGAATATCCCAATCAAACCGCACGGGATTGACCTGTACTAGTAAACACGGTAGGAAGGGGAATGGGATTCACAGCACCACTCGGTGAAAACTATAGACATTTTTTAATCGCGTTGATTTGAAATTTTATCCTCCTTTACCAAACACTTCAAGATAAAAACGTTGTATTTTATATACTAGCAGAGAATGGTAGGCCTAATTCGTATTAAAAATTGTTTAATTTACCTTTGTTATTTCATTAACAATAAATATATTATTTATTATGAGTCAGGTTCATATTAGTCGGCTTTTTATGGGGAAACGTATTACGTATAACGTATTATAAGCGGGGTTTAAGACAAGAATTTACAAAAGGTGGCAAAAATTTAAAATGTTTTTTATTAATGTGTAACGTAATTAGATAAGTTCGCACATTCCTACCAAATACTAAATATATTACATATTTAAATAAATAATGTTAATTGCCTTGTTTCCTGGAAGAGTTATATTTTTACATATTGAAAACCCATGTATATATCTTCTATAAAAATGTACAGTATTTACTTCCCTGTGGTAAATATGTTGGATCATAACTGTTCTCATAATCAACCATATGACGTCACTTCCGTTACACTTTGAGTTTTGCATATTGCTACCTCCCCATCCCCCTCATACTTTAGACACATCTATATCAAAACACGTAGTTAAAATACATATACACTTAAACTTTACGTTAAATGTTTTTTAACCTTAGAACAACTTCGACAAATAACTCAAACATACCAGTTTTAGGTTTTATTTAGTAGGTCATAGTAGGTGAAATATCATGTATAGTCACTGAAATAATATTCCAAGCAAATCAATTTTTAAATTAAATTGTTTTAGTTTAATTTGTTTTTAAGTAATAACGTAGAAAACCCCCACTCCAATTTTTTGTTATTTGACTTTTTCACCTTGATGAAGCTCACTGACAACTTAGAAACTGTATTAATTTCAAAGATTATCTTCAAACTACTAAAAGTTGCAGGTTCTATGAATTTCCGTTGTTTAAATACTGAACTTCTAATTATAAATCCAATCACTTCGGGTGTTTTTGTGATCGTTTAATAATCCAACCAATTAAATTGATTTTAATAAGCAAAATAGATTAAATGCATTTTTATATGATTTGATTGAATAAGGGCATATATTTATATAGTGTCTATATTTATTTATATTTTAATTCTTTTTTATATTTAGACATTATAAAGTGCGGGTATTTGAAATTACCAATATCTCAGTATTAGTCTTATGAAATATTATAAGGCTTTGTCAGTTATATTTTGGTAATTTAATAATTGAATTTACTTGATTTTATTAGACTTTAATGTTTTTTATGCTTGTATTATTTAGTAACAAAAATACTCATTTAAACTCGATCTTAATCTTATAAGCTTATAAAAGTTATTATTTACTAATATAAAATCTTTTTTAAGGTTACCTGAAAAATTGCATAGGTTATCAATGTAGAGTAATAGAGATTCTACGTCCAAAACAAACCAAATCACCACATTTATCCAAATATTTTCTTTTCAGGTATCGGTCATGGCAATGTGCAATACCTGTGCATCTGGAAGGCTAATCCTACAGAACAATCATAACCTCCGGACGCGTTTCGTATCAGAGAGTTATATTTCAGGGAATCAAAATACTTACGTTAAATAGCCTGCAAACCACTACAAACTTTCATGAACAGCCACAAACAGAATACACATAAACAACGACCAAGAATCGATTTTTGTATCAAATTCACTCTACATACGATAAAAAGGCTACAAATAATGACAACTTTCATAAACAGTGGAATACACATAAACATCGACCAAGAATTGGTTTTGTATCAAATGCACTATATTGACAGTAATTATTAGGACTAGAAACGTTCATAAACAACCGAATGCACATAAAAATCGATCATGAATAGATTTTTCGCATCAAATTCACTCTATCCACGGTGAATAGGCTATAAACAACTACAAACTGTCATAAACAGCCGAATAAACATCGACAGTTGTTTCTGAGACCGCAATATCGACTTGGCTGATATATTGTGACTTCGGTCGTTGTTGAGCTCATAAGCTTAGCTCGACAAATGCTGCACATTAATTTCCAGCCTGATCCCATAACGCCCTAATCACTGTGATTAACAATATAATCGAAGCTCACTACTCAAACTGATTAGGGTGAAAATCAAATAGTCACCGATAGAAATAAAAATGTGATAACATAACCTTAACACGCATTCCGTACGCGGCGAGCGGTTTCGTCTGCTGCAAAACGTCACAACGAACAGATGACACTTTACAATAATTATATAAGGAATGAACAGGTTGGCCAACAGATCAAAATAATATATTATTCGTCAGTTCAGACATTCATGAAGGGCATGGTAATGCTATCTGTTGGAAAACGTTGGAACTAGGTCAATATTAATTATGCAACGCAGACGTCGAGTCAGGCTCGTGAGTCTGCATTACAGAAGACATTATGACGAATAGTTAAATTTAGTTTAGTTATATATGTAGTACTAGAAGCTTCGTAATTACTGGCAGTAACTGAGTTGCTAAGCGAGCAGTCAGCGGGCGTTTTTGAGTAATGCCGCCAGTTAAAAAAATCACACAGTAGATATAAGGTGTCATATATTGATAAGTTTAACAGTTTTAATAAGTTCCAGTTAATTATCAAATTAAAAAGATCCTACGAACGTTTCTGGCTTTATAAAAGTACTTAGAAGTTTACAAATAGACTTTATAGACACCCTGAAAATTATAGATTATTTTTCAACAGGATTTAAATTTACAATATTCGTGTAAAACAATGCAGTACTAAATATTGTTTATTTATAGATTATAAAAGTACTTAGAAGTTTACAAATAGACTTTATAGACACCCTGAAAATTATAGATTATTTTTCAACAGGATTTAAATTTACAATATTCGTGTAAAACAATGCAGTACTAAATATTGTTTATTTATAGATTTATTATTATTTATATATACAGTAATAACTAAAACAAATGTGTGATTATATGACTTGTTAAAAATGTTTGATCAGACTTTTTATCTTCCTATGCCTTTAGGCATTTTTTTACATTTTGATGGGGAACGGTCCAAACCCCGATCTTGTTACTACCTACTGTCGACCTTTTATTTAGTAGCATTGTAAGCTAATAGCCCAATGACGAAATGACAACTGGGTACAGATTCGATTCGGCGACCTTCAGTTTTGAACGGAAACACTGTCACCCCTTTTTATGCTATTCTTTCCATCCTATTATTCATGAGTGTTATTCATCACTCATACAATATTATATATGATATACTAAACCTATGAAAAATATATATTTAATTAATAAATGTATATATTTTATATCATTTCACTAACAGTGTCAGTCCTATGGAAATAAAAGAATAAAATTCGTTTTCCTGCCATCAGAGGTACCTGTGATTTCGAACCAATTATTGAAATCGTTACTATCAATGACCCTTCATAATTGGTTTCCATTATAACCTGTTTAATTGAAAAAGTACTCAACAGTAGTTGTGATCAATACGTTGCTTTTGTTTACATTAACATCAATATTTTATTTGTATTTCTTCATTCTTAATATATTGTGTATGATTTTGTATCTTTTACTATCCCTCCATATACATGGGGAATGAAATTTATCCACCCTCCCTACTAAAAGTAAACAAGCGGGTTTCAAGCTGATGTATCTCTGCCTGTTTATTTGCCCCGGCACCAAGCCGATCGTCAAAGCTTTATGAAATTTGATACAATGGTGCACGTTAGATATCCTGGCAACATTTTTACGGAATTTCACATTTGAAAACTAACAAATTGAAGGTTTACTAGTTTCAGCATTGGGATTAAAAGTTTTATACATCTCAATATAATCAAGCTCAAATAAAGTGTGCTAAAAAGTGTTATTTCTTGTGTCAGTAAACCTAATAACTATCAGTAAGTAGGTTATAATTAATGATTCGTATTTTTTTCATACGGACATAATCACAGTAATAAGGCTACAAACAAAAACATGTTTGAAGTATACTTAAAAATGTGATATCTTCTGAGCTCGTTCATCATATTACATGAATGTTGAGTGTTCTACTAGTTCAATTTTATTGCAGATTACTTTGCACTAAATTAGTACCAATGCAGTACCTGACTTGCAGCTGGCATTGCCAACTGCACAGCTGTGATTCTTTAACAAATTAAATGCCGGATAACGAGCGTGTTTAATATTTAACGAGGACGTGGTTTCTAGCAATCAGTTTGCATTGGAAATTTTAAATAAAACTTTTGTATTTCCTTCCCTGTGGGAAATAGGTTAAATCATGAATATGTCTCAAGGGAATGTTTTCAGTTCATCTAAACAGCTGTTCCAAATTTTCGTCTTATAAATTGCTAACACCCCTCATCCCAGAGCTAAGATAATAGTCATGTCAAAATCTTTAGCTGACAACCGTGAAACAGGAGACACTGAACAATGGCAATAATGACTTACAATGAGCAATGACGTACGTTATGCGTGAATTTCTAGTAAGTTTGAAAATAAATAAATATTTTTCCTTTATTGTAAAATTGAGAAATAATTTCACATTTTTTACCAAAGCCTTTCCTTCAGTTCTTTTAAGGCTAAAAGTTTATCAATGTAAATTCCAAATTCAAAGATCTTCTAGTTCAACGATTAGGATTAATGTGACGACACATGTGCGGTTTGGATGATCACTACACATAAATCATTACTAATTACCTCTTTTGCTTGGATTTTGAACTGTTCAAACATCGACGCAATTGTTTAAAAGCATTCGATAATGAACATTCCACTCTCTTCATTTGAAGCCAATCAGCTTAAAAGCAACTTTAATCTGAAAACCCCTCGTGTACTAATTATAAGAGTACATGCTACAGTTTGTCAAATGGCGTAACTCGTATTCAGGGGAGATTTAGCTGGAAATGTCACATTAAATAAAACGCTAAGACGTCGTTTTGACGCCGTCTCTCCGTCAGTGCGTGTGATACTGATAAATTTGAAAAGAGAAATATTTTTAACAATTAGTTGGTTTCATTGCATTATTATTTAATCGATGTTATATAAATCAATCTATTTTCCTCATTATTCCTCACTAGCACAGGTTGGTTTACACATTTAATGCATTTCTAAATTTTTCATGTCTACAGATTTTGCGTTGTATTGATATCGTCATATGAATTATATTGATCATACTTCCTCAGTCAAAATATCAGCTTCCAGGAATAGACGCAGGGCTATTGCTTTAAGCCGTAGGTAGGCTTTCTCTCTATATATTTAAGAGTCAATTCGTCCCAAGAAGATCTCTAAATTTAAGAAATGATTCGTCGAACTCTCAATCGGGAAACTGACTCTCGTGTCACAGCTCTGCTACATCCTAAATCTAAATTAAGCTTTCACCTTCCTCCTTTAAATGCGTGTTTTTCATATGAAAGACCTTGTTATATGTGTACAAGCAGTGAAACACATTACTACTACCATTCATGAAGTTTTAAATACAAGAGAACACCATCTCTATCGATATGGGAAAATGAAGGTAACTTTCTTACAAAAATTTAGATCATGGATATGTCACATGGAATGTTTCCAGTTCGTCTAAACACCTGTCGTTATAGCCATATGACGTTTTTAAGCATATGATGTCACTGTTTCAAATTTTGGTCTCGCAAATTGCCATACCCCCCAGAAACTATCTATTATCCATATCAAAACTTGGAACTCAACCAATGGACTTCACTGTTAGCATTTAAGATCCAACCTTATATTACTTTAAATTCCTCTGTTTGTTATATTCTCGTATAAGTAAGACTTCATAGTATAATTTCTTATTCCTTATCATTAAGATGTGTAATTTTTGTAATTCATGCGTCACGGAGGTTGAGGAAGCGTCTACCAGCTCTCAGTGACCAACAAGCCTGCGTCTGATCCCACAGCATCTTGTGTGGGCGTGCTAAAGTGCTAAAACATCGTATATTTCCTGAAGAGCCATAAATCGAACATCTGAGAGAGAGAGTGAGAGAGAGGGGGGAATGGTTGCAGTCACCACATCTATCACCTGACTTGAATTACGCTTGTGGTAAAACATCGAGTAATACTTACTCTATTACTCTTGGAACCTGTGTTGAGACTAATTAAAATGAATACCCCCGTCGCAGCAGACCTGCGTACTCAGCGAATTTCGAAATCAATAATATAATAATAATAATAATATTTGACAAGTTTTATAAAAATCTGTCAATAAACATGAGAATTATTTGCCTATCCTCCATAAGATTAACATGGGAAAGAGTGTGTAGGTTCGCTGCTGTGAGGAACACTGAAAGTAGGCATTTCTACCATAAACAAGTTTTATTTTTAACATTTATACCAACTTTCATCAACATCTGTCCATAAATAAAGGACTTTGCCTATTCCCTATATGATTAACAAGGGAAAAGAGTATGCAGTTTTGTTGCCATAATAAACACATAAACTATGATTTTTAAGCATAAATAAATAGATCTCAACCACATGAAGCTAAATATCAAGTTTTATTCAAAAATATTGATTAATATGGGAAATATTAATTTTTCCCTATCCTCCATAAGATTAACATTGGAGCCCCACAATACAACGTACTGTGTTTAGACTTTTTAATATCTCGGTAACCGTTGTAGATATAAAAAAAACTTTAAGGAACTTAATTGTGTAGTTTTTTAAGCTTATTCCAATGGTGAAATATAAAATTAGAAATTTTTAAAAATTACGTGTGAAAAACGCAAAAAAACCCCATTTTGGGGTACAAAACCCTCCCAAACTACCCGTTCCCATTGACCGATATGTCTGGTTTACGAACTCGTCCGAGCATTTGTAGGAATACACGTCTCTACCAAATTTGGTCTCGATCGGACCATTTTAAGAGAGTTATCGTGTTCACAGACACACACACACACACACACACACACACACACACACACATATATATATATATATATATATATATATATATATATATATATATATATAAATTTTAACGACTATTGTTTTTGGTCTCCAGGCACCTAAAGAAGAAAAAATAACATGGTCCCGGGCTTAAGTCTTACCATGAGACCTACGGTAATAGCTTCTTCCCTATGGGAAATTCGCTAAAAAAGTATCATTCACATGTTTTGAATTAGATAAGAAAATGATAAACTATATATTGGATATTACTTGATCGGTTACATGAAGACATGGAGGTACATTTCAGTGTAATTAAGTTTTAAAATTTCAAAATCATAATCCAAAAATGAGTTCAATAAAAATTATATAGTTCACAGATATTACATCATGGTTTAAACTACGATTTGAACTTACCGAAATTGCAAAAATTAAATTTCAGGGTATCACTGTAATTTTTTCTAAGATTAAGCTTTACGGCTATATATGACTTTTTGAATGTAAATTATATTTGCTGAATATATTTTGTTATAGATCGTCGTTTTCTTCAAACCTATGAGAGAACATTAAATGAAATACAGTTTTACTTGTCACACATAAGGGAGCGCTGGTCGAGTAGTAGAGCGTGGATCTTTGCTGTCCAATGTCCAGTAGAGACTGGGACGGTGGCGTCGTCCTGCAATCCAGCTACTTGGAGGTCACAAATAATTGTGGATAGTTGTGAGCGATGGTCGGTGCTTGTGTAGATTTACGTCCGCACTATTGAATACTACGTTAATCCTCAAAGACCATCCTCATAATTAGATCAGTTCGTTATTCAGAGGCTGTGGTTCGGATTCAAAGTTAAACTGTAGTTCCCTTAGACATGTCATTGACTGTAGGCTCCAAACCTATTCACTTTTCATATACATTTTCTATTCTATTCCAAGTGACAAACTTCTGTCCTACTCAATCAAGAAAAAACTAGTAATATCATCAAAGAATTATAATAACTGTTAATTATCATATTCATCAGCATAATTTTTGTTAAAAATAATACATCCTTTTCATATATTTAATATACTAGTTTGATATTTTATTATGTCGCATATAATATTTTTTATTTTTTTATTTTTTTAGGTAGGGATTCGTCCTTACCTTTGATTAAATTTGATTAGGATATTATATGTAAAGCAGTAGTCTTTTCTCATTAAACATTGCAAACATATGCATTTGTTATTCCAAATAGTTCATCATTCCAATTTAATATTAATTGGTAACGTATAGCGAGTGCATTCATTATCATTTTGAATCACGAAACAGAAATTATTACTGATTTTGATATGTTTTACATTTTTATTTACACTAAATCTCATATACAACCCCCATATCGTCAAAAATAAATGCTAGCCTATCCAAAAGATAAACTTGCATACATCAGCTTAAATCCTATAAGTATACCTACCTATCTATAAAGAACGAGAATGGAAATTGTTTTTAACTGCGGTGGATTCTTTTCAAAATTGGAGGAAATGTATAATATACTATTATGAAACAATTAAATCGGGCATTTGCATCTGCCTCTGATATAGTTCGCAATTAATCAAAAATTGATTCTCGTTACAGCCAACTGATTACAATCGAAATTGAATATGAGATTAATTACTTTCAGGAAACGTTATGTTGGGTTTAAAATACGGCGATAGCGTTGTCTGCCTTTATTTAATTGGGATTTACAAATCTAATGCCACAATTAAACCTAGCTCATATCACACATTTCTGTACCACAATTGATTACAGTTTTATAGATTTTGTTTACACGAATGTTTGAATAAGTATTGATCATTCCTATATGTTGCAATAAACTACACTGTTCGACGATAATTATTTATATTTCGATCTCAGAATACACGCGGGTACATTATTTTGGAAGAAGAAATTTATACTTCTTTACAATATTATATTTTGAGATATGTATGAGTGTAACCATTCCACTCATTACCATTCCATTAAAATCACATCATGACTTGCTGAAGACCCCTGATTATTAAATTCCACTTCAGAAAGGACTGTAGGACTTGTGTAAAATTATGTTTCATTATGGCTAATTAAGTGACGAGTTTTTGTTTTCTAAAAAAATATAAAATATTCTCGTTAATAGGCTATTATTAAAAACTAGCTGATCCGGCAAACTTCGTACCACCTAACAGGTTCTTCTTCAGGTCATTAATTCGTTATGTTTCTAAGTCGTATTGCATGCCGGCTTTGTTATAAAAGTTTAGATATTCTGGGTTGTGTTATAGTTAATAAAAATCCTAATACGAAAATATATTAATAAAATTCCCACAGAACAAACAAATCAAAGTGAGATTCAAAATGTTCAAGTCCAACTTAAACCCAAACCATACCTAATTGCATTACGTTTTTATAAAGATTAAATCTTCTGAATAGCAGCATTGTTAATAATAATTAATAGTCACTTAATCTAACATTCAATAACTGCACTCGCACAAAAAATATACAAATTGTAGTTACACTCTGATATAACAACAAACCAAGTAACCAAAAAAATCAGTAATACATGTTGCTTCCTAACGAACAGGTCGACAGTTATGTAGTAAACCAAGGCCGGGGTTTGGACCGCTTCCCCATAAAAACGTTAAAAATGCCCACGATGGAAAGTAGTTGTTTCCGGGCCACGACCGAGTTTACACGTGAGGCATTAAGTCGAGCGTGGAATTCGATCAAGGCACGGAATAATTTTAATCCAAGTTATGAACGATATTTTTCATTACTCTATAATTAAAAATGAATTAAGAGAACTAATTAAGTAATATAATTTTTCAAACTGACCTTTAGTTGCCTATTTGATTCCCTCAGTACCGGCACAATGGAAACAGTAATTTTGTTTTTACAGCTGTTTTCAATTTTTTACAGCCTTCACTGACAGTATTGTTAAAACTGCTAGTGCTGAGCACTACTAGTGTCAAAAATCGTAACTAAATAGTGGTGTGGGTAAAACTCCAGCTGATTTTCCCAGCCTAAGCTACGAAAACATTACTTTCTGTAGTCGTAACTAACGTTGAAAGAAACTGGTTTCGGCACAGTGTAATGAAAATTTGACTTTTAAAACAATCACAAACATACGCACAATGACCTTAGCTGTCGACTGGTGAAAATAAAGCAACACAGAACCAGCTGTTAATAGAATATTTAAATTATTGATGTATGCATATGATCAAGAAGCATCATTAGATTAGATTAGATTAGATTAGATTATTGAAATGACGACTAAGATAGGTATTTTAAGCCAAGTATAATGAGGATTGTGTATAAGATGATTGTGGCTCGATCTTGTAGTCTTGTTACTGACTAAGGCTGACATGTTCCTTAGACAGGACTGTTAATTAATAGCCCAACAGCCGATGGCAACTAAGGGGCCTACAGTTTAGCGTGAAATCCGAACCACGGCCTCTGAACTACGAATTGGTTTAGTTATGAGGATGGTCTTTGTGGATTAACGTAGTATTCAATAGTGCGGATGTTAATCCACACAAGAGAACACTGCATACACCTACATCTCTCACAACTATCCACAATTCGTGACCTCCAAGTACCTGGATTACAGTATGACTCCACCATCCCAGTTTTTACGTCTTTTCCTCATAAGCTTAACACATACATACTTTATATGCCGGTGGGAGCAGAGCAGCAGAGACGAATCCAAAAAAAATCAAAGATCATTAAAATCGGTACAGCCGTTCTCGAGTTATAAATGGTGTAACTAATATGACTTTTTTATATATTTAGATGTTTAAAACATTACGTTTTCAAACGTCTATGTACTGTGAATCCATTGATATTTAATAAAAAAACTCCCCATACATTAATTTGAAACAAAACTCAAATGTTTGCTAATTCTATGATTATGACAACCTTTAAAAATTAATCCCGCATAAAATGTATACAATTTGAAAATGTATAAATACATGATAGACCAGTAGTTCAAATGAATCAACGATGGTAAATCGTATATATTTAAGTAACCATATGTTTAAGCTCAGTACGCTGTTTGCATTAAGGTAGTCCGTTAACTAAAAGAAACCCCGAGAGCAGTTTGAGGTTTATAATACTGCAGGCTGGTAACTGTTATGTGCGAACTTTCCAAAACTAAACTAAAACGAGTTTGTGCTACCTAAGTCTAATATCTTAGTGGCCTTGTTTATCTTAGTTAATTATTGCTAAATATATAGTTTATGAAGTAGCTTGATAGTTCAAAGGTTTTAATGGCGTTTTGCTTTTAAATTCATTCTTATAATTTGAACGCTAGAAGTTTTTATTACTCTTTTTTATTCGAACTAATATAATAAATTTATATAAAAATTATAGTAGTAAGTTATTTTATTACAAAAGGAGGCTTTAAGGTACATGCAGGGATTGGCGTAAAGATTTATGTTTTAACCTCAGCTGCCCAACACAATAGGCCTAGGGTCACATAAGCTAACCAGAGGTGACCGCACATGACCGAACAGGAGACGTCGGCCACTGGTCTCGAACCAGCAACCTTTGACTTACTGGATGAGGACCAGCTCGTTACTCCATTACGTTACCACGTAACGTTCAGGGGTAGCTCGGGGGGCTGGAGGGGGGAGATAGGGGGCACTTAAAACCCCTCAAATTCTAACTGTTTTATGTACTATTATTTTTTTAATACGCTCGTATTATTCTATTTCAAAATTCAAAGCACATGTTCAGTAAAGTCGTAGAATGAAAGGATTTGCAATTTTAACACTGGTACCAAGACGTTTGATATAAAAAAATCATTATGACAATACCTTATATAATATTGCTGAAGTCTGGAAAAAATATTCGGAGTTAATGGAATTATTTTTTTAATAATAGATAGATAGGATTTGAATAATTACACTCTTTGTAATAAAAATATATAACACACGTATAGTCATTATGACAATTGATTATTTTAATGAATTTTTCTATATAATGCTGAAGTTGAAAATAAAATTCGCCGAGTTTAAGCTATTGAGTTTTTCAATTTTTACTAAAAAACTTCACTTTCTTGCTTCGTAATACGTCGACGTTCAAGGAGTTCCAATGGTAAGAGATAGAGGCTAATAGTTGAATACACAATGAGGGAAAACTGTTAGGATGAACTAGATCTATTATTATGTTATTGATTTGGAAATAGATCGTATATACGCTGACGGAGCTATTTAGTATGTACGCATTTTTAATACATAGTAGTTACAGTCAAATATACCGATATACCGATATAAGTGCTCTGCTAATACAATAGTATTAAAAATTACTAATTTGTTACTTACATAACCTAATAACTCTGCAGAGCAATGTGTGGCTCTAGTAAAACTTTTAAAATGCGGGGACATACAAAAGACCCTTTAAGAGGGACAAATTATTTGTTAATTTACTTTTTACTTAAAGCAAAGCCTTGGTTTTCGATCTCACAAACTGATAAAGAAAGGAACAAGTTAGCGAAGATCGTTGGTGAGTTTGCTAATGATGATGGATCAGATAGAACCAACTTACAACCACAACCAACTTCCACTCACACATCGCCACAGAGGATCTTCTAGTTTGGACGCCTTTAATTTATTGAATTTATGGCCAATTTTGTGAAAATAAAAAAAATATTTACATCCTTGGTTTTACACAATTGGTTCTCATTTAAATATATTATTTTACAGGTATTTACTATACGTAACACTAGTTTTAAAATATACTAAGTTTACTGTATATGTTTTTATTATTTATTGTTAAAATAAGCAAATGAAATGTTCTTTGATTTTTGATAACATTAAACTATTTTTTATGATTAATAAATTAAATATGCATCCCAAATTTCTTTCTCCTACTACTGAGATACCTTTTATTATTACTTTTATAAGATAATAACCATTATGTGGTGAGATGCATTGTAGCCTGCATTCCTCGAACAAAATCTTGATAACCACGTGCTGCAGAAGTTACACTTCCAAGTTGAGAGTTTTCATCTGCAGAGTTTGAATCTGCGCTTGTATGAGAGAAGTTTACTTTAGCTGAGAATAATGTTTGTCTTTGTTAGATTAATTTGGAAACAGAACCGTGTACTTAAGGAATGAATTCTCTTGAGTATGGCTTACTTTCCACCATTGCACCCTAACTTCAATACTAGTTATTCATTTAAGTTTTACATACTTTGTTTCATTTTAACGAACTTTGCGTCAACGTACAACCCGAGTAGGTAAATAATAAATGATTTATTCCATAAAAACAGATTTACAGAGACACATATACACATGTTCGCATTTGTTGACCATAATTTTCCGTAATAAATGGACAACGTAATACAAATTAAAAAATTAGGAACTTTTTTGAATACAATATTACCCTATATCACACTAGAATTAACTATTTCTCGAACGGAATAAGTTAGTGGTTACACGTTGTAAAAATATATACGGGTTTCCTCCAAATTAATATATCATTTATTTAAAAAAAAGAAGAAAAAACACAATACAAAAGTTATGAAAACTTATGGTTAAATTATGTTGATCAAACAAAGTAATGAACCTTTCTCTGGAATATGACATATTCGAATGACTTAACACTCTATTACCTGTTAGTATCAGTAAACCTTTTCATTAGTTCGACACGGTGGTTCCCTAGGTAGCTAAGTGTTAAATCAAGGGCACTACATAGTGAATGGATAAAAGTGCTAGAATAAATCCTGTCAGTTGGTCAGAGGGCGATAGAGGGTTGTCTCATCTGTTCCTGAACATTCACAGAAGTGAGAGAACCCTCTCTTGGTTGAATACAGCTAACTGAATGTTATGATTATTAATGGATAGTCAAAGCTAGCACTGTACAAAAAAAGCCGGTGAAATTTCCGCAAAGGAATGTGAATGCCTCAATATTATTATGTAAGATTAAGATTCCATGGTGCCAGATAAACTTGGACATACTGTAACTTTGAGATACCGTAGTTAAAACCAACAAATGAGTTACTATAGAATGGGAAGTCACAGAAGGCTGAATAAACCAATTCAGAGTCAATGGAATCGTTTTGTTAACTAGACATGTGAGAGGTACTACAGGTTTGGTGTGTTGATTATACACTCTTTGTGAGGACTCATCGAATATATAACACACAGGTTATAGGATCATGATTAAAAAGCAAATTGAGATATCATATCTGTTAGCTTATAATGAAACAAAAAATTGAGTAAATAAACCAAAATCGCTCCCCAAGGATCATTTGGATGTTTCTGCAGGAGACACCATGTGGGAAAGCACCCACCACCCGCCGCAGACTGAAGTAAGAGACTTCGGCCCAACAGGTGCATCTGCACTTCGATCCAGCAGGTACCATCTGCTGGAGCCACCATGTGGGGAAGTACCCATCACCCGCCGCAGACTGAAGTAAGAGACTTCGGCCCAACAGGTGCATCTGCACTTCGATCCAGCAGGTACCATCTGCTGGAGCCACCATGTGGGGAAGTACCCATCACCCGCCGCAGACTGAAGTAAGAGACTTCGGCCCAACAGGTGCATCTGCACTTCGATCCAGCAGGTACCATCTGCTGGAGCCACCATGTCGGACGTGGAACAAGGAAACAAAGACACTGGTAAATAAAATCCACTATCTAATTTCTTATCGCTTATTGAAATACTTCTATTTTATTTATATATTTTTCATTTCACTTCACATAAAGAAAAAATCATCACATACATATGAACTTAACCCTTAAGAGAGTACCGTATTTTGCGTCAAAATAGTATTGACGTTTTTAAACGTCTTTTGAATGATTGCGCAAAAAGGAGTAGCGACGTTTTAAAACGTCATTTGACGAAATTTGTTCAAATACATATATATAGATATAACCTGACACAGATTGATTCTTAAGCTATAAATCGATAGTTAAAGACATGTTGGTACGCGGAACATGTGTATTGGTGTATTCGGTAGGTTCTGGGTAATCTGCGGAGGGTTTCTTAGGCGGGGTGGTCGCGGCGGGAAGTTTCGGCAGAAAAAGTGACGGCGTGGCATTTTATTAAACCTGTTATTTATTAGTACTGAAGGTTCAGCGGGTAAAAAATTACACACCCCTTATTATTGACGCCTGTATCTCAGTAGCTGAGAGTTATTCGTTTGCTAAACATCTCTCGGTGCTTTCTTTAGTTACTTTGATTGAAAATTTGAAAATTGAACGAAAAAAGTTTTAAATTTTTTATTTTAGGGAATTTTGAACCTAAAACACGTTTCTAACTGAAAATTTGAAAAATTTTACTCTTTAGAGGTGTGTTTTCACCCTTACACCTTAACAGCTCTTAAACAGTTATGTTTTAAAACGTCGTTACTCCTGAAAGGGTTAAAATATCGATCGTTTAAATCTTTGCCCCTTCAAACAGATAATGAGAGAGTTACAAAATGTTATAATACTTAATTATTTAATACTTTAAAGTTGTTAACCAGCTACAAAACCTACTTAATTCATTCACTAATTTTTGAAACTGGCTTTTGAAATTTCCCCTCCAGTTCAGGTTGACAAAAAAGTCAACACAAAAAATATAAGCCAAAGAAAAAGGTGTATCAATAATTTAAATAATTTGCTAACTTTAAAAAGCATAAAAAACTGTATGCATAAAGTATGAAAGATGTATATAGTCACGGTTATTAAGTACAGATTATATAAAGACAAGTATTTTAATCCTTGAGCATTTTGGTTTATACTACTAATCTTACCGCTTTTTATTGGGGGAATTTTATAAAAGTTTTATAAGTTTTACCGAAATCGGTCAATAGACACCTAATTCTCCTAAAAAACAAAATTAAATAGCCAAGAGCAATAAACCCTGTTACAAGCCCTGCTCCTCAACCATCTGTTTACGACTATTATTTAACCAGTAATGCTGTAACAAAATTAACATTGTTCTTGTGAGACTAAATATAAATATTTCACCAGTAACGCAGACTCTTAATTTATTTGTGTCTAAACACGACAATATCCACATATCGAGAAATTGCACTCCCTCAATTTACACTGTGTTGTCTGTGTTTCTAGATAACCATGTCCGTGGATCCTGACCACCTGACCACTCCATCGTCATCGCCGCAGTTGAGGCAGCCTGCTGTGTGAGAGACCCGTCAGCACAGCTGACATACAAGAGGAAGTAAACCAATGGTGAAGACAAAATAAATAAACGGCTCTTGATAGTCCATGAAACTATTTATTGTAAATTAACTTAGGCTATATTATCTTTTATGCACAAACAAAACGTAAGCTATTAACGTAATATGAAACGTTAATTACTAACTTTAACATAAGCAAGGAGACCCACATTTGTAACAGTTTTTGCTATGTGTTATTTTGATTTTTACTGCGGATAACGATTTTTAAGTAAAACAAAGTTTAACGACATTAACAAACAAAAGGTTTTGGTAACAATTATTATAATGTTAATGTTATGTTATTAATTATGATCTTTTTTCATATAAATAACATAAATCCACCATCACCAATAATGAGTTTTCAAATAAAGAGTTTTGGCTTTGACGAATTTTACCTGAGTGAATAATTCAGTAAAAAAAGGTAAATTTTTAAAACTTACAGAGGGCGTTTTTTATAGGTTATTTAGAATTTTTATCGTCTACTTAACCGATTTCGGTCTTGTATTAACTGAAAAATGTGTTGATATAATCCTAAAAGATGTCTTATGGACACTATATTTTAACATAGAGTTTACATCATAATTTATAATTTACCAGATTATTAGATACTAACTAAAACCCCCGTCGCAGCAGACCTGCGTACTCAGCAAATTTCCAAATCAATAATATAATAATATAGCTTCTTCCCTATGGGAAATTCACTAATACAGTAAATTTATATTATTAAATTTAATAATTACGCACTTAAAAGAGGAAATTTATAAAAATTTAATTTAACTTAATAAAGTTTAATCTTATTGGTTTTTATTAAGGTAACCCCTAATGGGCAGATTGTCTCGGGAATCTAAATTATACACAATAATAAATTTTGGTTTTAGCTAGATGAAAAAATAATGTTCAATTAGTAATTAGATCAACAAACTTTAAGTTAGAAAAGGTGGTGAATAAAGTTTTTTTATTTATTTTTAACATGGTTAGTTACTCGTATGTCCATCTAAACATTTCAACCTTTACATTTCATCCAACATCCACAAAACAAAAACATCACAGCCCAATTTAAATAGATATAAACATAGTTGCAACCCACTGAAGCGCGCTGATGCCAATCGTCAATGTACATGGCCACTCAGGTTCCTGTAAAGTGTGGGAAGCGATCTGGAAAGAGACATGATAGAGATAGTTTGCATGTCAAACTTTCAAAGGTTTACTGCGCACCTTTCATCAAAATTAAATTTAATTTAATTTAAATTAGATGGAATTAAAACTGTTTTTTGGAAAAAATAAGTGAACCGATCGTCTAAAATCGTAAAGGATAAAACACTTATCCCAAAACAACACTCGTCCAGGCCAATATGTGTCCTTTTGATTATTTTACTCGAACCTTTTCACCTTTTTCTGATCTTGAAATGTTATTAAGTAAATTAGTACTAGACAGTTACATATTTCAGTTTATGTTTAGTTAGAAGTCTCCGTCCTTTTTGTTTTATAATTTTAATAATACGTATTGTGATTATTGTTTGGACCCTTGACAGGAATGTTATAAATAAAGTTTTACGCTTATAATAAATTTTCTTTATTTAAAATTATAATTCTATAAACAATTGCATTTTTATAATAAATTTATTTTTAGATCTGAAAACTAGGATTATTTTAAAATTTAATAAATTCTAGTAGAAAATAAGTTCTAGATAGGTCTAATGTCCAGGAAAATTCGTGTTTTCTTGTAATATTAAGTTTAAAATCTAAAAATTTAACATTACGCTTATGGAGAATCAAATGTAACAATGCAAACCAAAACAGCTGTTATAAACGTTAGTTCTTGATTGAAGACGGCAAAAACATAAGTGAATATTTTTTCATAATTTATTTTATGTATGTAATAAATGTAAAATTATCAGGTTACTAAACAATTTGTAAAAACTTAAGGATAACATAGCTGTGCGAAATAAAAGCAGAAAAAGTATTTCCAAAATCTTCCGTATTTTGATAGAAAACGTATTCGTTGTATTGCTTGAAGCTACTGTAACAAACCAAATAATTGGTGTAAATTAAATTTATCTTTTGCTTTTCAATCCTCATTCCGTTTCTAACAAAATCAGTTGATCACAGGATAATAATAAAAGTATGGACATTTAAATTCAGTATAAGGTTAGAAAAAATTAATTATTGAAAAACTCTTAAACGACGACGCGAAATCGGCTGACGCCGTAGCTCTAGCGCTTAGATCTCACGTATGCAAGGTCGCGTGATCGATACCCGAGGCTATATGTTCAGTATTTATGCCATATTAATTATATTACCTTTATTTAAACCACATAAATGTTTTCATTGAGCAGTAAATTTGTTTTAATTTTGCTAACTAACTAGTAAAATACAGTTTATTTTTTGTTTTATAATTGTAATAATACGTATTGTGATTATTGTTTGGACCCTTGACAGGAATGTTATAAATTAAGGCCTTTGTTTTCTACGCTGATATAAAAACTTTTCTTTGATCTTAAAAGCTCTATTTAGTTTATATAAGTAAAAATAGAATCTCCAATTGATTTTTTATTGAATTTTGATTTTACTAATGAGCAAGTAAAATAGTATTAATTAATTTAAATCGGTAATTTTTTAACCCATCTTTAAATACTTTGGTGAGTGATTTGGTATATTAAAAGGAAGAAAAAAGCTCCAATAGAGGTGTGGCCTAAAACGCTAATTTTCTCAGATATCCGCCATTTTGCATTTTTATTTGAAATAAATATTTTTTTATTTCAAACTTTAACTGAGTATTTAAAAAAATGTTATATGTTTTACACTAGTATATTACTATTTATAAAAAAATAACTAGTATGATCCAAGCTCAAAATCCAAAATGGCGGCCATTTTAAATGTTACCTTTAACAAAGTATTTTAGTTTTAAAATTTTAAATGGTCGCCGTTTTGGATTTTGAGCTTGGATCATGCCAGTTCTCTTTTTGATAATAGTAGTCTACTAGTGTAAAACACATACTAAATTTGAAAATAATCCGTAAAAAATATTTGAAATAAAAAATATTGTGTGAAAAATAAAAAATGGCGGATATCTGAGAAAATAAGCGTTTTAGCTATACATCCATTGGAACATTTTTCTTCATTTTAATGTACCTAATCACTCATGGACACTCTGTAGATAGGGTGAATAACGTAAGATGTCCAATATAGATTCCAAACAAACCGTTGGTCCTACAATGAAGAAGTAAAATTATTCCCCACTAAACCAAACCCAAGGAATAAGGCAAAAATATTTTTTTAACTACAGGGTATTCCAGAAATGGAGGGTCACCAGTTAGAATCTCGGAAATACCAAATACAAAATGGCGTTCAAAATGGCGGCCCTTTTAGTGAAAAAATCCACTTTTTAACCCTGTATATTCCTTAAAAATGCAGATTACTCTACTCTGACTAAACCATTGTGTTCCTTATGAGCTATTCTTTATTCTGATATGAAACAATACAATATTACCTCGAAAACAAAAATTTAAAAACAATTTTTTTTTAATATGTAGGCCTACATAGCCAAAACTCAAAAATTTCAAATATTGTCATATATCATATAGCATATAATTTTAAAGGTATTGAAGCAATTTTTAAATTCGAACCTATTTCATATCTATTTCGAATTATCAACAAAAAAATTATTTCTCCCTCAAGAAACGCATGTTAATTGTTTAACATGTTTAAATTATTCATATACAGAGTTCAAAAATTTCGGTATAGGCTATAGAGTATTCATTTAGCGAACACTTCCGTGTTTGTTATCGTTTTCCTTATTTCTATTTGAATTTTGTGGAAATTTCATAAAAAAATTAAATTCTATTTATATTTATTCCGTTTTATCCTTGACATTTAACAATTTTCATCTTCTTTCAATAAACAATGAATCACCTAGAGCCACCCGAGCGGAGCACTTGCTTTTTCATCTACTTCACAAAACTACAAAAATTTGAAATAGGACCTTATTACATTTGAATCAAGTTTGTTTTAATTATTAGCCCCAATAGCTCAAAGTTTGTCGCTCAAAAGCTCAGTTCAAAATGAAGTTGAGGAAATCTTTGAAGACACAAGCGTTTATTATTTAAAGTTTATTCTTTAAAGGGGTGCCTGGATTGTGGAAGACCTTGAACAAATTCATCTATTGTATTAATGTTATTATATTAGTTTTATAAGTTTTAAATGTATAATTTGCAATGTGTTTTTGTTATTTGAAATAGTTGTATGCTTCTTTAAGAGTTGTATTTGGAATGTAAGTGTGTTGGATGTTTTCTGATGTAATAACAATTCATGATATCATAAAATAAAGAATTTTAATTTAAAAGTCGATACAGTTTTCGATTACATTAGCACTTACAAGTGTTACAATTCTCACTTCTCATATTCTCATATTCTCACTTCATATTCGCAGCTCCTATTTTATTTTCACTATTATATAATATACCACCCGGCACCACATAACAGGTATTGTTAATCTTTGCCCTTAATACATATTACACTTCGCTTGTGGTCGCAATCTGATGTAAATTACAATTGCTGTTCGGGCCCTACTGTTTATTATACGGTATTAATGTGACCACGTCTACCATTTTATGCAACTGGTTACATTTTTATCTGTGACTCACTCTGCATCTCACAGCTACAACTAGTATGTAACGAGTGGTTGGTTGTAACCTTCTGAAATACGAGAACATCCACAGTATACGATCCCATAGGGCATGCTACACTACATCTTCAGTCGGCTTTGAAATGTGCACTATATCATTCACCAATTCAGAAATCAATTAATTCCTATTTCTACAGAGGTGATATTTACTACATTTTTAAGAAATTACGTTTTAAAATTTATATTTACATTGTGTTATTTACATCGAATATTTTCTTTATCGTTACTGTAATTGAACATCCAATACTAGCGATTGTAACTACAATATATTGTAAAAAATATATTGCTATCATTGTAGTATCAGCGATATTAAATAATTTAATCAATAATACAATCTCATAAAGATACAATATTTTATATCCTCTCTAGCTTGGTTTCAAAGATTACGTCACTTGGCGTAATTGTTCTTGGAATTTTTACAGATTCGTCTACTTTCACTTCCTATAGGCCTACATTGTATATAGTAAGAGTATTATTTTCGTTGTTTCGTAAAAACCTTTGGGTTTTAATTATAAGAGTGGAAATAATCCATTTTGAAGCTCAAGGATTCCAAAACACTGGTTTTTGGATTCATGTCCGTCTGTATGTGTCAGAGACAAAACTTACGGACTGACTTTAAAAATATTTTATTTAAATTGTATGAATAAACTGTGCAACTTGCAGGGTCCCAACTCAAGCTACACAATTCGCATATTTTTAACTGTAAATCAAAGTTTTTCAGGTTTCTGGCAACATAGACAGCAAGTCAATAGAATAATATTACGATCATCATTATAATCTGTTCGAAAAACTACA
This sequence comes from Nephotettix cincticeps, assembly GCA_023375725.1. NCBI lineage: Eukaryota > Metazoa > Arthropoda > Insecta > Hemiptera > Cicadellidae > Nephotettix > Nephotettix cincticeps. The sequence continues at coordinate 133,303,850 of CM041786.1, read as the reverse complement.
CAATTTAGTACTTTGAATTATGTCTTTGGCAAACAGTTTATAAAAAAGTAGATTTACTGTCAGTGGTAAATACAGTACCTTGTCTAAGAGTTATAATGTTATTATTATAGGGGACTAAAATAAAGCAAATTAAATTTCTTAGTGAGGTAAAATATGTGTCGGTTCAGTAATACCGTTTATTTACTAACTGTATTACTAATATTATCTTACTGATTTTTCCGACAATTTTTAACTGCTATTTTACCAATCAAAGATATATTTTTAAATGTTTAAAAGAATAATTTAGTTTACCGGTAAACTAAATATAAGTTTACTTCACTTTAACTAACTTAGTTAAAACGGGCTCCAATTATCTATGTTCTTGTCATAACAATATTTATGACAAATTTGTTCTTTTTTGATAGTACTGGATAATTTTTGTTGAAAGTCGTCCTATATTTCATGACGTAACAAAAAATATGTAACGTAAAAAACAAAAGATAGATCATCCAAAACCGTATTAAAATATGCAAGCCATAAATGATAATTTAAAACGAATGGGTAATGTATAACGAAATATAAATATATATAGCGATAATAACGAATATAAATATATAACGAAATAACGATAAATATTTTATCTAATGTATTTATTTATCATAAATAAATATGTTCTCTATTCGGTCAGATAATTCCACGTCAGTATCTGGCTGAAGTAACAGTTATTTTTATTCACTTGATGTACATTGAATCAAACCATCCTAAAATTATTACACCAGAACAAAATGTAATATGTTGCTCGCTGTTCCATCTCTATTCTAACACTGCGTTTTTTCAGTTTGGAACTAAAATAATAACAAATTATTAACCAAATAAATCCAAAAATAAACATAAGGTTTAATACAACTTCTGAGTTAAAAGTTTCATGTACAGTATTTTTATGACGAAGAGATAACTTGGAAGTTATAATTTTACATCTATCCTAAGAAAACTTTTATATGTTTCTCGGATATTTTAATGGAAAATATTTTATTAAAAATCAGAAAGTAAACAACAAAATATGTTTAAGTAGTTTCAAGTGAGTGTTAATGTAATAATACTTTACATGTGTAGGTTAGAACAATATCAAGTCTGACTTATAACAACTAGTCAAGTAATGTAAAGTCTTATTTTCACATATCGTTTTCTATGTGAAAATGTTGATGTCGCAATTTTAGAAATCCAATAATACTTTAATAGCCATGTCTTTTTGTCAAATTTTTAAATATTGCACCAAATTGAAAAATTACTTCTGTTAAGGGTTTTGCCTTATATTTATTGCCTTAAGTCAGTGACGGATCATTGAGAGTTATGTTCGTTTTACTTATTGTTACAAACCACTTTACTACAAAATATTTGTATTTGTGTATAGTCATATATGTATAGTCATATTTGTATTTTTGTATAGTATATGCTATGAAAATTCAAGTAGTCTATTATTACTCTTACCATGTTTTAAACACTATTCAGTGTTCCTAATATCTTCAAAAAAGTCGAAAAATATTTTAAAACGGTGTGTAAAATAACCACACTAATGACCTACAACCTGTAAAAACATTTAATTGGATGCATTTTATTTAACTATAAGGATTTTACCTATGTTTGGTCACATTACACAAGAAAATGTTATGTTTCTTAATTTGAACCATACCCTCGCGCTTGGAAAAGAATAACTGAACTCATTTATATTTCTTAGAATTCTTTCTTGTTTATTCTTTTACATGATACAAAATAACAGCATACTTTCATAAAATAATAAAACATTTTGCAGCGTTTTTAATAATAACCTGAAAAGGGAATGAGAACAAATAAAATGAACTAGGTGTACTTCTGGAAACTGTATTAAGTTCTTCTTTTGCTTTGTCACAAACCTAATACATGGAAAAAGAACTTTTTCGTAATCATTTTTTATTTTTCGTTGACAGAGGTAGTGTTGGTTTTGAGGCTTCAATGTAAAATCTGTCTTTAAGATCCCTGAATTAATAATAGTCGGTCCATACATTGACAGCTAGATCTTTAGTTCTGTTTTTAGAAACTTAATATAGGTTTTTTATCACGCCACACCAGGCCTTTTTATTTTAAGGGTTTTTTTACCCCTAAAAGTGTTTAAATTATTGAAAACCCCCATTCTTCTCGCTAACGGCACAAACGAATTTTACTAGTTACATTGATCGTTTAGGGTCAAATAAAACTAAAAAAATTTATAAAAAATGTTTGTATTTACTTCCCTGTGGGCAATTGGATAGATCATGAATATGTCTAAAGAGAATGATTTCAGTTCTTTGAGACATCTGTTATTATTCTTTTATATTATAAATTGAATACAATAGCTCTAGTAATTTCTACCTGTTTCCTGAGAAACCTGTTTCAAATTTTCATCTTACAAATTGCCAACACGCCCCCACTCCAAAGCTAAGACCTATCCATGTCAAAGGTTCCTGCCAACACAAAATTGTCATACCAAACTGTAGTTTTAATCATCACAACAGACACAAACATTACACCTGCAACAGTTACGGAGAGTAGGACGTCCCTATCCCAACCATGTTAATTTTTAGTTTTTAACAACTGTTTTTGAACATGTTTTCATCGCTTTAACATATGTGAGTAAATATTCCAAAAAATTAATTTTTTGTTAAAAAACAAAAAATTATGTTTAGGAATATTTTTTTCATATTTTTTAGGCCTCAAAATGGTTAACATTAGAAGTTAGCCAAAAACCACTGTGTTAAAGGTTCTCCATGTAGATAACGGGACTTTTATGTACGAAAATTAAGTTTTCGGTAAATCACAATCAAAGTAAGTCGTGTGTATTGACATGCTCTCGGCAAAAACTCTACAGAAGAACCCCATTTATAAAACTAGTTCTAAAAGTACGAACACTGTAAATCAAGTGAGATTTGTAAGGTAAAAAGCCGTAGAACTATTTCATGTAATAATTTTCTTTGCATTTTCTATGTCTGACGCCCTTTAAACATTTTCATCTTCTCACAATGTTTCGTCTTCAGAGATTTGCCCGTCGGCTTACCCAGAACCTCGCCCCACATCCAACGACCTGAACACAATTCACAAATTCGCAATAAACACATCTGAATGTTACTGCGCGTCGTTTGATACCAGACTTTAACTCCAACCCGATGGTACTCAACTTGGCTCTTTGACTGGCTAAATGTATTACCTGTATCACGATCACTTTTCACCGAGTGTCTTTGCCCGTGGCACGCCTTATTCAACACTGACTCGATGTTCTGTTGTTTTCAAAAACACTTGGTTGGTTTCTGTATGTTTGTGGGTTTGTTGTGGCAACTAAACGCGAAAAATACTGAACCGACCGGTTTGAAATTTTACAGAAAGGTAGATCTTAAACTCATGCAACACATAGACATATTAGTTCCCTTAAAATCCCCTCGGGCTACGCCCCATGAACGTCCTAAGTTTCAATGTTTACATTTTAAAAGAATGAAAACATAAAATTACTTGAATGTCAACAGCTGTGAACAGTAAAATTTGACAGATCGGGAAGAAGAGGAAGAAAGAGCTGCCGTGACCGTCCTAGGTTTCAATGTTTACATTTTCTAATGTCAACATCCGTTTATACTATATTTTGACAGCTCGGGAGGAAGAAGAAATAAAGCTGATTTTTCAGATAAACTGCTGGATCGAAATTAGTGAATTATTAGTTCGAAATAGTGGAATGGTAGATTTTAAGTTTTTTCCCGATGTCTGTCTCTATTACGTTAATTCTTATCCTCATCCCAATATTTGACAGATGTTACTTTGTCATGTTGTAGACACTCGTGTTTTGTCATTTTGTAAACAATGAATAACTAATTAACAATAACTTAAATGTATCAGTAGAGCCTACAAACACCTCTCAGCCTTTTTTACCCGTGCGAAGAACGGGTACTTTGGATAGTCCTCAATAAAACGTATTATTTTCGGAGTTTTTTTTATTTGCTTAACCTCAACTGCCAATCACCATAGGCCGAGGGCCTGTGCGGTGAATTAATGACAGGGAGGTGCCTTAGTGGCATTAGTCTCATAGGCTAGTCAGAGGTGACCGCTCATGATCTGACAGGAGTCGCCGACACTGGTTTCGATCCAGCAACCTTTGACTTACTGGACCAAAGCATTACCCCTGAGCTACCGTGCCGATATACACAACACCGTAAGGACCTATCCTAGCTAAGATGAATAAATATTCAAACACATTAGAACGATGCATTAATTTTTTTATTTTTTTCAAATTTTCATCGTCACATATAAGCTATAATCAAATGTGCTAAATACAAAAAAATGCTTATACCAAGTAAAAACATTTTATATCTATGTGTAAATTAATTAATTCGTCGAAATATATTACAACTAATGACAGTAATCGTGTGTACAGTAATTAGTTTTGCTAAAGTATATTCTCACATCATAATCTTTAAAAAATTATATATAGTATTTTGTTGAAGTATTATAAAAAAAATACTTTTCCCTCGTGTTAGATTATGTAGAATCATTCTCACTGACTGTGTTAAGCTAATTATACGCCTTCAATGTTATTTAGATTGGAGTTTTGTTTCACATTCAGGTGGTCTGCAGGGCAGAAGTTTAGAGCATAATTATTCATTGTTTGATAGTTTTCGTTCAGCAACTAGGCGTGTACCTTGACACAGGATGGTCAGCAGATGCAGGGTCACGTGGTGGAGCCTGGTGCGTCTTGCCATGGTACGGTCCGCTGGACTACCACTCGCGCCCAATATTCGCGCGCTACTGGCCGTTTCCCGCCAGTTTCACACCCTCCGCCTCCCAGTCACGTTCTCGGTTCGCGCGTCGCGACGACCAGCCCGCGTCGCGTCGCAACACAAACATTTGTTCTTCCTTAATTAGCTACCTCCTTGAGCATCCTTGTAGCGTCCTTTCACCCTCTCTAATGAAGTTCATTCATACCCGTGTTCCGTTACGGCTGTATCTGATAGTGTCTGAAATAGAGAAACGCAACAACCGTTAACCTGAAAGATTCCTAGAAACATTTTGTAGTAGGGGGAAACATTTTCAGTTTTTTTAAGAAACTCGTATAATCTATGTTTTAATATGAATAGTAAATCCAGACTATTATAATAAACTTTTAAACTGTTATAATAAATCTATTGACGTGATCTGCTCTGATCCAAATCTAAATTAAACCGATTCAAATTCATCGAATAATTGGAGGAAATCAATAATTATACAAATCTACTACAGAATAGACATTTACTAGCATAGATTTTCATGCTAAGCAATTGTATACTGTTAGGTTGTTCCTCATTTACCGAGAAAAAATTTTCGAAACTGTGATACACCTGATTTACAAAGTGTGGATTCGGTGCTATTGATGATGATATTGAGAAAGGCCTGATAGTTGTTGAAAGAAACATTACTGAAGAGTTCTCAAACTACTAAGTGGTTTGTTTCAATTCACCCTCATGAAGGAAGAAAATATTTCCGGCTGATTATTGTTTATTTTTATTCCTATTGTCATTTACAAAGTTCCTGGCAGTCTTGGTGGGGTTTTCAACGAATTGAATTCGCCTAAGATAAAACTTGATTATGCCAAATTCTCTCTCCTTTACAGTCTCTTAAGTGTATTCAAATGTAATATAGTATTAATTTATTCAGATTCCTTTCCATCCAGAGTATTTTAAAAATATTTTTTTACTCGTTTTATGACCATATTTTGTTTTGACGTCCATACAGCAGTTTCATTATGTCATCTTCAAATTTCGGATCATTCAACCTAAAGATAATTTTCACAGTCTAATCCACTGAATATATTATCTCACTAGACGTAAAAAAATACTACCTGAGCGCCCTAAACAAAAACACGTAACAAGAGGATGACTCGGCAGGATGGTAGAACAAATAATTCGAGATCAGTGATGCCAACCCACCAAACAGAAACTTTCCAAAGAAATCCAGAATATATTATGATAATAACATTTATGTATGGCCTAAGGTAGCTATAGACAGCCATGAAACAGTTTTAAAATACCTAAATGATGTTTTATTGTTTTGACGTATATGTAAGTCAAACGCTCGTGAACTCCTGATTGAGTTGCATATACTCGTACATATACGACAAACGTTCGGGAAAGGTTAAACATATTAACTGACAGGGTGGTTCAGAGGTTGGAGTACCCGCTTCATTGTGTAGGTCACTGGTTCGACAAAATCTTTAGACATAATGTTGTGATGACTCAATAATGGACCAATTTGTCTTAGATAGTTTGGCGATTAGCCATTCAGGTCTGATTTTTTAATGTAATGTTTTAAGAAAACAACCAGCTCTGTTCGACAACTAACGTAACCCATCAGACAATGGCTTTATTAGTAAACTATATTCAGTGCTGCCCCTATAATCTAATCTAGGAACTATCTCACGGAGTTCACTTCTTAGCCGCTAGAGTATGCTTTATAGCCAATTAAGCGCTATGTTAGACTATACACGGGTAGCCGAGTACGTTATGGCGTATCACTGACGAGTGAAACATCGTAGTTTTTCGGAGGTGCTAGAGTTTGAATCCTGACCATGAGTAATCCCAATTTAGCTAGAAAATGTGTGGTACAGAAGCGGGGTTAATTGGGTTTGGCAGTGGACACCTGTTTTGCTTTTATAGTTTAGTGGTTTTAAGGGGGGGAGGCACGAGTGTTTTTTTTATTTTAAAATTTTTGTTGAATTAATTTATTAATAATGTAATGTAAAGAGTAAGGCATAGTCCGTCTTTGGACCGGTATGCGTTTATTAATTGATCATGATAAATGAATCATCTGATCTTTATTAGTAAGAAGTCATAAAATTCCTGACATTCAACCTTCACTCATATTCACCTAAAAATCGCCACGTGGTTTGGGTCGTCGTCTACAGAATAAGAATACATTACTAATCTCTTGTGATTAAATGACAAGTAACATACACATAGATTAGATTATTGAAATGGCGAACATACTACAAGGTAGGTATTTTAAGCCAAGTATGGATGAGGGTTGAGTGTAAGATGATTGTGGCGCGATCTTGTAGTCTTGTTACTGACTAAGGCTGACATGTTCCTTAGACAGGACTGTTAATTAATAACCCAACAATCAATGACAACTAAGGGAACACCACACCCACCGACCATCACTCACAACTATCCACAATTCGCGACCTCCAAGTAGCTGGATTACAGGATGAGGCCATCATCCCAGTCATAAAGTGTATTTATAAATGGTATTACTTTATTACTGAACACTACTAACTTTTCAAATTTCTGGTTGGGAAGCTTTTAACTCTAGCAAAGCCTGGTGTAGCTTTGTGGGGTATTAATTGTGACATTTAAGCTCAACGGCCTAATCCATTATCACGGCTAAACGCATTTACAATGCGAGTGTCCATAATCAATTTCATTGGTGATGGTGCGCTATTTGTAGCCTATAGCGTCACTAGACCTACTCCAATGGTAATACCACGTGGCTTCCAATAAAGTGACCAAACTTGGAGAATTACAACAAACTATCCTAAAAATTTCCCGTTCATAAAACAATTCAGCCAATAATTCTGACTGATTACGTTTTTTTTTAATTAAATATATTATTACGTTTTGATATAATATATTAACATAATATAACAGCTCAATAAGGTCCACCAGTAAGGTACTAGAAGAGCATTAATATATTAGCCATGACAGTTTCTTGTTTAAGGCGTACTTGATTATATGATAACAAAAATAAGAAAGTAGTTTTTACGCTTTAGATATTGAAGACAAGGAAAAGGGGGGTAGGGAAAAAGGTGAAATCCTCAAATAGTTTCCTATACCAGCCAACACTTTGTCAACCATTAAAAAAAACAAGAGAATATGAAAACAATGCTTAAAATTCGACGAGAGTGAGGCCGGAATCAAAAGAATTTGAAGACTTTGTCTTCGATTGAAATTCCATCAACTAAAATATTTCTTCAATTTCTCGTACATTATTAAATTTCATTCTGTAACTGCGTATTACTGTAATGACCATTACAATATGTAATTAATATTGATGCACAATGTACAAAACACCTTATTTTGGAAGCTACCGAACCTCTTGACTGTATTCATTGCTCGCACGGAATTGAACCTTAATAAATCGAAACTTGTTTATTCGAAATACTCGATATTTCGAAGTTTTCCCGTTTCCCTTGGGATTCCATTTATCTAGGTTCCACAGCAACCCTTTATCGACCTTATTTACCTATCTTTATCACCTACCGTAAAAATAATTAATTATTTTAAAAGTTTAAGGTATCCCAATGAAGAAATACAAGTGGATCCTGTACCGAACCAACACAAAAATGTTTCAAGATTTTATTACGAATATGATAACGTCATAAAACACTTCGTATCTAGAACATTACTATAATATTTAAGAAAATTTTTTTATATCAATCAGAACAGAGCTAGTAATGCTGAGTTTAAAAGCTATATTTTCCCGAACTAGACTGACTGGACATCCGCCTGGTGATATATGAATAACCCTGTTTGTATCGGGATGTTCGTCAAAGACTAATAAACTACTGAGGCCGCAGCTGGCCATGCTGCCAGTGCTGCCAATGTTGCCAATGACGCCCTCTCGCGGATTCTGATTGATGTCAGGATATTGGTCCAAATGTTCGTTTCATTATCCATTTGAATTCTCATACAACGATTTTAACACTACCACGTACGTCACGGGCTTTACAACGGGTGTGTATAAAGAAATGGAATGAAGTGGAAATTATGAAAACTTTTAGCAAAATATTTCGCCCGTATTTCAGTACACCCGTTAAAGGTGGTTGGGTTTTAGGCGTTAATTAAAAAGTCACATCAAGTTTATTTTTCGTAAAATGAACTTAAAAATTGAATAAAACTGGTTCCTGAACTGTAAGTCGAGTTTTTTTAACCCCAAAAATCTTAGCCAAGAAACACAGTTTTTACATTTTGTCTGCAACAACTGTTATATTGGCACTAAATAAACAAATTTTTGAAAAAATCTCTATGGATAATTCAATTCAACGCAAAATTATTTAAGTAAAGTCGACATTGAAAAAAGGTTTGCAAAGAAAAGGAATTTTTATTGACAGTCAAATACCTAAAATGGATAAAATACCTTAACTTACAAACATAAAGAGATATACTTTTTACTTTGATACGTTCTACTTGGTTTTCTAAAAAAATTGACTTGCGGTTCCGGGAATAGTTTCACTAGATTTTTCAATTCATCTTATATAAAATGACTAGCCAAAGTACCCGTTCTTCGCACGGGTTAAAAAGGTTGAGAGGTGTAGGCTCTACTGATACATTTAAGTTATTGTTAATTAATTCTTAATTGTTTACAAAATGACAAAACACGAGGTTCTACAACATGACAAAGTAACATCTGTCAAATATTGGGAGAGGATAAGGATTAGCGTAATAGAGACAGTCATCGGAAAAAAACTTAAAATCTACCATTCCACTATTTCGAATACTGTAATTTACTAATTTCGATCCAGCAGTTTATCTGAAAAATCAGCTTTATTTCTTCTTCTCCCAGAACTGTCAAAATATAGTGCAAACGGATGTTGTCATTAGAAAATGTAAACATTGAAACCTAGGACGGTCACGGCAGCTCTTTCTTCTTCTTCTTCCCGAACTGTCAAACTTTAGTGTTCACAGCTGTTGATATTCAAGTAATTTTTTGTTTTTCATTCTTTGAAAATGTAAACATTGAAACTTAGGACGTTCATGGGGCGTAGCCCGAGGGGATTTTAAGGGAACTAATATGTCTATGTGTTGCATGAGTTTAAGATCTACCTTTTATGTAAAATTTCAAACCGGTGGGTTCAGTATTTTTCGTATTTACTTGCCACAACAAACCCACAAACATACAAACATACAGAAACCACCTCTTCTTTATAATATTATAGATTATATATAACTGATCTTCATGAAGGTATAAGACCCCTTGGAAGGCCAAAACTGGGATGCTGGGAACAAGTGGAAAAAGACTTGAGAAAACTGGGAAGGTATAATGAGGACGCAAGAGAGAGAAACTTATGTAGGCAGTGTGTTGATGAGGCCAAAAACCATCTGCGGTATTAGCCAATAACTGTGATCCCGTTGTTAGAAGGCCTACAGACTTGGTTGTTGTATCGTGTTTGTTTTTTTCGAGTGTACGTACTCGTGTTTTATGTTTCAATTTATAACGTATCAATCACCGAATCGACAATTGAGTAGTGGACAAAAATGTTTTGTGTGAACTTTGAGTAATTATTAAACAGTCTAAATACACTGTTTTTTAACTAGATGTACAAACCCTCATTTTGGGATAAACCCCCACCCCCTTCGTATTTGGATTGATTTCAAAATTGATCGAATAGTTGCACATTTACATGTCTCAACCAAATTCCATATAGTTTCAAGTTTCTTTACGAGTGTCTTATATATAAGTATATACAATTTCGAAATGAATGGTGTTTTGGCATATGGGAAACTCACAAAACGAAAAGAATTTGGTAACGGGCCTGGATTGTAAGACCGCAGTAATATTCTGTATTACTATATATGATTTGTTAAAAAACTTTAAACATTTGTAAATTTAACCAAATCCCATTTTTCACCGTATCTATATGGGTGGCGGACAGCCCTCTCCCCCTGCCACCACCATCGGGCAGGTTTAATGTAGCGGCCTCGTATGCAGCGTGCAGCTAACTCTATTAACTATGGAGGCGCTGACACGGCCGGCTTTATGGACCATAAACTGAATTAAGCGGGTGTGTAGTCGTCTTTAATGCGATGAAATGTCCAATATCCCGTCCCGGAGTAGACACAGACGCCGCATCGTCATAACTACTCTCCAATGAAAATACTCCTGTAGCATCACATCTACGTACTCATCTAATTTCTATTGATTTAAGAATTACTTGTGGTGACACTGTTACAGGCTCTATATAAAAAACAATGGCGATTTCAATCACAATTTTGCTGTATCATTACAATTTAAAAAATACTAACTACTTATCGTAATGTAATTCGACTTCTAAACGGTATTTAGTCTGTCGCAGTTTAAAAAATCACAAACAATGCTACTTTACAACAATTTTGTCACACACACGTATACGCCAGAAAAAAAACTAATGTAGGTCTTGGTGAGTTGGGTCTTAGCCTATATAGTGGCCAGCGTGAAATGACACGGTGCCTTCAGAAAATTGTAAAGGCTTCCTGCAATGTCGTAACGTAATGTGGTGCGGCGGGCGCTTCTACTCTTTCCAGGCGCTCACGCCGAATCATGGCTGTTCCTAACGCTTGGGCGGAGCTTCAAAAACATTATTACGACACCACTACAATAACAATACAAAATAATATTCATCAAAGTTTTCACCACCACATAAAGTTCTAATCTAGTATGTTTACAGATCAAGAGTTACATAAATTGAATTATTATTCATAATAATTACATGAGGAATCAGTGAGTATGTTAAATAGATAATTTGAGAAAAATTAAAACATTCGAATTCGTAACACCCATTAGTAGACATTCTATATTTAGCTTTATATATAATTTGTAATAACAATATTTCAAATAATGAGACCGTTTTATCAGTTCGCTGGTTTCCTTTAACAACAACATGCAGACCGATAAATTAAGTGAATCTGGGAGTAAAATTAAGAGATTTTTGCCATTATAGTATTACACGACAGATTTTCTGACACTTGAGAAAAAAATCACTTAAATTATTATAACTTAAATATAACGCTTTATGCCAAGTGACATTTCAACATTGTAAATAATAATCAAGATATTCCATTTTACCTTTCTCCCTTTTGATTAACCATGGGTCTCCAAAATACGTGCTGTACAAAATTCAAATCACTATTTTTAGCTTAATATTGCATTCCAACGCTCATAAAAATTTAAATTTGTATTAAGTTTTAAGTAACCTCCACCGCATTATGGTGGACAAACCCTCACTTGACTCTCCAGCATCGGACAGACCAGTTAACTCCTTTATTAACCTTAAACTGGTTAGGGGTCACGAGTTCAAGCCCTGAAGAGCTCAATCAGTTTTGGGGTGTTGGCTACTTTTTCTAGAGTAACACATGTGATTGGCAATTTTCTTCCATTTTTAATGCCTCATATTAAACTCCACTTAATAAAGGTTCACTGACATTTATTTTGTGATGTTTCATCTAGAAATTTGTTATTTTAATTATATTCCAGTAGATATTTTATTTTTAGATGTATATTTATCTAAGTGTACTACTTAGCTCGAAAACACTACATAAACGTATAAAACATATTGCAAAATAAGGTAATGAATGACATCAAATAAGTTTATAAATATCAAATCAAAGATTTGTTTACCAAAATTATTAAGAATTACTTTTAATTCACGATTTTACTGATCTTGGATTGCTTGAAACCGATATTATAAAGCTAAAATGTTTCGTTTTCGTTATCAATCTAGTTTTTACCAAAACATGAATATTTTTGGAACTAAACCCCCTTTGTCAAATAACTAATATATAACCATAATAATGAACCTTCTTTTTCATATCAAGAGTTGTTCACACTATGGTTTGTTTAATATTAAGACGTATTTCACCGCCCAACATCAAGGCAGACAAAAGACGGGTACACTAGTAGGTCGTAAAATAAGTTTTAAGCGTGTACAATTTTTATTTTCTAAAATCTTGAAAATAATAAAAACTATGAAAACATTATGACGCTGGTAGGACGTGACACACGCAAGATGATGCATCAGCCATTCAGACAGACAGCCTTCACTTGCCCAATACGTCACCAACATGGAACCACGTGTCTCACACCCACGGGGTTTAATGTTGCTTCCTAATATAAACAACCCCTCTAGGGTATATTCACGACCTTTCTTAAATTCCTCTAAATCATTACTCTTGATTGCTACTCATAACTATGTATTGGCAATGTTATTGGTGAGTTTTAAACAGAAATACTAATTTTTCTAGGATCACCTTGTGTAGAATATACGAATTCTTTGTTATAAACAATCTGATTTACTTATTTGTAAAGAGGGTGGGTTCAGTGAAAATCAAATATAGGAAAATAACTAAACATATTTTAGTATTTCAATTTTAAAAATTCATCGTTTACCCCAAAGGTTATTAGAAGATAAAAATATATCTAGGGCCATAATAATTGCTCGTCAAAGTCCCCAAAAAGATATTTCATGTTCCTTCAAACAAAAACTAAAATCTTTTGTTGAACTCTTTAGTTTTTATTTATGATTCGTCTTGTAATATTCTTCGCGTTGCCCTTTGTATAAGCATAGAATTACTATATTTGACGTCCATGGCCCATGATATTGCAGGTAATGAACGTGTTTTTCCCTCCACTCGAATGATGGATGTCAAATGTATCTCGGGCTATATATTGTTAAAAATCATCCAAGGTGGAGTTAGGCCTACATATTACAATTGGGCAACGAGTACCAGGACTAGACTAAAACTCAGATGGAACGACCTAGTTAGTCAAGACCTCAGGAGGTTGGGAACAAGTTTTGAAGTAGCAGAATACAGACAGCAGTAGAGACAAATCGTTGGTGAGGCCAAAAATCACTTGGGTTTTGTGTAGCAACAGGAGTAAAGGTAAGTAACACACCCTTCATGGATGTAAACCTTGCTAACAATAATCAATACGAATGTTCTTGATAAAGTTTCAAATTGCACAAGCAATTAACACAATTGTTATTATTTGAGATAGTTTTGGTATACTGTAATAGACTCACAGCCGGCTTGGAAGTCGTCGCAGCTGTTATATGACATCACTAGGTACTACCGGCGTCAGCTTTATGCAGTTTTAATCAACATTATACTACACCGAGGCGTACCGTCCGTTAGACCCGCTACTTGGCATTTGCACATCCGACAGCAGACATGTCCTCATTCTTTATTGACTCGGTGATAAATCTAAATATTTTACACACATGTGAGAGCTAGAATTTGGTTCAACATTTAACATAATCAGTAAACTACTTAAATCTATTACTTTACTAATATACAATATGAAAATAACGTTATTATGGCATTACTCGTTAGTAGTATTAGTGTAATTTTAGATCAGTATCTAGTCTCTTGTAAGAATATATAGATTTTATAAATCACTTTTCAGAACTACTTTTAACTACACAGTAACTTATGTAACATTATATTTTACTTGTACGTTCATACCTCGTTCATTTTGGTGTAGGTCAAATTGTATATAATTGTTTGAAAGTTTAACGGATTTGATTCGATTTTTACCAACTTTTGACAGCACCAATCAGCTTCAATAAGCTAAATAATTTCATTATGTCAGAGAGAAATTTCTTAGTAAGTTAAGAACATCTATTTTCTAACTATCACCAACTGATATTTTTACTTCCTTTGTAAGAAATTACTTTGAAATGGCTACACCATTGCCTGCTATAGTGAGATTAAAAATTTTATTTAAAGTCGTTTGCATTTCAGGTATGACTAGCATTTAAATTGTTGTGCATACAATGCAATTTCAAACTTAAAATTAAATATTTGTTATTGGAAATATTGTTTCTATTTTTAAAACAATACATAATATACTATGTAAAAATATGCAAATCCAGTTTTCACGAAAATTTAGTTTTGTATCTGACTTATGGGCTGGTAATTGTTGTTATTGCACCTTATTGGACCTTAGTCCATGACCCGAAATTAAAAGAGCCCATATGCCCTGATCATAATCATAGTGTATTTTATTTATACTTCATTATTTTATTATCATTTCATTATTTAATTTAAGTTTTCATTTTACCTGGAGTTTTCTATATTTCTCGCTTTATTCGTTGCAATTTTGTATCAATCGATCGGAATAATAGGCAATAATCAAAAGTAGTACAATCGGTAATATTGAAATCGAAAGTAATATCGATTATCGATTACCACTTTTGATTCGTTCGTTTTTGATCGTTTAAATTTTTTTCTTTGGTAAACGACGTGTGTTGCACAAGAGTGCACGATGCTATTCTTACGGATACTAAAAAAATCTACTTCTGCCTTATTTCCCAGCCGTTTCCCATGACACTTTGCACGCAGCTTATAGCACCCACTAAAAGGCATATATTTTTATTTACTGTACCTTGGGGGTGGCGTACTAAGAGTGTGTGGAAAAGAAATCTTATGAGTATTTTTGAAGCAATACGAAATGAATAGTTTATTCTCATAGTCCAACACACAGTAAATACACAATAATAATAATAATAAATACAAATAAAAATCTCTTTCATGCACAATTTATCGAAGAATGGTCGACATGGGCAGATGCCTGTGCGTAGACCGCAGTTGATATCAAATATATGACAAAATTATGTCGAAAAAGATGAATAGAACAATAAATTTAGGTAATAATATAATTAAATTGACTTTGGGATTGATTTTAAGTGTATAAATTAAGTGAACCATGCTTTTTGTTTTAATAAATTTAAAAAAATTATTACTTGTGTATTAATGTACTTTTTAATTTTTATTGTAATACAAGTGTGTGCCTATTATGGTTCGATACCATCTCAATTCTTTGATTCTTACATTCTCTATTTCTATTCATACATTTGTTATGTTGAAAAGAATTTAGTAACATGACAATTATAAATAAAATGTGAGTAATTCCTCAGTTTACCTGAGAGGATGAAAGTATGTGTCAGTTCACTGATACCGTTTATTTCCATTTCGTGTAACCGGTCCTATCACATTATGACAGGTGAATATTGCGCGCAACAGTACGGTACATGGGAGAGGCGCTGGTTGTGGTCGTTGTTTATGTGTCGG
Source organism: Nephotettix cincticeps (assembly GCA_023375725.1). Taxonomy (NCBI): domain Eukaryota; kingdom Metazoa; phylum Arthropoda; class Insecta; order Hemiptera; family Cicadellidae; genus Nephotettix; species Nephotettix cincticeps. The sequence goes on along the minus strand of CM041786.1, from coordinate 133,288,020 downwards.
GCGGCGTTTGGCAACGGACAAACAGCTTTATTCATCACAATCTCTCTCCACAACCTGTATCGATACTGCGCCATGCTGGATACTTCTATTTAGTCCGTTTTCATTCTTTTTTTAACTAAATTCTAAATAAACGGTATCAGTGGACTGACACATACTTTCTCCCTTAAGTCAATTTAAACGACAATCTTTAATAAAACCATCCAACAATATTCTTTAACGTTTATCTAAATATCATATAATCATTTATTGTTAAAACATAATCCATCCAATTTCTGAAAATATCAATGAGAGAAACAAAATTTAATTAATTGCTAGAATTCCATGGGGGGACTACCTTCGCGTAATACCAAGTTCTCTGAGTGATTTTGTTGGGTGATGTGACCTTACGCTGCATACCGAGTTTCATGGAAAGGGGTTGGGAAATAAGTAAGAAATTGATTTTTTTGTCATAGACTAATTAATAATTTTTTAGGAGCAATCTTTATAATTCTTGTAAAAATGGAAAAAACCTCACCCGAACATTTAATACTTGCAAAATAAATAAATCGTTAATTTATTTGCATAGTGGTATAGGGATATTATAAAGAAACATTGAAAGACAAATGTATTTCATAAGCAAAAATCCGCTGACAAAAATGTTCTTCTTAGGCTATTTGATGTTGTTCGTTGTAAATAAGATAAACACAATAATTATAGCTCATATGTCTAGTGAATCTTATTCTTAATTTTATTTTAGTACCGTGAGATTGAGCTGTGCTCGGATAGGATAAAACATGTACTAGATAATTTAATTAGGTCAATCAAAAATGTTATTATGTCCCCAATGTAAATACAGCTTCAACTATTTTCATAACGTCTTCTATAAAATTAAACCAAACTAAATACAACCATAATAATATAAGCAAAAAAATTATAAAAAGTAAAATAATATAAATAATATAATAATAAAATATTAATAAATAATAATGTGATGATATAGCATTTACAAAATATATAACGTTTCCTCCAAACTAACACCAAATTGAAAGATTCACTGTTTACAAATTTTTTTCTTTATTGTTGCTTTTGGTCCTGACCAAGTTGGGACATTAGCAATGTGTATAAAAGTGTTCAAACAATAATATTGATGTATATTATATTAATATAATATAATGTGATATATATTGTATTTGTAAAGGGAATGTTTTCAATTCCTCTAAACACCGTACATATAACAATATGACGTCACTAACCAAATTTCATCACTGTTTCAAATTTTGGTTTCGCAAATTACCAACACCCCCAGAGCTAAGATATATCCATGTCAAAAAGGTCCTTTACGATAACACCTTGTGGTAACCATACCTTGTGGTATGGTCGCCATTTCAAATAATCTAATCTAATCTAATCTAATCTAAACATAGACACTTTGAAGGGTTGTAGGACGAATACCATTTTTTGCAACCTCCAACGGGTGTTCTATGGAATAATGTTTCATTATCATTCACGTCAGCTGTTTAGGATGCTGTTAATACCTCTGCTAAAATAAGCCCTTTATACCCCGGATTCTCTTAAAATTTCCCGTTTATCCTTGCCTAGAACCCAGATTCCCGCAGACAAGGCAGACGTCAATGTTGACTGGATGTTACAGAGTGTCGTAGTTTGGCCAAAAAAACTTTTGAAAACGTCGGAAAACTGTGATTATTAGAGAGTGAAATAAGTGTATCTGAGTGATTTTCCCAGCACAGAACCCCGATTCCCGCCGATCCCCTAGCTAGACGGTATGGTTTGATAGTGTCATATTTAAGCCTAAAATTGTACAAAAAGGTCGAAATTGGGTTCTTCCGCGGAGCGGATCTTTGTAAAAAGGTCGTTATAAAGTGCACGTAAGTCTGAGATCGACTTTGTATAAAATAGTAGGATACTAGGTTCTAAACATTTACCAACTCGGTTAAAATTAAAATTGATTCTTTATTATAAATTATATTCATTTTCTGAACTATTATTGACATGTTTAAACGTCAACAGTTAATGGGAGTGATTATAACGTTAAGACGATGCCTAACAGTTGGCTGCACTGACGACACTAGCCTGTTCCTATGTGGATTAAAAACAGAGATAAACTGATGGTAAATTTATAATCCGGTCCTCTCTGTTAAAATGTTTAAAGAAATATTGTATTGTCATAATATAGAACTATGCATTGTAAATATTTTCATGACAGTTTACTAAAAACCTCGTCACTCACGACAAAAGTATTTTTGCAGTTAAAAATAACTATGTTTAGATGTTAATACAGTACTGTAACAGTATTCTGTTTTCGTTGATTTAGGTTTGTTTCTGAATAGCATTTTAAAAATTATTCAGATCAAGTGATCGAGAAATGCTTTATACTTAGAGAATTTTATATTTAAACTTAGCTTATATTGAATACAGAGATTTTAGATTTTTAAATTTTAAGTATGTTTACCTTTAGTTGTAATTCAGGTTGAGGAATAATGTTGTATAACATAATTATTACGATTAGTCCTAGGTAAATTTTAAAGTTTAAAATAGCCAAAAAGGCTGTTAAAGCAAAGCAAACTTATAATTTCCGAATTAATTACCTTGTACCTCAAAATGTTTTTCACTAAAACTTGAGAAAAAAAGAAATTTTTCTCGCATCACCTTAACAAATAAAATGATCAAAATTGCATTATTGTTTTAAAGTTTACCTACCAAAAACAAGTACATACTTCACTCGAGGTGCGACTTACCATACAGGTACATAGAAAGTACAGTACAATACCGTGAGGTATGTATCTACTCTTTCTACCTTTCATGGCACACTGTTAAATAGTTTTTAATTCCATAAATAATTATCTCCGCATATTTGTTCCCAGTAAACGTAGGCTATACATAAATAGGAAGACCACGTTTCCTGAGTTTTTCAATATTGCAGTAGCCTATAACGTACACAATATTGGAAATGCATTTTCTCAGATTTAAGAGCGTCTTTGAAAACAGTTAGGATTTTAAGACTCATCAAGATTGCATGTAGGCAAGGATTGATGGGTCGTTAATTAACTGTCGAGGCAGTGTCGCCGGTTTATGGGGCATCAACGGGTACAACACGGCCTTGTATCATCCCTCCTAGTTATTGGCTGTCGTAAATTAACGATTTCCATTGTTATCTCACAGTTTTGCGAGTATTTTCAAACTTACCTTTATACCTGTAATACCTCTATTGATTATAATAATAGGCTATTGATGTTTATTAGGTGGTTTGTTCAACATAATAAGTAATAAACCTATGATTTATTCCTTTCAAGCAATGAAGACAGTTGATTACTTTTGTAGTAAATCGTTATTAGCTCTACAACTAAAACCACAGTGAGTGTAAGACTAGTAATATGTCTTAGTACGATAGGGAATTGAGTTTTATACTTATGTATCGATTTTTCCCTGGTGTGTGGGACTTTCACCCACTAAATATACTATCGATTTTTTACACATTAGCTATGTAATTAAAATGTATAATCATCTTATTAATTATTTAATCGTGCATTAGTTTATCTTTCTTTATTGGATGATTGTATTATTTTTATTTTTTCATTGTCTGTCATTGGACAGTTATGTTACGCTTTTTATTCCAGGTTGTGTTTTAATGTATTTGGGAGTTGGCAATTTGTAAGATAAAAACTTGAAATAGGTTTCCGTAGAATTAACTAGAGCTATTGTATTGAATTTTTAATATATAAGAACAAGAACAGATGTTTAGAAGAACTGCAAACATTCCCTTTAGACATATCCATGATCTAGCCTATTTCCCACAGGGAAGTAAATACAGATATTTTTGTATAAGTGATTATTTACTTGCAGGGGAACTATATTGTTTTTGTTTTAAACACAGTATGTAAATGTATGTAAAATATGTAAGTACATAATTTTATTGTAGTTTATGCAACGAATGTGTCGTGAATGCCTTAAAGCCGAGTTAGATGTAAGTTAGAACACAAGCGAAGCGAGTGTTCTAAATATCTCACGAGTGGCTTTAAGGCATAACACAATCGTTGCATACACTATTTTATCCAAACTTTTAAAAACAATAGTAGCGTGTTTTATTTACCTACGACGCGTCGTGCGCCTACTGGCTGTTGCTAGGTCGAGCCGTCGAGTCGTTATCAGTAGTTGGCCGATTCTAGGAATTTTTAGATTAGGTGGTAGCAGGTACTAGATTGCTATGTACAACATTAGCTTTTGCATTTATCTCTTCCGGAGTTTAATTGAACTCCTCACTGCATAAATAACTCTTTTTGTGAATGGTACAAAACTCACATTTGAGGTTATCCACTAAAAACACTATCTTTAAAAAAAATCAGCTGATTTTGCATTGCATTATATCCATAATGACATTACTTCTGCCAAATGCTTTGATTTGTCTAGAATCAGTATCGTTATGAAAAATCTGTATCGTTATGCATAATGCAACGGTTTTCAATTTCCGTTTAGTAATGAGTCTCTTAATGATGTTAATTTCTTTATCTTTATTGGTACTTTTTGCAATGGTAGTAGATAAAATATATTTAAAACTGTATTTTGTGTGAATTTAATATCTTTAATAGTTATTTTTTTATCATAAAAGGGGAATTAATTGTTATATTCAACTGCACTAACCAGTGGAGCCGGTTAGTTTCGGTGTGGCAACCGGTTACATAGGTCAGTAAAATGAGGATTATTTGAAGTCCACAGAATATTCAATAACTGACTCTCTGTAAGGTTATTAGACACTGCAATAATATTATGGTAAGATGTGTTGAAAAGTCAGTTGATCTTCCTCGGTCTAGTCCAGTCCCTTTAGCGCAAAACATGGATTGAATAATCAAGTTTTGGGATCCATCAATAGTATTAAAAATGCGCAGTAAATACCATTTAATATAAGATAAAGAATTTTCTTAAACCTGTGGTTCTCCTATTACAGACGAAATATTTTAAATATTTTGTTAAAATTGACAAAAGGGTGGTTATTTATTTTAACTAGCAGGCTTAATGCGGTACGTGCGAAAAAATCTACTATCTTAAAAACATAATTTTAACTTTCGTTTGTTGATGGTATTATAAATATTCTTTGGCATAGTTTTTCAAGTTTTCATGAAAACTTTGCGAGTTACTCGCAATGTTGTATGTAGTCCAAAGTATCGCCAAATTTCGAAATTAATTACTCAATTTCGAAATTTGGCGAGTTTCATTCAATGAGTGTAAGAAAACGACTTATGCTTTGGAGCTGAAATTTTGGGAACGAGGATAAATAACAGACCTTTTTTATGTAACCGACGTAAATTTTAAATAAGAAAAAAATATTTTCCTATACAAAGAAAATGAGTTTTAATGCCACATTTTGATCCGATAATCTTATGAAATATGTCACTTTTGAGGTCTAAAGTTGTTTAAAAATGTAAAAAAAAACAGAATTGTTTTCTTAACTGAAGAAGCTTGCTTGAAACAATCACATATGCGTAACGAATAAGCGACACTAGCATCAACCAAGCGGATTTTAGTTGTCCCTAACGCCACTCGCACCGCCTTACATGTGTACAAGTTTACATCATCAGTATGCTTTATCAAATACAGTTCATTGTTTACTAATATTATTATTAATTTGATCTTCAGAACTGCTGCAAAGTTCGTGTTTTTTATTTTAGAAATTTTATTTCTGAGGCGGATTCGATCATGAGGTAGACGATTGTATTAACCTAATGTTCCTATCTGGTGCCACTATTGAAGGCAACTGAATATAATCAATAAATCCCTTTTAATAAAATGCATCATTTCATTTATTACAAACCTTAAGTTTGTCCTTGAAGTTCACAAAGTGTCTGCACGTTTCACGCAAGACGGGTTTATCTTCAGTTATGTACTACTAGCAAATTATATTTGTACATACGCAGTTGCACAATTACATAAAATTAACAGTGATTTGTATTTTGTAAATATTTTAACAGCATTATAACCTATAGAACTGTGTTGACACAGTGTATTATCAAAATATATACTGTAAATTAAGAGTCTGCATCAGTGGTAGCCATCTTGGATTTTAGTCCCGTAAGAGCAATGTTAAATTCTGGCGCCTATATCTCCTTGACCTATAGTCATAAATTAACGAAAGAGGTGTCAAATTCAAGGTATTACAGTCCTCCAGGGCACCACCTTATAGAACTTCTTATTTTCGCTCTCAATAAAAAAATAATAATGATTTATTTTGTAAAATATTCCTAGATTTTTGTTTTTATATCAAGTTAAATTTTTGGAACATATTAAAAGGTCATCCCCTTGAGCCACATCTCATAAATGTACTTTCAAAGTTTTACATTGATACATTTGATAATTAACGCCACTACAGACGCCAAAGTGAAGGTATGTTCCGCCAGAATTTAACATTGCTCTTACGGGACTAAAATCCAAGATGGCTACCACTGATGCAGACTTTTAAGGGTCTGGGGAATTAAGTACTTAGCTATAATGAAACAATGCCACGAGCGGTATCTTAGTAAATATTAATGAACAGCAATGAGCGTATGGATTATTGCCTAAATAATAATTTTTACTCGTAAAAAACGTGCCAAGCTAGAAACCGTTCACATTAATGATAAACCGCTATTTATTCTCTCGGGGCAGAGCGAATGCCTGAGTATTCTTTATACCGCAAGGTTGACACGAAGACAGACAAGCATTTGTGTCATAACTCTCATATTTCACGTGGTGTACGAGAACACATGTTTATTTCCAAGGGATTTAACATTTCATTCTGAAACAGTACTGTGTCTTTTCTCAGAAACGGAATATCTTTCTTATTGCTGCGATTATTTTACATATTTCTTAAGCGGGAAAACTCCATGTTTTAAAACATAAACAAGAATAGTTTTAATAACTTATTTTTGAAGATATTTTTCATATTATTATTGCCACAGATTCACCATGGAAAAAAGTGTAAAAGTAAAAACTATTTTGAATTTCTTTTAATAATTATCATAAAATAATTCTTCACATAGTACATAGCTAATTTTGTTAAAAATAGTACTACAGCTCTTTAATGATGGCAACCATTAAATCTAAAACTAAAATAGAAACTTCCGTCATTTTTCCTATCAGTTCAACACTGATATAGATCTGCAATTATGATTGTTTGTGCAATAGACGTATTTACATTTAAGAAATATCTATAAGTTATCAGCATTTTACCGATCAGAATAGCCAACCAAGTAAGTACTTGAAGTTCATAGTTTTTGTTTACGTTTTTTAATTATTTTCTTTTAATTTGTGTCCCAAAACTAGTTGCATTTTTTGACATTGCGATGGGAAACTATTCAAACCCTGGTCTTGTGATTACCTAACGTCGACCTGTTATTGTTTAGGTAATTAATTAATAGGCCAATCACAAATGGCGTCATAGTCCGGAACCGAACCAGCGACCATTGTATCACGAATTGAGCAGGTTATATCTGAGCTAATTAGCTGTTAAAATTAATCATAGTTTTAATTTAATTTAAAACCAGCAGTTAAAGTCTTCCTTAAAAACAATTTAAAATAAGTCTCAAATTTTAGTTAAAAAACAACTTTTGCAATTCCTATATGAAAAAAGTGCTAACCCTAATCTGAAATCGCTGAGTACGCAGGTCTGCTATGACGGGGGTATTATCTGTTTCCTTTATATTATGTGTCTGTTGAAGACTAGCCAGATGCATTTTGGTACTGTAAAAAAATGGTAATAAAGTCTCCTTTTTTTACATCGCGCTTGTTATTTCCATTAGACGACCTTGGCTTTGATAATATATTCGTCCAATTGTTAATATTATTTTTATACTTGGAACGCAAACTATGTCTTATGTACAGAAAAAGGTAATTAGTGTGTAAAATCATACGTTGTAATCCTTTGTTTAGATTTTAACCAGTGCTCAATAGTTCACAATATGGCACCGTAGGAGGCAGGCTTGGCAGGGGATTTATGGTGGGGGTTACCTCAGCACCGATGCCTACAACTTGAGACGAACTGACAGTTTGTCACTGCGTCGGGAGAGCCATAGGTGTTTTTTAGTATTCCGACTATCAAGACAGCGAATGTCACAAAAAAACCTTCGGAAACACGTTTTCAAAGTCCATTTCGGTTGTTGTGATTAGGAAAAAAATTAATCGCAAGAGTCGAGGAAAACCATTTTTCGTAATTTTGACAGCTGGACGAAGTGCGGCAGTGAAATGCAACAGCCATTGTACTTTTGTTATAAATATAATAACTGGGATCAGCTCAGTCCACTACAGCTTGCTCATAGGAATAACAAGTATACTTTAAAAATGCATAGTCAAAGGTAAGGCCTAGTTGTCAAATAGTAAAGGTTAGTCAGTGAATTTTAATTTTCCATATTTTTATTTTACTTCCCCGGAAAATTTTAACTACCACGCAATCGTATTCGATAAAGAGTAAGAAATAGAAAATGTATCTACCTAGGCATCCACATTGCCTGTAATTTGACACACCAACCATTTTTATGACCATCGAGTGGTCAGTAATGCTATCACTTTGTTTCACATTTTGCATTTTACATTGTTCTTATGGGACTTAATTCCAACAGGTACAGCAGACATAGTGATTTTTACAAGTGAACTTTCTTAGCTACACATAATGTCTGATGACTTTAGTATAGGCCTACTATGAAAAATAAAGCAAATTACTGACTAAGCAAATTATTAAAAACAAATTAATAAATACAAATTAGCATCTTGTAAATAATAGACAAATTTCCTTCAGTATTATATTCTAATTATATTTCACTATCCACTCGCCTAGTTATCCAAAATGTCTAAAATCTTACCCGGAATAACAAGTAATTCTTCGAGTTCAGAACGCTTGCAATACATTATAGGCTTCTGTTGCAGTTGGGAATCCCACAGTCAAATACAAATAGTCACTCTTATTCACCTCAGCTGAACGAATCGAGTGGAATTCAAAGAACGCTTTCATCTATAATTGGCGTTATCGGATGGCTAAATTGTTGACAGCATTACTCAGAGACTTTCTCCTGTTACCTGACGAGACATAGTGACGCCACCTCCACCGGAAACACTAGATAAACAGTGCTGCCAATACCTATTGACAAATTCACATACAGTAGTAAAAATTCCTGAGAATTATTAACCATTAACTCATTAATATTAAAATTACCTTAACCTTTACCAAGGCTGCCACTAATATTCATGAAATCTACTCCCTCCCAAATTAATAATTTCGTTAATTATTTGTATTGGATTTACTCTTCATTACAATTTGCATTTTTACTCTCCGACTTTGAACATCTGTGGTAACTTTTTTCATTTTTTTAACCTGAAACATATTCATCAATGCACTATAAAACTAAAACTTTCTAATGATCCTTTAATATTTAAATTGTCTTTACATTTAGGCCTATAACGTAGGAGGTCCGAGAGGTTGGCAGCACTTGGCATCACCGGAACTTGTTATCACCTGTGGTTGCGGGTTGCGGCGCCAGGGGCGGTTGGACAGTCCGGAAGCTCCTACTAGTGATCAGTGTTCATTAGTGGCCATGACTTCCCTCGTAGTCCTCGTCACCGTGTTCCACCTGGCATGGAGTTTCAACCTGGAACCTCGGCACGCCGACGTACTCGACTACCCGGATTCCGCCAAGGGAAGCTACTTCGGCTACGCCCTCGCCTTCTGGAGGCAATCCCACAACGGGGATAACATAACCTGGTAAGTTTCGACGTTTCACCTAAAAGTATGTATTTTTTATATAAATATGCCTTATCTCTGGGTGAGGGGTGTTAGAAATTTGTAAGACGAAAATTTTGAAACATAAGAACATCTGATTAGATGACCTAAAATTTATAGGTCATATCCATACCTTTTAGACATATCCATGATATAACCTATTTCCCACAGGGAAGTAAACACAAACATTTTTAATCATGTATTAGAAAGATGTATTCTACTACTGTATTTAGTGAGGTCACGAATTGTGGATGGTTATGAACGGTTGACGGTGGATGTGCTATTATTCTCTTTAAGAATCCTCAAGGTCCGTCTTCATAATTAGACTAGTTCTTCGGGTTCCATGATAAACTGTAGGTCTCTCAGGTGTTTTCAACTGTTGGGATATTAATATACAGTTGTAAGGAACGTGTCAGCCTCAGTCAGTTAACAAGACTACAAGATTATTATAATCATCTTACACTCATTTCTTATTCATACTTGGCTTAAATTACCTACCTGGGTAGGTTGGCATTTCAAAAGGTAATAGAGGTAATGTGTACATCAACAATTAAACCTCTTACAGCAATAACTTACAGAAAAACTTCATAAGACATTTAAAATATATGTATAACAGAACATTATAACTTCTCTTTTTAAAGCGTTGGGCATTTTACCCGTAAGGAATTTATATTTTTACGTATTTTTTATAGATTTGGAAATGAGTTTAAAATAATTTAAAGTTGGGAAGCAACACTGAGAAATAAAATATACCTAAATATTTATTCCAAAACCAAATTTAACGATTTAAAAATAGTGTAAATAATACGCTTCCAAATATATAACCTTAACTTAGTAAAAATGATTGTACAAATAAACCAGTTAAGTCCCTATTTACTAGATCAAGATGTCGAGTTGTTTTTGTTGTGTTTCATAATAATTCTAAGAAATTTTCATATTTAATTTTATTTTTATATGTAAGATATTAGGTTTATAAATTAAGTGGGGAAAATTAAAGAAGACTAGATAATCTAATCTAATCTGAAGTGATCGTGCTGTTCACGATCCTGTAATGTGTTGATACGTGATTACTTCAGGACCAATCACAAAAAACCTCTTCAATAAAAACAGATGGACTGTGTGTAATCCACTGTAATCCACTCACGTAAGGACGTAAGGTAGTTATTGATTGTAGATGGTTTTATTATATTTATGTACTAATGTCTGTTTCAGAAACAATAAATATTTCCTATAATAGATATTTTGTTTTTCTTATATTCAATTTATCTCCAAAGGCGGACATAAGTAGCTACTCCAAGTTGTTTTTATTAAAATATTAACATTACATTCAAATGCAGTAGGCCTAAATTTAAATATATATCCAGTATTTATAGCTATAATTGGAAGCCAGGTAGGCATATCCCTTATTGACCCAGTAAGTAATGTGTTTTACTGATTGTCCAGTGTTTTTAATTACCGGTATTTCAAAACTATGCCGATTATCTTTCATAAATTAAGTAATTTAAAATCGAATTTACTAATAGATAACTTAGATAACAGTTTTTTACTTAAACATACCTTGATTCCAATCGATCAAAAATGTTTTCTTATTATGTTTTCAGTTACGTGTATTATTTCTAAGTTATAAGAAGAACACAAAATACAGAGCAAAATACCCCCGTCGCAGCAGACCTGCGTACTCTTTACGTGTTGAGGAACACTGAAAGTAGGCATTTCTAGCAAAACAATTTTTATTTTGACCATTTATACCAAGTATCATCAACATCTGTCCATAAATAAAGGAGTTTGCCTATATCTAAATGATTAACATGGAAAAAGAGTATGCAGGTTTGCTGCCATGATAAACACATAAACTATTATTTTTAAACATAAATGCATGGATGTCAACCACATGATGCTAAATACCAAGTTTCATCCATAATATAAATAGATAATTGAAAAATATTAATTTGTTCCATAAGGTTTAGCATTGGAGCCTTAAAATACAATGTACTGTGTTTAGATTTTTTAATATATCGGTAACCGTAGATATATTATAGAGATAATAGAGTTATTATAGAGCAAAACTTTAAAGAAATAAATTGTGTAGTTTTTTAAGCTGATTATAATGGTAAAAAATTGTTTTTAATTGCATGTTTTGCCTCTGAGTTACACAAACTGGTCTAATTCTGAGGATGGTCTTTGCGGATTAACGTAGTACTCACTAGTGCGGACGTTAATCTGCACAAGAGAGCACTACACCCACCAACCATCGTTCACAACTATCCACAATTCGTGACCTCCAAGAAGCTGGATTACAGGACGACGCCACTCTTATCCATCCATTTTTAGGATATATTCAACTACACAATAGAAATTATTTTAATTATTTGAATAATTAATTTATATAATGATCTAATATATTTTCCTTTGAAACACAGCTTTTATGATAAAACTATTCAAATATATTGTCTTGTATTCGGAATAAATGGGAATGCGGAGCTTAAAGTCTTAACAAATAAGACCATTAAATAAGATCGTAGTCTATAACTATTGATTATCCACAACCTTTCGTCGCTATCAAAAACAGATAAATATTGATTAAGTTGATCAAAAACTAGACAAAGATGTGAATTAATAGCTTAACAGTCAATGGCATATCTAAGGGACTTACAGTTTAACGTGGAGTCCGAACCACTGCCTCTGAATTACGAACTGGTCTAATTATGAGGATGGTATTTGTGGATGGACTTAGTGTTCAATAGTGCGGACGTTAATCCACACCAGAGAGTATCCCATCTACCGACCATCGCGCCCAACTATCCACAATTCGTCACCTCCAAGTACCTGTATTACAGGACATGCCAAGGTGAATATGAGTGTCGTGGATTTTTATGATACATCTGGCATTGTTACTGATAAAGACTATCGTATTCAACTATTATGATCATTAATTAATAGTCCAATGAACAAAGGCAGATGGTCTAGTGTTAAGGCCATTACAAAATGTTGTCAACTTTTTATTAGGATCGAAACGCCAACCGCCAGATTTTGAAGGGGGTAATTTAACCACTTTACCAGCCAGGTGACAGGGTTCAATGTATCCACAATGAGCGATCGCTTGTTACATAGGCCTAGTGGTAGTTAGTTACTCGAATCTCATATACTATTTGCTATCTCACAGTCATCCTCGTTCAGATTAGCCAAAGTATATGTAGAAAACAGAAGGTGACTGTCATTAGTGAAATTCCCAGCACATTTTACGTAAAATCAAAACTTTAACCCTCAACTCAATCATCATATCCCGAATTAGTTGTGTGCATTTACAGAACTCCAATTAGAGTTCTATGCTTGTTTAGCTCGTTGAAACAAATAAATATAAGAGTATATCAGTTCTAATAAACAACTCGTCGTACAATGGTGGTAAGCGAAGCTAATGTAAACGGCTTTAAACTGCAATACAATTTAAGTTTTAATAGCCTTTGATTATTTTACCTCTCGACGCCTAAAGTAGCCTGATAGAATTCAAAACAGTAGTTATATTTAAATAATTCCACATTTGGAACAAGCCTGTAATAGTTGCAATGATTTTACCAAACGATATTTTCAAGTTGGCAATTTGCGCGACCAAAATTCGAAACAGTGACATCATTAGGTTAGTGACGTCATATGGTTAGTGACGTCATAGTTTGGTTATAAGAACAGCTGTTTAGATGAACTGAAAATATTCCCTTTAGATATATCTATGATCTAACCTATTTCCCATTTAACATATTGTCTCTTTAACATTTATTTTTACTTCAACATGTTTTTTGTACTAGGTTGTCAAGTAAAAATTACATTTTTGCCAAGATGGTTGTGATCACGAAGGCTTCACTTTTGTTTGATGTTAAACATATTTCTGTACGATCTTTATAAATATACAGATAGCTCGTTGGGCCAATCCTTATCAATGCTATCAGCTGTCACCTGTCAGCTGAAGTGATTCTTATCAGTCGCCCATAATCAACTCATTACGGCTGAGATGTCCACATTATGTATGTGGCTTTTGCAGTAGCAACGCGGAACAAACATTCATGACATATGGTGACGAATAAATTCATAAAACTTATTTTAAAAATAATACTGTTTTCAGCTTACTGTTTATACTCAGTACGAGATTTGAACTTTGGCCGTGAAGGCGGGTTCCTCGCCTTTTCAAAAATTTCATCCTTTGTAAATCACCTTTGTCAGCGTAAAACGGACTGTCGGAAAATCTACATGATGAACTGAAGACCAACAGGCATTTATTATGGTACATCAAATAAATTAGCAATAATTCGTTATGAGAATTTAAAAGCAGCCCCATCAACCCATATGCGGAAGCGAATGGATGTTAAAAGCTCATCAAAGTAGCAGTAAATACATTAAATCCATAAAGAATCGTTGGAAGGAGTCTTTACAAGTTTATTAGTGGGGCCTTTACAGAAATTGTATCGTTAGCTTACTTATACAACTGGAGAAGAATTTTTCAGTTTTCTGATAACGATTACAGTATTTTATTTCACGACAGCGGCCAACCCCACGGCAAAATCTGGCTCTGAGCTTCTAAATAACATTACCGAAAGGGGAAACCAAACGTTCCAGAGGTTTTGAATAATCTTGTTTTTGATCGCATTAATTGTGTTAGCAATGCCCAGTTTATGGTGTTCCATAGAGGATGGAAAACTATAATCAATTCAATAAACAAACCTAGTTAGGCCTACAATTTTAAATAAATTGTAAAATTTAAAGAAACTTGGCTGTTAATTACAATCGATTATATCGGAAGTGTTTTGTCTATAATGTCATAATGTAACATTCCAGCATAGCCCGTCCTTTGTACGGGCAGCTAGTGGCTCAAGGGCCCTGGCCCTACTCATGGTCAGTTCGGCATCAAGATATGCGTAACGTCTGCACTATTGAATACTACGTTAATCCGCAAAGGCCATCCTCATGAATAGACCAATTCGTAATTTAGAGGCCGTGGTTCGGATTCCACGTTAAACTGTATGTCCATTAGTTGCCATCGGCTGTTTGGCTATTAATGAACAGTCCTGTCTAAGGAACGTGTCAACCTTAGTCAGTAACGAGACTGATATCGCATCCTAAACTCATTTCTCATTCATACTTGGCTTAAAACACCTGGACAGGTTGACATTTCAGTAGATTAGATTAGATCATTGCAATGGCAATCATACTACAAGGTAGGTATTTTAAGCCAAGTACGAATGAGGATTGAGTGTAGGATGATTGTGGCGCGATCTTGTAGTCTTGTTACTGACTAAGGCTGACATATGTTCCTTAGACAGAACTGTTAATTAATAGCCAAACAGCCGATGGCAACTAATGGACATACAGTTTAACGTGGAATCCGAACCACGGCCTCTGAATTACGAATTGGTCTATTCATGAGGATGGCCTTTGCGGATTAACGCAGTATTCAATAGAGCGGACGTTAATCCACACAAGAGAACACCACATCCACCGACCTTTTCTCACAACTATCCATAATTCGTGACCTCCAAGTAGCTGTATTACAGGAAGTCGCCACCGTCCCAGTCAAACTAACTAACTAACTTATCTGACCATTGCTTATACAACATCGCGTTCTAAAGCAGGATTATTCAAGAACTTATCATCGCGGCTGAGGTAGACGCCTGATCAGTCCAGGAATGTGTTTTACTGTACCGTACTCTACTACTGTAGTTGGCCCTTGGACAGGTTACTGGTGGGGTCGCCGCGCGCCGAGGAGGCGACGCTGAAGGGAGAGAGGGTGCGCCAGCCCGGCGCCGTGTTCAAATGTAGGCTGGATGACGTCACCGTCACTCCCCGCTGCTCGAGGATTGCTATTCTGGGTGATGGTAAGCTTAGAAACTATTTAGCAGAACAAATAAATATTGTAAACGTACACTTCGAAAGCATTGTGATATGTGCCAAATAGGTTTTAAGGCGGTGCGAGTGCTGTTAAGGACAACTGAAATCCGCTAGGTCGGCGCTAGTGTCGCTTATTCGTTATGCTTATGTAGTTGTTACATGCAAACTTCCTGAGTGACTTTTTTAAGATAACAGTTCTCTTTTTGTACATTTTTCGACCTCAAAAATGACATATTTCATAACATTATCGTAGCAAAAGTGTGGCGTTAAAAACGGTTTTTTGTAATGTACGAAATTTTTTCCCTTATTTCAAAATTTTACCTCAGTTACATATACTTGAAAAATCTTTGTTATTCATCCACATTCCCAACATTTCAGCTACAAAGCACAAATAGTTTTCCCTCACTCCTTGCATGAAAATAGTCAAATTTCCTAATTAATTTACTACCTTGTCCAAAAGTTATCACTAAAAACTTGAAAAAATATGCCAATCTCATATATTTGATATACTCAAGAAATAAACGTTTACGTTATGTTTTTAATATAGTCCATTTTTTTGCTTGCACCACCTTTACAGTAAGCTTTATCATAGATGATAGAAGAACTTCTATTTATAAACAATGGTTTTATATAGAATTCAGGTGTCTGGTAGTAGTCTAGTGTCTTAGGTTATGTCAACCTAGATATGCCTAGACATGATTGACCAAACCTTTGTAATAAGTGGTAGGCTACTAGAAGTACCAAATATTTATTTTTAAAATATTAACATCACACTTTATCGCAAAACTAAATGTTTAGTATTATAAATAAAAATGGCATGTCTACAGCTTTGTTACTTTCAAAGACCAGATGTTTTCCCCAAAAAGTAGTAAAAGGGTGCAGAGACTAGGCACTGAGACTACCTCTAGGTTACTATTTATTATAGACCTAACAACATTCTTTATTGAGCTCAACCATAAGATTTACTGTGATAGCCTGATGAAAATTTATTATACTGTGGCATGTACATTTTTAATTTGTCATCGCCAGGTTACTAGCTAGACATATCAAGTTTTAGGGAATATCTTAAGATAGGAGTTACTACTTACTTTACTTATTACTTGATCTATCTACAATAATAATTTATGAGATCGTAAAATGGATTCAGATCAACAATTTAAATGTCAACAATAATTCACAGCATCTAGTTATGAGGTTTTGATTATCGAATAAGTTCAATCAAAACCTAATCCAAGCAATCAGCAACTGGGCTAAGGTTCATGTTTGAAATGTTTAATAGCCTTCAGGGTTGATCGATCTATGTATTTCTTGTAAAAAAATAAATTTAAGATTATTTTTTGAGCAGGAGTTCTTGTAACTTACCTGTGACAACTTGAATAAAATTTCTTTCAAACCTCTTATGAGCTGTCCTTAAAAATTGTAAACAAATGAACTGAGAGCAAGAATTTCAAAATCACACCATTTAAAGTAGACCAAACAACATTCATTATTGAGCCCAACCTCAAGAATCAGGTGGATCATCTAATAAAGATATCTATGTTGTCATTGTCTTCTTCGTATTGTTTAAAACTTTTTATTTTTATATTTATTGTTGCACTGTATTTACAGCAACATTTATTTATTGTAAGAATATTTTGACGAGATTTATTACAACTATTGTATGTTTAACGATCAATAAATATATCTATCTATTATCAGAATAGAAAAGCTCCAGCAAAGCTGACAGACACTGTGACCATGGTTGACTAGTGACCATAAGTGAGTGGTGACATATTTTTCCTCTCCAGTGGCTAAGTAATTCATAAGTACAGCCATTGGAAAGAAAAAATTAATGGGGATCAGTAGAACAGGATATGTCAGTCTGAGACACCTGGGGAGGAAGAGACAACAGCTCCAAGCCCGACTAGTTCCAAGGACTCGAGTGCCAGGTATAACCATACAAGCACAAAGCAGACACCAATACATCTCAAAGTTAAGCAACCAACACTGGAATTCAGACTGGGTATCCGAGTTCTAAGCTTGGAAACTGGAAACCAAAAAATAAACCAGGAGGAACCAAAGATGCATGGGAAGCTGTTCACTTTGAATTACCAATACAATAAAACATCATATTGTTTTATACAGTTATATAGTCTCTGAAATCATTGAGGGATACGATAACTATTATCAATATTTGTCATCAATAGTGTTTCATTAAAAAACATCTTACGTATCATTCACCTTTTGAGGAATGTTCATGGATTAAGTAATAATAACTATTGTTTCCAGATTACAGAAGAGAGCAACACCTCACATGGAGATGGAATAAAATCATTCCCAAACAAGCCTGGCTAGGGGCTACAGTCACTGTGGAGAATGAGCTAAATGGAACTGTTGTTGTAAGTTTCTCTTGAGTAATCTACCACCTGAATGTTTTCTTTCTGTTAAAAATTGAAATGTTTTTGAATTGAATGAATACGAGGGAGTAAATACTGGTTGCAAGATAATCCTAAAAACCATTATTTGAACAGCCTTGTCAACTTACAGTAATTGATAGTACTAAAACCTTTAAGGTTTTTACTTAATACCTAGTAGTATTAGCAGTAAAAGTAGTATTAATAGAGTTCTATGGTCACCCACTACAAACTCCCTTTTGTAACTCAAAAAATAAACAATGTGAATACTGTATAACACTCCATGTAATGGTGCATAAAACTAATCAGTTTCACTCCCGAACGATCATTTTCACAATAAAATATAGGAAACATGGAATGTATAAACTAAAATTCAACAAAATAAAGAGGTAAAAAGTAATTCGTAAAACGCTATGATAATCGTAGTAACGGTGTTTTATATTTTTGGTTTAATTTTTTTCTTTTGCTCTGAGCTTAGCATCTCTCAGTAATTCTGTTGTGAAAAGTTGGTTTTGTACAATGAAATTTATATTTTTACATTATTAGTGTTTACATAACCCTTGTCAGTTCAAGTGCAAACCAAAACTAATTAAATGGGTTTTGATTTAAATAAAAAGGATGGTTGTTCAATATCTACAGTTAATAAAATTGTTTTTGTTTATAAGCGTGATTCTTTTACAAATATCTAGTAATCCTGTTATGAAATTGATTGATTAATTAATACCCTTCTTCATTTATATGTTATCTCAGGGTGTTTGTATGCTTTGTCGACGTTTTTCTTATGTGATCTATTTATATTTTTCTTTAATTTGTACTGTTTTTTAAAGGTCTGTGCTCCTCGGATGATGCAGATGGTTCATCCAGACGTATGGTTTATTCCTGGAATCTGTTATTACTGGAAGAGTGATGATAAAATACTTCCATTATCTCCTTATTTAAAAACAGGTAAATTATGTAGGATTTTGAATACAAAAACTTATTTCCTCAATTGCTGTAGTTTCCCAAAAGTACCAACACATTCACTATTAAATTTGTATTAACACGTTGCGTGCCCATGACAGGGATCCCTGCCTTCCCTCTATTGTCGTTTTATAGCCTCAGTGTTCCTTTAGCACTTTAGCCAAGTCGACCTGTGTGGCTTGCCTTGGACATAGACAAGCCAGAAGCTGAGAAACCTGACTACAACGCCAACCCTCCCCAATGGCATCGTTTTATTCATGGTAATAAAATTAATTGCTGTTTTGTACTTTAGTTAAGTTAAAAAATATATATATAGCAGAAAACATATATTAGCAATAATATACAAGTGATTCGAAGGTCCTAAGAACTCCAGTGAGTGCAGATGACTGTCCCTGCCATAGTTTCTAAATGGCCGCTGGAGGTGTGATTTTGGCTTCTTGTGTCATTTTTACTTTATATTTCATAATTCTATATGTAAAGGTTAGTAGAAATTAGAAGTAAAAAATTGGCAAATTACACTCTTGACAGTATATTGTGTGTTTTTTAGCAGCCAATGTGTTAAAATGTAAAATTCACGTTTTGTAAGCTTGGTTCTTGAAGTGCTTTAAATAAAATATATTTTAATTTTTCTAGATCTAGATCTTGGTCGGGGCCCCATCAATGGTTTCATCAATGGCTTAGCGCAGGTGGGAATGTCAGCTCATTTTGTACAGGTAAGAAAAATTAAATTCAACACCAAAAAGCGTATAATTTCATAGCCACTTATTATATTAAATATATTTGTAAACTGTTTATTTGTTTATGTCTAGAGGAATTATTTATAAATTATTTTTATTCAGAAGCAGAATTGATTTATAATAATATGTAGAGTAGGTGTATAGGAACATTAATATATTATTTAAGGTGTATTGTTTATTTCCAGAACTCAACTAAAAGTCAATTAGTGCTTGGAGCAACAGGAGTATCATATTTTCAAGGTTTGTTTCACAAACATTTTATTCAACTAATATTTTAATTCGGTTTTGTACTGTACTAAGTTTCTTTGTTTATTGGTTTATGTTTTAACTTAATACTCCAATAACAATTAATTATATAGGATTTTGCGATATGCTTGTGTCCAGAAAACCCAATTTCAAACCGTCAGACACTTCTTTCCATCTTTGGAAGTTATTTCTTTACATCATTATCTAAAATTATAGGTATATGAAAGCATAACAGATGTTTTATATTTCTACCGATAGTTTTTTAATAATTCATTTCTCTTCTCTTTATTGTATATTATTAGAAAATGAAAATAACTTGACAGTATCTTTTTCTCACAGGTGCAATGAGTATGTATGAGCAAGATCACTCCTTCATCGAAAAATTTCCAACTCTTCATGCTCCAAGATTTTCCAGTCAACATTTAGACAGCTATTTAGGTAGCTATATAATATCAATATTACTGTTTAATATTGTTAATCATTGCGTAATTTATATATGCAAATTTCTTTATTATTATTGCTAACAATGAACGATTATTATAACGGATTATTATAACTCCTAGCGTAATGAAGGCAGTCCATCAATACTTCAACTGGTAAAATAATTTAGAGCTTATGCACTGAAAAAGAGTTTAAAAATTTGTTTGTTTTACAAAAAAAGTTATAAGAATTATATGGAAATTAAATGTTATGGAAGCATGTACAGCAGCTTTCAAAAGTCTACATTTACTCAACCTCACATGCATTTACATTTTGGAACCGATAATGTATTGTCTTTCCAAAAGTGAATCGATGAGTACGAGGGATGATCGTCAATATAACACAAAAACAAGTGATAAATTAAAAGTAAAATGACACAGACTTAATATTTTTTTTAAACCTTCTACGTTAATCTGCACAGGAGAACACTACACCCACGGACCATCGCTCACAAATTATCCTCAATTCGTGACCTCCAAGTTGCTGGATTTCAGGACGACACCACTGTCCCTATATTTATACATGTAATTTGGTGTGAAACAGATTAAACTAGGTTAATCTGTAATCTTCTGGTTTGTTATATTTCAATAACAAACCAGAAGATTACAGATATAAACAAATATTGATTGTTATTTGAACATTGCTAATGAAAAATATTTGTTTTGATGGAAATAAAAATATTATTATTATTGCTCCTGTAGCAGCAGACAAAAAACCGACATAGATATATCATCAGAAAAGGTTCACCTCTTTACTTAGTGCTCTTAGTTAGTAATCACTATAATTACCTTCATTACAAATATATAACAGACTGAATTCAAAATGTAAGAAAAACTGTCATTGAACAGGGAAAGTGGATACGAATAAATAACAATTTTAGTTTTTATAACACATAACAGTTTTCAGCCTCTTAGAGAGTGCCACCAATTCATTGAGGATGGTTCGCAGGTTACTCAGTGACATCAGCCAAACTACACAGTGATGGGAGAGTCAGTTATATAGCTGGAGCCCCCCGAGACAAAGGCCTGGACCTCTTCACTGGTGCTGTGAGTACTTGCTTACTCTATCTTACTAAAGTCTCAGAAGTGGAGTAGTAGAGCCGGAGCGGTCTGGCACAGCTGGAGCCTAAACTCAGATTTTTATACTGATTATTTGCTCTTTTTTTTAAATGGTAAGTATAGAATAATATAACATTTGAAGTACATTAAAATAAAACAAAACATTTATTTACTAGAACAACAACAAGTAAACAAAAACAAAAGCAGATGATTGTAATTTATAAAAAACAGCTGATTGTATATTCCTACATTTCTCCCCGTTCAATTTAGGCTGAGTTTTCGAAATTGGGTCCATTATCATCTTCAAGGTCGTCTTCAGGCTCCGGTTTTATTTTCCATTGAGGTGGATCAGTCGCACCTTCTCTTGCTCTTAACTGATCAGAATGTTTCCTCTTGATTTCTCCCCCAACTAAAACTGTGTACGATAACCCTCCTGTCCTTTCTTTTACTGTTCCTGGTCTCCAACCTTTCTTCGTCTCATTTTGGACCCACACTTCTTGTTTAGGAGTAAACTCTTTAAGTTTTGCTTTCAAGTCGTGATAGTATTTTTGTTACGACACTTGGTTTTCAATTCTCTCTCTACTATCAGACCTCCATCTATCCAGAGCTGTTGGTATCCTTCTTCCATAGAATAGCACAGAGGGAGGCTGTCCTATGGTCTTTTGTGGAGTGTTCCGATATGCCAGCAATACTTGTAACAGTGCAAGTGAAGAGCTTAGACCTTCTTGTTTGCAAGCATTGTATCTACTCTTGAAGGTTCTAATTATCCTTTCTACCAAACCATTGGTTTTCGGATGATATGGTGACGAAGTGACATGACCGATGTTATTATTCTTACAGAATAGCTTGAACGCACGGGACGTAAACTGAGTGCCGTTATAAAATACGATTTTCTTAGGAACACCATACCGAGAAAACCATGTCCTCAACTTATTGATGAGAGTAGTTGTTGTCATGCGGTCCATTACTTCTATCTCGACCCATTTCGAGTATGCATCGATTCCTACTAGCCAGAACCGGTTGTCGAATGGCCCTGCAAAGTCCAAATGAATGCGCTCCCAGGGGCCACTGGGAACATTCCAAGGGTAGAGGGGAACTTCTGCATCAAATTTTCTGTTACTCTGGCAAGGGTGGCATCTTCGAACATACAACTCAACATCTTTATTTAGATTAGGCCACCAAACATAAGACCTTGATAAGGATCGCATAGCTTCTATTCCAGGATGCCCTTTGTGAAGTTCTTTCAATACATTTTCCCTCAACACTTGCGGTACTACAATTCTTCCCAACCTCATGACTATGCCGTTTTCCAGTGTTAGTTCATCCCATCCTCGTCGCCCATATAGAATAATTAATTATAACATTTGAAGTACATTAAAACAAAACATTTATTTACTAGAACAACAAGTAAACAAAAACAAAAGCAGATGATTGTAATTTATAAAAAACAGCTGATTGTATATTCCTACAGTAAGCGTATAACGATTCACTTGAAATACTCAAAAGTCCACGGGGAGATGACTTCCATGAGCATCAGGTGAAATCGAGGTAATTTTAGGCATTGTGCCGTGCATTAATTAAATCGTAAAATCAGGTATTGACGTTGGTAGTACCTTCTTATCGGGTGGTTGGTAATACCTCATAATCTCATATCTAAAGTAAGTTTCCATGTTTTGTAAAATAAATTAATGATATTCTCGTCTTCCCTTTTGCTTATCTTCAACATCTCTAAAATTATGCATTAGTTATATCTGGAAAATTTAATACAGGACTTATGTGTAAATAGTTCTTTACTTACTTACTTACTTACTGCTGTGGCCACTGGTACCCTAGATGGTACTTGGCCTCTCCAACACACTGCCTCCATAGATCTCTGCTTCTCGAATCTTCCTTCCTTCTCCCTAGCTTCCTTAGGTCTTTCTCCACTTGGTCGAACCATCTAAGTTTCGGTCTTCCAAGGGTTCTTTACATTTTTATATTATTTTGGTTAGGAGGGGTGTGTACCGAAACGCCACCCCGAGAATAGGTACTGGAGCTGCCCTCGGCTCAAATCGGATGGTTAAGAATTGTTAGCTTAAGCTAAAAGAATTAGAAATTCTTAATACATAAAAACGTAGCATTTTATTACATGTATGTTCTTTATCTAGGTGTTGTGCATTTTCTTACTACTAAAAAAATTAAAATGCTATTGTACACTTTAGCCAAGACTCTATTATATATACACAGTGTCCCACAATCAGGTTTAAACGTTTAATTTTATATTATGTGCCCATTCATGCACCGAACTTTTTTAAACTTTACACAGTTTACAAAGTTGGTTCTAAAAATATTCCGGGAAAATAACAGCTGTTTAGATAAACTGAAAACATTCCCTTCAGTCATATCCATGATCTAAACTATTTCCCACAGGGAATTAAATAAAAACATTTTTTCTAAAAGTTCCCTAAACCTTCGCTAATGCCAAAATGAACAGCATTTAAGTCTACACTGTGTGAAGTTAGAGGTGCTTATCTTTTATTGGTTGACATTCCAGATATATGTGATGTCTGGTGCCAACCAGATGAATTGGTTGCTTGAGACTAAACTGGATGGGGGACAAATGGGGGAGTATTTTGGTGCTTGTGTGATGACGTTGGATCTGAACCTGGACGGAATCGATGATCTCGTATTGGTGGGAGCACCGCTTCACAGTTTGAGGCAGTCATCGATGACAGACTCTGGAGAGCAGGGAAGACTTTATGTATACAAGAATGTTGGAGAAGTAAGTTTCAGGAAACAATGGGCTATCATTTTAATTATTCTTTATAAAAACAGTATTTTTTAATCACTTAGTTAGATTATTACCTTTTCTTTGCTGAGTTTTATGAGATGATTTCCATATGCTTAAATTGGTTTAAATTTAAATAAACTGTATTCTGATACATGGACTTAATACTATGTACATCACAAAAGAGGGTGGGGTTATGGGCAGCCCCCTTGATCAATAATTTTAAGAATAAAAAAGTTTCAACATTATGAAATCTTGATTGTACTTGTCCTTTCTATACACTATCTCATTTAATAACATTCTCCTTAATTTACTTAATTTTTATTTTGAAATCATTACATGAAACAGACAACACTTGCGAGATTGAGATTGACCTTGAACAGGTTGTTCGATAATGTTACGGTGTTTCAAATAAAAGAATAGCCAAATTTTGTATAATCAGAGGAAAACTGCATTAAAGCACGAGTATTTTATGTAAACAATGCACTATTAATGGTCCAAAATTTTTGAAGAAAAAATATTGAAGAGGAATCTCATAATACCTTAGTGTGTGTTTACACTAATTAAGTCATGTTCTTAAATAAATACTTTCATTTCCTAACACAAATGCCTGTGCTGCAGGGACGACTAGAACCAATTTCGGCTGTCCTTACAGGATCCTCTGTACCAGGAGCAAGGTTTGCCTCTTCAGTCACCTCCCTCGGAGACCTCAACAAAGATGGATTTACTGGTAACATAAAAATAAACATTTTGTCAAATTTGTTACAGAGCAACAATTTACTTTTGACTAGTTTCCATGCTTCATGTTGATTATTGAAATTTTATATTATGTCTACGCACCAAAATAAAGTAATAGGAACAGAAAACTGCTACCAATTAAAAAAACAGAAAATTTGTTCCTTTAAACGCTTATAGAAATATAAAATAATAAGCAGGTGATTGACCCTGGCTGGGCAAGGCAGCTAGCTATCTATCCTCTTAAGACATTCCTTGGCCAATGTTTTGACTCATTGAAGGGTTACAAGAAATTAATGTCATGGTTTGTTTCTGTTTTAATACAGCAAACTCCCAATCATCCACGGAATTGAGTGGCGCGGTTTAACACAGTAGATGGTGAAAATTGTGAATAATTCACAATAGTACAAAAATCAGATGACATGGAAAAAAACAATAATTTTAACTGTAAAAAATCAATTTATTTACTGTAAAATGTAAACTGAAAGCAATTTAAAACAAAGCTAAATGTTTTAGTGCTATTTATATTTTACTAACAATCAAACTACAATTGTATATCTTCTTTCGTTTTATATTTTATAAATCAATTCCAGTCTTTGCACAATCTTTTTCTGCTTTCCAGCCATTGGTAAAAAATCCTAAACCAAGTAGCAAAAGCACTAAATGCTATCACAAGAGAACAAAAAAACAAAAATCTACAAATCAACAATCACTCTTAGAAGTAACTGGATCGGAGTTATGAGTGGTGAAATTTAAAAGAAAATAAATAAAAACATAGAGGTGTCAGATGTCATTGGGCATTAGATTGCTTGTCAGTCTAATGCTTGAAATCCTAAGAAGGGGTGCAGGAATTTTAAATTTAAAACTTTACTACATATACATATTTTCTCGCTTTTTGTGGCATCCCCAGTTAATCCGCCTTGCAAACTATCCGCCCCAGGATAATCAAGAGTTTACTGTACACAGAATGACTATAAAATACTTTCAGGTGTATATGTAGCTAATTAAATTGTTTATCAGACGTAGCAGTTGGAGCTCCTTATGAAGGGGAAGAGGGACAAGGCGCTGTCTACATTTATCTGGGTGGGAAGCACGGTCTCAGTGGCAGCTATTCACAACGCATCACAGCCTCTGAGATCAGGCATGATCTGCGAGGCTTTGGTATCAGCTTAGCTTCGGATGTTGATCTCGATGGCAACTCCTTCAATGGTGAGGGTCAAAGGAATAGAGCCTCCTTATAGAAGTGTTCAGAGAATAATGAATCAGCTATTTTTGGGTGGGCAGTTATTGGTTGATAATAATAATCATGTACAAGTGATTTTTGACATGGATATGTCTTAGCTCTGGGGGAGGAGGGTGTTGGCATTTTTGCATACCAAAATTTGAAACAGTAACATCTCATTTGGTTAACGACATCATATGGTTAGTGACGTCACAGTTTGGTTACAAGAACATCTGTTCAGATGAACTGAAAACATTTTTTTCATTATGGAGGTAGAGTACCATTATTTCCAGTGATATGTTTAGGTTTAGACTGTTTTAATTATGCTGCTGTTTTGGTTTATTATTTATTAATTTAATGTATTGATGCTGACAGAATTTTTACTAAGATTACACACAATCGCTTTTAGAGAGAAGCAGTTAAAACCCACAAAGTTGTGTGAACATTCAATTTACGTGGATATGTAAAAACAGGAACAATAAGTTATCCATTTTAAAAGATTTAATCACCAAATTCTTTTTTGTTTGTAGCTTATGGCTTCTTTATATAAACAGAAAGTGAGAACAAAAATCTCAAAACAAATGTACTGAACATTACTCTTGCTAACTTAGGACATTGGATATACATAAGACTTTTTTCAGGCTTAAAAATACATCTATGTTTAGTAATTGTGGGTTTTTTGATCATACAAGATAATTAGCAATATGAAGCGCAAGATCAAATGAGAGCAGTTTACTTAACCCTAGAAAGGGGGTGCGGTGCAAAAATGACCGCACAAAAAACTATTTTCAGTTTTTCTCAGCTGTAGACCGTACGTTAGGGTAATGCCTTTTTTACATCCCCACCCGTACAGGTGGGCATGTAACTATTTGTACCTAATTCTAGCCAGTACCATCCAAACCCCTGTCCTGGCCAGAATTTTGTTTGAGGCATGCGGTCATTTTTATACCACGCTACATTCATTCACGTAATTTTCGGTCAATTTTATGCCATGTGCCTTGATTTATTTGATAATTTTTGTATTTAATACAGTTAAATTATTTTGTAGTGTTACTTACATATGGTTTGATTTGAAAATATAGTCAAAATCTGAAACATTGTTCGACGGTTTATTTTAGGCCAAATGCCTCTAAGTGTAATGAAAGTTAATGCGCCCTGTATGGGGTTAATTGTTACCACCCTAACTTTGCATCAATTTTACTGTCATACATAACTTAATCTGATTTTTTGTTGAAGGACAGATCTGGCCATTGGAAGCTACGAGTCTGGAAATGTTGTTATTGTTAAAAGTTACCCAACAGTCCAGTTGGAAGGTTCTCTACAGCCAGTTGTCAGTAACTTGGATGTCAATGTCAAAGATTTGGTTCTCAAAGCCTGTTTAGCTTACTCTACGAACTCTAGACCTGATCTTCTCCTAAATATTGGTAAGTCCAATTTTAGTGACGATGTAAAAATAATTGTTACTTCTGGATGGTTAGGTCTACTATTATTTACGTTACGGTACTTTACAAATATGGAAATAAATACATCACACTACATTTCATTTTTGCTATTTTTCATATTTTGACAGATGAAAGAATAATTGTAAGCTATCCACTCCTGATCTTGCATATTACATATGGACAACCAACATTTTAGTGTTTTTTGTGTAACCCACCAAACTATCACAAATAATTATATATAAGCTTGATAATACTGCCCTGGCTACAAAGCAATAATCTAAAAATTAGATAATTTATATTTCCAGATGTCACAGCAGTAATAAAAGCGGATTTGACGTGGAAGAGGGCAGTGTTTGAGTCAAGTCATCAAGTGCAGGAGACAACTGTACACCTTCAACGAGATGTAATGCGTTGTTGGGACATTCACGTCTCGTTCAAGGTTTGTTGGCACACATATGTACATCACATTTGTTGTTCTGATTCATAAAAAAACATGCGGACTATATCAACTTATATATTTTAAGAAAAAGGGCCACCAGTCTGTTTTAATTAAACCCTTCATTTGTTAATTTTTTTAACAAAAAATGGTGACTCATAGTTTTTTTCGGGTATTGAAATTCTGGGTAAACAGTGTAATTTTATACATGTATTATAAAAAGATTTTATGAGAACCCTGCATAATCAATACCAAGTAATCAAAAATGGAATTAAACTACACATAGTTACAGAGGTAAAACTCTTCAACTGCTTCAACTGAATATTATGGGTGGATAAGGGGGATTGGGAAAGCATGGGAGATTGAATCAGGTCAAACCAGTTCCAAGAAAGGAGAATGTGAAATATAGTCACTCAAGCCACTGCTGACTGGCAACAATGCATATTTCTTTACAAAATAAAAGCACCCCAAAGTTAACATTGTGGTTTAACCAACAGAGGATTAAAAAAACCTCTATTATATTTACCTATCTAAATGAACCACAGATATTTGGTTACTTTGGTTATTTGGTTGATACTTGGGACTTATCAATCAAAGATAAATAGTGGGGAGCCAACACAGTACGAGCAGATAGTAAAAAATTAGGGTACTGATAAAAACTGATTGACAACTCCAGGAACAGAACCAGGACCATTGCTGACTCAGATTCGGAGTCAGTCATACTAGCAACTGCGCCACTGACTCACCAACTCACCTTTAAAGGAGGATACCCACTTAAAAGAATCCTTTGATGACTTAAGTTAGTTATCTAGTATATGTGTCTGGTATGTGTAATACGTAATTTCAGTACACATTTGTAAGCAACTCATTAGCAAATAATATATTTAAGGAACACAAGAGGGAATTTAAATAGTAGTTGCCCACTCCTTCAAGTCCTCCAAAAGTACTTAAAATTTACCTTGAATATTTACAGCCAATACTCTTCCACAAAATGCAGCCAGTGGAGTTTTCCATGGAATACAGGGTTGCCGATCACCTTAATAAAGGTAAGTTATTAATTTTTATGTTTCCCGTTTTTCTTCCTAAAGATGGCCAATGGGGCTACAAAAATAATGAAAGTTTCTAAAAAATAACTAGGATAGCAGTTTCTTACAGTTAGTTTAAGTACAATACTCACAATTTAATGTAAACGTTTCTGTGATAGTACAGAAATAGTATCAAACTTATAGTTTTTCATCCCTAACTTTCCTATGTGATCCTTTTGTTAATGAAACTTGTACCTTATATAATATGCTTGTTATTGTCAGATCAAAAGTTCTGCAAGCTGTGCCCAGTGACAGATCCGCTAAAGCCGTCTGCTGTTCATATCAAGATTCCATTTGCCAATGGATGTGGAGGCAAAAGTGTGTGCTTAGCAGACTTGAAAGTGGAGGTGCAATCTTCAAACAAGGGGTGGGTGTATTTTCTGACATTTTTTAACCATAAAGATACTCTGCATGGAATTCAGATAGGTGTGATTTTCGTAGAGATATAAATAAAGTATATAGCAATACTGTACATTTTTCATGTTCCTACATCTGGATATTCATTTTAACTAATTAATAGAAATTATTTTACCTTTTTTCAATATCCTCTTTAGTAGCGTGTGACTACCGGTTTCGTGACAACAGTCACATCATCAGGTCATCCTTGTCTGGTTTAAAATTGATACATTACACTTGAGACACTTAAAACATTTAAACAATTACAAATATTACATTGAACATTACATTACATTTCATTATTACATTTCTGGGCCCCTAAATGAACTTCTGTCGCAGTGTATGCACACATTATCTTCCACTGGCAGCGACTGGAGTTTCATCAACCTTTAGATGAGGATGACCTGATGATGCGACTGTCGTGTTGGAACCGAAAGCCTACATGCTACTAAAGATGACATTGAAAAAGGTAAAGTAATTCCTATTAATCACTTAATTAGGTTTACAAATATTAATGTTCTCATGCTTTCTTGTAAATCTCTAACATTTTAGATGTTTTCTTAAAAAATAATAATCAAAAACTGTTGTAATCCTTAAAGGCTTGTTATTTTTTTAAGAGTAAATGCTTTTTTAAATTTTAAATGTACAGTATTTAATAGTTTATTTATATATTAATATGGTGGCATATTGCAAAGCCTAAATTTAGAAGCTAAAACTCTCGCAATATTGGTAGGTTGTAGCAAACCTCATTTAACAAGGGAATAATGAATTTCCAAGACACTTTGAGCATTTAGCATGGTAGAAGCTGAGTTTTTAGCTTTCCTCATAGAAACTTTAAACAGCTTTTGTGCACATTTACACTTAGCAAGATTATTATAGCAGTTTTGTGCCTGAAATGAAAAAAGAGGCAGAGTAAATCATTTTTACATACTGCAATTGCTAGTGTTTACAGTGCAGTCCTTTATATTTTGAAGTACCACCTTGTATTATGAACATGCTTTTTTCAGACAAGCGATTGTTTTGGGAAGAAATACAAAAATGTCTCTAAAAGTTAGCATAATTAACACAAAGGAGCCAGCTTACCTTGTTAAAATGGCATTGATCTTGCCAAAGTCAACAAGTTTACTTAAAATGCCAAGACACTGTTACCTAGAAGAAGGAGGAACTCAAGATTACTCAGACAATGATATGATCATGTGTGGTTTAGGAAACATTCTAAAAACTGACCAAACAACCAAGAACATAAAGGTATTGCAGTTAAAGTAAGCTGGTTTAGTAATTTCATTTTATTTTTTATTATCAGTACAGGACATATAGTTCTAACTTCTTTAGTAAATTCATAAATAGGTATGAGTTCGAACTAAAAATTTTTGTCCACATAGAGGATTATACAGTAGGAATGATATAGTATCAGTTGACAGTTTATAAACTATAATGATGTTATTTTCCCTCTGCGCCTAAAACCAGTGGTTTAAAAATTTACATGTAACGAAGAACAGAGTTGAGTGTAGCTAACCAATTTAATATTTGATGGTAAGGTAAAATAAAAACACTGAAAATGGTGTCTTTAAATGCCAGTTTAAAAATTGTTCTCTAAAAAATATGAGATTATCACTTCTATATGGTTAGAAGGCCTTATTAAATGACTAGTATATTTCTGTTTTATATCTACTATGTTGCTCTTTAAATTTTCAAGTTATCAACAAAACCCTCTACACTCCCTTTCTTTTAACCTTTGAAAATGTATCTTTTGTGCAATTTTTATTGATGAAAGTACCGTCAAGTAAATTCTGAAGTACTGAATAGTGAATTAAAATTAAAGAGCATAACTAACATTTTAATAACTATTAAAATTTTAATCCATCCCTGCAGGAAAGAACAACAAAATTTGAAATTGACGTCAGTGGAGTTGGTTTTGATACGTCAGTGTTAACTTTCAACATAACTGCTTGGGGTGAGAGTGAGGAGCAAACGCCAAATGATAATTCTGTTATTATCGACATACCTGTCAAACTGATCAGCGAAGTAGCAATCAACGGGTAAGTGACTGTTGGTTCATCATTTGTGGTTGGTTTATAAAAAAATGAAAGTAAAGTCTACTAAACTATTTTCTTTATCAATCGTTTCTTAATTTTTCAAGTAAAATGCTTTGGTACAACAAATATAATTAGGATAAATAGGTATTGTAATGTATATACTGTAATGCAAAAATTTACTGATTTTCAATTCATTTACCAAGTTTCTACTATTTTGTATGTGAGAATACGAATTGAAACCCTTTAATGGCTTCTTTAACTCCACCATGTATTAACATTGACAGGTCCATGTTATGCATACATAAGATTAAATTTCTAAAATATCAGTTTAAATAATACAACAACAACAAAACAGATAAATAAACAATCCAACGAAGTTTAGTTTTTATTTTGTTTAGTTGCTGTCTAAACAAAATAATAATAAACAATAAAAAAACAATAACTAAACAAATAATACAACAAACAAATAAACCAAACAAAAAAACATATACCCTACAAATTAAAATCGGTTGTTGTTGATTTTTAGAGAATTTCCCATAGGGAAGAAGTTATTACCGTAGGTCTCATGGTAAGACTTAAGCCCGGGACCATGTTATTTTTTCTTCTTTAGATGCCTAGAGACCAAAAACAATAGTTTAATTCCATTAATTTAATTTGATTTTCAAAATCAATTTCAAATAAGATACTGGGAAGGTTAAACAAACAAATATGTAGGTAAACCGAAATAGTGAATAGACATTAATGAATGACCAGTGTTATTGAGTGTAATAAATATAAGAAGTTATTATTTCAACAATCAAATTTTATTTTCAGAAACACAATGCAAAAACATGTAATTCTTTCATCTAAAGATGAAAATCAGCCGTCTATACCAGTGTTCCACATATATGAGGTAACTTAAAGATCTTTTTAGATAAGTATAGATTCCATTAAATAAGACAGTAATAGTAACCCTTTCACAAGTGTGCTAAAAATACATTTAAGTTAGGAGTCGTATGACGTTCTCACTAAAATAAAAAATACTTCTTTTAATAATACAGTAATTAAAAAAGAAATGTTTTTTATTTAATAAACAAGTTTTTATAAAAAGTTTTTTTTCACTTTAATAGTTAATTTTTAGATTTTCAACATTACTCTTCTGGGCAAATCCAAATTGGACATCTTATGAGGTCCGCACTCCTTAAAGGGTTAAGAACAGATTAATAGAGTAATTAATTAGTTTTACTAAAATTGGTTAATCATCAGCAAGATTTAAGTTCTTTAAAAGTGGGTATGAAAGTGAATAACATTGATGAATGGCATGAACTTGAACTTTGAATTTTGACTGCCATTAAGTACGGTCGGTTTCCCAGCTCCAGTTTATATAGTCCACAACTAATGCTAGTCCCGGTCTAACTTAGTCAGCGTCTAAACATCAGGTTTCATAGTGAGGTTAAGAGAAATAAGCTTGAGTCTAATATAGTCCTAGCTTATCTTAGGCTGGGTCTAACTGAGAGGGCCTTTAGTGGCTTCCAAAGATAAAGTAAACCACAGCTGAAAAGTGTGTCATACGTCAGGGGCACATATACCATCACTGTAAATAATTTTTGATTATCGGACTCTCCATACCCGTGAAATTTAAACATTCCAGGTATTTTTTGAACACACACCTCGTATGTGTCTAGACTACTAGTGACAAAAAAATTTCTGTTTACTCAGTCCATCTATAATATTAATAAAATAAAACATACCGTGATTTGGTTTCAACTATTCACTATACCACTCTGAGTTACTGAAGAATTTGATTTCACAGATTACAAACCTTGGTCCAAGTGTTGTGGGAGAGTTGACAGTAAGTTTGAGTCTACCAACTGGCTTGATCATCGATGATGGATTTGGAATGATTACTTTTGCAGAAGTCATCAGTCCAGAGGTATGTCATATATTTGTGAATGATCTCTTTAAATTGAAGTAGTTTATATAAACATGTTTCTTTTAAAAATTACAATCTGATCAAAATAGTATAATAAAACACCATAATTTAAAAGTTAAATAACACACATATTTTTAAAAGTACAACCATTACTTCTTATTTTCTTATTCTCTTTTATGTTATATCTAACACCTCATAATTTGTTTAATATGATATTTTGCCTTTGATTTCAGTGAAACAGTAATGTTTTCTTTTCAAATTTGTCTTTACCTATAGAAACGTTATCACCATTATAGTAACCATTTACCTTTGCCTCTTCCTGAAATATATCGTTTAGATACATACAAAGTTTGATTCTTCATCTCAGGTCCTACAAAGGAAACAGCAAAACTATTCATTAACCAAAATCTTTATTATTTTTATAAATCCAATATTATATTTTTGTTTCTTTAAACGTAAAACATTTCTTGAAAATTTGTTATTATTTAACAGTTAACCATCAAAGGTCACACAATGCGTTGTACTGTCGACTACAACGCACCTAACATAGCGGTAGAGTCAAGACGTAAAAGGGATATTGCTGCTATTGACACCAACACAACGGAAGTGTATTTGAGAAGGAACACGTTAAGCCTGAACTGCTCGGAGTCTGGTGGCAGGAGAGTCATCTGTAGGATGGTGACGTGTGTGGCTGGATCTCTTGCTAGTGGAGACACAGCTGAGGTTAAACTGCATTTCAATATCAACAGGACTATGTTAGGTGAGATGGCACCCATATGGTCTTTGGCTGTTCAAGGTTTTTTTAATAAGTTCAGTTTTTTTTGTAAACACTATTAGTTTGTGTGCATGTGCGTCCTATACGTGCATCAGGAAACAACTGTGCTCAATTTCAGCTCTGTAGCTAACTTGTACGGTTCACTGCTGTTAAAAATGTTAAATATTATCAACTCGCCTGCCCTATGTGTGGTTTGCTCAGTGTTACGGTTTTAGTCAGCCAGGAACCTGTCTGCTGCAGAAATTCATTAACAGATTTGGAAGGTGGAAATGTTAATAGTGACACCAATGTGTGTAAGAGGGTACAATACATCAAAAGTGGCCATGGTAATGTCCATGATGACGACTGGAGTGGTCACCCTTCTTTTATTAGTGACAATTTGTTGGCTTTGGTTGAAGCCAGGATTCTTGAGAAAAGGTGCTTCACAATAACAGGTCTCACAAACAAATTTACCTGAATTAAAGGAAACTTTGTCCTTATTTAGTCGCAAAACTCCCACAAAACAGAGTCCTACAAAAAACAAAGATTTTAGGCTGTGGCGGGCGATTTTACTATTAAAAGCACAGATCCATACAGGTAGCTACAGAGCTGAAATTGAGCCACGCTCATTTTGGTATGTACGCAAGCTACTAAAGTCTTCATCAAAATAAAACTTACTTAAAAAACATCTTGTATGTACGAAGGGTGCACAAACCATGTTATCTTTATACCTATAAAAAGGTATTAATTACATCTTAATACATCAAAGAAGTGGATACAAAAGTTTAAAATCATGTGTAATAACTAATATGGTTGTTTGAATACCTTTCTAATGTGAACCATATTATTCAGCCTTTCCATCACAGGCCATCAGCTGCTCCACTTCACATCTCTGACTCAACCAACCCACAGCCTTTATTGTGGGTATTGTCAACCCGCTTGTTGCGACTCATAAAATCACAGGTTGTACGGATCTTAGCAATAAACAACATATATCTTGATTCAAGGTTTTTTTTAGTTTGAACAGCTGACAATCTAATGATTCATGAATAATGTCATAAAAATTTAAATACTCAAGAGTCTTTGGAAATAAGGAGTAAAGATGCAACATCGAATGCATTACTTTTGCATAATATTTGTTAAAATAAGTAAATGAAGTGACTGGGTGGCTGAGTGGATATAGTACCTAACTTCAAAACTGAAAGTCACCGGATAGAATCCTGCAAAGGGTCGAATCTGGACCCAGTTGCCATTTTGTCATTGGCCTATTAATAAATTATGCCTCCTAACAACAGGTCGACGAAAGTAGTAACAAGACCAGGGTTTGGACTGTTCCCCATCAAAACACCAAGAGGCCTAGAAAGACACAAAGTAGGGCCTACAGGTAATTTCAAAATATGTAATATTTTCAACCAGCAATACAAAAATAATCTAATCAAATTTATTCTCAATATCTTCATTCTGTTTCAGATTTAATTCAAAATAAGGATATAATACAGATTTCATCAACTGGCTTGGTAGAAATGCCTAAAACATATGAGATACCCTCAGGAATTAGGTAATATGAATTATATTATCCCGCGCTCAAAGTAGTCCCGCTAACATTTGAGCTAAATTAGTATTAAAAATTATTAGTCTACAACTAACAGTAAAAAATTGAATTTACTGTCCATGGTGAACGCAGTACATTGTCATGAAATTTGGTATGCAGTGTAGGGTCACATTACCCAACAAAACCCACTCAAAAGTTTGGTATTACTAAGGGGGGTATTCTATGTCTCCAAAAGTATCTAACAATTATTTATTTTAAATTGTTAGTTTAAGAAATAGGATGATTTTTTAACAATAATTTTTTAAATAATATTAAAATTAACATTAAAGCATAAGATAGTTTTATTATACAGTAGGTTGTAGTTTGTTACTTCAGGGAGAAAGTATGTGTCAGTCCACTGATATAGTTTATTTAATGAATTATAATACTTAGCGAGTTCCTTATAACACAGCAGATAATTGTGTTTATTACAGTCTCTAATTATTTTTTTGTATTCAGATTGAAACTCAACCATGTAGCAACGTTGGTTGTTGGTGACTTTGAGGAGACTGTCTCCCCCTGGATACTTCTCTTGTCCACCATTCTTGGACTGTTTGTACTGTCACTCATGGTTAACATACTTTCTAAGGTAATCATTTTGATAAAGCTGTACAGTTACCAAATTACTTAATAATACCAAAAGTTGTTGTTTCTCCTATAACAGAATTCAGAATATTTTCACTTTAAGAGTCTGCATCAGTGGTAGCCATCTTGGATTTTAGTCTCGTAAGAGCAATGTTAAATTCTGGCGCCTATATCTCCTTGACCTATTGTCATAAATTAACGGAAGAGGTGTCAAATTAAAGGTATTACAGTCCTCCAGGGCACCACCTAACAGAACTTCTTATTTTTGCTCTCTATAAAAAAAAATAATGATTTATTTTGTAAAATATTCCTGGATTGTTGTTTTTATATCAAGTTAAATTTTTTAACATATTAAAAGGTGAAGCCAAAAGGTGAAGGTGAAAAGGTGAAGCCCTTGAGCCACATCTCATCAATGTACTTCCAAAGTTTTACATTGATACTTTGATAATTAACACCACTACAGACGCCAAAGTGAAGGTATCTTCCACCAGAATTTAACATTGCTCTTACGGGACTAAAATTCAAGATCGCTACCACTGATGCAGACTCTTAAATTATTCTGCCAATATATCTAATAAAACTATAAATGAGAAATTCAAACATCAAGCTGCAGCTACTTTACATAAAATAAACTTAAACAGTACATCTTCCATCACTACCTTACCAAATTATATATTTATTTATACTTTTACTGTGAACTTAAAAACACAAAAATTATCTAAATTTGTTATTTTATTAAATTAGCAAAGTTTATGAGACACACAACATCTCGTCAAATGTGAATAAAAATAAATAACATCTCGTCATGGCAGTATGAATAAATGTGTGAAGCAGTGTTAAAAGATTATACTCAATTCTTTAAGAAAACCTTTTTTGACAGCCTGATACCAAATACTTGACACTGAATAACCTTCAACCAACAGACAACACTGAGCAAACACTTCGATCTGCCAGATCACTTCGATATCAGTTACTGATATTTTTTAGAAAACATATGCCTGATCAGCAACAACTAGGACATGTTTATTACTTTCTCCCACCTATACAATGAGGTATAAGAAGGCCTATATGGGGAAAGTATTGTTTTCGTCAAAACTTTTGTGTTTCAGAGAATATATCAGTTTTAGTGGTTTTCAAAGTAGTAGTTATCTCAAAAAAGTGGTTTTCGAAGTGATGTCTATCTATGTCTTTACCTCTGTCTGTATGTGTGTGTGTATGGATGTTACCTTTTATCGTTACAGTTCAAGATAGTTTGTTAAACTACAACCATGGTTTCAGGGCTGGTTGTGTCTTGATCACGTTGATTGCAAAGTTTGTATAACGATATTATGATATTCACCTTGGCGATCTAAGTGATCATGGCGCAACCAGCGCTGAAACCATGGTTGTAGTTTAACAGCCTATCTTGAACTGGCATGAAAAAAGGTAATATAAAACAAATTTTAAAAATAAATTAATGAATCGTTAGTAAAACCACCTATGGATAAACAGTGAAAACACAAAAACAGTTTTTTTAGTGGTAAATAATATGCTATCATATGGAACAACTAACTGTTCCAGAGAAAAATTGAATTTACTGTTGGTGGTAAATGCAGTCAGTTGTCTGAGAATACACAATGTTATTCTCATGGAGAAAACTAAGAATTCAATTTCTTCTTATTTCTTTCACAATAATTTTTCATGAAACTTGGTTGGTTTTACCTGAAGGAGGAATTTACCCCCAAATTCTTTAACTTGTAGTCAGAGTTAAGTTTTAAGTAATTTAACAATTATTTTTTAAATGGAATTTAAATAAAAATTAAAGAGTGTGTTAATTTTATTCAATGCATGACATTTTTTTATTTTACTTAAGGGAAAAGTTCTCAAACTATTTTTATTTTGTCCTTTACACCCACTTACCTACCAACCCCCCCCCCACCCCAGTTGGCAAAGTTTGCTGACTAGAGGCTCAGTGTACTTAGTTGCTGTAAAGGCTAGATACGTTTTTGTTCGGTGAAGTGGTGATTACTATTTAAACTGTGCTGTGCTGTTTATGTTTGAGGAAATGGGACGAAATGAAAAAGTTTATATGATGATGGATAAAAAATTAGAAAAACGGATGTAAATGTTAAAAAGAATTTTTAACTGGAGAAATTGTGAACGAGTGTTGGCAAATAATAAAAGTTTTGGTCAATTCATAGTGATTTTATGGATATAGTTTATACGGAAGATAACTTAAGACAACTAAGTATTAAACTATTGAGGATTTATTGTTTAGATATTTATTATGCACTTCACCCACAGATATAGTTTCAAGTATGGTTTTAATCAAATGTCAATTAATTTCAATATGAATTTTTCCAGGCTGGTTTCTTCCGTCGGAAGTACAAGGAAAACATAGAAACAATGAGAGATGTAAGTTAATAACATTTAAAAACATAACAGTATTCTGTAGGCCTAATATTATTTTTAGCCATGTATCTACTGGCTTGATTTGTAGGCTGCTTTACAGACATAGGTATCCCAGGAAAGTTGACAGTGACAAGCTCTTATTGAACCATGTGCAGACATAGGTATCCGAGGAAAGTTGAGAGTGACAAGCTCTTATTGAACCATGTACAGACATAGGTATCACAGGAAAGTTGACAGTGACAAGCTCTTATTGAACCATGTACAGACATAGGTATCACAGGAAAGTTGACAGTGACAAGCTCTTATTGAACCATGTATAGACATAGGTATCCCAGGAATGCTGACAATGACAAGCTCTTATTGAACCATGTACAGACATAGGTATCACAGGAATGCTGACAATGACAAGCTCTTATTGAACCATGTACAGACATAGGTATCACAGGAAAGTTGACAGTGACAAGCTTTTATTGAACCATGTACAAACACAAGTATCCCAGGAAAGTTGACAGTGACAAGCTCTTATTGAACCATGTATAGACATAGGTATCCCAGGAAAGTTGACAGTGACAAGCTCTTATTGAACCATGTATAGACATAGGTATCCCAGGAAAGTTGACAGTGACAAGCTCTTATTGAACCATGTACAGACATAGGTATCCCAGGAAAGTTGACAGTGACAAGCTCTTATTGAACCATGTGCACACATAGGTATCCCAGGAAAGTTGACAGTGACAAGCTCTTATTGAACCATGTGCACACATAGGTATCCCAGGAAAGTTGACAGTGACAAGCTCTTATTGAACCACGTACAGACATAGGTATCCCAGGAAAGTAGACAGTGTGACAAGCTCTTATTGAACCATGTGCACACATAGGTATCCCAGGAAAGTAGACAGTGTGACAAGCTCTTATTTTATGAAACTTGGGAAGTACGGGAGAGAAATGAAACTTAAGTTAACCAGGACCAGGAGGTAGCTTTTTATTTACTATTATTTATGGAACTATTTCCAACTTTCACTTAAGATGGTTTATAAACTATTTTTTTAAGAGACATATTTATATGTATGATTTTAAATTATTTATAAACCTTTGATTTTACTTCAATATATGTATATGTATATATATATAGTTTATGTCAAGCGTGTTGTGTACCTTTGATGGCAATTAAATTTTATGTTTAACTTTGCTTTGATTTCAGGCTAGGCAGGAGTTTGCTTATCAAAAGATACTTCCACACGTAGAAAATAATATCTTCTATTAGTTCCCTAGAAGATGTCTTTAGATTTTAATCTTATTGTGATATTTAGGATAAAAATTATATTTTTTAGTTTTGTATTTATTTGTCAGTTTTAACCGTGTATAGGCAACTAGTTTTAGGGAATCAAAAATATACTTATTGAATGGCTTTAATAGACGAAGAACCACCTTAGATATTAATTAGAAATAATTGTTTCTGAATCACTAGTATTCAACACAAGATGATTTCTAAGCTAACTCTTTGTTGAAGTTAAAGGGTTATATTTTAACTTGATGGTCGTATTTCAGCTGATGTACACAGGTACTAAATTTCCTTGTTCACCAGAGTCCTGGTAATCGAACCCTGCTCATCTGAACTTTCGGCAAATCCGAACTAACTGATGGGGAAAAAGGTTACTGAATTTAAATTAAAAATGTAGCGATGTAATCTGAATTATATCACTCATCCACAGCGTGGAATCTCTAATATATACAGCCGCATCTAAATACTATACTATCACACCACTAATTATACAGTACTATGTACACAATGTTAATTAATCACAATAACTTACTTTTTGGAACATAAGAATTCAGTAACCATCTTTTGAGGTAACAAAGAAATCCTGTTACCCAATAAAAAGTAAGCCATAGTCTCATAAACATCATGTCTGCGGATTTAGCAGTACACTGTTGCTCGACACATCACAGTAGGCTCGTATCTCACGATCCGACTCTTAATCATACTTTCTCGGCAAAATATTTATGAACATTTGGGCTCATCTCCAGCAATGATTGTGATTATTTTAAAAGTAGGCCTACAAAAAGCACTGTTTTATCATAATCATGTATAAGTCAGTGTGTGTCGTGTTTCAAATTTATAATGACGAGTCCAAACGGATAGAACGTCCTGCATGGACACTCGATGCCGTTCAGGCAAAACATGAATTGGACAAATCTATAACCTATAACTGTGTTAAGACGTAAATTAATTGATCTAAATACATAGTTTACGTCTAAAATAATGGATTTTATTAGTACTTTTAATTCAATTTCACACTGCATTTCCAGATAATCCAAACAGGGTACGATCCCAATTAGTTCAAATTACCGGGACTCTGGTGTACACTTGAAAATTGTTGTGATTGTTAATTAATTAATATTATTGAATATTGAATAATTTTGTAGAAATATAAATTAGGCTCTTTATAGTTATTTTAATTTTCCTAAGAGATATGCATTTTCTAATGCAATTATTACTGCTAACATGACAACTACTTTTTACTAAGGTAATAATCAGTAACCCCAATTTTACTTTTGATAATCACCGTGTCTTCTCTCTTATGTACTCGTACATTATAGTTTTGTTGAACAACAAAATCGAAAATGCTGTATAGAATTTTAATAACTGTTTATGAAGATTTAATTAGAATGTTACATAAGAAAAATATTTAAATTATATATATTTATATATATTAATTAATAATGTTACTTTGTTTCAGAATAATCTAAAAAATATCAACAAATATAAAACTGTTTCCTAAAAAGAAGTTCTAAAAACATGTCATGAACGTTTTTTTTTTCGAAAACAATTGGCTCACGTCACATGTCATAAAAATTTATAAAATATTTAAAACATTTGGCAATCAGTCAAATAAAATTAAACTTTTAAATTTTTTTAATCCAAAACACCAGTTGAAAAAAAATCAAACACATACTTGCACTCGACTGTCAAATTATTGCGTTGGCAACTAACTGTTAACTAAATAATATTGTATAAAATGAATTAAT
Source organism: Nephotettix cincticeps (assembly GCA_023375725.1). NCBI lineage: Eukaryota > Metazoa > Arthropoda > Insecta > Hemiptera > Cicadellidae > Nephotettix > Nephotettix cincticeps. The sequence continues at coordinate 133,246,154 of CM041786.1, read as the reverse complement.
AATATTTAATACATCTAAAAACATATTTATTATTTAATCACAAACTGCATATCTTTTATTTCATATAGAATTGTTTTTTATGCAATGTATTAAAATTGAATAAATAATAAAATATAAAATATTTATAGTTATTTTAATTTCCTAAGAGATGCAAATATACAACTATTTTTTTACTATATAATCAGTAACCCAATTTTACTTTTGATAAATTGTCCATAATATGTACATTATTATAGTTTTGTTGAACAACAAAATCGTAAAAATTGCCATGTATTATATTTGACATTACTACAGGTCTATTGCACCATAACATGTAAAATGAATTTGTATAAAACTGTATGTTTTTGTAGAATTTTGTTTATTTTTTTATATTTTAATAAATGTTTTACATTTAGAATAAAAAATATATAATCAATAATCTTTTTTGGTGTCATTAACAGATGTGTTATAAAAGAAGTTGACTATAGGCAGCCAAAGGGATAAAAATGTTTGTTTTTACTTTCCTGTGGGAATTAGGTTAGATCATGGATATGTCCAGTTCATCTAAGGGAACGTTTTCAGTTCATCTAAACAGCTATTTTCAAAACCAAACTATGACGTCACTAACCAAATGACGTCATTGTTTTTAAATTTTAGTCTCGCGAATTGCCAACACCCCCCCAGTGCCAAGACATATCAATGTCAAAAACAACAGACAATACCCAATACTAATAAATACTAGTGAATACTAATGAATTAGTGGTTCACAACACTAATAACATAATATTAGAAAATAAAAGGTGAAAATAAATAGAAAATTTCCTACTGTTTTTCCAAAACATTTCCCTTTACTCTATTCACTTACATCAAAAGTAATTTTAATTTTTCAAAACATATTTGAGTTCAAGAAATCATTCATAGAAAAGAGCGATTGAATTTGAGGATTTCATTTACTAGGGAGTTAACAAATGATTCTTGCTTACATAAATATTATATATTTAATTTATCAATATATACACAACACATATTTACATCATACTATAAAAATACAGTGTAACATTACAATCTAACAGCTGATGACAAGGAATAAGCAAGATTACAAGTATTTAGATGTATAGGCTCTTACAGGAACCCATTAACTGTGTTACAAGGTAATTCCTATGCTCACAATTCAAACATAGGTTACGTTTTATCTTGGTACAGTATTATGAGTTTGATCAGTGCTGCTACCTGTAGGCGCCTTCAGGAACATGCCCATACCAGCTTCCGATGGGCTAAAGATATCTAGTGAAATGAACCACAGTCAATGTGTTAATGAAAAAATATTTTTACTACACTGTACCGAAACCAGCTGTTGTCAACATTAGTTGCGAGTACAGAAAGTTATGTTTTCCCGGCCTAGTCTGGGAAAATCAGCTTGAGATTTTACCCACATTAGTATTTAGTTACGATTTCTGACACTATTAGCCGTCAGCGCTAGTAGCTTTAACAATACTGCCATTGAAGGTTGTATAAATTTAAAACAGCTGTGAAAACAATATTACAGTTGCCATTGTGCCAGTACTGAGGGAATCAAATGGGCAACACTGAAGGTCAGTTTGAAAAATTATATTACTTAACCCTTTTAGGACCGCTAAATTTTTTCAACAATTTTGTTGCACACATTTTTTTGTTGCTTACATTACATAAGTACCGTTGAAAAATAAATTACAAAGATGTGTGCATAACTTTTATGTCATTTTATTTGTATTAAGTGTACTTTAAGAAAATATAAGTTATTTAGACAAGCACGAGCAAGAATAATAATAACCGCTTTTTAAAATGCATAATATTTTTATTTTCACAAATTTTTTAAAAATCGATATACCGAAGCTCAAAAACTAGGATAATTTTTACTGTATCAAACTTGCTAAATATCTGTATTAGATATTTTTCTTGTATGGTATAAAGTTTCATTTAGTTAGTTACAGTGAAATTCATAAAAGATGTAAAACATTGTGTAGTGAACAGAACAGAACATAGCGCAGACGACGGAGCACTACACAGTTGTTCAGTGTTTTATTCTCAATTTTCAGTGCATCTGATGTTAGTGTTGCCAACATCAGATAATGAAATATACTCTTAACATCAATAAGGATATACGAAAGACAATGTGACAAAACATCCAGCTGTAAGAAACAAATAAGTGTTGAAAAACAAAATCATATATTTTGGACGATGGATCTTTCTCCCATAAGTACGTGCGGGCGATAGATCGCCAGTTTGGTCTTTTTTCATTGCACATGTGGGCGATGGATCGCCCGCTCAGTCCTAAAAGGGTTAATTAATTCTCTTAATATGATTACAATGTAATGAAAAATATTGTTCATAGCTCGGATGAAAAGTGTTATTCCGTGTCTCGATCGATTTCAAATTTCAACAAACTCGATCAATGCCCGAAAACAACCACTTTCCATCCTTGTAATAATATATAGTATTTCATAACAAGCATAAGAAAAACTTTAACAATTTTTACTCTTGAAAAACTCACTTATAAATCTTTGTTTAGTATTCTCTATTAACAATATTAGCTACCTATTAACAAGATCCATAATAAGGTATATTAACAAGTAATAGCAGACTCTCATTCATCCAGACTAAGGTAGTCTAGGACATCTGGTCTTTCACATTCAATATCCGAATTATCGGAGGAGAGGCTAGAATCCTAAATATCACCGTTGATCAAAAATCCAATACAAAAGTGAGCTGTAAAACATGTTTAAGCACTACACTAATTTATTGTCCTGTCGAGAGCCAAGACTAAACATAGCTAGAAGAAAAAGAGGCCACTGTAATATTTTAAAAGTTGTGAAAAACACAAGCAGTTGTATTGTAAATACTAGAATATAGCTCTAGAAAATATCGATTAGCTATTATACTTTCTCTGTTTAGTTAGAACTCAAGAACATTTGGTAAGTTAAAGAAGAATCATTATTTGATAGGTTATATTAAAGTTACATAAATATTTAACATTTAACTATGACTTAGTTTATAACGTTATGATATATTATTGAATATTTATTAGTAAATGAATTAAAATTTTCAGTTAATTGAAATATTTTTATGTTCACTGCTGTTTGAATACGTGAAAGTTATCTTTTAATTTTCATTTTCCGCATCAAGGAACTAATTAAATTTCATACTACTGGATATGAAATTATACATTTTATTATTTGTCTTTTTCATTTCATATAACATAAAAAACTCAGGAGAAAAAGTTAACATTATCCAGAAAATTTTCTTTTCTTTAAAGCTATTAAATTATGTAAGTATAGATTACAATAAACATCCAGTAGAAAAATATAGTAAGGGTGTGTTCCACCTCGGAATGTATAAAATAGTTAAAATGCTGTATTTTATGAAAACAGTTAAACTTGTAACTTTCATTATTGTTGCAAAACCTTTCCCAACCTTTGACCGATGTAACGTAGTCAAACTATCATGGCCAAATGATAGTTTGTAGAAGTAGTTTTCAGCTGGCTTCAGACAACGAAGCACTCTGGAAGCAGTAGAGCTGAAGACGCATTTTGGACTCGCTTTTGCTCAGCACTTCATTGACAAGTCTGAAAATATTTAGACCTCTGTAATTAAGTACGTCACGATGTAAAAATAGTTCTTTTTTGCTCCACAAAATGCTCGATTAGTCTTTTAATTAGAATAAAACTGCATAGTTTAATGCAAAGTAGTTCAATAATAAAACCAGTTTAGAATTGAAAAGCTTTTCAATGTGAAAAATAACCGATAATTACATTGAACAATCCTCAGTGATAATCACATTTTTATACTACGTAGTTATTGAAGCATCAATTGTACAGGTCAATGGTTTTTGTTCATAGAAAAACAATTACAACTCAAGCTAAATTTAAAACTAACTAGTCTTAAGGTTTTTTATTTATTTAATGAAAATATCAATGAGTTAAAAAAACAAAGAAATGAAATTTTCATTGTAGTGAAGCAGATAATTTAATTGAATGCCATCAAATAAAGTTATGAAAATATATCAAAGAACGAGGAATACAATCTGAATATATATATGAATTAATAAAACATGAGGTAATATCCTAATTATTGATATTTTATTTTATTTTGTGTATTTCTACGCCAGTGGCATTTTTAACGTTTTGATGGGGAACGGTCCAAACCCCGGTCTTGTTACTACCTAACGTCGACCTGTTGTTAGGAAGCATCATTAATTAGTAGCCCAATGACAAATGGCGACTGGGTCCAGATTCGACCCTTGCGGGATTCGATCCGGCGACCTTCAGTTTTGAAGGCGGGTATTATAACCACTACACCACCCAGCCAGTTAAACTAAACTAAAGCCAGATTCTAAACTAACTATTAAAAGGTTACAGTAATTTGTCAACAAAAGTGACTTGTATGAATTACTTTTCAAGTCCTCATCTGAGAACTATTTACTAAACACACAGTATTAAATTGGTCTGTAAACAACTCTTTTATTCACCCAGTTTTATATAAATGTGAAACATTTTTTTCAAAAATTGAAAACCCTTCAATTATTACATAGTTATAAAATACCTTAATTTAAAGTTACACTTTAAGAAAGGGAAGATACTCACTTCAAGTCATCCGGTTTCAAAGGTGGCAATGCCTCCAGAGCTTCTTCGAAATATCCCCTAGAATAGACGGTTAAAGAGTTTAATAAAACATTTAGTATATAAAATATGTAAATATATAAACAAGTAAATATGTAAATTAGTTGTTTTTATTTTTACCCGATAAGATAATGTATGTTTACATAAAATATCTTGATTTCGATTAAGACCTAAATTGACGGGAGAGGGTATTTTGGGATTAAAAAAGTCATTATAAAATATTCCCTGTAAGAAATAAAGAGTTTGATTTGTTTACAATAAAACATGGGTCTTCAGTTAAACATTTACTAAAAAAGGACAATTTTTTAGATACAAATTGAAAATTTGTAACAAAATAAAATTTAAATAATTGATTGATAACACTTTTAGTGGTCTAAGGTGTTCCATTGACGAGTAGAATGTTTAAAGACAAAAATATTTATGAATTTTTTATAATTGTTGGAAAGTTTGTCACTTGCTTCAAAAACTGTTAAAAAACCTGCAAAAACAATAATTTATACATGATGAAACATATAACCTATAGTATATTATTTATCAGTCTGAGGAAACTGAGACAACGAAACAAAAAGGCGTAAATCGTGTATATGCGACCAAGGCCCGTCGTTCGCAGAACATTGGTTAACAGATGACGATTTACAGTGTTCCCATGTAGGGAAAAAACAAAAAGAAATATACCATAAGAAAGTCCATTTTGTACAGAAAACGGCAATATACTATAAAGACATTGCATAAGAACATATATATATATTTCTAAATTTTCAAAAACAGGGAATATTTATGAATACTATAAATTAGAATATTTATAAAATACTTAAAGTAAAATATACAAGCAAAAGGTGTGCGAAGAAAGCACGTCAGTCGCCACAAGTCTTGACGACTCGGGTAACATTCCAGGCGTACAGAATTACGGCGGCACAGCCGCAGGCGAAATTTAATAACAAAGAATTGTGAAAATCACTCTCTCCCACGGGAATAGCCTGGAGTTAACCACGGGTTTACTCATGGTCAGCACCACGCCCTTTCACGTGAATTGAAGATCCAAGCGGAAGGGGTAGTACCAATGAGGCTTCGATCACCAAGACCAAAGATTGGGATTGGTAGAGAGGCGTGGCCGGGGTAGCTGACGGGGAGAAGGGGTTTGGAAGCTAGAGGTGAGTGTGTAGAGAGAAGTCTTAGGGAGAGTGACGGTTGGGAAGCCCTGGATCGAGTAGGGGCAAATATCAGCAGAGTCGTAGTAAGCGCCTGTTGGAGCCCTACAACATCAAGAACGTCTTCTTACGTGGTAGGCTGGGTCGTCACCCAGCCTACCACATCCGGAGGACCTCACCGTCTGCCCTGCCGACACCGAAGAAGCCGACAGCTAAGACCAACGACCCTGACGGCCCGAGGACCCACATCCTACGCAGAGGACGTCCGGAAGCGGTTCAAAGGACCTGGGCCGAGGGAGTAGGCGGCTGGGCTACGTCGGCGGTGACCGGTAGGTCAGCTACTCTCGTGATATAAAGATTTCCCAAAAGAGAACTTTGATATCAATATAAATACGATATAAAAAATTATAAAAAAAATAGGAGAAGCCTTTCGATTGAAGTATTCCCTTTTAAATTATTACAAGTTAAAGCAATATAAATAAAATGATATGATAGTAAAACATGGTTAAGTTATAATCTCAATTAAATAATAATCTATAGAAAAGGTTCAAACTTGTAAATATATATAATTGATTCACTTTAGTAATGATATAGATGTGTATAGATTCTTCAAAGCTTGTCTTGTAAATTAGTTATTTGATATTATATGATGTGTTGGTAATTGTACAGTATAACGAGTAGTCCATTAATATAGACCCCTGCAGTTACACTGTTCAATTTTCTTCATTGGTTTTATTTAATTAGAAAGGAATTTTACTCAAAACTTGTACTTCCAATTTCATTTGTGTTCACTATCTTTATTTTGTATAATAATAAAGTGTTTAACTTCTGACTATTAGTGTTCATTTGATTCGATCCTGGGTATCTCCACAGCCAAGCGAGTTTAATTATAAATAAGAGTGTTTGTAATTGTAAAGTCAACTATAACTCACACACACAAAGTTTACAATACAGTATAATAACTTATTTAGTAGTCCGCGGGAAGAAAGGTCTCGAAAACAAAACAATGTCATAAATCGCATATACGCGATTGCGGCAGCACAGACGGTCAGTTGCGTATGCACGACTGTGGACTTCAATTAAGGGTAAAACATCTGCTACTTGGATGGTTGATGTATTGACATCATTTCGGTACATCATATTTTTCTCCTAGTTAGGATCACTCAGAATACATCCATAGGCCCTCAGTTACCTGGCTCTTGGCAAAGTGAAAGGCTTGAGGAAGCGTTGCAGTGCCTGGACGTCGACCCTGGCCTGTTGGTTGCCGCGGACGCTGAACTTGGTGACACACGACATCAACCTGGATAGCTCCTCCGCTACCGTTTCCGTTATTTGAGAAAGGACTCGGCCCACCAGTTCGGGACAGACTCGATTCACCTGAATTTTTGGAAAATTATAACTTCTTTCATTCATATCTGAGCATTTTTAGCGTGAATATTGTCCAGTATAACATACATAAAATAATTCTAGATTTCAACTACATACTTAAAAATCTAGAATTTCTCCATCCTCTTTAAATTAACATAGCTTTTAAAATAACTTTTATGGTAGTTTTACTTTAAATTATAAATGGACCTCCATTAACTGAAATTCAGAATCAAACCTTGTAATACAGTGCTACTTGGTTATTGCGGCCTCGGCCGTAACATCAACTCGGATATAACGTAATTTATTTTTAGGTCCTGCCAAACTATAGGTTTTTACATACTCGGATGTATCGTCAGTAAATTCTAAAACCTCTTATATAACGTCAAGAAAATCGAGCCCAGATGAAGGCAACATATAGCTAAAGAGAGAAATTACGGTCGGTGGTGCAACATGAGAGACACGGCTATTGTTTAGCTAGATATCCCATTCTATTTTTAGAAACGGCATTTTATTGCTGTCTTACCGCTAACCATCCCAACCCCCTTCCCCCTACCCTATATTCGCTGTCGCCATCATCAAGGCCAGTGTCAGTGACTCACGTTGCGTCAAAGCACTGTAATACCGTATGTATGTACCTACAGTTAGTGCAGCTATCGTTAGTTCAGTGTACCCCTTTTACAGTTTGCTTTTTGTTATTTTAATTTACGAATACAGTATTGAAAAATAATGGCAAGTGTTACGAGAAAGGTTTTGCCGATTAAAGAACAAGTGTGAGATATAAGAGCGTGTGAGGAGGGACGTAAGATAGCAGACGTGTGTTCGGACTTGTTTTTTAAAATCGAACCAATTCACCAAGCCGAACTTCATTGTGGTATTTATAAACTCGATTTTTTATACAATATAGAGTAGTTTGGTCAGTCATAAACATAAACTTTTATGTGTATATCAAATTACCTTCATTAAAAGTGTAATTTCATGTAGAAAAATGTGTTTTTCTATTTTTCCTCGGATTTGAATTAAAATTATGGAACCTCTTTTATAGTGTCACTCTGATATAGCGTCATTAATTGTGTGGTATCTTCAATGACGTTATAACCAAGTTCCACTGTATATATATTTATTAGAACTATCCCAAAGTACTTGTGGAAGAAGTACTTATTGGTGGCTCAGTGAGCAGTGAGATGGCCTCCAATCATAAGGGTAAATTAACAGTATCAGTGAACTGACATGTTCTTTTCCCTCAACTCTTTGTTGCATAGTATGACATTCACAACATTTATATAATTTATTAACATTTGGGATGACATTCATAGTCAATAAGAGTTAGACACCGACCCATCCTAGTGAGTATTTTTAAGTTATTAGTGGAGGGTGACTTTGATGACACGGGCGGCTTTGTTACAGCCAAAATCAGCTGTTTCATTCGCCAGGATTATTAATTAAGGTGGTACAAGCGAAAAAATCAACTGTCTTAAAAAACATAATTTTAACGTTTATTTGTTGATGGTATGTATCATAAATATGCTTTGGCATAATTTTTCAACAATTTTAGTGAAAACTTTTCAAGTTACCTACATGGTGATTAATTCGGAAATTTGGCATTTTTCATGCAAGGAGTGTGGGAAAACTACTTATGGTTTTGAGTTAAAATTTTGGGAACGTGGATGATTAACAGACCTTTTTCATGTAACCTATGTGAAATTTTGATTTAAGAAAAATATTTCGTTCACTATAGAAAATAATTTTTTTAAGCCACATTTCTTATCCGATAATCTTATAAAATATCATTTTGGAGGTCTAAGAATGTTTTAAAAAGTACAATAACCATAACTGTTATCTTAAACAGGCCACTCAGCAAGCTTACATGAAACAATCACATATGCGTAATGAATAAGCGACACTAGCGCCGACCTAGCAGATTTCAGTTGTTCCTTAGCACCGTCCGCACCACCTTTATGGTCCAATGAATAAAGACAACTGAGCCTAGTGTCGATCCATAACTTATACTTATCAATAAGTTGTGTTGAAGAAATATCATTGAAGTTACCTCAGCATGTACAGCTATCAAGTTGGCAATGATCTCTTTGACGTACGGCCTCAAGTCACTAGGAGTGTGGCTGGTATCCCAGTCCCATCGTCCTGGACAGGTAAAGAAACTATAGTGACAGAAAGTTATTCAAGGAATTATTAAATGATCATAACTCCTATCAAATCACCTGAACTAAGCCTTGACCCCTCAAGGTGGTATAGTTTTTTAAGACGTTCAGTGCAAAACTGCGTCCAAGCTGTGTACGGTTACGCATGCTGATCGGCGTCTCGCGCAACATTACATTTGGCGCTAAAATATCAGCTGATCGATCATTTGATGTGTTTTCCCGCTACAGTGTATTGTTGTTGATGTTTTAGTGGTAATCGTTCATAGTGATTAATGAAAAAATATATATAAATATAAATACAAAAATAATGATGCAGCTCCTGGGGAAAGGATCATGAATTCTTTCATTGCAGTGAACGTGTTAAAGCCTGCCAGACCCTGCTTCAGTGGTTTTTTCAGGAATGCATCCTATTTTGGTAATGTTTCACTAAAACCAAGTTTTGTCTGGAATTTGTCTGGAATCACTACTAATTCCCTCAACAAAAAAACTAAATTCCCAAAAAATTTTCAAAATAACTTGTTACCAGCCCTGACTGATGTGTTTGGATTTCAAACTTAAAACCACAAATTATTCTTTACTTGTGTGTAGCAAATTTCATTACGGGCAGACCATTTTTACGAGAGTTATTGTATGGACACACTGGCACACACACACTCACACACATACATGTATTACAAATAGTACCTGGTGACCGAGCTTTGCTCGGATAGAATAAGACATGTTTTTACAAGTTAATTAGCAAAATTAAAACAAATTTACTGCCCAATGAAAACATTTATGTGGTTGAAATAAAACCGATTTAATACACCATAATTAATATAGCACTGAACAAAAAGTATTGCCCCTGGTGGGGATAAAACTCGCGGCCTATAGTTCTTGAGGCCGACAGGCTACAACACGGCTACGACGTTAGTCAATTGAGCGATGCCGTTTAACGTCTTTTAGCCAAAGACGATCATTTACTGTCTAATTATCCATACCGTTATTATTAGCCTGTGATCAACTGATTTTGTTATAAACGGAATGAGGATTGAAAAGAGAGAAATTTAATTTACATCAATTAATTGGTTTGTTACAGTGGCTTCAAGCAATACAACGAATACGTTTTCTATCAAAACACGGAAGATTTTGGAAATACTTTTTTCTGCTTTTATTTCGCACAGCTATGTTATCCTTAAGTTTTTACAAATTGTTTAGTAACCTGATAATTTTGCATTTATTTAATTCATAAAATAAATATTAATGCATAACCCTATATTGTTCCCCGCAGTCTTCAATCAAGAACTGTCAAACGGTTATAAACAGCTGTTTTGGTTTGTATTGTTTACATTTTATTCTCCATAAGCGTAATGTTAAATTTTTAGATTTTAAACTTAATATTACAGTAAAACACGAATTTTCCTGGACATTAGACCTATCTAGAACTTATTTTCTACTCGGAAATTAGTTATTTCCAAAATTTAAAGAAATTCCTCGGTGCCGTTTTCGAGATCCGTGTGCAAATATATATATATATATATATATATATACAAACCTTGCTCGTATTATAGTATTGGATACAGTTTCAAACTAATGGTGATTTTGGCACCTGATGACCTCAAATACAAAACTATTGGTCCCCATCCTTGGTCTAACCATGAGGGCAACAGTAATAGCTCTATTAACAAGGTACCCCGTACCAATATACATGGAGGGCTCTATGGTGCCGACCAGAGGATCACTCTTGTGCTCCAGGTAGGTCTCAGTGATGCGTCGCTCCAGAGCCTGCAGCTGCAGCTTGGCGGCGGACAGTGGCTCCGTCAGCGGAGGGTAGCCGTGACGGGACAACAGCTCCGACAGACGGCTCAGCACTGTGCCAGCTGTGTGGCGACAGTTGTTGAGCGTGGCCAGCAACCTCTGCTCCCAAACCTGATGTCAATTTTCATTTTTTCAAGAAATTTAACAATTGGTTTTGAAGTAGTGATAGCTTATTTGATTCTGAAGAGATTGTTGCTCCTCTAGTTAACCCTTTGAGGACCAACTGACAATATTTCGTTAGTAGAGTTTATTGTCGAAAAAGACTGCACTGGCGATACAACATCAGTACAGTTAATTAAATAAATAATTTTTAAAACGTTAAAAAAAAATCGGTCAATTGACCGTCACTGTGCTTTATTGGTGTTTGTGTGTGTTTATTATTGTTTTTTTGTATTTTTGGCAATCACATGAGTAACAAATGATGTTTTTACAACATTTATGACAATTCATATTTATTACGCAAAGATCATGTACAGAAAAAGACTCCAACTCCACGCTTCAAGACGACCAGCTCTGGCCTCGAAAAATATCCGAATAGGATTGTTGCCCAAGGCCATATTTATGGTCTATAGTGGGTAAATATAGCTGTATTTTACTTCTAGCAGGTGTTTTTTTGTTTGTTGCGACTACAATTTTACCGATTATACAAGGTATAATCACAGGTATATTCGACCGACGATTGCCAGCCGGTAAGCGAAACAGCGGTAAATCTGACCGACCGTAATCACATTTGTCCAATATGTACGACAACGTCCTAACTAGTTGGAAATGACCAAATATTACGGTGAGGGGTTTGGGGGGAAGGTACTGGGGGTGACAGCCGTCAAGGTCAAGCAGTTTAGCCACTATTACGTAGTAAAATTACCGATCGGTCAATTTGACCGATGTTTCGTTTTAAGTGTTAATTGTCGAAAAGGACTGCACTGACGATAAATCATCATTAGCTGGTACTGCGAAAAACCCCACTGACAAAATATCGTCAGTTAGTGACCATCGCAACTAATAATGATATATTATATGTTAAAATATACATATCTGAACTGCAAATAATACAATAATTGAAATGGATTTTTTTAACTTTCCACAGAAAACCAATATAGAATTATTTTACCATAGGAAACACATTTAAATTATTACTCATATTATACAAAGTGTGTGTACAAATTTTCATACGATTTTGACCAAGAATAAAAATATTGTCATCGAAAATGTTGACAGAACATTTGTTATTTTTGTTCACGACAGTAAACAATCAGACGATCAAACAAACATATTATTTATTTATAGCTGTAGCTACAACAACAAAAACCATACAGACAGTAAAAGAGAAAACCAAAGACATCTAAAATGAAATTACATTGATTAAAATGTGCTAGAGATCATATACTATATGAAAAACTACTAGCTGATAATATTTTGTCAGCGAGGTTTTTTCGTAGTACTAGTTACTGAATATATATTGTCAATCAGTCCTCAAAGGGTTAAAACAACTTAAAATGTTTGTATTTACTTCCCTGTGGGAAATAAGTTAGATCATGGATATGTCAAAGGGAATGTTTCTTCTTCAGTTCTTCTAAACAACTGTTCAGAGTGTAAATTTCCCTTTTTGTCAACAAATAGCAAGAAGAGATTAAAATCAATTAAAAACTAAATCATGTAACAATACAAATAATTAAACTAGATGTAGTAAGAACATAATTGTATCACGGTACAATTGTTGCTACAGAATAGTTCCATATGCCTAGGCCAGTGGGTTAACCACCGTAGGATTTTTTTCCTCTAATAAATAAAGTTTAAAAGTGTGACCTACACTTTGACTGTACTTTGGCCTATACACAGACCATTCTATGTCCATGTAGGCAGTTTCATTTTTTCTCTCATTTAAAAATATTATTGTGTTTTCATACTGTATTTTGTTTAAATTTATTTCAATTTTTATGTTATTTTATGAAAAAAGTTAGTATTTTATATTTGTATAAAACTTTTAATCGGAATAAAATTGTTTTCGACTTGAGTTATCACTTGAATTTTTGATTATTCTAATTGGCTTCTTTTATAATGATGCCATCCTTAGGCAGAAATTTTGAATACCTTTTCAAGTTGCAAAGCAAGTAAATAACTCTTGTAGGACTCCTACAGACTGGTCTATATGAGTACATCAATTAAGATTGGAGATGTATATTTTACCATTCCAGAGCCGTGGTGGTCCCTATACTGACTGGGAGAACCGATCAGTTGGCTCATGGCAGAGGAAGGTTCCCCGTCGTCCATGTTGTTAACCAGCGCCTCCAACACCTAGAACAGGGACAAATGTTAACTATCAGACTATATTCCACCCACTTTATATCAAAAGATTCTTACACCGCTAAAAATCTACCTAGCATCCCCTAATTTGGTTTACAGGAACAAGAGAGTAATGATGATGTCATAATGTAAGCTAAGAATTTAGAAGCTAAGATTCTAAATTAGAACTGAAGAGAGAAATATGAAGGAGGTAAAAGGTTACTTTGTCTCTTCCAGCATTACTTTTCTTTAAGGTACGTATCTTTGCATTTTCAGGACCAATATCTAGATAGTAATAGATCAAATCAGGTATTTAAACTACATTTAGTATTTTGCTGCAATCCGGAAGCTAAAAAACACTAAAAAAGTTTAATAACTCATTAGAAAATACCATAAATGCAGTAAACCTCATTGGGTTGAGAACCTAGCTAGCCTAATGGTTACCGTCTTTGACTTTCAGCGTTAGAAGTTACGGCTTCAAACCGAGTATTCCCATTTGGATTTGCTTGATATAACTTTTCCAAAAAACGACATTATAACACAGGCTATCTCAACTAATAAAATTCCTCTGGCAAAGAGAAACAGCAGGAGCTAATTGTTCAGGTAATTAGAATGTAGTAAGTATAGTGTCCAACATTTTGACAAATTATTAGTTAAGAAATACATAGCAAATACAAAAATGTTCCCTCTAACCAGATGAATAAACGAACATTATGAGTATTAGAGTCTCCGAACCTGAACGTAGTTGAGCAGTATGGTCTGCATGAGGGTGGAGAGCTCCTTCTGCACAACCGGACTGTCAAGTAGAGGGTCTTCTCTAGGCCCGGGATGCACCACCGTCTCCTTGACCAGGGTCACTGCCTCGGTCACCAGGCTCTCGAATATGCGAGGCTATCAGACATCCACTCAATCAACTCATTTAGTTCCCAAAAATAAACAAGTGTTTTTAACATTTCACTAATTATGTCACATAACTCCCTAGATCGTGAATTTTTAGACGATTATTTCATGTTATGGCAACTTTTTTACAGAGTTTAAACCTCACAAATAAGACTTATTTTAACAATAATATACTGCAAACCTTTTACTGTTTGATCAACACATCTCATTGACCTATCTGTAGTTTACGTGGATGAACTAAGTACAGTAAAGTTCAGTTAATCCGAATCCGAATCATCCAGATTGGAGTTAAAAAATTAATTACAGTTAAGATGTGAATTTTATCTCAAGATTCTTCAAAATTTCAGACTCAACCGCAGTACCTTGCTTGATATGGCAAGTGTTACTAATGATGAATGCGTGACATGATGAATGCACTCTGTATATTAGGGATATTTCCAAGCAAAGCACTACAACCACTTAGCGCATGCGGGAGCAGTCAGACATTTTCATACTGAACTGCCAAAGCATAGCTGTTTGATTTTGAGGTTAGATGTACAAGCACTTAGTGCATGCACAAGTGGTCACTATTTGACATTTCAAAACTAAACTGTCAGGTGTAGGTGTTTGCGGTTAGACTTACATTGGTTGTTTGTTTCAGAATTACTTTTACGGTTAAAGTGCTGGTCATGAGTGATTGTATAAGGAAACAGGTTGTTCCTTTCCGTACTATCTTGGACAAATTTGCTGGGTAACACAATCGGACTACATTTACTCTACTTTAGGGGAAGTTTTATACCCCTAAAAAATTGGGTTTTAAAATTTATTTGTGTATATTTTTTTGAAAAATCTAATTTTTATTTTTACCGTTGGATTCAGCTCAAAAGAACACACAAGTTAGTATTATGAATCATGACTCTAGGTCAATTGGTTACTGAGATAATCAAAATGGTAAACATGATGTTAAGTTAATCTTATAGAGAAAAGCTAAAAATCAATAACTCGCTTATTTACTTAAATATTCTTCCAAAATTTGGTATGCAAGTTCATCTAGTTAAATTTTATCAACACATCCATAAAAACCCAAAATTTAATGTTTCTCATGGAAGCAAACTTATGTGTTCATTGCCCATGTAATTCTTACGAATAATAGATAACATGGAATAACTCGCTTAGCTGCTGACATAATTTGATAAAATGTATGTATTTTTACTTAGTGAACAGCCTTAGTATAAGCACATTACTATGTAAAACATTCCTTATTGCAGCAAACCTGCATATTCAGTACTATTTGATTACTATGATAGGAATAATATATGTGTTATATGAAATTCGTTCTACTCACGCCAGCATGCTGCGTGCGATCTCGTTTTAAATTTAAGTTTGATTGTGACAATTTAATACGACGACTCACCAGTTCTGTGGTTCCCCCGTGCTTCATATCAAACTCCAACTTCCACGTCTCTTTGGTCTTTAAAGCTTTAACTTGATCAGCAGCATGTTTCAATGCTGTAGTAAGACAGTGAAGCCTGCAATGAAAGTAATAGTTATTTGTGCAGCCAGCTAGCAAAATGGGCAGTTGCCTCACTGAAGAGAAATCCTTACTGGATCTTGTGTGATGTTATCTGTACTTTTCACTTGAGTTGCACATTATATTTTACTTACAGTTATCATGAAACATAGAAATTGATGAAGAAATAATATATATTTTTAAACAGAAGTGACTTTTTTATGATATTACACCATAAAGTAAATGGTCCATATAAATATAAATTCTATACATATTATTTGTCTTAAACGAATTTGTATTGATTTTCAATTTGAATAGTTCTGATATTGGCACCATTCTGGTATATTGTGTATATACTGAAGAATAAAAATGTTTTGAATTGAATTGAATTAAATTGTTCATACCTTTTTTCGTATTTGAGTTTAAATTACTCTTGTAAAAGATTTATAGCCACTCCCCTTTTTAATTCTTTCAATTGTTCTGGTGTAGAAGCACTAATATCACTGTCAATACCCATTTGAATACAACACTTAATTGAAATGATAATAAAATGTAAAATTAATAAAATAGAGACATCTGGTTTTGGCGGAAGCTCAGCAGAAAAACAGTAGGCCACCTGATTTAGAACTAATGCTGCCAACTTATTTTGAACGCATACGGCTTTATCTGCATGTTACACGCTTACTATTTTGTGCTTTCAAGTCGCAAATCTGGAGTGAGTAAAGGGTACATTATTGGGCAACTGTAGGTAAATATATTTTATTCAATGAAGTATAATAATTATTCATATATTTTCAAATCAACTAAAATATTTTATCTCCCACCTAAAATTAATAAATAGAACTGCTTTGTTTTTCTAGGATGTATTATAATTTCGTTACTTTTAAAATGATTAAAAACAACTTTTTAACAGGATAAACCCCTCCAATATTTTGCCACTATTCTGTTATACATTAGTTATATGCAGTTTTCAGCTCTATTACTGTTCATGATTGTAGACATGGATGTCTATCTTGTTATATTTTCAGATTATCCGGATTTTCAAATGTCCGTATTCGGACTCTGCCACATACCCGATAAAACATGTAAATATCCGGTAAATTACAGCCATTACTGTAATTTAAAAATTTCATTGTATTTTTCATTTATATTTTTACAAGCTCCATTACAAGGTTGAGTAAAAATAGTAGAGGCATGATTCACAATCACAATTAACAATACTGTATTATGCAAAACATCGGTTAAAATGATTTTCTCCCAACCTGATATCAAACACCAGTTTCCCCACAGTATCAAGTGGCTCACTCGGCAAGTCCAACGTTATCAACAAGCCATACGCAGCTCGAACATAGCGCAGACAATGGGGCAGCCAGTCCGCCAGGGAGTCTGCGCGAGCGTTGTGGCCATGGGTAGACCACACGTAGAGCGCTCGGTCAGCACTGGTCTTGTCCAGAGAGTGGGGGATGATGGCACCACGCAGATAACCACACATCATGGAGATCACTGACATTACAATTTTCTGTAATAATAACATTTATTTATTTTAAATGTTAAATATTTTCCAATTTTAATGAAAATTGTGGCTTGAATTCAAAGTTCACCCAAAAAAACCAACCTCATAATTAGACCAATTTGTAATTCAACCACAAAAATGGTTCCCACGTGTAACTGTAGGTCCCTTAGATGCCATTGGGTGTTTGACTATTATTTTACAATCAATTAACAAAATTTTGAACAGTAAAACTTCTTCTTTGAAAACCTAGTAAATTGAGTTTTTCATCTTTCCCAACATTATTCATTGAATATAAAATATTAAAACATGTAAATAAAACAAAATTTCTAGGCTTAATTATAGATAAACATTTGTCTTGGGACAACCATCATTGACACATAATGAATAAAACATCAAGTGGACTCTATGCTTCAAGGATAATGGTTCACTTTTGTAATATTGACACATTGAAGACTATTTATTTTGCCTCAATTCATTATCATATAGCATATTGTGTTTGCATTTATGGATCAAAAACCACAAGAAATGGATAAACTACTTGTTCAGAAAAAACACACACTACGGATAGTATTTAATTTAAAACAAAAATATTCAGTCAATCATATTTTCAAGGATTTAAATATATTTACAGTTTATACATTTATGAAACAATAAAAAATACTTTTCTTAGCAATATAATCATAATTAACAACACAACACACACATACAATACAAGAGCTCATCTTCTAGTAGAACCACGAATCTGGAATTTTACAAAAAGAAAACAACCTTTGGTGGAAATACAATTTTATGCCTTCACACAAAATATTAATTTGAAGAAAGCCAGCCTTGATAAGTGTCTGAAATTACTTAAAATATTTATGATTGAATTAGACTTTTACTCTCTCCAAGACTTTCTCTTGTTAACGGAAATAACAAATTCTCTCTCTCCCGCCTCCCCTCCCCCACACACACTTGCTCTGTGGCTCACCTTGAACTCCTGTGGTCGTCCCGGCTGGGGTCGCACCTGCAGCTCGCCACAGAAGTATGACTGCCCCAGCTTCCATAGGTCTGACAAGTAGACACTCATGATCTCTGTGATTTGCTCCACACACTGCACCCGGTGAGGGACTGTCTCCTAGCAACCATGACACATGCAGCTAAGTTAATACAGAGAGACCAGCTGATTAATTTACTAAAGGCAATAAAATTTCACTCAAAACTGATGAGACTAACTTCAATGATAATGAGAGATAAACTTCTGGATGATGAAGCAGACACTCAGACACTAAACTAAGTACTCAGCTCCAAACCAACTGTCTCACTCATAGCTCTAGCTTCCAATATTTGTACAGTGATTCCCAATTATCTGCGGAATTGAGTGGTGCGGCTACCACAGAGAGTGAAAATTGCAGGTAATGTGCCCAAGTACTGAAAACGGGTAACATGAAATAGAACAGTAATTTTAACTGTAAAAATATAAGCTGCTACTGGCACCAAATAACCAATGTTGTTTGTAAGATTGAGACTTGCGGCCTCAACCACCAGATGTTGAGAAACTCTTCATCAGACGCATCACAATAGTTATCTCTGTGTCATCAGTTTTTTGTATTTTTAACCCATTGGCGACGATTGACGGACATTGCCTGTTATCACTTAACAGAGGACTGAAGACTGAGGTCGGACAGTATTTATCATCAACTGGTTTGTTGTATCGGTACTTCATAGGTATTTTATTACTTGTATTACATGAATAAGTAGAACATCTATAGTTGAATCATATAGTTCAATAAATAACATCTGATCTCAAATACTAGATTCAAAAACCGAGTTTCCAAACTATTTACAAACAGTGAGAAGCTGATCATTATGAAGTGTTAGTTGTTCCGCTGAATTATTCGCTTTTGTGAATGAAGTTTGTGGATGAAAGTGAAGAGTGATAGTAATAATTTGGATATTGATTTGTGTTATGTAAATGAAAATAGTAATCTGAGAGTAATACAAGAGTGACCATAAGAGGCAACATCAATGTTCGAACAGCTGGTAACTTATCAAGAGCACCAATAAGATACTAGTAATTTTTTCAGTCATCTTGAATTTTTGCACTTTACTGTACTAACTGTATTATAATAAATGTGTGGTAGTAATTTGTTTTAAAACTGTGTGTTTTCTTAGTTTATCCTTTGACTTTATAAAATATGTAAAGAAAGTAGGACTTTTAAAAATTATGGTTAAAAAAATTTACTAGTACTAATTTTATGTGCTGTAAATATAAATACCTTTGCCAAAGAAAAACGACCGCAATACGCTCTCGTATTGCAGGTGCAGTATTGAAAAAACTGAAGGCATTTATTTAGCACTTTCTCTCAAAAACACAGTAAACACCGGTTTTCCGAAATGCCACTATCCGCAATGACCCTGGTCGCATCAAAACGGGATAGACGAGGTTTTATAGAACTTTTACCACAACATCATAAAAAATTTACCTGTGAATCGTACAACTGACTGCCGCTGGGTGTTTTGGAATTTCTTGAATTCTTGGGAGTTTTTCCTGCACCAACGAAAACACCTGTTATTGAGGTTACTAGACACAATAAGATAAAAATTACAACAATGATTTATTACTTTTATAATAGAACAATGCAAAGCATACTTTTTTAATTTATAATACAGTAGTAAATTTTATTCTTTTATAATCCTACTAGCCTTACGCACGTTGCTGCACCCAAATTGATTTTTTAGACAAATAAAGCTTTTCTAATCACACCTGTTAGTTTTGTAAACGCTAAATTTATAAAACTCGACACTGCACACCTTATATCCTCTGTGTCAAAGCCCTTTGGTATATTTATTTCAGTTCAATTCTAGCGGCCTAAATTAACTATTGTAACATTACACTACAATAAATTTGTTTGTTTACATTTGAACAAATTACAGTTTAAAGAAACTTTTAAATTATTTAACCACTGCTGTTAATTTTGTAAACACTACATTCATAAGACCTGAATGCCCTTTTATGCCCTTTTCCACCCTTTTATGCCCTCTGGGTCGGATCCCTACGGATTATCTCGAGTTGTAAATCCAAACCATTCTCAAATCCCCTTGAATACACAAAAAAATGTCATCAAAATTGGTCTAACCATTTAGAAGGAGATCAATTACAAACACACGTACTGAATAGTTTTATATATTAAGATTCTGTGTTGTTAATGTTTCTTTTGAAAATATGTCCTTGATTTTATTCTTGTAAAGTGTGATTTTTTCTTCCTTGATTGTGGTGAGTAGTTTTTTTAATAATTTTATTCATATGTCTTTTTTAGTGGTATTCAGACTATATGGTGTATTCAACTAAAAATTTCAAGAATACTTTAAAAAGTATCATCATTTTTAATGTTATTCTCATGCCAAAGGCACAAAGAGCCTGAGAAAGGGAAGATTGAAGGCCCGTTTACATACTGGCCTAGAAACCTACACTAGAACGCCAAACAGGCAGCGTGTAAACAGGCCCTATGTTATTGGTTATACATGTTGTAGACAACAAACCAAGTGATTATCGTCAGCTCTTCCCGTTGAGATGTTTTCAGTTTTCCTCCTTTTAACAACAGTATAATGGCAAAACAATAATGCTATTAATGTAGACAGTGTTCTCCAACATTGGTAACTCCCAAATAGTTCACAAAAATCCAGTTAGGTAGCAGCAAAATTCAGCACAGACATACAAGTGTAGAGTGTGGCAACCGGAGTTGAAAAATTAGACTGGAAATAAATATGCCAAAATATGATTAGGCCTCTGTGGCAGTGAGAATTTACACAAGAAATACTTTTACATAGTTACCGACCGGACTCGTCCTGTGCAGTTTCGGCAGCCATGTGCTTCTCCTTGCACTTCCCAAGCTGTTCCGTGATGTATTTGTAGTGGACGTTTATTGCTTCCCAGACAGGATCCCCCTCACAATCCAAGTGCACCAAGTTTCTGAAAAGACCCTCAAAAAATTATGAATATTATAGTATGTTGTATTGTTTTTATAAAATATTTATAATTATTACTAGATTGGATAAAATTCTTTCTCTAAAAATCTTTAAAAGCGCCTTTAGAAATCTAAAAACAAATTAATAATAATTAAGGTGTTAAATTCAATACAGTGCTGTTCAGTAGAAAACTTAGTTGCATAGAATTCTGATACATCATCCATACCTTAAGCTCTTTCTTAATGTTTGCATTACTACTTCCAAAATCAACTACAATAATTTGTCAATAATCAATGAACATCACATTTAAGTAGGCTAAATTTTATTGTTCGAGTTAAAAATAAGTATTTAAATTTCATTACAAAAGTCAGGTTTAACTCAGTTTTGTGCTAGTAGAATTACTTCCTAATTAATCTGCCTCCATCCAAGAAACTTGTAAAAATTATAATTCTATTAGATATAACAAAAAATTGTATTTTACAATAGCTTAAAACTTGAAAATGACCAGAAATAATTTCTTTACCTAATTATGTTCCTTTACCTGATTATCGTCTTCTGGACATGAAGTGGGGTAGGCATATCTTGTAGCTTGTTTTTTAACAATACCCTCAGGTCATTTATTTTCTGTTCTACTTCATTCAAAACTTTCCTGAAAACCTGAAAAATTGTTATTACATTAATAACACAAAATAAGTTACTAATTGACGGCAAAATACTAAAGTATGACTGAAAATTCATCCTGAATTGTGCAGAAAGTTATTTAGTTGTGTAGTGAACAGTAGTTAAATAGTGTCAGAATAGAATATATAGAATGCGTCATGGCAGCCATAAGAATTTTACAGTGCTGTCCCTAAACCCGAGAAAAAGTTCCCAGCAAATTTAAGATTGTTCCTGCCACTACGCGGATATAAGGAAATAGTGTAACATACTTTGGGGACGACGCTCAAATGAACGTAGAAAATTAGTGGCTTCCAGATTGCATGTTATAAATGTCTAGGATATTGCCAACTGCAGATCACTTACGACTACATCAGTTTTGCCGAACAGATTCTGAGCTCTGGCGTAATCGTTTATCACAGCGTCATACTCTCCCCTCTGGATATTTCGTTCAATAGTGACTGGAAGAGTGAAGAGGAAACGGAACCTCTGCAGCACTCCGAGAGCGTTCCTCGTAGCGTCAGCTCGCTCCCTCCGCTTCAACACGCCTTCAAACAGCTTGTTGGCTTCGAACATTGAATCTGCAGCAAAAATAACCCCATATATAAGTAACCTCTGACACTGTACTACCTCTGTAGCACTAGATCTCCATTAATTTATGAGTTATTTAAGATGATAGAAAGCTTGATCATAGATTAATTCTCATAGGAAATGTTATCACATTTTTATACTCAATTTACTATACTCTATCAATACTATACTCTATATACTATACTTCTATCAATTTGCATATACTACATACAAATAAAGTAGATGGCAATTGAAAAAGTAGGATTGCTACTATGAGAAACACTAAAAAGAGGATTTCTTAAGTAGATGAGTAGACTGTAACTAGTTTCCATGACCAGTTTTTTTCACTATATTACAAATAAAAAGCTAGTTATATTGATTTGCTTATTATTAATAGAAAGTACATAATGAGTAAGGAAGAGTAAGTAGGGAATGAATAAGTAGGTTTGCTGCCATGAAAAACAAATAAATTTAGATTTTTCATCATACATTATTAGATCTTAACTATATACCAATACAATAAATTCTTAATTCTGCCGATTATCCACAGAATTGAGTGGCATAGCTGCATATAATTGTGGATAATCCGCAAAAGCACTGACAACGGGTAACATGAAACAAAAGAGTCATTTTAACGTTTATCTAAATACTATTAAATAATTTTAATTTTGATAAATTTTTTTTTCAAATATAATGATCCAATTTCTGAAAGCCCAATTTTAAAAGCCCATAACTTTTAAAAACCCATGTTTTGTGAAATGCGGGTGGTGTTAAAAAATTTTTTTTTAATTATAAAACAATAAAAACTGTTAGAGCCGTGTTAAAAGAAAATTTTCGTTTTGGGGGTTTTTAGAGGTAAAATACGAGGGTTGTCGGTAAAGTAAGGTTCCCAGTGATTTTACTCAGTGAAAAACATGTTTATTTGCATAAACTCATACATATTCGGAAAGTTCAGACTTTTTCCTATTTTTCTATGTAGTTGTCACCGAGGTCAATGCATTTTTTCATGCGGTGAACCGGCTTTTAAATTTCCAAGTCAAAGAAGTCTGCCGCCAAGTCGCGCAGATAGCTGAGAATAGCTCTTCTCGGCCGCCGAAATCCGTTCCACCCAGGTGTTTATTCATATCAGGGAAGAGGTTGTAGTCGCTGGGGACTACGTTCGGGCTGTAGGGTGGGTGTTTGACGATACCCCATCTAAAGTTAGCGATGAATTCGTTGGTAACCTTAGCAGTGTGCGGTCGAGCGTTATCCTGATCCAAACGCACCTCCTTGGACAGCATACCCCTCCTCTTGTTTTTAATGGCATGGCGAAGCTTTTGCAGTGTCTCGCAGTAGCGGGCAGCGTTGATTGTTTCACCGTTGGGCAAGAATTCGCACAACGATACGCCTTTCCTTGCCGGCACTTAGCGCTTGCTTGAATTTTCGCTGAACGGTCCTCGTCATGGACGTTGGTACGTCCGTTCTTGAACTCCCTGTACCATTTGCGCACATGCTGTACGCTCATACACTTTTTTCCATATTTTTCGAACAGCTGGGAATGAATTTCCCCGGACGGAAGGTTTTTGGCAGTCAAAAAACGTGCAACTGAGCGCA
The DNA here is from genome assembly GCA_023375725.1 of Nephotettix cincticeps. Lineage (NCBI taxonomy): Eukaryota > Metazoa > Arthropoda > Insecta > Hemiptera > Cicadellidae > Nephotettix > Nephotettix cincticeps. The sequence continues at coordinate 133,222,098 of CM041786.1, read as the reverse complement.
GCTCATACCTGGCGGGCCAAGTAATGGGAGGCTCCATCTTGTTCGGCTGCCAGGCCAAGACTGAGCACCGTAGACACTTCGCTGCGGTGGGGATTTGGAGTGGGGGAACCCAGGTACACAACAAAACCGCGCGAACCCCCGTCGCAGCACTATTGTCGACTGCAGCGCTATGGGAACCTTACTTTACGGACAACCCTCGTACCCTTAAAAGTCAAAAATTTGAAAAATTAAAAAACATCCGGAGATACTGAGGATTATTATCTGCCTGCCGAATTTCATGAAAATCAGACCAAGTCTTGTGTCTAGGCTTCCATACATCCCCCCCCCACACACACATACAGACACAGATATCACTAAAAAAAACCTTTCTTTTTATTCAGAGAGCACTAATATCTAGGCTTCTGCACATCTCCACACGCACATCCACAGACAGACATCACCCTAAAACCATGTTTTTTGATTGAGGGGGCACTATAATGTATATATCCACCAGAAACTCAAATTCCAAAATGCTGACGAAAACAATACTTTCTGCTTATACTATCGTATGGGAGGAGAAAGTAAAAATCAATTTATTTACCATGAAATGTAAACTAAACACCGATATTAAACAAAGCAACTTATTTTTGAGCAATTAATTCATATTTTACTTGACAGTTAACCTATAAATTTTACTTTTGTCTCCTTTCGTTTTCTATTTAAGAAACCAATTCCAGTCTTTGTGTGATTGTCAATGTACCCTTCTTCCGCAATTTTAAATAGGAACCCCACCCCCAAAGCACTAAAAACTGAAACGCGAGATAAAATAGACATCGATCAGTCAGCAATCACTCAACCGGTAGCAACTAGATCGGTTGTTAGGAGTAGTGAAAATAAAACGGAGAAGTCAGGTGTTGGGCATTAGACTGCTCACCAACCTAGTGCATGAATTCCAAGAGGAGAAGCAGGCGTTTTGTACTCAAAATCTTCATTAGGGCCTATACATATTTTCTCACTTTTCGTTGCAGGTGCAGAAAATCCGCATTACGGACTATCTGCACCCAGATACTCGAGAGTTTTACCTGTAGTTGGATTTTCTTTACACAAAGACGAGGACATCATAATTATAATATAGGTGGGGCCTAGGGTATTTTTAACTTGAGCCAATATGATTTATTCACAACAATAACCAATTTTCCTTGAAACTAACACAAATTTTACTATATCCACTAACTGATATCAGCATAGAATTTTGATGATCAATTCTAAAACTTGATAACAATGACAAAGAATTAGTGGTTTGTCTTATAATATCTTCTTATGCATATTTTTATTCGATAACCTTACCTCTAATTGCTTTCTCCATCTTAATTGTGGGATCCAGTCCTCTTTCCATAACATCAGTCTCAAATCTTTCTTTTAAAATGAACAATGTATCAAGTTGTTCCATTATAGAACCAACATTAGCCTGCAGAAAAATAAAATTCAATTGAGAATTAATTTTATCAAATACAAAAAACCTAAGAAAACTTAAGAAGAGTACAAAATGATTGAAGTTTAATGTTGAAGAAACCCATGCTATCATTTCATCCAGCAACATTACAATACAAAATTGAATGGACACTCCATTCAACAGTTCAATATGGTATTCAATTTATTACAATTATTGAATAATTAAAACTAGTAACAGCTTCGAAACTAGATATTATTTTGGTATGAACAAATTAAATTTTTCCTATCATTATTGAAGTTTGTCAAATTAGGATAACAATAATTAAATACCCCCGTCGCAGCAGACCTGCGTACTCAGCGAATTTCCAAATCAATAATATAATAATAATATATGACAAGTTTTATAAAAATCTGTCCATAAACATGAGAATTATTTGCCTATATTCTACATAAGATTAACATGGGAAAGAGTGTGCAGGTTAGCTGCTGTGAGAAACACTGAAAGTAGTCATTTCTACCATAAATAATTTTTATCTTAACATTCATACCAACTTTCATCAACATCTGTCCATAAATAAAGGAGTTTGCCTATTCCCTATATGATTAATATGGGAAAAGAGTATGCAGGTTTGCTGCCATGATAAAACACATAAACTATGATTTTTAAGCATAAAAGGATAGATCTCAACCACATGAAGCTAAATATCAAGTTTCATAAAAAAATATTGATTAATATGGGAAATATTAATTTTTCCCTATCCTCCATAAGATTAACATTGGAGCCCCACAATACAACGTACTGTGTTTAGATTTTTTAATATCTCGGTAACCGTTGGAGATAGAGAAAAACTTTAAGGAACTTAATTGTGTAGTTGTTTAAGCTGATTCCAATGGTGAAATATAAAATTAGAAATTTTTAAAAATTACACGTGAAAAACTCAAAAAACCCCATTTTGGGGTACAAAACCCCCCTAAACTACCCGTTCCCATTGACCGATATGTCTGGTTTACGAACTCGTCCGAGCATTTGTAGGAATACACGTCTCTACGAAATTTGGTCTCAATCGGATCATTTTTACGAGAGTTATCGTGCTAACAGACACATATATACATATATATATATAAATTTTAACGACTATTGTTTTTGGACTCTGGGCACCTAAAGAAGAAAAAATAACATGGTCCCGGGCTTAAGTCTTACCATGAGACCTATGGTAATAGCTTCTTCCCTATGGGAAATTCGCTAATACATGGCTAAATTATGACTTTAAAAATGGCTTAAAATCGATTATAAATTCAAACAGATAAATATTGATTGTGAAAAGTAACCCATCCTGACTGTTACTTATTTCTTTATTTTAAATATTTTCAATAGATTATATATTTAGTTTAAAATTTAAAAATAATAAAAATATCTCATTTATTACATATAATAGAGCATAAGCCAATTCTGGGTGACTCTGAGGTAATTTTGAGGTCTTATGCAAAATTTAGAATAAAAAAAATTTTTGTCAGAATGGGTGCTCTCATTTTTATGAAGACAAACACAAATACCTGTTTTAACGAGGTTACAGACAGAGAACCTAACATACATTGGTTGAGATTAACCCCATTTCCACTTTTCTGAGGTTTAACCTTGCAACCGGTGTGCATTTATACCTCAACCAGCAAGCTCATATTGGCAGATTTGCGAAGATTATTTTGAAAATTTGTATAAATACATTTTAAAAACATAATACTAAGTATTATGTATAATCTTTTCCTGTAAATTACAAGGAGTAATAATATGTTAAAATTAAGCTTACCAAAAATTTCAGATAGATTCTTCAGGCAACAATAAAAGAAAATATTTAATTTGAAAAACTTTAAATTTCACAATCTAGTATATTACTGTCCTTGAACACAGTTTGAATCCAAACCAATCACAATAATCTATATTCTGTATAGATCCAGACTATTTACACTTATTACCTAAAAAATGTATATTTACAAAAATTTACACATAAATTAGACACCACAAACAACAACAGTCGACATTGTGTAGTTCATCTGATATTTTTATTGATATTTTCAATGCTTCTATTATAAATGTCTACAATAAGAAAATAATATTATTTTAAATGCATATAATAGTATGACTCATGCAGAACATAATATGATGTATAATGACATACAAAAATATTACCTTATGTAATTGTACGAACGCTATAAATAATGTGTGACATAATGTGTCGCAATCATGATGTTTCTGGTTGAGTGTGTGCGTAAATGGTTCATGATTGAGACACTTGCCGGTTTAAGGGTTAAAACATAAAAGTATCCAAAAATATCCTAATTCCAAGTAATCTACAAACAAAACTCTTATTTTATTTGTATAGCGTTCTATATTATTTATACGTGGTATAATTTTTGTGTTACCTTTAAAAAAGACAGCTGACCTTCTTTTTGACCTTCTACTTTTCGTCTGAGGTAGCTCAGTCCGACTCGTAGGTCATCAAATGACGTTCCATGGTGATGTTCGAGTAAAAACCACCCAGGTTCAAAATTATCTGTAGCCAAATCTCCTGAACCTTCAGGGAACAGTTCATGCAAGTCATCCTCTGGAAATTTTTTCCTGAAATTGAAATTATATTTTCATTAAAAACAGTAGATTAGATTAGATTATTGAAATGGCAACCATACTACAAGGTAGGTATTTTAAGCCAAGTATGAATGAGGGTTGAGTGTAAGATGATTGAGGTGCAATCTTGTAGTCTTGTTACTCACTAAGGCTGACATGTTCCTTAGACAGCACTGGTAATTAATAGCCCAACAGCCGATGGCAACTAAGGGACCTACAGTTTAATGTGGAATCCAAACCACAGCCTCTGAATTACGAATTGGTCTAATTATGAGGATGGTCTTTGCAGATTAGCGTAGTCTAAATAGGCTGATTCAGCACGCTTGCAATCAATATTCCTATCCGGGCTTAAGTCTTATGGCAAGACTTAAGGCCGGGACCATGTTACTTTTTTGTTTTGAGGTGCCTAGAGGCCAAAAACAATAATAAATATTTATATCTTGTTAAATATTAAATATCTATTTGAATTCCTATTTTTATTCATTTATTCGTTATATATATAAATATATATATATATATATGTGTGTGTGTGTGTGTGTGTGTGTGTGTGTGTGTGTGTGTGTGTGTGTGTGTGTGTGTGTGTGTGTGTGTGTGTGTGTGTGTGTCTGTTAAGACAATAACTTTCATAAAAATGGTCCAACAGAGACCAAATTTGCTAGAGATGTGTATTCTTACATTTACTCAGATGATTTTGTATTCCACATATATCGGTCATTCAGTACGAGTAGTTTGGGGGGGGAGTTTGTGCTCCAAGAATGGGGTTCTTTCTGCGTTTTTCAATGAGATAATTTTTAAAATTTAAATTATATCTGTAACCAAGAATCAGCTCAAAAACTACACAATTTAGTAATTTGAATATTGGCTATAGCTCCAATTGGTTACCAAACTATTAAAAAGTCTAAACATAGTACATTGTATTTTGGATCACCAATTTTAATCTTATGGAGGATAAGGCAAAACTAATATTTCACTTATCAATCTATATTTTTGGATTAAACTTAGTATTTAGCACCACGTGATTGAGATCCATTTATTTATGTTTAAAAATCTGTTTTTATGTTTATCGTGGCAGCTAATATGCACACTCTTTTTCTGTGTTAATCATATAGAGAATAGGCAAACTTCTTTATTAATGGACAGATGTTGATAAACCTTTTTATATGGTCAAAATAAAATATTTTTATGGTAAAAATGTCTACAATCAGTGTTTCTCACAACACTACTCTTTTTATGTTACTCTTTTCCATGTTTATCTTATGGAGGATTGGCAAAATATCTTATTTATATACATATATTGATAGATTAGATTAGATTAGATTATTGAAATGGCAACCTACCCAGGTTGATATTTTAAGCCAAGTACGAATGAGAAATGAGTGTAGGATGATTGTGGCGCGATCTTGTAGTCTTGTTACTGACTAAGGCTGACATGTTCCTTAGACAGGACTGTTAATGAATAGCCCAACAGCTGATGGCAACTAAGGGACCTACAGTTTAACGTGGAATCCGAACCATGGCCTCTCAATTGGTCTAATTACGAGGATGGTCTTTGTGGATTAACGTAGTATTCAACAGTGCGGACGTTAATCCACACATGAGAACACTACACCCACTGACCATCGCTTAAAACTATCCACAATTTGTGACCTCCAAGTAGCTGGATTACTGGACGTCGCCACCATATATACTATCTTAAAACTTGTCATATATTATTATTGTCATATTGTTGATTTGGAAATCCAATGAGTAAGTTACATAGGTCTGCTGCGGTGGAGGTATATTAATTATGTGCAAAAATTCCATTTTTATCCAAATAAATGTAGGATTATTATAGATCTCTGGCAAATTCGGTCTCAATTAAATCTTTTTAAAAAGATTTATCATTTTACAGACACATGTATATACATTATCTATAGGCCTATATAAATACACATGCAGTCGACTCCCTTTAGTCCGGACTCGGATAGTTCGGACGCCGGACTACTTTTTGGGAATTAGTCATCAGCGCGTGGTTATGTTTCTCATGGCAGAAATTGACAGGATTGAACTTGTTTGTTTATTTCTGCCGTAACTTTAAATAAATAACATATCAAACATCAGTTCAGTTTACAATTGTGTTCAATATGGATCTTCAGTGAAACGGGAAATGACAACGCCGAATTGGGAATTTTTACTAACCCAGATGGGAACACTGGAACTGCCAACAACTCATGTCAAGCAACAGATCGGTGCGTCAGCTGTGGATGTAATGTTTATGAGGAAATAGTGTGATTATGTGATTCTTCTTAGGTTATAGTAAATACCTAGGTTATAAAGATAATCCTATCAACATAAAGTTAGACGTTTTTTCATTGTGTAAAATAAATTTGTAAAGGTTCAATTTACGGTGCATTATAATTTCGTTTTCATTCCTATTTACGGTGACACATTTAATTTATCAACGTCAAAAAAACTACGATCCAGTGAGTTGGAAAAAAAACCTGTAGGCCCTAATGTTTAGGAAAGAACGCTTTAAAATGTGATTTATATAGGCCTGGATACTATACGCTATTACAGGTTGTAATTTATATAACCGCCGGATGGTCCGTGATTTTTTTAATCCGGATAGGGGTCCGGTCCCAAAGAGTCCGGATTAGAGGGAGTCGACTGTACTGTATTTAGATACCTATACAGGGTGATCCATGAAGAAATGAAAAGAGTTGAAGGACATGTTAAACTAGTCATACTAATAAAAAAAGATTATATAGGGCTAAACATGGGTTCGAAAATGCTTAATTGGAGAGTTATGGCTGGTGAATGTTTCACCCTGATTTAAGTACCCCTTTTCAAATGTGGCCATACCGGTTTTTATGAGCATTAGGCCTAATTAAAGTGTCAAATGCTGTGAACTTTATGTAAAATGAACTGAAAAATTGAATAAAACTGGTCCTTTATCTATAAGTTGAGTTGTTTTTCAGAAAACTGGCATAAAACAGAAAAAAACATAGCCAATATAGTAGTTACTATATTATCTTAGCAATAAACAAATAGTTTTTATCAAATAAAACCTATAGATAATTTAACTATGAACAAATTTATGTAAATAAAGTTAAAAATAAAAAGATATTTGAAAATAAAAGTTAGCCTAATTGTTATTGACAATAAAATATTCAAAATGGATCAATGTGAATTTTCAGAAAACCACATTTTTATGGGGGTACTGAAATCCGGGCAAAATCTTTCACTGCCTGTACATTGCTCACAAAGCATATCCGAATCCATGTTTATACAGTATTAACTTTTACATCATTTTTCCCAGTATAAGTTAACATGTCTAATGCATTCATTTTTTCCGTTTCGTCATGAATCATTCAGTATAAAATATGAAGTACTATTGTTTATGGTCTCTAGGGGCCTCAATACAAAAAATGATCATATTCCCGACTTAAGACTGACCATACCACCTACACTTGTAGCTTCTTTCCTTATGAGAATCATATTTAATTTAGTCATCTGAACAAAGTAAATTCCTAAATAATTAATCAAACAGTCTTGTTTAAAACTGTGTATTGTTTACATCTTGACTTTGCTAATCTATTTTATCTAAATTGGTTTAAATTCTCTTTTCAGAGTTCAGATTAACTATTGTGTAAAAAAATCTACACTCACTCATTGCCCTCAACGGACAAACCCAAGGGGTCCTCCATTTGGTAGCTGGTGGGAGACAGAGACCGCAAGCCCCATGCCAACGTCTGCAGAGGGGCTTCCTCCACCCAGACCGCACTCTCTTTAAGAGGACCGATTGTTTCATGGTATCCCCGAAACTGCACAGTAGACGAACCTTTACCACCAGAGACTGTTGTGACAATAATATCTCCTCGACCTTTTCCTGGTCCAGACCTTGCAACTATTTTGTTAGGAGATTTCCATTCAGCAGAGAGGAGACAATCACATCCGCATATTGAGAGGCCTGAAATGTTAAGAAAAATATTTAAAAGTTAGTTTTTATAAGATAAGTTTTTATTGATCATAAATGCTGCGATAAATTTAAATGCAATAAATGATGGATTTATCATATTGTGAGGACATTCAGGAAATTTACCCCACAAGGAAAAATATCTAAACGTAGACAGTTATTTCTTCTTCAAGAAATATTTCTTAAGTTGTTCATCCTTAGGAATAGGCTGTTACCATCAGATTAAAAACTAAGCCTAAATGATACTAAGTAAACAAAAGTTTATAACAAACTGGGCCCATGACTGACTTTCCTGTCTGTATCCCCACAACTCATATTTATTTTTATTGAGATGAGGACACACAACTGTAAATATGTCTAAGCCTGAACTTAAAAATTCAACTTTTGTCTTTTTATATGCATTTGTAAAAAGTATTTTAGGCTACTTACAAACAAGATCCTGCGGTTTATTACCAAGATTCTCCCCTCTAATGGTAACTCTAGTTCCAGGAGGTCCTTCTTTAGGTGATATTCCAGTAACTACAGGAGGTGCAACCATTCTAGATGATCAAACAATGACCTTTTACAAAGCAAAGTATTTTTGTGTAACTAGAAGGTCTGGGCCTATATTTAATCAATTCATTTGAAATAGGCACAAAACGTGAAAAGTTTTAAACAAACTTTATATTTATGTCACTAAACTCAAACAATTAATATTATATAGTTATGTTGAGTACAGTCTATTAATCAATACAAGTTACAACATAAAACATCCAAAATATAACCTCAAAGGTTGAATGTTATTATCTCATCAGTCCAGCTCCGGCTGACAATCATTGACATTTAGCGATTTGACATTAGGTAGGAACGATACTGTTGACATGACACTGGCCTGAAGGTGACGAGTAGTGATGCGATAATCGAATGAAAAATAATAAATACTATCATAGATGAACGGATAGTAAAATCCGTTCCTCTCTGATACTACATCGTTTTAAAATACTGAAACACTGAAAGGGAATATTGTCTTCCAATAAGAGGTACAAAGTTTAGCTTTGAAATCCTGGAAAATAAAAATAAACCTGTTTAGTCTTTAATTAAATTAAAATTATTCAAATCGAATAAACTTGTTGATTTATTACCAAACTACATTCAACGTTTCACAAACCTTATATAAGGCATTTCTTCAGTTCAGTTTTTTATTCCTCCCGACTTATCATAGAAAAAGTTTTTCTACCAGTCCATTGATCGATTAGATTAGATTGTTGAAATGGCGACCGTACAGTATTGATATGAAATTTCCAATACAAAGGCCGTACATTAGTTATAGAAATAATTGGTCGTTTATACTTAGAGGAGGGATTAATAGTCTATGATAGTACCATCTATGGTCCTTCAGTTATTCCTAAGGAATGTAAATTAGCACGAACGCTTTAGGTTTGATGAATAATTCACTACTCGGTCGAATATTTTTTTCAATCGTCCTATTAATATTAATGGTAACGAACGATTGCTCGATAACTGTTATAATCGACTTTGGTTTCTTCGATTATCCCACCAATCTCTGACCCTGACACTGACACTGGTCCTGTCGCGTCGTCTGCCAGAGCATTTTGACTTTATGAGTTCAGGAAGAAAAAGTTACATAAGTTTTGTTGTGGACCTGGGCTAAAACCTAAAGAAGATGTGGGTCAATGTTTGGAGGCAGTATTTAACAGCTTCAATTGGTAAGGCAGGTTGTTTTATTTAATTAAAAAAAATATTTTAGAGACATTACTTTCTCTGTTAAACCTTTAAAACTACTTGCAAAGTTTTATGTTAAGAACTTTGAATGAGGAAAATTTTGATAATATTTTTTTCTCATTTTTATAAGGAATAGTGAACACTTATTAAAATTTATGGCTATGCCCCAAATACTGTGACTTAGTTATTTGTAAGTTTAATGAATTATTTGTTTACCTTTTAATTTTGATAACATAGTATTAGTTTAATTCCTGAAATTCTCACATTTTACTTTAATTCCTATTTGTAGAAGAATGAAGAATCTGACGAAGTAGTCAAATCAAGAATAATATGATGTGATATCTTACTAATTACAAATTTAAAGTTATACACTGTCAAGTCACCCACCTGTTTGTCTCTAGCATCACTGTCAGTGTTGATGGCTGGAACTTCATACGGCTGGATCAATCCTCTATTGGTTCGACTACTGGCTGCGGACAGTGAGATACCCATGACTTCTGACCAGAGCTCCTGGGTAGTCTCCCTCATTGGTTAGTATCAGGTATACAATTTAATGTATCACTCTTAAGTACATTTTCCACTCCAGTAGGATTTTTAATTGCCATCTCTCGTCTTTTACATGTTGTTGTCTTGTTACAAATCTCTTCTCCATGTTTCCATGAATGCCATGAATCCATGTTTATTGCTTAAGTAAAAAAATGTTTTGTGAGTTACATTTTATGATTAGCATGTATAGCATGCGGCTCCTAAAATTGTCAAATAACTCATGCATTTAATTAGAAAGTTTTTTTGTAGTGAATAATATATTATTAGCAAAGGAATAAATATATTGATCGTTATAGATCATCTACCTAAAACAACTGCTCGACTATTATTTAACGGTTACTGCTGTATGAATGTCTGCAGAGCTTGGAGACCTGTTTTCTCCGCTGCCTGCTGCGTATCTAGTGGATTCCATTGGGCGAAAGCCTCTCCTTCTAGGGACGGCACCCATGTATATTATCAGCTGGATAGTAGTTCTCACAACTAGATCATTACCTGCTCTCTATTTAGTAAGGTTAGACCATAAAATTCATATTACTCTCTAAAAGATATTTTTAATCACATCAAAAAGATATTTTTTTTACTTTACTTTTCTGTTTCTTTAACTTTAGAGGCTATGAAAAATGGTTTTTAAGGTACTATTTCACCTATGGAGGAGTAACTTAAATCTTTGCTCTATGTGAAACGGTTGCTGAGATATAGAAACTAGTAAACACAGTACATTAACTTTTTAACTCCAATGTTAATCTTATGGAAAAAGATGAAAATTGATATCTCAGTTATTGTTTGAAATAGTGAATGAGAACTTTGCTCTATGTGAAACGGTTGCTGAGATATAGAAACTAGTAAACACAGTACATTAACTTTTTAACTCCAATGTTAATCTTATGGAAAAAGATGAAAATTGATATCTCAGTTATTGTTTGAAATAGTGAATGAGAAATAGTGTAATGAATGAGAAATAGTCTAATGAATGAGTATGAATGAGAAATATGTGTAATATGATTGTGGCGCGATCTTGTAGTATTGTTTCTGACTAAGGCTGACATGTTCCTTAAACAGAACTGTTAATAAATAGGCCTAGCTCAACAGTCAATGGCATATCTAAGGGACCTACAGTTTAACATAGAATACTAACCAGGCCCTCTTAATTACAAACTGGTCTAATTATGAGGATCACATTTGCGGATGGACTTAGTATTCAATAGTGTGGACATTAATCCATACCAGAGTATTCTCTGGTGTGGTGCATGGGATATTTCCCATGCACCGACCATCGCTCATAACTATCCACAATTCGTGACCTCCGAGTAGCTTGATTACAGGACACGCCACTGTCCCAGTCTAATGTGTATAATTAAGAAAATGGATAAATCTTCCTTATTATTTGAAGTATCACACTTGAGATTCAGCTTTATCTAGTGATTAGCATATCTTTTTAATCTTAGTACTGAGAATGCAATACTTTTACAGTGTTTGAAATATGTCAGAGTTGTTCCCATTCAAAAAAAGGGGGATAAACTTAATTATTTCATCTCATCCCATTTCATTAAGGTACAGTCAGGAGTTTCTCAGGGATCATGTGTTCTTGAGTAAGTAAAAATGCTCTTACATTATAAATCTGTAGAAGAAGAATTTTTCCCTCATAAAAATATTTTTTCATCCACAGAATTGTCCAAGGCTTTGGTATGGGTATAGTATACACAGTCCTACCGATGTACCTAGGCGAGATAGCTGAGCCAAAGATACGAGGATCGATCAGTACTTTCTTTGAAGGCATGTGGTGCCTCGGAATACTACTGGAGTACTGCCTCGGTCCCAGCCTCTCGTACCAACAGCTGTCCGCTGTATCATTGATTGTCCCTGTCATGTTTCTTGCAACGTTTATCTTCATGCCTGAGTCTCCTTATTTCCTCGCCATGGTGGACAAAAGTGAAGAGGCTGAACTGGTGAGTGAGTCAGTCACCCACATCCATATGTGGGTGACTAACTGGGTGTTATGAGTTCAATTTGGCTTCATTCTTATTTCTCTATTTTTATTTTATCTTTGTAATAGGTTGATGAATTTGTAGTTAAAGTTTAAATAGTAACTACCTATCTCTACATCCAATGCTAAGATTAAGTCAAAAATATCTTTATTATATCACCATCAAGACAATTATATTTGTGACAATTGCATACATACATAGGTCAATTATATACATTATAGGTCTCAGTTTAAAATTAATTCCTGGTAAAAATTGTGTGTAGAAAGGTCAATCTTGTGGCCAGTTCTTCAGGTTTCAGATAAAATTTTGCTTGTCACTATTCTTCGATACATCTGGCAAGTCGTTCTACATATTGGCATCAATCTAACTTGTGGTCTTTTCTGTTGATAGTAGTAGTTAATTGAGTGTCTGGTGTTGTCAGTGGAATTGCGATACACTTTCAGCTGATTCTGGATTCTTAATGTGAACATGGGATGTCGTTGACTCTAAGGTCAAGCAAGACCTAAGACAACCTGGTTACAACTGTAAATATCTTTTATTCTTGAAATTATAGTTAAGGGTGACAAAATAAAATTGGTTAAATTGTTATTCGTATAGGAATAATTTGAAACAGAATTTTAAAAACCTGAAAATAGAATTCGCTAGTGATTTTAGTAGGCTCTTCATTGTTTTTTGTTTAATCACTTTTAAATACCCATCCAATGTAAAATATAATTTTTTCCAATTTTTGTTTTAGTCATTGCTTTGGTTGCGTGGAAGTGATAGTTTTCAAGAAGAATTTATTGAAATCAAGGAGTCTGTTAAAAGAGAAATGAAATCTCGAGTAAGTACATTCAACCTATTTTTTTATAATCATAAATGGTGCTAGTTTAACCCTTTGCCGTCGGATGGGTGTTTTAAAGATTTTCCTCTCAGGTCGGATGGGCCCTTTACTGCCCTCAGCTGTTTCCATGGTAGCTCGATTACTACACTAACCTTATTGTCCTGTGAGGTCGGAAAGGCCACAAAAGTTGCTCTGACCTGCCTGTGAAAGTAACAGCGTCCACAATTGTGGTCCACCCGACCAGAGAAGTCAAAGCATCTTCAGCCAACACAGAGCTGGTATGGAAATACTTAATTGTATAACATTTGTATTTTAAAAACTTTCATATCTGATACTCTTGGTTTATTTTGCTAGAGCTGTTTTAATATTACTTTTCCGTTATTTAAAGTTGATGGAGGGGCAGACATAACTCCCCCTGCAGTCTTAATTATTAGAAAAAAAATTGTGGATAGTTGTGAGCGATGGTCGGTGGGTGTAGTGTTCTCTTGTGTGGATTAACGTCTGCACTATTGAATACTATGTTAATCCGCAAAGACCATCCTCATAATTAGACCAGTTTGTAAATCAGAGGCAGTGATTCAGACTCCACGTTTAACTGTAGGCGTCTTAGTTGCCATCAGCTGTCTAAGGAACATGTCAGCCTTAGTCAATAACAAGATCGCCCCACAACCATCTTACACTCAATCCTCAATAATACTTGGCTTAAAATGCCTACCTTATGGTAGACATGTATGGTTTCCATTTCAATAATCTAATCTAATTCTTAAGTTTTCCTCAATTTTTGTATTTTTTCTCAAGACTGTAATAAATGTGATTATTAAAACATAAAAACTTTATGTTTTAAACACACAACCTCAATATATATGTATTAAATGATTGTCATTTTTAACCAGCCTGACGTTGACAGAAGCAGTCCTGGCGAGATGTTTTTGCAACACCAGTCAACCGTCGGGCTTTCTTTATCGTTCAAATAGCAACTGTTACTAAGTTCATGAGTGGTATCGGAGCCGTGCTCTCCTATTCCTCACAGACCTTCTCCGGGGCTACAAGGTGAGTGTTGTACACATCAACACTATGATCATCTCAGATTTGATGTCAAAATCAATAACTAATCATCATTTACTTTGCATATTTATCATCCATCTGTATATATTTACATATACTTTAGTTTTGCAGGATGCGTTTAGTTTCATCAAGTCTAATAGCATTAAAAAGTAGAATGCTAACCAATATGCTACAAAAATTATTTATGATAGTATTTACTTGTCTCATTGCCAATGTATGATGGATATCTCAGCATTTGTTTCACCAAGATTAGCTTGTGGATGTATAAGCCTGTCAGTTTGAGCTATAAAAGTGACAAGCGGTTATATCCGTCATCTTCATTTTTTACCGTTTGTCTCTTCCACTGCTACCATTTGTCGTCATTTTGACATAACTCTGCCCACACCGTAGCGGATACGTCAAAAGGATGCTCTGCAACCCCTCCCCGCCATACTATCCTCATTCGAACCGCCCACACCGTAACCAGTTCAACTCTCTCACCCGTCTTATTCACCCTCTCTCACTTTTCTCCGTGCTAGATCGTTCTCTGACAATCAGTTGTTGTTGAGGAGTGTTACACTGCTTTAAGCTGCAGTAAACGTCAAACAGGTTCCCGCACTTTAGCAACTCTTGCTCTTTCCCCGTTGCCTGTCTGTATTTTCTGCAATTTACACACCTTTTTCTACCATCACATTACATATTATTGAGCTTTTGTTTTTTGACCTCTATTTATTAGTTAGTGAGCTGCTTAGCATGAAAGAGACCAAAAAATTTAAAAATTAATCAATTAACCCTTTAAGGTGTATTGCGTTCTGGAACGTCAGATTATGCTGTGCTAAAATGAGGAGTCATTTGAACTTGAAATGACCAAAAGGAGTAAGGAAAATTAAATTTTAACTTTTACAAATCAAACTGGTTTTTATTATTAGTCAATATCATTAAACAATTTCATCATAAAAACATTTTTTAATGATAATAACTTGAAATTCTAAAATTCAAAATATTTCATTCAAAAGGAACAGCCGAAACGGACAAATGTTAGACCAAATGACACTGCGTCTAGGCGGACAGATTACTGCCAAACCATTGCCCAAAAGTTTGGGCGCGAAATCGGCCTGCAGTCTAAGGACGTAAATATAAATAAATGTAAATGGACGCAGTGGTATTGGAGCGCACCCCCTCCCCCTACCTATCTACCTCTAAATCGCCACTACTTTTCCTGAAATAGGACATTATAACATTTCCTGTTTGAATTATAATATTTCTGTCATTCAAACAACTACGCATAAACAATAAAGTTATTTTTTTAAATGCTACACAAAATATGTTCTGGAACGGGGGTACTCATTTTACAAATACAAATACAAATATGCTTTATTTTCAAAATACATCAAGTATTGAAATGGCGTCAGCGTTTTAAGACTTTATCGTAATGACGTTCCAGAATGGCATTCCTTTCATGATACTTAATATCACTCGTTATAAAGGGTAAATTAAAGGGTTAATTGAAAATTATAAAAAATTTAACAAAATGGTGGGGATTTTTATTGTAACTACATCATTTCTGAACATATTTCATGTGAAAAAAATATTTATTCACCATTTACTAAAATAATTATCCTTATGAGAATAGTAAAGCCCCCTTGAAGGTTTAAGATATGTGGCATTATTTGTATTTCATGGGATAACTTTGGCTTAGAGTATTCCACACAAATGTCCAATTGCAGACTTGACAGTTGAATCACTCCCACTCATCACTCATCTCACTCCCAGCTATGTTGCCAACTGTAGCTCAGCTCTCAGTTATTATTTATCATCTATAACACTGTCACAGCTTTCATCCTACCATTCTCACTTTAGAACTAACCGTCATGTTAATCCTGCTATAAAGGTTAGTAATATGATTTTTTTTTAATTAAAGTATTTATTTATATTGTATTGCTCACAGTCAATTAATTTTGAAAGGAAAGGCATTGATGGATTATGTGATTTTTCCAGCTAACCATAAAGCATAAAGGCATTAAAATGTATAGAACCATACATCAGATTGGTACTATTTTTACCAGTTTTTTCCTACTTCTTGTAAATAATTCAAAAAGTGAAACTAACTCTTAACCATGTGTTTAATTATTCATGTTACCTTTTGAAGGTCATTTCTATCCCCAGACCAGTTCACCATCTTGATGGGTATTTTGATTCTCCTGAGCACTCTAGTCGCGTCTTTCACAGGTAAGTTATGAATATTTCATTTCAACCCATTTTTTAATTATTGAGCATTTAGAGACATGAGATTTTCTGCACAAGCAGGGGAGGTAAACTGGTAATCTCACCATGTTGAAATATATTAAATTACAAGAAAGAAACTAAACACGCTTTGTCTTGAGCAGCTTTGTCTTTCCCTCCCGCCTTCTACACCAGCAGGAGATGGAGTCAGAAAATACACGCTTAATCCATACAGTGCTATAGACCGATATATTGTTTTTAATATCCATCCCGAAAAGTGAATTTGCAGGTAGTGGTGTCTATCAAAGATTTTGTGAACTTGTTATTTGTCGTTGTGCTGCCATCTATGAGCTGATACTGGAACTATCTCAAGGAGTACACTGTATTGTTGAGAGAAACTTTATACATCAATGAAGCGCTTGTTTTGTCGGTGTAAAATATTGGTTAAAGCGTTTGCGAACGAGTGAAGCAGTGGAAGCCATTCCGAAGTACTCAGATTCGATTCCCGACCATGAACAATGCTAACCTTGTGTGGAAGGGCCCACATTAAGTAAGTGGTGGCTGGCTTAGGTGGAAGTTGACACCATTTTAGGCTTGGTTGTGATTGCAGTGGACACCTTTTTTCGGTTTAGTTTTAGTTAAAGTGGGGGAGCATGTTTAGTAGGTAAACTAAATAGTTTACCTACAAAACATAGTAAATATGAAACATTGATAGCACCGAAAGGGTTAGGTCAACCTAAATAAAAGGAAAATATTTTGGAACAACTAAAATCGTTTAATTTTTTAATAACTATTGAAGTAAACCATTTTTTATCAAAGCTAGTGTTTTATATGCGACACACAAAGAGAGTCGATGTGTTAACAGAAGAAATAAAATACGAGGAAGGTACTTCGGAAAAATCGACTAGAGTAACTCATTCCTGTACCTGTTTCTCTACATTAAGCTAGAAGAAGAATTGATAATTGATAGTTCCTGCTATGTCTTAAAGAAATAACACAAGAATAATATTTAACTACAAAATCACCATTATATTATGAAAGAACTGTGTTTAAACAATAACATGAAATTGAACAACAATAATAAACATATGACTGTAAATGAGAAAATAAACATATGATTGTAAATTGGGAAATATGTATCAGTTCCAACTATATTTATTTACATTACAAGAAACCCCCCACCACCGTCCCAGCGGGGGCAACCTGTGTGCGTGCCCGCGAGGAGCGCTAGTGGTGACGTCATATATCACGTTTACCAACCTACCTAAAATCAAAGAATCACAAGGAACAGTACCAGTAAGATAATTAATGTTATAATACATTATGAATAAAGATGATTCCTTCCCTGAAACATAAATCACATGTAATATAATATAGATTCGCATATAATAAAGATTCTTAAAATCGTCATAAATTGGCATTATACCCTTTTCTTTGCTTTCAATTCTTAGTTATGTTTTTATTTTAACATGAAACCAGTCATTCATCACTATAAAATATATTCAACTAGCCCAACTACTTTGTAACACAATACTGAATGAAATAAAATTGTATATCAGCTCTTTTTCAGCTTATTGGCATCTGAACAGGAATACCAAGAGAATATAGAAACTTATTTCCAATTTCAGGAGTTATATTGTGGTGGTAAATTCCATGAGTTAAAAAAATTAAATAAACCCAAATCCCTAGCCTCAATTGCTTCCCACAGTGGATGGAGCAGGCAGACGACCATTGTTGCTGACCAGTGCTGCTGGGTGTGGAATATTTGAGCTGCTGGCAGCTTTGTACTACTACCTGGATGAGCGAACGGCAGTGGATGTGTCTGCCTTCAGCTGGGTAGCATTCGGCAGTGTAGCCGGGTATTGTGTGGTCTTCAGCCTTGGCGTGGGGCCGTTAGTGCCAGTGCTACAAGCAGAGCTATTCCCATCCAACACCAGAGGGATGGCTTCCGGTGAGTTTGATTTTTACTTATTCCTATCTATGGTGTGTGTATATATGTATGTTTTACAATGCTATTATAGTTTACTTGGAGGAAAGCCACAGCTTGTCCAATTGGTCCGATTTCAATGAAATTTTAGTAAGTATGTACCTCTATATTCACCATATCTCCAGGATTTTTTCACTTTTATTTATTTATTTTTAACATGTACAATCCTGATAATTTTGATGTATGCCAAGCCCTGTGCTAGAGAGTTTTAGGGCTTTTGTTACTCATTTTTCAAATATCTTTGACATTGATGATGACTTTGTATACTCTCAAATCATGTGATCTGATCTAGTTTTGTAACGATTAGAAGATTATTTCCACAGTATGATGAAAATAGTTTTTAATCACACGAAGGAAAAGTGTCTTTTTGATACTTAATTATTTCCAAAGCTTGGCTGGACGTCGCTTTTAACCCTAGAACAGGTAAAGTCGTAATTCACGACGCATTTTCGAACTCAATAAGAAGTGGTAGGTCAAGGCATCTGTCGTCAATTTAGTGAACTTGTTAGACACCAGTGCCTTCATGACCGTGTTACCCTCTAGGAGCTGATATATGTACCGGCTCTTGCTGTTCACTAAACTGCCACTAGGGTATGTCTTATAGCCATGTAAGTGCTTTTTACTCCTATGCACGGTGGATGAATCGGTTAAAGCGCTGCACTGACAAGTGTAATGTTCTAGCCATTCGGAAGTGTTAGGGTTCGAATTCCGACCATGAGCAATCCCAATATGGCTTGCAAATGTGTGGTATAGCGGAGATGGGAACCACCTAAAATAAACGGTGGCCGGCTTGAATGGAAGTTGATGTTATTTGTAGGCTTAATTGGATTTGCAGTGGATAGTACTTTGCTTTTGTTGGTAGTGGTTATAGAGGAGCATGCTTCTTTTTGTTTATACTTAATATTTTTAGAACATATACATAATTTAGTGAATTTTACAGTGAAATGGGAAAAAACTTGCCAGTTCAAGGGTAAAATACGATTGGGTACCAAAAAGAGCTACTTTCGCAAATAGTTATGAAAACTACTTTTGTTGACTTTTAGTAATATATTTATATCTCAACAGCTATTTCCACGCTGACGGATACAACCACTTCCCTACTGTGCATGAAGCTGTATGAGGTGATTGCCTCCAGCCATGGTGTCTATCTCAACTATGTCATCTATGCAATATTCTCGCTCTCAGGGCTGGCAGTCATGTACTTCATATTACCGGAGACCAAGGGCCGAACATTCAGCCAGATACAAGCCGAAATGACAGCTTCAATGGAGGAAAAAGTTAAGCTCAATAGTAAGGATTTAAGAAATGAAAAGAGAGTTTATGTTAGTGTATAAGTCCTCGAGTTATTTTACTTGAGATTATAACTGTAAACTATCTTAAATTACTGCTCATTAAATTTTGATTGCATTAGCGACCTACGAAGAATGCTTGTGCTTGGTCTGTTGGTGGGTTGAAAGTTTATATGAACAGAAAATATGGTTTTTATCAGTGTCACCAAACCTTTTCTTTAATTAACTGTTATTTAATTGATTGTTCAGCTGGATTATTAATTTAATTGTTTGTTCTTATTTACAGTGTTAATATTTATTTCTTTTAGAGGGTGACCACCTCTTTCATCTATACGCCTGTTTACATAGACTCTTTATGTTAGACATAAGATCTGTAAGAGAAACATATCAAGCAAAGATAAGGGAGTCCGGAGTCCTGGCACAGTACAAGGTGGACAATACACCAGAGTCCCGAAAATCTGAACGTACAGCTAATCTGAACTACGTGATGGGGAAAATGTTACTGAGTTTAAATTAAAAATGAAGCAATGTAATCAGAATTATAACACTTTAATCTACAGCAAGGTATCACTAACTATTTAGTACTGTGTACACAATGTTAATTAAATGTAATAACTTACTTTTTGGAACATAGGAATTCAGTTATTGTCTTTTGACGTAACAAAGAAATCCTGTTAGCCGATGCAAAATTGTGCCATTGTCTAACATCAAGAATGTGGATGTAGCAGTACACTGTTGATCAATATAGCATAGGGCGATATCTAGCAAGTAGCTACACTCACCGTACGTCACAATAAACTCGATTCCCATGGTCCGACTCTTTATCATCGCTTTTCGGCAAACTACTATTCGAACAATTGAGTTAACTCTAACAATGACCATAATCGCGTAAAAGGTAGGCCCACAGATACCAATGTTTTATCTGGAGATATTAATATTAATTTAATAATAAAAAACCAGTTGATTTTTAAAAGTTAAAAAAAATTTCCTTACTCCTTTTGGACATTTTAAAGTTCAAACGGTTACTCATTTCAGCACAGCATAATTTGATGTTCCAGAACGGAGGTAGTCCTTAAAGAGTTAAAACTTAAAGTGCTCCAAAGCGTCATATCCTTCATTTACTAAATGACAAACAAACATTTCATACATTAAAAAAACAGAAAGGGAATAAAAAAATTTATTCTTTCATTCACTATTTTTTTTTTCAACATACAGTAGCAAATATTGCTAACATACAAAGAAAACAGTCCAT
This sequence comes from Nephotettix cincticeps, assembly GCA_023375725.1. Classification (NCBI taxonomy): domain Eukaryota; kingdom Metazoa; phylum Arthropoda; class Insecta; order Hemiptera; family Cicadellidae; genus Nephotettix; species Nephotettix cincticeps. The sequence continues at coordinate 133,201,221 of CM041786.1, read as the reverse complement.
CAAATATCGACTGGTATCAAAATAAATCAATTAGGGCTAAAAGAATAGTTGACTGGCATTAAACTGACTGAAAGGAGTATGTAGACAGGTACCAACATAACAAAAGAAACTCTATTGACTATGTTGACCAGCATATGCCACGAATGTTGTACATTCTCGTTGGAAGCAACCAAGGTTGAACCTTCTTCGTTCCCTGAGTCCATCAGTCTGGCAGCACTCTGAAATCATAAATATTAATAAATTGTGAACAGAGAAAATTATGAATTTTAGCCATTAAGACTGCATCATTAAAAGAGGAATATTTTTATAGTTGTTATTATTTTTATTATCAATGTGTTTATTTAAATACTGTCATATATAGTTAAGTCAATTAATAATAGAGTTTTAGATAAGCTTTTATTATACTTTATAAAAACTAAGCATTTTTATGAGTAGTTAGATATTTTGATCATTATATTATTATACTTATATAGGATGACCATAACCATCCGAATTATAGATTGTGTTGTTATTGAAAGCACCGTGTTTAACCCATTCCCGTCTGGCAGAATGGTCGACGCCTGAGGCCCTCCGGTCTGAATGAAAATCGAGCCTTGTTCACTACGACTGCTACGACACTACGACACACTATTAGCGTGAAAGAATTAACAGTATCTTCATGAATTATATGTTTTGATTTCTTTGCCCTGTTCCTTATTCCTTAAACTGTGTATACAATCACTTTTAGCAAAAAAAAATTATAACCGTACTTTTTCACCAGTTCCAAGCTGTAGATTTAGAAACAAGTAGGTACTGTTGTTTCGTCAAATCTTATTTTATTTTCAAAAGATTCCTTTATTTCACTTGGCAAATCTACTTCTAGTTACCTGCAGTAATAAATATTTGATGATAAATATTTAATTAATAATCATTATTACAGTATTATCATCAATAAATACAATCGCTGAACGAATTGTGCGAACGAGAAAATAATTTACTGTCAATACGGAACATTTGACACTAAATAAGATGATAAAAGAGGACACCAAATATCGGATGAGAAATGAACTAGAACACCTAATGGCGGAAAAAAGAACTTTGTTGAAATATAAGCAGGCAACGTACATTGTTTGCCCATTACCACCCCGCGGCCCGCGCCGCGGGACACATGGCGCATGTCTGTCTAGCGAAGTACGCGGACGTATAGTGTACGTCATCAGAAAGGAATGGGTTAAGTTAGGGTTGAAGCAGTCGTGGAATATATTTCTATTTCTTCTTCTTCCTTATGGCTTTCTGATGTTTCCCGTTTCAAAAAACCTGAATGTACTATTGCTTTCTCACTGGCTACTTCAAAAGAAGGGGTTTATCACACTGGAACAATTCTGTGACGTTTTCAATAAATAACTAAATATTTTTCTGGAAAATCTTTATAAAGGACTGCTATTAATACTGCCAGTTTCTGCACCCATTTCACGACATAACACTACCCAACAATGCAACAATCAGTCTAAAAGAAACTTCTAATGATTTTTAAAGGTAGAAAAATGGACAGAATATAAAAAACAAAAATGGATATTAAAGATTTTTGCACCAATAGCTTTGAGTTTAAAAAAATCACAAACATAATGTTAGTAAAAAATAAATTAAGCACATCAGTTTATTTATCGTTGGCAATCATTCATCAACTGTGTCCTGTTTTTAGTTACTATTACGATACAATTTTATCTTCTTTTCTTCCGATTCCTCCCTTCACCCACATGAAACGTTCTGCCAAAAAGTGGAAACAGACTTGTAGATGTAATGGAAACTTTATAATCATGACTGATTCTACACCCAGTTGAGCTGTCCTTACGGTTTTATTGTACTTACATGAATAAAGATCAAATTTATTATTTTTATTTTATTCTGACATGACTTTTAGTCATGTATTTCAGTTTTATAAATTTCCCATCATTTTTCCCATATGGTGGACAGTTTTTGTAGTTTCTTGTGGAACACCCTGTATTTTATTATGATTTTAGATAGTAAAATCTAAAATTTTTAAAAACATTTTTATTCTTGGTGTTTTTCCCTGGACCTAACCAAACAGGTTCTGGAGCTTTTTAAGCTTGAATTTCTGTGCAACAAGGAGCCAGTGTGTAATTACCATTGTTGCACAGCAGAGACTTTCCAACACTTGATTATTTAAGTTACAGTGAAATTAAATTTCAAAAATCCTTTAGAGCCTGATTGGTTAGGTTTAAGAAGGAAAGATCAAGAATAAAAACGTTTTTATAATTGAGATAGTTATTGGAAAACTTTAGGCTTGACACCCGGTTATATTTGAACACTCATTTGTTAAAACCTTGAAAATAAATTCAATAAGTCTCAAGTAGAGACATTGGATAATTTGAATGTAAAAAAGCACTTTTTATTTTATCTTTTACTTTAAATTGTAAAATATGAGTGAATAAGAAATATTCACATCTCCGAGCTACCATGCTGGAAGCTCTGGCCCAGTACGTCTAAGGTTGATGAATGGAAACCAGTGGCTGGCGACTCGTCAGATAATGAGCGGTCAGCTCTGGCTAGCCCATCTGACTAATACCGCTACGGTATCTTGCTGTCTTTAACTCAATGCATAATCCCTAGGCCTATGGTGATGGCCAGTTGAGGTTTAAACAAATCTGTAAACTCGATTTTGCAAATTTAATATAATAAAATTATTGATACTAAAAAAACCTGTGACCCCAGAGTCTGTTCACTAGGCTTTCAAGACACCCACGTCATTATGTGATGCAGGTGTCACTTAATTTTAAAACTATGAAAAGTTTATGATAATAAAGCTTAGTATTAATCACTGATTTCAGTTATTTTATTTACCTTTGGATCTAAATCATTCACCAGTATGAATTGAAGTACTCTGTTGCTAGCCACAAATTGAAAAATGGTCTGCAAGTATGGCGGGTTTGAAGTACAAGTCAACAGACTCCGAGTAACAATTGTCTGGATGAGAAGAAGACCGCTCAAGAAGAGGCAGTCACGGTAGAAGCAGACTGAAACAATCAGTTTGTATGTCTGGGTGAAAAATATTTATCTAATTGACGTTTACAAAAAGGTGTAAACAAAGGTTTAATGAGAAATTTAAATCCAATGATCACTGATCTGATTATATACTTACATTGGTTGAGCAAGAAAATATGTGTAATGATATTATGGAATACAACTCCCGGGCGCCTTCTCGGAATTCACTCAGAAGGCTGGCAAGCAATCTAACGCCCAATGACACTGAACATCGCTGCTTTATTTTCACCACTTATAACACCCAATCCAGTTACTACAGAGAGTGATTGCTGACTGCACGATGTTTGGTTTGTCTCTTGTGGTTTGTCAAGTGTTTAGAGCTTTTGTTACCTGGTTAAGGGTTTTTGCTGATTTAAAATGGCTGCAAAGTGGGGGACATTATATTGACTGCCTACAATAAATATAAATTACACGAAGACTGAAAATAGTTTCTAAAATAGAAAACGAAAGAAGACAAAAGTTAAATTTGTAGGTTGGTTGTTAAGTAAAATAATAATTTCACAAAACGATTAGCTTTGTTTAACATCACTGTTTAGTTTACATTTTAAGGTAAATGAATTGTTAGGCCCAATTCACACAGAGCAGACGTATGGTGGAGGCGTGACATGGACATATGTCACGTCTCTGTTGTATGAAGAGTCCCTTCTATGCAAAGTATTTGCCCAATACACGCATACATTTTCGCACCCCTTGTGGCGCATAGGAAACAACATGTCTCTTGTGGTTGTGAGAGATGATTGAGTTTGTGAATCTTTTATTGTATGTTTGTCATGATCATACGAGACGACATTGAATTTAATATTAGATATTGTGAGGACGTAGAACAATTTTCATGTTGTACAAAAACACTCACACAGATTACTAGAAGTGTGCAAGACCTGGCCTGGCAGAAAATAGCACAAATATTGAATTGTACTTTACTAATTTACAAAAAGAAAACAAAAAACTATTTACTTTTAATAGAAATTCATACTAATTCAATTATTTATGAAACATACTCATTCAACCATTTATTAATAAATTCGTGAATTGCTTGCAATTCCAAAGAAAGTCACAGGCACACCACTTCAGTGTGCACAGAAAACGCCACATCTTCACTATATACATCCGTTCATCTGTGTGAATTAGGCCTTACAGTTGACATTACTGTTTTGTTTCATTTTACCCATTGTCAGTACTTGAGCGGATTGTCCGTGGTAGCCACGTCACTCAATTCCGTGGATAATCAGAAGTTCTCTGTATATTATTTGTGAATTATGAAACGGTAAAACACATTGAATGGTTCTTGTATACAACAGTAATTACTTTTCATTCAATTTTCAATCCATCAAGGTTATTAACAAAATTCAGTTATAATTTAGTCAGTTATTTACAATGTAACTTCTAGATATGGAATGAATATGATGAGAACTAATGGTAATGACCTCATCTTTTACTTCTTCGAGACGGGTAAATACAGGAGCGACACTACACTGTCAGACCTCAGACATTGTGCCAATAGTGTTATATCTATTAGATTAGATTAGATGATTGAAATGGCAACCATACTACTATGTAGGTATTTTAAGCCAAGTATGAATGAGGATTGGGTGTAAGATTAGATTAGATTATTTGAAATGGCGACCATACCACAAGGTAGGTATTTTAAGCCAAGTATGAATGAGGATTGAATGTAAGATGATTCTGGCGCGATCTTGTAGTCGCTACTGACTAAGGCTGATGTGTTCCTTAGACAGGACTGTTAATTAATAGACCCACAGCCGACCATAAATAATATAGTTATGTTTAGGAATTTTAGGCCTGCCAGTTTGGTTTTAGAATGGCATTCCTTACCAAAATATCCAAAATTTGTTCAAATGAACCACCTAGTTCCACTTCTTATTAATGTGGAGGTGATTTTAATATTTTACAAGTCTAGACATCAAAATTTACTGACTTATCGACAGGAACACAGCGCCAATGTATTGAACGGCCAGATTATAGAGCGACTGCTGTAATCCACATCTATACCTGTGTAGTTTATTCTTAGAACAACCATAACCTATGTAAGGTGTAGTTTCTCCGTTGGATGGTAGCTTGTACGAGATGTATTGCAAGCTGATACACTGTATGATCACAAGAGTACAGAGGATGGCAGTGCGTTCTGACTTGTGAGATGGAATCCAGAGCAAAGCCAGTGACATGATTATCATAACTGGAACATGAGTAAAATAAGACAACGGTATATAACTTATTTTCAAAGATAAACATTTACACTCAGAGTATTAGTAAATTATATTGAAATACCATTAAAACTAGTGACGTATACTTAATGTCTGTTCTCAGGAAAAATACTAGTCAGTCCTACTAACAGAGAACTAATTATTGTGGCAAAGACAAAAATGAAACCACGGGTGGCTTAAATAACTTCTTTTAGGGCTAAATATTTTTTGGAAATTTTTTATTCATATATTTGGCGTCAATAAGCTCATACACTACATAAATGTACATTTTTTCATTAAAAACTAACATTTGGTACAGAATAATGAGAACTTATTACTAAACAATTACTAACTTACAATCTGCCAACTAAAAATCAATAAACTGTATTTCAAACACAATAAATAATAATACTCAGCATGAACTCTTTGATGTTTTTGAATTTATACAGTTAGTTGTTGTCTGAAACAGTAGGTAACATTGGAATTAGTCAAGTTTCTTGTCACCGATTCAGCAGTTAAAAATGTCGATAACAGGAGAAAATTTGCAATCACTGAAACTATTAAGCTTAGTGTGATAAGTTTATTGGAACAACTCACTCAAAACATGTTCCAGAATTGTTTTGAAGACCTATTTTAAAGTTGGAGGAAGTGTGTGGTTGCAGTAGGAGAAAAACCACAGTAGGAAAACCAGTAGCACCAGCAGAAAAACAGTAGGAGTACATATCTCGAAGGAAATTCAGTTTGTGTTTTTGTATGATTTTAGCTTTTTCAATAAAACATCATTTCGGGAACTTTTTTACCCCTGTGTTCTTTTTATATAAATCACTGTTCTGTGCAAATAACACTTTCAACCACAAAAAACAACAACAAAATTCAAATCAATGACAGGATGACAAGTTTGCTTCACTAATGTACTTCTTTATTTCGATACTTCTTGTACCTGTACCTAGACGGGTCCACCTTAAATCTGGCTTGGGTGGAGGTTAACAGTATTTCTAGGCTTACTTGGGATTGCGGTGGATACTTGTTTTGCTTCTTTGATTTGGTTATGGTTTGGGGGGATCACTTAATTGTGTTTGTTTGAAGTTAAGTAATTGTTTAACTACATGAATAACATAAAAGTTTTGAAGCATATTACCCATGATTATTCCAAACTAATGAGATTGAAGAATTGCAGCTGTTTTCATTTTCGCTTACCCACTCCAGGCATCAAATAGGTAGCAACTTGCACAGAAGCATGCCTCCGTAATGTAAAGTTGTAGTTGAGGGACACCAAGAAGACGGAGTCAGTCTCATTCTTTGGCCCGAGTAGAGTCTCATTGCGACTGGAGTTGGTTTTTACCAGTTCCCAATCCCTGTTTGGTAGCAAGTATTTCATCCATAGTCCCTGCAATCCATAAAATATAACAGGTAATCTGTATTTTTACTTTCTCTCCTTAAACATTTTCCATGAAAAAGTATTGTTTTTGAGAATTTGAGTTAAGAGTGACTATATTTTTAGAAACAAAAAAGTGTTTTCGGACTGATGTCTGTCTGTTTTTATAGACCCCAAGACCACACTGGTTGCACAATTTTCATGGGTAATTAAGTACACTTTGGCTATACAGAACTTTTTTAATTCCGCTCTAACAGTTGTATCATTTTTTATTAAATTTAAATTTTCATGGTTTATTATAAGGATCACAAAAATTATGACGAGGACACCAGGTATGTCTGTAAAACTAATGGTTCAAAAGTTTAAGGCTTTCATATGTAAAAAAATCATTTTAAAATTTTATGGCAAAACAATAATTTTATAAAATAATTCGACCACTGACATTACAACCAGCTTTAAAAAACTCAAGAAATTAGTATTTTGAATCATTAGACTACAACTAATGGTTCCAGAGAAATGTTAAATTTACTGTTCATGGTAAACACAGAGTACATTGTCTGAGAGCCCCCAGTGTTATTCTTATGTAGAACATTAAAAAAATCAATTTCTTCCTTATTTCTAAACTGTTTTCCATGAAACTTGGTATGCAGTGTAGGGTTACATAACCAGACAAAACTTAATCAAATAGGTTTGGTATTACTAGGGAATTGGAGTTATGTCTTCAAAAACGAGTAATTATGACGATAGAAGTTGTAATAGTTATAACAATTATTTTAACTTTTTCCTTATGTTGTAAGTAAAAAATTGAAAGATTATTTTTGAAATAATAAATTTTTAAATTATTTTTATATAAAGTATAAAGAATAATATGATAGTTTTATTTAAGGTTGTAGGTTTTTATCTTATTAAAGGGAGAAAGTATGTGTCCATTCACTGATACCGTTTATTTTACCTAGAAAAACGTTAATGGGAATGGGAGAGCGTGATTGTTACACATAATAGTTAAAACCCTTTCACTATGTTATGCCTTGTTTATTTGATTTGAATGATACTCACTATATCGGTCATAAAATGGAAGTCCAGAGTGGAGCCCATGTACCGCCTGGAGCCCAGGGTTATGGTGCATTCATGGACGTCGTGAGGCCAGTTGGCCCAATTGGGCACACAGTGGCCCGACAGCACAGGTGACATAAACCCATAGACATCCCCTTGGAAGTCAACAATAACCGGGTACACCATCTGGTCCATGGACACATCCGTCGCCTCCTTTCTACAGAGATTACCATTTTCTACTTTCATATTTATTGAAAAATTAGCACACACATTTGCTAGGACTTAATTGAAATTTAAGTATTCTTAAAGCCAATATAATTTAAAAAGGAACCAAAAAACTGAGAAATAAAGGCTACTGAAAAACTCAAATACATCATTTTACACCTTATATAATGTATTTACAATAATCCTTTAAGGAATTGCATGGATTATGGATAAATCTAAAGGGAATATTATCAGTTCCTCCTAAACAGCTATCCGTATAATTATATGACTTCCCTTTCAAAATTTTGGTCTGACGGATTATCAATACCCCCCAAACCTAAGACATATCCATGTCAAATTACCTACCAATATGTATTCATTCAATCTTCCTTAAGATATATTATCTACCTTTGAATCACTTATCTACAAACAGTTCAACCATTCTTCCTTAATCCCTTCAATATTGATGGACTTCTCTCTAAATTAAATGGCATAATGTAAACAATATATTGATTGTTTGTATAGATATATCTCAAATGGGTATAATTGTATGTATATTTTGTAATATTAGTAATAATATAAATTTAATCATTTTTATATTTTAACACATTCATGTTCGGCGGTCAAGCCACTCCCTCACCCCACACACAAAATCATGAACTTCCATGTAGACCAGTCCTAGAGGTTGTGACATATGCCACAGACCACGAATGGTGTAACCTGTTTATACTCGTCAGTGTTGCCAAATACCAACGGTCCACCAATCACGTCAGTGATTGTCCTAGCCACAGACCAAGCACCACACTCATGCTGCGGATAATCCTGTAGACCATGCCTAAACGATCTAACCTGTTCCAACGATCCTGATCTAACGATAGACTGTTCCAAAGAAACATCGTATTTAGTATCAATCATCGCCGCAAATCTGTGGTGGCAGGGGCAGTTTATTTTAAGAAAACTATTTTAGTGGATCTGAATGATAATTCCTGCATCTTAGACTTATGGATGTCTTGGAAATGGTGGCTATAACACTGTATAGGCCTACAGGGTGGGAAGACAGTGTTGCATATCGGATAATTACATGCTCATGTGAAAGTTTGAATTTCTAACTAATTTATTGGATCTTGGCTTATGCAAATCTCAATAGACCAGTTCAAAACTAAAACTACGTGAATAATTGCATCAAACATTTTCCATTTATTCATTCATCCACTCACTCATACGCTAGACTCAAATTATTTTAAATTGAATGGGAATGACAGTTAGTTTAATGAATTTGATTAGATTTAGCTTTGATACAAACACTAGCTCTTTTGCTAGGATTACTAGGAAAAACTATGATTAATAGCCCAATAAAAAATGTTTGTATTCACTTCCCTGTAGGAAATAGATTGTTAGATCATGGATATGTCTAAAGGTAATGTTTCTGGTTCATCTAAACAGTTGTTCTTTTAACCAAACTATGACGTCTCTAACCAAATTACGTCACTGTTTCAAATTTCGGTCTCACAAATTACCAACACCCACCCAGAGCTATAGGACATATCCATGTCAAAAAATAAAATTTTAAGGGCTGTAAAAATTACTCACAATTAAAGTTTATTGCCATATTTATATTCTATACAGTAGTGTCAAACATGACTGGAGAGAATGGTTCTATGATATCACAGGACAGAGTATTATTAAGATGGAAAAAATTGATCTGTTAATTTTTTAACATTGAATAGGAATTTATTCAAAACTCAAGAATTTTTAAGCTCTCTTGGCGTTTCTTTACTTTGTTGAACTAAGATTGTGATGGTGTTTACAAAATGATATTATGTAGTCTGTGGTGGTGATGAAGGTCCAGAATAAATATGAACAGGAAAGTGAATGAGTCTTTGAAACTATGTAAGGGTAGATGCCACTGTTGCCCTATATATCAAAATATATTGTAATTGCCAGACATATCAATTCTTTTTCCACATCGCTTCACTTTATAAAAATTTTTATGAAAAATTAAAACCAACAACATAGTTTTACTCACGTGTTGTAAACAGAAAGGTCTGGCACCCACACCATTGTTGTGTCTAAAATTATCTGATCAATGTTGTCATACAGCAGCCTGTCCCACATGAGGTGATGATCCTTCCAATGCTGGGACATATGAGATAGATATAAGAATAAAAATCATAGCATGTTTTAATTTATGGCTTATTTGTGGTTCAATCGTGCCACACCACAATCATCTTACACTCATTTCCCATTCATACTTGGTTTAAAATACCTACCTGGGTGGGTCGTGATTTCAATAGGTCTATAATCTAATCAATATGTTCAAAGAAACCTCAAGTAGCTATGATTCTCTACATTTTTATTGTCCTTATTTTTGAACATAATTATGTTTGCTCAAAGTTGACAATCACAATTCCAGTATATTAAAAACTTTCACAAGTATAAAGTTATATTTATATCCATTAGTCGTTTTAGGCCATTGTATTATTAAATTAATTATACATAATTGAAATGGCAACCTACCCAGGAAGGTATTTTAAGCCAAGTATGAATGAGAAATGAGTGTAGGATTATTATGGCATATTGATATATTATCAAAATAAATTATGAATATTGTGTTATAGTTACTATACAGTGGACTATTATATGATCTATAATGTATGAGGCAGCCAGTTTTTAGGTAAATCTACTGAGACCACAGAATAGTTGGTAACTTACTTACCATGCTCAACCATGTTTTAATGTTTACTGTGCTATGGTAATCATCCTGAAACAAATCAAGTAAAAATGAGTTAGTATATGTATTTTGTTTCATTAATAATAACAAATGTTGTATTTAATTAATGTGAGTCTTACATTTTGGTTTGCATGTGTTTTGATATCTTTTAAAGAATCAAATTTCTGTGAAGTTATATAATCTATTAATTCTTTTTAGTATAAAATATTAATTCTGTATAGTTACTTTGAATTAGCATTACCTTATCTTTATAAGAGAAATTTCTAAAATCGTCTGGATTTAGTTGACCATGCAGAAACTTTGGAATGAAGGGTATGGAGTTATTAAAAAATTAAAATATATATTTTTAATTAACTCTTGAGCAGTAAATCAGAGTTAAAATTGGGATAAACATCTTAAAAATGTCTTAAGTTTTTTTATTTCCATCTAAAGAAAAAGGTTGTGCAATAATGTAGTTTATTAATAATTAACACATTAATACAGGAGCAGCAAGAGGTATGGACTTACAAAGTCTATGATTCTAGGAGCGACTACAAGTCCAACAGTGGTCTTGTTAGAGTGGTGTGGCACTGGACGAAGGTACTTGTCATATCCACAGAGCAAGTCTAGCTTCAGTCTCATCTCAGTAGTTTTGGCACCGGCTTTGTTGTTGCAACTCAATTGCTGTCCACCTGTGAAATAACATTACTTATCCCCTACTTTTTCACCACTTTAGATTTAAAGTGATTTTAATAACAGGATTCATTTAAAAGGTAAAAAATCAAAATTTCATGTGAGAGGGTAGTCATCCCACATTTAACACTGTCTTCCCATCGTAGGTCTATACAATGTTGTAGTCAAAATTCAAACAGGTTGTTCCATTACCAAGATATCCATAGGTCAAAAATGCAGGAATTATCATGAAAGTATTAATGAAAAGTTTCTAACTAACTTAACGTTGATAAAAAGCCTAAGCAAACGTTTAATTTTATTCTTATACCTTCAACCTGCAGATATCTTGGTATAGGTATCAATATATTGATATCTTATGAATTTCAAATGTACCATTGTTTTTTTTCAAGAGGGAAAGGTTTTGTTATTCGACATGACCCATTAGTAGCTTCTCATGAAAATCTTATGTTGACTTTCCTACACCTTAGACCGATGGTAATTTTGTAATTGGTGCCTTTATGAGTTTCAAATGTGACACTGTATTCAATGGGGAAAAGCAGTAATATTTTATATGTCACAAAGAAATTTTGAAAAGTGACACTTACAGCATAGACCTCAGATGAATCCCAATATTTTAAATTACTACAAGAGTTAGGGTATGTTCCTATTTGATGAATCAACTAAAAAATTACTTTAATATAAATTTTAGAAAAAGGACTTTATAAGCACCCCATATATTTATTTCATTTCTGTAACTATTTACTCGATTGAAATCATTGTTAATACTGAGAAAACGAAATACATGCTTTATGCCTTTCTCATAGAATTCATGGTTTCAGATTGTCACTATTTAAAAATTACAAGGTATTAGCCTCTGAAGATAGTTTGATTTTGATATGCCAGTTCATACTCAAATCCTTGAACAATACCGAACTAAGTGGTTCTTCTGGAATATCCACTGACTTTTATCCATAATATAAACCAGATTCTTTTGTTTTTCTACATTGATAATACATGTATCTAAACATAGGACAGAAGACTATGTTGTTACAAGTTAGTTAGTTAGTTACTAAAATGGCAATCTATCCAGGACCAGGTATTTTAATCAAGTATAAATGAGAGATAAGTGTAAGATGATTGTGGTGCGATCTTGTAGTCTTATGAAACCTACAGTTTAAGGTGGAGTCCAAACCACTGCCTCTGAATTACGAACTGGTTTAATTATGAGGATGGTCTTTGCGGATTAACGTAGAATTCAATAATGTAGACGTTAATCCACCCAGGAGAACACTACACCCACCGACCATCACTCATATAACTATCCACAATTCGTGACCTCCAAGTAGCTGGATTACAGGACACGCCACCGTCCCAGGTAAGTTATAGGCTTCAGAATGGCTTTTCACATACGGTACCTTCCCTATTACTTCAATGGTCTATGTACAAGAGAATGCTATGCTTACCGTCATCAATTACCAGTATAACCGTTGCAAACAGCTCTCATAGCTCTAAAAACTAATACATAGAACAGATGGCTTCATCTAAGCACATCTATTTTATGGTATCGCTTCAAATGTATGTTTCAATGTATGTCAAATGAATTTTTTTTTACAATATCAGTAAATTACTTTGCTTTAATTTAAAAACCACTAACACTTCTTATTTAATGTTTATTTATACAATAACTAGCAGTAAGCCCGTCCTTTGTACGGGTTGTAGGATTCAGTTTAAAGAAGAAAGATCATCATACCAAAATGTAAACCTGAAATCCTAAACAAATCGATACAAAGAAAATAAATCAATAACCAGCTTTATTATTTTGCATTACTTTACAATTAAATAGATTAGAACATTTATACAATTACTATTATTACACGTAAAAATAATGCGTTAAAATAACTTTTTAATATAGTATGATTTCGAAATGGGTTTAAATCAATGACCAATATACACTAACTAATATTGATTCAACAGCTGTTTGTTTTTCTTCCTATTAAATCTTTAAACTTCAAAGACAGGTGATTATTGCCTGTAGGTTATTCATTTAAAACTGTAGCAAAATGCGGCCAATATTGTATAAAAAGTGGGTTTTTAAATGCTCGTTATTAACTTTTCAAGGCTCGGCAGACAATTTTAAGCCTTTAAAAACCTTCTCTGGAATGTAGAAAATGTATGAAATAAGTTTCATTGTTATCAGTTCTCCTGTTTTTTCAAGACTGCATAAAATGCCTCCTGGAGCGTAACAGACACAAATTGAGATGAGACTTGTTTCGGCTTCTTTAACGTATGAAACGTAAAAATAACTAAAAACTGTATAATTCTGAGCAATGTACAGACAAAATTTTATTTATATAGATAATATCCGTTAGTTTGATATTAACGTAATTTCCACTGACAAATAAATTTTGTTTAGAATTTAAAAATGTATAGGGCCTAGGACCTACTTCCGCTTCCTGTGGTATGGCCCTTTTGAGTTCCATTCTGTCATACCTAGATGATATAAGTAACCATACAAACTCACATCAGAATATCTGGCTGAAGATTAAGTGTAAGGAAGATCCCTGATAACTTTGCATAGTTGAATATTTTTATCTGATTATGATCTAATTTAATCTGACTACAATACTCACATTGGCAAGATATGAAAAGATGACAGATGAGGAAGCTGAGGAACCATAACATTGTAACAGCATCAAGGAGGACCAATGAGTGGTTGGGTTGTGAGAGAGATACGAGATAGTGGGCACCGCCCCCCAGACATCACTTATATCTCTCACACCTCCCCTGATTATGCAACACATGTCGGTGTTCTGATACAATCTCTCACTTATGAATCCCAAATTAGATCATTAATTCATAAAACTGAGCATAGTTTTGCCTAGTCAAGTTTAGTTTACATCTCAAAATAAAATGAGTAAGATATTTATAAATTATTATTGCGGATATTTCCCATCATGATTAGTAAAAGAATTTCACAATGTTAAGGAATTTGAAATCTGATGCCATCATCAGGTGAGCTAGATCCTAGAACTAAATAAAATTAGTGCATAATTCGAACTAATTCAGTACAAAGGCGAAAATAAAAATTATTAAAGCAGTCACTGCTTCCTCAGTTCTCATGATTTATGGTCATTCCCTGTTTTTAAGTTCCTTTGTTGTGTGTGACTTTATTTCTTAGTATTTTATGTAGCTTTTAAGACAACTTTATTTCAGCTATGTATCGCCCCAGTCTGAATTACGCACTAATCTCGTTATGTTCTAGGTTTCAGTTCACCTAAGGATAGGATCAGATTTCAAATCCCTTAACATTGTGAAATTTTTTTACTAATCTTGATGGAAAATGTACTCAATAATTTAAATAACATAAAATCAACAATTACCTTTAAACAGTACTAGTCATAGCTGAGTGGGAAGAGCACTGGCCTACCACTCAATTGACCCAGGTTCTATTCCCGGTAATGGCACATATGAAATTTAATTTCTCAAACTGCCACTGTGCTTCTGAAGGCACGTTAAGACGTTGGTCTAGGCTACATAAGTAGTTGTAATTCGTGTAAGCACTATTGTGACCTGAATAAACTGTATCTGTGAACTGATATAAAAATATACTTTCTTCCTGAGTCCTAAGTCAAATATAAAACCCCCGTCGCAGCAGACCTGCATACTCAGCGAATTTCCCCATCAATAATATGACAAGTGTGATAAATATGACAAATGTCGATAAATAAGAGGGTTTGCCTTTTCTCCATAAGATTGATATGGGAAAGAGTATGTGGGTTTGCTGCTGTGGGCTGCTGAAAATGGCATTTTTACCATACATTTTTTATTTTGACCATATGCCAAGTTTTATCAACATCTGTCCATAAATAAAGGAGTTTGCCTATTCTCTGATGATATGAAAACAAGACTTACTTCTTATAACTATCGTATAGAAGGAAAATTAAAAATCACTGGACACACCACCTCATAGACATTAGAACTTGACCAGAAAGTTATAAAAAAAACAAACCTTCAAAGAAAGAAGTTTAATATAGGTATTAAGTTGGGATGCTGTTTATTTAAAATTAAGATCGCACTGAGACTAAATACAGTTTATTTTACTTCCACTCCTTGTTTAATATACTTCCACTACTACAACAAACAACTAGTTTGAGGTTTTACTACCAATCACAACTTTATTCTTATACTTTACCTTGTATATTTTATACACATTGATTAAAGTGAAAGTAAATGTACTTATTGTATAATTACCATATAACTTTTTATCCTATACAAAGTAATACATCTTTACTTATTATTTTTGGTATGAAGGAAAATTAAAAATCACTGGACACACCACCTCATAGACATTAGAACTTGACCAGAAAGTTATAAAAAAAACAAACCTTCAAAGAAAGAAGTTTAATATAGGTATTAAGTTGGGATGCTGTGATGGTTTAGTTATATAACCATAGTACACATAGACGCCCCAAGCCATCGCAAGGACTGAGACTAAATACAGTTTATTTTACTTCCACTCCAGATGTGGATGTAATATATACCTTGGACTGTACCATAGCAAAAAAATGCCAACTAGTTTGGAGGTTTTACCAGAGCTCAACTTTATGACTATCTGCTTTGTATGATTTTACCTACACATTGATTAAGTAGTGGTACAGGGCAGGCATTGGGAAATGTACGTTTACTATAATTAGTCAATCTTTGCTATAATAATGAAATAAAACAAAAAAGTAATACAATCTCTTGTAATACATTTGAGTTATTTATGGTTATGAAGTGAAATGTAACACTGAAGTAAATTATCTTAAAAAGAAATAACTGAGATTAGTTTCCAATCTTCTATATTTTTGTACCAATATTTTTATCTGTAACAAAATAACATCTCCTGTACATGCAAAGATGATTTGGCCTAAATAATTGACATTAATATTTAATATCAAGATTTAAAATTGTATCAAATTGAAATAGCATTTTATTATAAGATTTTTATGGGAAAAATTATTTTATATCACATATAGATTTTACAAAAGGAAACCAACCACAAGAACAAATATATTTTAGTCATATTCATAATAGAATATTAACCTACTGATAAGGTTAAATTGACAATAATATTGGAAAAATTGAACCGTTGATAGGATTGCTTTAATTGTATTTTTTAGCTGATTCTATGTATTATAAAATTTGAAATTTTTACTTCATAACGCAACTATTTTGGGGTTGACCAAATTCCCATTGCTACCGATATGTCGGCAACTCGTCGATGAATAACGTTCTCAAAGTTCGTATTTTTAGGTAGTTGCCAAACTATATATATATTACATAGAAATTATATATTTTTAACACATTTTATTTCTCTATAAAGAAGAAAAATCCCGAGGAAGGCACATAGATTAAATGTTTTATGGGAAATCGAAAAGTATAACTGAGTTATATGTTTCAATTGGTATTTTTTGTACACATTCTACTAATCATTACAAAATAACATCGCCAGTAACGACCAGTGCTAAATCAGCTTCTTATTCCTTTTGTACCAACACTTAATCAAAAATGTGAAATACGCCTTAAAATACATTATGTAATTAATTTGTCAAGGCATAATTTATGTATCTAGATTTTAATTGTGAAAATTAAGCACAGTGATATCAACAAAAGATGTTTTATTGCAAATAAGGAACCATATCAGAAACTTTAATGGAAGTTTCTTAGTCAAATCAGGAGTAAAGCAAACACCGACTGAAGGTGAGAGTACTTCTGCTCTTGCGGATATTTGCATCTTGTTGTAAAGTATTGAACCATCTGGAAAGGTGGATGTATTGCTCCTTCTCCTGGTATATTTTTGTAAATGTGACATAATTTTTCGTTTAAATATCAAAATTAACCTATAGCAAAGTTAAGAGCTGAAATTAGCGTCATTTTGTGTGTCTCAATGAATAACCAAGTTCCACTGTAGAAATAAAATTAATTCTGTTATTCTGTTTAAAATGTATTAATTTTTATATGATTTGTATATGTTTATGTTTATATTCTGATACAAAGTATATGTTATGTAATACTTTTATATCATGTTATTTTTTAAGTATTTTGCGCTTATATTAGTGTGGCTACCTACAATGTGGTAGCACCTCAATAGTTCAAAATAGTGAAGGAAAGTTCACTCCAAACCAATTTTAATTTATAGTCCATTTTAACATGTTAAAATACAAGCTGGTACTATGTTGAGCCTAGAGTGCACCATATAGCGCTTGCCGTACGGTGGAAGCTTTCAGTAATACTAAGTATCCGTACACCAACAATTTAGTGAGGATATAGAAAAACTACATCCTGACAACACAACAAACACAACACTACACACTACATCGTACAATACTGACGCTAAAAATGTGTCAGTATTTAGACTATGTTCTGGGCTGTCTGACTGTCTTAGAATATCGCTATCTTTTGTTTTTGATGAATTCAAATTAATTGAGGTGTTTCGTGAACGAGTTTTTTCGTGTTGTAATCTTCATAGGTACAATTAAAACTTTGATTTGGAAACTTTAATTACTTATACAGTCGACTCCGTCTTATCACTGCCAGAAGAATAAAAAAATACCATTCCTTATTATAACATAAATAAACCTGGAATAACGTACAAATTTTCTCACATTTAATTCACCATGAAATGATTTATGCCAACCCATCATTCACCCGATGAAGAATTTTCGAAAGAGAGTGAGTTGAAAAAACCACCGCTTAGGGATCACATTGACAGTTGAGGTATTTAAACCATTCACATTTTAAGACGATTTTAAAGTGTACTTTCCCAAACATTACAGGTTTTTGTTTCCAACTCACTGGATTGTAGTTTATTGTGACGTTGATAAATTAAATGTCTCACCATATATAGGAATGAACAAGAAATTATAAAGCACTACAAATTGAACTTTTACAATTTATTTTATATATAAAATGTAACTTATATAAATAATATATAATAATAATAATTATAATTTGGAAAATAATAATAAAAAGAAATTATTTTGCTACCATAAGATAATGGGAAAAGCCTCTGAAGAAAGAAAGTAGCCATATTATAACCATAAAAAATTTATTTGGAAACTTTAAACCAACTTATACATCGTCCCTCTTATAGGACCCTAATCCCATGATTCAAAAGAGTAAATTGCTGCCATAATAAAAAACACATAAACGTAAAGCATAAAATTGAATAACACATGAAGCTTTTAAGTTCATAAAAATCACATTGATTTATTAATTTTTCCCACCCTCCAAAGTTCGCCAGAAAATACACGTGTGTAGAAAACTGCAGTAGTGAGTAAAAAAACTTTAAGGAACTTAATTGTGATTACTGATTATTTAAAATTTCAAATTTTAAAATTACATGTAATTTACAAACTGTTATTGACCGTTTTTGTTTACAACTCTAATTAGATCAGTTTATTATTGTAATACAATTATCTTTTCACATAAATTTAATAAAATGTTATTTATATTTATTTTAAATATTATACATTTTTTTTTAAAATAAAATGTTTGGTCTTATGAAGAAAAAATAACTTCAATTTATACTACGGAATAATTTTTCTATCCTAAAAACAGAAAATTTATATTTATCTCAAAAATATTTACTATAACCTAATTAGAATAAAAATGTTGGATTTACAATACTGTAAATAATAAAATAAATCTTTTTTTTATTCTGCTTTATCGCTTAAACTGTTTTCTTGAACGCATAATCATGCAACTTCCTCTTAAAAATTACATCCAAAGCTGACGCACCAATCTGCTGTTGCTCGACATAAGTTGATGGCAGTTCCAATGTTTCCATCCACAAGAATCGAAATTCCCACACCGGCGTTGCCATTTCCCGCTTCACTAAAGATCCGTATTGAACGCAATTTTATGTTATTTATAATTTATAATTATTAATAATATTATTTATTTAAAGTTATACCGGGAATAAACAAACATGTTCAATTCTTTTGATTTCTGCCATGAGAAACATGACCGTGCGCTGATGACTCATTTCCAAGAAGTAGTCTGGACCATCAGGCGTCCAAACCATCTGAGTCCGGACTAGAGGAACTCAACTGTATACCATTAATAGCTTATCCTTAAATGTTGATGCTTACCATAATCCCATGTAGAAGTCCATAAAACACACCATCTATTATAGAGGGTGAATTATTGCTTGCTAAGAATGATTTTGATCCCAAGACGTTATTCAATTCCTTAAAAAAGAAACAAAATGCACATTACAAGAGATCAAGACAGTAAAGGACAAAATCTTTTAAAGGGAGTCAGTTGACCGGCCCCTATCTTAGCCATGTTAAATTATCAAATTATCAGTACCGTTTTCTCAGTAACTATAAATGTTATCAATAATTTTTTTTTATAATTATTATAGGCCTATTTATTGATATTTGGCAAACTTATAACCCCAAGTTTTTTTAAATCAAATTTTTTTTTACGAAAAATTTCAAAAAATGTGTTTTTGTACTAATTGTGAAATAACTCTTTTACTAAAGTCAATTCACAAAATCTGATAGGTCAATTTTTTCATTTTTAAATTTGCTACAAGACAAAACAAAAATTATTAAGATATCTCTAGTAGCTCCTCACACATTGGTACCGAAGTGCAAAAAGACTTACGAAAATTTACATTTAAAGTAAGTCGTGAATCAATACCCGCACATCAGAGTAGCCCTGAACTTTTGGGTGCATTGCTTTAGACAAAAAATCGTTAAATGAGCTCTACCCAACCGATTTGCATTTGTAAATTAGTTCTAAAGAAATGTAGAATAAATTTTTGTAAGAACAAAATTCAAATTTTTTGACACAGGGGGTCAAAACTTGAAACTGAGCAACTGTAACTGAATGGTTGACATAGTTGTAGGAAAGGCATATAGTATTTCCTCTTATACTCGTAATTTCCTCCGATACGTTAATAGAAAACTCTTATGTGCTCCTTCATTTTTATATGATATAAAAAAACCTGATAAAAAATTAAAATCTAGGTTCATCAGAGTCCCGGTAATCCAAACGAATAGGGACCGAACCCTGTTCGGATAATCCAGAAATGCAGTGTAGGTTGTATTAAAAATACTAATAAAGCCCACTAATTTAGATCCGAACTATGTATTTCTAAATCAATAACTTACGTCTTAGTTCACATTTAGCTTTGCCAGATAAGTATTATTGCAAAGACGTTCTATCTCTATGGACTCGGTAGGTTGCATTAAAAATACTAGTAAAGCCTATTAATTTAGATCCGAACTGTGTATTTCTACATCAATAACTTACGTCTTTTCACATATAGCTTTGCCAGATAAATGTTTCTGCAAAGACGTTCTATCTGTATGGGCTCGGCATTAGAAACATAAAACATGACACACACTAATACATAATAACGAATAATGATAAAACAGTGCTGTTTGTAGGCCTAATTTTTACGCGTTCACGATCATTGCTGGAGATGAACTCAAATTTTCGAGAAGTAGTTCGCCGAAAAGCAATGATAAAGAATCAGACTGTGAGAATCGAGTCTATTTTGATGTACTGTGAGTGTAGCTAAATATCGCCTCACACTATCTCAAAGTTATTGTATTTAATTAACATTGCGTATGTAGTATACTGAATAATTAGTGATATCGTGCTGTAGATTGAAGTGTTATAGTTCTGATCACATTACTTTTTTTTAATTTAAACTCAGTAACCTTTTTCCCCATCAGGTAGATCGGATTACCGGGACTCTGGTGTTTATAATTACAAAGTTTCTCAACTAGGGTTATTTACAAGGTCTTAAGGTTGCATTTAAAAAAAATATTTTACAAGATTAAAGATTTCTTTGAATAAATTGTTTTTAAAAGATCGAGTACCATGTGAGTAACAACTTTTAATTTGCCTTTTACTAAAATTTAAATTCGTTTACATAAAACTGCTGTAAATAAATTAAATATAGGCTACTGATTTTATCTGATTTAACCATTGTATGCAGATCCAAATAATAATCCAGGGTTACCTTAATTACATCAAGGGCAGTTGATGTGTTCATTGTAAGATGACCATAAATGAGTATGTATTCAATCCATTGCCTGTATTCTGCTTTCTGCCTCATTGTGAGAGGTTCCAGCCCATTTTTCTCTTTGATTGTTTGAAATAAAATACTGCTTAAAAGCTGGCCTGGGTTTCCATTTTCTACATTGGAATCCTAAAATAAATTATAAAATTAATTCAAGTGTGTGGTGGATGGAATGATTCAATGAAAGCTAACAAGCTAATTAACACCACTTTAACCGAGTTTAAACAAGCCATGAGTTGAAAGTGACAAGTAAGGAGACCATTTTGAACACTGTCTGAGTTCTTGGTATTAAACTGGACTGCACACTGACATTTTCACAGCACACTGTATCACAATGAGAGGAAAAGTGTCAAAGAGAAATAATATACCCTTAAATTCAGGATTGGTCATAGTAGATTTATGTTATTTAGATTTTTACTTAGGACATTTTCCAACACGGTTTTAAGTAAAACAAAGCTCACCTACTGTTTACTACTGTAAAACAACCACTTGTTTTAGATACTACCTCACCTGAGGATGGGATCAGATTCCAGATCTTGAAACGTCACAAAACTTTGTTCAACTTAAACGTGATGGAAAATTTCCATAGTAAAAATCTAAATAACAAATATAATATTATCAGGAAGCTCACTAGTGGATGTTGGGTGCCAACCTAACTGGCTGGGTGGTGTAGTGGTTATAATACCCGCCTTCAAAACTGAAGGTCGCCGGATCGAATCCCGCAAGGGTCGAATCTGGACCCAGTCGCCATTTGTCATTGGGCTACTAATTAATGATGCTTCCTAACAACAGGTCGACGCTAGGTAGTAAGAAGACCGGGGTTTGGACCGTTCCCCATCAAAACATTAAAAATGCCACTGGCGTAGAAATACACAAAATAAAATAAAATAAAAATAAAAACCCTGATGTAAACTACAAACCTCAGCTTTAGCGCTTAGTGTGTCTGCAGTAGAGTATGCCACACCAGTATGGAATGTATCGTCATATGCAAAAGAGGTTGATACAGCAGTAACTGACATGGCTCGGATTGTAATTGGGTGTTTGAAACAAACCCCAGTAAACAAACTTTATTTATCCTATCACAGGGATTACTTTACCATCAAATCCGACATGAAGAAGGTACCAAACAAGAGAGAGATCCTCGACACTTATTACACTGTCATCAACCTGTAATGCAACGGCATCAGTCCCAAAAGAGATTTTCGTCAAGAATGTGAGTTCAAGAGTGATCACTCTCAGCCAATCGTTTTGTTTTGACCTACCATACACAGTGAGGTAGACCCAGAATGATTTAAGGGTGGATGTACAGTACCAAAATACAAAACAAATCTGCAAATATGGGACTTTCTTAGAGACAATGAAAACAAATTGTATGTGTGATGCGGTACAAGATTCTAGCTATCCACTGATCTATCCACATTTAGACCCGTTATTCATTCAAATTGTAATTACTCTCTATGAACTTCTCTCAAAATCAGGTGCCACCAAGTCTATTGACAAGAAGACAACTAGGATAATCTGATCATTTGGAAGAACTTAAATTGATGAATCTACAGTGTAAAATATTTGGTATTTTGAACCGATAATACATTTAAAAAAGGATTTTTTAGACATAGGCCTATGTAGCTTTGATGCTGATTAGTGTTGATAGATTTTTTTTATACTAAAAACCGGCTGATTCATAGGTATTCCAATAATAGCCCAACAAACTAAAGGCATGTTTAAAAGATGCCAATTGAAGAGACAGTTGCCCAGTCCAAGTGACTTTAGCTAGCTGCAGATTTAGAATAGAAATGATAAAATAGATAAAAGCCTAAACTTGTATTTTTTATAGTAAAAAATTAAATACAAGTTGATTTATTTCAAATTCAGAGCTAAAGCTTGCTTGAGTCAGTTGGCTTAGACTTACAACTAACTGTCTCTTAACACTCCAGTAACTACTCATGTGGTTTACTGGAATAAGAGCGGTCGCGTGGAGTGCCACCACTGCACTCCACTTGTTTTTGTTGTTTTTCTTAATTAGTATGAATTATCTTGACGATGTATTGGAATTTTATGTTGAATAGACACATATAGGCTAACACATAGCCTAATTGATGTGATTGGTGATGTTATAAAACACATAATTTATAGGCCTACAAAAAAAAATTATTTTGCAAATTGTACAATAATAAATAAATATTGGTGCATAGAAAGATTATTTTAAAAATCGTTAGGAATAATTTTTTAAACAACGCAATCGAAACTCAAAACCAATTAACTTATGACAATATACTTTGACATATGCACCTAATTAGCACATTCTGCAAACACACTTTTCAAATGATCAGGGTATACTCATTTGTTACACCTGAAAATTTAGAAAATTAAAAATAAATAAATAAATAAATATTGCTGCATAGAAGAATTATTTGAAAAATGGTTAAGAATAATTATTTAAACAACGCAATATTATTTATTTCAAGTTCATCAGGGTCTTCGTCACCGATGACACTCTCATCCTTTTTTCATTTCAGCTAAGCAACACCATAACTGTTCTTGGTTCTCCATTGTTCATTCATTAGTTAATACATGCACACACTATAAAGTTTTCATATAAAAATAATGTCAACTACGTGAAATAAAATCCACAACATATGTCACTCCGTGGGAAAAAACGGAACACGGATACTCGCATGGAGTGCACGTGCACTCCAATTGTACGGCACCACGGGAAAAAAATTCAATAGAAAATTGGTTGAGCCCGAATTGGTAGCAGTCATTATACTGACAGGTTCCAGGGGTGTCAGAGGGAAGGTAGATGACTGCTCAAGGTCACATGTGCTGTCAACTACGTTTTCTGAACAAAACAACATGACTGGAGTGCCATCATACTCCGCGCAAGCACCGGAGTCTTAAATAGGCATAATCTGAGGCAGGCGATCAAAATTATTTTTCCTCTCCCTAAACATCAATATTGCAGAGATTTTTTTGTCAAATCATTTGTATCCATGACTACTTTTACTTCAGGTAGGGCCTAGTGCAGTAACGTAACATGCAGTACCTGCATTTTAAATAATATTTGGTGAAAATATTGCTATCTAAAATCTAGCCAACATCATACATCTGGTATCTCTTTAACTTAACATTCCTACCTTTAAATGAAGTGTTCCTTTTCGAAGGTTTGAAAACAGCTCTATTTCTGATAACAAAATGGTCACAAAATTATAGTTTGCATTATATGTGTTCACTGACATGTTAATAATTAATTTCCAAGAGAGTTTCAAGTCAAACCTTTGATAAGGCTAAAAACACCAACACAACAATGTATTGTGTTATTTCTAGGTTATAACTACCCTTAATGTCCCCAAGTTTTCAACAAGCAATATCATATAAACCTCATTAAAGTGTTTAGCAACCCAAATGAAGCAACTCACTAATTCACTATGTGGATAGTCAAAACATTTGAGGTTATAGGTTAGGTTATATTGTTTTTATTTTAACTCCCCCAAACACTCCAAGCACCATTTCTTTAGTTCAGAGCTTCTATGTAGACCCAGTGGATGAGTTCAGCAGCACTAACCGGTTGATCTTGACGATAATATAAAAAATGGGAATTCTCCTATCTTCAATAAGTACTGTTACTGTAAGTAGCTTCTGCTTCATAATGTTACGTTGCCGAACTCAACAAAAATCTTAGGGTGAGTCTTTTACGGTAAATAACCTATGTGACGTTGTCAATTGCTCTGTAGAATGAGTGTAAAGATAATGAAACATATTGAATTCACTTCCGCTACAGTTACCGGTTTCCCCGTGAAAATTTCGGTTAATAACCAAACGTACCGAGGCGCCAACATAACACACCCAAAACCAATATTCTGTGCCAGCGAAGCATGAAAGTGTTAATAAAGTGTTTTTCAGCGAGTACCAGACTGACATCAGCATCCTCTATCACAGGGAATTGTATGTGCATTATCCAGCTTTCACCTTTTGTGATTCAAGTTACCGGATCCGTACTTTATACCTGTAGGATAATGGTAATTTATTTTATTATCAGCTATTTTGTATTTGCTATGAAGTGTAATGTTTATGTTTTAGTTCAGTTTTGGAAATAATTAAATGGTGTTTGATAATTAAACGAGATCGTACGCAGAACGCTGGTTTGAGTACAGCGAATTTCATTCATAAAACTTGTATTATTCCCATCATAGTAATCGAATAGTACTGAGTATGCAAAGGTTGTTTTACATGGTAATGTGCTTATATTAAGACTGTTTACTATGTAAAAATTGCCATAGGCTACTGGGCTATTAAATAACAGTCCTCTCTCAGGAACATGACAGCCTTCAGTAACAAGACTACAAGATCGCGCCACAATCATCTTACACTCAATCCTCATTCATACTTGACTTAACATACCTTCCTTGTAGTACAGTCACCATTTCAATAATCTAATCTAAAAACAAATACAACATTTTATCAAATTATGTTAATAATTAAGCATGTTATACCAATCTATATATCCGTAATAATTGCAATTAATACGTAGGTTTGCTGTAATAATAAACGTTAAATTTGTATTTTTTATGGATTTGTTGATAAAACTGATCTAGATGGACTTGAATACAAAATTTTGGAAGAATATTCAAGTAAATAAGTAAAGTTGTTGTCAATTAACTAAGAGTTATAATTAATTATGTTTTCCCAGTTTCAAGAACAGAAGTTATATTTTTTACCTTTGATAGTTGCCTAAGTAGTTCTTGAGTGGTTTGGTCTTGATGCGCATTTCGCCACTCTAGTGGCATCATCAGAATATTTAAGATTTAAAAAGACAAACACATACGACACCTTCATTAAGTGATAAAAATAAATTTATTTACAATATTTACATCCACTATCACTGGTCACTCCCGCTTTGTTCGTGATTGCGCATCTCCAATAAAAATAGTATGGAGCAGCGGAAACCTCGAAAACACTCCCTCGGTTCAGCTAGGGGTTTTTTAAACTCCAATCTCCAGCAACAGTCGGTGAAAACCTAGTGCCTAAGCGGAACAATATTTCTTATGGGTTCTCTAGTCCTACTGCCAATGGAAATAGAGAGATACTTTTAGTGTTTTATATGGCAATGTTAATGTCTTACAAATAAAATTGAGGAACTGGAAGTTGCTGTAAAGCTGGAAAGCTACTCTGTTATTTGTCTTGTGGAGCACTGGTTGAATCCAGAGAATTTCAGCCTATATAATTTGGATGGATACAACATGGCCACATTGTTCTGTCGCCAGGAACATATTCATGGTGGTGCGGTGATATTTACTGCTAATTCAGTGAAGTATCAAATTATTGATGTTGCTGGTTTCTGTGTGGAAATGCATTTTGAGGCCTGTGCTGTTAGATTGCCTGACTATAATTTAATTATTGTCTCACTATATAGGCCGTGTAGTGGTTGCATTCTTGTGTTTTTTACACAGCTTGAACTACTTTTGGATCTTACTTCACATTATAATTCTGATATCATATTGTGTGGTGACTTCAACATTGAGGCCCGAGGTAGTGATTCTAACACCGTGAGGCTTCATAATATCCTGAGAGCTGATGGAATTTATTGCACAAGTTTTAAGCCCACTAGGGGGTTATCTTGCATTGACTACATTGTGACTAACATTCCTAAAAACACCTACTGTACTCAGGTAATTGATATACCTATTTCTGATCATTCATTTATGTCTTTATCTACTAGTGTAATATGCAAAAATACTACTAATCGTGAGCATGTACATGACAAAGTTATTTTTAGGCCTATATCAGCCATGCAATCCATAATTTTAAGCTTTGTTTGGGCAATATTGATTGGGCTGCCTCCCTCACTGGTCTTGGTTCTGAAGATATGTTTGACAAGTTTTTATCTATTTTTCTCTATTGTATGAATGTCTACTTTCCATTAAAAACTGTTTCTCGGCTTGCCCCTAATAAGTCTCGCATCAGCTGGTTCACTCCTCATCTGGCTGGTATGAAAAACTTAGTCATGTCCCTATATATAAGATTTAAAAATAGCAAAACTCAACAATGATAGGGTGGCCTACCTGAGAGCTAAATCTTGGTATCAGAAGGCATTACAACAGGCAAAGAGAGACAACTATGATCATGCCATCAATTCAGCTGAAAATAAAGCTAAAGCTGCTTGGCAAATCATTAAAAAAGAATCCGGCCGTTGCCCATTCCACACTTCTGGACCTGATGCTTCTAAGTTCAGTGAGACAGTGACTACCTGAACACTGTCATTGAGGATGTCCGTAGCAACATCGAACCCAGTGTGCGAGCTCCCTCGGATCTTCTGGAGTGTATTCAACGATCAACTCAGCCCTTCAAATGGCAACCTGTTCAGCCCAGTGATGTTTGTCTTTTAGTGCAAAGATGTAAACCATCTAAAAGTAGTGATCTGTATGGTGTGTCTAACTTTCTGCTGAAGAAGGTTATAAGTGAAATCTGTCTACCATTGAGCATGTGTATCAATGCAAGTTTCATTGAGGGATGTTTCCCGGCCAGTTTGAAAGTCTCTAAAGTTGTGCCTATTTATAAGAAGGTGTGTCATGATTCTGTGAGTAGCTACAGACCAATCTCTCTGGTCCCCACTTTTAGTAAAGTCTTTGAATCAAGTATGAAAATTCAAATCACTAAATTCTTTGACGAAAATAATATTTTCACCAGTAGTCAATATGGCTTTAGGCAAGGAATGTCAACGATTGATGCAGTCGGGAGGCTGGTCAACTTTGTTTTGGCTAATTTTGAATCAGGTCTGCCGTCAGGTGCTTTACTTTGCTACCTATCAAAAGCCTTTGACTGTGTCGATCATGACATACTATTAAAAAAATTGGAATACTATGGAATAATTGATGTTGAAAATTCTCTTTTTAAATCGTACCTCAGTAATCGGCATCAAAAAGTCTTTTCTCAAAATTGTTTTTCTGAACTGAGGTCAAATATGGGGTTCCACAGGGATCAGTCCTGGGCCCCTTATTGTTTATTGTCATGATCTAAGCATGAATGTTGACTCTCTCTCTTAATTCTTTTTGCTGACGATGTAACGTTTTTTGGTTTTAATTCATCTCTTGACTTAGTCAAGAATGATTTTAATAGCATGTCTGTGCAAGCAAAAGAATGGTACAAAGCTAATTTATTATTTATGAATGCTGAAAAGACCCAAAACATAGTATTTTCCTTGAATAATGCCTTAGTCGACCGCAATGAGCATGTGAAGCTTCTGGGAATCTATCTAGACACTAAGTTATCTTGGCATTTGCATGTTAATTTTGTATATAAGAAATTAAGTAGAATGGTATATTTATTAAAGAAATTAAGGATGCATGTCTCAAAAGAATATTTAAAAATGGTATATTTTAGTCTGTTTCAAAGTGCTTTGTCTCATGGGGTTTTGTTGTGGGGAAATAGTGCTGAGACTAAGAGTGTTTTGATGATTCAAAAAGGGCACTTAGAGTCATTAACTTTGTTGGTTTTAAAGAGCACTGCAAGCCACTTTTTGTGCATGATAAAATATTAACCATAGTAAATCTGTATATATTTTATTGTTTACTGCATGTCAAGAAGAATTTTGCACGTTACACATTGCATATGCATGTTCATGGCCACAACACAAGGCATGCAAAGTCTATTGTAAGACTTTTCACTAGACTAAGCAAGATCTTAAACTCTTACGAGTGCATGGGAGTAAAGTGTTTTAATGCGATTTCTGTTAAGGCACAGCATGTCACATATAACTGCTTTAAAAATGTTTTGCATGAATGGCTTGTTTTAAGACCCTTTTATGATATAAAGGAATTTTTTGACTGTGATAAAACCACTATGGTTTTTTAATGCATGTATATACTTATTTATCTTATTTTATTTTATTCAACTATTGTCTAGCACATGTAGCATGTCTTTTGATGGTATTGTTTGACATTTGCTTATTTTTGTATTATTGTTGCACTGAATTTACAGCCACATTTATTTATTGTAAGAGTATTTTGTATTTTGACGAGATCTATTACATCTATATTGTATGTTTAACGATCAATAAATATATCTATCATCTATCTATCTATCTATATCTTTGTGAAGTCTACAAAAACTTACAGGAGCTAACTCAAGATGGAAATTGACGAAAAAAGAGAATCAGATTTTCAAAAGAGTGAAGACAATTCTGTCCAGCAATGACACAGTGGCACAGTGGTACCATATGACCAAAGACAATTTATATTTTAATAAAATTGTCTTTACATATGAAGAAACTAAACCACTAGTGATGATTTGCGATTCTTCAGAAAATGGATTAGGAAGCGTGATTATGCATAGATTTGATGATGGTCGTGACGAGTCGTACTTTAATGCTTGCTGAGAGACAGTACTCCAATATTTATCAGGAGCATTACCGAGCTATTGTATTTGGGGTGAGGAAATTCCACCAATACGTGTACGGCCATGAATTCACACTATGACAGAACATAAACCACTACGAATCTTTGGAAGTTCACGTGATCTTACAAAAGCTGTGAACAATCGATTAGTACGATGGGCTCTTGAATTAAATCAGTATAACTATGAAATACAGTACAGAAAAGGAGATGACAATGTTTGTGCAGATCTTTTATCCAGACTTTCTATTGATCAGATAAACAACCAGAAGAGACTTGCATCAAGTTTTTGAACGTCAACAAGGTTAATACATTTATGTCTTTCGATCTTTTAAAACGGGCCACGGCTAGATAAAGATATGAAATTAGTAAGAAGTTGGTAACCTTTCTCAGTGGACCAGTTCCACGTAAGCAAGTAGGAGATCTCTCCTGGTATCCCCCAGCTGAACTGTTTTTTGTACGCAGAATGCCTACAGTTTTTGACAATATCAGACCTAATGGCAGAAAAAATGGAAGTAAAATTATGGATATAACAAAGAAAGAATTCAAACAAGAAACCTAGAATTTTGAAGAGGTAGAAGAAGTATGGATAAAAATGAACATGGGAGTAGCTTTTAAAGTTTTTGAAATAAAGAGAAAATAAATCATTATTTACGTTTTATTAGAGGGAACCTATTTTTTCAATTTAAAGAATCTCTTGTTCTTGTGAAAAACACAAGAACACATACCGGCTTTCCCAGATGTTGACATAAAGCCTGAGACTAAGTTCCTTGAAGTCACTATAGATGATAGTATGTCGTGGACACAGCATGTGGATATCCTGTGCAAGAAATTAAACACAATAGTCTGTACATTCTAAAACGAATCAAAGTTATTGCAGACTCAAAGTTAGTAAAAAAAACTTACTTTGGGCTTTTTGAATCACACGTCCGGTAACAACTTCACATAATGACAGTAGCCCTGTACATTCGGGAGACAATACTGTATGTTGATGGGCTAAACTTACCAAGAATTTCTGACCACCACAACTACCCCACCCGGCATGCTACAAACTACGCACTACCTCTTCACTATCTTAGTCTGTTCGAGAGAAACCCGTCATATGCTGACAGAAAACTTTTCAACCTCTTAGATTAGATTAGATTATTTGAAAGGGCGACCATACCACAAGGTAGGTATTTTAAGCCAAGTATGAATGAGGAGTGAATGTAAGATGATTGTGGCGCGATCTTGTAGTCTTGGTACTGACTAAGGCTGACATGTTCCTTAGACAGGACTGTTAATTAATAGCCCAATAGCCGATGGCAACTAAGTGACCTACAGTTTAACGTGGAATCCGAACCACGGCCTCTGAATTACGAATTGGTCTAATTATGAGGATGGTCTTTGCGGAGTGCGGACGTTAATCCACACAAGAGAACACCACACCCACCGACCATCGCTCACAAACTATCCACAATTCGTGACCTCCAAGTAGCTGGATTACAGGATGACGCCACTATCCCAGTCAGGGAAGAAAGGAGGAATCTCTCGGGAAAGCAGCTGAAAACAACTCTGGATATCTGGCTGACAGCAAGACCCTTTTACAACATGGAAGAATTCAAGAGTGGAAAGCTACATACACCTGATTAAAAAAAATGTTCTGTAACTTATTGACGCTGTACACTTCTCCACGAAATTGTAGTAAAGAGTTTCTAATTGTGATTCCGTCCAAGGTTCGGGACTCATTTCCTGTACTTGCCCTCAAAATTTAGAACAAAATACCGGCTGCTCTGAGGATTCTTGATCAAACCATCTTTCCGAATGCACTCAAGAGAAAACTCAAACTTAAACCCTACTATAAATGAACGGGTAGTAAAGCTATAATCCGTTCCTCTCTACTACTACAGCATCTGTGATTTTTTAAATCTTTTAATCTGGACTGGGCAGACCATCCACCGCCTGTGCAGACAGTTCAATTTTTTATCCATAGAAGTCAGTTACAGTTTTAAAGTTCTAAATCAAACAATTACAAAATATATGTTTTTTTTAACTCGAGTTTTTGAAATTTTTTAATTCATGACACAACCTATTTCGTTCTGCTGGAATTGGTGACGGCGGAGGTAATAATGTTATTGTCAATGATCGTTGCCACTAGTTAGTGCGGCCATAGAAGATGATAGAAGATGAAGATGATGGCTCCTATTTATAACAGGTGCGGCTGAACACAGACACAGTGATTGTTCTATGTTCTGCAGACGACGTCGAGTTGAGTTGCTTACTTACTTAACCTAACCAACAACTTTAACAAAACATACTTTAACCTAAATTCTAACTGTATACTGCTACAGTATTTTGTTATGTTCTTATTTAAAACTGTGAAATGTTTTGTTCATATGTGTGGCGCCGGAGCCTTGCAATATCGTCAGGGTTTAAATGCTTGGCAACAAACTCTACTTATTCTTCAGGTAGTGTAAAAAATGTTCAAACAGTTTTCAGATGTACTGGTATTAAGAGACTTAACTTAATACTAATAAAAAGGAGTAAATCGACAGATGATGGTCATATAAATCACTGCAATATTGGAACTATAGGCCATGTTGATCATGGTAAAACCACATTGACTGCAGCAATCACCAGAGTGTTGTGTAAACAAGGAAATACAAAATTTGTTTCATATGACCAAATAGATAAGGCTCCTGAAGAAAAGGCAAGGGGAATAACCATCAATGCTGCTCATGTTGAATATTGGAGTCGCAACCGTCACTATGCTCATACTGATTGCCCAGGACACATAGACTACATAAAGAATATGATATCAGGAACTTCCCAGATGGATGGGGCTATATTAGTTGTTGCAGCTACTGATGGTCAAATGCCTCAGACACGAGAGCATTTGCTTCTTGCAAAACAAATAGGTGTGGATAAAATAGTTGTATTCATAAATAAAGCTGAATTAGTTGATAATGAAGTTATTCAATTAG
Organism: Nephotettix cincticeps; assembly: GCA_023375725.1. NCBI lineage: Eukaryota > Metazoa > Arthropoda > Insecta > Hemiptera > Cicadellidae > Nephotettix > Nephotettix cincticeps. The sequence goes on along the minus strand of CM041786.1, from coordinate 133,168,530 downwards.
TGGAAATGGAATTGAGGGAGATGTTGTCAGATTTTGGTTTCGATGGAAGTGAATGTCCGGTTGTTGTAGGGTCGGCTCTGCTTGCTTTAAAAGGTGATAATTCTGAATTTGGTGAACCCTCTATTATAAAATTGATCGATGCTGTAGATAATTATGTGCCAACGCCAACAAGAGACTTTACATCTCCCTTCATGATCCCAATAGACAATGTTTTTTCTGTACCAGGAAGAGGAACAGTTGTGATTGGTACAGTTAAAAGAGGAATAATAAAAAAAGGTGTTGAAGCAGAATTGCTAGGTTTCAATAAATGTATAAAAACTGTGGCAACTGAAGTTCAAGTGTTTCAGAAAGTAGTTCCTCAAGCAAATGCTGGGGACAATTTAGGGATTCTCCTACGAGGTGTCAGAATGAATGACGTTGATCGTGGAATGTTGTTATGTGCCAGAGGTAGTGTTCTATATACAAATCATTACACTGCTAAAATATATTTCTTGTCAAAAAGTGAAGGAGGTAGACGTCATCCTATTACATCAAAATATATTCAGCAGTTATTCAGTCAAACATGGAATGTTTCTTGTAGAATTGATTTCCCTGAAGGAGTGACAATGGCAATGCCAGGTGAACATGCTACTGTTGCATTGACTTTATTGTACAAAATGGTAATGACTCAAGGTCAATCTTTTACAATAAGAGAAAATAATGTTTTAGTTGCAACTGGTATCGTTACCAAAGTTTTAGAACCACTTGTGTTACCTGAAAGAAAGAGCCTAATATCAGTTGAAGTCCCTCTCATCAAGAATGATCCTGTGTAAATTTTCTTTTTTGTATTAGAATATCAAAACTAAGCTAATATGACTAAATAAATATAACAATGGAAATAACTATATATTAATAAATTATAATACAAGATAACAACAGTATCAGATGTATTAACTGGTTCAAGCAGAATCTTTGTCATTAACAGTGATACTGACTTGTTTTTCCTCTTCTTTTAGATATATTTCAAAGAAGTTATTTTTCTAACAAATTTGTAATGAAACTTAACAGCAATTTTTAGGAAAGGAATTTTTCAATCCCTTTATTTATTGTAAATATATTGAATGCATGTCTTCTTGGGAATAACCTTAGTAAGTTTCTCAAATTATAGCATCGTTATTCATACACCTTTAAATAAAAAAGGCCCTAGATGGTTCATGTTGTTGTCTTCTTGACCTTGGATATTATGGATAACCAGTAACAGGTTTCAATAAATTGTATTGATGATCAAAATCACTGTACTCTTTGGACTCATGCAAAGCAAATCATTGTCCATTCATTACTGACCATGAAGCTGGTGTAAAGATTTTCATCAGAAATATTTTTTATTTTTATTAAATTCTCTATCAATATAACATCATCATCATACATGAAAAATATTATTTACCACGTTCATTGAACTTTAAGGAAAAATGTGTAACACATACAATCACAAACTCCTATTTCTCATCCTCCCTACTTAAAGTAAAAAATAATAATAATTTTAAAAAAACTGATGACCTAAAGTACCAATTGCAACTAAAATGTTAATGGAACTATGACAACGAATTTAATATGCTCATGTCAACTGACTTCTGAATTGGAAATCAACATGTTATAATTTGCTTTATTAGAATACGGTAACACATGAAATTTTATGTCCAAAATGAGTGTTAAGTTTAAAGTAACAGTATATTCATTTTAGAAAATCTATTAGGCTTAAGCCTAATCAAAAATTGTTAAGAAGTAAGAGAAGATTTCTCTGATTTCATATTTCTTAAAGAATTATTAAAATAAAAAAATTATGTTTTAAAACTGACGTAATACGTTATTTCAAATTCAACCCAAGTATAATGTGTAGATAAATAATATCAATATCATATATACTATATTTTTAGTTTTAATAACTAGATAATTACTAAACAAACACAAAGAGGAGCTGCAAAAAGAGAATTTATTTGTAAAGAAGAGTCTCGTTTAACCGAGCCTACGTTGGTGCATTTATCATATTCACATAAAATATTTATTAAGATTTTCCTTACCCAGCCTGTTTATCACCATAGTTTATGCCATATTTTGCATTAAACAAATTAAACATTTACCAGTACAGTTTTCCTTCATGTTTCATTCTTATTGCTAGTTCTGTGTTAACGGAGTTTTTGGCTATCCAAGAGTGTTACAGTCTTCATTAACTCGGTTATACAGGATTCTACCCTAATTGATAATCCATTCCAGTTTAAAGACAGTGATGATATGGTACCCATAATCTTTTTTCATGCAGGGACATTATTAATTTGTATGGGCTCTACATATCATCACCCTGTACGTTACATTATTGATCGTTTAAGAGTGGTCACACCCAGAATTTCTTTTTCCAGGGGAGATATTAATTGTATTGGGCTGATTGTATATACTGTAAATGTACTTATATATGTTCATAAATTAGGATATCCACACCACCCCCTTTGAGGTACGCCACTGTTCAAGATTCAATGTACCAAAAATTAGCCTTTTCTTAAGATTAGCATAAAGAATCGTTAAACATTAATTAATGAAGAATTTAACCTCATTGTATCAGTTTTAGCTGGTTTAACAATACTCAGTTTTCTTTTAAGGGGAAGGATCCAAACACTGGTCTGGTTATTACCTTACCTCTACCTGTTGTTGGGAAGCATCACTAATTAATAGGCAAATGGCAAAATGGCTTCTGAGTCCAGATTGGCCCCTAGGAAGATTTGATCCGTCAACCCTCAGTTTTAAAGGTAGACACTATAACCACCCAGCCACTCTATCCTGTGTAAGTGTTTGTAATTTATCAAAGAAATGTAACCTTGGAAAATTCAGTAGAGGCATAAAAGCAAATTAGGATGAAAGGAGAATCAGTAGTGAACCAAACAAACAATTTCGCACTAGAAAAATTTATTTCTTAACAAAAACTTCATAACAAAGAAATGAAATGTATAAGATAAATGTTTATAGATACTGACAACAATTGATTTGGTTAATTTTATCATAAAAAATGTGATTTTCAAACCCTAATTTCAAACTACTTTATGTACAACTGTACACATTGTCTATCAGGATGGGAGAAAATTTTAAATCAATTAAAAGTCATACAATGAAAGTGACAGAACGTTAAAAACATAATTAGCTTGAGTGGAATATAAATATATTTTAACTATTTCCTGCACAGACATACATTATTTTTTATGCAAGTCTAATGTCATTAGGGGCCCAAGATTAAAGTTCAATTTAGTTTTCATGAACCCATTAAAAATTACCCTTTAATACAATTAAAAAAACTGCAACTAAAATGTTAATGGAAGTATGATAACGAATTCAAATATATATATATATATACTCATGTCAACTGACCTCTGAATTGGAAATCAACATGTTATAATTTGCTTTATGAGAATAACATATGAAATTTTATGTCCAAAATGAGTGTTAAGTTTCAAGCATAGTTAAGAGCTCAATTGAAAATAATAATTGTGCCTTGGGTTAAAAAAAATATTTTAGAATATTTGTGGACCCCCATGCAAAATAAAACGTATTAATACTGAAAAAGAAATTATTTTTAAATAATTTTACTTTGAAAGAAAACGGGGCTCAATATGTTTAATGGGGGATAAAACCTATTTAAATGGTTCTAATATATAAAAAATTATAGATTTTTTAATACTAGATTTAGGAATTCTTAATGGTCAAAACTTATTAAAGACTTATTAAAACATGGACAACATTTTTGCATTGAGCTGAGTAAATTCTTTCAAAATTAAAAAGATACTTTTCTACATTACAGATAAAACCTGTAACCTCACCACAAAGACTAGAGTAGTGGTGACTGTGGGATATGTTTTTTAGGGTTGTCAAAGAACACAAAAAATGCAAGTTCAGTTACAGTATCTTCAATTTCAACTGTGCATAAAGGGTTTTTCTTGAATTAAAACTGGAAATATCTGGGGAAAACATTGACTTGAAAAATAAAGGTCTTTTCGGACAGTAAATTTTCTTTAACATCACGAACTCTTCTGGAATGTATAGATACAATAGATACAAAAGAAAGTACACAAAACTAAAAAATAATAAGAGTACGTAAAGATATAAATGTTGTTAGAATTGTATATTTCTGGAGTATGTCTATGAACACTGAAGGTGTAGGGTTACTCAGTGGTAAAACACAATTAATTGTAATATGATGTCCATGATGAATATATATTCAAGTAAGGCCCACAAATCTCAAAGAACACTGAACTGTACATTGGTATTTTCTAGAAACTTGAAAATCAACAACTACTAAATCAATTTTAAAGCTACAATTACAGTATCTATAAGCTAATAAAGCCTGAACACAACTAGGTCAAGTCCAAAAAATGAGAAATATACTGTAGTGGGAACGTCTTCATTAGCGCAATTTCAAGACCTTTTAATTGGCACATGAAGCGATGGAAATTAACAAGCTGATTAAAATAAAACTAGGAAAATTTTGTACTGACTTATAGCCAAATGAGGATGTTAGAGTGAGTGCCAAAAGTATTGAAGTTAATTCAATTGAAGCAAAAAGGATACAACTTTTGGCTTGCTAGGTTAAAAATGGGCTGATTACAAATTTACATGTATCTCATAACATATATAACAAAAATACATGTAAAATATCTCAGCACCGTATTATTTTTAATGAGTTTAAAATAACATGGTGTTAGATGCTTTAGTCTAAGCTATTTTTTAATGACATAACAAGAATAAAACCTTAGTACTATGACTAAATCTGTAAGTTTTTATTGTACTATAAAATTTTATGTAAATAAATTTTAATTAATTATAAACAAAAGCTAAGAGATTTTTCTTATACAAGCTATTAAGATAAAATAAGTAAAAATCGCTTATGTAATTGGGTTTTTAAATAATAGAAATATTCAAATGTACAATATGCTATTTACAATAAAAACTTAGAATACTTAACAAAGAATTTATTTCCCATAGGATAGGATGCACAAAATTACATTCTTTACAGAAATAATAGGGTGGCTAGTCATGTTAAAAGACAGTAATGAATTATTAGATACTGTAGCCACATACCTAACTTTATATTATTAATCAAATTACACTTTGACATATATTTTCTATTATTAAATTACCAGTTTTTACAACTATTCACTTACTAGAAGAGCAACCTCCAAACCTACATTTACTGAAATTGACTTTGTAACAGTGTTACTCAAGTTTTATTTAGTCATAATATTTTCAAATTGAGAAGACTAATTCTGAAATAAAAAATAGTACCAGTTCGGTCCATAGCACTAAAACTTAAAAATTGAAAACTCAGTTGCAATACCCCAAATTTTCACAATGATTTGAATACTTAAGTAACTTTATTACACTGAACTGGTAACAAGATAGACCAACTCCAGAACAAACACCCCAGAATTTAACCGACAAGCAATAAATATATCACATTATATTTACAATTTTTTACTCTCAATCTTAATACAGCAACAAATAACCAATAAAATATTTTAAAAACTAAATTTTAAACAAATACACTACAGTATATTAACTAGCAAATGACAAGTAAAGTGGAATGAATAAATACTTAAATAAATTAACATTACTGACGTTTTATTACTAAGTTTTGAGTGCGATTCACATCTTTACAATAATATACATAGTTAAAAGGCTCCCTTTCATATAATTTATCTTTATCATAAATTTATTTTTACTAATGGGTTCAAATCGATGGAACGATATCTTCGACAGTTTGGTGGTGAAGATTTGAAATTTGCAATTTGTTTGAAAAGAAACTGAAAATGTTATAGAAGTCAGTATTAATTTTAAGCTTAGATTTTAGTTAAGAATGTTTGAAATGAGTTACAAATTAATTATTATTTAAATTAATTGATAGAAAATATAATCTTTCCAATTATTACATCAATTCGATCTTCTCACAAGGTAGTCCTTATGGTGGGGTTAGTAGAGGTGCATTCATAAACACTTAAAAATAAAATGACTTAATGTTCAAAGGTTTTAAGGACAGGATTTAGTATATTACAATAGTAAAAAACCATCTTCAGTCTGTTTAAGGCACACTTTCAATGTGTTTGTGTTGAAAAACTCCTATTCAAACCAACTTCACTCTGAATACACATTTGAGTAAAAATTGAACCCCTATCATTTTTTCCTCCGTAATCTTGACAGCAACAAACTGGTGACGACTCATTCCACCGATCCGTTGCAACCGTCAAGTAAATTAACAAATGTCACAACGTATACAAAAATATAATACAAGATAGTAACAGAACTCATATAATACAAGAGAGTAGGGTGACGGAGGGGACAGGGAATCTCACAGCTTGTGGTTACTGGTGAGCCAGGTGAGACCTTCGTACAGGCCGTCACCCGTTGTTGCACATGACGGCTGGACGTACCAGTTGCGATCTCGGATCCTCGTCAGGCCGAGCTTCTCTTGAATCTCGTGCGGCTTCATTGCTGAAAATTTTCAAGAGTTCAGGTTAGTAGACTCAATTACGATATTAATCTATAATCAAATTAGAGTTACAGTACAACCTCGATAATCTGGCCTGAACGGATTTACGGAAATGTCGGATTAGCGAGAGACCCTTTCAAACGTGATGAATTTGAAATAATACGCTCGTTACTGATTGAGCAGCTTCTGACGGCAACAAAACCGCTAAATGTTTAGACTTGCATTTGGTCACATACGCCACTGTATGCCAAAAGGCATTAAAAAAACCACCGACGGCAATACGACCGCGCGGCATTTCAGCCGTCCAGTGTGTAAACTTCCATCTTTCAGGAGACGGCGAAATTACCGCCGCGGCAGAAACCGCCCAATGTGTAACGAGCGTTATGGTCGGCCGAATTACTGGAGGGTCCGGATTATCAAGATTGTAATGTATGTATGTACATTGCTTAGAATCGTGACAATTTTGGTTATTTTACGTTTTATACATCGTTTTACCTCTCTGTCTTCTGTGAATGTTATGTTTCTCCATGAAAGCGAGACTACACAGAATGAAAAAAATTATTTTCATATCTCTGTACCTTTTGGAGAAGTTTTTTGTATACTTGTCTACTGCCCCGTCCTATTAAAATAAAGGCAATTAACTTTCAAAACACCATATATTTTTAATTTTTTACAATTTCAAGTTGATATTTTGTCATAATAACAAGTATCTTACTTCTTAACACTGAATCAACAACTCGTACAAAGGACCGGCTTACTGCTAGTTAAGACCTTAACATCACAACAAAAAGATACACAAAATCAGAGAAAAATCAGCTAGAAAAATGGACCAAACCCTAGAATTTGAAACATTGTGCTGAGTGCTTAGAAATCCAATTCTTTCATAAGCTTCATATAGTTGTGTATGTTATTTTTAGATTTTTCTTTTTTTAGAAATTGTATTGTTGTGGTGTTAATGCTTTTATGCCCATGTATTGAAGTGTATTTAACTGTTTTATACGAGTATATATGTTAAAATATAGTGTTAAGTGAACAAAATACCCCCGTCGCAGCAGACCTGCGTACTCGGCGAATTTCCAAATCAATAATATAATAATAATAATAATATATGGCAAGTTTTATAAACATCTGTCCATAAACATGGGAATTATTTGCTTATTCTCCATAAGATTAACATGGCAAAGAGTGTGCAGGTTTGCTGCTATGAGGAACACTGAAATTAGGCATTTCTACCATAAATAATTTTTATCTTAACATTTATACCAACTTTCATCAACATCTGTCCATAAATAAAGGAGTTTGCCTATTCCCTTTATGATTATTATGGGAAAAGAGTATGCAGGTTTGCTGCCATGATAAACACATAAACTATGATTTTTGAGCATAAATGGATAGATCTGAACCGATCTGAACCACATGAAGCTAAATATCAAGTTTTATCCAAAAATATTCATTAATATGGGAAATATTAATTTTTCCCTATCCTCCATAAGATTAACATTGGAGCCCCACAATACAACGTACTGTGTTTAGATTTTTTAATATCTCGGTAACCGTTGGAGATAGAGAAAAACTTTAAGGAACTTAATTGTGTATTTTTTTAAGTTGATTCCAATGTTGAAATATAAAATTAGAAATTTTCCAAAATTACATGTGAAAAACGCAAAAAACCCCATTTTGGGGTACAAAACCCCCCTCAACTACCCGTTCCCATTGACCGATATGTCTGGTTTACGAACTCGTCCGAGCATTTGTAGGAATACACGTCTGTGCCAAATTTGGTCTTGATCGGACCATTTTTACGAGAGTTATCGTGCTAACAGACACATATATATACATATATAAAAATTTTAACGACTATTGTTTTTGGACTCTGGGGACCTAAAGAAGAATAAATAACATGGTCCCGGGCTTAAGTCTTACCATGAGACCTACGGTAATAGCTTCTTCCCTATGGGAAATTCGCTAAAAATATAAGATAGTTAAGAGATAGTCACTGAAAATGTGAGGAGTATATTCAACTCCTAAAAAATATTGTATTTTAAAATAAAACACTAAACAAGGTTTGAAAAAACTTGGTGAACTGCAAAAGCCCCATCACATGATATGTCCCCAATTTTTGTTGTATATAGAGACAATCCTTTATATTCTCTGAGGCTACATAAGTAATCTTCACACATTAGGTACTTACTTAGACTAGATTCAGAGGCAATGTAGGCACTTTGTGTAGATATAAGTATAATTATGAGTTTTAGGGGAAAATCTAATGGCACAGATTATTAATTAATTCAACATTTCTACATTCGTTTCAGCATTCTTACAAGGAACTACAGTAAGACCTCAATAATCCGGCCCTTGAAAATCCAAACCCTCCAGTGATTTGACAGACCATAAAGCTCATTACACATTGGGCGGATTCTGCTACAGCGGTAATTTCGCCTTCGCCGCTGTTCGAGCAGTTGCCTGAAAGATTAAATGGAAGTTTACACACTGGGCGGCTGAAATGCCGCATGGTCGTATTGCCATCGGTGGTTTTTCTGCCGCCTTTCGTCAAGCAGTGGCATATGTGACCAAATGCAAGTCTACACATTTGGCAGTTTTGTTGCCGCGGTGAAATTACCACCGAGGCAGAAGCCGCTCAATGTGTAACGAGTGTATTATTTCAAATTCACTATATTTCAAACGGTCTCTTACTAATTTGGCATTTTTCTGCAAATTCGGCCCGCCGGCCACCAGTTCAGGCCAGATTATCAAGGTTGTACTGTACTTTTTTTTAAATAAACCTCAACAGCCAGCTTCAGCTCCCTAGGGACTGTGCAGTGTTTTAGTATTTCACTTTCTTGTTTTCTTTATCCATTATTACTACCAAACAGTTTATTAATTAATGTCACAATGATGAAAGATGATGACTCTACGAGTGACTGTACATACCGTCAGGCAGGTCCTGCTTGTTGGCAAAGATGAGAATGATGGCATCTCGCATCTCCCGGTCATTGATGATCCTGTGCAGCTCCTGTCTTGCCTCATCAATTCTGTCTCGGTCCGCACAGTCCACCACGAATATCAGCCCCTGCGTACCCGTGTAGTAGTGACGCCACAGTGGTCTTATCTTGTCCTGCCCTCCCACGTCCTGTTCACACGACACTCTTCAACTTAATATTTAAACGTCGATTCACTTGGTATACAAGTATAAAGACAGATTAGTATAAAAAATATGAAGAACATATTTTAAAATAAGATTTAAAACTTATTACAATTCCTGAGAAATTATCTCATTCGGAGAATAACTGGCTTAACTCAAACACTCTTTTAGCTGGAATACAAGTTAAGCTGATATAATTAAGTTTTTTTGTTGAAATATTCCAATGAATGTAATCGGTTATTCTGCTGTGCCTCAGATTTTATTTTGACTGACGGTATTTTTTAAATGTAAACTTGAAACGGTCAAATTAACAGTCTCTAAAATATGAGTTTTGGTTTAGGTTCTCATGAATAATGAATAATAAATACCGTACTTAGAAGTACACTTGAAATGTTTGCACATATATTTTGGAATCTTAATTTTAGAAAATTCTTTATAACAAAAACTTACACAAAGGAATATAACTTAATAAAATTTTATTTTTTATTTAATTCATTTTAAGGTTTGAACCTTTAACTTTCTTTCATCTAGTTACTGTATTTCAACTTTAAAATGTTCATTGTATACTATTAAATAACATAACACCGATTGGAAAGCACATGGGAGGATAAAACATCTGTTAACAAAGAACTCTCTTAAGGATTAAATCTAAGACTTTGAGACCACAAAGGGACAATCCCACATGTTATTCATTACTATACCAGGATGCCTCTCTGCCAAACTACAGCTCAGTCTTAGTCATGCTCCTGTTTGTAGAGTGACTGAGCAGAAAACAAATAATAACATTCAATATTTCAGATTAATACTATTGGTTTAGTAATGACTGTTTGTTAAATAGCTGTATCAGTACTATCAAATATACAATAACCATCAGTACTTACCCAAACATTAAATTTAACATTTTTATATGTGACGGTTTCTACATTGAATCCTACTGTTGGTATTGTTGTAACTGACTGTCCTAATTTCAATTTGTACAATATTGCTGGAAAAGTGGTCAAGGAATAACCATTTCAATTAACATCAGTATCTATCACTTTTAAACAATAACAATATTAAATCAAGGTAGAAAAGCCTTACAAACCAGCATGCAAGTATTAAACTTATAAAAGTATATAACTTATGAAAGTAGTCAAACAATGAAATTACTATAAAATATTTTAAAACTAACAACTGGTGTAGGCCTATAGTGATGAAAAATATTAAAATACTTTAAATACCAGCAAAAAAAGTTTAACCTCATTAGGTTGTGTTTATGTGTATAAATTATCATTCATTATACAATAAATGCCCACTAGCGATTTATTTTAGGTAATTAAAGTGCTTTATACTCAACTTTTCGTGGGTTATTGATGTTTAATTACTTTCACCAGCATTTTTGCCACGAAAATGAAGTTGTTTTCGTTCAACAACTGTTCCAAGCAGTCAATATAGTAATAGCAAGGAGTTTTCAGGTTATCCGGAAGGTTTCCCTGTTATCTTAATGTTAAGAAATCGCCCTTAAGTTTTGGGCTGAGGCCCTGACCATTGCCTGTTAGTGGTGGTCAAAGTCAAAAAATTAATCGAAACCCCATTCGCGAAACTATTTATCAACGTTTACTCACCACCAGTGGTCCTTCCAGTAATTCCAGAGCTACAAAATGCATAGACTTTACATTCCTGGATACAAAAATATAAATATTCTTTATTTTCAAAATACATCTAGTATTGAAATGGCGTCTGCTAGATGGTTTAAAAAGTGTTTATTGTCTTCTTTCATGAACTCGGTCAATGTATAGAGTGGATTGTTGATCTGCCATTCTGTAAGAGCAGTCTTCATTATTCTCCCGGCGTGGCATCTCAGTTCTTCTGGCAGTAGGTTATGCAGCTTCATGCTTATTACTTTTCTTACTTTTTGGTGGGTTACTTTTCATAATGGGTAAATGGTGAGCTGGTAGACAGGTATCTTGTACCATGTTGAGTGTTGTATCCATGGAACTGTCTATTTTGTGTAAGTGTTTTTCTTTGATGACTTCTTTTATATAAAGATTTACTAATATCACAATCTTCAGAGTCTTGAAAGCTTGTGTACAACTTTCTTTGAAATTGAGCTCAGCTAAGGCTCTAACAACCCTCTTTTACAGTTAAAACTCTCTGAAATTTTCTTGCTGAAGAACCTCCCCAAACATTGAGGCCAGGCCGTACAGAAGTGTTGCTAATGGATTTTGTACGTTTAATCAAATAAAGTGATGAATTGAGTGTTAGAAGTAGGTTATCTATATTCTGCCACCAGGTAAGACCTTCATCTACAAGGACTCCTAGTTACTTGGCCTGGGAATTTCATTCTACATCAGGTATTGTTGGTACATCTTCACATCTTCTCCCATAAGCCAGTAAGTATAGTAGGATATGGTAATGAAAATTAAATTAAAAACAAAAAAAGTTTGAATAATAATTACTCTAAATGTGGCCAAAAAAACAATATTTGTTTCAGGACATTGATTTATTTAAATCATGTGTATTATTATTGTTTGTTTATCTTGTCACTCTTTTTGTAAACCTTGTTTAATAAAGTCTAATAACTTTTAACTATTTTATTTTACTTTTATTATTTTTAATTATAGACAATGTCAAAGTGATAATTGGAAATTTGCAGTTTCCATCATAAAATCTTGTCATTTTTAATTCCTCTCGAGTGTTGTCAAACATAAAGGCAACAAACTGTTGATGAGTGATTATTGTGAAGTGTCTTCCCAAAAGGAAATGTTCACATTTCCAGAGAGATTCGATAATAGAGTGGACATGTGATGTTGTTCTAGAAAAGAACAGGACTTGGTGTCCACAATATGACAGTGTTGCTGCAATCGTGTGATTAGATGCGTCCGTTTCAACAACAAAAGTGCCAGTTTCGTCAATTAAAGGCACTACTGAATCTGCAATCAACTTTTTACATTCTCGAAAGTGTCTAATTTTTTGAGAAAAGTTAGTAATCCATCTTAGTGAGCTAACATCCTCAGTTCTCTCTGCAGAGCCACAGTGTCTTTTAAAATTGGGAATTCTAGGTTTCAGCCTTTTGGGGTCAGAATTGATAACAGGTTCGGGATAGTATACCCTAGCACACTTATAAAAGAGGATGAAAACTTTAAGCTAGATTTTTGTAAGATTGTACTTTTTCACACACTGCATGAATGCACTGAGATTATCATAGTCAGTAAAAGTACCTTGAAGTTTTTTGGTTCTTATAAGGACATCGATAAATCTTTGGAAACAGATGTCGATGAGTTAGGATCACTGTTCATTAGATTACCACCTTGCTAACTCCTCACCTGAACATGCTTGTTGACCGGTACAGTAAATTAATGTGTGTATTAGACATGATGTATTATTATAATATTTATGATACATACTGTGATCTAAGTGCCAATGACATAATCTAGTGGGACATGTGCATTCTGGAAATGGCATTGTGGTGGCAATAACGGGTCTACAAAATTAAGAGCTGAAGTGATTTGGGTAGTAACCTTGTTATTTGTTAGTTTACCTGTATTCCAATAGATCTACAAAATTATTTTACTCCAGAATTAATTAAAAATACTATTGAAAAAACAAAATATAAGTATAAGATACAGTAGGCTAACTACTTTTTGAATTATAATTTTCCGAGCTAAAATTAAGAAAGCTTAAAGGTTATTTAAGAGCAAGTTAATAAGGATACTAGTTTTTCCAGCAGCGTCTAAACCTAACATCAAGATTCGCATCTCCTTGTTGCCGAAAATCTTGGAGAGCAGTTTTCCCATCTTGCTCCCAAACCAAAAAACTATCTGTAACAAAAATCAAATAAAAATATTTTTAATGGGTGGATAATAAAACACAGAACAGAATATTTGCATAAAAATCTTTGTGAAAATTAAGACCTTTAAAATAATTTGATGTAAAAGATAGTATGTATATGTAGGGCCTACAGATATAGTAATGGGGTTAAATTAAATATAAGGTTAACTGTAACTGTTTTTAAAATCTGTAGATTAACTTGGAATAGGACATTTTTAACTGTCATTCGCACTTTTGAAAAAAATTCATACCAAATGTATATCAATCATCATATTAGAGGCAAATTTCATCTGTTAAAGTGATATTAAATACAAAAATTACCAGAACTTGCTGAAAAGTGACATTTTCAGGATTTTTTCATATATATTTTTCTATTATATGACTGTTAAACCATGATTATGAATACACAGTGGGAGCTATCAAAGGAAGCACACAAGATAAAATAAAAGCAACTAGTGAAGATTAACCGCTTTACTTATTTGAATAATGTTCGAACATTCTTTGGTGTCATTGGGATGGAAGATTAAGGATAAAAACTATAATACTCTAAAGGACACGTATTGTACACAATAACAGTCATTTCAATTTCAACCATAATTTTGAGATAATGTATATCATTACATCATTGTTTCTATCAAACCACTTAATTAGAAAAGTTTCTTTGATCCAGGGTGAAAAAGCCTAGATCACTGGGTATCACATATGACACTCACAACAGTCAATCTGTATGTGAACCATTAAATGTATACAATTTTTTGTCTCTGTACCTCGTGGTCATAATCATAAATTTTATTTCCACACTTTCATAAAAATTAAAACTTTCTTTAATTTTTTAAAGAAATTCCATTTACACAGAATAGAAACAAATGTTTCGAACAATTTGGGGACTGAGGAATGAAGTGATTGAACGGCCCAACACCCAACACTGTGGTCACAACAGGTTTGAGTGTAGGCTGAGCCGCAGTGGTTGAGGCCATGCGGAGGAACAAGTATCATGTTACGAGGTTGAGGGTGTTCAGTATTGCATGACAGTGTCTTGCAGCTCTCATACATGCTGGTGCATACAACTATTACATATCATCTAATAAATCCAAATAATATTGCTCTACCTTCCAAAATCCAGAAATGGATTCTAAATGAGGACATTATGAATGATTTTCAAGATTCATGTTTGAATGGACTAGTTCACGGGGCCAACTACAAACAACACAACCCTTTTCTCTCGCTATGTTTTGAAAAATATATGTGGTTTTATTTCGACATAGTTTAATACATACATATTTGATTTGAAATGCTCTAATCTCTACCAAATACAACTTTAACACTCAGGACAATTCGAGATTATAATTTAACTAAAAAAAATAAACTTTCTAGGAATAAATTTTCCCATATTATAATACAAACTCTTAAAACTTCTTACATTCATTTGTCTAAATGAATGAAGAAATTAAATTTAAAATCGAGGATTGTAGTAAATAGTCCTCGCCGTAAGACCTAAGCCGAGGTTCAAATTATTTTTAACTAGCCAAAGTACCCGTTCTTCGCACGGGTTAAAAAGGCTGAAAGGTGTAGGCTCTACTGATACATTTAAGTTCTTGTTAATTAATTCTTCATTGTTTACAAAATGACAAAACACGAGTGTCTACAACATTTCAAAGTAACATCTGTCAAATATTGGGAGAGGATAAGGATTAATGTAATAGAGACAGTCGTCGGAAAAAACTTAAAATCTACCATTCTGCTATTTAAAATAATTCACTAATTTTGATCCAGCAGTTTATCTGAAAAATCAACTTTATTTCTTCTTCTTCCCGAACTGTCAAAATATAGTGCAAACTGATGTTGTCATTAGAAAATGTAAACATTGAAACCTAGGACGGTCACGGCAGATCTTTCTTCTTCTTCTTCCCGAACTGTCAAATTTTAGTGTTCACAGCTGTTGACATTCAAGTAATTTTATGTTTTCATTCTTTGAAAATATAACATTGAAATTTATGACATTCATGGGGAGTAGCCCGAGGGGATTTAAAGGGAACTAATATGCCTATGTGTTGCATGAGCATCTACCTTTCTGTAAAATTTCAAACCGGTCGGTTCAGTATTTTTCGCATTTACTTGCCACAACAAACCCACAAACAAACATACAGAAACCACCTCTTCTTTATAATATTATAGATAGATTTCTTTTTTTTGGAGCCCCCAGATTCCAAAAACACCATTAGTTGATTGAAACTGAATATTTGTTTGTATGTAAGTGTGTTTTTAGAGACAATAGTTTTTGTGAAAATGGTCAATTGAAATTAGGTGTACATGTAAAAATTCTCTTTAACATTAACATGGGAAAGAGTATGCAGGTTAGCTGCTTTGAGGAACAC
Organism: Nephotettix cincticeps; assembly: GCA_023375725.1. Lineage (NCBI taxonomy): Eukaryota > Metazoa > Arthropoda > Insecta > Hemiptera > Cicadellidae > Nephotettix > Nephotettix cincticeps. The sequence continues at coordinate 133,152,701 of CM041786.1, read as the reverse complement.
TGAAAGTAGGCATTTTTACCATAAACTATTTTTATTTTAACCATATACCGAATCAAATCAACTCTGGACTTAGGACTCTGGGCACCTAAAGACGAAAAATAACATGGTCTCGTGCTTAAGTCTCACCATGAGACCTACGGTAATAGCTTCTTCCCTGTGGGAAATCCGCTAAAAGTAAACAACAATCATTTTAAAGACTCGAAATGTGCTGAAACAAATAGTAAATTCACTCCTCGACAAAGAGGAGGTCATTGTTCCAACCGCGATCTTCTGGAGCTCAGGCTCCAAGCAGAAGTAGGGCTCGTGGCTCGGGAAAACGCGCGGGGAGAGGAAGAGGCACGGGATAGGATCAAGACCAAGTGGGGCAGCGGCGGCGCGGAAGAAAGCAAAGCCCGATAGAGGGCAGGGAAAGTGAGCGCTCCATCTCCACTCGGGTGGCACCCAATTGACCGAGAGTTTCCCCGGTCATGTCGAACGACGTCCGCCCGCCGAGCGCCGTGCGCCGCGCTCCGTCAACCCCGCGGTTGGCGAATTACCGGTTCCCGAATGATGATGATTAATGATCCGGACGATTCCCGAATCTTGTACCTATATGGACCTGTAAATCCCTTAGATTCCATTGGCTGTTGGGCTATTAATTAGCAGTCCGGAACATGCTAGCCTGGGTCAACGTAGTTGTTGATCGGTAACAACACTACAAGATCGAGCCAAAATCATCGTACACTTATTTCATACTCATACTTGGCATAAAATGCTTACCTGTGTAGATTGCCATTTTAGTAAAAAGTGGCAGGCACAAGTTTCGGGATTAGGTTATTACAACTTTCTGAGGGTACTTTCGCACAGCAGGTGAAATTGTACTTGTTAGCTTGTTTACACAACGACATTTCGTTCATAACTTTACAGACCGCGTATCTCCGTGAATAGATACAGGCTCGATATGGCCATAAATATTTAACAAATATTGCATGGAGCCTCAGTGGAATTTTCCACAATTTTGTATAAGCATTAAAAATTAGTAGGCTTAACCTTTATACTGTCACTAAAATTAAAATTACCGATAATACATTTCTTATATGCATTGGTATTTGGAGAGAAACATCTAATCTAATCTTATTGGACAGAAAACGAGCAAAAAGTACCTAAGTATTGTACGTTACGGGACAAGGCCCATATAGATTAGAGTACCCTTCTAAACAGCTATTTTGTTAGATTAAGTATATTAGATTATTGAAATGGCAACCATACTACAATGTAGGGTATTTCAAGCCAAGTATGAATGAGGATTGAGTGTAGGATGATTGTGATGCGATCTTGTAGTCTTGTTACTGACTAAGGCTGACATGTTCCTTAGACAGGACTGTTAATTAATTGCTCAACAGCCGATGTCAACTAATGGATCTACAGTTTAACGTGGAATCCGAACCACGGCCTCTGAATTACGAATTGGTCTAATTATGAGGATAGGATTTGCGGATTAACGTAGTTCTCAATAGTGCGGACGTTAATCCACACAAGAGAACACCACATCAACCGATCATATCTCACAACTATCCACCTCCAAGTAGCCAAATTATTCATTCATTAGTCATAGACTGCGACGGTGGCGACGTCCTGTAATCCAGCTACTTGGAGATCACGAATTGTGGATAGTTGTGAGCGATGGTCGGTGGGTGTAATGTTCTCTTGTGTGAATTAACGTCCACACTATTGAATACTGCGTTAATCTGCAAATCATCTCCTCATAATTAGACCAATTCGTAATTCAGAGGCCGTGGTTCGTATTCCACGTTAAACCGTAGGTCCCTTAGTTGCCTTCGGCCGTTGGGCTATTATTAACAGTCCTGTCTAAGGAACATGTCAGTCTTAGTCAGTAACAAGACTACAAGATGGCGCCACAATCATCTTACACTCAATCCTCATTCATACTTGGCTTAAAATACCTACAATGTGTATGATTGTCATTTCAATGATCTAATCTAATCTAATTAGTGAGTCTTAAGTGATACGAAATAGTGTCACGATTAGTACGCATTCCGTCATCTTATATTTCAATTGTTTGTGACAAATGAATTTTTCTGCTATAGGCTAATAATTATATAGCGACATCTAAAATGCATTTTATGTCTGAATAGAAGTTTCCTGATTCATTAATTCGCTGCTCATCGAATAATTATATAAAATGTATTATGGCGTGGGCAATTCATATTTTTTTGAGAAACATGTTAGCTTTAGCCAGTAACAAGACTGCAAGATCGCACCACAATCAGCATACGCTTATTTCCCATTCATACTTGGCTTAAAAGATCTACCTGGGAAATGTTGAATCCCGCTAATCCTTAATCATTTCAGATTAAAGTTAAATTTGCTTCACGATCGCTGTTAACTCGAAATAACGCACATTATGAGTCCTCGATTAAATATGTAGGCTAATAGACCAGTAAGTTAATAATCAACCATTGAATGGTGTAATGTTAAAAAGGATCGTTCCACCGTGTATACGACAACGGTACTTTTGTTATCAAGAAGCGAATAACGTCAAGCGATAAAGGCCAGCGTAACAATAAAACCTTGGAATAAGAAAACATTTCATTACCGAGCGTAAGGCCACAATCTGTGATTCAATTTGGAAAACGTAAGAAAGATCCCACGTTAAACTGTAGGTCCTTAGGTGACATTGGCTGTAGGGTTCACAGTCCTGTCTGAGCAACATGCCATTAAGAAAACTACAAGATAGCACCACACACTCATTTCTGGGTTAAAATACCTGCTTGAATAGATCGTAATTTCACAAAGGTAATAGTATTAAGTTCCCAACTAAATTAATAATCGACAGGTGCAGCAGCTATCAGATAGCCTATCTGTTCCGTCACTGACGCACACGACCATCGGCCCGTGTCGCCGCTTTCGATGCGATGACACTCCGCTTCCCGCGTTTAGTAAACAAATCCTTTGTTTTGTTTTTACCATTAAATTAAATTGTTTAAAAAACTGAAAACAAATATCGTCCAATGTTAAAGGCGGGTTTCAGAAAAAGTACAGTAGATCAATATATATTTTTACAGTTTTACTAATATTTCAACATGTCAATGTAATAATGCAATACCTATGTCAGGTGATAAAAAGCGAACTGCGTGAGGGGGAGGCGGGAGGGTGTGAGGGCCGAGAGTGGGGCTCGAAAACAATCGAGGAAGTAAACAGCCCAGAGGAAACTAGGGGGAGGGGAGGGTCTAATAGGTGGGCGGGAGAAGAGCGTGCGCCAGATATTACAACGTAGGCGCGCATCCTTTTCATTAGGCCGATTGCGTTTTTACATACGCACTAAATGACTGGTACTGTATTACACAGAACACGTGACTGCGAGCCTTTCCCCCGAGAATACTATAATTAACGTGACACCATTACTTAGATATGTACGTTTTTTTATCATCAAAAAGTGAATTTGAATAGTTCTTTTGTTATTGAAGCAGGCAGCCAAAATTGTCACAATTTTCACAATAGGTTTCTGCAAAAAATACCTAGTTAAAGAATAAATTAATTAATTGCCTAGCATTTTTCTAAGTTGTTGAATTATTTAGCCTACTTACTAACTTTTTACAATAAATTAATTTATATGGTTAATTTTATTGATATGCAGCTATTATTTTTTACATGGATCTGGGAGGGGGATTGGCAATTTGCGAGACCAAAATTTGAAACAGTGACGTCATATGGCTATAACGACAGCTGTTAAGAGGAACTAAGAACATTCCCTTTGACCAAAATTTGAATCGGTCATATTTGAAACAGTGACGTCATATGGCTATAACGACAGCTGTTAAGAGGAACTAAGAACATTCCCTTTGACCAAAATTTGAATCGGTCATATGCTTATTTAGTTATATGGCTATAATGACAGCTGTTTAGATGAACTGAAAAGAAAACATCCCCTTTGACAAATCCATGATCAAACCCATTTCCCACAGATGGGAAGTAAATACAATAATTGTTAATCCAGGAAACTGGTTCCTAAATACTGGTACACTAAAACTATAAAACAAAGCCTTCCTTGAGCGCTTCAGCCACTCCAAATGACTACAAGATATCCTTTTTCCTCTGTTGGTTAAATTTCTGAAGCAACAATCCAGAATTAAAATTAGGATGGATAAACTAAACAAATTAGCAAAAAGATTTAAAAAAGAAACATAAAATAGGATAGTTGAAGACAAAAGTTGTTGATTTGACACATTGACCTTTACTATGACTCAGTCTACACTTCTGTACCACACAAACGTTACTGGAGGAGAATATTGGTAATGTTGGATGTTGGGAAATTTAATGGAACCATCGTAAAAATATATTCACATTCACTGCAAACTTACACCTTGTTGAGTCATTTACATATTATTGACATTCAGTACACGTTTAGTGGGCTAAAACTGTAGGCTTATAAACTATAATGTTTTATAACTAGTACCACCTTGCAAAATAATATTTTGACACATTTTTGTTGTAACTCATAGCCTATTTGGTTAGTCAAAAGTTTTATAACTCATTGATGACAAATTTACAAATGTCTGTGAATACTAATAGCCATGAATATGATATGAAAACGGGAGGAGTTTCTCCACTTACAGAAACTTTGTTTAGTTTAAAACAAAAGAGCGATAGGAAAAGTTCAATTAAATGTAAAATAAATAATTTAAAAATCCATCGCTATCATGAATTTTAAATGTACAATATGATATTCATGGCTATCAGGTTATCGACCACTCAACTGTTTGTTATTCTGTCCGGACTCATTGGTTGTTAAGCTGTTCCATTGGAGTGCATGTATCCACAATTTTCTATAACATCATGATCATCTTTCTTGTTTAACTCAAATATTTTATAATTAAAAAAGCAATCCCACGACTCAAACATTTTATTTTTTTAATATAAAACAACAAATGCTTTGACTTTTTCATAAAATAATTTCTTTTTTGTTCAGCATTGTAAATCACAGCGGCTTGAGCCAACACACATACATCCTGCCTATGTAGTCACATTCCAGTGTATTATTAACAAAACTACAATACTTTTATGACGAATTTAATATGTAATTAGGCTATAATTATTTTTTATTGTATGCACGTACTGTTAATTAATTGATAAAAATCAATTATGTTCATTGTTACTTTATATCTTTATCCTTGGAATGAACAACTTTAAAAATGAGAAAAATAACGTAAAAAAACTCTTAATTAAAAAATTTTAAGTGGAAATAAAAATCAATAATAAACTACAACTAGGTCAATGCATGAATTGAAAATAAAAATTTGGATACGAAACAAGTGTATTAATGTAATGTTAACTAACTAATCTACGCGCTAAATGCGTGAACACTGCATCCTGCTTTTCAGTGTATCCTGCATAAAAAATATATTTACTTCCCTTTAGGAAATAACTTAGACCATGGATATGTCTAATAAGAATGTTTCAAGTTCCTATAACCAGCTGTCTTTATAACCACATGATGTCAAATTTTAGTATGAAAGTACTTCATGAAACAAATTAATCTAAGTTTCATCACAATATTTCCAACAGTACGGAAGTTATATCAATTGCTTTTTTTCTGTAATAATAACATAATGAATGGATAAGTATAAGTAGGTTTGCTGCCATGAGGAACAAAAATTAAAATTTTCAGCATACATAATAACTATATGAACCGTAAGCTACGTTTAATCACAGTTATTGATATTTTTTCAATCTCAATTTGAGTTATTTAATTATATACATATTTTTTTACTGCACAGTAGTGTCATTTTTTGCCTCTAGGTAAGCTAATTGAGAGAACATTTCTAAACTAGTAAATGTTTTACATTCGATTAAGTTTCAGAGACCAAACGAAAATGAGCAACAATACAAACGGTAATAAAAACAAAATTCATACAAAATAAGATAATCTTTAAGCTGGGAGGACACTATTTTGAATAAATATAAAATTAAAGTACCGGTAATACAAATAAAGCATATAAATGTATATAAACCGATAATGATATATAAATTTTAACAATAGTACATTTAACAAAATAAACTATATAAATGATCAAAACACAATGAATAATCATATATATAAAATATAGAAATATCAACAACAAATTTTCCTCATTCCTCTCTATGCACTGTCCCCCATCACGGACCCAATGCAATAAATGGGCGGATAACCTGTTTAGATTTGAGAAAAAGAAGGCTACCAATTTCAACATGATCCTGCGCCTGGAAGTTACTTTGGTCTAAATATCAATAAGTTTACTCTTTTTTATATATTTTTATTTTAATGGATGGGGGCTCCAAAAGATAACGTTTCGTGTTTACCAATTTCCATATCTCAGTAATCGATTGACATTGAGAGGAAATTCAAATAATCAATTGTTGGTTTTTAAGCTGATTGCAATGGTCCTGATAAAAATTGCAGACAAACACATACATAGGTGTTTAATATGGCAACAACATATAAATAATTGGTCTTGTGTGTATCATAATTTTGACATGGATATGTCTTAGCTCTGGGGGGTATTGGCAATTAGTCATAGCTAGGTAGTATAGTACTAATGTATACTGACTTTTTTTCTTCTCCTGGCCATATTTATAAATGTAGGCTACATTAGATTATTGCTAAAGGTTATGATGAGGCTTGGATGTACAGAAACATCACAGTTTCATTTCTAAATCTATGGAAATTTATCCTAGGCCTACTCAGATCTGCTGCTACAGGGGTATTTTAAATATTGCGATTCATAGTATTATTTAGGCCTATTACAATACCTTTCTACATTTTTTAGGTAAACTTTTAATCAACTATAAGATTGGTTTTAATAATCTGAATTGGTATGTTTCAAACCCACTAATATCAATTTGTTGAAACATTGTGAAAATACCCATATTGGAAGTCCTTCTCAAATATGCACTAAACAAAATTGAAACTATCAGCGCATGGTGAACCCACAAATTGAAGAAATTGTATTGGCTAACCCAGTTAACTTTTGAAATTTTAACAAATCATTTTATATAACACATATTCTTTTACAACAAGAAAAAAATTATTTTTCGGAACAGATATAAACCCAGGTCAATAATATGCAATAATAGGTCCTAATAATCCTAACATTGGATTTGCCTTTTACTTACACACAATATAGGCTACTTGCACCGGCAGATATTCAACTTTGGACTGCGCTTAAACAACAACCAAAACGATAAGGCCCTACCAAAGGATATGTTTACACTTTGTTCTTCTATCGATAAATTATTAAATGAGATGCAATCACACTTGTTCCAATAAACAATAAATATGCATAGACCCTAGACTGTACCAAATTAATTTAGTTCTACTGACATTAAATTAAGACAAATTTAATTTTAGTTCTTAATATGAGAGAATGACTAAAAAACTTAGAAAACCTTAATGAGTCCTGTAATTATAACAATAGCAATTTACCTTATGAAACATTTAATATGAAAACAGTTTTTTAAATTGAAAATAAATTAGAATTCAGTGCTAAAAGTAGGTTAAGTTATTACATTTTTTTGGTGAAGTCTATCTCTGATTTTCATGACTCATAAAATACATATCATGTTTTTGAATATGTAACTACGTTAAGTAACACTCAAATTGCCATCGAGGAATTCAGGTATTGAATGAAATAACAATTTAAGTTATCCAACTGTATTCAATGTATCTCTAGTCAGCCTTACATTTAAGGAAGAGGTGGGCCGGAGCTAACGGAACCTAGCCTATCGAAAGCGTATTTGACATCCCGTTTCAAATAGTACCTGTAACTTAAACCAACGTTTCAAACTCGTGCAATGAATAGAAACAAATAGGTAATTTTAAAATGTTGTCTCACCTTTAAACATTTACAAATCTAATAAAATATTATCACTATTTCACTTAAACACTCCATAATACAGACAAACAGTACAAGTCAGCAATCAGTAACAGAACTGTAGTAGTAACTAGAAACAGCAACATCAGTAGTAACACCACTGCCATCTATTGAGAGCATTTAGTCATTATTTTTGACGTTTATAAATTGGTTTGATTAAAACCAGCCAAATAAAATAATAAATTACTATAAGACGTTTGGTTATACAGTTTTCTTTATTTATTGATTGACCAACATTATCCACTCTTGGACGTTACGCTATTACTTTTAAAAATTAATACATGTAAAGACAAGTACAAATATACAAAGAATGTCTGTGTTTATTCTCTCCTCACCTGTTACAAACAACGTTTAAAATATTTTATCTTTCTTTAACACATTATCCAACTATCAGGAATTATGTATGTAGTTTGGTGTATTTTCATCCTATCCGAGATACAAGTGGACTCAATGTCTAATCTAAAACTTGCATCTTGCAAGTAATTGATGTTTTCATCAGCGTAGCCCAATATTTGTTCATGTCATCCTTGAACATTACACATATATCTTCATCTTACAAACAAAACATATATTTTAAAACACTTTATTAAGTCACTCACTCCGGCTAGCTTCAAATGAATAGTCATCATCCATATACTCCTGGGTGGTGTAATAGACTCTGCCTCTAATACAATATTAGTCGTAACTCTTATGAAACTAGAAGTTTCCAGCTCTATAACCCTCTGTGGCAGTCTATTGAAAAACACAATAGGCGAGTTGGTTTAGCCTCCTGGGTTCGTAAGAGCCGCACTCTAGGAACGTCAAGACTGACACAGTATCTAGTGTTGTGCGCGTTTATTTCTGCCTGACCAACAAAGTCATTCAAATTATTCAACTTTAAGTACATAAGGCAGATCAGGATATAATGGCCAATAATCGTAAACACCCTGAGTCTTACAAAAAGGGGCTTACAATGAGCACCCGGATCTTCCCTTGTGAAAATCCTGATGGCGCGTTTCTGCATTTTAAGAACATCAGGTGTCTTGGATGAGTGTCCCACACAACAGAAGTCTTTACAATCCGTTCCTCCCTGTCAATACCCAGCGTAATTATATAGCATTACTTTACAATTGAATAAATTAGAACATTTATAACATTATTATAGTTAGTTGTACCTTTGACTATACATTATTAATAATGTATAGTCAAAGGTTATACGTTAAAATAACCTTTTAATATAGTATGATTTAAAAATGGGTTTAAAATCAATGACCAATATAAACTAACTAATATTGATTTGACAGTTGTTTTTTTTATTTCTATTAAATCTTTAAACTACAAAGACAGCTGATTATTACCAGGTAGTGCTTTATTGATAATTTAAAGCAAAATTCAACTAATATCGCATAAAAAGTGGGGATTTTAAATGCTCGTTATTTACTTTTTAAGGGGCGGTGAACAATTTTAAGCATTTAAAAACCTTCTCTGGAATGTAGAGAATGTATAAAATAAGTTTAATTGTTATCAGTTCTCCCTTTTTTCGGAGAAGACGGCGTAAAATGCCTCCCAGAGCGTCACAGACAAACAGACACAAATTGAGATAAGACTTGTTTCGGCTTCTCTAATGCACTAAACGTAAAAATAACTAAAAAAATTAATAGCTCTGAGCAATCTACAGACAAAACTATAATTTTTTTATAAATATTATTCAAATTTTTACCCCTTATCTCTATCACCTCAACATTCTATAGTTAAGGTGTTAAAAAAGGTTTTCAGTCAGGCTGCCTCGTCTCAGTTGGAGAACGACGGGATTTTGATTAACAGATTATTTGATCAGTATGGTTTTGAACAGAGAGAGTCCACCAAGGCAATATTTTGTTTCTTGGATAGCGATGGTCAATACACTGTACTCTGGATTGTGGAAAGTCTGCTTCGGGAATGTTTTTGATCTTCGAAAGACACGGTTCCCCATGAACAACTCCGAGATAAACTCGATATAGGGTTGGAGTACATGGTGTGGCAAATGAATGGTTTTCATCTCTCTTGAGTCGATGAAGACATGTTGTGAACCCTTCCTACATATATTGATGGCAACAGTTTGAAGAAGTATCTTTTTGATGTGCGTACAACCGTACTGTTAAGGCAGGCTTTATTTCTTCCTTTATCCTTCCATGATACTTTTTATCATGTGCATAGCGACTGTACAACTGTCGAATGTTTGTCATTTTTTAACTCAATCAATCGTACAAGGGTTTCAAAAAGAATTGATTGGTGATAAATGGTAGAAAGCCTCGTTGATTAACTCTTCGATCTCGTCTGGACATGATAACACCCTGAATATGTGGGTGGGGTAAACAAGGTTGATATAAAATTCAATCCAAACTAAATGTAAAATTTTTGGGTATGACTGTTGATTCACATCTAAAACTTTCATTTCACCTCAATAATGTTACAAGAAATCTTTGGTCTGGTATTTTGTTCTCCACCGTAGACTTTCGTCCTTTACGGACACTTAGGTGCTTCTTCAAACGTACCTATTTGCAGTATCTTCCCACTCATCTCAATCGCTGAAAAAATTGCGGTTCTGGAACCAGTAGAACTAAGTAAATTTTTGTCTTGTAAAATAATTATTTCTATTTTCCAAATGCTCAGATTCTTCAAGAAAAATCAGAGTGTCTTCTGGAACCTTCTTCCCACGACTAAGTACAATCTTAGCTTAGACTAAACTCGAATATTCCTCCCCACAGCACGTTAGGTACCACACTTTTTACAACTTTCTGCCGGCGAAAAGGCCTTGACAAGACGGGACAATTTATTTTTATTGAAAAGAAAGCTGACGTTTTTCGTATTGGAAGATTCATTTTATTCTGTAAGGGAATTTTTAAATGAATAACAATGAAGACATTTCTATTATTTTTCACTCATGTTATTTATTGACACATACCAATGTATTATTGTACCGTCTTAAGGACAAAAAAAGTATTTTTGGAATTGTATGCATTTATAATTGACGAAATCCCTTGGTCTATTTTTTTGTTGAAATATATTATCATACTTTCTCTAACCTTTACAAAATTTATAAATTTCCCTCTCGACGAATTTTCAAAAATGATCAATTTGATGTTTAAAAAGGCTCCCTAAAAGATAATTTGTTATACAGTAAAAATATTCTTGAATATAAGAAATTCATTACAAATAATATTTTAATATGGAATAATTATAACAAATTATTAATTGCAAGTTAAGCCAAGTTAAAAGAAAAACATGTCTATTATTTTGTTAACTATACATATTCTAATTGTTGACACTATTTAATCTAAAATCATAAATACCAAAAATGAGTTGTTAAGTTACTTTTCCAATTAAATCTCGGATATATAAAAGAACAAATATCGTGACGAAATAACATTTCCTCTATCATACTATACGAACGGTTTCTTTAGCCTTTGATATTAGTTCTTCTTGTGTTCTCCTTCCCGAGGGCCTGTTGTTGACGTTAATTCCAAGGTCAATACTCAATATAATATTTACTATATTTTAAAGGTTAAGAAGAAAGGAATTTTCGACTTTACCGCTGTTTTCCTTTTACTCGTAATATTTAAAGTATTTACAATGTCAATGACTGCAATACCGCGGGAGAGAGAAGCCGTTCAAAAACAAATCCAACAGGATTGGGCCAATAGGGAATATATTGAAGTTATAACTGGTAGTATAAAAAAAATTACAGACTTCCTCAACTCTTTTGGTAAGTGAACTTAATTTCTTAAATGAATGATATAATAGAACAGTAATAGTAGAACATAATAGTAATCAGGCATCAGGGGGATTCATTAATAAATCATTATAAAAGTTGCTTGACTTTACATTTTTTAGTACTCTATTATTTGAAGATTTAACCCGCCATCGGTCCCCTTGTTAGATGGCATCTAACAAAACATGTTTTAATCCTTAGTCTATCACATCAGGACTCAGTAAATACAGTAAATGTTCCGAATACAGTATCCTACAAATCTATATGAAAAATCGATCCTAGACTTACTTTTTACACTTTCTAATAAACTTTTAACAATGTTCCTGTCCGCGGAAGAACCCAATTTCGACATTTCGTACGATTTTAGGCTGTATTATGACCCTCTCAAACCATACCGTCTAGCTAGGGGATCGGCGTGAATCGGGGTTCTGGGCGGTAAAACAAATCACTCAAATACACTTATTTCACTCTCTAATAACATAATTAACAATAAAAACACCAAGGAACACAGTTTTCCCGATGATTTTTGGACCGAAATACAACACTCTATTACGTCCAGTCAACAGTGAGGTCGGCAGGCATCTGGCTACTGGGCCGGGGAAAAGGGAGAGATTGAAGAATCAGGGATTTTTTGTCTACGGTTCTGGGTTTGAGGTAGAGAGAAACGGGATATTTTAATAGAATCTGGGTTTTAAAAGGCTTATTTTAGCAGAGGTTTTAACAACGTTGGTAACAGCTGACTAGGTGAGAACTGAGTAGTACCTAATAATGAAACATTATTCCACAGAGCACCAATCCTCATAATGTCACTTCACTATGTCGGAAACTAATACACGTTGCGTTTCATCGTAATATACGATATATTGCTGACATACAGCGCTCTGCGGAGTTAAGTAAGGTTTTTTTGATAGTATAAAATATATTTAACGACACGAAAATATCAATAAAAAACCTAACTTAACTCCGCAGAGCGCTGTTTGTCGGCAATATCTCGTCTATTACGATGTAACGCAACGTGTATTGGTCGCCTTTATACAACTTTCACAATTAGTTATATTTTTCAACGATACGGCAGAAACCCAATGTATTTTAATTGATAGTCTAAAACATAACAACTAGTCATTTTACGACATCTAAACACGTTAATTACAAGAAAGAAGAATTGTTATATTTTATAAATCAAACCAATTATGAAATAAACATCCTTGAATTATTTTTGTAAATAAACAAATATGTCACTGGTTAGAAGTAGTACTTCTAGTAGATCTGTACTTGCCGTACCTCTTTGTATATTTCAATTAGCCTACATTGTGCTGAAGGAATAACGGATTTGTAATCAGCTGATTGACAATGAAATGAACTAATACTAAATATAGTTGAGCTCAGTTTAATGATTTGATGCGCCATTTTCTTTGTTTGAGTACATTCCCAACTAATTAATTTTTAATTCAGTTTGATGAAATTAAGTTAAATTAATTTAAAGTAAATAACAAATCTTTAACATAAACTTAACCTTACGCCTTAAATCTACAATCAAACAAGCTTTTCCAGTTCAAAATTGTAAATCACGAGAATCTCCCGTTTACCCTAAAATTATCCCAAATTCCCTAAAATATCCCTGATTCCCAAATATTTCTCGTTTGTCCCAGCTCAGAACGTCGATTGTTGTAGACAACAAGGTTGACTGGTGTTTGAAGGGTGCCTTATTTTGGCCAGAAAACGTCGGGAAAACTGTGTTCCTTGGTGTTTTTTATTGTTAATTATGTTATTAGAGAGTGAAATAAGTGTATTTGAGTGATATGTTTTCCCGCCCAGAACCCCGATTCACGCCGATCCCTTGCTAGACGGTATGGTTTGAGAGGGTCATAATACAGCCTAAAATCATACGAAACGTCGAAAGTGGGTTCTTCCGCGGACAGGAACATTGTTAAAAGTTTATTAGAAAGTGTAAAAAGTAAGTCTAAGATCGATTTCATATAGATTTGTAGGATACTGTATTCAGAACATTTACCGTAAATACCTCAAGGACAATGTGCCACACGTTTCACATCGTTTAGTGATGGTTCGTCCGGTGGTCGCTAAGGGGGGAGAGGGTAAGTAGGATGCACATGGTCTGTTAGATGCCATCTATACACGGAATCGATCATGTCAGTCAAATTGCTAGCTGACATATATTCGGGACTGTTAGTTTTTGTTGTTGGTGTTATATATGTTTGTTTTTAGACCGATATAGTTATTACTTGTTTAGAACTTGTAGAATAGTGTTCTACAATTCATTGAAAAGTCGTAGAAAGTAGATGACAATATCATTCTTAGTTGCATATAGGAAGAGGGTAGTTTTATTTATGAACTAGAAGAGATGTAAATAATTTTTAGTGAAGAGAGTGGCAACTGATGTTGCCTCAGATCATTCCGCTCACAATACTCATATTATAATACTAATTAATTAATAATAATTACTAAATTAATTGAAACCCAATTCATATTTCTATTACTTACTTATTATAGAAAAAATATTCAATAACTTGTTAGGAATTATTTATTACTTCAGATTACTTAAAAAAATTTGATATGATTTTTTCATAAAATATAATTTTATTTTATTTTTATTTTAACACTTTAAGGTTTCCAGATATAATAATTCTAAGAGTCCAGTAGTAATAATATGTCTAACTAAGCTAATAAGCTCATAAAAAATTCAATCGAAGGTAAACACAGCGTTAGATGCCAGATATACACGTGACCGATCACGTTGGCCAGATGGATGGGACTGATGGCGGGATAAGATCTAAGAGCACAGGGGGAGGACTGGTACACAGTGCTCTATAAATTCACAAATTGCCAGTTACAGTTGCTGGTGGCCCATACTAGTTGCTCTGAACAACTGGGTACTGGTCACTGAGTAATGCAGTTTTAAGACTATAAATCAGCTCTAGGTTAGATGAACTCGGCCTTGGTTAAACAATTTATGACAGTTTATAGTATCCCTTTAATAAAGTGTACTAAGGTCACTTTAATTTTTATTGGTTCAGTTGTAGTGGGTAGGGCCTATATAGAAACATGAAAGAAATCTCAGTTTGTTTGATGAAATTTTACTGGTTTCTCGATTTTATTTTTCTAGACATGTCTTGTCGTTCGAGGCTGGCTGTGTTGAATGAGAAATTGACTACCTTGGAAAGAAAAATTGAATACCTGGAAGCTAGGGTAAGTTATATATTAAACTTTCTTTTAATACAAATACTCATTCAGCAATTTAATCATATTCCTTTGAGTGACAGCTAAATTTTTGCATGTGTTGAGGTGAGTACAACCACATTTTGAAGATTTTGCAAAAAACCCTCAAAATGTTTGTTTTTTCCCGAAATTAGATTAAATCCAACTTCAAAGCAAACATACGCATATTCATGTCCATTTTGTTCAGAAAAAACAGGAGATTTGAAAAATTAAAATGAAAATCCAGAGAGGTGGTATTTTAATAAATTACAAAAATGAAAAATATTGTTTATTAGCTTAAAAAATCTATTATAACTATTTTTTTGAAATTTCAAAACATACCTGTTACAGACAATCTATTTCTCAACACAGAAACACTATACAATTTAACATGATTTATTTTTACTTTCTCCCCTTATACATAGTATATGGAGAAAGTATTGTTTTCGTCAAAATTTTCGAATTTGAGTTGAGAGTGGATATATCCGTTTTGGGGTCCCCTCAATCCAAAAAAGAGGGTTTTGACATGATTTCTGTCCGTCCGTGTGTGTGTGTGTGTGTGTGTGTGTGTGTGTGTCTGGATGTGTACAGTGCCACAGCCTACCCCGTTGGTCCGATTTAGATGAAATTTGGCATGTATGTATATATTCACGGTATCTCCAGGCGTTTTTTTCATTTTTTTGAATTTTTGATTTTTAAGGGTAGTTCACCCCTAAAAACCCTTAAAAAACGTGAAAAATCCAATTTTCTCAAAAACGGCTCTAACGATTTTGATTAAAATTTGAGAGTTTATAGTGCACAGAGTACTAAATAGTTTGACACCACCCGCATGTCTGTAAAAATGACGGTTCAAAAGTTATGGGCTTTTAAATGTTAAAAAAATCAAATTTTTGAATTTTCAGCGAAAACAATAAAAGTAAAGTATAACTTGACTGGTACCATTGAAACCAGCTTAAAAAACTAAACAAATTAGTATTTTGAATTATTTGTCTACGATTAACGGTTCCAGAGAAAAGTTAAATTTACTGTCCACGATAAACGCAGTACGTTGTCTGAAAGCGCCCAATGTTATTCTTATGGAAAATATAAAAAAATCAATTTCTTCCTTACTTTCCAACCGTTTTCCATGAAACTTGGTATGAAGAGTAAGGTCAAATCACCGAACAAAACCAGCTCAAAAAAGCTTGGTATTACCGGGGGGGGGGTTTCCCCCATACAATTTGAACAATAAATTATTACATGATATTTAGAATAACTTTGTAGAACATGATAGTTTTATTACAGATTGTCTTTTTTAAATTTACTTAAGGGAGAAATTATGTGTCAGTCCACTGGTACCGTTTATTTATTATCACTATTGTTATCATATCTATAGGCAATTTTATATCACTATTTATGCAATAGCATATGATACAAACAACAGATGTGTCAAAATTTATATTCTCCTGTGTTGACGGTATATGGTTACAGAGTGATCAACTGAAAATCCGGACCCTCCAGTGATTCGGTCGACCGTAACGCTCATTACATATTGGGCGGTTTCTGCCACGGCGGTAATTTTGCCGTCGCCGCTGTTCGAGCAGTTGTCTGAAAGATGAAATGGAAGTTTACATACTGGGAGGCCGAAATGCCACACAGTTGTATTGCTGTCAGCAGTTTTTCTGCCGCCTTCATCATGCAGTGACGTATGTGACCAAATGCAAGTCTACACATTTGGTGATTTTTTTGCCGTCGCCACCAATTGCCGCAGCGAAATTGCTGTCGTGCCAGAAGCCACCCAATGTGTAACGAGCGTATTATTTCAAATTCGTTACGTTTTAAATGGTTTCTCGCTATTTAGGCATTTCCATAAATCCGGCCACCCGTTCAGGCCGGAATATCGAGGTTGAACTGTACTTCATTCTGTCCTCAACAAGATAGGCCCTTAATACCTATGTAAGACAATACTTATTTGTAACTTACCTGAAACATATTTATATGTCTTTGAGTAATTGACATTTTATGTTACTTTGCCACTTCGTGCATACATAAAAGTCACAAATGATCTAAACACAGGAATACAGTACACTTCACCCTTCCGCTGAGTCAGAAACACTGAAACACATTCTTGTCTGAACACTCCGGTTCCCACAGTCAATTTGATTTTAAATATTTAAGTTTTCTGCTATCAAACATCCAATCATTTCGAGCTAGTCTAATAATAACAATGGTGCCTTTTCACCAAAATGGGATTTAATCCTATTTTCAGCCCTAAATGCATCTTAAATAAATTTAAACTTTAAAGTGCAGCTTTTCAGCCCACTCCCTTTTTCTTCGACCTCATATTTCGACTCTTCTTATTCCTGTCGATGAACCATTCTTAAGCTTACTATTTATCTTCTAATGGGAGAGTTTGAAAAGTATGTCGGAAGAATGAAGCAAGCTAGTATTGTATAATCTGTAATAATAATTGTTATTCTGAATTCTTGTTTTTCTTCTTGTTAAATTCTTGTTTATCACCCTGTACAAATCATTGATATAATTTCATAATATTTTATAATATTGTTTTTATTTAATTTTTGTTTACCTATGGATAATAGATCAGTGGTGCCTTAATATTATTCTTTTTTGTGATTTTTCAATAAAATTGTTTTTTATTGATCTTAATAAAGTTTAGTTGATTAAAAATAATTATGTCAAGTAAAATAACTTTTCTCTGGAACAGTAGACAAATAAATTTGATTCTCTAGTCGTAGACAAAATAATAATAATAATAATTATTATTATTGAAAATAATAATTTGTTTAGTTTTTTAAGCTGGTTTCAATGGTGGCAGTTAAATTATACTTTAGCTTTATTGTTTTTGCGGAAAACTTAACCCTTACCGGGCGGCTGACGAGATTTCTCGCAGCACAGTAGGATCACACGGCGCGGAAACCGAGTTTTTTCACTTTTAGTCATTTTGTTACATTTACTGCGCTGTAGTTCGCGAAACAACCAATAGAGTGCATGGTAGTGTTGCTTTAACCTCCATGAACTCACAAAACCAATATGGCGGCTTTGTTGGAATTTCTAGTGACTGAAATTAGATTAGACATAATCTTTGGCTTGTATTCTAGCGCTCCCGTACTGCTTTTGACGAGAAAATTGACGTGCCACTATGACCAGCTGTATTCACTGTTCCAATCGTTGTTTGTTGACACCCATTGGCATGTATTTATTTGTGTTGTGTTTGAGAAGTAAAGAGATAATGTAGTGTGAATGTTTGTGAATATAAATAATAAAATGTAAAGTGAAACATGGTTCATCCAGACGATCCGGAATTTAATGAGTTCGTGAATGGACTTATAACTGTTTCGAGGCGTATAATACGATGCAAAACTATGCTTATGGTAATGTAAATAATATCTTTTTACTTTATTTACATGCTTCTTCTCACTGTTTTCATATTTAGAATCAGTAATTTTTCATGTATTTGACCATTTATGTCAACCTACAAGTTTTATATCAAACGCTCAGAATTTTTTGCAAAAATAACTTTTTTAGATACCGTACCTGAAAAATAGTGTTAAAATGTTCAATAAATAAAAATGATGCATATTTCTGTTTTCTACTTTATTCAAGCTACCTAAATCCAAAAAGAACATTGGGAAAATATAATTTTGATTTTTTCAACCTAAATGAGCAAGGAGTGTGGTTTTCAGTAGCGCTTTAAGGGTTAAAAAAATATTTTTTTGACATTTAAAAGCCCGTAACTTTTGAACTATCATTTTTACAGACATGGGGGTGGCGTCATATTATTTAGTACTCATGCGCTATCAAATAAAAATTTTAATTAACAAAATTGTCGGAGCCATTTTTGATAAATTTGGATTTTTTACGTTTTAAGGGTTATTAGAGGTGAACTACCCTTAAAAATCAAAAATTCAAAAAATGAATAATGCCTGGAGATATAGTGAATATATACACACATACAAATTTGCATCTAAATCGGGGAAGGTTGTGGCTCAGTACACATCCAGTCACACACACTCATTCACACAAAGACGGGCAGACATCAAATCGAAACCCACCATTACTGAAACTATGTTTTGGATTTAGGGGACCCCAAAACAGATATATCCACTCATAACTCAAATTAAAAATTTTGACGAAAACAATACTTTCTCCATATACTACGAGAATTGAGGGAGAAATTAAAAATTGTAAGATAAGGAGAATGTGTTATACCATACCTCAACTCATTCCTGCCCTTTTCCTAGTAATAAGTTTTATTTATTTTTTTCTTCAACGTCAGTGGAATTATTAATGTTTTTTTGAAAGGGAACAGTAAGGATAATTTGTTAGTAAGGATATTTTGTGTGTGTTGTTAATTTCAGCCCTGCAGAAGGTTAGACTTTAAAGAAAAGAAACTTTCCTTGTGAATTAATTGAAACTGTTTTCATTCAGGTGACTAAAGGAGAGACGCTGACATGATCTCGCCGTTCTCACAGCCGAGAATCCCAAATCAGTGACAGTGGTTTGTCGGGCACCTTTGTACATAAATAAACATCAGTGTTGATATTATACGTTGTCACCTTATATTTATTTTGTATACAAGAGTGGTTCAGCAGAAAGCTCTTCTTTATACACTTTGTTAGACTTAATGTGCATTTATATAATCACATATTGTCAGCAACCAAACAAACTATGAAAGCAGAACAGATGTGAAATAACTATATAAATAAAATTAGAGTTTTGTCTGTACATTGTTCAGAATTATTCATTTTTTAGTTTTTGTATTTTTTAATGAAAAAATCATTAAATTTTTGTTGTTTTTTGTATATCGGGGTATTAACCGTCTTTGAAAAAAAACAAATATTAATAAATTATTTATGTATTTTAATTAAGAAAAGTAATTTTAAATCATTGAAATAATTGAAAAGCAAAAGTTATTTACATTTTGGTATTATGCATTTTTCATTTTAATGAATCAAGTTAATGCTAGTTATCAAATAAATAAACAGCTTTGATATGACTATATATATTTAGATTTCTAGAGTACAGATGACAAATTTGAATTATGTCAGACAAACATTAGCCTACAAGTGAAAACGTTTGAAGTGTTTCATTACAAATACAATCACTGCCCACTCTGTTAGGATTACCAAGTTACAAATAATCAATACGAAAATCTGGATATAAAAATATCAATTATTACCTAAAAATAACAAAAAATGGTCTTTATGTCAGTTTTTCCTTGATGTATAAATTCCTCTGATGTCCTTAGAAAATATGATCAGCATTCGGACATTGTTTTCAAACACTTAACAAAAAACATTAATACTGTTTTTAATCTGTATTTTAGTCATATGGAAAATTTTAATTTTTTGTCATCTGTCCTTGCGAAATATGTCATTATTTACATCAATGCTAATGTCTTTTCAAAAGTTATCTAATCCATGTTTCTCATTTGATCATGTTTTAATTGTGTTATTATAAGATAGTGATAAGATAATATAATTGTTTACAACCTAAAATATATATGAGTTTAATCTGAACCAATTGTATTAGTGTTTGGTTGCTGAATCTTATATACTGCCACTTGAATCTTCTGTAATGATTTATATGTCTACCACAAAACTGAGTGATGAATACAACCATATATATTATTTGTAATTCACTTATTATTTAGCACTAATATTCATATCTAGGAATGAATTCAAAAGGCTCAAGGATTTACCAACCCACAGCAGAAAATTGAAATCAAGATATGATATTTATTTCCTGCCAATATGATGTACATTATAGATTTTCATAATTAGAAAGAGGAGATCTGTTAAATCAGAAATATATTGAAAATGTCAAGCAATGTGTGAAGTATTAAACTGTTATGGCAGAGTGAAATGTTTAGTTGGGATCGAAGGAAAAAAGTTGTAAACAAGATGGTACCAAGGCAACTTCTTAATTCGATCAATTGCTATACCATTTTTTAAACACTTGACTAGATGATAAAGGCCTGACTCAGAGTCCTGAAAAATATGTATTTGAATATTTATAAATTTTTAATGAATAAAATTCAGTATTGCTGGGCATTTGATTTTATTTACTCCATACGCTTTCTAAAAATCCAATTTTTGCTGGTTCAAGGTTTTTACAGCTGGTGGCTCGATATATAACAAAGGTTCTTATTGATGCTTACATTATATTGAATGCCTTTTAGATTGAACATTATCGAGTACAGATAAAAATAAATAGTACAATGTACATTGTACACATAGTGTTCTCCCTCAAAATCAACTTATAAAGTAAATTGATTGAATAAAACTAACATCTTATTCAATGTTCATTAAAATAATATAAAACAATATTTTTTTAATTCAAAAAAGATTTTCATGTACTTTCCTACCAAAGAGTATTTTTGTGTGTGATGTAAAAACCATTGGCTGGATACCTAGTTTCAAATCAATCAGTTGAGAATGAGAAAAGGAAATAATGATTTTTTTCTATGAGAATATAACAATTAGTTGACTTCTTGCTGTGTTTACCATGTGTAAATTTAATTTTTCTTTGTTACCGCATGTAGTAGACTATAATAATTAAAAATGCAATTGTTTAATGTTTTGACCTGGTTATAGTGGTGATATAAAAATCTTTTTATAAATTTATATTGGCTATATCCAATCAAGTTGCACAGAGTAGGTGATGACCTCAATTACTGGACTAAGGGGATCACTAGTGGCGCCTCGTGAGTGAAATGCTAGGGGGCACACACTGGAGGGTCTGGGGGACAGGACAGGACAGGAT
Source organism: Nephotettix cincticeps (assembly GCA_023375725.1). Taxonomy (NCBI): domain Eukaryota; kingdom Metazoa; phylum Arthropoda; class Insecta; order Hemiptera; family Cicadellidae; genus Nephotettix; species Nephotettix cincticeps. The sequence goes on along the minus strand of CM041786.1, from coordinate 133,131,083 downwards.
GTGAGGTTTCATTGGGCTAAAGGCCCACTGCGGCTGTTATAGGACTATGTGCTCTTCAGCCAAGGATAGGTTTTGAGGTTAGGTTTTGGTTGCGGGTACTTTGGTTATGGTTAGTGAATGGATGGATTTGGTTTGAGAACAAAGACCAGAGCTAAGCCGAGAGTGGGTTTCTCTCAACCGAAACGGGTGTCTGGCTTTGTTTGTTTTCTTGGGTGGAATAGGGTTTAGGGAGGATATGTTTATTTATTTATTACTTGCAGGTTTGGGTGGAAGGTGATGGAATCAAATCAAAGACCAGAAATGAGCAGGGAATTACATCCCACGCCGAAACGAATATCTGGCTTTGTTTTTTGTAATGAGAGGGTTAGGGTTTAGGAGGTCTATGTTTATTTAATTTCTGCTGGTTGGGGTGGAGGGATGAAGTCAAAGACCAGAAGAAAGCGGGGATCTGTGTCCCACGCCAAAACGAGTATCTGGCTTTGTTTTATAGGAGGGATTTAAATGGTTATGGAATACCCCCCCAGGAGAGATGTTCCCCCCTCACCAAATTTTTGAAAGTATTGTGTATTTCAGTGACTTTTTAAAGCAATCTAGGTATTAAATTTGTGATGCAATGTGTTTCGTTTTTAACTAAAATATCTAGTCTTCTTCATAAACCTACTATACTCTTGGTCTTCGGATCGACTTAGTTTGTACTCTCAATTTCATGGATAAATTAAACTTAACGTTTTAGCGCCTTCATTTTTCATGCAGATGTACCTGCAATACATAACTGTTGTTCGTTTTGCAAACATAAGATGTCTTAATCAAAAAATATATTTGCAATGATTACCTCCTCTAGGCAACAAACACTACTATAATTCGCGAGCTTTGTTAATGTAGATGTAAGCTTTGTTTTCTGGTGCACAGTTAACTTACTGTATTATGTTGTAATGTAATGACATGTTTACACTATGCCAATAATTATTGAAGAGACGGTTTTCCAGGCTAACTGACTGCACTGCAGCACTAAAATAGAAAAATAGATAAACTTGTATTTTCAATCATGGGAAATAAGATTTTCTTATTCCATTGATGCAGCTTGCTCAGCTGCAAATAGTCAGTTGGTTTGGGCACCCGTCTCTCAAAAATGTGGATGCCATTTAATGGCATCGTTTTAGCTGGCTCAGAATTTTCAAAATTGTTGGACTAATGAATTAGTTGAAATTGGTTACAGGTAGTTTTACTACTATCGTTTATCTCTTGTTTGACTCAAATCATAATGTACATAATATTAACGTAGTAGAATACTTAATAAGTTTCAGTAATGAAAACTGCGTCACACTGGATACTCCTTCTTGAGCAATTCATTTATTCTTTCCTCTATTGTAGTAGGTGCATTGTAACACCAACAGCCGCCCCCCCCAAATACTGCTGAAAGATTGAAATTAATTTTTATATGTATTCTTCTTGCTGTACGATGTTCTGTTTCCGCCGTACATAGTTTCTCTATGGTCTTACTCATCATATATATTTATGGATGATGTCTATTCAGGTATTTGATTTATTTTCTCGACCGAATACAGGATTTTGATTTCAATTCTATTGTTTCATTTGTGTATTTGCCACTCAGACTCTACTGTACTCAATACTGTCTGATTCTGCTTATGTAGAATGAATTGCCAAGCACCAAAGTATTCTTATACTTCCAAATTCGACTTTGGTATATTTATTGACTTTTTAGGGCGTAACTGCTTATTTTACATTTGGTAAATTACTGTAGTTTGTAAAAATGATTTTTCGATAGTCATACATACCTACTATAAAATAGAAAAAATTAATAAGTTGTTAGCATACCTACATCTTTCTTCTTCGCATTTGCATTCTAGATTCATCACATGACCGGATTAGTTGGTTAAGCTACTGATAAACGTAATGATAGTTTATTGTATTCACCAATGGAAAAATTACGTGAATTCTGTTAGAAGTTCATGTGTAGAGCTTTATGGACATATTATAAGAGAGCATCACTAGCTTTTCAGGATTGTTTTTACAATAAACATTAGTCTAATTTACTCTCATCTCAATTAGTTAAGTTATAAGAGGTTTGTGTCATGACCTTAATCCTTTCGAGACCAACGTAGCAAGAAGGCAACACCAAGTTCCGGGCTATTTTTAAGGAAAAGTATATGAATGCTATCCAAAAGAGACAGGTGTAGCATAAAAGCTACACTCCTTTAATACAAGAAACATCCGTCAGATACCACCCAGCTTATCACCACATTTTTTTCGTCGGTTGCACAACCCCAAAGTTTTATATTTTCAAACTTTGTTTCGTGTTTTTATTTTAATATTTCGCTACAAATTAAAATATGTCTGCATTGCCTATCTAATGTACATTGTTTTGATATTATAGGAAATTAAAGTACATTTTATAGTGTTAGTGGAGTGACGAAATTAATTGTGTGCCTTTTTTGCTACATCGGGCCAAAGTGGTTGTTGTTCTCACATTTCAAATGTCATGGAGTTTAAAAATGTCTTTTAGTATCTCCTAATCTCTTATAGGCATTTAAACTTTAAAAACCATCAAGTTTAAAACCCTTTTTGTTTGCAGGTAGTTTATGAGTTTAACATGTGGTTTGATAAATTATTTTATAAACTATATTAGCTATAGAAAATTGTAAATGAAAAAGATGTAGTGTTAGTTTTACATTTTCAAACCAAACTATTTGAAGCTCTAAATTATTATAAAAATCCAAGTTCTAATAATTTCTATATTGTGATAGTGAGTTAAAAAAAAGAAAACGTTTTTCCCATCGATTACCCCACTGAAGCAAGTCAACATATGTTTGGAAGCACAGATCTACTCGAGGATTTTATCAATTTAGATTTTTAAGTTCAATTCGATTTTTAATTTTATTACAATATTTTATTTTATTTTTACTTTGGGTATTAGTTTTATACTACCTACTTGATAATATTTTTATCTTACAAAGTTTTATAACATTTTTAAATAAAACTGTTTGATTGAGAACAAATGTTTTCATTCTATTCTGACCAAGTGTGGTACAAAAGCGATGTCTTTTTTTTAAGAATTTGTTCCAAACGACTTTTTCGGACCAATGTAGCTTTTTTCATTCTTTTATGCTACATTTTTTTTAATCTAAGAGGGAAAATTCAAACAAAAGTGAGCAGACGTGCGTTTGATAATATAATAAAAAATAATGTAACAATTTAGAAAAAAATTGCAGTGACAGTTAAAACTATATGACATTAATAAAATCTGTCCATAAACAAAATTATGTAAAAATTAACAAAAGATAATGCAGGTTTGCTGCCATGATGAAACACAAAGATTTATAGCGTAAATGGATAGATCTTAACCACATGAAGCTAAATATCAAGTTTTATCCAAAAATATTCATTAATATGGGAAATATTAATTTTTCCCTATCCTCCATAAGATTAACATTGGAGCCCCACAATACAATGTACTGTGTTTAGATTTTTTAATATCTCGGTAACCGTTGAAGATAGAGAAAAACTTTAAGAAACTTAAATGTGTAGTTTTTTAAGCTGATTCCAATGGTGAAATATAAAATTAGAAATTTTTAAAAATTACATGTGAAAAAAGCAAAATTTTGTACAAAACCCCCCCAAATAGTCATTGACCGATATGTCTGGTTTACGAACTCGTCCGAGCATTTGTCGGAATACACGTCTCTACCAAATTTGGTCTCGATCGGACCATTTTTACGAGAGTTATCGTGTTAACAGCCACATATATAAATTTTAACGACTATTTTTTTTGGACTCTGGGCACCTAAAGAAGAAAAAATAACATGGTCCCGGGCTTAAGTCTCACCATGATACCTACGTAATAGCTTCTTAATGGAAACAAAGTGTTTTTTAGCGATTTAGGGAAGAAGCTATTACCGTAGGTCTCATGGTAAGACTTAAGCCCGAGACCATGTTATTTTTCTTCTTTAGGTGCCCAGAGACAAAAAACAATAGTCGTTAAAATTTTATATATATATATATATATATATTTATTAAATATATATATATGTGTCTGTTAGCACGATAACTCTCGTAAAAAAGGTCCGATCGAGACCAAATTTGGTAGAGACGTGTATTCCTACAAATGCTCGGACGAGTTCGTAAACCAGACATATCGGTCAATGGGAACGGGTAGTTTGGGGGGGTTTTGTACCCCAAAATGGGGTTTTTTGCGTTTTTCACATGTAATTTTTAAAAAATTTCTAATTTTATATTTCACCATTGGAATCAGCTTAAAAAACTACACAATTAAGTTCCTTAAAGTTTTTCTCTATCTCCAACGGTTACCGAGATATAAAAAAATCTAAACACAGTACGTTGTATTTTTGAGGCTCCAATGTTAATCTTATGGAGGATTAGAAAAAAATAGTTTTTCACTTATTATCTAACATTTTTGGATGAAACTTGATATTTAGCTTCATGTGGTTGAGATCCATACATTTGTGCTAAAAAATCATAGTTTATGTGTTTATCATGGCAGCAAACCTGCATACTCTTTTCCCATGTTAATCATATGGAGATTAGGCAAACTCCTTTAATTATGGACAAATGTTGATGAAAGTTGGTATAAATGTTAAAAATAAAATGTTTGATGGTATAAATGGCTACTTTCAGTATTCCTCACAGCAGCAAACTTACTCACTCTCCCCATTTTATTTTTAAGAATAGGCAAAAATTCTCATGTTTTATCGACAGATTTGACCAAACTTTGTCATATATTATTATTATTATATTATTGATTTGGAAATTCGCTGAGTACGCAGGTCTGCTGCGACGGGGGTATTGCTTATTTAGGGTGTAAAATAAGAAGGATAAAGCAAAAAATAGTTTTTTCTTTTAAGTACATCATAATTAGGTTCTGAAAGTGTTAAAACAACACATTCTCCTTCCATAACATTTTTGTTAACATAGGCCCATAACTCAAAGGCATATTACATAATTTTTACTAATGGGGCTAGGCCTTTCCATGATGTTATAAGAATAAGAATAAGAAATCTTTATTTGCCACTGACATAAACATATGTATCAGCAATTGTCAAATCCTATAATAACAAAAAATCACAGCTAGGAAATAGTAAAGAAATAATACAGACATCCTTAACCTATTCTATATTACAATGTTTTTTTTGTTTAAAAAATCTGGAACTAAATAAAAAGGATTTTTTAGTAGCCAGCTATGTAATTTTTAATTTTTATAGTTACTCGAGTGCATTCAATTGTATCAGCAAACCAATTTACTACGGTTAATGGTTTATGTTTCATGTTAATATCAAATAAGTATTTACTCTATATATTTTTATAAGGATTATTTAATAGCCTACTTTCCTAACAAGTATCAAGCTAGCTTAGTGGTTAGGGACCTCGTCTCGTATTGGAATAAATAACTAAGTAGATGAAATTTTGATGACAGTTAGCAAATTGGTCCCAGTTAAATAATGTATTAAAAATATTTATTTTTCAAACTAGTATTGTATCAAAGTAAAACGTACAAGTGGCAGGCCTATGATTTACATTACTAGAAACAGAGCCCGTTGTGGTTATATACAACGGTCTCTAGAAAAAGGGTACCCCAATGTATTTCTTACGGAAAACATTTTTTTTTACTTTTTCACCATGCATACTAAAAAACATCAAACTTTCATATTTTTTGGCAAATCTACAGGATGAAAGCTTTCTAATGACTTATAAATCAATGAAATTGGTCCAGTGCAACCCTAGATTTAGTTGTACAAATTTTAACAAAAAAATGTCAGACTCAATATTTCTTCAACGCAAAGAAATTTGTTGTATCTTTAGTTTTTTGTACATAACTTTTAAACGGTGAGGAAATCGACCAAAGTGGATGGTGATTTTCTAATAGAGAATTAAATTTCCAACAAATTACTATTAAGAATCTTTTGAGAAACCTCAAAGAGACGGTAAAATATCGCCTTCAAAAATAGGATTTCGTAAAAACCTGTTTTCAATGTATTTCTTATGGAAAACATGTTTTTTTTACCTTTTCACTATAAATACTAAAAAACATCAAACTTTCATATTTTTTGGCAAATCTACAGGATGAAAGCTTTCTAATGGCATATTAATCAATGAAATTGGTCCAGTGGAACTCTAGATTTAGTTGTACAAAGATTTTTAAGACTGAATTATTATAAGAATAGATAAATAATTTGAAGTTGTCAGTGGGTATCTAAATGAGACAGGTAAGTGTTGGTTAATAATTGACACCATATAATTTAACACCAAAGGGATTTTCTTAATGTTGGAAAACACTGTAAAACCCGTTCAATTAATCTTTTCACATTTATTTCATAGCCACATTTCATGTTTAATTGATTTAAGATACCCTGAGAAGACAATGTTATGTTGTTTTGAGCCTAAAATTAAAATGCATCCTGAAATGAAAATAAGAAGGGAACTTAACACTCTTCTGAGAGAACTTAATCAAGAAAGAAGAACATTAACAAAAAGATAGCACTGAATTATTTAGACGGGAAGAATAAAATTTATACAGAAAGAATAATCAACCACCTCAATTGGTGTAATGATAAATTTATTTAAATATATTATTAAAAACAGGCCAATAATTTGTATTTATAATTAGGTAGTAACAAGATAGGATTTGGATAAAGGAATTAATAATTCCAGAAAAGTTGCCATCGGCTTTACTTAAAAAATAATTTAGATACTCCTTGCTTTTTTCCTCCATTATTAAACTGGAAAACGCAGGGGTCGACTTGAGGGCGCAAACCTTGGATACGGGGGCGTCTATACCGGGGGAGGGGGGCGTCTGGGGTGCGGGATACCCCTCAGTTGAAGGGGGCCAGTGTTCCTCCCCGGAAAATTTGAAAAAATGTCTTTAGTTCTGATATATTCATTTTAAGTTGTATCTGAGCATTCTTTGCATTTTAAATCTCTATTTTTTCATTAGGGTGCCATCCCTGATGCACACTCTTCAATTTAGCAAGGAAAAAGGGTCGTCACGTAGACAGGGCGCCGCAGGTGCCACGGCAAAAGTAATAATATATCTTGTTTAAATAAGTTAGGTCCAGATGTAGGCCTATACATACAACGTTTTTTGAAGGCGTTTTTGATATGTGTAACTAAACTTTGAATATTTTAATGTATGCATCTGTTGAACAAATACTGTTTGACACCTATCAGTCTGTATAAACTTCCAAAATTGTTGTGAATTAAATATTTTTATAAAATTAAATAGTCTCAGTACTAACGAGTCGCTGCCATTTTTTATCCCCGCAAATCTACGTCCCCATGCACAACCGGCCGACAGTTTGACCTACGACGATGACAACGACGCAACCCGTAACGCAACATTGTGCAAATAGCCAGCGAGCATTGTGGGATTAATGCGCGTGACAACATCTCGGCCCGGACGCCAATAAAAGCAGACGCTATCGCACGTTGACGTTACCGCACACGTCCGTTCCACATGAGGACAACATTTCGTAGAAAAATGCGCTTTTCTCGTAAAAACTAGTACCGGTATCTAGAACAGCAGAGGTTCATCGTTTGTCGAAATAGATGATGGTATCTTTGATAACTATACAAAAAACTTAACCTAACTCGAGTACCAGTATTTACATTTGGACGTGCTTATAGGCACTTCAGCCAAGAAACCACGCAACGGCCTTGCATGAATTTTAAGAGAGCGCACCGGTCCGGGGGCCGGCGGGCCAGTTCGCCCTTGGGAAATAGGAGTGGTTGATAAATTGGTATTTTGTAAGTACAATAATGAAGTAAAACACAGTGGCACAAAATGGGGGCAGCACTGCTTTGTCAGTGGGTATCTAAATGAGACAGGTAAGTGTTGGTTAATAATTGACACCATATAATTTAACACCAAAGGAATTTTCTTAATGTTGGAAAACACTGTAAAACCCGTTCAATTAATCTTTTCACATTTATTTCATAGCCACATTTCATATTTAATTGATTTAAGATACCCTGAGAAGACAAGTTAATGTTGTTTTGAGCCTAAAATTAAAATGCATCCTGAAATGAAAATAAGAAGGGAACTTAACACTCTTCTGAGAGAACTTAATCAAGAAAGAAGAACATTAAACAAAAAGATAGCACTGAATTATTTAGACGGAAAGAATAATCAACCACCTCAATTGGTGTAATGATAAATTTATTTAAATATATTATTAAAAACAGGCCAATAATTTGTATTTATAATTAGGTAGTAACAAGATAAGATTTGGATAAAGGAATTAATAATTCCAGAAAAGTTGCCATCGGCTTTACTTAAAAAATAATTTAGATACTCCTTGCTTTTTTCCTCCATTATTAAACTGGAAAACGCAAGGGTCGACTTGAGGGCGCAAACCTTGGATACGGGGGCGTCTATACCGGGGGAGGGGGGCGTCTGGAGTGTGGGATACCCCTCAGTTGAAGGGGGCCAGTGTTCCTCCCCGGAAAATTTGAAAAAAATGTCTTTAGTTGTAATATATTCATTTTAAGTTGTATCTGAGCATTCTTTGCATTTTAAATCTCTATTTTTCATTAGGGCGCCATCCCTGATGCCCACTCTTCAATTTACCAAGGAAAAATGGTCGTCACGTAGACAGGGCGCCGCAGGTGCCACGGCAAAAGTAATAATATATCTTGTTTAAATAAGTTAGGTCCAGATGTAGGCCAATACAACGTCCTACACTCAACGTCCTATACATATACCTATACAAGGTCCGATACATACAACGTTTTTTGAAGGCGTTTTTGATATGTGTAACTAAACTTTGAATATTTTAATGTATGCATCTGTTGAACAAATACATGTTTGACACCTATCAGTCTGTATAAACTTCCAAAATTGTTGTGAATTAAATATTTTTATAAAATTAAATAGTCTCAGTACTAACGAGTCGCTGCCATTTTCTATCCCCGCAAATCTACATCCCCATGCACAACCGGCCGACAGTTTGACCTACGACGATGACAACGACGCAACCCGTAACGCAACATTGTGCAAATAGCCAGCGAGCATTGTGGGATTAATGCGCGTGACAACATCTCGGCCCGGACGCCAATAAAAGCAGACGCTATCGCACGTTGACGTTACCGCCCACGTCCGTTCCACATGAAGACAACATTTCTTAGAAAAATGCGCTTTTCTCGTAAAAACTAGTACCGGTATCTAGAACAGCAGAGGTTCATCGTTTGCCGAAATAGATGATGGTATCTTTGATAACTATACAAAAAACTTAACCTAACTCGAGTACCAGTATTTACATTTGGACGTGCTTATAGGCACTTCAGCCAAGAAACCACGCAACGGCCTTGCATGAATTTTAAGAGGGCGCACCGGTCCGGGGGCCGGCGGGCCAGTTCGCCCCAGGGAAATAGGAGTGGTTGATAATTTGGTATTTTGTAAGTACAATAATGAAGTAAAACCCGTTCATCTATGGTAAAACACAGTGGCACAAAATGGGGGCAGCACTGCTTATGGAGAATAGACTCTAACGAAGCGAATGACAACAATATCGGTATGATGATAGATTCGATTTCAGTTTATGCCAATCGATTTTCAGCCGAATGCCTGAATAGACGATGTGAACAACTACTCCGATCCCCAATTGCGCTTAACAGCTGACTGACTATTGCCTTGTCTTGTCAATATGATAAAGGTGTTATTTACGTACCGTCCACGTTTTGAGGTTAACGTATTAGTGAATTTTGAATTATATTTTACCTGCACTGAGATTTTAAGTGGTTTATATCTAACTTAATAGTGTCTTATTGGGTAGCTCACGCCGAATTAAATTTTCTATCTCACTATATGCCTAGGCCTTTATCTGTATGGATTCCCTGGAGCAAATTACTTGTTTATCGTTGATTTCGAATTGAGGCTTTACTCAATTTATTGCCTGTTTGGAAAATTTTACCAGGTATTATAAGTTTGAATGTATACAGTCTGTATTTTAATATGACGATTAACATAAGGAAATCTATTAGCTTATGCCTAACTTTGACAATAATTATTAGGTTAAGAAACTGCTTATCTCCCCAAATGGCCTAACTAATGTTGAATGCAAACATAAGACTAACTATGTAGTGCATACTCATTACTAATTCCATTGTAAGGATTAAATATAGTTCTTGGTACCTCCACGACTGTCATGTTGTATCTTTGCTAGGTGGGTCACAAACACCGTATGTCGGTTGGAGGTATAGCCTACACTACATGAGATAAATTACTGTAAAATACTGTGGCCTCATACATTTAGATCTTATAATGGCAATGGACTGTTTAAGTGAACTTGTGTTAGTTTATAGTAAAAGGTTACAAAATTTAACTGTTTGTGTAGAATGTCCCGTGACAGTAGAGACACAATCTTTAATTGTTTTTAAACAAGATATTAACTTTTTGAGTTCTGTGGTGGCATATTTTAAAAAGATTAGGCTATAGAATATTAATAAAATAAATATATTTTACTAATATACCGTATTAATGAAAATTAATAGGCTATATTAATTAAGGAAAATAATAATATATTATGAATCAACTGGAGTAAAATGTGGATAAGAAACAATTCATTTTTTTCAGTTCCAGCAAATGTAGGGCCTACTATTCGGTATTGGCTGGCACCTGTAAGTTGTTGTAACAACAGTTGTATGTTGTAATTTTTCGTGTTAGTTGTAATATCTTTAATTAAGAAGTTGAACCTTAAAGAACTAAGATGTATAAGGATGTACCTAAGGATATACCTTAGACAACTAAGGTTCTACTTCCTAATTAAACATATTGATTCACATATGATTATTTTTATTTGTATCGTTGAATCAAATAAAAATACAAAGGCCAATAAATTATAAATTTAAAAGTCATCTTAAAATTTTTCAGGTTTTTTATTTCTTCATCACATGTTATGGATGATACCTCTGAAAGCAATGAAAGTACTGATCAACTCGAGGGACAAAGAAGTGGAAATTCTGAAATTAAGATATTTCAAAGTGAAAAGCCCCCACAAGAAGCGAAAGAAAATGATTTATCAGTTTTACAGATAAATATTGAAAGTAGTGAGAGGGAAAACTTGTCCAGTGTTTCTATAGACGAAACCATAAAGGACCTGCCAGAAGTGATGAAGTTTATACATAAACTTCAGGAATGTATTTTGCATCAACGAGCTCTGATCCACAAACTCTATCATAAATTAAAAGAGGTAATTTCTATTGAAAATTATCTGGATTGACCAATTTATGCTATAATTAGTGATTAAAAGTTATAGGCTTTCGCACAAACAAGATTCGTTAGATTTGAATTGGTCAATAACAATTAATTTTATGGTTAAAGTGATTTTTTCAGAAAAATTGTTGGTTATTTAGTTACGGTACTAATTATTTTTGTTAGTCAAACTGTTACTTTGTGCTTTTGCAAAAACCATGGGAAACCAGAGCAAAATAATTTTCTCTGAATGTGACAATATTCTCTATTGCACCTACTGTGTTGGTATCCAAACTGATCAGGCTGGCTAGAATCCTACCAAGGGAGTTGTTGAATATTATTGGCAAATGTGAGTGGATTTGAATATTTGTCGTTTTGTCCCATGGCCAGCTGTAATTAATTTAATTAAAGCTCTGGTCCTATAAAAACAGCTGGTGGTTCAAATATCAAATCATAACTTAGGCTGAAGGAACTTCCTTCAGTAAGAGCTATATGTTGTGTTTTAATATTCCAAGATATTTGCCTGAATAAATAATAATGCATAGGGTCCATAGGCCTGCTGTGAATTGGCCCTAAATAAATACATTCAAGGGATTAGCCATAAAAATGACTTATGCTAACTGTAAAATAACTTGAAAAAATAAGTTCATATTTGTAAAAAGTTAATAATAATTACAATGTGCTAAAATCAGTGGCATTAATTAACTTATATGATATTTTTCTGATTATTCCATTCTTTCTGAATTTCAGTAGGTGATGAATGCAAAATGTGCTCTTACCTCTGGCAAAACAAAGTACTGTAGGCAAATATTTTAATTTTGGAAAATAAGAGATAAAATTATTCCATAATTTAAATACTTTGAGATTAGCCTACTAATGAAAGTCAGCCAGAAGATTTTTTTTCTAAATATAAATTTAAGTTTTTAATAACAATTGTAAACCATTTAATTGTCCTTTTAAGACTTTTATTATGATAATAGGAAATACTGATTAATAAATAGGCCTACACTAAAAAACATAGTCCACACTTAACCATTTCAAGAAGTAATAAATTCAGAACTCACTCATTATTTACATTTTAATATTGTTTTTATGGTTCTGAAAACATTTCTCGTTACCATAAATGTACTACAAAGTTTGGTAAACAAATTTACTATAATATAACTTATTAAATAAACTTACTATTAAAAATATTTTATTAGACACTCGATTATGTCACTTTAAAACTCCAAATCACATAAAAACAAAAATATTGAAATCGTACACTATACCATAATCTTGACTTATCATTAATATTTTCAAATGCATAATATTGATTGAAAATTAAACTTATGTTGTGGACATAAACACAACTCTATAGTTATAATAATAATCATAAATATTAATTTATTGGAATAGTTATTAACATGAGTAATTTTTTTGAATACTGAGAAACCTGAGGTTTTAAATTGAAATTTCGACTACATTATGTTGAACTTATGACCAACAATTTTGTATTCCTTACATTGTTATGAACCACTCCGTTTTTTTCTCATTCAAAATTATTAATTTTACCCTCCTAACAATCATCAGTTCTCATATCATACATATTTGTTTCAACCACTATAAGGTTTCAGGCAGTAACTTTCTGTAATTTTAGTAATTATATGTATGTTTAGTCGTAAACTGAATAAAACCATCCCCCGTATATAAAAATACCCATAAACTTATGCTTACCATTTGCATATCATTATGATTTTAAAGGGAGGCATTATCTCAAAGACAACCAAAGATACAAGTACTCAAACGAATGAGGCCGATTTTGATGTCTGGACAGAATCAAGTGAATGTGGAAATCTTGTGGAAGACATTAAAAAAGCTGCTGAGAGTGCAGTTCAACAAACTGGATTTGTCTATGAAGCAACATCTGGGATGTATTACGACTATAACACTGGATACTATTACAATGCAGTAAGATATTTATATTGCTAATATAACCTCTTATAACTTAAAGTTGTACTTAGGCCTATACAGAAAATTATCGAAATGTGGGAATTAGAGAGGTTTTAAGGGAGCTTACTCTTCCTTGGCAGTTTTTCTATATAAATTACATTTCCATTTCCACTTTGGATTTTGTTTTATTTTTGTTTTTCGTGCAACCTTCTGGCCAAGGTCTAGTATCTAGAGTTTTCAGGTGACACTAGTGCCTGTAACATGACCCAACAACTACCTTATGTAGCTGGAACCATCAGCTTAATGAGCCTTTCAAAGCATTCTGAGAAATTAAATTTCATATGTGTCATGGCAGGGAACCGAACCCAGGTATTTTGGTGGTAACCCAGTATTCTACTCACTCACCTATGACTGCCACTTGGATTTAGCTATGTAGCCTGTCATTATGGTATAATTTATCCTTCATTTATTTATTCAGTCTTTGAATTCTATTTTTTTTGGCGGGAGCACAATTCCCCACATAATGGAAGATCCCTGTCCAGCACTGCTGTAGTCTCATGAACACATTGATTGATTTCGTTGCTAAATTCTACACAAATGAAAGCCATTGTGGACGGTTGAGATTTAAAATCCATGGAATAACAAATTGCATAAGTTTTACAACATAGGTCTGTGAAAAAAACTTGATCCAATATAGTTATTGAAGGTTACAATAGATATCAGTATCAATAAAAATCACAAAACAGTAAAAAATGTTTAAGTGCAAGGTAAATGATGCACTCAGCCCATATGCTTGAATCAGGAACACGGGTGCATTCCCATGCACCACAGTCAGTGAGTAAAGGAAAAGGTAAGTTTCAACCTATGTTACGGAAACATCAACCATCGCCTTGTTGGTTTTTACCAAAAATAATAGCTATGTGATAAGTATTAAAAAATTTGGATGGAGAATTAAAAAATATAGGCCTACTGTAAAAGATTGTTCAATGTATTTGACGTTTTGTAAAAACATTCAATCCTCTTGCTTATGTGCATTGTTGCTTAAATGTGTTATGTTCTTAAGTTGCATTGTGTGTTATTAGTTCTTCCACCTTAATTTAAACTATTCCATCATTGATAGACGATACAAAGCAACCACTATATTATCTAAGCACTTAAATCAAATTGTGTGTGTTTTAAATTTGAGTATAAGCTATATAATATAATAATAATAAATAATAATAATAAATCTAAATATATAAAACAAAGTCGTGTTAGTTACACACATTATAACTCGAGAACAGCTGGACCGATTTTAATGATATTTGATTTTTTGGATTCGTCTCTGCTCCGGTCATGCTTTAGGCATATTCAGTTTCCATAAATTCAATTAGTTTCCATTTTATAGCGTTTTAAATTTCTAATGTTAACCAATTGGGGAATAAGTTTGTTTACAAATTATCTACAAACAAAACATTTGATTTCTTGAACCAGCTGTTTGTTTACTGTCCGTTAGCAATATGCTTTACTATTCAATGCCATCTGAATCATTCATTACTGTAAAACTATGAAGTAAATGTGTGCTGTACAAAATGAACAGCATTATTTGCCACTTCAATAGTTTACGGTTTTTGGGAATTATGTACTGTATTTATATTTCTTTATTTTCTGTATGATTAAAAGTCACGTGTTTATATGTTTGCCAAATAAAAAATAATTACAATGTTTATACATATTGAGTTTATTATAATAATCAGCTGTTGTATATTTTAAGACTTCACAACGAAGCCGCAATGCTAATTGACTTCAGGACATGGCAAATCTTAAAGATAGTTAACATGTATTTACTGTTAGGCGTTACGAAGTTCGTCGGGTCAGCTAGTATAATATAATATAGTTTATAATATATATAATATTTTGGCATTAAAAAATGTTTGTCTCGCTAACAGAAGTGCTTGACGTGTGTCTGGCTTTATCCATCTACAAGTCCATACAAGTTTTGTTGCTACAAGTAAATCCTGACACATATGCTCAAGATTGTTTCTATTTGGTAGTTTTCAAGGAATTGTGCTTGGCACCTATGTCTGACAAAAACTTACTGTGATGAAAATGAGGCTTTAGACACTCAACACATAAAAATCTGCTTGTAAAAGAATCAAGATATATTTTCTTTTCAGGAACTGGGTTTATATTATGAGGGAAATAGTGGAACGTATTATTACTTTGACGAGTCTTCAAAATCGTTCCACTTCCACTCTCAAGTAGGCTCTCTCCCTGTTCCCACTTTGCCAACAAATATATCAGTTCCTGAAGATGATTCAAAGAGAAAGAGGCAAAATGTATGCGTTTCTGAGAGTTGTGAGAAGGTAAGCATACTTCAACGACAAGATCAGATGTTGTAAAATAAAGCCTTTTATATTACTATATTGTAGGTCAATATTAGCTAAGCCTCAAGGTGACAAAATTGTGTGTGTACCATAAAAGTTAGTTAAGAGTCTGCATCAGTGGTAGCCATCTTGAATTTTACTCCCGTAAGAGCAATGTTAAATTCTGGCCCCTATATCTCCTTGACCTATTGTCATAAATTAACGGAAGCGGTGTCAAATTAAAGGTATTAAAGTCGTCCAGGGCACCACCTTTCAGAACTTCTTATTTTCACTCTCAATAAAAATAAACGGTACCAATGGACTGACACATACTTTCTCCCTTAAGTAAATATAAAAAAGACAATCTGTTCTACAAAGTTATTCTAAATATCATTTAATAATTTATTGTTCAAATTGTATGGGGGAACCCCCCCTGCGGTAATACCAAGCTATTTTGAGCTGGTTTTATTCGGTGATTTGACCTTACACTTCATACCAAGTTTTATGGAAAACAGTTGGAAAGTAAGGAAGAAATTGATTTTTTTATATTCTCCATAAGAATAACATTGGGCGCTTTCAGACAACGTACTGCGTTTATCGTGGACAGTAAATTTAACGTTTCTCTTGAACCGTTAGTCGTAGACAAATAATTCAAAATACTAATTTGTTTAGTTTTTTAAGCTGGTTTCAATGGTACCAGTCAAGTTATACTTTACTTTTATTGTTTTCGCTGAAAATTTAAAAATTTGATTTTTTTGACATTTAAAAGCCCATAACTTTTGAACCGTCATTTTTACAGATATGCGGGTGGTGTCAAATTATTTAGTAGTCTGTGCACTATAAACTGTCAAATTTTAATCAAAATCGTTAGAGCCGTTTTTGAGAAAATTGGATTTTTCACGTTTTTTAAGGGTTTTTAGGGGTGAACTACCCTTAAAAATCAAAAATTCAAAAAAATGAAAAAAAAACGCCTGGAGATACGGTGACTATATATATACATGCCAAATTTCATCTAAATCGGACCAACGGGGTAGGCTGTGGCACTGTACACATCCAGACACACACACGGACACACGGACGGACAGACATCACGTCAAAACCCACTTTTTTGGATTCAGGGGACCCCAAAACGGATATATCCACCCTCAACACAAATTCGAAAATTTTGACGAAAACAATACTTTCTCCATATACTATGTATAAGGGGAGAAAGTAAAATAATAATGATTTATTTTGTAAAATAATCCTGGAGTTTTGTTTTTATATCAAGTTAAATTTTTGAACAGATTAAAAGGTCATGCGCTTGAGCCACATGTCATCAATGTACTTCCAAAGTTTTAAATTGATACTTTGATAATTAACGCCACTACAGACGCCAAAGTGAAGGTATGTTCCGCCAGAATTTAACATTGATCTTACAGGACTAAAATTCAAGATGGCTACCACTGATGCAGACTCTTAAGATAGATAAGTTAGTATAGTAGTTAATATACCCAACTCAAACTAAAGTTGTGAATGATATTAGAATATCAAATTAACGAGGCGTTTTAAAATCCCTCTCAAAATATTAGATGATATCAGAGATACTTGTGAGTCTTTTCGTATGTGTATTATGAAATGGAAACTTTTCATGGGTAAAATTAAAATTTTGTTTAATTGAAAAAATGAGAATGAAAAATGATTTTTAAGTAACTTTATACGAGGGCTATTTTTTCAAGTTCCAATTGGCTGTAAATGAAAGAATAATAGACAGAAAATAATGATTAATAATACCTAAAGTAGAGTAAAGTCTTAGCTTTTTTTGTAATTGTTAAAACGATTGAGGCACTTGTCATACCGTGACACAAGCTTTTCCATGCCTTCCTCAAACAATGTTGCCACCAGTGAGGTCAGGTAAGTCTTGACGGCGTCCTGAAGTTCTTTGTTAGTAATGTAGTGCTGCCCCCCTAACCATGACTTCAGTTCTCGGAACAGGTGATAATCACTCAGTGTTAGGTTCGGTCTGTACGGTGGATGTTCAATTCCCATTTAAAATTTGTGAGGTCTTTTGTGATGTTAGCTGTGTGTGGTTGGGCGTGGTCATAGATATGGATCAAATCAACGTGAGATGAAATCATTTTTCTGTGTATGTCTTGTGTGTTAGCCTAGGTCTTAAGTCACAATTGTGTACAAAGCAGACCTTGGAAATATCTGGAAATTCATCAGACAGTTTTCTAATTGTAAACCTTCATTTGCATCTCACCACCTAATCAACAAGTTCAATGAGGCTTGTAGTGGCGACAGACTTGTGACCACCTTCATCATGCATGTCTGTTCGTCTTTCTTTAAATTTTCGACACCATTCCCGAACACTATCATCTCTCATACCGTTGTTACCATACATTTTGCTCATTCTGTGATGGATTTCCATAGCACTACATCATTCTTTTTGCAGAAAACAGATTACACCTCATAACTGACATTTGGCGGGAGCATCGAGCGTTACGGCTGTGCTCATACTTACTTAACTTGGCTACGACTGACTCACTCGAGCTAAAACCGGCAGAGGTTGGGGTGGTAGAGCTGCTCAATCGCATAACATGCAGATCCGGCCCTCTAACTTGCTTAGATGGACGATTAGACCTTGAAAAAAATAGCCCTTAAATTTTATATATTAATTTTTAACCCTGAACTGCCCACAACAATTGGGTGTATGGCGTGTATAGTGCATTTAAATACAGTGAGGTACTGTAGGACCAACGGTGTTAGTCTTATATGCAAACTCATGACCTGGCAGCAGACGTCCTCCAGTGGTTTCAAACTACATGACAGTATAAGGCATGATAAAAAATGAACTATTCCTTATCTGATTTTGTAATGTGTATCAGATATAAGTTGTAATCTAAGGGTTAAACTTTGTCTATTATATGAAGATCATATTTATTTTGGTTATAATATATTACTCAATTTTAAAGTCTAATACTTATTTCAAAGAAAATATGCACGCATATAAAACTTGTTAGTTTTTAGGGATTAAAGAAATTACAAATACAGATGGTCTAATATTAACTATCTGCAAAAATATTGGAAACTTAAATGTCTACTCTTAAATGTCTGTAAATTTTTATGAAAATATAGGCAACAGATATAATTTTATCATAAAAATATTTTGTTCAAATTTTTAATTAAAATTATACTTTATATTCACTCTTATGAAAAGTTTAAATTGCATATTGCGTCTTGTTGCAGACAGGTGTTGACCAGCTTGCGTGCAGGATGTCAGGCCTTTCACTCACATCGCAATACCTGTCTGCAATCGGTATGCCTATAACTATAAAATTTAAATTCAAAACTGTTATATTATTATCACATAGTTGATTTGACTCCGAATGTTACTTTACATTTAAAAAACCGATCACTGATTAGAAATATTGAAATGAATTTTGCAGTTTTAAACTAAGCCACAACATTCTTATTAAGTATTTTTTTTAACTACACTAATCTTGATCCTGTTGATAAAACAAAAAAAATCACAGATTAAGATTCGTGAGGTGTAAAATTTAAAGATAAATGGGAGTTTTATTCAGGCTTTCTTAGGATTAGATTTTTTTGCTATTTATTTAGGATGAAACTTATTTGAATTACAATATCAATCATGTCTTTATCGATCTGAATGCATATTAGATAGATATCTTAATTACAATTTTTACATTTCTATTCAGATACCAAAGAAGATAAAAACAGAAGGAAAAGAAGAGGGTGAATGTTCAGAAAGTGGTAGTGACAGTGAAAATGTGAGCATTGTAGTTTCTCAAGCCAATGAATCAGTTCCTTCCAATGATCTTAACAGAAACGTTCTAGAAATAGATTCCATCAAACCAAACTCAGAAATTTGTCAAAATATTCCATCAGATACTGGTACGGATAAGTCATTTTCAGATGGTTTTTCTTTCAGTATTTATTAGACAACAATAGCTAAGACAAAGAAATATAAATCGTAATTATTGGTGTCAATAGTGTTTTTTTTTCAACATATAAAAATCTAATTAAGATTCCTGTTTTGGTACCAGGTATTTTTTTTACCAAGTACAATGCATTAACATATAAGGTGTTCATCCATATCTGCACATTTTATTGATGAAAATGCATTATTATTTACTTCTTATAACATCCGTTTAGAAGCTACAAGGACTTGATGTTTTGATTTCTTTGATACAATGTTTTTACCTGATCCAGTAGCTAACATTTTCATATCGTGATTTTGCAAGACACTTAAAATTAGATATTAAATTGATATTAAAAACTTTATATCAAGTAAATCCAAACTTAAAGTCCTCGTAGCTGCTAAACCATTAGAGATATTGAAAACACCCAATAACAAAAACTTTTTATTTTAAAGAGTAGAATCCAAAAACAAAATAAAATATATGTCTTCCACAATAAATTTTTAAGTTATATTGAAAAAATTTGAAATTTTATTCCTGAGTGAAACTAAAAATTGAGCAAGTTCCAAATTTAATGTGTGGTGCTAAGTCTTGTAATTAAAAAGTTAGTTTTTGGAAATCACCCGGTATGATCTCAAGTGCATGTAAAAAAAAGTTGAATATCCAAAAAAGAGGTTCAGTAAAATAAGTTCAAGTTCATACATACACTCAATACACTTACAAAAACATACACTCATTACTACATCACAAAAAATTTAATTGGCAGTTTTTTTGAAGGCCCAGTGAACTTCTAATATTAAGTTCTATAAATTGTTTGGCATACAGATAAGGACAAAAACCTGACAATTATTGGATCTTGAATAACGGAAGAGTTAAGCGTCTCAAGATCGGGACCACCATATGTTTTACAATACATTTATTTCCTGTTCGTTCACATAATTTATCGGCCAGAATTGATGAATTTAGATACAAAATTGCAAACATACCAAACAGCACACAACTCACATTACTATATAAGGGCCCTGGAGAAAGAAGTGACATTGGCACTAGAAAAGAAATTAACAAAATTGTGAAAAGGGTTAAGCGAGAGAGAACAAGCCTTGAAATTCGACAGGCCACAAACTGAATAATTAACAATAATTCTGAGTTGAGTCTTCAAAATGGTCCACCAGTTGATGGAAGCCCTGTATTGTTGTAGAGATAGCAAATGCATGGCCGCCATGTTTGCGTGTGGTTGTCAAGGAGACTGCCCTAGACAACCTGGTGGTGGGGTCACTTTTCATCGTAACCTGCACCGGTGGCACCCTTGGCAGGGAAGGGGACCATGCCATCTTCATACCGGACATTAATATTAGTAAGGTATTGTGTTTTACTTGTAAATATTGTTACCTATCCTTGCAATTTTGTCTTGCGTATTAATTTCATGTGTCAACCTATAGTTATTCCATCACTGGCTGGGTGGTTCTGGTTAACCCCTTAATGGTTTCTTTTCTTATCTTTTTAACTGCCCCAAAAGTACATATTCTATAAATTCTTATTGTATGTGTTAAGAAAAGTAGATTAAATAAAAAAAACACTTATGAAACCTTTTTAAGTGGTTAAATTTCAGTTAATCTTAAATTTTTTTCATCTCCTAAACCAAGAATTGTACCATAATAGCCTACTTTAGGGATAGACTATAAGGAGAAAATAAACTATAATGTACTTATAAAACTAATTATTTGCAGTTCATAAAAGCCTTGCTGTAATTATTAAACTAACAACACTTAATAAAACTAATAGACAAACTTGACGCTAATGAACCTTACTGGTCGCGAGATGAAACAAATATCTACGCAGTCAGCTGTTTTCATTTTGAGTCATCTGGAACGTCGCTTATAAACACAAAGGCATAATGAAACAGTTCATTAATTAATGTAAACACATTCTAGCGGTGAACTTATGAACTACAGCGATATTTTGCCGCAAATATCAAGACAGAACGTAGTTTTACCATGGAACTATGAATCACGTCAGTGGCCCTTTTTAGCACTATCTCGCGGTCGACATAATATGTTGGAAAATATCAAAACAGAACGTAGTTTTACCATGGTACTAATGATCAATACTTATCTGGCAAAAAATCAGCTGATATTTGTCGGTAACAGCTGCTTATCATCAAATTATTTACACTCATCACACTACTCCTTCACTCATTTTCACCTTAAAATACCTTCCTAGTTTGGACGATGTCCCATTAATGAGAAGAAGATTTTTTTATTTTTTCAGGGAATTACCGTACTAACATTATAATAAAATTAGTGAGTAGTTTTTAGTTTGCGTGCTATTTTACCCTTTCGATTGAGTTTGGCATCAGCAAACATAAAAATGTAATTGTGTATTTTAGCGTATAAGCTGCTTCTTATTTATAATTTTATGAATTTTGTAATATTCTATTAGCTTAAACAAGTACGTTTTGCTATTATCTTCATTATGCAATAATATAAGCTCGAAAGAGTTGCAATGGTAATAACTGCTATAATCCAACTGCCATTCCAATAACTGGTATATTCTTAAAAGGTTTTAAAAATAATAATAAATTTGATTAAAAGGTCAGTGTCATATAATTCATTTATAGGAAAAATATCCATAAAATGATCTTGCTCCTGGTACTGTGTTGTTTCAAAATTATTATATTGGTTTAAAAAAATTATTTAAAATGTATACCTAAACAAACATTAAAAAGAATTATTATAAGGTTAATTAATTATAAATAATTTGTAAATGTTTATAAAAAAACCTATATATTATTAAAAAATTTGAGACTAAAAAATATCTGTGGTACGTGTTATTCCTTCTGTATCAAGTATTATTCTGTCTGTGATTCAGCACCATGCAAGGGTGAGATACAGTGAGCAGGAGCAGTGTTACCAACTGGTGGACCTTGGTAGCCGCAACGGCACCTTCGTTGATGGTCATCGTTTGTCTGTTGCCCTCCGAGAGAGTGATCCCATCAGCCTGCAGCATGGAACGCAGGTTGGTCCAGAGCATACTATGTAACTGTAGGGTTTTGGCCAAACAAAAGTAAAATATAAAAATGGCCCAATTTTCACTGTTAGATCCTAATTACGATATGGTCTTGCTACATGGGCTGAAACTTTCAAAAGCTAACCTGAACAGAATCCTGACCCTCCAAAAAAAGTGCATCAATGCCCTGGCTGGTATACACTACATGGATAGTTACAGGGACACTTTCAGAGCACAGAAAACATGACTATAGTCTTTTCTCTATGTATATTTAAGAGGTTTTGTGGATGGAAAAGATCTGCGAATAAATGAAGACAGTCACCATCACAACACCAGAAATGGTGAGCTCTACATACTACCAGTCAAAGCTGTTGGAAACCAAACCATTTCACATTGAAAGAAAACTTCACAACTCACTAAAAGATTGGCTCCAGTACTGGCCTTCCTTCTCAATTTAAGAACTCTGCAATGACCCTCTTAATTAACACCGATCTTAAACTAAACACCCTATTGTTATTCTGCACCATTGACAATTTTTGTAATCTCAATTATTATTGTAAATAGAGATGATTCCAACGCTGATATTAAAATTGAGGTGAATTAAAATTTCAAAAATTGTGTACAGTACTTTTTTCAACTATATAAGGAAAACTAACTATAGTTTATTTTTGCTTTATAGTTTCCCATCACAATCTTTTCCACATAAAGAATAATTTGATATTAGTATACACTTGACACTTGACATGTAGTAGCCTACTAAGATATAGGCTACTACAATATAATTTTACAAAATTTCAATATAGGTACCGGTAACCGGTTTTAACCTTGTGTCAGGCATACATTAAGGGCGACATACTAGTTTGTGAAGGAATAACAGAGCCTGTGTAATTAAATGCATGTTTAATAGTTTTTTTTCCACAAGAAGCTGTCAGGTTTGAAGTTATTATATTAGAGTAAATTTGAAGTTAGTTATTAGCCAATTGCAACTCTTACCTTCTCCCAGCCTCCTATATCATTCTTTCCAAAAGTACCTTATCCTTTATAAACTTCAATAGAATATTTTTGTTTATGTGAGTATTAGAATTATTGTAGTGTGGACTTGTGCAGGTGCGGGTCGGTTCAACCACTCTTGAGTGTCATCTTCACCCGGGTCGGGAGACGTGCCGGGACTGCGAGCCTGGTTGTGCCATCAAGAGCCAAATGGGTCAGTGAAATCTATAATATTATAAAGCAGAGGTGGTTTCTGTATGTTCGTTGGTTTGTTTTTTGTGGCAAGTAAACACAACAAATACTGAACCGACCGGTTTGAAATTTTACACAAAGGTCAACTCAAGCCATTCATAGGCACATTTCCTTAAAATCCCCTCAGGCTACACCCCATGAAAGTGCTAAGTTTCAATGTTTACACTGTCAAATAATGAAAACATAAAATTACTTAAATGTATAATAGCTGTAAACACTAAAATTTGACACTTCGGGAATAAGAAGAAAGAGTTGTCGTGACCGTCCTAGGTTTCAATGTTTACATTTTCTAATGTCGACATCTGTTTACTACATTTTGATAGTTTAGGAAGAAGAAGAAAGAAAGATTATTTTTACAGATGAACTGCTGGATCGAAATTGGTGATCGAATTATTACTTGAAATAGTGGAATGGTAGATTTTAAGTTTTCTCCCGATGCCTGCCTCTCTTACGTTAATCCTTATCCTTTCCTAATATCTGACAGGTGTTACTTTGTCATGTTGTAGTCATGTAGAAAATATACAAAAAAACCCAAAAAGAGGATGACAAAACACGAGTGTTATGTTTTGTCATTTTGTAAATAACAATACAAAATTATTTAACAATAATTTAAATGTATCAGTACTCTTCCTTTTTTTTAATCAAAAAATGAAAAATGGAAATGAAATATCAATGAAGTCACTATAAATCCCCACTTTTCGTTCAAATAATTTTTTAATTTATTTTTTTTACCGCACTCCCGCCTGGGGGATACAGTGCCCTCTGTTGCGTGGATGGAGCTACGTCAAAATGGATAAAATGGGATCAGACCAAGAGACAAAATACAAAGAATGAAAATGGCAGCTCTTGCCGCAAGAGCTTTTTGCCGCTCTTGGTGAAAATAACATGCGCATATATTTCCCTCATACTCTCGCAAAGGCTTAACTGTCATTTGTTTTCTTTTTGTAGCCTTTTTTATATCATTTTCCCCAAAAATAATATAAGCTGTCGTTCATACATATGTTACTGTTATTGTTAGTGAAACTTGCCACCGCAAACAGCAAGTACTGCGAGACTCACATATTATCTGTTATTAATTTTTTTTACTTTTTACCTGATCTGAGTAAGCCAGAATCAAGATTATTCGGATCTGGATAAACCGGGCTTTACTGCAGTTTATTATTGATTAAAAAGGGATAATATGGGCATTTTATCAGTCTCTTGTTTAATCTAATAAAAGGTATCAATTTACACATACTTTCTCCCTCTAAAAGCAACTAAATAATGATTACTCTTATAAAAACTAGCACATTATTTACTGCTTATTAAAATAAAATAAAAATGTAGCACTTCAAAAAACAGTAAAACCCCGGTATAACGAACCCCGAAATAACGAAATCCCCGATATAACAAATTTTTTTCAAATCCCCTTGAAACTTCCATAACACTCCATGTTAAAGTAGCCCCTTTATAATGTATGAATTTGGCTTATAACCCCGATGTAACGAAATTTTGCAACTTTGGAATGGTTTCAACAAACCCCTATATTACGAATTTCCTAGATGAAAAGTCCCTATATAACGAAGATAGCCCCTGTATAACGAATCCTCAACCTCACCGACCCCGCTGTAACAAATTTTGCAGACACTAATAGCCATGTCGTATCCCGGTATGAATTAGGAAAAAGTCTCAACCGGAAATCTTGAGCATCTGGTGTACAGTGTGACTGGTTCAGTAGTTTTGTCATGTTGTCCGCCCTGTGAATAGGTCTAACAAAATCATTTACATATTACAGTACTGTATTATATAATACATTTATATATATACAGTAAACCCTCTCATATCCGGATCTCTCATATCCGGACCCTCCGATATCGGACGTGATTTTGAAAGAATGAAAAATTTAAAATTACTCAAGGAGGTCAATGTTTGTTAATCCAGTAGTTGCAAACGATGTTTGTAGGCCGGTTAGTAGCCGATCGCCGAACGCGGGGTTGAAGCCATGTGGACAGCGGTAATGTTCAAAAGCGGAATGGGGAAACGATGAGTCACCCTCGTCCAGAGTGCTTGAGTCTCTAGCGCTACTGTCTGTATTCTGTGCTATCTGGTGCAAGGTCACTGACATACGAAACAATAAACCTCCCCACCCCATCTGTCCGTTCCCACCCCAATAGCCAAGCCATCACACGTACTGAAGTGACAACACCTGCACCTCCGTGGTCAGTGTCGCCTTTATTTTGCTTCAGTGACCTTGACTTTCTCGTAACGGTTTGTTTTAGTTTCGGGTAGGAATAAGTTATTAAGACCGGAAATGAAAAAGGGCTGTCATTACGATGGAGGAAAAATTGTATTACTCTAGTACTGTACCACTTTGTACTGCATTACGTGATTTTTTGAGTTTTGATATCATTAGTGTTTTTTTATTTAATATCTGGATGTTTTATTCCCCTCTCATATCCGGATTTTATGCTATCCGGATCGGCCGTCGCCACATTAGTCCGGATATGAGAAGGTTTACTGTATTTATATTTTTTTAAATATAATTACTGTTGTATGTATTTCGATACGTAGGCTTACTGTAAGGTTACTGTGAAGGTTAAATTTATATGATTTTATGTGTTAGCTACTTCCTGTATTTCAGTAAATAGTAGTTCTGTTTCGATATCTAATACTGTTCATTTGGAGTGTTTCTATAACTAAATAATTCATTTTACTTGTGTAATTTAGTTTTACTTCCCATTTTGTATCTATGGTACAGAAATAGAAATTGGGTAAACACATATAGTAATGTACTGTATTTTATTTTGTAATACTGTAATTCGTAATATAGAGGCTGGACGCCAACCCATTTGTTACACAGAGGTTAATATTGAACCCCTATATAACAAATTTTGACCGTATTTAACCTTGATATAACAAACCTCGGTATAGCGAAAGTTCCGGTATAATGAATTTTTCTTTTGGTCCCTTGAGATTCTTTATACCGGGGTTCTACTGTAGTCATAAAATTTGTTTCAGACAATAAAAGTGCAAATATTTGAAAACCACTTTTTTGGGTTTAGGGATGAGGTCCTTTGACGGATATATCCACTGAACACTCAAATTCAAAAGTTTTGATGAAAACAATACAATACTTTCTCCATATTCTAGTGAATAGAGGTGAGAAAGTAAAAATTGAGGAATACAACTTTTCTTTCAGTTACTTAGGATTTAATTGGTAGGATATGGTATGATAGAGTTCTAACTCATATTTTTCACTTGATATTGCAGAAAAGCATGAAGTAGGAGTTGAAACTAGAGAGGCGAGACACAGGTCAGAGCTGCGAAGGTTGAGGAAAAGGTTTGGCCTCGATAAACTCACTGTGAAAGAGAAAGAAGGATCACTTGCCCCAGGCTACCAGGACGAAAGCATGAAGTAGGAGTTGAAACTAGAGAGGCGAGACACAGGTCAGAGCTGCGAAGGTTGAGGAAAAGGTTTGGCCTCGATAAACTCACTGTGAAAGAGAAAGAAGGATCACTTGCCCCAGGCTACCAGGACAGGTAATGTTCATACTTGTGATGTACCGTAAACTCTCTTATATCCGGACTAATGTGGCGCCGCCTGATCCGGAGCGCAACAAATCCGGGAATAAAGCATCCGGATATTAAAGAAATGGTCAAACCGTAATACTTCAAGGTTATCGCTCTCGACAAAGTCTGATTTGCTTTTGACCAATTACTTAAACTATTATTTTATGATGAAACGAACCTTTGTTCCTTCTAAAACAAAAGAATGCATTCACTGGTCCGAAGTTGCGGTATAATATTCTTACTATTTCAGTTGTTGAAAAATTCATCACTATAGTTTTGAAATACGAAGTATTATGTCATTGATTCAAACATCGAGTATCAGGAAACAGTTGGATATTATTATTCATTTTGGGACAAGATTTTTAATAACAAAATAATTTATGTCTTCATTTTGAATTCTAACAATTGCTCTTTAGCTGTTCTATTTTGATATAACAGACTTTTTTTACGTCCCCAAATTCAACATTAAATATTAAATACAATAAATGTGTTGGGTACGAACAGGTGGGGGGGATTTAGATCTATTGTTTCATGAGTCAGTGACCTTGCACTTGCTGAGGCGCATGTCCCTACTAGGTTATCAATCAATAGCCTCCCAGAGTGTTTTTAAATTTTTCATTCTTTCAAAATTACGGACGGATATCGGAGTGTTCGGATAAGAGAGATGCGAATAAGAATGTGGTTACTGTATTTTCTTAAAAATGGCCTTATTCAAGTTAACCCATTCCCGTCTAATGACATACATTGTACGTCAGCGTATTTCGCTAGACAGATGTCTAATGACGTGCGCCGTGCGTTCCGCGGCGCGGGCCGCGGGCTGGTTATGAGCAAACAATGTACGTTGCCTGCTTATATTTTGACGTAGTTCTTTTTTCCGCCGTTAGGGGTTCTAGTTCATTTCTCATCCGATAGATGGTGTTGGTGTCCTCTTTTATCATCTTATTTAGTGTCAAATGTTCCGTATTGACAGTAAATTATTTTCTCGTTCGCACAATTCGTTTAGCGATTATATTTATTGATGATAATACAGTTATAATGATTATTATTTAAAGATTTATCATTAACTATTTACTACTGCAGGTAACTAGAAGTAGATCTACCAAGTAAAATAAAGGAATCTTTTGAAAATAAAGTAAAATTTGACGAAACAAAAATACCTACTTGTTTCTAAGTCTACAGCTTGGAACTGGTGAAAAAGTACAGTAATAATTTTTTTTCTTGTTAAAATGATTGTTTACGCAGTTAAAGAGTATAAGGAACAGAGCAAAAAAATCAAAACATATAATTCATGAAGTTACTGTTAATTCTTTCACGCTAATAGTGACGCGCAGTCGTAGTGAACGAGGCTCGATTTTCGTTCAGCCCGGGTGGCAACAGGCGTCGACCGTTCTGCCAGACAGGAATGGGTTAATTTAATTACAGAAATAACCTTATACAGAACTCCACTTTTTAATTAATTAATTGTACATAATCATTTCTAACCTCAATTTATAAATCTCACAATTACATAAAAAAAGTGCATAAAAATTCATACTTAAATACAATATGTTGCTACTTATTTAGAAACTATGAAAAAGATTTAGAAAAACTAACTATTTACAAAAGACTAATATTTAGTAATACTACTTTTGACATGGATGCGTCTTAGCTCTGGGGGGTGTTTTTGGCCAATTTTTGAACAGTGAAGTTATTTATTTGGTTAGTGACGTCATATTTTGGTTATGATAACAGCTGTTTACATGAATTAAAAACATTTCCTTTAGACATATACATGATCTAACCCAGTGGTTCTCAACCTTTTTGTGCCCGCGGCCCCCTTTTAACATTTTTTTAGGTTTGAACAGGTTGACCCCTTCCACCCAAAATATTTAAATCCAATCTATAATATTACAGTTTTGTATATATATATAATTGCACACGGATCTCGAAAACGGCACCGAGGAATTTCTTTAATTTTGGAAATAACTAATTTCCGAGTAGAAAATAATCTAGATAGGTCTAATGTCCAGTAAATTCGTGTTTTCTTGTAAAATAAGTTTAAATCTAAAAATTTAAATTGCTTATGAGAATAAAATGTAAACAATACAAACCAAAACAGCTGTTTATAACCGTTTGACAGTTCTTGATTGAAGACTGCGGGGAACAATATAGAGGTTATGCATTAATATTTATTTATGAATTAAATAAATACAAATTTATCAGGTTACTAAACATTTTTAAAAACTTAAGAAAAACATAGCTGTGCGAAATAAAAGAAAAAAAGTATTTTCAAAATCTTCCGTGTTTTGATAGAAAACGTATTGCTAACGTATTACAACAATTAAACAGTAAATGATCGGCTTTGGCTAAAAGACATTAAACGGCATTGCTCAATTGACTAACGTCGTAGCCGAGTTGCGTATCGGTAAAACATACATTTCCAACCACAAAAAAATTTTTAAAAAATAGAGTAATTTTTTATATAATTATAATAAAAACTACTATGACAATGGGTCACCAGTCACAAAATTATTGCTCAACAGTTTACCGCTCCTATATTGAAGGATAAAAATAAGTATCTTAGCCTGTTTTGATAAATTGGATCTAAATTCATTATTTATTTTTATTTTTGGGGCTTCGGCGACCCCCTGGGACCCTGCCTGCGACCCCCCTGGGCAAGCGACCCCCAGGTTGAGAAACCCTGATCTAACCTATTTCCCAATGGGAATTAAATACAAACATTTTGTTCTAAATTTCAAATAAAAATAATCTTACTCAATTTTCCAGACAAGTAAAAATGAGTTTTTAATGTCACATAATTAAATTAATTAACTCTTCAAGGTCGTAGTATTTTAAAGGCTGCCAGACCCCGCTGCTACGGTAGTTTTTTACAGAGCGTGGGCAAAGTCCACTTCCTCTTCACTCTTATCTGATAATAACTCTACATCATCTAGGTCTAACCAATGGTCTATTTCACTAGATCTAGACATCATAAAAACTACTGAAATACAAAATAATAGTCTAAAAACTAGTCACCCAATTTTTAGTTACATTAAAACGGCTCACTAACGTTATACTTCGACACAAAAGCGTCTCTCACAAACACAACACTAATATACATTTAAACAAAAACAAAGACACAATAAACCCTAAATTATCTAGGTAAGAGCTTAGAATATAATTTGACATCAGTTTACATCGTAAGGATTATAAATATACGCAAAAAACTACAGTAAACTGGAGGTATGACCACCAAGTTGACGCAATGAAGAAAAACAAAACAGTTGTGCTATCTCTGTCACACTCACAGCTGATAAAAATTGGTTGGAAAATGTAGGAGAAACTCATATAAGCAATATTTGCCACACAGTCCAGGTTTGACTCCACTAGAATGTTGCTTGAATGGGCCAGCTGACGGGTTGCGTGATGACGAGAAACTCACGCCAAACTACAGCAGTGTCATTTGTTGCTTGACGTGGAACTCTCGTCAAACCGCCTTGAAGGGTTAAAATCACAGAGATAGGAAATTAAAATTTTTAACATTATTAGGGTTTATCTAAAATGTATAGATTAAGAGAAAGTCTATTTGAGGATAGAATTTATAATGTATTGGCGTTTTTGGCCAGGGCGGAGGAGAGGAGGAAGACGATCGGCTCCCAGGACCACCACGCCAAGACTGAGACTGCTTCTGTCCATCAGTAAGTGGTGCAGATTGTTAGCTAATGATGAAATAATTAAAGCTAGTGCATAAAATAGATAACAAAATTAATTGATTTATTGATATTGGTACCTGAAAAAATCAATTCTCAATTAATTGTGATAAACACATATAGTAACTTCCAAGTTCATTTTGTAAGCTAAATATCCTTAACCCTTCGGCACTTCACTGTTCAAACAGGAGAGGGTGCATGCAGAGTTTTATTCCGCATACCTAATCGCAATATCTTACCTAATTTACCTATAATTCAACCTATCTAACTCGTTTTTATAACATAGCGTTGTATTTAAATGTCAAATAAATTGACAAAGTACAAGATCCGTCGTTCGAAAACCAGCCTCAAATACAGTAGAACCCCTCTAATTCGACATTGGATGATCCGTCACTTGTTAGTCCGCAGCACAGAAGATCCGGTAAACGATTTTACTCACGATCAATCATTTTGTCACATTTACTGCACTGTATTATATAAATTGCAACCCGTATTAACGTACAGTATCTACATAAATCACATTTTAAGATGATTTTAAAGCGCACTCTCTCAAACATTACAGGTTTTTGTTTCCAACTCACTGGATCGTAATTTTTTGTGACGTTGATAAATTGAATGTGTCACCATAAAAAGGAATGAACATGAAATTTTAAAGCACTGCAAATTGAACCTTTACAAATTTTTTTTACATTATTAAAAAACTAACTCTCACTTTATATTAATAAGATTATCTCAAACATATTTACTGTAACCTAAGAAGAATAAAAATCTTGGCTTTACAATACTAAAAATATTAGAAATCTATTATTTTCTTCTGCTTTTCGCTTAAACTGTTTTCTTAAACATATAATCACACCATTTCCTCTTAAACATTACAATCGTAACTGATCTGTTGCTCGACGTGGAGCTACTAACTGCAATTGCGTAGAGCAACAGGCGATGTTGTTCCAGTGCTGCCCTCCCATCCACATGAGTCTAAATTTCCACACCGATGGTGCCATTTCCCGCTTCATTGAAGATCTGTATCGAACAAAATTGTAAACGGAACTAATTTGCATGATGTTATTTAATTATATTTAGACCGGATGAAAACAGACATGTCCAATCTTGTTGATCTATGTAATGAGAAACTTGACTGTGCGCTGATGACTCATTTCCAAGAAGTAGTCCGGACCATCCCACGTCCGAACCCTTTCGAGTGCGGACTAGAGGGAGTCGACTGTATAATTATTGTAAGATGGTGTTAAAATATTTTTTATTTTAGTGTAACAATTATTATAATCACAATAATTACTGCTGGAATAAATAGGTACAAAATGGAATTAAACGGTAAAATTAATTTATTTTCCAGATCCATCCAAAGCAACAACAAGGGATTCAAAATGTTGTCGAAGATGGGTTGGAGTAAAGGACAAGCCTTGGGCAAGGACTCGAGCAAGGGAATCACGGAGCCTGTGAGTTATTCCAAAATTGTTTATTCCCTTAGTTAATTCAATCTTTATTATTTTAGATAAGTCCCAAAAAAATGCTTACTGTAAAAATATCTCATGTCAAACTTTTGACATGAACTTCAAAAGTGTACATTTCTTCAGTAGCCAATGGGTTTATTCAACAGACATCAGTCTGAAAAATAGCCTCAAATATACAGTAGAACCCCTCTAATCTGACCAATTATATCTATCTGAAGCTGTATAAGAAGTTTGATCACAATATTGTACTTCAAATAATAGGCGAGATATCAAGTTTGAACTTTTCGCATAATATTAACATTTGTGTATACAGTCTCGAACAATCAGTGTTTTGGCATCTGGGGCCCTCAAAAGGAATAGAAAAATCTTGGCACCGAGTCTAGGTCTTGTCAGAATCACAACAGTTATACGAGGGTTGTTTTTTTTCAACCTCCAATTGTCCATCTAAGCAAGGAAAATGTAGAGAGGGGCCAGACCTTTGCGTCATGTGATTGCGCATCTCCCCCACCAAATCCTCTGCCGTTTTCAGCTCCAGTGAGTCGTAGCCAAGCAAGTCTGTTTGGACTCAGTCTTTACGCTCGATGCTCGAGTTATCTCAAGTTAGATATAGGGAGAGGCTGGATAGCGTGTTATGTGATTGCGCAGCTCCCCCACAACAAAACTCTGCCGGTTTTAGCTCCAGTGATTGATTCGTAGCCGAGCTACGTCCGTGTGGGCACGGCCGTGACGCTCGATGCTCCCGCCAAATATGAGTTACGAAGTGTAATCCATTTTCTGCAAGTAGAAGGATGTAGTGCTGCAGAAATCCATCGCAGAATGAGAAACGTATATAGCAACAACGGTATAAAAGATGGTAGTGTTCGGGAATGGTGTCAAAAATTTAATGGACGAACAGATGTGCATGATGAAGGTGGTCGCAAGTCCGTCGCCACTACAGGCCTCGATGAGCTTGTTGATTAGGCTGTGAGATGCAAACAAAGGTTTACAATTAGTGAACTGTCTAATGAATTTTCAGACTTTTCAAGGTCTGCTTTGTACACAATTGTGACTCAAGACCTAGGCTAATATTCAAGAGAAAGGAAAAGGAATGTTTTCGTCTGGCGTTGTTTTGATCCATGAAAACGCCCAATCACACAGTGCTAACAGACAAAAGACTTCCTCAAAAAGTATAAATGGGAAGTTTTTGAACATCCACCGTACAGTCTGGACTTAGCACTAAGTGATTATCACCTGTTCCGAGAACTGAAGACATGATTAGGTGGGTAGCACTTCGCTACTAACGAATAACTTCAGGACGCCGTCAACACTTACGCGTTCTCTCTGGCGGCAACATTCTTTGAGGAAGGCATCAAAAAGCTGATTCTAGATTCAGAAGAAGATTATAGGACAATTCCTAGGACTTGGATGGGAAAAAGTCCCCCACTAATGTGCATGTAGATATCTACTTATTTGAATATGTGCTTTTCTCTCAGTTGTCTTGCCAAGGTAAGGTAAATGGTAATATCGGTGCTGTGGTATGGTTTGGTCTCTTAGGATATAACCGATATAGATATAACTTTCATCCTGATATTTCCTACACAATTGGTGTATCATGGTGATCACAAAACTAAATCCCCCCGTCGCAGCAGACCTACGTACTTAGCGAATTTCCAAATCAATAACATAATAATAATAATATATGACAAGTTTTATCAAAATCTGTTGATAAACATGAGAATTATTTGCCTATTCTCCATAAGATTAACATGGGAAAAGAGTATGCAGGTTAGCTGCCATGATAAATACATAAACTATGATTTTTAAGCATAAATGGATGGATCTCACCCACATGAAGCTAAATATCAAGTTTCATCCAATAATATTGATTAATAAGTGAAATATCAATTTTTCTTTATCCTGCATAAGATTAACATTTAAGCCCCAAAATACAATGTACAGTGTTTAGATTTTTTAATATCTCGGTAACTGTTGGAGATAGAGAAAAACTTTAAGGAACTAAATTGTATAGTTTTTAAGCTAATTCTAATGGTGAAAGATAAAATTTAAAACATTTTCAAACTACTTATGAAAAACGAAAAAAACCCACTTTTTGAGTACAAAACCCCCCCCAAACTACCCATTCTCATTGACCGATATGTCTGGTTTACAAACTCGTTCGAGCAAATGTAGGAATACATGTCTCTACTAAATTTGGTCCAATCGAGTCCAAAAGGTGTATCCTGAAAATCTCTTTTTAGGGAATCTACAGTTCTAACTCTATTAGATCAGATTAGATCAGTGAAATGGTGATCTAACACAAGGTAGGTATTTTAACCTAATTATGAATGAGAAACTAGTGTAGAATGATTGTGGCATGATCCTGTAGTCTTGTTACTGACTAAGGCTGACATGTTCCTTAGGCAGAACTGTTAATTAATAGCCAAACAGTCAATGGCATATCTAAGGGACCTACATTTTAACGTGGAATCCAAACCACTACCTCTGAATTACGAACTGGTCTAATTATGAGGGTGGTCTTTGCGGATTAACGTAGTATTCAATAATGCAGACAAGATCTACACAAGGAAACACTACACCCACCGACCATCGCTCACAACTATCCACAATTCATGACCTCCAAGTACCTGGATTACAGGTCGATGTCACCATTCCAGTCTTTGTTGATTAGTTTGAATCTTATGTTTGTGAAGGACCATTTAAAGTAATTTGTTGCGAATAACTCTTTCCACGAATTCCCAACAAGATAAAGTCTCTATCAGTATTGGAGCACACAACCAACAAAACTGAGGGTAACATTATACTTGTATTGCAGCTCTCAAAAAGCTTTCCCAGTCAGTTGGTAATGAAAATTAATAATCTATGCTAGTAATCTTTTTTCGTTTCAACAGTTTGGTTTATTTTATGTGACTACATGCACAATTGAAAGTTGAAGTTTCATCTCCAGGTCTGAATTAATGTCAAATTTTCATTATGCAGGCTCGTCAAAACCTTAAACTAATACACATAAGCGTTCAAATATGCACACAATTTACATTTACAATTTTAAAAGTTAACCAACGAGGTATGTGAATTTTGATGTGTGAACTTTATGTGTTTTATTTTATTAGTTTTGACGACTCTGCAAGACAATTTGACATTTATTTAGACCTGATGATAAAGCTTTAGCTTCAAAATGTCCATTAACAGAACATTTAAAACGGAAAAAAGATAGTAGCATGGATTATTCTAAGTTCAGGAGACAGTATAAAATAAAATGAATATGAAAATTAAAAGTAAAAAATAATAATAAAGGAAGTGTCATTTATTATAATTGAAAATAACTTTTGACTTGGATTTGTCTTAGCTCTGGGGGCGGGGGTGTTAGCAATTAGTAAGACGAAAATTTGAAACATAAGAACTGCTGTTTAGATGAACTGAAAACATTCCCTTTAGACATATCCATGATCTAACCTATTTCCCACAGGAATGTAAATAAAAACATTTTTTTATTAGTGTTTGTACAGTAATTTTAAATATAAATTTTTTTAGTAACTAAAACGATAAATTAGTCACGAGAGTCAAAGAACTTTTTTCATGATTTACTTGATAATGACTTAGTAAAGCTAGGAAAGATGAGGAAATCATTAACTATTTTATGTACCTTAAGCTCCATAGTGATTTTTATGTCTTACAGATGACAAAAATTAAAAAGCATTTTACCATCAAAGCTAAATATCTCTTCATTTTTTTTATACCATTATGTATTGAATAAGGGAATGCTCCCATTACTAATAATTTCTATAGTTTAGGGTTTTCATAATTTTGTTAAAATAAAAGGAAATAACAAGCAATTCAAAACCATCAAGTGAATAAAATAAAATACAGGACTGTTATCGATAGACTATCATAAGAAATGCTCTTTATATAGTTCTAAAACATATTCACAGGGTGTTTCAAAATCTCTAATTAAAAACTTCAGCACATCACCCCTTAGGTTGTATCTTATTCTGTTTTTCATAAAATAAGATGATATTCTATACAATTATTAATACTAAAAACCATTGTAGAGGAATAAAAATTTTTCTTGAATATAAATATTATTTTTTATCAAATTAACAAAAATGTTGACCTTCTTCTCCAAGAAATGCTTTAACAATTTTTATGATTTCTTAAAATTTTGAGTTAACAAGGGCTTTCTAATACACTTTTTAACATGTAGAATTAAAATCATTAAATATTATGCGTTTTTAAATGATAAAACTAGAAATATAAGGTAATAATTATTGGAATTAAATTTTTTAAAGGAGACTAAAAATCTTCCAAGTGTCTCGTTCTTTTAAATGACTATTTCTATTTTTGTAGAATGATATCAAGGAGTTTAGTTGTAGGAAAATAGATACCTCCCTTACAGTCAAACCCATAACCCAATATCGAGCTTATAAAAGTATGATAAACTTATTGAATTACCTGTTTTACTAAGTTATTTCAGTGAATTTTTCAGTCAAGTATTTGCAGAACCAATCCAAAGAAGTATTTGTAGCTTTGATTAGTTTCAGTAATATAAAAACTCCGCTATTATTTTAAGGTATATTTTAAAATAATCTCAGTCAGAGAAGGACAACAATTAAAAAAAATTGAAGAAAAACTGCATGGTAAATATTTTAAACAATTCTAATTTTTATTACAATATTAGTAAAATTTGACTGTAAAATGGCCTAGACCACTTTAAAATCTTGCTATTGGTGCCTATTGGTTTATTGTGTAGTAATTGAAATACAACATAGTTGTTTTATTTTTAGTTTTTGTTTAATGTTACGTATCTAAATTAAAACAAGTTTTCCGTGGAGTCAATAAAAATAAATGTATAAACAAATATAGTGTGTTATACAGATCAGTCCTTTTAGTCTCTACTTTGAAACACTAACAATTGCGCAGACAAGCTTTTGAGTTGTGGCCTAAAACGGTTGATGACCCTGGAGGTTGGGTCGGGACACATCTGCAGCCGAGTTGAAATGATCCATCGTCTAGCCGCCGCGCCGACCTAATTGCATGTTGTAATGACTCCAGCGCAGTTATTGATAGTGCAACTCCCTGCAACAATTAGTTGCCAACTAACTTTATCTATTAACAGATGTTTGCGACTGATGATGGATATCTGTGTCTGTCTAATAATTATTTGTCGTTTAGTTTTATTTGAGAATATTTTAATTTAAAATAAAATATTTTTATTTTAATTTTTAATTGAGGTTTCAACCTCTTGATGATAACGTATGAGATTAAATATTAGTTCATGTTTACTTATAAGAAAGAAAAACATGTATAATATTTGGAAGTAATTTCATAAATTCGATAGAATATTTGCTTGTTTTAATTTTATTAATTTTTGTGTGTACTGTAGTTTAAAATAAATTAGTACAAAGGCACTAATTTAAGATAATTAATTAAACTATCTCAATTTAAGATAGTTTGTCTCCCGATTCGAATTTCTTCTTGAATGATACTTTACTTTAATACTTTACTTGATATATATTAACTAGTTATGTAAAAAAACTAACTAAAAAACAAAAATATCCATCAACTTCCTATAATTTGTCCACAACCATTTATTAAGTTTAAGTATCAATTTAATACATTTTGTATTGATGTATATAATATTTTATGTTTGTATAAGATTGTTAAAGAACTTCTCACAGTTAATTTTCATTTTAAACCTTTTGAAAGTACAGTGTTAAAGGCATCATCACGGTTTAAGTGACCACAGTGGAAACAGTAGGGAAACGACTGTATTTATAATGATTATTTATATTTTTTGTACATGTCATACATGCTATAAACTGTGACTAATATGTTTTCTTTAACTAATCGCTTTGTCTAATGAGATTGATACAATTTGTTATAGGTACATCAGTAACATGTTCTATTGTAACTCATGCATTTTACTATAATAATCTCGGAAATTGGCAGAATGAATGAATGATTTGTTTTAGTAAAATTATACTTACCACATATCTTTTGGTAAAACTTTTTGGAACTATTGCACAGCAAAAATCTCACATAGTAATTACTTATAGGAAATAACACCATGAACATGCAAGTTCCGCTTTTACTGTAATGGACATTGAGTTTTTATAGCATCGTATCATATTACTCAAATACATGTCCATTATCTGTGTGGTTTATTACAGACAGGAAATGTCTTGATGGCTAGTAATCAAACAACAGCGAAGCTTAGCTTGACCTTACTCTTCTCAAGACCAACACACTTGTTGGATTAATCTTGATAATTGCTTTAGAAAAAGTCTCAATAAATTCACCAGATATTTAGCTAATGCTTGAATTTAAATGAAAGTAAATAAATAATTGAAGGATAATCTTTGAAACATGTTAAAGAATTACCAATTGGCAAATTCTTAATCAGTGCTAATTTTTTGAAATCGTAATTGGACTAAAACGTAACAAAATATTTAAATATATTTTTAATTTCAACTCTCTCCCCTTCCCTTAATTATTTAAGGCTCCGATAGCAATATTATTGTTGGAAATTATTAGAAAATTACTGTATGAATACAATTTCAGTGTAATTTTATTAATACAATTTTTTTAATTTTTTAATCATCTTTTTCGTGTGCTCTGAATAATATCTTTCACAATTTCTCAATGTAAGAAATTACAAACCTAATCTTTTGACTGGAAATAAATTTTTTGCGTCACTTTTGTGTATTGTAATCATGTATATGCTTCATCATTTATAAAAATAGTTACGAATCTGTTTCAAAAACTTGATTTTTGTTTGTTTAAAAATGTATAATGTAAATAGTAATGAAATTGTGGAGTAATGTTTAAAAATCGACAAAAAGCTGTATAAATATAATCAAAGATGAAATGGTGAAGTGATGTAGTGTGATGAAGTGATGTAGGAGATGATAATGCCCCAAGACAATGCTAGTGCCAAAGTAAGTGCACCTTGACTAATGCTGCACTCACTTCTATTGTTGCCTAGGTGAAGGTAAGTATAATGTACCACATGCAACTATGATGCTTCAGCAAAGTTACGGTTGTTTAGTGAATGGATAAATGAGATCTGTTCTGTCTCAGGTGCCTCAGGTATATGGCCATTGGCCATTGGACATCTCTCTGTTCACTACGTATCCTTTAAAAATGTTTGTTACCAAATTACTATCATATTCATGTGTTTTTACTGATTCTCTTTAACTTGCAAAGTTTTTAAAAATTAAAATGACAAAGCTGTTATTCTACTATTTTAAATGACTTATGAGATTACACGATTTCAATCATTCTATCAGGAACTACCAAACAAACTATAAAGGTCTGTAACAGCTGAGAGCAGTTGTTCTCAACCGGTGGTACGTGAGAGGCAATGAAAGGAATAAAATATTGAATACACGAAAAATAAAAAAAAGCGTTTCTGATCGACATGACGCCGATGGCCGTTTTGGACAGCAAAGTTCTGCGTCATAACTTACTTCCAATCTGTTTAGAGCAATTGCAATCTATCTAAAGCAATTGCATACAAACTTAACAAAATAAATTATAGAATTTTATAGAAATGCAAAAAAAACTTCTTTTTACCTTTGTAATTTTTTGTGTGTAATCAAATTTGTTCAATATTCTTGAATTCAAGATTGTTTATAAGATGTTTTTAGTTTCAAAGAGTAAAATTTAGTTTACTTATATTATTATGTTAATTCATAATCTCTAATCACATGAAGAGGCGGCAGGAGTCAGTCCAGGCGCTCACTGTAACTGTGGGCGCTTGACATGGGATGGGTTTAATTATCTTTTATTTGCTCGTAAAGGAAATTTATTAAAAACAAAATACCAAATAAAAAGTATTTTATAGGTCCTTATCAACATATTGATGTGTTACACTACTAAAACTAAGGTTTAGAAATATTTTATTTTGTTGATTATAAAATTAAAATCCCATAAGGATTGAACAAAACTAATTCAATTGTATTATTTCAGTTTATCAGTGGAAAATTTCAAACTTTGGACCTAAATAAACTTCACATATTCATAAATAAAATGTATTGAATAACTTTTTGTATTTGATTTTCTCTTAGCCATAAAAATTTTTTTTAAGTGCGTGAACTGTTCACACATTTAAAAACAAATTACGGTTCAAAAGTTATGGGCTTTTAAATGTAAAAAAATCAAATTTTTAAATTTTCAGCGATAACAATAAAAGTAAAGTATAACTTGACTGACACCATTGAAACCAGATTAAAAAACTAAACAAATTAGTATTTTGAATTATTTGCCTATGTCACAGTACGTTGTCTGAGAGTGTCCAATGTTATTCTTATGGAGAATATAAAAAAATAAATTTCTTCCTCATTTCCAACCGTTTTCCACGAATCTTGGTATGAAGCGTAAGGTCAAATCACCCAACAAAACCAACTCAAAAAAGCTTGGTATTACCGGGGGGGAGGGGGGGTTCTCCCATACAATTGGAATAATTAATTTAACTTTGTCTCTCTTGTTTTTATTTTCAGAAATGGGATGATTATTTTTGAAACAATAACTTATTAAATGATATCTAGATTCACTTTGTAGAACATGATAGTTTTATTACAGATTGTCTTTTTTAAATTTACTTTAGGGAGAAAGTATGTGTCAGTCCACTGTACCGTTTATTTAAGTGAAATATTCATTAGAACTGATGTTTATTAAATTAATGAGCTAATTAAAATAATTTTTCGTAATTAATGTTGTCAATTTGTATTTGATTTTTTCACACACATTACTTATAACAACAAAAAATATTTAAAAGGAAACATTATCCTAGGGCCCTAGGCACCTAGGCTCGCTACATTTGTATCTCTAAGGAGTGTATGAGGGAGGGGGGTAGGTATGAGTTTGGGTGGTACCGCCAAACAACTGAAAAATCATCAGGTGGTATGCAGGCACGAAATTGTTGAGAATCACTGGCCTGGAGCTATTTTTTCTTCAATAATCCACCAGAAAATAAAGAAAATATATCATTGAACAGCGAAATTCAGTAATAAACTTGTTCTTACTTAAAAAAGTAATAAGATAAAAATATAATTTGAAACATACTGTTAAAGTGTACTACTTCTGCATTATATTTTTATCTCTAGGTGAATTATGTAATAGTATTTGATTGTGATTCTAGCTTTTCAATAAAATTTATTTATAACGGCCATGTTTAAATAACAGACTCTATTCTACTCTTTCAACATTAATTTCCTTTACAAATAACCAATGTTCTCTGGTAATATTTTAAACAGCAAAAATCAAACTATTCCAGATCTACATTTTTCAAAATGACCTAATGGAGTTTGAGTTATTTAGTGAAAACATACTAGAGTCGGAGTTGATATTTAAAGTGATAAAATGACAGAGATGTAAAATGTAAATGATTTACCAAACGGACAGTCACAGTCGACATGTCCTGCCATTAGCATGCAAGCTATGCTCAGGTCTGCTATAAACAATGTAAATGCTGTACAATACCAGCTGTCTACCGACCAGACAGTCTGGGAATTCAATAGTTTTGAATCGAGGTCACTGTCTTTTAGTTTTATTCTTGCCTTTCAACTAGTTCTCCTACAGTTTACTTGTTTATTTCCATTCCCCGTCTGGCATTTGATTATACCCGGCGCTCCGCCGCTCACAGAGGTCCTATCTTTTTCAATCAGCATAGATTTCCGACAGAAACGTTTTGCACAATCTGTTCATTTATTTAAAATTTTTAATTAATGAAAATGTTGTTTGAACACAGTTTTACCTGTGTGGCTCCGACCAATGACAAGTATTGCAATTGCTTTTTTTAGCTCTAGTTGTATAGAGATTAAAAAAATTAATGATGGATAGTAAAATTAAAAAATTAAGAAACTTAATGAACGTAGTAATTAAATAATGGTGTTAAGAGTCTGCATCAGTGGTAGCCATCTTGGATTTTAGTCCCGTTAGAGCAATGTTAAATTCTGGCGCCTATATCTCCTTGACCTATTGTCATAAATTAACGGAAGAGGTGTCAAATTAAAGGTATTACAGTCCTCCAGGGCACCACCTTACAGAACTTCTTATTTTCGTTCGCAATAAAAAAAATAATAATGATTTATTTGGTAAAATATTCCTGTATTTTTGTTTTCATATCAAGTTAAAATTTTGAACATATTAAAAGGTCATGCCCTTGAACCACATTTCATCAATGTACTTCCAAAGTTTTACATTGATACTTTGATAATGAACGCCACTACAGACGCCAAAGTGAAGGTATGTTCCGCCAAAATTTAACATTGCTCTTACGGGACTAAAATTCAAAATGGCTACCACTGATGCAGACTTAACAATCAGGTCTCTGAAAATTAAAATTATCAACAAAAAACACGAGAAGAAGGGAACTGTGTATATTAAATCTTTGATAAGTATGGCATGCAGTTTTAATAGTGAAAGAAAAATAGGAAGAATTAGTTAATTATAATTTGTTGACCATTTGTCCAAATTGTCAACTTCTGACGGTTTAAGCAGAAAATTCAACTACCTACATTGAGAAAATAAGTTCCGTTTTGTTGCTGACACTAGTAGTTCGTGCTTGTACCGCAATGAGCGTGTGTGTCGTTTACCGGCTTACTTCGACAACAACTGTGCAACTGTGGCC
The DNA here is from genome assembly GCA_023375725.1 of Nephotettix cincticeps. Taxonomy (NCBI): domain Eukaryota; kingdom Metazoa; phylum Arthropoda; class Insecta; order Hemiptera; family Cicadellidae; genus Nephotettix; species Nephotettix cincticeps. Next base: position 133,088,080 of record CM041786.1, on the reverse strand, counting down.
AATTTCAGTTCTGTGACTAACCTGTACGGTTCTGTAATTTTAGTTTAAAATGTTAAGGATTATTAATTCTATCCGCTGTAAACTCACATCTTTGGTTTTTGTGGGAATTTCCCCACGTTCTTATTCTAAAGATTTTTAGTCATGGACATTTCAATTAAATACTATATAAAGATCATGCAATATCTCCGCTGCCATCTTGACTCTGGATAAGAACAATGTAATGTTTGGACAGCGGTACAAATTAATTTACAAATTAAATTGACTGTTAAAAATCTGAGTGTCAAAATTAAATTAAATAAATGAGTAAAAGGTAAAGTGATTATCTAAGAATTATACATTTATTTTTTATCCTAAAACAAATTTACAGCTTTTATTTTACACTCATAGTTTTGTTAACTAGATGCGATTTGTCATAAATTTCAAATAAAATTACGAGGTAATTTATATTTAAAAATGTTATGAATAATAATGCAATTCCCTATATAACCATTTACCTTAAATTTGACATCAACCATCTGTTTACGACCATCTGTATCTAGTAATGCTGTCATAAAAATTAACATTGTTCTTAGGTCAATTAAAATTTTCATATGCAGAGGTTCACGCAAAATGCAAAAAAAACATAAACACAAAACGTAAGTACGGATAATATATGAGATTAAACGTCATAAATCGCAAACGTCAAGATCTAAACTTTTAGGTTATGACCGACAGTGAAAGTATAAGATTCTTGGCTGAGAGATCGATGGCGGTGGATGCGGCAGACCAGTCGGAAGATCACATAATAATTTGTTATCTCGTATGCTGTATTTCGACATGCAACATACAATAACATCAACGCACAGCAAATCTAACATTTTTAGTTATTGCGTACGTTAAATATGTTTTTGAAATTATTAGCAAGATCGTTATGATATATTATGATTCTAGGTAAACTCACATCTTTGGTTTTTGTGGGAATTTCCAACGTTTTCTTTCACGACTCCTCCTTCAACGGAAGCCACGTCGTTCATGGACCTTTGAACTATCTAACCCACAATTAACAGTATCACCGTAGTCTGACGATGGGTTTCTGCAGCAGACAGGTTACCTTGCTGATAATCACATCACTGGCCGATCTGGCACGCGGCGGGCGAATTGAAAATCTTAAATATTTTGAAAGCACATCACAGAACCTTATAGCCCTTTTTCTAGAGACCGTTGTATTTAACCACAACGGGCTCTGTTTCTAGTAGTTGCATAATTGGAATAAATTCTACAGGTAGAATGAATAAAATAGCTATTCCTTCCAAAGGGATTTCCGTAAAACTGTTTGTCCACGAAATAAACTGTTGTCACCCTAGGCGTAGTAATTTTTTTTGTAGACAATTTTCTGAGGTTCAAAAAGGACTTAATCCAGATGCACACAGAATGGAATGTTTCATACAAGTTACACAAGTTACAAATTACCCACTATTAACTAACCTAAATTACTATAATTTTCCAAGTTGGCTAACATAACCTCTAAGCAATCAATGCAAACTATCTATCAGCTGACGGTTAATCACTACTGTCAGCTGCTATTATTTCTGATGGTTCATTACATGGTGTTCCCCATGCTATTCTTATGGGATTACTTTTTCTCCCTTGGGACTAAAAACTAGATACGTTTTCTGTTTTGGGACTAAAAGTATTACTTTAGTACTCTTTTCCAGAGAATAAAGTACGGATTTGAATAGTAGGTGTATGAGAAGTTATTTTTTGGATGAACGAATGGGTGGCAAGGAGACGATACGCGGAGAACCGCGGGGCTGTGGGAGTGCGGGCACTGAGCTGCACACCGCCCGCGCACCCACAACGAAGAATACCATTCGTTATTCTCTTACGTAAGTTTAAATTAATAACGAGCAATTTACAGAGCGGCAACAGCAACGTTAAAGTTAACGTTTAGTTTGAAACACGAGACCGAGGCGAGTCCGGGCGATGAATAATGGTGGAAATCTGAATAATAGATGTTAGCAGAGTCTGCAGTGGTTTACTAGTGTAGCGCCGGGACTGGAGTCGAGGTGATTAATACTGCACAATAAACACCCGTCTAGACCGACGCCAGACTATTTCATCCGGATTTCAATTAATTTAATTCACCGGCGCTGCTGACCTATTTATAACGGCATGACGGATATTCCCTTCAATGCTAGACTACTTCAGAACACTCGTATTCTGGAGAATATTTTCAAATTCGATTCCGGGCTATAAATTTTATCCTCGTGTTTTGGACTCGGCGTTTTGTTTACAAATAAACTCACAAATAGTGAGTGTTTTTTATGTTTACAAGCAGTATATTCTTTAGTACTAAACCTCAGTTTGGGCGAAGTTTCTTATTTTATCACTTAGCAATAAAAATCAGAATGTAGTATAAGTCGATAAAGGTTTCTAAAGATTTTCAACGTCTTTATTATTTATTCTACCAATAAGTATATGCGACCTTTTCCAGAGTAGGCTTAAAAGAATTAAAATACTGTAATAGTAAAAATTTGAGAAGCAACGCGGAGGCTATCTGTTAAATTTCGGAAGCTATTAACAATATTTACATATATTATGTTGCATATACATGCAAGTTCCAACGTTGCCTTATGTTTACTCTGTCGAGTTATAGCTGCTGCCTAGAGACGTTTCAGGAATGAACCAGCTTTAACAGTCTGCAGTACCTTCGCCATCTTGGCGTTTTAGACCCTTAAGACCAATGTTATAAACTCTAAAACCTGTCTCACAAAAACTCGGAAATCTGTGACAAAAAAACTCGGAAATCTGTCTCACAAAAAATTCAGAAACCTGTCTCACAAAAAATTCAGAAACCTGTCTCACAATAAACTCGTAAACCTGTCTCACAATAAACTCGAAAACCTGTCTCACAAAAACTCGCAAACCTGTCTCACAAAAAACTCGGTAACCTGTCTCCTTCCTAACACGAGTTATCAAATCATGACACATCGGATTGGTTTAAAATCAGTCTAGCCTAAAATCAAAAATATATTTCTTAGCGATACATGAGGTTAATGACACATTTTTGGAATGTTTCAATAATATTGTTTTTGATTTTATACCCTTCTATAACTATTAACAATCGTTATTTTTCAACGTAAATAAAAGCAAAGTTTTAGGCGTACTTCTTAATGAGAATTTTTCTTGACTCCTGAGACTCCACATATAGATAGTTTGAAACGTAAAATTTAATCTCGTTTATTCGTTTGAAAAATTATCCAAATTTTCTTCACAAGAACTCTTGTGGAAAGTTTATCATCCCTCATATGGTGCTACAAGGTTAATCTTTACTCGAAAGAAAGCAAATCTATAAACTGAAGTGAAGTTGCGTTTTGGCGGATGTAGATTTTTTTAAACTGGGAACTTCCGTGTTGCGTCCGAAAGAGGGTTAAGAAATCTTGAGAACCCGTCGTAGTTTCTCGTACGAAGTCGTCGTTTGATGTCAAACGGAAGTTCATAACCGTAAATACCTACGGAGCCGGTGGACGGTGGACGGTGGCGGGGTGAGGGTGAAGGACGGACTTGCGCGTCACGCACGACGATGCGTCCTGCGTGAGAGTGCGGGCCGCGGGGCGACGTGACAACAGGCCAACAACAACAGTCGCACCCAGGCGCTGTCGGAGCCGACACCCGCGCCGCTCCCGGCCGACAAACACGTAAACACTCCCTGCACTAGGGTTGCGTCGATATTGAGAATCCTTCTGATATCGATAAAGCGATATTATCGGAAACAAAATACCGATATTACCTTGTTGAAATTGTGATCTACCCGTGTAGGTATTTTAAACAAGGTATGAATGAGAAATGAGTAAGATGATCGAGGTGTGATCTCGTAGTCTTGTTAGTGACTAAGGTCGACTAGTTCCTTAGACAGGACTGTTAATTAGTAGCCTAACAGCATACAAGGGACCTACAGTTTAACGAAAGATCCGAACCATCTTTTGCCTCCGAAATACGGACAGGTCTATTTATGAGGATGGTCTTTGTGGAAGAATGTAGCACTCAATGAAACAACAGACTTTCACACCAGCTGCGGTTTAATAAAGTTTTTAACCCATATAACGCTGTGATATACGAAGTTCATTATGTGTCGTTCTTATGTTTTGCTATCTTTTCGGAATTAACTTAAAAGGGTTAAAATCCCGTGGCAAATGTTACTCTGAAGTAAATTAGTGTTTTGATGGGAGTATATTTAAACATGAATACTAGAAATGAACAGCATACGTTTAATTCATATCAATTGTCCACGACCTATGTGAAATGGAAGCTATAAGCTGGGGTTTTTTGAGCTCATTACTTAGGTTTTGGGTCGGAATAAAGTAAAAATAGTAACCCTCTTCAAGAGATGTCAAAAATGTTTTTAGGGAAACGCGTTATAAGAAGACAGACACAAATTAAAATTAAGACCCATACCGACTTTCCTGTGATATTAAAAGTAAAAATTACCAAAAATATCAAAAATATAAGCGATTTGCAGAAAAAATTCTAATTTGATTTTTCAAATACGAAAACCGTAATTTAAATTCCCAGCTAATTATCAGATTTAATTTTCAATTTGCAAATACAGTATAAAAAGTAAACCATTGATTCGAAGTCCTAAAACTGGGTTTGGGTCTGCGTTTAATGAAAATGGTTCCAAAGTTAACACTATGAAAAAATCTATCCTTTTGATGACAAATGGAAGTGCCCGAGCATGTTTTGCTAGTATTAACGCCAGAGGCATTTTAACTAGGGAATTAAATGTTGTTAACGCCCTTTGAGATCTTTCAAAAAGCATTTTAAACCCACAAATTGGCATACCGTGGCAATAATTACCTGGGCAAATGTGATCATGACGTAATAAACAAGTGGATGATGGAATTTACGGTTCGCGCTTGTAATGGACTACGCTTTACATCACACCCTCGTTTATTTTTGCTTATTTTTTGTATTCCAACATTATTATTATTTTAAAAGAATCTTTAAAACTACTGCGAACAAATCAAGACAATTGATGACGTAGAAGAATAGTATGTTCAGTAAAGTATGAAAATGAGCAGCGACCACGATGCGGTCGGGGACGACCTAATTCCAATTTTGATGAAATGCTGAATCAACGGATTTTTATACCTCGTTCTCTATTTGTCAGTAAATGAATTTGATCCGATTGAAATTAGTCTGTACGAAAATTGTCAGCATTACTTAATATATTTAGACAAAAAAATGGCATGTGGTAGTGTGTTTATCTTTAAGAACATTGTATTGCGTTTTAAATGAAAATTTAAATAGAAAAGAACCGTATTATTAAAACGTATTTGTATATTACATATTTTTAGTTTATTTATCAATATTTTAAATTTGTTTAATGATCGGCCACACTCTTCATACAACTGTATTATTCAAATCAGCTATTTTAATTTCCAACGTATTAGTAAACATTTGCACGATAGAAGGTGAGAGCTAGTCTCAGCTGCCGAGTTGCACGACTGTAGAGTATTGCCCCGCCTCGTCTAGACTAGATTGATAAGGCACGATACGAGGTGAGAGCTAGTCTCAGCTGCCGAGTTGCACGACTAGAGCTGTAGAGTATTGGCCTCGTCTAGACTAGATTGACAGTTTAAAGGCACGATAGGGGCGGGGGCGAGGTGAGAGCTAGTCTCAGCTGCCGAGTTGCACGACTAGAGCTGTAGAGTATTGCCCCCGCCTCGTCTAGACTAGATTGACAGTTTAAAGACACGATAGGGGCGGGGGCGAGGTGAGAGCTAGTCTCAGCTGCCGAGTTGCACGACTAGAGCTGTAGAGTATTGCCCCCGCCTCGTCTAGACTAGATTGACAGTGTAAAGGCACGATAGGGGCGGGGGCGAGGTGAGAGCTAGTCTCAGCTGCCGAGTTGCACGACTAGAGCTGTAGAGTATTGCCCCCGCCTCGTCTAGACTAGATTGACAGTTTAAAGACACGATAGGGGCGCGGGCGAGGTGAGAGCTAGTCTCAGCTGCCGAGTTGCACGACTAGAGCTGTAGAGTATTGCCCCCGCCTCGTCTAGACTAGATTGACAGTTTAAAGACACGATAGGGGCGGGGGCGAGGTGAGAGCTAGTCTCAGCTGCCGAGTTGCACGACTAGAGCTGTAGAGTATTGCCCCCGCCTCGTCTAGACTAGATTGACAGTTTAAAGACACGATAGGGGCGGGGGCGAGGTGAGAGCTAGTCTCAGCTGCCGAGTTGCACGACTAGAGCTGTAGAGTATTGCCCCCGCCTCGTCTAGACTACGGTGACAGAGTTAAGGCACGATAGGGGCGCGGGCGAGGTGAGAGCTAGTCTCAGCTGCCGAGTTGCACGACTAGAGCTGTAGAGTATTGCCCCCGCCTCGTCTAGACTACGGTGACAGAGTTAAGGCACGATAGGGGCGGGGGCGAGGTGAGAGCTAGTCTCAGCTGCCGAGAGTTGCACGACTAGAGCTGTAGAGTATTGCCCCCCTCGTTCTAGACTACGGTGACAGAGTTATGGCACGATAAGGGTGGGGGTGAAGAGCTAGTCTCAGCTGCCGAAGTTGCACGACTAGAACTGAACAGTACTTGCCCCCCCCGGCCTCGTCTATACTACGGTGGACAGAGTAAGGCACGATAGGGGCGGGTGTGTGAGAGAGAGCTAGGTCTCAGCTGCCGAGTTACACGACAAGAACTGTAGCAGTATTGCCCCGCATCGTCTAGACAACGGTGACAGAGTAAGGCACGATAGGTCGGGGGTGAGTGAGAGCTAGTTCTCAGCTGCCGAGTTGCACGACTAGAGCTGTAGAGTATTGCCCCCGCCTCGTCTAGACTACGGTGACAGAGTTAAGGCACGATAGGGGCGCGGGCGAGGTGAGAGCTAGTCTCAGCTGCCGAGTTGCACGACTAGAGCTGTAGAGTATTGCCCCCGCCTCGTCTAGACTAGATTGACAGAGTTAAGGCACGATAGGGGCGGGGGCGAGGTGAGAGCTAGTCTCAGCTGCCGAGTTGCACGACTAGAGCTGTAGAGTATTGCCCCCGCCTCGTCTAGACTAGATTGACAGTGTAAAGGCACGATAGGGGCGCGGGCGAGGTGAGAGCTAGTCTCAGCTGCCGAGTTGCACGACTAGAGCTGTAGAGTATTGCCCCCGCCTCGTCTAGACTAGATTGACAGTTTAAAGGCACGATAGGGGCGCGGGCGAGGTGAGAGCTAGTCTCAGCTGCCGAGTTGCACGACTAGAGCTGTAGAGTATTGCCCCCGCCTCGTCTAGACTACGGTGACAGAGTTAAGGCACGATAGGGGCGGGGGCGAGGTGAGAGCTAGTCTCAGCTGCCGAGTTGCACGACTAGAGCTGTAGAGTATTGCCCCCGCCTCGTCTAGACTAGATTGACAGTTTAAAGGCACGATAGGGGCGGGGGCGAGGTGAGAGCTAGTCTCAGCTGCCGAGTTGCACGACTAGAGCTGTAGAGTATTGCCCCCGCCTCGTCTAGACTAGATTGACAGTGTAAAGGCACGATAGGGGCGGGGGCGAGGTGAGAGCTAGTCTCAGCTGCCGAGTTGCACGACTAGAGCTGTAGAGTATTGCCCCCGCCTCGTCTAGACTACGGTGACAGAGTTAAGGCACGATAGGGGCGCGGGCGAGGTGAGAGCTAGTCTCAGCTGCCGAGTTGCACGACTAGAGCTGTAGAGTATTGCCCCCGCCTCGTCTAGACTCTGATATTAATTGTACAAGACCATCTGTCTCCCGCCGTACTAATGTCGCCACTCTTCATGGTTGTAATTCCAATCCTCATTTTCTCATTTCCGTCTCCTATTAATGACTTTTTCATTTCCTCCTCGCCGTTCGTTAAAATGAGATTGAAAATATTTGTACTATTTAAAAATTACTTTTTCTCATCAAAATGTGTTCATCTCGAACATATCTGTGGTTTAAATTTTAAAAAATCTAAAAAATTTACTAAGAAAAGTCATTGAACGCAATTAGTCTTACATTTTCGATTGCCATGGAAACATGGAAACCTTCTTCTTCTTAATCGTTAAAAAAATGGGATCACGATGTGATTAGTTGATAGTTGTTTATTGCCTACTTTTATTTAGTAAACCTAATTAACTTGTTTTAATATTTAGAAAAATAATGTTTACTTAATGTTCAAAAAATAATAAATTAGAATATTAATAGTTTACTTATGCTGATTGTCATACTCGAGCTTCAGTCAAACCTAAACACCGTTAAAAGCTCAGGAGGAAGGGACTGGCGACAGGGTCAGTGGGTTACACACCGGAGAACTTCCTGAAAAGCCGTTAAATCACTATTTCTATTACCTTTATAAATGACGACCTACCCAAGTAGGTATTTTAAACCAATTATGAATGAATATTTTTCATTAATTTCTGTTCATAACCGTAAATACCTACGGAGCCGGTGGACGGTGGACGGTGGCGGGGTGAGGGTGAAGGACGGACTTGCGCGTCACGCACGACGATGCGTCCTGCGTGAGAGTGCGGGCCGCGGGGCGACGTGACAACAGGCCAACAACAACAGTCGCACCCAGGCGCTGTCGGAGCCGACACCCGCGCCGCTCCCGGCCGACAAACACGTAAACACTCCCTGCACTAGGGTTGCGTCGATATTGAGAATCCTTCTGATATCGATAAAGCGATATTATCGGAAACAAAATACCGATATTACCTTGTTGAAATTGTGATCTACCCGTGTAGGTATTTTAAACAAGGTATGAATGAGAAATGAGGGTAATATGATCGTGGTGCGATCTCGTAGTCTCATTACTGACTAAGGTTGACACGTTCCATAGATAGGACTGTTAATTAGTAGTCCAACAGCATATAAGGGACCTACAGTTAAACGGGGGGTCCGAACAATCTTTTGGCTCCGAAATACGGACAGGTCTATTATGAGGATGGTCTTTGCGGATGAACGTAGTATTTAATAGTGCGAACGTCAATCCACACCAGCGAATATCACATGTTCCTTAGACAGATATGTTAAGTAATAACCAAACAGTCAATAGCATATCTAAAGGACCTACATTTTAACGTGTAATTCGAACCACTGCCTCTGAAGTAAGAACTGGTCTTTTCATGAGGATGGTCTTTGCGGATTAACGTAGTATTCAATAGTGCTGACAAGATCTACACAGAGAACACCACACCCACCGACCATCGCTCATAACTATCCACGGTTTGTGACCTCCAAGTAGCTTGATTACAGGATTTCACAAATCCATTGGATTTGCGTAACCGAAGATCAAATTGTTTAGTTGTAGGTAGAGTAGTTCTTGTGAAGTGATTGTTTATAATATTTACACCCCTGGAACAGCCCCGCAGCGGTAGTGTAGGGACGTGGTGAGGCGTGTGGCGTGTGGCGTGTAGCGGGCTAGCGGCGCGGCGGCGGCAGTGGTGAACTTGACCTTGATACCTGTGTCTGAGCGCCGTCTAGACCACCTCATTGATCGCACCAGCTGTTTACACCCCTCCCCCTCCCTTAACCCCACCAGTGTTTGGGTAGGCGGGAACTTTCAATTTCCAACTCTTCTGTGTTTTGTTTGTTTTCGTAAAGGTTTTAACGAGCTTTTAACTAAATTCAAATTAAAAACTTTTATAAACTAATTTATCGTATCCTAGTAACCTTAATTGTATCACCATTTTTGTGGTACATAAACCAGTCCTTATTTCTTCTACAGTATTAATGGTATAATTAAATTTTGTGCATTAATAATAGGCTGGTTACCTACGAGTTTACTTGGTAATTTGTGATCCAGACATATCGGTCAATCGGAACAGGTAGTTTGGGGGGGGGTTTGTATCCCAAACATGTTTTTTTGCGTTTTATGTAATTTTTAAAATTTTATCTTTAACCATTAGAATCAGCTCAAAAAACTACACAATTTAGTTCCTTAAAGTTTTTCTCTATCTCCAACAGTTACCGAGATATTAAAAAAATCTGAACACAGTACATTGTATTTAGGGGCTCCAATGCTAATCTTATGGAGGATAAGGAAAAATTAATATTTCCCTTACTAATCAACAATTTTGGATGAAACTTTGTAGCTAATTCATGTGGTTGGGATCCATACATTTATGCTAAAATGTATGGATGCTAAAATGTGTATGCTAAAATCATAGTTCATGTGTTTCTCACAGCAGCAAACCTGCACACTCTTTCCCATGTTCATCTTATGGAGAATAGGCAAACTGCTTTATTTATATCCAGATAATAATAAAACTTGGTATATGATCAGAATAAAAATATTTTATGGTAAAACTGCCTACTTTTACTGTTCCTCAAAGCAGCAAACCTGCATACTCTTTCCCATGTTAATGTTACGGAGATATCAACAGGTATTGATTTGATTGATCAATCTTGACACATACTATGTTGTGTACTATTATTGTCATATTATTGATTTGGAAATTCGCTGAGTACGCAGGTCTGCTGCGACGGGGTATTTGTAAGTGTTAGGTGTTAAATTAGCTTATAAGACCCACAATACAATGTAAACAATCAAACAAATCGCACACAACCGAGTTGTGTGGATGTAAGACGAAAGTTTGACTTGTATTTGTGTTTATTTTTGTCAATGTATCCCCTACCTGCGGGAACGATATGCTCGTCAGTGGCTGATGAACGTCTGTCTGTTCAGTCTTGACATTTACGACATCCCCTGTAACATGTACGTCATGTACATGAGCGACGTCGTGCATGCAGCTGCAACGGCAGCCGTGCTCTCGAGTTCTCGACTATAAATCGTCATCAGACTCGGCGAAATTTGATTTAATACTCGTTGCCCTGCTGAAGCGGAAATCGAACAATGCTATTTTGCTATATTTCTTGGATCTAATCTATTCGAGACGCGATATGGATGAGGTAGAGGTTACACCGTCCTGGTACAAACACCTGAATTAAGTGAAATTAGAGCCATTTATGCTTGCGTTTTCGAACGGACGATTAAAATAAGATGTTTCGAAATATTGAAACAAATGATCGTATTGTGTACTGGAGCCAATCTTTGACAGCTGTTACATCATCACCCATCGTATTGAAGGACGTCTTTTTTGACATGGATATGTCTTAGCTCTTGGGGGGGTGTTGTTGATTTTTAAGATGGAAAATATGAAACAGGTTTCCATAGAAACTACCAGAGCTATTACATTAAATTTTTAATATAAAAGAATAAGAACATCTGTTTGGATAACTGAAAAAATCCCTTTAGACATAACCATGATCTAACCTATTTCCCACAGCGAAGTAAATACAAACATTTTTAACTGGTACGGTATAATTTAGCAACTTGCAGGTCACAAATTGTGGATAGCTGTAAGCGATGGCTGGTGGATGCGATATTCCTGGTGTGGATTAACGTCTGTACTATTTAGTACTACGTTCATCCGCAAAGACCGTCCTCATAATTTGACCAGATCTTAATTCAGAGGTGAAATTGTGGTTAATCGCCGTTTAACTGTAAGTCTCATAGATTTCATTGACTGTTGGGCTATTGTGAACAGACTTGTGTAAGAAACAAGTCAGACAACCCTAGTCAGTAACACGACTACACGACAATCATCTTACACGAATTCCTTATTCACATTTGGCCTAAATAACCTACCTGGATAGGTCGCCATTTAAGTGTCAAGAGTAAACCAGGCATCGTGCGTTCGAAAACGTATGCTTTATAGAGTTCTAAATCAAAAAGGAATTGACCTCACTTAAAATAACAATATTTTAAAAAGTAGTAGAAATACACATTTTTCAAACACTAAGTAACTTAACATAATAGTGTTACGATATTTGTTCTTTGAAAACCTCTGACGTAGGCCTTTGTTCTACGTGAGTAAAAGTCTGTTGTTTTAAGTGTTAATTACATTTATTACGTCAGTTAATTACGTAATTACGTTAATTAAATAAAAGTTAATTTGGAGTACTACGTAAAACTTAAAATGAAATAAATGTCAGATTAAGCAGTATAGGGTGATGTTAAAAAAATAAAACTATCGTTAAAACAAGCTTTAACCGTAGCTAGCTTGAACGTGTTCGTAACCAGGCTTTGACGAAATCGGATTACCAGACGCCTTTAGAACAACTAGTTTAGACTAACTCGACGTTAACTGCCCAATTTTTGCTGGTTAACCTCTAATCTTTCGTTAAGTAGGTATCTCGTAGCTTTAAGTTTACTGTTGGGTTGAAAGTCGTATCCTTTTCGTTTATATAGATGAGCCATTTGTTGTTTCAGTATTTTAAATTATTTATTATATTGGATTAGAATTTCAAGATTTAAGCTAATATGGTAATGCGTAATGCCAGAATAAAGGTATACGAATTTGCATTTGAAAGTGATGCCGTTATGTTTGTATGATGTTCACCGACATAGGTGAATAAAAGAAGGTGATTATTAGTGAAGGTTGATGATTGCCCTTTTATTTAGGTTATCCAACATGGTTTTTAGTGATGGCATAACTTTTAGTATGTGATCAGTGATCTCATTGAACTGTTTGGCGATTAAGAGCCAATTATTATTTTTAGCTGTGCTTTAGAGAGAGTTTGTTTCTTATTGTCCGTAAAAGTTCTTTCCTAATAAACACTGAACTATTTTTTGCGTTATTTTTATGATATATTGATATTCCTCTCATACTGTCCTTAATAATCATATGTTATTATATAGTGAATGTTTGTTTACATTGGTGTTTATGGTTATGATCATGATTTTATTCGGTTTACCAATAATTAGACAATGGTCTATCATCTTGTATTTTGATTTCATTAATATTAGGCTTTAGATAGGATAGTTTACTTGTTCACACGTCAGTCCAGTGTATGGCAGTATATTGTCCTCTAGATGTACTCAAACACTCGTTTAAGAAACTACGTTTGGCGCGTTTTCGTTGTTGAAATTAAATTTTCTTGTTTTGTTTGAATAACCAGTCCGTTTATACGGAGGGCGGTCAAAACCATCGTTAGCGTGGCTTTGTTGAAAGCAGGCGTTAAAAGTTTTATTTCCCGAGCACGGCGGTACCGTGTCCGTGGCGGGGTGGAGATTGGAACTAGCCGAGTTTTATTCCCCGCAAAGGTCGCGTTGAAAGGTCGAGGTCTACAAGGAAACGGGGTATTTTAGAGTTGGCACGAGTCCTGTTGTGTATTGTATGTAACGTTATGCGAGCAATAAATATATGCGCGGACAACGGACTGTGGATTTCTCGACTTGTAAAGTGAAATTGAAGAATTTAATGATTAATTTTCTTACTATTCGGCTTACACCAGTATTGTTACTGATTAACAACCATGTCGGTTGTAAAATATTGACCAGGATCCTCATCTACGATTGTTGGTATATTGTATATTGTAGGTTAAAATGTACATCAAAATCTCTCTAGGTCAATATTTGACGTCTAAGACCTTTTAGTTCTCAATGATGTTTTAATCCATGGTAGCTCTCGTAGACAGAGACCTGTTGTGTTTCAAAAGGTCTTTCACCTAATCAAGATACATATACCTTTTTGCCATTTTTGGGATTGAATTTTTTGGGATCTCATCAACCAACGATGGAAAGCCCACCAAGTTATACATTACACAAGTCCGCTAAATCCAGTGGCAACAGACAGAGCTCGTAGGTCGTTGTTGTATGCAGGCGGCAGGGGAGAGGCAGCATAGCGTAGGTTGATGAGATCCCACCTGGTAATATACACATGTCGTCTATATCCAGTGGCAACAGACAGCTCAGTAGCTCGTAGGTCGTTGTTGTATGCAGGCGGCAGGGGAGAGGCAGCATAGCGTAGGTTGATGAGATCCCACCTGGTAATATACACATGTCGTCTATATCCAGTGGCAACAGACAGCACAGTAGCTCGTAGGTCGTTGCTGTATGCAGGCGGCAGGGGAGAGGCAGCATAGCGTAGGTTGATGAGATCCCACCTGGTAATATACACATGTCGTCTATATCCAGTGGCAACAGACAGCACAGTAGCTCGTAGGTCGTTGTTGTATGCAGGCGGCAGGGGAGAGGCAGCATAGCGTAGGTTGATGAGATCCCACCTGGTAATATACACATGTCGGCCGGATCGATCAGCCAGTCTAGACGCGACCGTAAATGTAATTGACGAGACAAAACTCTAATGTCAGTCACTTTATTGGCTCCCAGCTGATACGCTGGATAATTACCGTCGGAAGAAGTCTGTCAAACTGTTCAAACAATCGTGAACTCTAATTCTTGTGTTATTATCAGAGAGCATGTGTGTAAATCAAATAAAAAACAATATATCTTTTATTTTTATAAAAAATGAAATTTTTATAAATTTTATATAAAATGCCTAAATTTTTTTTCATGCTTAGTTAAACTCTTTGTGCTGAAATTTAATTGATAATCAACTCGTAATCGATGTAGATTTTTTTGAACAATTGTTTTTATATTCCACACTTGACTTTCGATTCATCTGTATGACATGATTTACCGGGTAATCGTCTTATACAGTATGTGTCAGTAAACCACTGCCTGCCGACTTATGTATCTCGGTAAACCATCGTCTTCAAGGCTAATCCGGTAGATTTGCCAAGCGGGCGCTGTTACGCAGTTTTTTTTGTTATTCGTAAACAGTTATTCAAATGTGACTTTTGCGAAGGTAGCCGTTTTGCAACTCTAGTTGACGAGGACGTGGGGTCGAGCCCGAGCCCTAGCTCGAGTCCCGGGCGAGATTCCGGCGCGTCGGCATCTCGCGGCCGCGACCTGTCATTCCTCTCGTTATAACCTCATTTCCCCACCGGCTCGTCCTTCGAGTTCCGACCACGTCCGCGAGATCTGCCTCCGGGATGACATGTAGTTTATCGTGTTCTGTTCATTGTGGAAACTTCCATTAAAAACGTCCAACAAAGGACTCAAGGCATCCTCGGGCTTCACGGTTATTCAAGCTGACAACCCTATATTTACTCTATATACCTTTCCCGATTCATTCACACCATTGTCGCCGACGTGCCACTAAATGTCCTCATATTTTCATTCGATTGAATATTTATATTCACTAGATTTTGAGTCTTACTTTCATTAAACTTTATACTTTATAACGTATAAAGTATACCGAACCAACATTTACAGTAGAATGAATACCTCAGACTGAGTCGGTGGCAAGTCCTGTAATCCAGCCAATTAGAGGTCACGAACTGTGGATAGTTGTGAGCGATGGTCGGTGGATGCGGTGTTATATTGTGTGATTTAACGTCCACACTATTGATTACTACGTTAATCCGCAAAAACCATCCTCATAATCAGACCAGTTCGTAATTCAGAGGCAGTGGTTCGGAATCTACGTTAAACTGTAGGTCCCTTAGATATGCCATTGGCTGTTTGGCTATTAATTAACAGTTTTGTCTAAGGAATATGTCAGCCTTAGTCAGTAACAAGACTAAGAGATTGCGCCACAATCATCCTACACTCATTTCTTATTCATACTTGGCTTGAAATATCTACCTGGGTAGGTTCTCATTTCATTTAGAAGAATAAGAGTATAAAGTACTTGAGGAAGTAAAGGTGGGGGTGTACAATAGCCGGCGACAATAGGTCACACCAACCCTTAAAACATCAGTTCAGTCTCAACACTCGTTCGACCCAGGCGCGTTACTAGTCGTCACTTTTAGGCTGGATTAATTTCTTAAGACTAGATCCACCTTAATTATGTTAGATTTATTCAATTTTTATTTTATGCATTTGATTCGCAAGAATCAAATGCCCCTATTGTCTAATTTTAAATTAATATAAAGTCCACTGAGATATACTTCTTCTCTACAAGCTGCTGAGTTTCACCTTCACTTCCTGTGTCATCCTTAAAGCTGTACTTAATTACATTTGTCGACTAGTTATAACTCTGAAAGAATAATATTCATTTAGAGTTGAAATTATATTTTACTGTCTTAAAATCTGGACAGCTAACGTGAGTACCGTACAGTACTGATCGTAGACAGTCGTCGATCGATCGTTTGATTGTTTACACGAGCGAGTGATACGATACGATGTATCGGTTGTCGCGGCGCGGGCACGGCGCATGAGCAGTGGGCAAGGCCGCGCGGTGACCTTGGCGCTGCGCCTGCGCTGTCTGACACCTGCCCGTCACTCCCACTACGTCATCAGCGTGCTCGTCCGATGCAGTTCCCCCGCTAGCCGCTGCATTCCGCGCCGACCCGCGACCTCCGCTCCTCCACTCGGTTTCATTAGTTTTTATTTATTTTCGTAGATTTTTCTCCTCCTCGCTCCTCTGTGAAGGGGTTGACCGCTAATCTTTTACCAATCTAAGCGACATATTGCAGGTTTAGATTAATCGAAATATGCCCAAGTTATGTTCTTCAGTAAAACTGTCTTTACTTTCCTACAGGCAAATATCGATTCTCCAAAACTGATAAAGGCTAATATTACGTTACATTTTTGTAACATACTGTCACTATTTACTATCTTAGAAACATTGGGTGCTTTGAAAATTAAGGTTGTTTTGGCCGGTAGCATGGTTCAGCGACAGGCTTTTACTCAAACAGGTAGTTCCTCAAATTGCCAAGTGCGCCACTAGGAGTACAATTCTGTAATATTTCCTTAAATATTAATTCATGATTGTATATATGTGTATTCTGAAAGAAAATACATCCTTTAACATATTTATATAATGTTATTCGATCCTATGAGTATTCTGTGCTTGTGTTTGAGTGGATTGACGTAGCTGCTACATTGCGGCGTAAGCAGTTTTCCATAGATATACGAGTTTCTCACAATATTATTTGGAATAGGTATCTATTCAAAATAAATTTTATTTTATGCTGTAGTAAACATTAATACGTACACTAAAATTATATACTGTACTTCAAAACACAAAAAATAATAATTATATTTTTGTAAACCTTTTAAATTTGCGGAAATCTATATAAATAAAATTAAAGTTTGTCTGTACATTGCTTAGAATTATTCATTATTTAGTTATTTTTACTTTTCGTGCATTAGAGAAGCCGAAACTGGTCTTACATCAATTTTTGTCTGATTGTGACGCTCCAGGAGGCATTTTACGCCGTCTTCTCCGAAATAACGGGAGAACTGATAATAATGAAACTTATTTCATTCATTCTCTACATTCCAGAGAAGGTTTTTAAAGGCTTTAAAGTGTCCACCGACCCTTGAAAAGTAAATAACGATTTTACATTTTTTACGCAAATTGGTGTTTTTGCTTCATTAAATGAATAACCTAGGCAATAATCAGCTGTTTTGTAGTTTAAAACAAACAGCTTTGGATCAATATTGTATATTTATGTTTATAATTATTTATGTTGATATTGGTATTGATATATTATACATGTATTTTTGTGATAATTGTTTTGGACTAGTGTCATCCCATGTCCAAGGTGTCGTTATAAATTTAGTATGTAGTTTTCCTTTAAAATAAAAAATTGAAAAATTATGGTCATGATATATATTTTATAAATTAATATATAAATAATCGAGAAAATATGTATTTACTGATAAATAAACAATAAATATCTGACAGTAAACATTTCTTTCTTTTATTTCTTTAAATAGTATATAAAAATTTTGTTTTCGTAAAATTTATAGATTATTTTACTTTTTCTATATTTATATGTCTGTCGCTTTTTTTTTTTGTTTTGTGTTTATGTTATTTCAGTCCCCGTTTTCCGATAGATGAAATAGATTTATTACCTATCTCATTTCATTTTTGAAAGTTTTTAAAGTGTTCACTAAAACCCTTAAAAAGTAAAATAATTTAAAACTTACATTTTTCTAAAATATTATAGTTTAGTACAGTAGTAATAATAACAGATTTTTTAAAATACTCAAATTTCTTTTAGTAAAAAAATCAATTTTTAAATTTTGATATAGTATATATATGTAATTGAATACCTAAACTTTTTTTGAATTATTGTTTGAGTGTGGTTAAATTTTACTGTCCAGTGGTCGTTATAAAGGAATGTATTTTTTATAAAATATAAAAAATATTTTTATTTACCGTTTTCATAATTATAATGGGTCAAATAGCAATCATAAAAAAACTTTATAAATAATATAACTAAAAATATTTAAATGTTTATTTACGTAGAACTTATATATAAACAGATTGGTATAAATATCTAAAAAAAAATTGTTCTTTCTTTTTTCGTTTAATGAAGACATCATCGTACAGCTGGCAATAAAACACCAGTTTTTTTGCATAAAACTAAAACATAACCAAAATGAAAATATGTTGGGAAAATCTAAACTTAGTTTCTAAACATAGTTATTGGTGGACAGATTGTCTCCTTGACAGCGCACGATTTCGTGCGCCGGGTACGCTAGTATTGGTAATTGATTTAAACCCATTTCGAAACCATACTGTATTAAAAAGTTATTTTAACGTATAACTAAAAATAATAATGGTATAAATGTTCTAATCTATTTAATTGTAAAGTAAAGCTAAATAATACAGCTGGGTATTGATTTATTTTCTTTGTATTGATTTGTTTAGGATTTCAGGTTTACATTTTGGTATGATGATCTTTCTTCTTTAAACCTACAACCCGCACAAAGGACGGGCTTACTGTGTAGTATGTATTTGAAACAAGTTAATTTTTGAACGGGATTCCTGCTTAACCTGTATATCTTTATTTGACAAATTTACAACTGTCAACTTCGTTATGTTTTTACTCAAACGATGTATTACGTAGATTTTTCCTTTGATAAAATAAAAAAAGGAGTTTTAAATTAATATTTTGACCAAACACTCTTAAAATGATAACACTGTTTTATGAATTTGTGTTAGAATTTCTGAACGAACTAGTATTGTTTTAATATTGATTATATATTTTATAGAAAAGGTCTAGTTTGAATGCCCGGTTTGAGATTCCTATCCACCTGTATAGACGCATGTAAACTTTTAACCTGGTCAATACTAGGCTAAAAATAGACACACAATTGGGTGTTAGACTGCAACAAACAATAACAAACATATTAATACTGACTGTCACAGGCAGCAATTTTAGAATATTGTTCCTATAAATATTCTATCCATAACAGTGTCAACCTGATTGTATAATGGGATTGTGCACACCTATGGCTCAGTAACGGCCTTATTATTTGAAGGAAGAATGTTTAACCTTTGTTCAAAAACCATCAAAAGAGAACGCTTAACAGTTGTAATAAAAACATATTTTGATCCAGATATTTCAATGAGTGTAAACTTGAAACTGCAGTTTAGAACGGGAATGCTGAGTCAAACGTTAATGTTTCTGCAATCTCTCAATACCTCGTTAACTCTAGCCGAGCCATAATATAGCGCGGGTCAGGGATTGTTAGTTAAGTTTTCGTTACTAAAGCTCTGCATTTAAAACGGATATTGGAGCGAATACAGCTTCCAACTTTAACTTTAGCAGAAAGGTTTTACCAACTTCGTTTTACGGCAAACTTCATTGGTCATCGTCTGGCTGGGAAGTAAGTTTAGGCTTCCTGGTGAACAGAGGTAATGGTCTCGCGGTGCACTATTTATATCCAGCATTCCTATAATTTTCTATAGTTATAGCTCCACAAAGATAGTCACTAATTCCTGCTGTCATTTTATGACAGCAAGAACAAGCGAAACACTCACTCACTCACTCGCCTGTACTGCGCTAGTTTTGCATCTGCTAGTGTTGCAGTACTGTAGCCGTAGTTCCAAACTGTCCTCACGAACATTCGCGTTGGTAAAAATAGTTATATAATATAACAGAGAATTTCGTCAACTCGTGAGTGCGGTAATCTATTGTTGAAACGTCGACTCCCAACAAAGATTGTATGACGAATATTCGTTTGCGGGACCGGTCGTGCAACAATGTAAATGCATTATGGTAATGCCGGCGAATAAATGAATACTCGGGTCAACTCGTTTGATCGCGGTTTCCAGACGTCGCGCCGCGCCTCCGTGGAGGAAATTGCGCGAAATTAACGCTTAGCTAAATTACCTGTCTCGTGTTATGTTTGCGTGGACGCCTTCGCACGGCGCGCGGCGCGCTCAGCTAACGGCCGCGTGCTACAGCGCGTTGCTAAATGTATTGCTGTGGCTAAAATTAGTGTGCTACGGTTGCTTGTGGCTACGTGTTGGGGCTTCAGCAATCTTTGGTTGTGACGGTTTTGGCTACGGTTGTGGCGGTTTTGCTGGTTGGTTTGCTGGTTGTGGTAAGTTGTGCGGCTACGGTTGTGGCTGCGGTTTTGGCTTGCGGTTGGGGTTGCTGGTTGTGGTTAAGTTTTCGGCTGGTCTACGGTTTTGGTTGCGTTGGGGTTTCGCTGGTTGTGGTTGTGGGTTTCGGCTACGGTTGTGGCTTGCGGTTGGTTGGTTGGTTTGCCTTTGGTTGTGGGGTTTCGGCTACGGTTGTGGCTGCGGTTTGGCTGCGGTTGGGGTTTCGCTATTGTGGTTGGTTGTGGCTACGGTTGTGGTTGCGTTTTGGCTTGGGGGGTTGGCTAAGGTTGTGGTTGAAGTTGGAGTTTCGGCTACGGTTGTGGCTACGTTTTTGGCTTGCGGTTGGGGTTTCGACTAAGGTTGTGGTTGAAGTTGGAGTTTCGGCTACGGTTGTGGTTGCGGTTTTGGCTTCTGGTTGGGGTTTCGACTAAGGTTGTGGTTGAAGTTGGAGTTTCGGCTACGGTTGTGGTTGCGGTTTTGGCTTCTGGTTGGGGTTTCGACTAAGGTTGTGGTTGAAGTTGGAGTTTCGGCTACGGTTGTGGTTGCTGTTTTGGCAGTTGGGGTTTCGACTAAGGTTGTGGTTGAAGTTGGAGTTTCGGCTACGGTTGTGGCTGCGGTTTTGGCTTGCAGTTGGGGTTTCGACTAAGGTTGTGGTTGAAGTTGGGGTTTCGGCTAAGGTTGTGGCTGCGGTTTTGGCTTGCGGTTGGGGTTTAGACTAAGGTTGTGGTTGAAGTTGGGGTTTCGGCTACGGTTGTGGCTGCGGTTTTGGCTTGCGGTTGGGGTTTCGACTAAGGTTGTGGTTGAAGTTTGGGTTTCGGCTAAGGTTGTGGCTGCAGTTGTGGTTGCGGTTGTTACTGGGCTAGTTATCATGCGGGATGATTACCAGTTTCCTAATATTTATACTGTCACAGGTCGGGGGTGAGGGGAAGGGGATTTGATAACTGCATTTGAGTGTTTATGACATCGCAGCACGGGGATCTGGGGCGTGATATGAATCTGGACCGACCTACGAGTTTACACGTGAAAATTAAACAGTTAATATAAAGGCGTAGTCGGTTCTCTGGCTAGTTTAGAAAATATATCGATTGCCGTGGTCGTCATCACAATACCGAGTTTTTTGACTCCGATGCCAAAAAATCCGTTCATTCAATACTCTATATACTCACCATATATTGTATATTGTCTGTAAACACGCGTGAATAAATCTAATTTGAAATTTCCTACAGACATGTAAATCTTCTATTACTCGTTATATGTTTCTCGTCGCAGCAAACATACTTACTCATTTCCCTTGTTATTTATTTGGAGAAAAAGCAAAGGTATATAACTTACCTATTATTTGCAATATACTATACTAATATGACTAGTTATACAAGTTGATCTAGTTAAGTTAATAATTTATAACTACATGTATATACAGTACTAATGCATATTTAAATAAACGATATCAGTGGACTGACACATGCTTTCTCCATTAAGTCAATTTAAACGACAATCTTTAATAAAACCATCATATTCTTTAACGTTTATCTAAATATCATTTTATAATTTATTTTTTCAAACCTAATTTAATTTCTTAATATAAAAATAGAAACAAAATTAAATGAATTGTTAGAATTTCATGGGGGACTACCCACCCCCCCGTAATCCCAAGCTTCTTAGAATACAATTTCTTTAATACAAAAGATATTCCGAGATGCCGTAGATTTTTACCTACATACCAAATTTCTTGAAAATCTGACTAATAGTCTCGTCTCTAGGCTTCTGCACATCTCCTCACACACACAGATATCACTCTAAAACCAATTCTTTTATCTAGGGTGCAATATAATTAATATCCGCCAGAAACTCAAAATTCGAAAATGCTGACGAAAACAATACTTTCTCTTTATACTATCGTATAGGGGGTGAAAGTAAAAAATATTAGTTTTAATATTTCTCATGGCGGAAACCTACTTACTCATCTCCTACGCTGTTGTTTTGGAGTATGGAGTAAACTGAAATTTCTTTCTCATTTTTAAACATTCAGTGATAACACTTGATATCCTATGTGGCTTAATCTATGATCAGTCTTAGTTTCTATCATCTAAAATAATTCATGAATCAATGGAAATTCGCTGAGTGCGGAGGTCTGCTACTACAGGGGCATTTAATAGTTCATAGATAGAAATTGGGTACATTAAAAAGAAGCTGTTAAATTACTGGTAAGTCATGTGGCTATCAAGGGAGACGAGATTCCATATCACATTAGTTCCTTCTTGTCTCTGACGGGAGGCTTGATTGACTCGCTACCCACGGAATTGAATACCTCGGGGTATCGAATGCCGTCTTGACGCGGAATTCAATACCCTTGCTTACCGCCGGAATTGGATAACCAACAATCAGACTGCTCGGCCATTGGACAACAGGAAATCTGTGCAGTCTTTACGGAAATAGAGGGACCAGTATAGTATAATGTGTAGAACTAAAATATGGTAGGCCTACCTATACCATATACCGTACCAAAGTAATCGCTTAAACTTGCTTAGGTATTTGAGCGAGAATAAATAGTAGGGACTATAGGCCTAAGATGGAAGGTGGAACACATTTTAGGGATCAGCTTTAAAAAATATCTATACATTGAAATTGAAATAATGAACTCACGGAAGATTGAAAATGCCTCAGAAACAATGTATGGTTGAATTACCATAGTCATCATAATCTAAATGTTTGCAGTGTTAATGATTGATGTGTGTTTGGTGTCGATACAAACGACCTACTTCGTTATTGTTCAGTATCAGATCTCCTATTTAGTATTATAACACAACGTAACCTACGACTGATGACAACACTAAGGAATGTAATTTGTACTTACAATTAATTATTACTAACCCTCAACTCTATGGGTTATAGAGTCAATAATCGAGGTTAGAACAACTTTCAAATACAATACAAAAGTTTCAGCATACTTTAGTTTATGCAGAACTGAGGTTAAAACTTTAGTACAGTTAAATGAGTTATAATATGGTAACCTCAATAGACAGTAGACAGCCTTGTATTAAGTTTTAACTAGTTTTAAAAATGCATGGTTTTGGGCCTTCAGGCGACGTTTCTGATTAATTCAAGTCGATCAAGCTGTCTGGGTTTCCCATGCAATTCAAGTCGATCAAGCTGTCTGGGTTTCCCATGCAATTCAAGTCGATCAAGCTGTCTGGGTTTCCCATGCAATCTACATAGGCAACTTTGTAGTGTTATCAATCCGATGTGATAACTCAAAACTACTTGGGATTTGTGTTTTGTGCTCTTTTGTTCTCACTTAGATTTTTTATAGGTAATAAAATGAAAATTAAAGTTATTTTCTACGATTTACCTCAAATAATATCGTGAAACGACTTTCACAATTTCCGGCAAACGGTTTGTTTGGTCTTTCAAGTGTGTTAAGATAATCAAAATAAATAAATTACTGCTAGTTTACTATAACATTTTTTAAGCACGATCTAACAATCTAATAATAATAATATTTTTAGGCCCAATGATCCAAAACTTTGCCATCAAAATACATTTTCTTCTTAAACAAAAATTAAAAACAATAAGGTGTCTTAATTTTTTAATGTGCCATTTTGAAATACCTTTATAATATTGGTTTTTAATGTAGGCCTAATATCCTCGTATTCAGTCACTGATTCAAAATAAAGAAGTTTTGATATCATTTCATTAGTGTAACATCTACGACACAAACCAAGAATTTTGTCTTAGCAGTTTTAAATCCCAACAAATATTTCCGGTTGTATTTATGTATTTTCCATAAGAGATATAGAATCTACCACATGTAAATATGTGGAATAATTGTAAACAATTTATAAATGCTGCACTCTTGTAATTGTACACGCCGATTTACTGGGGATATTATTGAATAAATATATTCCAATAAAATAAATCTGATCGTAAATAGTTGCCCGACATTTTTATCATGTCTATCGATTATATTAAATATATATTTATTTATCAAATATGCGTATTGACGACTGTTTTAGGCGTTGCAGGCACTATGTTTGAATCGTGGTATTTTTCGTATTTTGTCATAATAATAAGTTGTTAGGTTGGCAACGCCAAGTTTGAACGTGTGATCCATTCATCAGCAAAGACCATCATCATAATTGGACCAGTTCGTCTATGCCTATTTCTACTAGAAAAAAGAAATATGCAATTTCTAGTAGATTTCATGGGTGAATTGTGTGGTTTGGATTCCACGTTGAACTGTAAATCTCTTTGATGCCATCGGGCGTTTGGCAATGAATCCTAATTAACGGCTAACACAGTTATGCCTAAGGAATGTGTCAGCTTAATCTGTAACAAGACTAAAAGATCGCGCCACTATCATCTTGCACTCATTTCCATTCATACTTGGCTTGGAAATTGACCTTCGTAGGTCGCCCAGTCAAGTTAAATTTATGTATAACCAATCTGAACCTAGTATAATTCAGTTCTTGGTATATTCTGTGATCTCATGAAGAGTCATGGAAGGCGTGGTCAATGTCCGTTTCACATTTAGTACTACCCCAAGGTTATAAGCGCAAAACGGTTGACGAATCTAAATGCAAATTGCTTTTTTGGTAAAAAAATTAATCTAACCCAGTCAGTTAATTTTTTGACTTTATCTCCTTATGACTATTATTTACTTCTCGTTACTCTGCATACAAGTTCTAAGTCATCGACCAGGTCCCTCGACATATTAGACTTACCAGTACATCTCATCTGTCATTAAAGTGATGGGAGCTACATTGTACAGATATTTCTATAACTACAGGACATTTCTCTCAGATAAGTCACATACCTGCATCTCACACTTACACTCGCTTTCAAATGGACCTCATCTAAATGGAAAATTTATATTTGAGATTAGGCTTTGTGATTCTAAGTTTTTTCCATAGTTTATTGTTTAATTTTCCCTGAATTTTCTTAACTATGCCAATTAAGTACTTTGTAATAGTACCTTCTTTAGCGGAATGTAGGTATTGCGATTGTAAAATGAGCTAAACGAGTAACTTTTTTAGTCATTGATAACGACGGTTACCAAAACTACACTTGGCATTAACGTGCATGTTATAGTTTTGCGAATGTATCTATGCAAGCTACATAACCAAACATACTCTCTCTATCCATGTAGGCCAGAAAGAGCAAGTTCTTTGCCCAGTATAACACTGACAACTAACAAAGAATAGCGTTCCGTCAAACTTGTTGTATTTTTGTGGCAATAAAAATATTATTATTATTAGTAAGTTACTGAAATGGCAACCTGCCCAGGACCTGGTATTTTAAGCCGAACGAGAGATAAGTGTAAGATTATCGTGGCGCAATCTTGTAGTCTTGTTATTAACTAAGGCTGGCATGTTCCTTAGACAGGATTGTTAATTAATAGCCCAACTGTCAGTGGCATATCTAAGGGATCTACAGTTTAACGTGTCCGAACCACTGCCTCCGAATTACGAACTGGTCTAATTATAGAGATGGTCCTTGCGGATTACAATAGTGCGGACGTTAATCAACACAAGAGAATTTCACACTTGCTGACCTCCAAGTAGCTGGATTGCAGGACAGTTGTAGTCTTAAGTAGTTAGTAAGAGCATGGCAGGTAGTATATGACGAACGGATATTTGTGTTGCAGGTGTTGGTAGAGCAGAGAGCAGACAAGGCTGGTCTGGGCGCCGACATCGTCCACCTCGCACCACCCGACCCCAAGGCGAAAAAGAAAACGGAAATTAAGAACGTTTCAAGAGGGACGAACAACTCCTTCTTCCACGAACTGGAACATCCTCAAACATTTTAATTTTGTATTGAAAATTAATTTTTATGTTTTAACTAAATGTTTGAATATACATTTCTGCAATGGTGATAAAATTATCTGTTCAGGGTGCATCTTAAGTACGACCCTAAAATGAAATCAATACTGGTCAATAAGTCAAAAGACTGCTGCAGATATGTGATTTGAATGCTTATCATTTAATAACTTGTGAAACAATTAAATTTCCAAGTAGTCACTCGCTTGATAGTTGTAAAAAAATTGAAGGGGTGTTATGATTTAAAATTATATTGTTTATCTGGAGGGATTCAATGTAAAATTTGTTGTTTTTTACTTTGGAATATAAATACAATTTTTCTCCCAATGCGCTTAATTAGCGCGTGCTGGAGCTCAGTTGTTTTAGCGAATTTCCCATAGGGAAGAAGCTATTACCGTAGGTCTCATGGTAAGACTTAAGCCCGGGACCATGTTATTTTTTCGTCTTTAGGTGCCCAGAGATCAAAAATAGTCGTTAAAATTTATATATATATATATATGAGTCTGTTAGCACGATAACTCTCGTAAAAATTATCCGATCGGGACCAAATTTGGTAGAGACGTGTATTCCTACAAATGCTCGGACGAGTTCATAAACCAGACATATCGGTCAATGGGAACGGGTAGTTTGGGGGGGTTTTGTACCCCAAAATGGGGTTTTTTGTGTTTTTCACATGTAATTTTTAAAAATTTCTAATTTTATATTTCACCACTGGAATCAGGTTAAAAAACTGCACAATTAAGTTCCTTAAAGTTTTTCTCTATCTCCAACGGTTACCGAGATATTAAAAAATCTAAACACAGTACGTTGTATTGTGGGGCTCCAATGTTAATCTTATGGAGGATAGGGAAAAATTAATATTTCCCATATTAATCAATATTTTTGGATAAAACTTGATATTTAGCTTCATGTGGTTGAGATCTATCCATTTATGCTTAAAAATCATAGTTTATGTGTTTATCGTGGCAGCAAACCTGCATACTCTTTTCCCATATTAATCATATAGGGAATAGGCAAACTCCTTTATTTATGGACAGATGTTGATGAAAGTTGGTATAAATGTTGAGATAAAAATTATTCATGGTAGAAATGACTTCTTTCAGTGTTCCTCACAGCAGCTAACCTGCACACTCTTTCCATGTTAATCTTATGGAGAATAGGCAAATAATTCTCATGTTTATGGACAAATTTTTATAAAACTTGTCATATATTAAATTATTGATTTGGAAATTCGCTGAGTACGCAGGTCTGCTGCGAGGGGGTATTTTAGTCCATCAGAAGGTTAATCAGTCCATTTCTTATGTAAATACAGGCAACACATTCAATTCATGTTATTGCTTAAGAACAGACTAACAGAACAATTCTATTTCTATAACAGCTAAAAGTTTAAGTACCAGCATTTACAATCAATTCAAAAAAATAATATATAATGAACTTGTAATAATTACCAATGTGGCCCTAAGCAATATATTTATAGTAAAATACTTAGTTATAAGTATTTTCATTCATTCATTCATATTCTGTAATTTGATATGATGAAATAGAAGTGATATTTATATTTTACATCTTGGGAACTTATAAAACTTCGCATCATCATATATAATTATGAGCTAATCACCAAGGAGAACACAATTTAACATTGTTACAATTGGACGTAAATACAAAATTTTGGCACTTATGAAGAATTATCTACAAAATGTGTAATAAATAATCTTAACAATCGTTAACTTGTCTTTCCTGTAAAGACAAAAATTTCAAAGAAAACCCAACAAAATTTGCACATCTACTAAGTGTAAAATAGCACTTAATTGTTAAAAGTTAATAATTTAGTTCATTAACTGCATATAAAGTAAACGAAGCTGTTTTCCTGTCTGTGTTTACAGTAACTATTTAATATATTTTTAACTAAATAATAAGTTTTGGAAAAGTGAAATTCTATTTTGAGGCGCCCTGAAGTACAGGAAGATATATTCATACAATATTTATTCGTTGTTAAATTTCTGAGAGATGCGATTTCTTTATAACTCTTTGAATAAACAATGATGTTTTCGTAATTTTAATCACAGCACGTATAATAAAATGTTATATTTATCAGTTGTATTGGGTATTTATTTCATCCTTATCGTCATATTAATATTTTATTATTAATTGTTCTAATTTTTACGATTTTGATAAAATTTTGAATTACTGGTTTTAAAAGAGGAAAATGAATGATTGGTGTTAGAATTTGATTTGATCTTGGTTATAAACTTCGACTCCAACCTTTACTTCCTCAAACGTGGTCGGAGCAACCAGAAACTACTACAAACAGAAAACAACTAGAACAGCAATAATAAAACCTTTCAACCGGTAGTTAAGGCCTGATCAAATCAGAATATGGTCGTCTATAGACTTATCTAAAACATTATAAAGAAGAGGTGGTTTCTGTATGTGTGTTTGTTTGTTGTGGGAAGTAAACGCGAACAGTACTGAACCGACCAGTTTGAAATTTTGCACAAAGGTAGCCTAGATCTTAAACTCATGAAGCTCATAGGCAAATTCTTTCCTTAAAAAATACTCTGGATTACGCCCCATGAAAGTTCTAGGTTTCAATATTATTAAATAGACATATCCATGATCTAAACTATTTCCCACAGGGAAGTAAATACAAACATTTTGTTCTACCAGTCTGCAAATCTAAGTGGACAGTCTTCAATGAGCATCACATTCAAATATCATATATATTACTACAAAGTTTGGTCTCTTATTAACTATATGTGCTTACTGTTTTAGTTTTTTAATGGATATGTTTTCTTCTCTGTGTTGGCAATTTGTAAGATGGAAATTTTAAACATAAGAACAGCATTTTACTGAACTGAAAACATTCTCTTTAAACATATCCATGATCTAGCTTATTTCCCACGGGGAAGTAAACACAAACATTTTTAGTCACCAAATGTAAAGTACCAAGTTTATGGTAATAATGTGTGGATAGATCGCACACTACTTGCTCGGACAACTATTGTGCACACTTGTACAATTGGTTGGGAGAAAGAGAATCTGATCATGGAATAAACATATTTTAGACTTTATATTGTAAGTTCACTGGTGAAATTATTGGTTGGTGCAAAGAACTTTGTGTAAATGGACATAAAATTAAAATTTTAACTTGACAGTGGGGTTGTTGTCAACATCTTACTTTTCTACATGCTTACAAAATGTGGCATCACAAGAAACACACTCGATTGATGTGATATACAACTAGGAACTTATGAGTTCTGTGACAGTACATATTGAAACAGATAAAAAAATGCCCCTTGCAAAATTTATTGTTATGAACAATGTTTCACCTATTCTAATTATATCGTTACTAGTCATGTGCTGATAAAGAGAAACTCGTTATTTACGAGAACTATTAAAATGTTTTTGAGAGTCTCGGTCGCTTTCTTGATATATGTAGGATTAAATAAAAAGAAAATGTGACCCCATGTATCAGTCCGACTGTAGTCCTACGACCCTAAATCAAACGGCTTGCATTGGAATTTTTTGAAATATGATTAGAAAGGCAAGGGATACAAGAAACAAACAAGATACAGATCTAAATTTAATAAACTATCAGAACGATTCTGTGTTGCATGATTAAAATATTCAGCATCCCAACTTTTGAACAACCATTGTCTGGAACTGTCTAATAATATAATAGAGCAAGAATATAATATATATATATATATTTTTAAGGATCGAAAAAGTGAGTGATTCTAAATGGAAATAACTTTTGTGAAATAATTCAGAACTAATCCAGGAAAATTAGGTTTTTACTGTAAATTATTTAAACTAAAAATTTCTAGTATAGAATCAAATGTAAAACGATGAAACCAAAATGTTTAAAAGTTTGGACAGTTCTTGTTGAGACAGAGATGTTAATATTTTTAGATTTTTTCATAAAACTATATGATGTAATAAATGTATAAATTACGGTTACTAAACTTTTAATAAAAAAACTTTATACATATGTGCGAATATAAAATAAGAGTATTTACTTTGTTTTTTGATAATAAACTCTTTCTATCTAAGCTAGTAAAAACCAAAATGTTGTAAATTAAATTACATTTGTTTTCAACTCTTCTTAACGATAAACTTATACGTAATAAAACAAACTGTGATATTTATGCATTAGCTAAAAAATTAATTTGTGGTAAAACTCTTAAACGAGACCGAAATGTGACTGTGATAAGCGCTTAGTCAATATCAGTCCGTGACATAAATATTTTTTGATTTATGATAATAATTAACGGGATAAAGAAACATCAACCACTAAATTTTTTAGCAGAAATTCTGTTTTATTTTTGCTAACTAAAAATACCTTACATACAACCATTGTCTGGAACTGTATTAAATATATAATGAGAGAAAACCAAACTCTACAGATAATTTATTATGGTCGTAGTGCAAGTGACAATAATGAATCTACTGTTCGTCAGGATCTGCTGGTGCAGGACATCCGTAATGAACAGTGGGAAAACGCCGAGTTCTAAGGAAATTATTACAACAAAGATCGTACCTGATAGAGCACAATAATAGACGAAGAAATTCAAAATTATTACTGAGTTTGAAAACTGTTGAAGTAGCAGATGATGTTAATGCATTGGTGTTCAATAATAAACCTTAACGATAGTAAACTCTATCAAACGATAAGAAACTGTTAGTAGCTAATGTTAATGCATTGACGTTCAATAATAAACCTTAACGATAGTAAACTCTATCAAACGATAAACCGGAACTGTTGATGTAGCTGACTATGTTAATGCATTGGTGTTCAATAATAAACCTTAACGATAGTAAACTCTATCAAACGATAAACCGAAACTGTTGATGTAGCTGATTATGTTAATGCATTGGCGTTCAATAATAAACCTTAACGATAGTAAACTCTATCAAACGATAAACCGAAACTGTTGATGTAGCTGATTATGTTAATGCATTGGTGTTCAATAATAAACCTTAACGATAGTAAACTCTATCAAACGATAAACCGGAACTGTTGATGTAGCTGACTATGTTAATGCATTGGTGTTAAATAATAAACCTTACGATAGTAAACTCTATCAAACGATAAACCGAAACTGTTGAAGTAGCTGATTATGTTAATGCATTGGTGTTCAATAATAAACCTTAACGATAGTAAACCCTATCAAGTCATCTGCAGGAGGAAACTGCAGATCATCTACTCTTTGATTGTATAGAGCTGGTAGAGGTAAGGTCCTCCAACCTGGGCAATTTGGTAAGGGGTAGTTTTCTGCCTCCTGGCGAGCTCGTCGACAGTCTGCTGCAGTTTTATAGGTCTCTTCATCTAGAAGATTCCTGATTCTCGAGGAAAGAGAATTTTTAGGGGTGCGCAAAAAGCCGCTACGACTGAAGCGCCTTGGGAAAATCCGCCCCTTCGAATGAATGAATGAATGAACCCTATCAAACGATAAACCGAAAACTTGAAGTAGCTGATTACGTTAATGCAATGGTGTTCAATAATAAACCTTACGATAGTAAACCCTATCAAACGATAAACCGAAAACTGTTGAAGTAGCTGACTACGTTAATGCATCGGTGTTCAATAATAAACCTTACAATAGTAAACTTTTATCAATCGATAAACCGAACGACAGTTATTGCGTGTACACACGCGTGTACCACAGCAACAGGGTTATGGCAACGTACAACGCTACGGATAGCGTTACCATAACTACGAGTTACTATAGCAACGGGTACCATAGCAACAGAGCCATAGTGACGTGTAATCATAGCAACGGGTTGCTATATTGCTATGCTACGGGTTATCATAGCAACCGGGTTATAGTATGTGCAGTCATTTCAACGGGTAACCATTGCTACGGGTTATCATAGCAATGGGTGACCATGGCAAAAGGTTTCTATAGCAACAGGTAACCATGGCAACAAGTTAACATAGCAACTGGTAACCATAGGAAGTTACCTTAGCACTTAGCACCTTAGCAACTTGTAACCATAGCAACGGGTTACAATAGTTTAACCGTAGCAACGTGTAACCATGACAATGGATCGCCATACCGAAACGTGACCTAGCAACTTCTAACTAATGAGTGATGACAGTCATAGCAAAGTCAAACAATTTTTCTAAGGATTGGACCATAACCGCTGGTACCTCATATTGTACCGATAGGCACACAACCCATTTACAATGGGAAAATCTGTAGTAATCAGAAATATATGTGTTAGTATATTTAATAACTCTTTTTTTCCAAGACCATATATATTTCGAGTCCGTTATATCAGTTTACTGATAAGGTATTAATGTACTGCAACTGGTGTAAGATTGAAGTGGATGTAAAATAATTTAGATAAAGCGTTAAACTATAACTTAGTTACAGACTTCAGCTAATCCAGTATCCCGGTTAATGTCTGTAAAGGAGCAATAATTATGTTATCAGGGTACAAGTGCCGTTCGGGACGGCCGAGCTGCAGGACCCGCGGGCCGAGCGATTAACCACAACAGACCAGAATAAATCAATAAATCTGCACCCGTAGACCAACCGTAGACCGTATGCAGATATCCAGTTACATGGTAATAGAACACCTGGATAGAGAAGTGAATTAGCAGGGAATGTAGTCGAGATACAGATCTTAGTCTAATCACATCGGTCGGAACCACCGCTCGACCCACCCCTACGGTGCGGCATTACCATAAATTACCACCATAACATCCGCGCCACAACAAAATTGCACCGCGCGGGTAAAAAGTAATAAAATAGCGGTTATTTGAGCGATTTAACAGGATGTATGATGTAGCGGACTTGTGAACCGCGCCGTAATAACACACGCTCCTTAACGTGACAATTTACTGCAGACACGATAATTACTGACATCGCCGCGATGCGGACGATTTGAATGCCGACAATAATAATATTCCGTGTGCAACATTTAATTGTGTAGCGAATGAACTGGGCGAGTCGCCGGCGGCGGGACGGCCCGTCCTGTGCCGAGGAAACGCGCGACGGGCTTCCTCCGTCCACGTGCAGGAGCGCACAGACACTGACGGCAAACTTTCATGACACCCGCGACTAATTGACTTTACAATTTTTTTCCTAAGCGTTAAACGTGAACTTTATCATCTTCACGTTATCCCAATCTACACAGTTTACATCACAAAGTTGCTGATTGTAAAATATGTGTTTTAGATCAGTTTGTTGCGACCCCCGACTCAGCAGACGTGCGTACAATAGTCAATAGTCTTTATTTACAAATTACATTTGTTTACATAACAATGTAACAAATATCATGTATCGTCAAATGTACCACCGCGCAACATGCGACAAAATCTGCGCGGGACATTCCAGAAAAACAAGTAAGTGTTACTAATATATAATAAGTTTTATCAATATCTGTCCATAAATAAAGGAATTTCACTATATGATTAACAATGGAAAACGAGGTTAGCAGCCACAATAAACACATAAAGTATGAGTTTAAGCATAGATGGATGGATCTCAACCACATGAAGGCACATAAATACTAAGTTTAACCCAAAATATAGATTAAAAAGTAATTAGTACCCGGTGACCGAGCTTTTCTCGGATAGAATAAGACATGTTTTTATACGAGTTAAGTAGCAAAATTAAAACACATTCATTACTCAATGAATCGATCACTACCAGTAACAGACGTATGGCAAAGTCTACCTGGGACGACGACATCGATCACTACTAGTAACAGACGTATGGCAAAGTCTACCTGGGACGAAGTCATCGATCACTACTAGTAACAGACGTATGGCAAAGTCTACCTGGGACGAAGTCATCGATCACTACTAGTAACAGACGTATGGCAAAGTCTACCTGGGACGACGACATCGATCACTACGTAACAGACGGAAGACAAAGTCTACCTTGGACGACGACATCGATCACTACTAGTAACAGACGGAATGCAAAGTCTACCTGGGACAACGACATCGATCACTACTAGTAACAGACGTATGGCAAAGTCTACCTGGGACAACGACATCGATCACTACTAGTAACAGACGGAAGACAAAGTCTACCTGGGGCGACGACATCGATCACTACTAGTAACAGACGGATGGCAAAGTCTACCTGGGGCGACGACATCGATCACTACTAGTAACAGACGGAATGCAAAGTCTACCTGGGGCGACGACATCGATCACTACTAGTAACAGACGGATGGCAAAGTCTACCTGGGGCGACGACATCGATCACTACTAGTAACAGACGGAATGCAAAGTCTACCTGGGGCGACGACATCGATCACTACTAGTAACAGACGGATGGCAAAGTCTACCTGGGGCGACGACATCGATCACTACTAGTAACAGACGGATGGCAAAGTCTACCTGGGGCGACGACATCGATCACTACTAGTAACAGACGGATGGCAAAGTCTACCTGGGGCGACGACATCGATCACTACTAGTAACAGACGGAATGCAAAGTCTACCTGGGGCGACGACATCGATCACTACTAGTAACAGACGGAATGCAAAGTCTACCTGGGGCGACGACATCGATCACTACTAGTAACAGACGGATGGCAAAGTCTACCTGGGGCGACGACATCGATCACTACTAGTAACAGACGGAATGCAAAGTCTACCTGGGGCGACGACATCGATCACTACTAGTAACAGACGGAATGCAAAGTCTACCTGGGGCGACGACATCGATCACTACTAGTAACAGACGGATGGCAAAGTCTACCTGGGGCGACGACATCGATCACTACTAGTAACAGACGGATGGCAAAGTCTACCTGGGACGAAGTCATCGATCACTATTAGTAACAGACGGATGGCAAAGTCTACCTGGGGCGACGACATCGATCACTACTAGTAACAGACGGAAGACAAAGTCTACCTGGGGCGACGACATCGATCACTACTTGTAACAGACGGATGACAAAGTCTACCTGGGGCGACGACATCGATCACTACTAGTAACAGACGGAATGCAAAGTCTACCTGGGGCGACGACATCGATCACTACTAGTAACAGACGGATGGCAAAGTCTACCTGGGGGGCCGACATCGATCACTACTAGTAACAGACGGATGGCAAAGTCTACCTGGGGCGACGACATCGATCACTACTAGTAACAGACGGAATGCAAAGTCTACCTGGGACGAAGTCATCGATCACTACTAGTAACAGACGGATGGCAAAGTCTACCTGGGACGACGACATCGATCACTACTAGTAACAGACGGATGGCAAAGTCTACCTCGACGTATCGATCACTACTGTAACAGACGGAACAAAGTACCTCGACGACATCGATCACTACTAGTAACAGACGGAAACACTACCTACGACATTTACTAGTCAGACGGATCAAAGTACCTGGGTCGATACGATCACTACTAGTAACAGACGGATTGCAAAGTCTATCTCGACTGATCACTACTAGTCGGAAAACAAAGTTTAACTGATCTGTACACTTGACATCAGCCACGCTTTACTACACCTACTACATGTACGTCTCGTAAACGAAACACTGCAATGTTCAAAAGTCACCTCACTCTTATCCCACGTGGATCGAGTAAAGATTAATGTTACCAACGTTTACGGTCACTCTTCGCAGCTAAATAAACCACAAAGTTTCATGGTCGTATGAAACTTTGTCGTTAACGTTTGCAGAGGTTGTAGTTCACAGTGAGGGTGGCAGGCCAGCTTTTACTTGTCTTCTTCCCGCCCACATATAGGAGCGTGGGACGCAAGGAACAGAAACTGCAATGCATTAAAACACACAGTACCCGCTTCGTAATCTGAAGGTCACTCGTTCAATTTTGATCAAAGCCCTTAGAAGAATAAGTAGGCTTAATGGTAATGTTATATACTGGACCCAATAATTGTCTTTGTTCATTGATCTATTAATAATTATTGATCCCGTCAAATGAATCAGCTGGTCTCACTAAAAACTGTTCAGTTAGAAAGCTAATCTGCTAGCCTAACGGTTAGCGTCTTGGACTTAGATGCAAGAGGTTCGATTGGCTCAGATATTATTTAACACACGCAGGTGTCGACTAAACCACCACGCTTAATGTTTAAGGCAAATAAAAATTGTAAAACTTCGTTACATACCTCTTAGCCTTCAGAACATGTCCGCGCCGAGGCTAAACCCAAATCAATTCATACCCTATATAACCGTTTAACCTCTGTCACGAAACACAAAGAAGTCGACCAATAATATTCTCCTGAAAAATGCACAGATTATATCTCGTTACGTTGGTATCATAACATTAATATTTCGTAGTGTCATATTTGAATTTCATTCCGATATTTGAAATTCGTGTAAAATACTTTACATGTTCTAAGTCATTTTGATTAAACTATTCTGTTACAAATGTAGATATTAAGTAAGGTATTTAAGGGCATCACAAATCCCATTTAACGGTAATGTTAACTTTATGCAACATATCTCTGGAACCAGACTACATAGGGACATGGATTTTTAATTTTAAAAATTAATTAAATACGTAGTTCCCTTATGAGTATTGTATTTTTCGTTAAAAAATTGTTGTATACATATTGAAAAATATTATATTTGAAAACTAAAAATAATGTTCTTTTTTAAAATATTTTTATTGTGAAGGGGTTGTAGTGAAACTCTCAGAGGGTCTAGACAAACACACTGTTAATAAAAAATTATAGTCTTATGTCTAACGGTTTCTGAGATATGTGGTAAAAACTTGGAAAGAAGGAAAATCTCAAAATCTAAAATAACTTCAATATATAAGAAGTCTAAGAAAATTTTAAAGTTGCAGAAAAAGTCGAATTCCATTTACTTCAAGTTCTTTATTGGGCATGTAGACATAATTTTACAATGCATATGCCAAGTCAGAAGAGTAATATTTAACAATAGTGTTCAATAATAACAATTTGATACCAACAAATAATGATAATAAATGATAAATATAACAAGTGAAAATATACAGGGTGGTTATAAAGTCCCCCCTATTTTTTGTTTGTTAGAAGAAATAAATAACCTTTCAGAAACTATGCAAACTTAACCCAAAGTATATTTTGAAGTTATCAAAAATTTTGAGTACAATATTTACATATTCTAACTTTTGTAGTAATTAAAAATATTAGGAGGTACCTAAGGTCTAAGATGTAGGAGTCAACTTCCAAATTCCTTATGAGAAGCTAGTCATACGATTTGTCAAATAGCACTCATAAGGAATTCGGATATTAACTCCTACATCTTAGACCTAATATTTTTAATTACTACAAAAGTTAGAATATGTACGTATGAAAATCAATCCATCATTGAAAATCACTTTAAATGGAAATTATGAAAATGCAAAAATCAAGGAGGGGAGGGACTTAAAACCCCAGGGTCATAATTTTCTAAATTCCACCATTTCGTACTACTGGTTTGAGGTAGATACCTCTAATTTTCGCTAATCGTCCTTAAATTTCAAGACCTTTAAACTGGGGGACATCGATGGGGCTTTACATTTGAAAATTTTGAGTTACCCCCAAAATCTTCCATTTTTAGGGGGGCACTCAAAATTTTCGACAACTTCAAAAGATACGTTGGGTTAAGTTTGTATGGTTTCCGAAAGGTTATTTATTTATTCTAACAAATATAAAAATAAATAAGGGTGTTTATATTATTAAACAAGAAATATAATTATTCATTTTGGTCATATACACAGCAACAAACGAGGTCAATTATTCCTACATTCTCATACATTCAATAATCTTAATTCAAACTAACGAACCTGCAGAGTGCAAAGGAATAAATGAATTCATTAGGTAGACCTATTATTGGGCTATTTGTAACATAATAGATTGTATATTTCAATACAAGATATTCAAAAACAGAGCAGAAAGAAATAATAAGACTGTAATACACAATGCTTAGTGTTATGCCATTCGCAATAGTCTGACTCAAATTGAAATTGACTAATGTACAATTATTGTGTATTGTGTAAAATGTTACCCTAACCCGACTCTTAATCTTAGCGCTAGACATTTAATTTATTTATAAAAATTAATCCACTTGTATCATAATTCTATTT
This sequence comes from Nephotettix cincticeps, assembly GCA_023375725.1. NCBI lineage: Eukaryota > Metazoa > Arthropoda > Insecta > Hemiptera > Cicadellidae > Nephotettix > Nephotettix cincticeps. The sequence goes on along the minus strand of CM041786.1, from coordinate 133,050,051 downwards.
CATTTATCTAATATAAATATATCATTCAATATATACATAATTTCAGTAGTGCGCTGCCATTTTCCCAAATGATTCAGTTGTGTAAAACAACCTTTTAATTTAACTTTTGATCTGCTTTTCTTTAATTTAGTTTACATTCTTGTAAAATGATAATTAATTGTTTTATATGTGTGTTTCCTGTGTATTTGTGCTTTACAAGCTTTTTATTTTTTGTTTTGCCAATGACAGGCTCAGCTAAAGCTATGCAGCCTCGAAGTTCACTATATTTTTATGAAAATTCACATCTAAATTTTGTGGCCATCTCGGGGATCGAACCCGTCACCTCTTGCACCGAAGTCCAAGATGCTATCCGTTAGGCATGACCTAATTTTTACAAACTTTACGCTGTATTAAATTGTCCAAATATTTTCAGCCAACAATGTAAAAGTTTCTTCCAAGATGATCTTATTATTTTCCACCACGAAGTAACAAATCTCTTGGACACGTTCCCTCCGTAATTTCATAAAGGTCAATTGGCTGTGGCAAAAAATTCTTCGAATTCTTCCTAGAACCGAGACCTTGGTAGCGAAATGAACAATATTTTAATTTAGATGTCACGTAGGAATGTAAGAGAGCTATAATTTGAGCCGTAAGGCCCGCCTACGGACAGACCACGGGCCAGCTGCGCTGCAACGGCGCCTCCGCGTGCCTTCAAGTAATTAATTTTTGCAACGATATTTTAATAGCTTTTGGCGAGACAAGGTAGATGTTCGTATTAGTTGACTGCATAAGAATTAGCTTACTTTGAGATCTTAAATTATATCATCTCGACCTCTCCTCATAACAAGTAGAAGTTTACAATAAAAACTACCACATACATGTCTCGATCTCTGACGCCGACATAGAACTGACTGCATCCATTTTAAAAAGGAGGCAGACCTTTAAAAATCTTTTTTAAAGTTTTATATTTATTTATCGGTTTTTTTAATTTTTATAATTTTACATATACACAGAATAGTTTACATATTACATATGAGAATAATATTTACTGGAACCCTGGAAGCGCGATTTTGTGGGTAATGATTTTGTTGAGTTTATGATCCATTTCTCCAAAAACTGTGTTTTTATTTACTAATGTACCTTTTTCACCCTTAGAGCTAGTAACTTGAAATTGTGTACAAATATGTATCTATACACATTTACTCCAGTTTGTTTATGCAATTATTTTAACAACCAAATTATTAAATATGTTACGGAAAAAATTTTAATGACAGTCATAAAATGTACATACTGAACAGTAAAATTGAGATTTTCAAAATCTCACTGGAAAAAATGTTGAAAAAGGAACAATAAAGCCGTGGTAAAAATTTCAGATATATATCTTATATAGTTTCTTTGCAAAATGTACATAAGCTGAAATGGTGACGTATAGGAAGGTCTGCCCCCCCAAGTGAATATGAAGTATGAGAGTAATATGGGTACAGCATTGTAGCTGAGATAAACTGAGCAATATGATTTGTTTTGTATCATTATATAACTTTTGGCATTTTTTCAACATTTTTATGAAAGTTAAAATTCTTTTAACTTTCATAAAAACATTTGTTTAGTTTAAAGCTGTTAGTAAATCTAATCTATGCATGCGCTGCAGAGGAAATTATAGGAATACAACTGCCCGGATTTTACTCTGTCTTGTTCAGTGAGAGTGTTCAATGTTATTGTTATGGAGATTACTAGAAATCAATATCTTCATTATTTCTTAACTATTTTAAATGGAACTTGGTATGAAGCGTAAGGTCACAATATGAGCTTTATAAAACCCATTACAAACATGTTTTTACCTTGGTGTTGGGGGGGAAGGGTGATTCACCCAAGATTGGTTAAATTGTAGTACAACGCTGTCTGAAAGAGATTTTATGACTATTTTAGATTCATTAGGCCTATTAAAAGTGATTTGAATAAGAGTTAATTAATTGTGTGTTTATTTTTTTAAAGGGCACAAATAGGGAGCCCTTAAAAACAATTGTCCGTACATTTAGTAATTCAAAAACAGTTTATAATTAATTAGTACTTGTTTCTCTACTTAATAAAGTGACAACTACTTATTAAAAATACTATACATTTTCAAGAAAGTAAAAAATATATTCGGATATTTTAGGGTACTTTCATATCTTAACGTAGTTTTTGAATGTTAAAATTATATACAAATTCAATAATCTGTGTACAATTTCTCTATAGCTATGTCAATGCAATTTGTGGTTGGAGGATAGAGACGTTTATTTACAAAAACTGTCTTTTTTATTTCAGGACAATTTCATTAAATCTTTACTAACAAGAAATATAGAGAACGTAAGGACAGTGTGAGAGTATGGGGCGTGTTAATTGGATGCGAGTGATAAGATGTGCACTGCGCATGCGTAGCCTATACAGTTGTGTACGAGTCTGAGCCGTCATGCTGAACCGAGTCTGAGAGCTTATACTCAAATTTTGTATTCAAGAGATTTTTGGCATGGGTATGACTAAATTCTGGGGGTGTCAGCAGATTTGTGTAATGCAAACCAAAGTGCAGCGGAATTGTTTAAATCCCGTTTCCATAGAAACAGCCTGTTTAGATGAACAGAAAAAGTTTTCTTTTAGACGTATGCATGATCTAACCTATTTCCTACAGGGAAGTAAATACAAACATTTTGACATGGATATGTCTTAGCTCTGGGGTCAGGGTTGTTAACAATTTGACACAGTGACGTCATATGGTTAGTGACGTCATAGATTGGTAACAAGAACAGCTGTTTAGATGTACTAAAAACATCCCCTAGACATATCCATGATCTAACCATATTTCCCACAGTAAATACAGTATTTTTTTTATAACAAAGCTTATTCAATTATTCATTGTTTATTCCTAGTTCCTGTTATACCTAAACTGTAATTATTGTCTTCAAAATTATGTTGTATTATAATTAAGTAATAGTCCTAGATACATAAATGTGAATGTCATCCAGACAGTTTTTCCTATCAATGTGGACTTTTAGACTCACTGAGGAATGAGGACTCAACCTCACCCAACCTAAAAGAGGTTCCTTTCCATTGTTTTTTCTTTAATTTATATGTGTAAAAATAATGGGGGTTTTATTAATGTAAACGATATTTTCGTACTTGTTGTCACTTATGGAAAAAATAATTTGAGTTAGAAAACCCCTAAAAGAACCTGTGTCAACTTATAACAACGTTGTACCATCAGCATGTTATCCCCCACGCAGGGTCATTAATTCTACACTAGTGTGTGTTATGTCCGCCCGCGCTACCCCCACAGTGCCACCCCCGTGTGCCCCGACCCGCCAACAGATGAAAGCCCTGTCATCCCTGCATGCTGTGGGTTATACTATGCAGGATTAATAGGGCCGATAAATATATTCTCAACTTGGAAATTAAATTTTGAGAAATTTTTCACTTTGACATTTCGACAGTATTTTGACATTTATATGTCAAACCTCTGGTGGGGGTGTTTGCAATTTGTGAGACCCAAATAGTGTAACGGAAGTGACGTCATCGATCACGTAGGTTATTTTGTTTAATATTTTGTAAGACAATTTGAGAAATACTGAATGTATTCTTTTATTTCACTCAAAGACTGTTAAGTAGTCTAATGATATTTCTTCTAACAAACGTACGAAACTATTAAGAAACGTAGACGAGAGAGAGAAACCATCAAGAATTTGCTGAATGCCTCACTAACATCCCGTGTTTCATCTGGTAGTACCGAGGCTGAGAACATGTGTGCATTTCCCGCAACTAAAGGCACAGAAAAGGCCAAGAAAAATAAGATGGATGCTAATGATAGAAGCAAAAGGTACAGATTAAAACGAAACGTAAATAGAGGAGATCAAATTCTCCATTAGTTTTGATTTACTTAATTGAAAAAATGAAAATTTTAAATAAATTGGTTGTTGTTGTATTGGTGCAAAGAACGAATTTTCAAATTTTATCCCGTTGGCTTACAATCTCAATTAAGAAAACAGCTGGGTCACCAAAAGCAGCTCCCTTGGTCAAAGTCCTGATTTAAGCTTTTTCTAAAAAATGGGGTCAGTTTGATTCAAAATTAGAGTAAATCAAAAAGATACATCTATAAAAATAAAATTACAGTTTCGTCTGTACATTGCTTTGAATTGTAATCTTTTTGGTTATTTCTACGTTTCTACCCAGAAACCCAGAAATGGGCGTAATTTCAATTTTTTTCTGTCTGTCTTTCTTTAACGATAAACAACGTATTTGTGTTCCTCATTTCCAAAAAAACGAGAGCCTTATTCTAGACCCTTTGTAGAAGGGTTTTGTTTACTTTAAAATAACCCACCTACTGTAATAAAATAATAAGCTCTGAAAACCTAGTTGTCAGCAGTATTAGATATATTATTTTCAGAACATGAAATCCTTATAAGTGATTTCCCAGAAAGAAATAACCAACAGCCGTCAAATTGAAATCAATATGCGTTTGTTTGTAATATTTCAAAACTATACTATTACACTACATAAAATGTTCCCTTAACATATAAGAATTTTAATAACGATACAAATTATCTAATTCAATGTCATTGTAAATTAATGGTATAAAAATTAATCTGAGAATTTTTTTCTTTTTATTTATTTGTTTAGGACTTCAGTTATACATTTTGTAATTATAATATTTCTTTTTTACAGTGATACCTACAACCCGTACAAAGGACGGGCCAACCGTTAACACCATAAAAATGAGTTGATACGATTATGACAGTGTATGTATTTGACTTCGTTTTGTATTTGATTTGTACATGTATATATTAAAAAAATGTAAATGTCTAGAAAAAGAATGGTAGTTAGTAATAAGACCTGTTCTTCATTTAGATTCTCATTAGACATAATTAAACCCCTTTATAGATTACCATAATTTATCGCCCTCTTCATTTACATTTAATAACTTAATTAGATATTGGAAGGTGATGTTTTGTTTTGAGTTATTATCTTATTATTATTAACAGAACAGGAATTTTGACGACTTGATCATAATTTAATTACTGGTACATCATTGAACAATCCGATACTCAGTATAGCAAAATAGGGACTTTTAGTTATGTATTGTAAACCGATTAAGTATCTGTGAGTTTTGCTTTAGGTTAGCAAATAATTAATTGTAATTATTTAAGTACTAGATCTAATCATAAAAAAGAGCTTTGATAAAAACGCTATAGTTAAGCACTGTGAAACCATCCTGTTTACGTAAGAGCGAGTCTTGGGTAAGGGAATTACGTTAAACCAATATAAAACAAATCACACTCCCCACTCAAGAACTTAAACTACCTGTTTAAGTTTGAGGGTGTCGTTTAGTAAATTTTTAAGTACGTGCTAAAACTCTAATATGAGTGCCTGCTGAAAGTGGAATGCTTCAGGCAATACATAGCTGTATTGTTTTCAACTATGGGGTCTTCAGCATGAGTAATGTTTGGTGAAGACAAAATACATGCATTTGGTATTTTTACGAGTTTCGAATCATTGTAAATCAGTTTTTTCTCTGATTCCACATCTAGCAACACCAAGCTACATGCAAATTAAACTGTACTAAATACACTTTCTGGTACCATTTTAACACGGTCTTAATTAAATAATAACTGTCTACACATTTTTTAACATACATTTTGTAATCATAATTTCTGAAAGTCTATTTGAGATTTACTATTTGTTACAGATGACAAACCTTTTGAGTTTGTTTATAGGCATTCCCTCCGATTGGAAGGCGAAACAATGTTGAACTTTTAAATTAGGGACTATATTTTCCAATATTAGCCTATTTTTTCTTTTTAATACTAAGCATCAGAATGTTGACGTTCAATTCCTTCTTTTTTCACTTTTGGGGTAATTATAATGCCTTAATAGTTAATTGTACCATTTCCCACAGTTTTATGTCACCACACGACTCGTCATTCTCATCACCCATCGACTCCTTCACTTCCAAATATCTTTTTATAACTTGATTGTTTTAGTAAGTAGAAAAAGAGGTTTTTATTTTTATTTTTAAGTTTGACTTTTGTAATGCAATTTATATTGTCTTACTACAATAAAGAATTTTTGATTTTGATTTTGATTTGGGATGAATTTCTTTATTCAGACTGTGAAGTCATTACATATTCGTTATTGACAGTTCAGACTATGGGACACATACTCCTTATAGACGCTTCAGGATATATAAGGACACATATGAGTATTACGTAATAAAAACTTCAACGAATAACTCATTTTCTTTTTCCAATGAAAATCGTCAATTCCTTACATTTTAATACACTACCATAGAACCACTGTACTTGATAACCGGAACTATCTCATGATATAAAAGAGACACCAGGTGTCAGATACCTCTACGACGTTGTGCTCGGTGGCGACTGGCGAGTCGACAGTTTCTGCGCCGTAGTCCTAGGTAGGTACGACGTTGTGCTCGGTGGCGACGGGCGAGTCGACAGTTTCTGCGCCGTAGTCCTAGGTAGGTACGACGTTGTGCTCGGTGGCGACTGGCGAGTCGACAGTTTCTGCGCCGTAGTCCTAGGTAGGTACGACGTTGTGCTCGGTGGCGACGGGCGAGTCGACAGTTTCTGCGCCGTAGTCCTAGGTAGGTACGACGTTGTGCTCGGTGGCGACGGGCGAGTCGACAGTTTCTGCGCCGTAGTCCTAGGTAGGTACGACGTTGTGCTCGGTGGCGACGGGCGAGTCGACAGTTTCTGCGCCGTAGTCCTAGGTAGGTACGACGTTGTGCTCGGTGGCGACGGGCGAGTCGACAGTTTCTGCGCCGTAGTCCTAGGTAGGTACGACGTTGTGCTCGGTGGCGACGGGCGAGTCGACAGTTTCTGCGCCGTAGTCCTAGGTAGGTACGACGTTGTGCTCGGTGGCGACTGGCGAGTCGACAGTTTCTGCGCCGTAGTCCTAGGTAGGTACGACGTTGTGCTCGGTGGCGACGGGCGAGTCGACAGTTTCTGCGCCGTAGTCCTAGGTAGGTACGACGTTGTGCTCGGTGGCGACGGGCGAGTCGACAGTTTCTGCGCCGTAGTCCTAGGTAGGTACGACGTTGTGCTCGGTGGCGACGGGCGAGTCGACAGTTTCTGCGCCGTAGTCCTAGGTAGGTACGACGTTGTGCTCGGTGGCGACGGGCGAGTCGACAGTTTCTGCGCCGTAGTCCTAGGTAGGTACGACGTTGTGCTCGGAGTCGACAGTTTCTGCGCCGTAGTCCTAGGTAGGTACGACGTTGTGCTCGGTGGCGACGGGCGAGTCGACAGTTTCTGCGCCGTAGTCCTAGGTAGGTACGACGTTGTGCTCGGTGGCGACGGGCGAGTCGACAGTTTCTGCGCCGTAGTCCTAGGTAGGTACGACGTTGTGCTCGGTGGCGACGGGCGAGTCGACAGTTTCTGCGCCGTAGTCCTAGGTAGGTACGACGTTGTGCTCGGAGTCGACAGTTTCTGCGCCGTAGTCCTAGGTAGGTACGACGTTGTGCTCGGAGTCGACAGTTTCTGCGCCGTAGTCCTAGGTAGGTACGACGTTGTGCTCGGTGGCGACTGGCGAGTCGACAGTTTCTGCGCCGTAGTCCTAGGTAGGTACGACGTTGTGCTCGGTGGCGACGGGCGAGTCGACAGTTTCTGCGCCGTAGTCCTAGGTAGGTACGACGTTGTGCTCGGTGGCGACGGGCGAGTCGACAGTTTCTGCGCCGTAGTCCTAGGTAGGTACGACGTTGTGCTCGGTGGCGACGGGCGAGTCGACAGTTTCTGCGCCGTAGTCCTAGGTAGGTACGACGTTGTGCTCGGTGGCGACGGGCGAGTCGACAGTTTCTGCGCCGTAGTCCTAGGTAGGTACGACGTTGTGCTCGGAGTCGACAGTTTCTGCGCCGTAGTCCTAGGTAGGTACGACGTTGTGCTCGGAGTCGACAGTTTCTGCGCCGTAGTCCTAGGTAGGTACGACGTTGTGCTCGGTGGCGACGGGCGAGTCGACAGTTTCTGCGCCGTAGTCCTAGGTAGGTACGACGTTGTGCTCGGTGGTCGACAGTTTCTGCGCCGTAGTCCTAGGTAGGTACGACGTTGTGCTCGGTGGCGACGGGCGAGTCGACAGTTTCTGCGCCGTAGTCCTAGGTAGGTACGACGTTGTGCTCGGTGGCGACGGGCGAGTCGACAGTTTCTGCGCCGTAGTCCTAGGTAGGTACGACGTTGTGCTCGGAGTCGACAGTTTCTGCGCCGTAGTCCTAGGTAGGTACGACGTTGTGCTCGGTGGCGACGGGCGAGTCGACAGTTTCTGCGCCGTAGTCCTAGGTAGGTACGACGGTGCTCGGTGGCGACCGAGTCGACAGCGCGCCGTAGTCCTAGGTAGGTACGACGTTGTGCTCGGTGGCGACGGGCGAGTCGACAGTTTCTGCGCCGTAGTCCTAGGTAGTTATTCAATTACGGCAGACCCAGACAGGCTCGAGGCTGGCCTTATTGAAATGAGCAATCGCAATAAACTAGAGACCGGCTCGGCTAGGGCGCTGCCCTCCGGCTTACATCTAAATGACGTGCTAATCAACTGTTTAGCGGGTTTATATAAGTTTAATGGTCGACTATTATGAGCTGGGAAGAAGACATGCTCGCCCCGGAGTAATAACACGTATAGGTTTCGCCGGCCGTCACCTCGCCTGGCAGCCTCCTTGAGGGGCGCGTCCCGCCCGCCGTCACCTGGCCTGGGAGCCTCCTTGAGCGGCGCGTCCCGCCCGCCGTCACCTGGCCTGGGAGCCTCCTTGAGCGGCGCGTCCCGCCCGCCGTCACCTGGCCTGGGAGCCTCCTTGAGCGGCGCGTCCCGCCCGCCGTCACCTGGCCTGGGAGCCTCCTTGAGCGGCGCGTCCCGCCCGCCGTCACCTGGCCTGGGAGCCTCCTTGAGCGGCGCGTCCCGCCCGCCGTCACCTGGCCTGGGGACCTCCTTGAGCGGCGCGCGTCCCGCCGCCGTCACCTGGCCTGGGAGCCTCCTTGAGCGGCGCGTCCCGCCCGCCGTCACCTGGCCTGGGAGCCTCCTTGAGCGCGCCCTGCCCGCCGTCACCTGGCCTGGGAGCCTCCTTGAGCGGCGCGCCCTGCCCGCCGTCACCTGGCCTGGGAGCCTCCTTGAGGGGCGCGTCTCGCCCGCCGTCACCTGGCCTGGGAGCCTCCTTGAGCGGCGCGTCCCGCCCGCCGTCACCTGGCCTGGGAGCCTCCTTGAGCGGCGCGTCCCGCCCGCCGTCACCTGGCCTGGGAGCCTCCTTGAGCGGCGCGTCCCGCCCGCCGTCACCTGGCCTGGGAGCCTCCTTGAGCGCGCCCTGCCCGCCGTCACCTGGCCTGGGAGCCTCCTTAAGCGGCGCGTCCCGCCCGCCGTCACCTGGCCTGGGAGCCTCCTTGAGCGCGCCCGCCCTCGTCACCTGGCCTGGGAGCCTCCTTGAGCGGCGCGTCCTGCCCGCCGTCACCTGGCCTGGGAGCCTCCTTAAGCGGCGCGTCCGCCCGCCGTCACCTGGCCTGGGAGCCTCCTTGAGCGGCGCGTCTCGCCCACCGTTACCTGGCCTGGGAGCCTCCTTGAGCGGTGCGTCCCGCCCGCCGTCACCTGGCCTGGGAGCCTCCTTGAGCGGCGCGTCCCGCTCGCCATCACCTGGCCTGGGAGCCTCCTTGAGCGGCGCGTCCCGCCCGCCGTCACCTGGCCTGGGAGCCTCCTTGAGCGGCGCGCCCTGCCCGCCGTTACCTCGCCTGGCATCCTCCTTAAGCGGAGCGCGTCCCGGCCGTCACCTGCCTAGCCTCCTTGAGCGGCGCGTCCCGCCGTCACCTGGCCTGGGAGCCTCCTTGCGGCGTGGCGTCACCTGCCTGGGAGTCTTGAGCGGCGCGTTGCCGTCACCTGGCCTGGAGCCTCCTTGAGCGGCGCGTAGTCCGTCATGGCCTGAATTGAGCGGCGCGTGCGTATGCCTGATTTAACGCGTGGTCACCTGGCCTAGCCTCCTTGACGCGTGCGTCACCTGCTGGAACTCCTTGCGTGCGCGTAGACTGCTGGAAATCCTTGAGCGTCGTGACCGTCTCGTCATTACCTGGTTATGTCTGACTAGCGAGCTAATCTAATTCGCAGTTCTGTGACACCTATTCTTCCAGTGTCTTTGCGTAACAAGACTACCGTTTTCCCACAGGATCAATTATGGTGAATATAATAGTGTGAAGATTTATTTTTTTGACATGGATATGTCTTAGTTCTGGGGGGGGGTAGGTGTTGGCGATTTTTAAGATGGAAACATGTAACAGGTTTCCATAGTAACTAACAGAGCTATATTGTATTGAATTTTTAATATAAAAGAATAAGAACAACTTTTTAGATGAACTGAGGCCATTCCCTTTAGACATATCCATGATCTAACCTATTTCCCACAGGGAAGTAAATACAAACATTTTTATAAACGTTCTGTACATTTTGTCACGTAATTTTTCTGTTTCAAATGCGATTTCGCCCTGAACGACGGCACGCTTAACAATCAGCTGCTTTATTAACCGACGCTGTTTTTCGGACTACATGACTGTTCGCTGAACTCTCTTGGCGAACGTAATAGGCCTGGGTTGCCGTCACGTCGCGTCGCAGCGTTGTTTCCAAGGACTGATGTAGGTGAAACTAGATCAATGGCTGCAACAGGCGCACAGCTGAAACATTCAAGTTAATTATCCGATCTGAGGGAAAGTGACATTCTACATTCTACTGGCCGCAGCGACCGCTTACTGCGTGCTGCACAATGCACAATCGCTGACAACCTCACCTTCTGCGGCTACTCGGTTGAGACCGGACCATTTTGGTTACGGGCCTAGCGAGGACCTCAGATTTGTTTGTGTCTTATCACAAACGATTATAACTATTCTGATTATAACTTACACTTACAATCACCAACAGGAATAAAACGTAAGAATTGAAATTGTGAATCTCCTTCGAACTGAAATGCATAATTTTTTTAAAAATAGTCTGCTCATAAATGTCAAATTTGAAATCATTTAAGATATTTCGTCCAAAAACAGATTTTGGAGTTCGACTCTGAATGGTCGGTCACACAAAGTATTCACCCCGAACGTCAAACGTCAGTGACGGAAATGGCGGTGGTTTTTGCGTGTCGGGGGAGGCTCCCCGGGGTCCGTCTGTCTGACGGTATTGTCCAGTAATTGTGTCCTGTGAGTCTCCAAGCCGCCGACCCTTCCAGGAATGCTACTCATTCGTCGCGCTCCCCTGCTTCCTTGGACTTCCAGATCATCGGCGACCGCGAGTGGAGAAAAACATCGCGAGGGTACAACTATCTGCACCGGAGACCGCCCTGGAGAAGGGCAGAGCTCGAGGGCCGAAAGAGAGTACCATCGAGGGTACACGCATTGAGCTGAAATATGCGTCATAGACTGACCAACGACATGTCCCTTGCAAATATGTTTTCGCACAGTTATTGTCCACGTCAGAGATATTTTTATTTGTACAATTTTTTAAAGATTCCATAAAACGATTTTGGAGAATTACTGTCTAAATTACAATGGATATCCCAAAAGGGTTTATCCTATTTTAAGCTAAGTATGTAAAACAATTAAGTCCTTCTCCAGTATCATGAACTATGCATTTAATATCCAGAATTAAAGCAGGATATTACGTTTTACAGGTAATATAATTTGGAATGAAAAGATTTGATAGCCATTAAAAAAAACAAAAAAATGTCACTGTCTGCGTTTGAGACATGTTTAAAAATTAATTCCTTGGAGGGACATGTGAGCATGCTCGTAGTTTCATATATAACACATTTTCCAAAGGTAACATATTCAGAAGTGGCTAATGCTTTGGTGCAACACAAGTCTGATACGATGAAGGTTCACTTTCTTTTGTCCTAAACGATGTAGACGCATCGTCAGCATCTCGGTATCTCGTTACTCGTAATGTAGGAGTCGCTAACGACAAGTCCTGGACGATGTAGCCACGGACCATCACCGACTCCACCCTCGGTATCTCGTTACTCGTAATGTAGTAGTCCTGGACGATGTAGCCACGGACCATCACCGACTCCACCCTCGGTATCTCGTTACTCGTAATGTAGGAGTCGCTAACGACAAGTCCTGGACGATGTAGCCACGGACCATCACCGACTCCACCCTCGGTATCTCGTTACTCGTAATGTAGGAGTCGCTAACGACAAGTCCTGGACGATGTAGCTACGGACTATCACCGACTCCACCCTCGGTATCTCGTTACTCGTAATGTAGGAGTCGCTAACGACAAGTCCTGGACGATGTAGCCACGGACCATCACCGACTCCACCCTCGGTATCTCGTTACTCGTAATGTAGGAGTCGCTAACGACAAGTCCTGGACGATGTAGCCACGGACCATCACCGACTCCACCCTCGGTATCTCGTTACTCGTAATGTAGGAGTCGCTAACGACAAGTCCTGGACGATGTAGCCACGGACTATCACCGACTCCACCATCGGTATCTCATTACTCGTAATGTAGTAGTAGTCGCTAACGACAAGTCCTGGACGATGTAGCTACGGACTATCACCGACTCCACCCTCGGTATCTCGTTACTCGTAATGTAGGAGTCGCTAACGACAAGTCCTGGACGATGTAGCTACGGACTATCACCGACTCCACCCTCGGTATCTCGTTACTCGTAATGTAGGAGTCGCTAACGACAAGTCCTGGACGATGTAGCCACGGACCATCACCGACTCCACCCTCGGTATCTCGTTACTCGTAATGTAGGAGTCGCTAACGACAAGTCCTGGACGATGTAGCTACGGACTATCACCGACTCCACCCTCGGTATCTCGTTACTCGTAATGTAGGAGTCGCTAACGACAAGTCCTGGACGATGTAGCCACGGACTATCACCGACTCCACCATCGGTATCTCATTACTCGTAATGTAGTAGTAGTCGCTAACGACAAGTCCTGGACGATGTAGCCACGGACCATCACCGACTCCACCCTCGGTATCTCGTTACTCGTAATGTAGGAGTCGCTAACGACAAGTCCTGGACGATGTAGCCACGGACCATCACCGACTCCACCCTCGGTATCTCGTTACTCGTAATGTAGGAGTCGCTAACGACAAGTCCTGGACGATGTAGCCACGGACCATCACCGACTCCACCCTCGGTATCTCGTTACTCGTAATGTAGGAGTCGCTAACGACAAGTCCTGGACGATGTAGCCACGGACCATCACCGACTCCACCCTCGGTATCTCGTTACTCGTAATGTAGGAGTCGCTAACGACAAGTCCTGGACGATGTAGCCACGGACCATCACCGACTCCACCCTCGGTATCTCGTTACTCGTAATGTAGGAGTCGCTAACGACAAGTCCTGGACGATGTAGCTACGGACTATCACCGACTCCACCCTCGGTATCTCGTTACTCGTAATGTAGTAGTCGCTAACGACAAGTCCTGGACGATGTAGCCACGGACCATCACCGAATCCACCCTCGGTATCTCGTTACTCGTAATGTAGGATTCGCTAACGACAAGTCCTGGACGATGTAGCTACGGACTATCACCGACTCCACCCTCGGTATCTCGTTACTCGTAATGTAGGAGTCGCTAACGACAAGTCCTGGACGATGTAGCCACGGACCATCACCGACTCCACCCTCGGTATCTCGTTACTCGTAATGTAGGAGTCGCTAACGACAAGTCCTGGACGATGTAGCCACGGACCATCACCGACTCCACCCTCGGTATCTCGTTACTCGTAATGTAGGAGTCGCTAACGACAAGTCCTGGACGATGTAGCCACGGACCATCACCGACTCCACCCTCGGTATCTCGTTACTCGTAATGGGTTCTTGATTTATCACGAATGCAGATGAACTATGGAAGCGCACACGGCCCTCTATAATTCACCGGCAGTCGAAGCTATGCAACATACTAATGCGGCCATGTTGATTATCAAAATGAATTTCAGCTTTCTTGGTGTTGTCGTTATAAATGAAATATTATCCGGAGGACCGGTGGTGCTGTGTCTTGTTATAGTAAAGTGGCGGTTGTATTTCATCGGTTTGTCGAGGTAATAAACATCCAATCGCCACGCTTGAAATATGGAACATGTACTTATTGTCTTTCGTAATTTAAAAGATTTAAAGAATATCTGCCTATGACAATGGTAGATGGATGAGAGTGCACAGAAGCAGTGGTTTGGGCTGTCTACAGGAGATGGCGCGACAAGACTAGGCGATTTATAGCTATCCTAATAACGCAACCTAAACGTATCTGGCCAAACAATAATTCCATAATTTATAATTAATATTTATATTTAATGTCTATAATTAATTATTTTTGATTCAGTCACAGAAAAATTACATTTGTTTATCTAATATTTCATACAATAACATCGTTTTTAAAACATTCACATTCACGGTTTGAAGAATTTCTCTATTTTATCATTTCAGCCAAACTTACTCATTGCTGGGCAGTGTCCAAAGGTTTCAAAGTTTTCCAAGGAAGTTACTTATTTTACTCTATGAAATTATGGTATTGCAGTAAATATTTCCTTTTCCTTGAACGTATTGTAGCCTTAACACATTCGTTTTAATATGTTTAAATTATAAAACAAACCTTAGCATGAAACTTTTTTAATTCCAAGTTACTGGTATTAGTTAGTGAGAACTATTACTAACCTCTTAGTTACTTATTTATTTGAATTATTATTTTATTAAATGATCTTGATGTCTACTTATCTTCGCCCTTATTCAGTGTTTTTCTCTCAACCAGGGTTTTGCTATGGTGCCTTGCTAATCAACCTTTGTGCCACGATACCTTGCTAATCAACAATTTTGCCACGGTGCTCCTTGCTAATCAACCCTTTGGCAGGGTGCCTTGCTAATCAACATTATTGCATCGGCGCTCCTTGCTAATCAACCCTTTGGCAGGGTGCCTTGCTAATCAACATTATTGCATCGGCGCTCCTTGCTAATCAACCCTTTTGCCACGGTGCCTTGCTAATCAACAACTAATCAACCCTTTGGCAGGGTGCCTTGCTAATCAACATTATTGCATCGGCGCTCCTTGCTAATCAACCCTTTTGCCACGGTGCCTTGCTAATCAACATTATTGCATCGTTGCTTCTTGCTAATCAACCCTTATGTCACGGTGCCTTGCTAATCAACCCTTTTAACGTTTTAGGGCTAATGTTATTTTTCTTTATCAAACCTGAGATGCCTAAATACTAAACAAGTATCGAGTTTAACTATAATAATAACAATATTATTATTTTTTAAGTCTTTTACGCCCCGATTTTCCCGCTAATTTTTTTCCTGATTCATATTAGTCTTTAGACATCGATTCAGGCCATATTAAATAAATATGTATTATCATATAAAGAATTATACCATTTTAAAATATTAGACAAAAACAAATAAATAAGGAAGCACGATTGAGGAATTCGCAAGAAAATTAAAGATGCTTTCATCTCCTCATCCAACAACCTTTGGAATGGTTTCAAACTGATCGTCTTAGTCTACAACTCATTAAATGAAATAAAAAGTTATAAAAAGACAAAATACTTAAGTTATTGAAAAGATACCAGTATAAAATTAATCGTTACCGATTTTGAGCAAATCGATTTAAATATATATTTACAAATTCGTTAGGTATGCAAATGATAATTGACGACATAATTTGATGTGTTTCTTCTGACAATTTCTCCAATGAGAGCGTGTCATTGGATGGATTGGCGCAGGGGCGCTGATTGTGATGTTTCTACATCACAATCAGCTCAGCTAGCAACCTCGTCATTAAAGGGTTGTCCGTCCACGTCGCATCCTGATACCCTGATCCTACCACCTCACTGCACCAAGATCGTGGTGCATCGTGTAATTTAGGGACGTTACCACTGGAAACCACAGGTCATTACAACTGACGAGTCGTTTGTAATATTTATTACGGCATCGTGGCCATGCGGCTAAATAGGTTCCCTTGTAAGAACCGGTTGATTTACCGCACACCGCTCGCCCGCCAACACTAATGTTTACAATTTTCTTGCCAATTAAGAGCGCTATGCTACGAGTATCGAAGAAAATCAGGGGACACGCTGTCTACTAGTTGATTGTCGTAGTTGCGTAGTCTTTGACTGGGAGTTGGCCGACGTAATTGCGCAGACTGTGCCTATGTCAACGAGTTGGTTGTCATAGATACGTAGAATGTGCCTCTGTCAACGAGTTGGGTGTCACAGATGTATAGACTGTGCCTCTGTCAACGAGTTGGGTGTCACAGATGTATAGACTGTGCCTCTGTCAACGAGTTGGGTGTTACAGTTGCAAAGACAGTTGTTACAACTGTCACAACCAATGGTCACAGTTGCAAAGACTGTGCCTCTGTCAACGAGTTTGATATCACAGATGCGTAGAATGTGCCTCTGTCAACGAGTTTGATGTCACAAATGCCTAGAATGTGCCTCTGTCAACGAGTTGGATGTCACAGTTGCAAAGACTGTGACTCTGTCAAAAAGACTGTGACTCTGTCAATGATTAGGATGTAATGAGTTGGGTGTTAGACTGTGCCTCTGTGGGTATCACAGTTGTATAGACTGTGCCTCTGTGGGTGTCACAGATGTATAGACTGTGCCTCTGTCAATGATTAGGATGTAATGAGTTGGGTGTTAGACTGTGCCTCTGTGGGTATCACAGTTGTATAGACTGTGCCTCTGTGGGTGTCACAGTTGTATAGA
Source organism: Nephotettix cincticeps (assembly GCA_023375725.1). NCBI lineage: Eukaryota > Metazoa > Arthropoda > Insecta > Hemiptera > Cicadellidae > Nephotettix > Nephotettix cincticeps. The sequence continues at coordinate 133,033,360 of CM041786.1, read as the reverse complement.
CTGTGCCTCTGTGGGTGTCACAGATGTATAGACTGTGCCTCTGTCAACGAGTTGAGTGTCACAGTTGTATAGACTGTGCCTCTGTCAACGAGTTGGGTGTTACAGTTTCATAGACTGTGCCTCTGTCAACGAGTTGGGTGTTAAAGTTGTGTAGACTGTGTCTCTGTCAACGAGTTGGATGTCACAGTTGGATGTACTATGTGAACGGTGACATAGTATTCTATCTGCACTATCCCTCTCTAAATAAACCAGTATTTATTACATGTTCACGGAAACATTGTGTAATCAATAAAATTTGTTATGATAATGCCGCAGTATTCAGTAAAACAGCGTCAATAGGCAGCGGTATCTGTAACACAGTGTCTGCAACATGACGGCAGTAAAATACGGTGTAGTTTCATACGTCTGTAACGTGGCGCAGGTCGCAGGAACGTTGGCCGCGCGGCGCGGGTGCGTGAGCAGGCCATAACACGTCGTCCCTGCAATAATGACAATAACACCCAGACCGCCATTAACCCACATACCACCACCTGCACTTTCCGTCGCTTAATTGATCCCTAGACACACCATTATTCTGATTTCATGAAAACAGTTAGGTTACAAGACAAACAGATTAACTATGTACTGTACATGAATAAAACAATTAACTAACGAAACTTAACATAACAAAATTAATAACCTATGTAATAGGACAGAACCATGCTAATATCTGACGAAATGAAGGAAGGTAGTTTGAGTACTTTAAGTGATAACATTAACGTTACATTGATGGATACTAAATTAAGAATCCTCCTTATCCTCGTTGCTTCTTTGCATAATGCTTAGTGCAAAAATAGGTTTGTACCTAAAATTTACAGTTTATGTTTGCTAGCAGAGTACACTTGAACTCACAAGGTACGAGTTTTTTCTATTAAATTGTTTTATATAAACAAATAGAATATTTCCCAACCCAATGGAAAATCTCTCGAGCTGTTGTGATACAAAAGTCTGGAAACCCCCCTCATCAAACATCTTCGTATAGGCCTATTAGTCTCCTTCCTCTACTAGCAAAGGTTTTTGAAAAGATTTTCTGGAATGCTTACTTCCTTCCATTGAGCAGAATGAATTGATTACTAGTCACCCATTTGAATTTAGGAAACAACATTCGACGATCGAACGGGTCCACAGGGTACATATAATAAAAGAAGACCTAGGAAATAAATGCTACTGTACGATGGCATATTTAGTAATTGGGAAGTGGGAGATTAAGTGATGAGTGAGTGAGTGAGGGCTTTGACGTTTATATAAATACAATTTATGATATATCTCCCATTTATCATATGACACGCAACTAAATATCTCAAAGAAAAGTTGTTCCTAACCTAAAATACAATATATTCCAAGCTCTCCATGATGTGCACAGCTTCCTTCCACTGACGAGAGGAAGTTGTGCTGTGTGTATGAGGGAGAGACCGGAAGACGTGTTGTAGGTTCGCCTTGAATAACTTGCTTCGTCTGGTGCGATGAAGTTGTGTTGTGTGTATGAGGAAAGGCTGGAAGATGCATTTTATGTTCGCATTGGACTTCATTCATCTGACGAGGGGGAGTTGTGATATGTGTATGAGGGAGACTCGAAGACGTTTTTTAAGTTCGCCTTGAACCACTTCCTTCGTCTGGTGAGGTGGCGTTGTGTTGTGCATAGACGACATTGTTGTAAGTCCCACCTTACGAAGGAAGTTTTTCAAAGTGATCCTACAACAAGTCTTTCAGTGTTTCCTTCATCACCAGACGAAGGAGGTTGTTCAAGGCGAACCTACAAGACAATGTCCTCTAATCTCTCCCCCGTGAGCACGCACGTCCAGACGTCTAGACGAATAATTCTGACATTTTTATTCCAACATTTAAGGCACTCTGATGGGGCGGCTTGTGCCATTTGAACGCCTTAATCCCGCAGCCGCCGAATATAAAATTAGTCATGGAAATATGAGCAGAGCTTTAATCACAACTCTCTGGTTATGGCTTAGAATGGGACCTAGGATATAAAAGTAGACAATAATCGTGAGCTAGGGACGTGGAGCTATGCAGATGGGCGACCAAGTCCGTCACTCAGCTGAGCAACACGTGTCCAGCTTCTTCGTCTACGGCGCAGTGACATAGACGTTCGTGGTCCATAAGATTTTGCGTCTGTCCATTATAATCGAATACCTGCTACTTGGAATCTCCCTTTGAGCGCACCCTTGTCTTCAGGGTTCGGGGTATATAGCAGTAATCAGTTATTTGTGTTAATCATTATCTATTTGAATGTAGTTCACATAGTAGCACTCAAAACGAACTTGGAAATTGAGAATCGTTTAATTATCTCCTTCAAAATGCCTCTTTTTCGTAATACACTCTGAACATTTTTTTGAGAGAGTAGTTAATATTTCAATAACAATATTTTGTAAGAAAAAGAACATTTTTCGACTTACTTATTACATTTACTCTTATCTATACATCTCAACCTCTAAATGTTATATCTAACTACCATCCCAAAGTATTTTTATCTGTGATAGATAGAATGTGTTTCCTTTTCTTATATAAAACCTTTTAACAGAAAATAACATAATTTTCAAAATCAATATAGGGTGTATAGGGTAAGGGCACATAAACTCTGTTGTTAAGTGTTAATGACCACATACATAACTGTTCAAATAGAAAAAGCACGCAACTGACTACTAGACTACCCTAAAGCATTTGGCACTTAATCACGATATTCTGTTAAAGTATTAAAACACATTGGTTTCAATGAGACGATTTTAAACTGATTTGACTCTCAAATCATTACAACTCGGGGAGATTGATAAATCAAGGTGTACTCCAAGGTAGTGTACTTGGACCGATACTTTTTAATATGCGAGATTTGAGCATAAGAGATTTGGGACGGTGGAGACGTAATGTAATCCAGCTACTTGGAGGTCACGAATTGTGCATAGTTGTGAGCGATGGTCGGTGGGTGTAGTGTTCTCTTGTGTAGATTAACATCCGCACTATTGATTACTACGTTAATCTGCCAAGACCATCCTCATAGTTTGACCAATTCGTAATTCCACGTTCGGATTCCACGTTAAACTGTAGTTCACTTAGTTGTTGCCATCGGCTGTTGGGCTATTAATTAACAGTCCTGTCTAAGGAACATCGCAGCCTTAATCGGTAACAAGACTACAAGATCGCGCCACAATCATCTTACATTCAATCTCCATTCATACTTGGCTTAAAATACCTACCTTGTAGTAAGGTTGCCATTTCAATAACCTAATCTAATCTAATATATATACACTCTAGTAAAACAGTCTTATTGAATTTCCACTCTGCTCACAACATTCCTCTTCATCATCCAGGTATAGTCAGTCATACATGTAAGTACCTTGAAAACAATTACTAATTAATTAGTAATCAATTTAATTACCTTTGCCTAGAGCCTAGAGTCAGTAACAAACTTAATATTTAATATTTTTTATTGGACTTTTACCACGCGTTTCTGATTTTCAACTACATAACGTTTCTGGGGTGGAGAAAATAATAATAATAATAAAAATATTATTATTAATTATCATCCCGTTTTCAAGTGATTACATAAATGCGTACGTTATCTTGGATCGCCCCTTAGCTCGGAGGCGGAGTGTTGTGGTTAGTTGTTGTGTTATCAATATAGGTTTTGTATTGTGCGTGATGATAAGTACAGTATTATTGACAACATGATATAATTAATAGCTGTAACTTAAACTTGCAATTTATAATTTAAATTATTAAGTAGTCACTTGAAAACAAGGAGTTTCTCCACCTCCAGAGACGTTGTGTAGATGAAAACACAGACGCGTTGGAAAAGTTCAATAAAAGATATTGAATATTAATAATAAACGTCATTATGAATGTTAAAGATTAAAATTGAATAATTTAATAGATTGACTGAGCCCAAATACTACTAAAATATTTTTTATGAACCATCCCTTCCCCGTCGTACTTTACTTTTACAATTTATAAATCAATGTTCGAGTGTCTGATTCCGTATGGGGTTTAAACTTGGGAAGCTACTTATCAGTGTTTTATAGGACAGATCTAGTTTTTACAAAAGAAAACTATGGTAATAATTTCTAAGCAAAGATACTGCTATTTCGAAATATTATCGAGACTATTTTGTGAACTCAGGGCATTATGTATGGCGATTTTTTAACAAATATAAAATAATTCAGTCTTTCTACAGCAAAACCTGATTTAAAAATCCGGAAATTAAGTTAGTTAGCTAGTAAGTGAAATGAGCTACTCAGGTAGTTATTTTAAGCCAATAGCAATCTCGATTTACACGTTTAGAGAAATATCTATTTCTGCGATTACGTATTGAAAAAAATATTCAATAAAAAATATTCAAAGAGTTACTCTTTTAATTTCTGCAGAGTTAAAAACCAAGATACACAAAATATTCAAATCATTTTTTGTTGGTTATAGATTCTACGTAATTCAGTAAAATACTTAATTCAATATTAAGTTATAGACCTACAGTATGTAAGTGTCGTGTTTTAGCGAATTTCCCATAGGGAAGTAGCTATTACCGTAGGTCTCACATGTAATTTTTAAATATTTCTAATTTTATATTCTTCTAATTTCACCATTGGAATCAGCTTAAAAAACTACACTATTAAGTTCCTTAAAGTTTTTCTTTATCTCCAACGGTTACCGAGATATTAAAAAATCTAAATACAGTACGTTGTATTGTGGGGCTCCAACGTTAATCTTATGGAGGATAGGGAAAAATTAATATTTCCCATATTAATCAATATCTTTGGGTAAAACTTGATATTTAGCTTCATGTGGTTGAGATCTATCCATATATGCTTAAAAATCATAGTTTATGTGTTTATCATGGCAGCAAACCTGCATACTCTTTTCCCTTATTAATCATATAGGGAATAGGCAAACTCCTTTATTTATGGACAGATGTTGATGAAAGTTGGTATAAATGTTAAGATAAAAATTATTTATGGTAGAAATGACTACTTTCAGTGTTCCTCACAGCAGCTAACCTGCACACTTTTTCCCATGTTAATCTCTCTATGGAGAATAGACAAATAAGTCTCATGTTTATGGACAGATTTTTATAAAACTTGTCATATATTATTATTATTATTATATTATTGATTTGTAAATTCGCTGAGTACGCAGATCTGCTGCGACGGGGGTATTATAAATCACAAACTTCCGATCGTCTCTGCAGGAACACTTGATGCCGTTCTGATAAAACATGTAGTGGATAAACCTGGGCTGTATGTGAACTGTGGTAAGTTAATTGGTATTAAATATATATACATCGGGTCTAAAATAATGGAATTTATTAGTATTTGCAACTTTACTCTGCATTTCTGGATAATCCGAACAAATGGTTAGTCCGAACCAGGTTCAGTCCTAAATAGTTCGAATTACCGGGACTCTGGTATATTTTAAGTACTTTTAATACTTTATCTGGGCCCAAAATAAACATACAGAGTTCCATTAAAGGTGTTTAATTCCCACAGGTAATCCCAAACTGGCGATGCTAACATTAGTTCCGGATGTGGCAGTTCTCGCCGTAAACCGCTCAGCGTGCAACGGTAAGGCGATATCTTGTTTGACCTCTATTTTTCAACAAACCAAGATAAATATCCGGCCCAGGCAGTGGTGCACATATCCCCGTGTGTTTGCTAAACAAGCCTCCGTTGCAATTCTGGCCGCCGTGCTTTCATCCGCAGTAAAAACATTTAGCCTACGCCTTCTGTGTCGTTTACTGCGAACTGCTTCTTATAGATATATTTAGGACCTTTAAATCTTATTAGTAATTTTTTGAGTTGGTACAAATTTTTTGTGATATTATTAATCTTATTGTGACCATAAGTACACTATATTTTATTCCAATTCGATTGTTTTAAATTACATTTGTGTTCGGTACTAATTCAAACTGATTCAGGATTTCAGTAAACTGACACATACTGTCTGCCTTAAGTCAAAAATAAAAAATACACCATTTAATAAAACAACATGCTTTGTTGTTTATTGAAATATCCTTTATAGATTTATTATTTAAAAATTAATGATCTTATTTCTTAAATTAACAAGGTAAAACACGTCAAATTATTTTTAAATTAAATAAGTTTTTTTGGAGACGAACACTCAGCCACCCCCTGGTAATATTGACTCGGTTTTGAGAGGTTTTGTTTGACGATGTGACTCTACACTGCATACCAAGAGCAAGTGCATACCAATTTCATATAAAACGGGATGAAATCCGTTTTTATATTATCTATAAGAATAAAATTGGGCATCCTAAGATACATAAATGTATATGTATCTGCTTACACGTTAACTCTCGTAAAATGGTCCGATCGAGAACATTTTTACAAAATATAATTCTTAATCCATATACAGTATACCGAACAATCAGAACAGGTGGTTTGGGGGGGGTTTCCCCCTAAAATGGGGGTTTTGTGTTTTTCATGTTATGTAATTTTTAAAAACTTAAATTTTGATCTTTTACTTTTAGAATCAACTCAAAAAACTATAAAATTTAGTACGTTAAAGTTTATCTCCATCCCAAATGGTTAACGAGATATTAAAAAATCTAAACACAGTACATTGTATTTTGGGGCTCCAATGTTAATCTTATGGAGGATAAGGAAATATTAATATTTCACTTATCGACCTATATTTTTAGAAGAAACTTGGTACATAGCTTCATGTGGTTGAGATCTATCTATTTATGCTTAAAAATTATAGTTTATATGGTTATCATTGCAGATAACCTACATACTATTTTCCTATGTTGTTCATACAAAGTGTAGGATACTCCTTTATTTATGGACGAATGTTGATAAATTTGTCATAAATTATTATTGCCATATTATTGATTTGGGAATTCCCTGAGTACGCAGGTCTGCTGAGAAGGGTATTTGATTTTTAGACAAAAGAAAAAAATTATAAATTAATTTTACTGTCACCATAAAAAACCTATTAAAATTAAATTATTGTCTACGGTTAAAAATTCCAAAAATTACATGTAATTCATTTTTCTGGACGCTGTCTATCACAATATTGTAATTAGAATACTGAATCATTATTTCATCCGTTATTCAACTTATCACCAATACTGATGTTTGGGAGCACACTACACTCAATGTCATTTTGGTACTGAAAAAACATATTTGTATTGCCATTATTATCCAAACGATTGTAGTGAATATGTAATCTACCATACTTATTGTATGAGATGAGTAAAAATTTTATTTCTCAAATATATCTTAAATCATACTGTATTCATACTTTTAATATATATTGTTAAAAAGGGATATATAAAATGTCGATCCTTATTGGAATAAAATATTATCTAATATTTTGAATCTTTGAATCTATATTTTATAATCTATTTTATATTTTTTAATTTGCTTAGTGCGTAGGTAATAAATAATACAGGTATAAACAGAGACAGATGAAACTTGCAATGTTGGGCATGTTGGGTATTGAGTGATTCAGTCAAATCAAAGAGTATTTTGGCTACCACAGAGCACATAATAGAATAAATGTATTAGTAGACACATACTTTCTTCTTTGAGTCAAATATAAAAATACAACATTTGAAAAACAACATATGCTTTGTTGTTCACATAAGTATCCTTTATAGATTAACTATTTCACAAATAATCATCCAATTTCTTAAATTAACATGTTAAAATAATTTTTAGAATATTTTTGGAAATGTAATCCCCCTGTGATACCAAACCTTTTTGATTGGGGTTTTTGGCTGATGTAAAAATAAGAATGAAATATCTTTCTTAGTATTTTCCTTAAGAATAGCATTGTAGAATCTCAGAAAACGTACTGCGTCTACCACGGACAGTAAATTTAACCTTTTCTGTCGTAAATTAATGATCCAAAAAACAATCAGATTAGTTTTAATGGTTACAGGAATATGGTTTTATAAAATTGTTACCAAGCTAGAATTTTTTTTAAATTTTAAACCATAACTTTTAAACCCCTGTATTTTGTAAAAAGCGGGTGGTGTCACTTGTTTGTCTCATAAATGACAACAATTCATACAATTTTCATCAAAATCGTTGGAGACGTCTTAGAAAATTTTCTTTTTACGTGTTTTTGGGGGCTTTAGGGATAATATACCCTTAAAAATAAAAAATTCAAAAATAGAAAAAATGCTCCAATATATCGTGGATTGTTACCTACATACCGAATTTCATGAAAATCGGACCAATAGTCTTGTTCGTTTCTAGGCTGAACATCCCCACACACGCACACGCACACACAGACAGACATCACTCGTTAAAAAACATTTTTTTCAATTCAGGAGGCACTAAAATGGATATATCTACCAAAAACTCATATTCAAAAATTTTGACGAAAACAGTACTTTCTCCTTTTAATATCGTCTAGTATAATGTATAAGTACTGTAGTAGAAAGTAAAAACTATTTTATTTCTATTTTGTGGTCTTTAGTATACTAGTAATTATTTGAATCATATTTTTTTTATCTGTGGGATTTGTAGCATGGACATGCCTTAGCTCTAGGGATATTGGCAATCTGACGGACCAAAATTTGTAACAACGTAGTTATGTATGTACAGCTGTTTAGAGGGACTGAAAACATTTCCGGTAGACATATCCATGATCTAAGCTATTTCCTAAAGGGAAGTAAATGTAATATTTCTTATATTACGAACGTATAGGCCCTAATATTTCGTGAGCTTTAGTTGTACACCACTGCTATAAGAAAGCGGCATGTGATTTATTCCCTGTAGTAATAAACTATTAGTAAAAATCAGAATAAAATTAATAATACTGTAGGATGAAAAATACGCTCAGCCTAGCCACTAAGACACGGTTGACGCCAAAAAATCAACTTGAAATTGTTGACACCGGCCGTGAAACCTTGGTTTGAAGCTTATAAGATACTGTATTAGGCACAAATATGGCATTTTTCAAGGAGGGCGGCAGTCAGGGCAGCGCCTAGGGGAGAAAAATTTAAAAATGTATACAGTCAAACGTTGATGTAACGAACATCAATACAAGAAATTCCTTAATTTAACAGGAATCTGAAAATCTAATTGAACTGTGTATATGCACATAATGTATATTTTACCTCAATATTACGAATAAACTGTTATAACATTGATATTAACATGATATAACATTTGATATAGATTAAGATCAATTTATCTCTACATGACGAATTTTGTAATGTCGGACCTAATAGCCCAACAGTCAATGGCATATATTAGATTAGATTAGATAAATGACGACCATACTACATGGTAGGTATTTTAAGCCAAGTATGAATGAGGATTGAGTGTAAGATGATTGTGGCGCGATCTTGTCCAACATTCGTTAGTAATACACAATATAAACTTTTTATACATTTCAGATAGATAAAGGAAAATATATAATACATAGAAGTTCTGATTATTATAATAAACGCAATATGTATAAACATTGTAATTAATTATTTTTTATTTGGTCAACAAATTATAAATATCGAATATGTGATTTTTAATTATTATATATAATCCTCAAAAGCTCTAAAACATTAACGTGGCGAATAAAACTTTTTCATTTTGGTATTTACTTTATAGTTTTACATTAATGAATGCTTCATTAATCTGACACTTCACTCTTTTGCCCTATGGGTCAATTATGAAGCCCTCACAATGGAGCCCTTTGGACGGATTTCCTCTCAACTTAACCGAAACCATCCTCGAAGCATGCTTGATAATGCCTGAAAGTTTAATTTGATTAGATTATATTAGATCATTGAAATGGCAACCATACTACAATGTAGGTATTTTAAGCCAAGTATGAATGAGGTTTGAGTGTGATCATACTGGCGCGATCTTGTAGTCTTGTTACTGTGTAAGGATGACATGTTCCTTAGACAGGTTAATTAATAGCCCAACATCCGATGGCAACTAAGGGACCTACAGTTTAACGTGGAATCCGAACCACGGCCTCTGAAGGACGGTCTTTGCGGATTAACGTAGTATTCAAGAGTGCGGACGTTAATCTACACAAGAGAACACTACAAAAATTCGTTACATCAAGGTTTGACTGTAAACCCATGTCTGGGAATATGGTGGAGGTACCGAGTCGTTGAAATTTGGTATGTTTTGGCCGGTGGCCCCCTCCCGAGAGGCGGCCACGCGCCGGCCGCCTCAGCACGCGCCTGGTCAGTGGTAGTGGTCAGTAACTGTGCGGCGCTCGGAGCCGGTGCCCGGACATGTAACCGTCCGCCGGCCAGTCGCCAGTCGTCCCGCTCCCGTCATGCCGAGTGCATCGCCGGCCACGCTACTCGCCCTCACCCTCGCCACGCTGCTCGCCGTCACGCCGCCCTCCAGAGGTAGGCCTACCAACTTAACAACACACTACACTCTACAACTTCTTTTAATTTTAAACAAAAATTAACTAACTGTAACTAATATGGTTAATAGTTGTTTACAAAGTTAAAAAATATTTCCTATTAAAAAATAATTTAAAATAGCTCATATATTTGTATAAATTATTGAAACATTACATGTTTTCCCTATATATTAATTTAAACAATAGCATTGTTTGAATAAACTACGAAAAAGAACAAATTTATGTTTAGAAATTTAGTCATTTTTAATTTTAAAAAGTTGTTTTAAATATTTGCTTGTACGACTGTATGGACTTAAAGGAAAATTAAGTTTATAGGTGGTCCATACCTTTAGTTTACTTGAATAATATTAATATTATATTATGTTAGGAACTATGAAACTATGAGTTTTTTTTGTATTAATGTGTGTTTTTGTAATAAATTAATTGGAAATCTAAGCTAGCAAGGAACATACATAAAAAATTTGTTACGTCTATAAATTTTTTTGGTTTAACTCATTGAGGAAATAGGAATAGTGTTAATTTATTAATGTCGTTAGGGAAGTTTAAGAACCAAGTTTATCATAAATGTCTCCCATTACAATAATTTAAATGATAACTTAATGTTTAATTAATTTTTCAAGGAAGCCACTACACACGCGAGATTTTAAATTATGAATGAATGCGTCATTAAAATACAATTTTTAAACTTAATTATTATTTATCGATTTGTTTATTATTTAAGGCTTGACAAAAATTAATTCAGTAATTTAGTTAACGTCTTTGTCAGTTGTTACGGATTATTGTCCAATCGCTAAACGACTAATCGATTGCAGATATGTGCTATTACTGATGTTAGACAGTCAAACTTTAATTTGAATTTTGATAATGACCCACACTATGAAATATAATCTGTTTAAAAAATTAGGCTATGAATATTTGCTAGGTGTTCAATGTATGTGGTCATTAAACTAACTTCAACTTATGTAAAAGCACGGGATGTTGAAAATGCAATGTATTCAGCGTGTAGTATCTGTATTTTGTTTCACGGTTTTTATATTTTTTTAGATATTTTACTAATTGATATTTTTGAATATTATATAAAAATAGAATGACACGTTGTCTATTATATAATTTAATGCAAATCTGTTAAGTTTTACCATAGATAGTGCTTTAACTAATCTTGTATTTTAAACCTGTTTTAATAGAATGATACCTAGATTGTTTTGTGATTCAATAAAAGTTTATTAATCTGTTAAGTGGGTTAGCTCAAATGATCATCTATTAGTTAATTATAACTATCAATTATGGTTAAATAGCTTAATTATTAGTAATTATTGCATTATTTATAATTACAGCTTTTTAATATGCGTATCCTGTAAGTCTATTTTGTAACGTTCCTGAGGTATGTTTTGTACGTGATGAAGACGGCTAAACGTTTTATACGACTTACAGCTTTATTTCAGCAAGAATATAATAAAATTAATGATTTTGGGTGAAATATCTATATAAATTAGAAACTATGACATACAGTACTCGACCAAAGAAATGAATAAGGTTTAGGATCTGACTGTTTTCTCAAATTAAGGAACACGTCTACAGTGCATAGCTGCGTACTTACAGTAAGCCACACAGTAAGGTACACACTTACAGGTATTATTGGGGTTTGTAGTTTTTAATTTTAATTAGAACAAACCTGGTAAAATTCATTCAGTTCAACTTATCCTTGATGGCAGTTTACACACAATAGCTTTGGAATCTGAAACAACTTAAACTCAGGACCAAAATGTCAAGAACGGAACAGTTTGTTTGTGTTTGTTGATAAAGAAGTAAGATTTTGTTTTTTGTTTCGTTACGCTCAATTTATTTGTTTTAGAAATGAAATATATTTTGTGATAAGTTTTCGCAACACAGTATTAAGAATTATGTATTGTGATGCTACGAAAATAATTGGTTTAAACTATTTTAAGAATAGACTAATACCAAAACGTGTTACCGGTCTTGAATATTTTTAAACGTTAGTTTAAAAATTAATATATTTTGTTTCTAAATACCTATACAATATATGTCACTGAATATGCATTCAAATATATATGTGTACTGATTGGTGATAAATTATATTCAATTGAATAAATAAATAACAAGCACACAACCTGACTTTCCGAATGGTTTCGTTAAATAAAATAGAAACATAAACTATTCGTCGCATTATCTAAGAAAGTATAAATATTTATACAATTTATACTCTCCACATGTAATACTTATAAATTACAAACATAATGGTACGAAAATTAAGTTACTGATTTTATGTTTTTAATTTTCACTATAGAATGTAAATGAGGTCAACACTGAACTTTTCTAGAAGCTGTCAATCAAAGTTTACAACGCGTATATGAATACTAGACATTTGATGGATCGCCTAATTACAAGTAAAAAGATTGCGCTTTTTGGTTTCAAAAACTAAATTGACGACTTTCGAAAAAAAGTTTAGTCTAATTTCAAAATTTTAAACGTACGTTGTATGGTATATTTTAATACTAGTCCGAAAAAGTGCTTTTCGCCAGTGCGATAATTTTCGTCTTACTACAAACGAGATCGTACGTATCATGCTGCAGTGCGAAGAGCGAATTTCATAGAACTTGTATTGTTCCGATCATAGTAATGGAGTTGTACAGAGTATGCAGGTTTTGCTGTTAACTAAGGAAAAACACATACAAAATGTTATCAAATTACGTCGACAATTAAGCGAGTTATACCAATTTATCTATTTTCCGTAAGTATTACGTGGGCAATGAGTACGAAGGTTTGCTGCCTAAGAAACATTACATTTGGGGCTTTTATAGATATACTGATAAAACTTAACAAGATAGTTTTTCATACCAAAATTTGGAAGAATATTTAAATAAATAGGTGAGCTATTGATTTTTAGTCATTCTCCATAAGATTAACATTGAACAACGTACTGTGCTTACCATTTTGAATATCTAGTAACCACTTGACCTAGAGCAATGACTCAAAATACTAAATTGTGTATTTTTCTAGTTGAATGTAATGGTAAAATTAGATTTAAACAAATTATACATACATAAATTGAAAATCCCATTTTGGGGTACATAACCCCCCTAAAGTCTAGTTATTGTAGCTCGATTACGATGCCAAACAAACTTGTCCAAGATATTAAAGAAACTCCACCGAAATTTATAATAACCAGATAATGATTTTGTGTCGACTTAAATATAATATGTTTATATAAAATATACCTATTTGAGTATTCAATTCACAGCGTAGGACTGCTAATAATATTGTTAATAGGAATAGTAAAATAAACTTGAGAACACTTTAAACATTTTTTACAGAATACACGACGCGTGTTTCGAATCTGAGTTCATGTTCACTTATACATATGTATAATATTGGATGATTCCCCCAAATCGTGTTGAGTGGGTTGAGTTGTTATGAACTTCTATCATGGTCTGGATTTAACTGTCATCATGCGGGTCAAGTGAATAGCTCACTTTTCCATAATAAATTTGCTAAAAAGTCTTAATTAAAACCAAGAACCAAATTTAACGCATTGTTATAATAGGTTTCACGCAACAATAACATTGCATAGATGCGAGGTTAACTTGTGGCCACCTGTGTGGATTGACCACAATCAAAGACAGCTGCTGCGTCGCGTTTGTCTATAAAAATAAAATTAGAGTTTTGTTTGTACATTTATCAGAATTATACTTTTTTAGTTATTTTTCCGTTTCATGCGTTAGAGAAGCCGAAACAAGTCTTATCTCAATTTGTGTCTGTGACGCTCCAAGAGGCATTTTACGCTGTCTTCTCCGAAACAACGGGATAACTGATAACAATGAAACTTATTTCATACATTCTCTACATTTCACAGTGGGTTTTAAGGGCTTAAAATTGTCCGCCGACCTTTGAAAAGTAAATAAGCTGTAAGTAAGTAAACTAGCATTTAAAAACCCACTTTTTACGCGATATTGGTCGCATTTTGCTTTAATTTTAAACGAATAGCCTACTGGCAATAATAAACTGTCTGTGCAGTTTAAAGATTTAATAGAAAGAAAAACAAACAGCTGTTGAATCAATATTAGTTTATATTGGTCATTGATTTAAACCTATTTTGAAATCATACTATATTAAAAGGTTATTTTAACGTATAAATAATAATAATAATAGTATAATGGTTCTAATCTGTTTAATTGTAAAGTAATGCTAAATATAAAGCTGGGTATTGATTTTTTTCTTTGTATTGATTTGTTTAGGATTTCAGGTTTACATTTTGGTATGATGATCTTTCTTCTTTAAACTGAATCCTACAACCCGTACAAAGGACGGGCTTACTTCTAGTAATTTATAAAACTGTCAATAATAGACTCTCACAATAAGATTAATACGTAGCTAATTCTAGAGATCGGAAAAGAGAAAAAAGGAACATATGTTTAAAAAAAATTAAAACAGGATGTTACAGCCGCATTTTGTACTGAATGTCATGTATACCCGCGTAATATGACGAAAATATTTTTATTTTACTTTTAAATATGCCTAATAATTTAGGACCATAGTCTTATTTAAAGAATTGATTTAGAGTTGAACCTCGCTAATTAGAAATTTAAGTAAAAGCCAATTTACTTCACATTAAAAAATGTTAGAATTAAGGTGAAATTGAATTATAGAAGT
This sequence comes from Nephotettix cincticeps, assembly GCA_023375725.1. NCBI lineage: Eukaryota > Metazoa > Arthropoda > Insecta > Hemiptera > Cicadellidae > Nephotettix > Nephotettix cincticeps. Next base: position 133,018,291 of record CM041786.1, on the reverse strand, counting down.
TAGCGTTTTAAAATTAAAATCGTAGTGGTCCATTCGGAATGTTCTATTGTAGAGGTTAGAGAGAATAAAATTTGTTACACTTGAATTTATTTTAGCTCATTATCAACAAGATTCATCCAGGGAGTAAAGTATCACAGTAAGTGTAACCATTGATTTTTATATCATTAATGCTGTAACGAAGGGAAAAAGTATCACAGTAAGTGTAGCCATTGATTTTTATATCATTAATGCTGTAACGAAGGGAAAAACAATACCATTGACTGTCCGATCCTGGAGGAATTTCGTACACTAGTTTTTCACACTAGTTTTTTTATTACTTCAGAGTTTGAAATACTCAAATTGTAGAGGTTAACTTCAAAGTTTAATGGTGGGGTTTCGAAATAAAGGTACATAATTCGAAATTATAAAGGCTCAAGTACAAACAAATCTGATTTTCATATGTGTCAAAATACTTCATATCGGAATATATATAATTTTTAACATTAGAGGTTTTTTCAAGGGAACAGACAACAGCTACGAATGTAATGGTTTACGAATTATCGAGGGTCGAATTAGGTTCTACTGTAGTTTGATGACAGAGCCTGTTTGCGACACCTCCAGGTGCAAGGCATCTCGTCATGTCCTTGTCAAGATTTTTTTTCAGTCGTTATGTCGTACATCTTATTGTATAGGTTGCGTTGCCGAGCAAGCACTTCACGCATGTCTGATGTTGATCGCCAGATTCTTAAATGGTGTATCTGTAATTTTTTTAGAAAACAATAAACTGATTCAATTTTGTTCATTTATGTTTCATTATTTTAGTAACTAAATACATTTACATGTAGTAAAGATTTTGAAAGATTCTTGGTAGATTTATTAAAACAAGAATTTTAACAATATCTTTGACTTTGTGGTCATAGCTGAGTGGGTAGGGTGCTGACCTATCACATAAAAGACCTGGGTTCGATTCCTGGTCATGACATAAGTGAAATTAGTATCTCAGACTGCCACCGTGCTTCGGAAGGCACCGTTTAGGCCGGCCGCACACTGATGCAGCATTTCACCTGAAGCAAGTGTTGCGAGGCAAAATGTTTCGCTGGGTACTAGCGCTCCATGTATTTCAATGGGAGCCCGCACCCTCATCAAGCAAACGTTGAGAAGCACCTCGCATTGAAACACATGGAGCGCTAGGACCCAGCGAAACATTTTGCCTCGCAACACTTGCTTCAGGTGAAATGCTGCATCAGTGTGCGGCCGGCCTTTTCGCGGCTACAGAAGTAGTCGTTAGGTCACGCAGGGATCCTGAAACTCTGACACCTGACCTTGGCCAGAAGGTTACACGAAACTTACTTACTCACTTACTTAATCAAGGAAATCAAAGATTGGGTTCCCTCGTCATACTAATACTAATGTGATATTTTTAGACTCAACATATGCGAGACGTTCTAATTTCTTCCACGCTGTAGGTTTCTAAAAATGTTGCATTGTTGGGAAGTATTCAAATAATTTCGTTAAATTGTATTGTAAAACTTCTTATAGCTTCATTTTGAGAATATATTAAACTGGAATCATACCTAATAATAAATAAATTCTTTTCAAGTCTAGTAAGGGTACATTTGTCATTGTATTTTACGCATTTTATATAGCTCATGTAAAAGTAGTTTCAAAACTGATGTTGTTCTTGTTTTCACGGAAAAACTTTACAAAAAGAATTGAGTTGAGGTCTATTTCGAATTTTCTGGGGGTATAAAGTGTAAAAATAACCAAAAATATTACTATTCCAAGCAATGTACAGTCAAAACTATGGTTTAATTTATATGGACAAATCGATAACGACACTTACTCAAATTGTTAACATATCGCAGTGATGTAGGAGTTTTTATACTAAACCGAACATTTCTTGTCAATGTGTTTTTAACTGAACTTAAATGGCAACCTACCTAGGTAGATATTTTTTAATCCAAATATGAATGAGAAATTAATTAAGGATGATAGTTGCGCGATCTTGTAGTCTTGTTCCTAGCTAAGGCTGTCATGTTCCTAAACAGAACTGTTAATTAATAGCCCGAAAGTCAATGACATATATAAGGGACATACAGTTTAATGTGGAGTTCGAACCACTGCCTTTGAATCACGAACTGGTCTAATTATGCGGATTAGCGTAGTATTCAATAGTGCGGACGTTAATCCACACAAGAGAACACTACACCCACCGACAATCGCTCACAACAATTCACAATTCGTGACCTCCAAGTAGATGGATTACAGGATACGCTACGGTCACAGTCTGTGTTCTATGCTCATAACAGAGTTAGGAAAACGCAGAAAAGTAGTGTCAGATGAATGCGATTGGACGGAGCTATTCTGGGACGGGCCTACCATCCGTCGTGACCACCATCGTTAAATAAATAAACAGTATCAATGGACTGACACATACATTCTCCCGTAAAGACAATCTATATAAATAAAATTAGAGTTTTGTCTGCAAATTGCTCAGAATTATTCATTTTACTTTCTCCCCTTATACATATGGAGAAAGTATTGTTTTCGTCAAAATTTTCGAATTTGAGTTGAGGGTGGATATATCCGTTTTGGGGTCCCCTGAATCCAAAAAAGTGGGTTTTGACGTGATGTTTGTCCGTCCGTGTGTGTGTCTGTCTGTGTGTGTGTCTGGATGTGTACAGTGCCACAGCCTACCCCGTTGGTCCGATTTAGATGAAATTTGGCATGTATATATATAGTCACCGTATCTCCAGGCGTTTTTTTTCATTTTTTTGAATTTTTGATTTTTAAGGGTAGTTCACCCCTAAAAACCCTTAAAAAACGTGAAAAATCCAATTTTCTCAAAAACGGCTCTAACGATTTTGATTAAAATTTGACAGTTTATAGTGTAAAGAGTACTAAATAATTTGACACCACCCGCATATCTGTAAAAATGACGGTTCAAAAGTTATGGGCTTTTAATGTCAAAAAAATCAAATTTTTAAATTTTCAGCGAAAACAATAAAAGTAAAGTATAACTTGACTTGTACCATTAAAACCAGCTTAAAAAACTAAACAAATTAGTATTTTGATTTATTTGTCTACGACTAACGGTTCCAGAGAAAAGTTAAATTTACTGTCCACGATAAACGCAGTACGTTGTCTGAAAGCGCCCAATGTTATTCTTATGGAGAATAAAAAAAATCAATTTCTTCCTTACTTTCCAACCGTTTTCCATGAAACTTGGTATGAAGCGTAAGGTCAAATCACCGAACAAAACCAGCTCAAAAAAGCTTGGTGTTACGGGGGGGGATGTCCCCCCATACAATTTGAACAATTAATTTAACTTTGTCTCTCGTGTTTTTATTTTTAAAAATTGGATGATTATTTTTGAAACAATAAATTATTAAATGATATTTAGATAAACTTTGTAGAACATGATAGTTTTATTACAGATTTTCTTTTTTAAATTTACTTAAGGGAGAAAGTATGTGTCAGTCCACTGGTACCGTTTATTTTTAGTTATTTTTACTTTTCGTGCGTTAGAGAAGCCGAAACTGGTCTTATCTCAATTTTTGTCTGTTTGTCGGTTTGTATGTTTGTCTGTGACGCTCCAGGAGGCATTTTACGCCGTCTTCTCCGAAAAAAGGGAGAACTGATTACAAAGAAACTTATTTCATGTATTCTCTACATTCCAGAGAAGGTTTTTAAAGGCTTAAAATTTTCACGTTTTAATAACCTCAATTCCAAAATATATTTTGTCTTTTTTTGTGAATTATTTTGAAAATAACTAATTCTAGCAACTTATTTACTGATTTGCTTTTTAAAATCACTTCAATCAACGTCCGTAGATGTCTATCCCGACGGTCTAGACTGAGTGGCGTTAGTGAGTGGTTTGGACGCGTGGGAGCGCCACCAGCGCGGCGGAAACACTAAATGGGAACGGTTATATTAGATGCATTATGGATGCGACAAACCACCATGTAGGCATACCTTTTGATTGGAGTAATCCTACACTTCATTATAAATGTACGTTCCTTGGTTAATAGACGTCTCGAATAGGTTCACTGTAATGGTCTCTAAATGAAGCTAGCAAAAGAAAAAAAATAATACTCCAGTAACGTATTGCAAAACCCAGTACTGTAAATAAATTTAAAAAATGCAACAGTGATTTAAATCAATTTTGAAATGAAGTAATTGCTTAAACAATCACTTTGGCGTGTTGCTAGCCTAGTGGATAGCAAGCGTCGAGGTCCTCGGTGCAGGAAGTAACCGTTTCAAATCCTGGGATTTAAGAAAGTTTAAGAAAAGTTTGAAACACTTTAGTCTTGTGGTTATTCTCCCAAGAGGAAATTGAGTTTTTGTTTTTGTAGATAAGTACTAAGATAACTTACTTTTTGACATGGATATTTCTTAGCTCCTGGGTGGGGGGTTTGGACAATCCGTCAGACCAAAATGTGTAACGGTGACATCATATGGCTATAAGGACAGCAGTTCAAGGGAACTGACAACATTCTGTTTAGATATATCCACAATCTAAACTATTTCCCACAGGCAAGTAAATACGAACGTTTTCACACACTTCTGGCATATTATTTTCAGAAAGCACTCATCTTTGTTTTTTCCAAAAAACTAAAGGGTTGCTTGTTCAAAGGTGTCAGTTAACGGATGGTGTCTCAACATGTTTTAACAAATGAGACACCTACCCACAAATATTTCCATATTTAAAACATGTTTTATATTACTCTGTAACTTTAAGCTTTAAGTTATAATACTCTTTATTGTCAGTTTTTAATTTTGTATTATTATGAATTAATTTTTTGTTACATTTGTTATAGTGGAAATTTTTGTGGAAATAAAAATCTTGAATGTCCATGGTGGAGGTGGAATCTGAAGCTTGTGTAAAACACTACTGCTAAACTCAGTGAACTTCCCTGACGTGACGCAAAAATGTATTTATTTTATTTCTCTTTGGGAAACAGCTTAGATCATGGATATGTCTACAGAGAATGTTTTTAGTTTATCTAATCAGCTGTTCATTACCAGATGACGTCACCTCCTTTACACTTTTTGCGTCCAGCTAATTGCTAAACCGCCCATGCCCCAATCACCCCTCCGAGTTTAGATTTCCACGTCAAAAACTGTAATTACTCGTATTTAAGAATGTAGTGGTTATTCTCGCCACTTCTCGCCAATAACTGACACCTTTGAACAAGCAACCTTTTAGTTTTTTGGAAAAAACAAAGATGAGTGCTTTCTGAAAATAATATGCCAGAAGTGTGTGAATGAAGCTTTGTTAATAAAGATTTTAAATTACCTAAAGTAAATAGATCAATTTTCCGCCACTCATTTCAATATCTGGGTCCGAAATTTTACAATCAACTTCCACTCCAAATCAAAAACATCAACAATCTAAAACATTTCTGCAAAAAAACAATCACTTGGCTTTTTTCTCAACAGGATGTAAGATATCTCAAAAATTGCTTAATGTAACTACTGAATGTAATTAATTATACCTTTTATTTTTGCAATATCTTTTTTCTTATACGATTTTATTTTTTTCCGTATTATAATAACATTTTTATAATTTTTAAACAAAAAAATCTATCGGATAGTTCTGGCAGATGCTACAGCAGGCTAATAAATTGTTTTTTACATGATGCTAGACTGTTAGGTTAAGTGTTAAAATGTTTCCTTAGATGTAATTATTGTTTAGTATAACTGACCACACAACTTGATAACGTGGCCAGTTTAAATTTCTCATAAGTTCTGGTGTATTTATTGTATTATTTGTTATGAGAAATAAAATTCATTTATTCATGTTATAAAAGTGTCCACACAAACCCTCCAAACTAACCATCCCCAGAAACCTGCACACAAAAAGGCAACATTTCCGAGTGCCGTAGCCGGCGGCAAGAAAACAGAAAACAATCAAACCATCTGAATGCGAGGAGTGTTAAAGCGATGATCTAAAAATTGATTCCGTCATAAATTTCAAACCAACAAACAGGATGCTTAATATTGATAACCTCAACGTTATGAGTCTACTTAAACGAACTGCGACCGACTTAGGTTCCATGAAATTGGATAATCCCTAAAAGTAGATGTTGAAAAGTGGTCATCAAAATACTTAGAGACAGTAAATCCAGTGATAACAACACGATGACAGGGGAATGCTATGTTGTGGCGGCATTCCTGGCCTGCATGACGTCACTGTTTACGGCGCACCAGACGGTGACGTCATCATGGCTGCCGAACCACACAATTGGTGGTGTTGTGCTGATGCGTGATTAGTCCATTCGGACTACCTGTCTGCTGTAGCGCTGACGCCGCGACTGGCAACGATGAAGTTGTGGAATGTCACATGTCACACCGTCGATGTGTGTTTACAGTGGGCCTACTTTCCACACGTTAAAACACATTTGAATTAACACTGTGTTTATTGAATTTATGTAATAATTATAGAGCATCTATATATACCATGCTTACAATTGGGTTTATAACAAGAAAATCGATAGATATGAAATGAAATTAAATCGTTTACTGCCATCAATTTTCAACGTCATCGACAATGTCCAAACACAATTATGCAGCTGCAGTTCCACCAGTTCGACGTTGGCAAAAAACAGAATTTTACCGTCTCTTTATATCAAAATGAAATCTGACTCACTGACTGACTGTTCACAATTTCTCAAAAACTACAAGGCTTTGGAGCTTAAAATTTTACACACAGACTCTATTTAAAGTCTAGATGGGTACTAAGAAAGAATTTTTCGAAGCTCCCAAAGGGCTATGCACTACAGAGGTTCAAAGTCCCCATGTTTAACTTATAGGGAGTCAAATTGTAAACACATTTTCTACAAATAAAACATTTACTTTAAATTATCAGTGTCAATCGTCAATTTAAAACGATCAAGTAAATAAATACTGTACAAAATGAACAGTTTTACTTGCCACGTTGATACTTCACAGTTTTAGGGGTTTATGTACCTGTTTTTATTTCGTGTCTAATTAAATGCCATTTGTGAATAAATTACATAGCATTGTATTGCTATCCATTGCATTGTTGATTGATCTTTTTTATTATCTATCTAAATAATAAAACAAAATCGTAATAGTTACACCATTCATAACTTCAGAACGGCTCATGACTATTAAGATCCAATTTCAGTGTCTCAGAGGTCCTAGTGGCTTAGATACCCATTTTAATTATTTTTATTTATGTATCAGTTTTTGGTGTCTTTAAAAAGCCCCCGGGCTCTCACTATTGATGTCGTAGAAATCCGATTGTTTTAGATACAATTTTTTATCTATCGATTGTTGTGTATGTTGTTGTTATCGTAAAACCCCTAGCCCCTCCCCCTTTTTGTTGTAAGAAAAAACTCAGGCCCAATTATTACAGTCGTTGAGGTCCTAGTTTCATAAATATCCGTTTTAGCCACTACTCCAGGACCCAACTATTGGAGTCGTAGTACAGGTAGTCTTAAAAAATCTAACGCTTAAATCTTTATTCATGAATAAATATTTAGTTGTAATTACTGTATTTTTAATTAAAAAATTTACACTATAGTTTATACTGAGGGTATGCCTAATATGCGAGAAGATGCCAAATATCAGACCTTACTACTACTATAATATTGTAAAACAAGAGAAAAAGCTACATAGAAAAGTAAATTTAAAAAATCTAACGCTATCTAAGATAAAGGAGGTAAAAAAGTAAAAAAGTTGTAGACCTTGAAAAATCCTCCGTTTTCCGATAGAACCTGTCACTCGCTGTAAACAAAACTTTGAATTTCAACAAAAGCTCATTTTTCAAAGGGGGTAGTAAAACTTTAAAATCACTAAGTAAATAAACTCTAAGTACGTTCATAAAAATAAAGATTATTTCTCAATAGGAAGCCTTTCTTACGAGTAGTTTTGTAAAACTCTGTTAATAATCCAAGTTTTATGAAAAATGTTAACATTTTATTTTTTCAGCGAGGTTGCATTCAAACATTTGACCTTTAATTTTTAGGCTAGGATACTTCATAACATATTTTAATTCCTACTTATATCAGAAGTCCTTAAGCAGTTGTATACCTCAGTTACACATGTGGCTGTACAGTAGTTTAGATAGATTAGAATAAATTGGATGTATTGGATTAGACAAGTATTGTATTGCGTCGTGAGGAGAGCATCTGATAACACCGCTAAGAGATATCGAGCTGCCTTGAGGTCTGAAATGTCATTGAGGGGCTTAGCGTAAAGTACGTGACCAGCCCCAGTGCTTTACGTGCGATCGTGTGTGTTAAAAGTATCTTTAGTCACTCATCTAATTTGGTGACAAATCCAGTTTTCGGTGGTTTAAAACCCGACGGATGACCATAAAAATATTTTATGCTCAAAACTGTCAAATGCGTAACTGTTTCATTTATCTGATGTGTCAAAGCTAATTGTTCTACGCAGTTGTAGAGTACACAACAAGTACAGTATTCACAAGTGGTTCACAAGTATTCTTGTGAAATATTGTTTTTCAGATCTTCCGGTATTTCTGTATTCCATATTGGCTTTCCGTGTTAGTATGTTTACTTAATGTGTAGCTTATGCAGTTTATGTTACAAAAAGTATGAATATAAAAACCCCTCCGTAAATTTTTATTTCAATTATACTGCATTACTAAACTGACTCGTAATGTAGTTAAAACCTGATTATGTATGCTTTAAAATCCAAGCTTTTTGTTCCACAAGGCAGCAAAACATACTCTCTATCCAAGAGTTTAGTTCTCTTTTTCCATGCAATTCTATCAACTAAATTGGTTGATATACCCGTTTGGCTAGACCGATTTCGTTGAATTTCGAACGTGATCGAATAATTTTACATTTACATCTCTGTACCAAATTTTAAGTTATCGCATTTACGAGGACACATACACGCATCCCCTCCCCTCACACACGCACTCACAAACATATACGAATGGAATTTTTGATATCTGGGGTCTTCAAAGCTGAATAAACACGGTCTCCGGTCAGGATCTAATCACATCGACCACGCCAATAGCTCTGTTTCTTGTAGTATATTCGCTAAAAACGAATTAAACTAATATTGTAATGTAAATTTGAGCTGTAACAGCCCTATATCGCCGGCTAAACACACAGAATCCCAGTTGAACACGGCAGTGGCCGTTGATGAGTATGTCCTTATTGCTACCACCTGATAGATTCTCACAGTTTTCCCCCTTTTGTATTTTTTCTCACCCTGTAAATAGTATTTATTAAAAGTAGTGTTTTCATAAAATATTTTCGACTTTGAAACGGCAATGTAAAAATTTTCCTTGATAAAAAATTTGACTTTTCACAGTACAACGACTACAATAATTGAAAAATATAAATTAAAGAAAAATAATAGATATAAAAATATTAAATAGGATTAAAATATATGTTTTACACGTATTCATGTGTTTTTATATTCAAATATTCGTGTACAAAATAACGTAAGGTACTCAATTGGACTAGATTTCAGTTACACCTTATGTAACTGAAATCTAGAAAGTATAAAATTTTTAACATAATGTTTGTAACAATACGCCAATTGTTTAAAAGAAATATTGATTATATACAGATATAGCGTGTGTATATCTCACCAGATATCAACCTTAACTTTCCCCCCTTAAAATTAACATTGGAGCTCCTAAAGACAACGTACAGGGTTTACCGGTTTCTCAGTAAACGCTTAAAATAAGGTGAAAATTAAAAATAATAAACGTTTTTGAACGGATTATGTGATGATGGCAATTTAACACACCTAACACCCGACACCTAACACCCCACACCCAACACCCGACACCAAACACCCGACACCCATTCCCAACACCTAACACCCGACACCCAACACCCAACACCCAACAACCGACACCCAACACCCAACACCCAGCACCCAACACCCGACACCCGACACCGTCGCGGTGGCCGTAGTGCCATTGTAGCGTCATCGGATCTCGAACAACGCGCGGGTTAAGCTTGAAATAACCGGATAGTTATAAAGAGGAACACGGTCAATCTTGGCAATGCGATCAAACGGCCAATAAAACTTTGAGAGGGAAAGATGAGGAATGTATGTTTTGACAGAAATACCGGCTGTGACAATCAGACTCTACAAGACGGAATGCCAAACGTCTACGTCCCGGGGACCGTCCCGACTGCTTGCTCTATATTTCACAGAGGATTCTACTCAGACGAAGACCAATATCTAAACATATAAAAGAGGAAGTAGCCAACTTTTTAACTACACGACTTAACATCACACTTTTAATTTGGAACTTGCTCAATTTTAAGTTTCTCTCAGGAATACTTTCAGATTGTTTCAATATGGCTCAATATGGAACACTCTGTATTTTATTCTGTTTTTGGATTCTACTCTCTAAAATAAACCATGTTTTATTGGGTGTTTTTCAATATTTCTAATGGTTTAAGAGCTACAAGGACTTGAAGGACTAAAGTGTCTTGCCAAATCACGATATTAAATTAATGCTAGCTACTGGATCAGGTAAAAACCTCATTGTGATCAAAGAAATTCTCTGTATTACGAACTAGTCTAATTATGAGGGCGGTCTTTGCGAATTAACGCAGTATTCACTAGTGTGGACGTTAATCCACACAAGAGAACACCACATCCACCGACCATCTCTCACAACTATCCACAATTCATGACCTCCAAGTAGCTGGATTACAGGACGGCGCCACCGTTATACCCCCGTCGCAGCAGACCTGCATACTCAGCGAAATTCCAAATCAATAATATAACAATATTTATATATGTCAAGTTTTATCAATATCTGTCGATAAATATATGAGTTAGTTATTTACCTACTATTTAACTAAATATTAAATACAGACCAAAAAATACACATCGTAGACCCATGTTTAAATCGTGTTTTGTACCTGTAGACCCAAGGAACAAACAAGTTTCTTGTAACCTGACTAGGTAGTTTGATGACACACTAAAGCACATGCATGCTGATGAGTGAAAATTTCACGAATGTTAAGCAAGCTTTTGTGTTTTGCGAAAGTTGTATGTCAAATTTTGAAATTTCCTATGTCTTAACCGCGATTTTGCCGACCTGGTGCTCCGGGTGGGGCGGCCCCGAGGTGCCTTCTGGGCCGGCAATGCCGCCTGACCGGATGCGGGTGAATGCCCCCTGGGCCTTTGTTCGTTATTTGGATGGTTCCGTGGTCCAGGGGCGAATGATAACCATGGGTAAGACATGAGATCACCTCTACCCCACGGGGGCTGAGGCGGAGGACAGGGAGTGCGAACCGGGAATACTAGTGGGCCTAGTAGTAGGCCCTGCCGTCGGCGACGAGGGAGACGTCATCCACGTGACCCTACCGGTGGCTGTAATCCACCTACTAGGAGGTCGTGAATTGCAGGTTGTAAGTGATGGGCAGTGGATACGAAATTTCTTGGTATAGATTAATGTCCGCACTATTGAATACTATGTTTATCCACAAAGACCATCCTTATAACTAGACCAGTTAGTAATTAAGAGATAAAATTGTGGTTCGTATCCCACGTTAAAATGTAGGTCCATCAGGTGCCATTGGCTGTTTGGCTATTAATTAATCCTGTCTAAGGAACACGCCAGCCTTTGTTTAAAACCAGACTACAAGATCGTGCCACAATCATCTTACACTCATTTCTTATTCATACTTCGCTTACAATAACTACCTAGATAAGTTGCCATTTCAGTTCAACGTATTAAAAGATTAATGATGATTAAATGATTAATGACGTTTAAGTCAAATGCCATATACCGCTCTCAGTGGCTGAATACTAACCATATATATACTGTAGTATATTTTTGCGTCATGTTTCTAAAATACTAGTTTCTGTAATTTTACCATCGTAATATATGTATTATATCGCATACTTGACTTTTTTGGTTAAATAAAACCTTTAAGAGCCCCAAGAGAATTTACAGAAGTTATTGAGCTTTTAGCAAAAGTCCCCCAAAACTGTATTTTTTCTAATATTCTTTAACAGAGATTACTAAAATTATTACTTTAATTATCTTTCTATGCCGATGTATCCAAGTAGATATTTTAAGCCAAGTATGAATGAGCCATGAGTGTAATATGATTATGGGGGAGTCTTGTAGTCTTGTTACTGACTTTAAGGATGACATGTTCCTTAACCAGGACTATTATTTAATTTTTCAACAGTCAAGAGCTCCTAAGGGACATACAGTTTAACGTGGGATCCAAACCACAATTTTGAATCTCAATCAAACCTTAAATGCAAAACCATAACCGTGAGGACCCTCTTGATATTTTTTCTAGTTTTTCAGAATTTTTAATAGTACAATAATTCTGTGCTGATTCTATGGGGTTTATGCAGTAACGTAGAATACTAATTGATATTTCCCTTAAGGGCCTATTTACAGTTCGTTCGAAAAATTTAACTTCCATCTCCATATTATAAATATACCTTTGATTGTAAATGTTTCTCCACAGTAAAACTAATATATTAAAAAATACAATACACATTGCGTATTGTTATTCTTATTTTTCATAACTATACACTACATAAAAAATGTTTGTATTTACTTCTCTGTGGGAAATAGGTTAGATCATGGATATGTCTAAAGGGAATGCTTTAAGTTCATCCAAACATCTGTTATTATTCTTTATATTTAAAATTTAATACAATCGTTCTGTTAGTTTCTATGGAAACCTGTTACATGTTTTCCAACTTAAAAATCACCAAGGGAATTTTTATGAAATTCTTCTGAACCTTCTTGTACCAATACGCTTTATTTGTTGTATGTAAGATATTGCTCATAGTCGATACAAATCTTTTATACTGTAAATATTTGAAATCATCATTAGTTAGGTAAACATCATTTCTATATTCATCATCATGTATTGCAGCTTTGGCCAATTGGTCAGCAATTTCGTTTCCTACTATTCCAACATGGCCGGGAGTCCACTGTAATATATATTTATTTGTACTATTGCGAAGCATTTCTTTAATAATGTCCACTATCATGTCTTTTTCTACTTTCGAGGCTACTTAGCGAAATGCTGAGCCTGCCAAATGGCAAACAAGAAAAAAAAATCACCAACACCACCCCAGAGCTAAGACATATTTATGTCAAAAATGTTTAGAATTCTTCACACTTATCGACCAACTGTATATCTAGTGAAGGTTGTCGATGGGAATAGCTTCAGTTTTCATCTGATATGCAACTTAGTAGCTCTCATCAGTATTGACATGTTACACATGTTTTGACAACTCGATCCCGCGACCAGCCGCACTAAGGCATGTCGATGTTCAGAAAAACAAATGACATTTTCTTGTCTTTTGGATATTTTTGCCCAATTAACCAGATGTTAGGCAGTCCCGAGAACTGGCAGTGGCGATGATTCTATGGAATTTTGGATCGTATGTAACTCTCCGACAAAAGTTACAACAGTTTAAACCAACTCAGGCCAAATTTAATTAACTGAGTCCGTGTTGTTTGATACTAATTTAATAAGCTAATTACGATAGTTGTTTGGTCAAAAATTGTCGAGCTAGGAAGAGTAAGGAGAGTCAGTATAGATACGCGGCTGCTGAAGCAGTTTAGCGGGTTGTTTTCGTCGCGCAGTGACAGTGCAGTGACCGCTGCAGCACTGCATGTGCACCCGCAGCTCTGGCGTGTCTCGCAGGTGCAACGATTTTCAGAAACGGCCGGTGGACTTTTCTGCGAACTCCTGATAACCGGCGACAGATAACTGGTGCAGTCCACAGTCCACAGTCCACAAGCCGCGGGCAGTCCGGGGTAACGCAACGTTTAGCGGTCGTGTTCCGCTTCTGCTGTCACTAGTTCAGCTACAGACAAACCGCAATGATGAAGGAGATGCAAAAGTTTAGGCATCGCTCTAGTCTAACGGTTAGCGTCTTCCCCGAGATGTCCACAAAAATTTGATGAGTTTAAACATCTTTCAGTTAAAATTGTTTGTGTACTCTCGTGTAAAAATGCCGTTGGCATTGATACACCGAAAAAGTCCAAGTCCCCTGACTTTGGCCTCTTTCTACTATTCAAGGTCTATGTAAAAACCAACACTATCAAATATATACGGATTTTCAGTTGAAGCTTAAAGTCCCTTGACTAAGTACCTGTGTACATTTTCATTCAACTGACTTAGATGTATGACAAACAAACACTATCTAATAGGTTGAGAAAATGTGCCTCGACAATGTACCAGTAGACTCCTATTCAATTTATTTAAACTGACCAAGTTTAACTACAAACCAACACTGTCAAATAAATTGGGAGCAACAACTGAAGCTGTAGTAAATTCAAAGTGCGTTGAAAAGTAGAAATATACCATTACAACCCTAGATTTGGTTCGTTTAGTGGGTTATAGCACGCGCTTCATAAACTGAAGCGGTTCCGATCATATAACGGTTGCCAATTTGATTATGAGCAAAATCCTTCAGGTGACGAAGGTTGGACACCGTACCAGATGCATTTGTTTATTGGGCTGTTAATAATTAATGATTCTGAAAATCAGCTGGTCTGTCAGTCTCGAAGCTACAGGTCGTCAAACCTATTTCACTCTTCCTTAACTTTAAAATATAGGATTGACTTATTGGCTTGCATTGACTTTATATAAACTCATATCAACTATAGGCCCATATATAGGATTAAACCTATATAGGATTAAAATTGTGTAATCAAAAAATATGTGAGTGTGCATAAGATGAAGCCTCGATCGTCTATCTGATTTGTGTGTATTACCATCATAATGAAGACAGAAAAAAGGTTTCCTACTTAGTGGACTTAGAATCAGAGGAGTTCATTTTCCAACTAACACTCTTTCGATGTTGGCTCTAAACAAGTTGGACATTTTGGACAGTCTTTAAAGTTATTCTCGAAGAAGATAAGTAAAATTTTGGACTTGCAAGGCCTATTCTAAATTATTGTAATACTATCTCAAATTAATTGAATATTATTTTACTAGAAAATGGCTGGCCTGTCATAGTTAGTTTTTAGCCTTTGGTCACAATAAAAAATAAATTCACTTTAAAATACCCACAAACTTCCATTGACCATTGTGGTGTCGTTGTCTCACAAATTAAAATAGGAATATAAGAGTACACACTATTTCGACTGATCATTAATCGAGTTGAATTGTACTGTTGGGGAATTTGGAATTTGAGTGAAATATTAATAATGAGTTCTTTAAGAATGCTGCAAATAATTTTAAATTTAACCATTGAGTATTTAAACAACAAAAATGTGTATTCTTATAATTTATGTGTATGAGGTCTAAGGTAATTGATTCTCATAAGAACTTAAACTTTTAACACAAATTTCTTCAGTACTTAACTTTTGGCATGTCTTAGCTCGGGGGGTGTTGGCAATTTGTGCGACCAAAATGTTAAACAGTGACGTCATTTGGTTTGTGACGACATAGTTTGGTTATAAGAATAGTTGTTAGGTGATCTGAAACATTCCCTTTATAAATATCCATGATCTAACCCATTTTCCACAGGGAAGTAAATACAATATTTAACATGGATGTGTATAAGATCTGGTGGGGGGGGTGGGGTTCTAACAATCTTCGATAGGCAAATATAGAGACAGAAATGATGTCATGTGATTAACAGCTGCTTAGAGGAACAGGAAAACATCCCCTTTAGACATATATATGATTAACCTATTTTAAAGGTAAATAAATGCGATAGGTTTTTTTATTTCTTTGATGTGTTAGATGGAAATGTAACGTACCTATAACTAATTTATGTTTCATATAACGTACTTTGTTTTGCCCTCGTGAAATATAGAAATAACATTTTAATTCCACATCAGTAGTGAATTGACAATAAAAGTTTATTTAATATTTTAAATTTTATTTTATTAAGAATAAGATTGCTGGAGAATCAGCGAAGGAATGACATCGCAGATTTTGTTTGTCGAGATGTAAAACTCGTGTAGTATCGTGTCGTAGCCCTATTGCGTGACCTATATAAGTGGTGACAGTGGTTTAAAATAAAATGCGGCTTGTGACGTGGCTGGGACCGCTCCCATACACACAACTCGAGCTATAACGTCGAATATATCACTGGTATTACGATCTTCACGTTGACGACATAACTTTGCCGCCAACGTGTTACCGTAGCACATAGCACATCAAGCACGTGGATCAATGGAATTTATTTTGACATGGATATGTCTTAGCTCTGGGGAGGTGTTGGCGATTTTTTAAGATGGAAAACATGTAACAGGTTTCCATAGAAACTAGCAGAGCAATTGTATTGAATTTTTAATATAAAAGAATAAGAACAGCTGTTTAGATAAACTGAAACCATTCCCTTTAGACATATTCATGATCTAACCTATTTTCCACAGGGAAGTAAATACAAACATTTTTCCTTTTACTTTCTCTCCCTATCTATATGATAGTATAACGAGAAAGTATTGTTTTCGTCAGAATTTCCGATGGATATATCCATAATCCACGGTATCTCAGACACTTTTTTGAATTTTTGATTTTTAAGAGTATTTTACCCCTAAAACCCCCCAAAACGTAAAATGAAAATTTCTCAAAGACTGCTTTAACGATTTTCATGAAACTTACACGATTTATGTAAAATGACACCGCCCGCTTTTCTCAAAACATGAGGGTTTAAAAGTTATGGGCTTTTAAAAGTAAAAGAAATTAATTTTTCTGCGAATACAATAAAGGTAAAGATTTACATTTACATTATCAAAATGACAACCTACCCAGGTAGGTATTTTAAGCCAAGTATGAATGAGAAATGACTAGGATGATTGTGGCGCAATCTTGTAGTCTTGTTACTGACTAAGGCTGACATGTCCCTTAGACAGGACTGTTAGTTAATAGCCCAACAGCCGATGGCAACTAAGGGACCTACAGTTTAACGTACAATCCGAACCACGACCTCTGAATTACGAACTGGTCTAATTATGAGGATGGCATTTGCGGATTAACGTAGTATTCAAAGTATAATTTGACTCGCACCATTGAAACTAACTTAGAAGCTAGTTTCAATGGTGCGAAAATGGTGCTTTTCTAAGCTTAGAAAACTAAAGAAATTAGTATTTAATTATTTGTCTACCACTACTAACGGTTACGGGAGAAAAGTTAAATGTTTACGTTGCACGAGAACGTGTATGAACGCGCGCAATGTTATTGTAAAGGAGAATGTTAAAAAAAATTTCTTCCTTATTTTCCAACCGTTTTCAGTAAAACTTGGTATGCTGCTGGTCACATTACCAAACAAACCCCACTCAAAAGAGGTTGGTATTGCCGGGAGGAACATTATTTCAGAATTTTTACAAATGAATTAATGTACTTTAGAAAATTAAAGTAATGTATTTTTCTCCTTTAGCATATACGTCTACGGACGATTGTACACAATTTTAGGTACGACAGCCAGTATGAACTTATTTTTATTACGTAAAAATTTTAAAGAGAAGAAACTTAGTTACTGTACTTCCATTAAAAGCATTAGGTGAATATATAAATGAATAAAACATTACAGCAGGAAAAGCATGCAGTTTTCAAGCATAATATAATATTTTAACACCTTGTAATTTGCTCCTGGTTTGTTTTATTGATAATATGGTTTTTGTTACTTGTCCTTAGCAGCCCCAAAATAACGGTGTGAAGCCCACTAACACCCGTAGACAACACATATTTTTTGGCAAGGTAACAGCATAAAACATAATTTTAGATTTATAATAACAATAATAAAAATATTTTTAAAAACTTAAGTTTTTCACTAATGTAGGCCATTTATATCTCAACTGCATTTCTAAAAATGCGGGCTAGTAATGTTTTAACTACAGACCAAGGTAACTGTACTAACTACTAATACAACATTTTGTTAATTGATTTCTACTTACTCTAATTTTGACATACCTTTTTCGCCTTCTCTCTGATCTGAATTTTTTTAATTTGGACTATAAATATCGATTCAGATGAACCAACTCAACAACAATGACAGATAAAACTAAACTTTGAGATGTTGAAGATACCACTAAACTAGCTTGATGACCATAACTTGAGAGGTGGCAGTATGATTTATGTTTGGAATTGTAATCTAATATCATTTATTTGTGAACACCCGGTATATGTATGTTCAATAGCATGTTTTTACAACACAGACCTAAACTATGGAAAAAATAAATCAAAGCCCTAGTTCATATTTTATTTAGCTGACAATTGTGAAGGTGTATAAATAAAGAAAGTGTATGAATGAATAAGTGGTAGTGTGTGAATAAAGAAGGTTAGTTTAGTGTAAGGTGTAGGGCGAATGGAGCGAGAGGGCGCACATATCAGTGTACCACTAGTGTATCAGTGTACCACCAGTGTATCAGTGTACCACCAGTGTATCAGTGTACCACCAGTGTATCAGTGTACCACCAGTGTATCGATGTACCACCAGTGCATCGATGTACCATCAGTGTATCAGTGTGCCACCAGTGTATCAGTGTACCACCAGTGTATCAGTATGCCACCAGTGTATCAGTGTGTCACCAGTGTATCAGTGTACCATCGGTGTATCAGTATGCAATCAGTGTATCAGTGTCCCACCAGTGTATCAGTATGCCATCTGTGTATCAGTGTGCCATCAGTGTATCAGTGTACCACCAGTGTATCAGTGTGCCACCAGTGTATCAGTGTACCACCAGTGTATCAGTATGCCACCAGTGTATCAGTGTGTCACCAGTGTATCAGTGTACCATCGGTGTATCAGTATGCAATCAGTGTATCAGTGTCCCACCAGTGTATCAGTGTGCCATCAGTGTATCAGTGTACCACCAGTGTATCAGTGTACCACCAGTGTATCAGTGTGTCATCAGTGTATCAGTTTGCCATCTGTGTATCAGTGTACCACCAGTGTATCAGTGTACCACCAGTGTATCAGTGTACCACCAGTGTATCAGTGTACCACCAGTGTATCAGTGTACCACCAGTGTATCAGTGTGCCACCAGTGTATCAGTGTGCCACCAGTGTATCAGTGTACCACCAGTGTATCAGTGTACCACCAGTGTATCAGTGTACCACCAGTGTATCAGTGTACCACCAGTGTATCAGTGTACCACTAGCCAGATGCACATCGGCGGCCTGTGCCAACACAGCGCCAAGGTCTGCCACACTGCCAGCCTACGTTGGCAACGCGTCCGCGCTACCTACAATGTACCGCACTAAATAACCGCTAATTCCTTCTATTAGGCCAGACATTGTTAATCGGTGATAGAATTAGAGCCGACCTATCGCGTGGTCTCCGGTGACTAGTGACCACGTTTACACGACCCCGCCGTCTATTTCCGGCTCCGGGTCTCCGCCACCCGCCATCCACTCTCCGCTCCTCTCGTCTTGCTTTACGACGAGTGTTTGGTTTATGGCGGGATCTGCTGCGGCCGGAAATAGTCCCGATAGAACCTGACTCTCCGTGTACGATATCATAAACAGTGATGGACGCGAGGTAGGTCTACGAGAGGTGCGAGTGGCTGGGCGGCTGGGCGACTGGGCGACTGGGCGGCTGAGCGGCGTGCATACGAATCAAGGACACATCGGTCGGTTGGTGAAATACCCTAACATAAAATTTCTCAGCAACATGTTTTTATTCTACTTTACCAAAGTAATTTTTACGTATTTAACAAATGCTTTATGGGAAAGCCGTCCAATCCCGTGACATCTAACCGTTAAATCTCAATTTACTGATCTTCTTTAAAATAATAAAATTACACAGTAGTCAAAACGTAATCAGAATCAGGATCAGGATGTGAGGTTTCAGTGGGCTGGGAGCCTACTGCGGCTGCTATAGGACTATGTCTATTAGATTAGATTATTGAAAAGGCGACCACACCACAAGGTAGGTATTTTAAGCCAAGTATGAATGAGGATTAAGTGTAAGATAATAGTGCGATCTTGTAGTCTTGTTACCGACTAAGGCTGACATGTTCCTTAGGCAGGACTGTTAATTAATAGCCCAACAGCCGATGGCAACTAAGGGACCTACAGTTTAGTCAATAACAAAACTACAAGATCGCGCCATAATCTTACACTCATATCTCATTCTTGTTTTAAAATACCTACCTGGTTAAGTCGCCATTTCAGAACGGAGTAACAATAATGATAAAGTTAATATCACAATTAAAATACTATCCGAAAGACAAACATTGTTTGAAAATCTACTTACTACGTACAAGGTAGATAGGAATCTACCCATGGGTAGATGGGGGTTGATTAGAGTGGTTGGTTGGACCTACTTACGCGGATACACTGATGTAGACCCGCTAAATGACAGCTGTGTAGTTACACAGTTGGTAATCATCAATCCAGAGTGCTGTGTAACCAAGTTAATGTCGACTGCCTTAACCTCGGTTAGCCTAAAAATCGGTTAACTCGGAACTAACGATAAGAATAAAAGATATATAAAACAGTACTTGTAAATTTTTCTGTTGTTTAATGCAAAATACTGTTATAATTTCATTAAGGCAATATCATAACTTTCAACTTTATAGTACAGTAATAATTACAAAAGATTCAAATGCGATACTACTTCCGATTTAAAGTCTATGCACCCAGGGTACACCAGGGATAACCAAGATTCGGTTAAACGGAACTGAACAGTACTGTAAATTAACATGAGTTATGTCCCAAGTACAGTGAAGCAAAATACCGAAGGGCTGTTAAAATACTGACCCGTCATAGATATTTTACAATAAAATTAAAGAGTCAACACTGAAGTAAATAAACTTCAACAGCTGGTGAGCAAAGCGCGGTGTCTAAATCCGTGGGTTGAACTTGATAACTGAAACAGAGAGGTCTATTTTGAGTGGAGACGGTGCGGTGACACCGGTAAGTCATTCGATATGAAGTTTACACGCTGCATCGTCAACCGAGTCGTGTCGCCTGTCAAAGCCCAAGGTATTCTAGTTTTCGGATTTATACGTGACCTCTGCCGCTGCAACGAGGAGGTCAAGTCCGTGTCCACGTCGTCGTCTCAGCCAGACGGGCGAGGGCCGAGGGCGTGGCGCGAGGTGTCTTGACGAGGTGTCATACGACGAGGTACCTGTCTATGTACTCGTAGACTATAACTACGCTCTCATTAATCAACTCAACTTCTCAGAGGAACAGATCTAGCTGCCCGCATCATCGAAACATACAGTAAGCTACATCTGTTTACAGACAATTAACAAGTTTCTATTTGTACAGTAGGCGTGGGTGGCCAACTCGAGTTTGGGTTACTGAAGATTAACTCAAACTTCAGTCTGTTGAATGTCTACTCATTTAAATTTAATTGTTAGTTTTAAATAGACAAAATGCACAACCTATGTTCCGACCAAACTTTAGCAATCAGGGCACAATATAAAAGCTGAAAAATGAAAATAGTTCCTATTTAAACTAAAATAACGTTTTTAATTATTTTGTATTTATTTACCCGCATGAATGATAGTAATACCTCAAAAAAATTTAATAGTAAATTTTTCTGAGTAAATTATGTGTAAAATATGTTGCTTCTATATCCACCTCATTAATACAAATGTTTTTATAAATATTAATTTACTAAGTCATTAAAAGCTTACAGAAAATCACTCTTTTAGTAACGACTCCCTTTAGTCTATCTCGTTTTGTTTCCTCCCCGGAAGTATTTGGGGCAGAGGGACGAGTCAAATCATGCTTCTAAACTGAAGTTGTCAATAAACAGTATATTTGTCTCTATTAGTCCGGATAAGTGTCCTTTTCCCAGTTCGATATAGTGTTTACGTGTGGAACAAAGTCAAGCCGGAATCCAGACCAAGCACTGGCAAAGTATTCGGACGAGTACTACACGATAGTTTTCGTCATGCTACAAACGTCCATTAAATAATCATATAATTCCATTTACAATTACATTAATGAGTAACATTTATAGTCTGCGGCCAATTATTTCACAACAATTAAAGACAGCTGTTGCGTCGCATTGTTACTCCTAAAACTGATCTGAAAAGAACTGGAAAAAATACTTTAATTTTTTTTCCGGAAGAGCGTCACATCCATCTTCGACACAAGGTGGGAGTCCGCCACTTTAAAAGTTTGCAAGTAGATGACAGACACGTTTCAAGGAGTTGCCATGTTGGTTTGAACACTAAGTGGGTTACTTGAAAGAGAACCGATATTGTAAAAGCATCAGCCCAGGACAAAAATAATCTTTCTTGGATTTCGACTTCTCGGATTTAGCTCTTTTATGTATTTACAACCAGTTTTGTTTTAGTTAGATATTTGGCTCTGGAACAACTGTTACATTGATAATTGATTCGTGGTTAAGAGTTTAGGGTTGCATAATAAGAAACATAACGCATTAAACTTAATAAAAGAATTATTCATTTTTACTTTATCCCACTTATACGATAGATAGTATAGTACATGTATAAAGTATTGTTCTCGTCAAAATTTTCAAATTGAGGTTAAGAGTGGATATATCCGTTTTGGGGTCCCCTGAATCCAAAAAAGTCCATTTTTGACGTGATGTCTGTCTGTCCGTCTGTGTACCTGGATGTGTCTATAGTGAGCCATCCCGCTGGTCTGATTTGCATTAAATTTGGTATATATGTATATATTCACAGGGTATAATACCATAAATCCAAGCCGGAGGAAGCAATATTTTGCTAGTTAAGACGACGGTTGCGGTGCGTGAATTGGTTTCCTCTACCAGTCCCGTCTACGACGACCGGTTGCGGTGCGTGAATTGGTTTCCTCTACCAGTCCCGTCTACGACGACCGGTTGCGGTGCGTGAATTGGTTTCCTCTACCAGTCCCGTCTACGACGACCGGTTGCGGTGCGTGAATTGGTTTCCTCTACCAGTCCCGTCTACGACGACCGGTTGCGGTGCGTGAATTGGTTTCCTCTACCAGTCCCGTCTACGACGACCGGTTGCGGTGCGTGAATTGGTTTCCTCTACCAGTCCCGTCTACGACGACCGGTTGCGGTGCGTGAATTGGTTTCCTCTACCAGTCCCGTACGACGACCGGTTGCGGTGCGTGAATTGGTTTCCTCTATCGGTCCCGTCTACGACGACTGGTTGCGGTGCGTGAATTGGCTTCCTCTACCAATCCCGTCTACGACGACCGGTTGCGGTGCGTGAATTGGCTTCCTCTACCAATTTAGAGAGTTTGCTACTGAATTTTTTAGTCCCGTCTAAGACGGTGCGGTACTGAATTGTTCCTCTACCAATGTACGATACTTTTGCGTATTTTTCTCTAATTCTCGATATTTGCGGTACGTGAATTGGTTTTAATGACGAAATGTTTCGTGAATTTTTTACCTGTCTACGATATTTTTAATAATTGGTTTTTTACAATCCCTTCGATATTTGGTTGAATTGGTTCCTCTACAATGTCTACGATGGACTGTTTATGAATTGGTTTCCTCTACATGTCTAATATGGTTGCGGTGCGTGAATTGGTTTCCTCTACCAATGTCTACGATATTTCGGTATAATTGTTTTTAAGTCTACGACGATTGCTAATTGGTTTTTAATGCTAACGATCGGTGCGTGAATTGGCCTCTACCAATTTGATACTTTGCGGTACGTGAATTGGTTTTACCAGTCCCTAAAGTTCAATTTTCCTCTAAAATTGAAATTTATGTTCCTCTAAGTGTCTAAATTTTTTGGTTTAAATGTTTAACGATTAATGTTATCAGTAATAAGTTGTTACTTCCTTATATGTTACGACATTTTCATACATTATTTAATTTAGCTGATAGCAACGATATTGATATTTTACGATTTAAGTATAAATTTTATTTGTATCTAAAACGTAATATTGTTATATAAATCAACTACTTTCATTTTGAGCCTTTTTGCTTACTTTTTTACCGGACGGTTCTATACATCGGACAAAATGAGTTTACTTATGCACACTGTTGTCCGTATTTTACAGCTGTTCCACTGTTGTCCAATATTTTAAGTACGGCCCTTTTTTATTATCCGTTCGAAAACGGATGCTGAACAGGAGTCTAATTGGACGGACCGAAATGTCTTTGTTTAATATTTTTAACCGATTCCAAACTGTATTACGTCTCTCTAATAGTTTTGTGTTACACAAATTTGTAAAAACGATTTTTGTAATTTTTAAATGACAGAAATGGACGTTTTAGTTATTTAAGCAAATCGCAGATTTAATAAATTTTTCTGTATAAGGGTACATACCAATGTCACAATAAAAATGTGCATGGTTCAGTATAAAATTCATAATAAATAGGTTCCCATGTCGTTAGTAATATGATTGTGTTTAATTCCCTGTGGTAAATATGGTAGATCATGGATATGTCTCTTAAAGGGAATGTTTTCAGTTCATCTAAACAGCTATTCTTATAACAATATGACGGCACTTCCGTTAAACACTTCCGCTGCACTTTTTGCGTTCCACAAATCTGCTAACACCCCCAGTGCTTACACATATTCAATCCAAATAAAAAAATTGATTTGGTGTTGAACTAGTTAAATTTGCGTCAAAGTCAAAACAATAAGTGTTAATTTACATTAATTTTAATTTAGAATTATAATGTTATTTATTAAAAATGTATATAATTAAATATGGAAACAGTGAGTAGCGAGGTCGAGCCCAAGCCGACCTATGATTATTCTCCGATCTTAGACGAATCGTTTAACTTTATCAGAACCAGACAGACGATAAGGAAAATCAATTACAACCACCATAAATCAAATAGAACAAATTATAACTGTGCAAGATAAGACTATGTAAGTAACAATTACTTCCTTTATGCGTGCAAATACAGTATCTTAGTTAGCATAATTTTTGTTAAATTTATAATTTAATTTATATTGTTTAACAGGGTAATTTTATAAAGTAAGAACATATCTAAGAGTGCCGTGATAACATTTGATAGTAATTGTTAACGAGCTCGATAATTATTTCTTATTTACCCTCCAGTAAGCAAAGGTTTAGAGGGGATATAATATAAACAATATTCAAGGGGTCTTATACAATGTATGTGCTATATTTAAGCTACAAACACATTAAAATGTAAAACAAGATAATACTGAGCACGCTGACGTGAGTAGAGCAAATTACAGAGAATTTTAGCGAATTCCCCATAGGGAAGAAGCTATTACCGTAGGTCTCATGGCAAGAGTTAAGCCCGAGACCATGTTATTTTTTATTCTTTAGGTGCCCAGAGACCAAAAACAATAGTCGTTAAAATATATATATATATATATATATAAATATATTTGTTGTGTTGTGTGTTTGTGTGTGTGTGTGTGATATTTTGTGTGTGTGTCTGTGAACACGATAACTCTCGTAAAAAATGGTCCGATCGAGACCAAATTCGGTAGAGACGTGTATTCCTACAAATGCTCGGACGAGTTCGTAAACCATCATATCGGTCAATGGAACGGGTAGTTTGGTGTTGTACCCCAAAATGGGTTTTTTTTCCTTTTTTCACATGAAATTTAAAAAATTTCTAATTTTATATTTCACCATTGAATCAGCTTAAATCTACACAATTATTCCTTAAAGTTTTTCTCTATCTTCAACGGTTACCGAGATATAAAAATCTAAAACAGTACGTTGTATTTGAGGCTCCAATGTTATTTTATGGAGGTGAAAATTAATTTTCACTTATTATCTAATATTTTTGGATGAAAAGTGATATTTAGCTTCATGTGGTTGAGATCCATACATTTGTGCTAAAAAATCATAGTTTATGTGTTTATCATGGCAGCAAACCTGCATACTCTTTTCCCATAATCATATAGGGAATAGGCAAACTCCTTTATTTATGGACAGATGTTGATGAAAGTTGGTATAAATGTTAAAAACAAAATTTTTGATGGTATAAATGGCTACTTTCAGTGTTCCTCACAGCAGCAAACCTACTCACTCTTTCCCATTTTAATCTTATGGAGAATAGGCAAATAATTCTCATGTTTATCGACAGATTTGGACCAAACTTTTCATATATTATTATTATTATATTTTTGATTTGGTAATTCGCTGAGTACGCAGGTCTGCTGCGACGGGGGTATTTATTATTCCCATCATAGTAATCGAATAGTACTGAGTATGCAGGTTTGCTTAAGTATGGGTTATTTGACATGGTAATATGCTTATATTAAGGGCATTAAGTAGGTAGAAACACATTCCAAATTCGATTAAATTATGTCAATATCGAAGCGAGTTATAGGAATTATCTATTCTCCTTAAGACTTACATGGACAATGAGTACGTAGGTTTGCTGCCATAAGAAACATTATATTTGGAGTTTTTATGGATGTGTTGATAAATCTGACGGATTTGCTTACCGAATTTCAGAAGAATATGTTTGTAAATAAGTTTGCTACTGATTTTGAGTGATTCTTCGTAAAATTAACATTGGACAATGTACTGTGTTTACCATTTTAAATATCTCAGTAACCGATTGACCTAGAGTCATAATTAAAATACTAAATTGCGTGTTTGTTTTAGCTGAATGAAATGGCGAAAAGAAAGATTGTAAAAATTTAAAACCCTATTTGTCGGCACAACCCCCCCCCCAAAGTGTAGTTAATGTGTTTTGATTGCGTTGCCAAACTAACTGGTCAAAGATATTTCAGAGAGAAACAACTCTACCGAATTTTATAATAATCAAATAATAGTTGCGGCTGTTATAAATTCAAGACATGTTTATAAATTTTCAAACCTATGTATATATATATAATTTAGAATGGCCACCCAAAACGTGTTCTGGAGATTGAATTATGAACTTCTATCATGGACCCGGGGTTAACTGTGACCATGCGAGTTGTTTGAGCAGCTCTCTTTTTCATAGGAAATCCTCTAAAACTTGTGATTCTTTCTATTTAATGGTTTGTTTTTTGGTTTAAATGGTGCAAAAAAACTTTTTTAAAGATCACACGTTAAATCACCAAAACACCCAATTGGTTTCATGTATGTTTATTATTTTGTCTTATCTTGTCAAAATAACTCGACTTTCTAACAGGAAATACGCTAAAATAAAGTGCAAGTGTTTGTTTAATCGGTGTGAAGAACGTGTTCCCGCGACTGTCTGTTGAAGAGATGCCCACTGCCCAGTCCTATTGTTCCCAGCTGTTTAATTGTTATTGACGACGGCAACAATAGCATTGACCGAACAGGTGTTCCAGGGTACCTGTATTTATTGTAACAGGATATATGCAGTAAACCAAGTGCACAGAGAATAGATAAACTGATCACATGTTTTTATTTGGTGTCTTTTCATCAAATACACAGGCAATTTTTTTACATAGTAATGTCATTGTTTACCTCTCTAGCTTAAAGATATTAGGGAGGAAAACTTTAAAATATAACATTAATCATATTGACCAATAATTTAGTTTTTTATTCAACATGAAAATGAATAGTATATATATATATAATAAAGCCAATAATAAAAATAAACCTTAATAATCCCTTAATAATAACCCTTATCATGAAGACTGGGAACGTGACGTCGTCCTGTAATCCAGCTACTTGGAGGTCACGAATTGTGGATAGATGTGAGCGATGGTTGGTGGGTGTAGTGTTTTCTTGTGTGGAATAACCACACTATTGTATACTACGTTAATCCGCCAAAACCCTCCTGATAATTAGACCAGTTCGTAATCAAGAGGCAGTGGTTCGGACTCCACGTTAAACTGTAGCTCCCTTAGATATGCCATTGCAGATATGGCTGTTGAGCTATTAATTAGCAGTTCTGTCAAAGAAACATGTCAGCTTAAGGAACTCAAAGGAAGAAGCTATTACCGTAGGTCTCATGGTAAGACTTGGTTGTATTAGCCTAATAAGATGATCCTAATCTGTCTTCCTTGCCTCTTAAGAGTCTGCATCAGTGGTAGCCATCTTGGATTTTAGTCCCGTAAGAGCAATGTTAAATTCTGGCGCCTATATCTCCTTGACCTATTGTCATAAATTAACGGAAGAGGTGTCAAATTAAAGGTATTACAGTCCTCCTGGGCACCACCTTACAGAACTTTTTATTTTCGCTCTCAATAAAAAAATAATAATGATTTATTTTGTAAAATATTCCTGGATTTTTGTTTTTTATCAAGTTAAATTTTGAACATATTGAACATATTGACAAGGTCATGCCCTTGAGCCACATCTCATCAATGTACTTCCAAAGTTTTACATTGATACTTTGATAATTAATGCCACTACACACGCCAAAGTGAAGGTATGTTCCGCCAGAATTTAACATTGCCCTTACGGGACTAAAATTCAAGATGGCTACCACTGATGCAGACTCTTAAGCTCGGGACCATGTTATTTTTTCGTTTTAAGGTGCCCTGAGGCCAAAAATAGTAGTCGTTAAAAATATATATTTATATATATGTATAGAGAGTGTTGATTAAAGTAATTCGAGAGATGATAATACTCATATACTGTATATATATATTTAAAATTTAGATAAATGCACTTTTAATACGCACCGCCGGCGCGCGGCAGTGGCTCATGGTCCCTGTAAGCTAACATTAAAATTACATTATATCGCTTATCCGTGGACGGATTTCGTTCGTATCGTTAGATTTGTAATTGAAATTGAAAATCTTAAGTTAATGGTTTAGTTGTTTTTGCAATTATTAGATCTTAACCACCGCCATTTTGAATATATAAACGGAAACTACATGATACTTTGAGAACATTTTTTTCTTTGGCCAATAAAGATGTGTGTAAAGTTTGGTTTCTGTAGCTTAAATGGTTCTTGACATGTAACGATTTTTGTAACAAATACAAAATGGCGGCTAGCGACTAAAAGAAGAATTTTTCGACGTATGTTTATATTTTTATGTTTAATTTGATGAGTACTATCATCCCTTGATGTTTGTTTCCGACTTTAATGAACATCCTGTATATGTATGTGCCTGTTAACACGACAACTCTCGTAAAAAATAATGTGATCGAGACCAAATTTGGTACTGATGTGTATTCCAACATTTACTCGGACAGTTTCGTAATCCAGACATACTTATCAATTGGAAGTGGTATTTTGGGGAGCCTTTACCAAAAATGGTTTTTGGGGCTTTCAGATGTATTTTTTTTAATTTCAAATTTGATATTTTACCATAAGAATCAGCTCAAATAGCTACCCATTTTAGATATTTAAAGTTTTGCTCTATCTCCAACGGTTACAGAGATATTTAAAAAAAACAAACACAGTACATTGTATTTAGGGGTTCCAAATGCTACTATTATGGAGGATAAGGAAAAATTAATATTATACTTATCAATCTATGTTTTTGGATTAAACTTTGTATTTAGCTTCATTTGGTTGAGAGTCATCCATTTATGCTTAAAAATCATATTTATGTGTTTATCGTCGCAGCTAACCTGCAAACTCATTTCCCATGTTAATCATATAAAGAACAGGAAAACTCCTTTATTAATGGACAGATGTTGATGAAACGTGGCATAAATGATAAAAACTTTTTTATGATTGAGATGCCTAATTTCAGTCTTTAGCATGATTATCTTATGGAGAATAGGCAAACTTCGTTATTCCCTACGGATATTGATCAAACCTGTTATATATGATTATTGATTTCGAAATTCGCTGAGTACGTAGGTCTGATGTGACGGGGGTATTTTTAATTTTATCTGGGTATAGAAGTTTAGGGTAACCACTTTCGATCTGACATTTTCTTGGCCTCTTATTAAGTATATGCTTTTCGTTCAATTTTGTTCTTCACGATAAAGTTAAAATAGGTAAGATACGTGCAATACTTATCCGTTTGTTATTTTTACTCTTTTTAGTACTTATCTTATACTTTTAACTGAAATGGTGACCTACCTAGGTATGTATTTAGCCAAAATACAACGCAATGGAGAAGCGGAACTATTGATATTTCATTTATTACCATATATTTTTAGTTGAAACTTGGTATTTAGCTTCATATGGTTAAGATTCATCCATTTATGCTGAAACATGTGTTTATCATGACAGCTAACCTGCATACCCTTTCCCACGTTAATTACATAGATAGGTAATAGGCAACCTCCTTTATGGGCAGATGTTGATAACAATTGGTAAATGGTCAAAATAAAAACTTTAATAAAAGTAAAAATGCCTTTTCAGCGTTCCTTACACCAGCAAACCTGCATACTTTTTCCCATGTTCATCTTATGTAGAATAGGCAAACCCTCGTATATATCGACATATATTTGTGGACCTTGTGATACGAGGGTATATTATTATTGTAATTTTCTGCGCTGAGTACGCAGGTATGCTACGATGGGGTTATTGGGCTATATTTTAAGGAAATAAAGTAGAGTTTGAATTTGAATAATGCTGAATATTACTCGATTATAACTTTCGCACAGGTCTTCAAGTTATTATAGGTTTTTAATCAGTTGGCGGACCGATGTTAAATGAAGTTGAAGGTTTGTATCGTCTGGTCGGACATGGGCAGAACATGGTGCTCCATGCCCCGTGTTACCTGACTGTATCGTCTGGTCAGACATGCGCAGAACATGGTGCTCCATGCTCCGTGTTACCTGACTGTATCGTCTGGTCGGACATGGGCAGAACATGGTGCTCCATGCTCCGTGTTACCTGACTGTATCGTCTGGTCGGACATGGGCAGAACATGGTGCTCCATGCTCCATGTTACCTGACTGTATCGTCTGGTCAGACATGCGCAGAACATGGTGCTCCATGCTCCGTGTTACCTGACTGTATCGTCTGGTCGGACATGGGCAGAACATGGTGCTCCATGCTCCGTGTTACCTGACTGTATCGTCTGGTCGGACATGGGCAGAACATGGTGCTCCATGCTCCGTGTTACCTGACTGTATCGTCTGGTCGGACATGGGCAGAACATGGTGCTCCATGCTCCGTGTTACCTGACTGTATCGTCTGGTCGGACATGGGCAGAACATGGTGCTCCATGCTCCGTGTTACCTGACTGTATCGTCTGGTCGGACATGGGCAGAACATGGTGCTCCATGCTCCGTGTTACCTGACTGTATCGTCTGGTCGGACATGGGCAGAACATGGTGCTCCATGCTCCGTGTTACCTGACTGTATCGTCTGGTCGGACATGGGCAGAACATGGTGCTCCATGCTCCATATTCCGTGTTACCTGACTGTATCGTCTGGTCGGACATGGGCAGAACATGGTGCTCCATGCTCCGTGTTACCTGACTGTATCGTCTGGTCGGACATGGGCAGAACATGGTGCTCCATGCTCCGTGTTACCTGACTGTATCGTCTGGTCGGACATGGGCAGAACATGGTGCTCCATGCTCCGTGTTACCTGACTGTATCGTCTGGTCGGACATGGGCAGAACATGGTGCTCCATGCTCCGTGTTACCTGACTGTATCGTCTGGTCGGACATGGGCAGAACATGGTGCTCCATGCTCCGTGTTACCTGACTGTATCGTCTGGTCGGACATGGGCAGAACATGGTGCTCCATGCTCCGTGTTACCTGACTGTATCGTCTGGTCGGACATGGGCAGAACATGGTGCTCCATGCTCCGTGTTACCTGACTGTATCGTCTGGTCGGACATGGGCAGAACATGGTGCTCCATGCTCCGTGTTACCTGACTGTATCGTCTGGTCGGACATGGGCAGAACATGGTGCTCCATGCTCCGTGTTACCTGACTGTATCGTCTGGTCGGACATGGGCAGAACATGGTGCTCCATGCTCCGTGTTACCTGACTGTATCGTCTGGTCGGACATGGGCAGAACATGGTGCTCCATGCTCCATATTCCGTGTTACCTGACTGTATCGTCTGGTCGGACATGGGCAGAACATGGTGCTCCATGCTCCGTGTTACCTGACTGTATCGTCTGGTCGGACATGGGCAGAACATGGTGCTCCATGCTCCGTGTTACCTGACTGTATCGTCTGGTCGGACATGGGCAGAACATGGTGCTCCATGCTCCATATTCCGTGTTACCTGACTGTATCGTCTGGTCGGACATGGGCAGAACATGGTGCTCCATGCTCCGTGTTACCTGACTGTATCGTCTGGTCGGACATGGGCAGAACATGGTGCTCCATGCTCCGTGTTACCTGACTGTATCGTCTGGTCGGACATGGGCAGAACATGGTGCTCCATGCTCCATATTCCGTGTTACCTGACTGTATCGTCTGGTCGGACATGGGCAGAACATGGTGCTCCATGCTCCGTGTTACCTGACTGTATCGTCTGGTCGGACATGGGCAGAACATGGTGCTCCATGCTCCGTGTTACCTGACTGTATCGTCTGGTCGGACATGGGCAGAACATGGTGCTCCATGCTCCATATTCCGTGTTACCTGACTGTATCGTCTGGTCGGACATGGGCAGAACATGGTGCTCCATGCTCCATATTCCGTGTTACCTGACTGTATCGTCTGGTCGGACATGGGCAGAACATGGTGCTCCATGCTCCGTGTTACCTGACTGTATCGTCTGGTCAGACATGCACAGAACATGGTGCTCCATGCTCCATATTCCGTGTTACCTGACTGTATCGTCTGGTCGGACATGGGCAGAACATGGTGCTCCATGCTCCGTGTTACCTGACTGTATCGTCTGGTCGGACATGGGCAGAACATGGTGCTCCATGCTCCGTGTTACCTGACTGTATCGTCTGGTCGGACATGGGCAGAACATGGTGCTCCATGCTCCGTGTTACCTGACTGTATCGTCTGGTCGGACATGGGCAGAACATGGTGCTCCATGCTCCGTGTTACCTGACTGTATCGTCTGGTCGGACATGGGCAGAACATGGTGCTCCATGCTCCGTGTTACCTGACTGTATCGTCTGGTCGGACATGGGCAGAACATGGTGCTCCATGCTCCGTGTTACCTGACTGTATCGTCTGGTCGGACATGGGCAGAACATGGTGCTCCATGCTCCGTGTTACCTGACTGTATCGTCTGGTCGGACATGGGCAGAACATGGTGCTCCATGCTCCGTGTTACCTGACTGTATCGTCTGGTCGGACATGGGCAGAACATGGTGCTCCATGCTCCGTGTTACCTGACTGTATCGTCTGGTCGGACATGGGCAGAACATGGTGCTCCATGCTCCGTGTTACCTGACTGTATCGTCTGGTCGGACATGGGCAGAACATGGTGCTCCATGCTCCGTGTTACCTGACTGTATCGTCTGGTCGGACATGGGCAGAACATGGTGCTCCATGCTCCGTGTTACCTGACTGTATCGTCTGGTCGGACATGGGCAGAACATGGTGCTCCATGCTCCGTGTTACCTGACTGTATCATCTGGTCGGACATAGGCAGAACATGGTGCTCCATGCTCCGTGTTACCTGACTGTATCGTCTGGTCGGACATGGGCAGAACATGGTGCTCCATGCTCCGTGTTACCTGACTGTATCGTCTGGTCGGACATGGGCAGAACATGGTGCTCCATGCTCCGTGTTACCTGACTGTATCGTCTGGTCGGACATGGGCAGAACATGGTGCTCCATGCTCCGTGTTACCTGACTGTATCGTCTGGTCGGACATGGGCAGAACATGGTGCTCCATGCTCCGTGTTACCTGACTGTATCGTCTGGTCGGACATGGGCAGAACATGGTGCTCCATGCTCCGTGTTACCTGACTGTATCGTCTGGTCGGACATGGGCAGAACATGGTGCTCCATGCTCCGTGTTACCTGACTGTATCGTCTGGTCGGACATGGGCAGAACATGGTGCTCCATGCTCCGTGTTACCTGACTGTATCGTCTGGTCGGACATGGGCAGAACATGGTGCTCCATGCTCCGTGTTACCTGACTGTATCGTCTGGTCGGACATGGGCAGAACATGGTGCTCCATGCTCCGTGTTACCTGACTGTATCGTCTGGTCGGACATGGGCAGAACATGGTGCTCCATGCTCCGTGTTACCTGACTGTATCGTCTGGTCGGACATGGGCAGAACATGGTGCTCCATGCTCCGTGTTACCTGACTGTATCGTCTGGTCGGACATGGGCAGAACATGGTGCTCCATGCTCCGTGTTACCTGACTGTATCGTCTGGTCGGACATGGGCAGAACATGGTGCTCCATGCTCCGTGTTACCTGACTGTATCGTCTGGTCGGACATGGGCAGAACATGGTGCTCCATGCTCCGTGTTACCTGACTGTATCGTCTGGTCGGACATGGGCAGAACATGGTGCTCCATGCGTATCGTCTGGTCGGACATGGGCAGAACATGGTGCTCCATGCTCCGTGTTACCTGACTGTATCGTCTGGTCGGACATGGGCAGAACATGGTGCTCCATGCTCCGTGTTACCTGACTGTATCGTCTGGTCGGACATGGGCAGAACATGGTGCTCCATGCTCCGTGTTACCTGACTGTATCGTCTGGTCGGACATGGGCGGAACATGGTGCTCCATGCTCCGTGTTACCTTACTGTATCGTCTGGTCGACATGGGCAGAACATGGTGCTCCATGCTCCGTGTTACCTGACTGTATCGTCTGGTCGGACATGGGCGGAACATGGTGCTCCATGCTCCGTGTTACCTGACTGTATCGTCTGGTCGGACATGGGCGGAACATGGTGCTCCATGCTCCGTGTTACCTGACTGTATCGTCTGGTCGGACATGGGCAGAACAACATGGTGCTCCATGCTCCATATTCCGTGTTACCTGACTGTATCGTCTGGTCGGACATGGGCAGAACATGGTGCTCCATGCTCCGTGTTACCTGACTGTATCGTCTGGTCGGACATGGGCAGAACATGGTGCTCCATGCTCCGTGTTACCTGACTGTATCGTCTGGTCGGACATGGGCAGAACATGGTGCTCCATGCTCCGTGTTACCTGACTGTATCGTCTGGTCGGACATGGGCAGAACATGGTGCTCCATGCTCCGTGTTACCTGACTGTATCGTCTGGTCGGACATGGGCAGAACATGGTGCTCCATGCTCCGTGTTACCTGACTGTATCGTCTGGTCGGACATGGGCAGAACATGGTGCTCCATGCTCCGTGTTACCTGACTGTATCGTCTGGTCGGACATGGGCAGAACATGGTGCTCCATGCTCCGTGTTACCTGACTGTATCGTCTGGTCGGACATGGGCAGAACATGGTGCTCCATGCTCCGTGTTACCTGACTGTATCGTCTGGTCGGACATGGGCAGAACATGGTGCTCCATGCTCCGTGTTACCTGACTGTATCGTCTGGTCGGACATGGGCAGAACATGGTGCTCCATGCTCCGTGTTACCTGACTGTATCGTCTGGTCGGACATGGGCAGAACATGGTGCTCCATGCTCCGTGTTACCTGACTGTATCGTCTGGTCGGACATGGGCAGAACATGGTGCTCCATGCTCCGTGTTACCTGACTGTATCGTCTGGTCGGACATTTGGCGGAACATGGTGCTCCATGCTCCATGTTACCTGACTGTATCGTCTGGTCGGACATGGGCAGAACATGGTGCTCCATGCTCCGTGTTACCTGACTGTATCGTCTGGTCGGACATGGGCAGAACATGGTGCTCCATGCTCCGTGTTACCTGACTGTATCGTCTGGTCGGACATGGGCAGAACATGGTGCTCCATGCTCCGTGTTACCTGACTGTATCGTCTGGTCGGACATGGGCAGAACATGGTGCTCCATGCTCCGTGTTACCTGACTGTATCGTCTGGTCGGACATGCTCCGTGTTACCTGACTGTATCGTCTGGTCGGACATGGGCAGAACATGGTGCTCCATGCTCCGTGTTACCTGACTGTATCGTCTGGTCGGACATGGGCAGAACATGGTGCTCCATGCTCCGTGTTACCTGACTGTATCGTCTGGTCGGACATGGGCAGAACATGGTGCTCCATGCTCCGTGTTACCTGACTGTATCGTCTGGTCGGACATGGGCAGAACATGGTGCTCCATGCTCCGTGTTACCTGACTGTATCGTCTGGTCGGACGGACATGGGCGCAGAACATGGTGCTCCATGCTCCGTGTTACCTGACTGTATCGTCTGGTCGGACATGGGCAGAACATGGTGCTCCATGCTCCGTGTTACCTGACTGTATCGTCTGGTCGGACATGGGCAGAACATGGTGCTCCATGCTCCGTGTTACCTGACTGTATCGTCTGGTCGGACATGGGCAGAACATGGTGCTCCATGCTCCGTGTTACCTGACTGTATCGTCTGGTCGGACATGGGCAGAACATGGTGCTCCATGCTCCGTGTTACCTGACTGTATCGTCTGGTCGGACATGGGCAGAACATGGTGCTCCATGCTCCGTGTTACCTGACTGTATCGTCTGGTCGGACATGGGCAGAACATGGTGCTCCATGCTCCGTGTTACCTGACTGTATCGTCTGGTCGGACATGGGCAGAACATGGTGCTCCATGCTCCGTGTTACCTGACTGTATCGTCTGGTCGGACATGGGCGGAACATGGTGCTCCATGCTCCATATTCCGTGTTACCTGACTGTATCGTCTGGTCGGACATGGGCAGAACATGGTGCTCCATGCTCCGTGTTACCTGACTGTATCGTCTGGTCGGACATGGGCAGAACATGGTGCTCCATGCTCCATATTCCGTGTTACCTGACTGTATCGTCTGGTCGGACATGGGCAGAACATGGTGCTCCATGCTCCATGTTACCTGACTGTATCGTCTGGTCGGACATGGGCAGAACATGGTGCTCCATGCTCCGTGTTACCTGACTGTATCGTCTGGTCGGACATGGGCAGAACATGGTGCTCCATGCTCCGTGTTACCTGACTGTATCGTCTGGTCGGACATGCTCCGTGTTACCTGACTGCCGTGAAACCTCCCACTTCCTACACATTAACTCTGTCCCTTCAGGCGTTACATCCTTAAACATCACCTGCGCTCTTTGCTTAATTGACTCATTCATATTTAACCAGATTTATTTGTTGTAGCATCGTGTTCTTTTTCATATCATAATCACTTTCGTTGATTACGAGCCTCTCAAAATGGGGTTTCCAACCGAAATAAAAAATCTGTATCAGGGTGGTGATGGATGTCTTCCTCAGGTTTTGAGCGGATTGTGGAATTTTTTAGCGAATTTCTTGTGGAAACGTCCGCTTTTCACACCACCGGCACATGGTCACAGTTAATCCCGGGACCATGATATAATTTCATAACTCAACCCCCTGAACACGTTTTGTGCGATGAAAAAGTAAAAAATAATAAAATTAAAATTATATATGCTGTATAACTATAATGTATATGTTCCACAACGATAACGGACGCCATTTTTGTTCGATTCAATAATTTATATATGTAAAAAATAATCTTTCTTAAAAAGTAATAAAAAAATAAAAATAAAAGTTTTATCAATTTTTTATTCTTTTTTAAGCTTTGCCTAAGGCAGGCTTCGCATAAGCTATGCAACCTCGAAGTACACTATTTTTTATGGAATTCCCATCTAAATTTTGTGGCCATCCCGGGGATTTAACCCTACACAGTTTCATCAATAAATCCATAAAACTAAATAATTTAATAAATCCATAAAACTAAATAATTTAAACGTGTTTCCAAAAGTAAAAAAATATTCTTTATTTGTTATCTGTGGAAAGTAAAATAAAAAAGAAAATTAATTTTTAATTATTATATTACTTACAGTTCAGACATGTATATTTTAAAATCTAACATCAATATATCATTATTAGTTGGAAGCTTTACTAGTTATAAGCGTTTAAGTAAAATGGTCATTAAAGATGTTTTAAAAATAGGTCCTGGTACAAACCATTGCAAAATGCCGATTTCACAACTGGTCATTTTGGCATAGAATACCAACTCATGACATTTATAAAAACTTTAAACCTATATAAAAATTATAAAATAGCTCTGGTCCTGAAAGGGTTAATTGTACAGTGAAATAAGTTAGAAACCTGGATTCTGCGATCTGACCAGATCTTGAGCATAAGTTATTGTTCAGTTAATACTTGGAAGCTCATTTACTTCCGGGTCCACAATAATTGATGAGTGGAAACATATTAATCAACCAAAATGTTTAAATCTATAAAACAACCATCTCCATTTCAGTCATAGCCCTATTTCTTGTACTATTCTATTACAACTGAGATAGAAATGTTATACTTTTTTAAAGTCCCAATAGCCATCGAAATAAGCGATTAACCCCATCATGATTTCGAATCATTTATTTTAAAGATAGTTTGACGTTAATACATAGGTGAGTTTATATTTTTGTAACCAACTATAATGAACTTTAGAATCAGTTGAAAAATTGAACCACATCTACTGTTGTATCATTACAGACATTCCTTCCGTCTGAGTAATATGATTCTGAGGAACCAATCAGCTGATATCCGTCTGTAACACACTTATACACGCCACTCATTCATATGCATGAAATATTATTCAGCTGACTTAACTTCCGGTGTCTTACAGTGATGTACAAGATAACGACTCGGTTCTATGAACGGTTCTTCTAAAAGGAATGTTCTATTCAGTATTGGGTTGTCAACGACGGCTCTTCAACATGTATTTACCCCGACACAATTTACTACAACAGATTATTCAACTATCTCCCTCAACTTGGTCAAAAAATACGTAACTAGACATTAATCATACTTTAAATTGATCATAATATTTTTACTTTCTCCCCTTATACATAGTATATGGAGAAAGTATTGTTTTCGTCAAAATTTTGAATTTGAGTTGAGGGTGGATATATCCGTTTTGGGGTCCCCTGAATCCAAAAAAGTGGGTTTTGACGTGATGTCTGTCCGTCCGTGTGTCTGTGTGTGTGTGTGTGTGTGTGTGTCTGGATGTGTACAGTGCCACAGCCTACCCCGTTGGTCCGATTTAGATGAAATTTGGCATGTATATATATAGTCACCGTATCTCCAGGCGTTTTTTTCATTTTTTTGAATTTTTGATTTTTAAGGGTAGTTCACCCCTAAAAACCCTTAAAAAACGTGAAAAATCCAAGTTTCTCAAAAACGGCTCTAACGATTTTGATTAAAATTTGATAAATTATAGTGCACAGACTACTAAATAATTTGACACCACCCATATATCTGTAAAAATGACGGTTCAAAAGTTATGGGCTTTTAAATGTCAAAAAAATCAAATTTTTGAATTTTCAGCGAAAACAATAAAAGTAAAGTACAACTTGACTGGTACCATTGAAACCAGCTTAAAAAACTAAACAAATTAGTATTTTGAATTATTTGTCTGCGACTAACGGTTCCAGAGAAAAGTTAAATTTACTGTCCACGATAACGCAGTACGTTGTCTGAAAGCGCCCAATGTTATTCTTATGGAGAATAAAAAAAATCAATTTCTTCCTTACTTTCCAACCGTTTTCCATGAAACTTGGTATGAAGTGTAAGGTCAAATCACCGAACAAAACCAGCTCAAAAAAGCTTGGTATTGCCGGGGGGGGTTTCCCCCATACAATTTGAACAGTAAGCTATTATGTGATATTTAGAATAACTTTGTAGAACATGATAGTTTTATTACAGATTGTCTTTTTTAAAATTACTTAAGGGAGAAAGTATGTGTCAGTCCACTGGTACCGTTTATTCTGTAAATATCATTATTTATTGTAATTTTCATTGTTGTTAAACTACTATTATTTTATTTTTGAAATAATTTATCAGATATTTTGTCCCTATCAAGTTATTAATGTTACGTTTTGAAATGGTGACCTGTCCAGGTTGGTATCCAACCCAAGTATGAATGAGAAATGAGTGTAATATGATTGTGACGTGATCTTATAATGTTCTTACTGACTAAGGCTCTGTTGGACTAGTCCAAAAACGATGACGTTTAAGGGACTTACAGTTTAACGTGGGATCCGATCCACAATTTAGCTTTTTAATTAAGACCTGGTGTAATTATGAGAATGGTCCTTGGGATGAACCTAGTACGCTATTCAATAGTGCGGACGTTAAAGTGTTCTGTAATCCAGCTACTTGGATGTCACGAATTGTGGATAGTTATGACCGATGTTCGGTAGATATGGTGTTCTCTGGTGTGGATTAACGTAAACACTACTTGAATTACACAAAGGGTGGAACAGTGTCTCTTTAGCACGTCAGACATGTGGCTTTTTGCGCCCATCGTCCACACTATTGAATACTTTGTTCATCCACGAAGACCATCCTCATAATTAGACCAGTTCGTAATTCAGAGGCAAAAGTGTTTTGGATACCACGTTAAACTGTAGGACTTTTATATACTACTGGCTGTTGGGCTATTAATTAATAGATTTGTGTAGGAAACATATCAGACTTACTCAGTAAGAAAACTATAAGATTCAGCATTATTATCGTACACTCATTTCTCATCCATACTTCTTAAAAAATACCTACCTGGGAAGGTCGCTATTTAAGTTAAAAGTATAAAGAATAAATCTACACTAGGGAATATCACAGCCACCGACCACCACAGTTAACTGTCCACAATTTGTGACCTCCAAGTAGCTCGGTTACAGGACACGCCACGTCCCAGACCTTAACTGTGCGATAAAGTACCGATGTATCCACGAAGCTGATGGTGCGATAACGTGCCACGACGGGCTACGGGACGTAGTACTACGGGCTGTGGCGCGACGGGCTTAGCCAGGGGTTCGTTGAACGACCGACAGGGAGCAATGCCTGG
The DNA here is from genome assembly GCA_023375725.1 of Nephotettix cincticeps. Classification (NCBI taxonomy): domain Eukaryota; kingdom Metazoa; phylum Arthropoda; class Insecta; order Hemiptera; family Cicadellidae; genus Nephotettix; species Nephotettix cincticeps. The sequence goes on along the minus strand of CM041786.1, from coordinate 132,977,738 downwards.
ACATAGTTTGCATATCCAGCTAGCTGTACAAGGAAGCGGCCGACTGGGGACTTTGGAGACCGGCTTCTCGGAAATCCGTTTGTTGGATTGGAAAAATGTCCTTAATGATTTCTATATTTGACTCGCGGGAAGGATATATATGTGTCGTAGAACATAATGCGGGAGCGGGCGACCGCGGCTGCAGCTCGCGTCGTTATGGGCAGTTGTGGACGTCAATACCCTTTGTAAGCAGTGTCTGGCTGTGTGCTAGACGCTATCACTATGTGCAGTGTGCTGTACGCAGCGACACGCCTGCTGCTGGGCTACACGGCTGACGGCTGATCATGGGGGGGCGTCGTTGAGGCCCGAGAGTAACTACCACTTCGGATTATAAACAAAATTTCGTTACAAATTGAAAAATAGTAACACGATTAAGATACCGATAAACAATTATAAGAGTTAAGACTACGATGGGCTATGTTAAAAGTCACAATTGTGGTAAACTCCACAAGTGGAGTACTCCAATGCATACTGTGCATCTATTTTAACTTTATTGCACATTTGATCCCAGCAATGATTAAGAAATGATCAACATCAATGTAATTAATGATTATTAAATTGAAATCTATAACGAAAAGTTGATTAAGATGTTTTTTCATCAATTATAGTACAGTTAGTAAAGTTTATTTGGTTGACTTCTTCTTCTTTGACTTCTTTCCTACAGACGATTTTTTATGTTTAGACTTTGGTAAATTTTCTTCGGGTTCTAGTGGGGGAGTCTCTTCATCAACAGTGTTCTGTGGGTGAATGGATTTCGACTCCTCTTCTTCATATTTCTTTTGTCGTTCTAAAATTTTTCTCTCCGCTATCTTACGTGCGCTTATAATAAATATTTCATAGAATTCCAAAAATACGAGTTTATAATCCATGTTAACCAACAAACCCCCAGAGGATATACTTGGACAGATCTTTAATATACACTCTAGGATTGAGTGTAAACCTAATTTACTTAAGAAAGAGAGATTCCTTGGGTGGGACGGATCTTCTTTTAAGTATTTGTTTTCTCCGAGAAAAGGTCGTTCTTTAGGAAAGTACGTCAGCTTTCCTCCTACTCCAATTATATTTTTCCCATAAATTTGATGTTCAAAATATTTTGGGATGTCAGCTTGCTGACAATCATTTTCTTGGGGTACAGCGGCTTTTTTCAGAAACTCTCTGGCTGAGAGAGGTTCGCCCAAGCCCCGATAATACCAGTAGAGAGCGTCGAAGCTCGTCATGTCCCTGCAGCTGAACAACGCATGGCCCTTGTGATGGCCACTGTTGGGCAAAAGGTCACTAGTTATCAGCTTGTGAAGCCCCGATGCAATTACTCCTTTTACAGACGGCGTCCCTAAACATTTTTTCCCATATAACTGCCAGGAAACCTCTACCAAACAGTGCAAAAACTGCCAGAAAAGCAGTCTTTCAAATGGGTAATGAACTCCTTGAACAAGACATGCTTTATTATTAGCGATACAAACATCAAAGTCGGCAAGAGAGAGTCCTCTCGAATGTAAGTCGCAGTCTCTCAGCAGTTGCCACCACATAAGCCTCATCAGAACTGTGGGGAACGAGGGCTTTACATCACAACACACCTGAGAATAGGTATTGTAGATCACTTTCAACGTAGATAGGAACTGCATCAATACGTTCCTGATGTGATTTTCCTCATCATTAAAGTTTAATTTGTTTTCTTCCGGTTCGAAACTCTGATTGAATGAGAACGTTCGCTTTGTATCCAGATTGACGGACTTGCTGGTAGATGAACCGAACGGCTTGCCATGTGCATTGCATTCGTTAATATATTCGACCAGTCTGTTAACATAATAGCTAATATTGATCTCATGACAAGGTGCACTGACCGGTAAGTTGTAAAGCGACTGGAGGCTTGCGTCCATCAAGGAGTCGTCTTCAAACTTATTATTAGGAAGGCACAAATTATCCTCTTCAAAAAGATCATCAGCGTAAAGAAAATTGCCGTTACTACAGATAACCTCAGCCGAGCCATGTTTCTTACCGTTTCTCCAGCAGCCTTTCACAACGACTCCAGTAGTCGTCTCCAGTGTGCCGAACCCGTGACGCACGTTGTCTACCCAGTTGCCGTAGAAGCAGTTCTCCAACGCCACGACCAGCTGTTGACCGAAGAACGTATCCCAGGTGTACTCCCCGTATCCGTGCATTTTTCCTCGACTGAAGTTGCCGCTGTAGACGTCTCTGTTCGTCCAAACCATGGTCCCCAGACCGTGTCTCTTCCCCGATGTCCACTGGCCCGAGTATGTTGCTCCCGACGGGTAGGAGCGGAGTCCGGTGCCGTGTTTCTTATCTGCCGACCACTCACCGTTGTAATAGTGCTTACTGGTGTCAAAGTGGTTATAAAACATGGCGCCCAGGCCATGTCTTCGGCCGCACTTCCAGTAGCCGGCGTAAAAGGTGGGGGCAAACACGTACAGCCCTCGCCCATGCCTGAACCCCTTACATATCTCCCCCTCGTACCAACTACCGTCCGGCCAATAAAGCTTCCCTTTTCCTGTCATTTTGCCCAGGATGAACTCCCCCTCGTATACACTCCCATCTGCCCAGTAAAACTTCCCCTCACCATGCATCCTACAGTTCCTAAGTTTTCCTTCGTATCGGTTTCCTTGTTTAAATTTGATGACGAATTCGTGCTCTCCTTCGAGAAATAATGAACCAGATAGGTTTTCTTTTGCGATGAATTCTCTTAATCTCTGTATCTGATCCACTGAGTTTTCCTCTTCACTGTCTTGTCGTGGGTCTTTAGTATTGGTCAATCCGACTTGAAGGGCTCCTCGTTCTTCTATATTCATAAACGTATCATCAAAAAGGCTGCCTGATGAAACAGCCTGTTCACTAGTTGCTGTTAATGTTCTGCCTGTTTCTTTTTTTAAAGGGAATAATTCCAATTTGTTCAAACTCTTGTGGGAAGTGGCTACGCTCAAGCGAGTTTCGATCTGCCTCTTTGAAAGAGCATTTCCGTCTTCAAAATTTAAGTTTCCACTTGATTCCTGAGAGTCAGTTCTTTCAATTGGAGGAAACTTAATTTTAAAATCTTTTACAATACTTCCCATCATCGCAGACAGCAGTATTGCCACAACCTCGTCCTCGGCGTTCACTCGTACAACCGGGACTGGGACTGGCTGATATGAGTCCTTGCTTTCTTTTACACTGTTGATGAATTCGTCATAGTCAGCATGAGAAGATCGATTTTCTTCATTTACAACCGATGTAACCGTCGAATCTGGGCGTTCGACCGGCATTTTCTTTGTTTGAAAAAAATGCAAAAAATAACAAACCCGAAATGAGTAAGACCATATGACCAACAAAGAGAAATTATCTAAAATACTGTATAAGCTTTTCTTGGAATCGAGGCATAATTAAGTAGGTGTCTATTTTGTTTTATTATTATTTATTGTTTTGTTAGTTAAAACTTTTACCAAACTATTTATTTTCTGAAGCTTTGCGCCATGAACAACCGATTATGCTAGGTTGGTGTAATCTTTTTACTACCACACCTTAAAGTACCCCACTCGGATTTGGCCACATTTGTATCAATCAAAATTAGCTAAGAAACTATTTGCATTCCCAGAAAAGAGCTTTTGTGATCTTTTAAGTATAAATATTACGTTTATATATAATTTTAAAACATTTAACCAGTGATAGAAGAAATCACTTAATCAAAAAAACATATGTTTGATGACGTTTCTCTTTCTAAAACATAAAAATTAGTATATTTCATCACTAGGACCAAAAATGTGCATTTTTGATACAAGCACAAGTTTAACAGCCGAAGCGTGCCGAGGTTGTTAAATGCTTTTCTTCTTTTCTGATTAAGACGATTACCAGTTTCACGTTAATACTTTGTAAAATCAATAGTGATTGTTGCAGTTACTTTATCGATTATTTACAATCGAATACTGACCTCGAATCAAAAGTATTATGAACAATGATCATTTGCGGCCTAGGACTCAAAAGATTATCATAATAATAGGTATAGTACTATGAAGAAAAAGAACAACTTTTGCTCTTCAACACAAATGTATCTAAAACAGTTGTTTTTGAAGCAGTATATGAGGAAACAATATTTTTATGACAATATGATTAGAAAAAATGACCATATAATAATGATTTGTGCATTTTGCTCTATTTCGGTATAAAAACTATAAAATCGGAAGAAGATTTATTTGTTTAATTAACAGAATTTGAATTGGCGATGCCTTCAGAAGTCTCACCTATTTACAATAAAATGTGTAAACGATGAAAATTGTGATTGTGGAAGTGATAATTCTACTTTCGACCGTGTTTAACTGTCCTGACCGTCTTTGCAATCAAGAAATTCTTTTCTCTAAAACCTTTGTGGTCGGAATTAAGGAATAATGTGTCTTGTGATGTCCATATGGTATAAGGTTGCAATATTGTAAAGGTGTTGATCTGTCCGTGGAAACTAGTCAGTGTAAGGTGGGCTCGTGGTAGTTTTGAGATGTCTGTGCCTAGGTGATGTAAAGGCTGAACTCGTGAATTTATTATTGTGCCTGTGTATTATTTATTATTATTCTTAGGCGGTCCGAGGTTGCACTCGTGGAGGTGTTGAGGTGTCTGTGGTGCTTAGGCAGTCCGAGGTTGCACTCGTGGAGGTGTTGAGATGTTTGTGGTACTTATGCAGTCCGAGGTTGCACTCGTGGAGGTGTTGAGGTGTCTGTGGTGCTTAGGCAGTCCGAGGTTGCACTCGTGGAGGTGTTGAGATGTTTGTGGTACTTATGCAGTCCGAGGTTGCACTCGTGGAGGTGTTGAGATGTTTGTGGTACTTATGCAGTCCGAGGTTGCACTCGTGGAGGTGTTGAGGTGTCTGTGGTGCTTAAGCAGTCCGAGGATTCACTCGTGGAGGTGTTGAGATGTTTGTGGTGCTTATGCTCCGAGGTTACACTCGTGAATGTGTTGATATATCTTTGAGTGGTTTGATCCGAGGTTGCACTCGTGAATTTAGTGATGTGTCTGTGGTGCTTAGGCGGTCCGAGGTTGCACTCGTGAAAGTATCGATGTGTATAATGCCCAAGTGATGTAAAGACTTCACGAGTGTAACCCGAGGTTAAACTCGTGAAAATGTTGATGTGTATGATGTCCAGGTGGTGTATAGGCTGCACTCGTGAAGACGTTGAGGTGTCTGTGGTGCCCAGGTGTTGCGGGGCACCCTTGTAATGAACGATACGGCATTCGCAGTATTGAACACCCGCCAGATAGCGGCACGTGGGCCAAACTTTAGGGGTCATTGCAGTGTTGCAACAATGTATCAGTACTTTAATATTTTGGTTTATCCATCTAAGAACGAATATTGACCAAACTGAAAATTAAAAAGTCACAACAAATGTTAAGGATTTAAAATTTTATTAATGTAAAATAATATTCCAAATTTATGGATATACAAAAATATAGTTTTTTTGTTTCTTTGTCTTAGTTTCGTTTGTCAGACCCTTTCTGTCATCATAACCTATATTAGTTTCATATTAGGCATATATAGTGTTACATGCCTAATAAAATAAGCTTGACAATGACCTAAGAGTCGAAACATGTTGCTTAAAATTAAACTTTTTACAAGGGTACTCAATTTCTAATTTATTTAATAACAATACTAATAAAAACCCCTTATTTATGAGTACTATACTGAATTTATATATAGTGTTGTATTAGATTACATCCGGCGGATGTAATACCTGCATTAGATATTCATATATTATGCCGTAATTGTTTATATTAGTGTCGAATAAGCTTTGTCCAGTAGCTATCACACAAATGTAATTGTTTTAGCGAATTTCCCATAAGGAAGAATTTTTAAAATTTTTTTTTTTTGTTTGTTCAGAGAGGCCAAAAAAACAATCGCTATATATAATATATATATAATTATGTAATATATATATATATATATATTTTTTATATTTTTATAAATTTATAAATTTTATTTTTAATTTAAAAAAGTTTATGCGGCTATTTTTTATATTTGCTTAAAAATCATATTTTATAATGTTTATATATTATATATATATGTCTCACTTAAAGTGATCGTATGACAGCAAACTTATTATGGGGACTCCCCTTTATTTTTTTAAGGATTTAAAAATTAATTTTGAATCAGAAAAATATGGCGGCTATTTTTATATTCAGATGTTTTAAAAATCTGAATTGTTTATCATGGCAGCTAACACTCATTATGTATATGGTAAAATAAATCTGTGATTTTGAAATGATAATACAGATGCCTGCGTTCAGGGCAAATCTGCATATTATGCATGTTAAAATGGTTGGACCAGTTATCGAAAAAAATATATCTAATGGTATGATTAGTTCGATGGTATGATTAGATAATCAAGTTCTGGGGTAAATTAAAATTTACTCCTAAATAATTTTTCTAGGGAATTTTCTAAAATGGCTACCTACCCAGGTTGGTATTTCAAGCCAAGTATGAATGGGAAATGAGTGTAAGGTGATTGTGGCGCGATCTTATAGTCTTGTTACTGAATAAGGCTGACATACTGAACAAGAGCTGCTTGTTGCTTGTGTTCACAACTATGTCTCCAGTGACTGGCCGACAGACATCAGCTTAGATGTCACGAGACGAAGGCAGCCAATAGGAACATCGTATGACCACCTTGTGGTGACGTGGCGTGACTGTGTCACCCCACATGTACCGATGGAATTCTGTTGTTGGTACATTTTACGAATTTAACTTACCCTACACCAGTCAAATACTCAACTGAGTGCCTAGAAAATTTGGAAATGGAAATGGGATTACCCCTAGTAAAAAAGGTATCCGGGGGATTACCCATAGATAATTTTTGACAATAAAATCTTAAAGACGTGTTTTAAACTACCTGAAATTCAAAATTTTCTTTAACCGTGACGAAAAAACCAACGAGTACGTGTGACGTTAAATAACTTACCAAAAATATAATTCTAACATAAGTTTATTATATAAATAACAACCCTGTATGCAAAAAAGTATTTTACTTGACACCATAAATCCTCCTCTGGTTCATTCTTTGAAGTCGATCGGTGCAATCTTTCACAGCTCTATAAATGGTATCCATATTAAGAAGGTAGGGATGGAACAGAAATTCTTAAAATGTGCTCAACATTCTCGCTAGTTGATCTAAACTCGTTATTTTGAACTTCAGTTTACTGAATCTAGATTCCTGGCATAAGTTGTTGCATAACTCACATAAATTTTTGAGTGAAAATTTCGTTCTATGCAATCGATTTCTGAAACTCACAATGAGCTTTATTCGTTCGTCTCCTAAAACACTTTTCAGCTCCCAACCATTCTGAAAAACAATTCACTCATTCTTCAGATCCCTTGCTTCCTATAAAAAAGAGAGATTAGCTACATTTGCTGTTGTTAGCCCTTAGATTTTCCACCAAGCGAAATGGTTCTTTAAATTTGATTTATAGTCGGTAGTAAAAATGCATTCCTAAGATTTGAAAATTCTACTGAAAACAGATTGTTTTTAAAACCTGTGGAGGTATAGTGTAAAAAATTAGACTAGGAAAATTTAAGTTGAACTTGAACACCACATACATTTACATGTTCAGATCACATTTTGACCAAATTCAGTGAATAAAACCCACATACAACATTATTAATAAATTGGTGCTTGTAAGGGAAATATTACTCAATTAGTTTAAAAAATAATGTTGCACCTCCGTTCACGATTTTCACTTCTCGTCAATTACATTGATTTATTAGAGACATAAAAGTAACAATAGGTTTTCAGAGACATTCCGTTTTACAACACTCAGCATAATTGAAAAATACCAGTATACCATGAAAAACGCATTAATATTTTTTTTAACTTCTGCTTTGCTTACCACAACCAAAAGAATTTGAGTAGTAAATAAAAGCAGGACCACGTCAAGTACGCAGCGTTGTAACAGAATTCCCCTCTCACGACTACGAGGGCCGCTTATGCTAGTTAGATTTTCCGTTATAGATTGCAGACCACATGTCCACCAAAGGTCCACTATTAAGGAACATTAAGGCGCAATAGGCTTCGCATTATTACTATGATCCGGTCCTAGAATGATTGCAGTAGCTGCCAGTTGTATTGCTAATATAGGAACGCTAGTTTATGTAATAATTCCAATATATTGTAGGTTAGAAGTTTGCTTTATAATGCAATACTTCAACATTGGTAACCCTCACTAATTATGATCGAAAAATAAATTACTTTTACATAAAAATATCTTATATATTATGCGCCTCCCTTGTTACTCACACGCTACTCTATGCTACTCCAGTAGATGTGTAAGTTAACATTTCCACACCATCGCCTTGACTGTCGTTCGTCACAGAGCTGTGGTTACAATGAGCTGTTGCAGTTTATAATTGTCTTGCTCGCCCTGCCAACACAGGCATTATGTGTCTCCCTTGTTACTCACACGCTACTCTATGCTACTCCAGTAGATGTGTAAGTTAACATTTCCACACCATCGCCTTGACTGTCGTTCGTCACAGAGCTGTGGTTACAATGAGCTGTTGCAGTTTATAATTGTCTTGCTCGCCCTGCCAACACAGGCATTATGTGTCTCCCTTGTTACTCACACGCTACTCTATGCTACTCGAGTAGATGTGTAAGTTAACATTTCCACACCATCGCCTTGACTGTCGTTCGTCACAGAGCTGTGGTTACAATGAGCTGTTGCAGTTTATAATTGTCTTGCTCGCCCTGCCAACACAGGCATTATGTGTCTCCCTTGTTACTCACACGCTACTCTATGCTACTCGAGTAGATGTGTAAGTTAACATTTCCACACCATCGCCTTGACTGTCGTTCGTCACAGAGCTGTGGTTACAATGAGCTGTTGCAGTTTATAATTGTCTTGCTCGCCCTGCCAACACAGGCATTATGTGTCTCCCTTGTTACTCACACGCTACTCTATGCTACTCCAGTAGATGTGTAAGTTAACATTTCCACACCATCGCCTTGACTGTCGTTCGTCACAGAGCTGTGGTTACAATGAGCTGTTGCAGTTTATAATTGTCTTGCTCGCCCTGCCAACACAGGCATTATGTGTCTCCCTTGTTACTCACACGCTACACTATGCTACTATTATTTAAGTTGACATATTTGTCATTTCACAGAGCTGTAGATATATTGTGGTGTTTTTATAATGTCTTGTCCCCACCAACACAGGCATTATGTCTCCTTTTGAATTATTTTGCATGTTTACGTATATGCCACTTTTAATTGGAATAGCGATCATAAAGTACGTAATCGGTAAATTATCTTTAGAACCTATTGTATATACACTTTATTAAAAAAATTAATTCATCTGTAATTAATAGTTGAAAAGTAATGTTTCGGAACGCAATGCAGCGAGCAGTTGAGGGTCCAAGGTAAAGTATAAATACCTTACTGTTTGCGCTGTACCGCGCTAAAAGTATCTGAGAGTAATTTGTTTGTGTCTGAAGTTTGGTGCACTAGAGGTCACTAGCTCCGTGGCTAACTTCAGCCCGATGACTGACGAAGCAACTGCATCAACAAGCACAAACAGTTTTGAACCTGTTTGCAAAACATGTGAATGGCGAGTAAATGCTTGGTAAATGATTGTGGACTATTTGGAGAGTTACGTCTAACGAATTTGAATCTGGAATGTTTTTATGACTGTGATGTACTGTACTCGTAATGATACTATTCCTATAAGAAATCAACTGGAGTATTTATCTGTAAAATAAACGCGATCAGTAGACTAACTCATACTTTCTCCTTTAAGTAAATGAAAAAACGCCAATATTAATAAAACTATCATATTTTTCAAGATTTATCTATACATCATTTAATAATTTATTGTTTCAAAAATAATCATCCAATTACTCTAAATAACCACAAGAGAAACAAATTCAAATTATTTGTTAAAACTTTATGCGGTGGGAAACTTTTTGAGTGGGTTTTGTTGGGTTATGTGACCTTACGCTGCATACCAAGTTTAATGAAAAACTGTTAAGGAATAAGGAAGAAATTAATTTTCCAATTTTTTCCTTGAGAATAAATAACATTGTGCGTCCTCAGACAACGTACTGTGGCTAACATGCACACTAAATTTAACTTTTCTCTGGAACCGTTAGTCGTAGACTTATAACTAAAAATACTAATTTGTTTAGTTTTTAAACTGGTTTCAATGGTGTTAGTCAAATTAATTGTACTTTACCTTTATTGTTTTCGCGGAAACATTGTTTTTTTGACATTTAAAAGTCTATAACTTTAGATACGTCATTTTTACAGACAAGCGGGTGGTGTCATATTATTTAGTACTATATGGAATATAAACTATCTAATTTTAATGAAAATCTTTAGAGCCATTTTTAAGCAATTTAGAATTTCAAGTTTTTAAGGTTTTTAGGGGTGAACTAATATCACTCATTGAAAATAAAAAAATAAATCTTGGAGATACGGTGAATATATACCAATGAATACATACCAAATTTCATATAGATCGGACCAACGGGATAGGCTGTGGCCTACGGACGGACAGACATCACGTCGAAACCTACTCTTTGGATTCAAGGGACAAAATGGATATATTTACTCTCAACTCAAACTCGAAAATTTTAACGAAAACAATAGAATACTTTCTCCATATACTAATTTGGGGAGAACGTAATAGGTCTCTCATAAATTATTCCTAACACTCATAAGAATAATTATGTTCTCCGGCTATACCGGAAACAATATTGAGCAATCTGAATACTGAATCCTATTTAATGATTTAGTTGATAGAATCATCGACTTTAATGATGTTTCAAATCAGAACCTTTAGCATTTTCCACCACGTGGCTGAAGAATTCCTCCAAAGCCTGAGCTGAGTTCGACTTGGTCCTGTTAGTCATTTTTCTTGGACCTCGAGGTGTAGTGAGCGCTTTTCTTTATCAAATCCAGATCGCGCCACTCTGATTGCCAGCCATTACAGGGGCGAAAATTACATCCATCAGAGCCCCAAGGCCTGCTCCTAATGGCTGAAAAATATATATTCTATTGAAGGCTGCGGCTCTTTTGATTCATCGCTCTGCTGTTCTAAACCCTATATGTTTGTTCTCATATGGATTTAAAAAAGTGTAGGGTTAAAATTATTAGCAAAAATTTATTCAAAGCCAAATAGTTGAAAAAATCACTATATTTCCTATTCTTTGGTAAAATTTAAAAATGAAGTAAATAAGACTGGGATGGTGGCGTCATCCTGTAATCCAGCTACTTGGAGGTAGCCCTTGTGTGGATTAACGTCCACAATATTGAATACTGCGTTAATCCACAAAGACCATCCTCATGATTAGATCAGAGGCAGTGGTTCGGGTTCCACGTTAAAATGTAGTTCCCTTAGTTACCATCTGCTGTTTGGCTATTAATTAACAGTCCTTTTTAAGGAACATGTCAGCCTTAGTCAGTAACAAGATTACAAGATCGCGCCACAATCATCATACAATCCTCATTCATACTTGGTAACCTTGTGGCATGGTCGCCATTTCAATAATCTAATGTAATGTAATGTAATTCTAAGAAAAGTTAGATAAACCATAGGATACAAACCCAGAAATTACAGGACGTGTTCGTTGGATGTTACAGAACAATTATTCTACATTGCACGAATAGTAGGCTACAGCCTCCATCAAGGGGTCGGTGTTGATTGGTGCATTGGAATCAAATGGTTGCTAATCAGCTGAAACCTTTTTTTCATTTCAACTATTTTTACATTCCAACCAAGACTAAAATAGTTTGCTTTCACATGTGGGCTGTTAGTGTATAAAAAATAAATGGCTGAGCTGTGCTGAGGTCGCAGGGTGTACAGCCGAACCGCCGCGCCGACATCACTACACCCACCATCCGGCATCATTACACCACACATGCGGCATCATTATACCCAGTCATGCGGCATTACTACATCCACCATCCGGCATCATTACACCAAACATGCGGCATCATTACACCAGCACATACAGAGTCACTACACCCACCATTCGTCATCATTACACCACACATGCAGCGTCACTACACCCACCATTCGGAATCATTACACCAACCCACACGGTATCATTACACCGGCCCATACGGCATCATTACACCGGCCCATACGGCGTCACTACACCCACTATTCGATATCATTACACCACCCATGCGGCGTCACTACACCCAACATTCGGCATCATTACACCACCCACGCGGTGTCACTACACCCACCATTCGGAATCATTACACCACCCATACGGCGTCACTACACCCAACATTCGGAATCATTACACCACCCACGCGGTGTCACTACACCCAACATTCGGAATCATTACACCACCCACGCGGTGTCACTACACCCACCATTCGGCATCAATGCACCACCCATACGGTGTCACTACACCCACCATTCGGCATCATTACACCACCCACGCGGTGTCACTACACCCACCATTCGGCATCATTACACCACCCATCTGGCGTCACTACACCCACCATTCGGCATCAATACACCACCCATACGGTGTCACTACACCCACCATTCGGCATCATTACACCACCCACGCGGTGTCACTACACCCACCATTCGGCATCATTACACCACCCACGCGGTGTCACTACACCCATCATTCGGCATCATTACACCACCCACGCGGTGTCACTACACCCACCATTCGGCATTAATACACCACCCATACGGTGTCACTACACCCACCATTCGGCATCATTACACCACCCATACGGCGTCACTACACCCACCATTCGGAATCATTACACCACCCACACGGCATCATTACACCGGCCCATACGGCATCATTACACCGGCCCATACAGCGTCACTACACCGGCCCATACGGTGTCACTACACCCACCATTCGATATCATTACACCACCCATGCGGCGTCACTACACCCAACATTCGGAATCATTACACCACCCACGCGGTGTCACTACACCCATCATTCGGCATCATTACACCACCCATACAGCGTCACTACACCCATCATTCGGCATCATTACACCAACCATGCGGCGTCACTACACCCATCATTCGGCATTATTACACCACCTTCTCGGCGTCACTACACCCACCCATGCGAAATCACTACACCCACCTATACGGCGTCACTACACCCATCCATGCGGCATCACTAGGTCTACACCCACCCATGCGAAATCACTACACCCACCTATACGGCGTCACTACACCCATCCATGCGGCATCTCTACATTCACCCATGCGGCATCATTACACCCACCCATGCGGCATCATTACACCCACTCATGCGGCATCATTACACCCACTCATGCGGCATCACTACACCCACCCATGCGGCATCATTACACCCACTCATGCGGCATCACTACACCACCCACGCGGTGTCTTTACACCCACCCACCCATGCGGCATCACTACACCCACCCATGCGGCATCATTACACCCACTCATGCGGCATCACTACACCCACCCATGCGGCATCATTACACCCACTCATGCGGCATCAATACACCCATCCATGCGGCATCATTACACCCACTCATGCGGCATCAATACACCACCCACGCGGTGTCTTTACACCCATCATTCGGCATCATTACACCACCCATGCGGCATCACTACACCCACTCATGCGGCATCACTACACCCACCCATGCGGCATCACTACACCCACCCACGCGGCATCACTACACCATCATATCCAGATTCCAGGGGATCTTCTGTTCTTGTTTTACTGCTAAACATTCTTCTGGTTTGTAAAATCTCGTCTTTATGGTCTACTCCCGGTTTCCGTCACAATGCAGTATAATGCACATGTTTAAAATAACGAAAATTGTGATTTCAATATTCGCTTCAAAACTATTGCAACTACATTATGTAGCCCCCAGCTATATTTCTTTTTAAGAGATTGAACTTTTTAAACTTAAAAAAGTATGAAAATTGCACTTCATTATAACCTTGTCAATCTTTTAACTAGTACAAGATTGAGTTAGATCTAAAAGGTTTAACCAGACCCTTGGAAAAATTCCTAATAGATTGTTCTACAGAGTCAAGCAACCAAACCGAATTATATTTAATTTAAATTTTTTCGAATTATATTTGAATTATATTCAAACTCATTCTTTATAATCTTAATTAGCTTGTTTTTGTACTACTTAATTATGTGATTCGCAATATTCAACACCAGTTTCGACTTTAGAAAACTTAATCGTGATAGAATCGTTTCTGATTTTGATCATAGTTATATGAGAATGTGTATTAGGTTACAATAACTGTAATACCAAAAATTAATTTAATATTACTATCTTTTTACTAATTAGAAGATTAATTTCGATTTGTTGAAAGATATGAAGTCATTTTCTAAACTCTCGAAATACTACGTAATGTATTTAACCGAATAATACACGTAAGATCAAACTATATTGCACAACTAACAGTTTTAAATATATATAATTTCAGTAAATTTAATCCCTAATTATATTTTACCCATCTTTCATGCCATTAAACAGAGATATATCGTGCGGCTTGAGTAATGTAATAATGTTCCCTCAAATAATATTTTCAAAGAAGATTGGTACAGCCTGCAGTGCAGTGTTGGCAGACGGCAGTTGAGATAGCGGATAGCGAATGTGAATGTGGGAGGTGTAGGAATGAAACAGCGTCTAGACGAGCATGACTTGCGTGGGCGAACCTGGCCAAATTGGGGGACAATTAGGGCTAGATAGTTGGCAACACTTACTGTGACGTGGCAACACTGTCTGATGCACTTTTCATATGTGTGTACTCTCCTTTTCTGTAGTTACCAACAAGTTTAAATAAAATACTACTTTACATTACTGACATACAATATTGTGCTCGTTTGCAATAAATACTACTTGTTTATGGTTTTTATGTTAATGTTTTATCGTATCCTCATCAAACCCCAATAAGCTTTTTGGACCTTTTTAGTATTTAATTAATATAATGTATGTATATAAATTAAATAAAAAATGAATTTTAGACACAAATTATAAGTATATTTATATCCCATTCTAAAATATTATAAATATATTATAATACATAGTATATACATTAAAAACATATCAAAAACACTGGTTAGTCAAAACTCTTTCTGAAAATTATACAATTTTTAACAATAAAATTTGATATTAAAAATTAAATAAACTATATTATAAAATTTATTAATAACTAAACAATATACATAAATATTTATATAGTTATTATGTAAATACATAAAACTTAGAAATAATAACTACATTCACAAAACATATTCGAAAACCATTTTTTTGAGGTAAAAATATTGTTGCTTTGCTTATCTAAGATTTTAAAATTTTTTCCGTTTTTCTGAGAACTATTTAAACTAAAAAAACCCGTTTTAAAATTTTAATACTTATTTCTTTATCTATAACAAATTGATGTTAAATGTACTGAAACATTGCTTACAAACTCCTGTGAAAATTTCAAGACTGATATATGTCATTCATTAACTGCTAACTGAAAAATGTATTTGCTTCACTGGATGGTCAATTGTATTTACGTTCCTGTGGAAAATAGGTTATATCATAGATATGACCAAAGAAAATGTTTTCAGTTCATCAAACAGCTGTTCTTAAAACCAAAAATTCAATACAACAGCTCTAGTAGTTTCTATGGAAACGGGATCTAAACATTTCAGCTGCACGTTTTACGTTATAAATTTATGCGTTACACAAATCTGCATCGGTGCCACAATCAGTCACTCATTTCTCATTCATACTTGGCTTAAAATACCTACCTGAGGAGGTCGAAATATCAGTTAAAAAAATAAATTATAATTACAGAGTATATATATTTATAATATATCTACTAGATTAGATTATTGAAATTATTGAAGGTAGGGGTACTTTAAGCCAAGTATGAATGAGAAATGACTGTAGAATGATTGTGGCGCGATCGTATAGTCTTGAAAGCGTTTGCTTTCCAAGAAAAATAAGTTTACTTACGTCTGTATTTGTAGTTGGGAGTATAAGGTTATGTGTTGTCTCTGGAGTAGACGGTGTAGAAAAGCACAGCGTCACAGTTCCAGAAACCGACGTTCTCGTAACCTGTGTGAGACGACGTGACGTAGGAGGCGAGTGCAGGTCAAAGCACTATTGAGACGCACTCATTCGCCACCTCTTCCTGTGTACCTAGCGATTGTCACTTGACCTGTGGGACGCTTTGTGACGTGGGAGGCGAGTGCAGGTCAAAGCACTATTGAGACGCACTCATTCGCCACCTCTTCCTGTGTACCTAGCGATGGTCACTTGACCTGTGGGACGCTTTGTGACGTGGGAGGCAAGTGCAGGTCAAAGCACTATTGAGACGCACTCATTCGCCACCTCTTCCTGTGTACCTAGCGATGGTCACTTGACCTGTGGGACGCTTTGTGACGTGGGAGGCGAGTGCAGGTCAAAGCACTATTGAGACGCTCTCATTCGCCACCTCTTCCTGTGTACCTAGCGATGGTCACTTGACCCGTGGGACACTTTGTGACGTGGGAGGCGAGTGCAGGTCAAAGCACTATTGAGACGCTCTCATTCGCCACCTCTTCCTGTGTACCTAGCGATGGTCACGTGACCTGTGGGACGCTTTGTGACGTGGGAGGCGAGTGCAGGTCAAAGCACTATTGAGACGCTCTCATTCGCCACCTCTTCCTGTGTACCTAGCGATGGTCACGTGACCTGTGGGACGCTTTGTGACGTGGGAGGCGAGTGCAGGTCAAAGCACTATTGAGACGCTCTCATTCGCCACCTCTTCCTGTGTACCTAGCGATGGTCACGTGACCTGTGGGACGCTTTGTGACGTGGGAGGCGAGTGCAGGTCAAAGTACTTTTGAGACGCATTGATACGCGACCTTTCCCTGTGAACCTAGCCATGGTCACGTAACCTGTGTGATTAGATTAGACTGGATTAGATTAGATTATTGAATGGCAATCCTCCCAGGTAGGTATTTTAAGCCAAGTATGAATGAGAAATGATCGTA
The DNA here is from genome assembly GCA_023375725.1 of Nephotettix cincticeps. Lineage (NCBI taxonomy): Eukaryota > Metazoa > Arthropoda > Insecta > Hemiptera > Cicadellidae > Nephotettix > Nephotettix cincticeps. The sequence goes on along the minus strand of CM041786.1, from coordinate 132,960,715 downwards.
GGATGATTGTGGCGCGGTATTGTAGTCTTTTTACTGACTAAGACTTAGACAGGAATGTAAAATAATAGCCTAACAGCCGATGGCAGCTAAGGGACCTACAGTTTAATATGAATATGTCTTAATATGAAATAGTATTCAATATTGCGGACGTTAATACACACGAGAGAACACTACACCCACCGACCATCGCTTATAAGTATCCACAATTCGTGACCTCCAAGTAGCTGGAGACAACGTGACGTAGGTGGCGAGTAGAAATCAAAGCTTATAATTGATATCAAAAATAGGATTTAAAATATATTAATGTATTTGGTTTAAAATGTTTTAATTGCTTGTTAATGCAACACAACAAAACAAAAAATTACACAAAAAAACAAAAAGTTACCAAAAACAAAAAGTAAACAAATAATTACTTTTTGTTACCTTATTTCATTATCTGAAATATTTTAATTAATATTTAATGCATTATATTTAAGGTCTAATATTTAACAATCAGTAAATAATTTAGTAAATTACTGCATGCGGAAAACAGTTTCAGTCTTCTCATTCGTGTCCGAGACGTTTCTTTACCTACTTACTACTCGACGGGAAAATTATACGTCAAAGCAGGCAGGAAAGAATGCGACGACCCTGTTGTTCCAAAGCCAATTTCAGTGTGAGTTTTCCCTGTTCCTTCTTATTTTAATTGTCTAGGGAAGATTAATAAGCTGTGCGATGATATTTTCTTATTATCTAACCAATTTCAAAATAGAAGATTGATAACTTTGAACAATTTAATAAGAGGCGACCTTTAAAATATAAACGATAAAAATACTATTCATAACATTTATTTTTGAATATTTCACTTTTATTCAGCTAGAAGATAATGTTATGTAGCTGTATTTTTTCTACTCCGCAATGCCTAACCTGAGAAACATGATATTGTTTTGCACCTAATTTTAAGTATCCAAAATTATAATTTTACCAGTAAAGAATAAAAACTACTGTATTAAGTGTCAATACATTGTCTGAAGACTAGAAATTCAAACTATAAACTAATTTTAATCAGTCTTAAATTTCAAACATTATAGTTTTAGATTATTATTCTGCCCACTTTAACTTACGTTTTTGAATATACAGGGTGCTTCAATACTCCCTGCCTATTTTTTTAGATATGCATGTTAATAATAGTGAGGATAATTCTTTGTTTGAAATTCATCATTGGTAATGGTGGATTTATGTTATTTATGGTTTTATGATTTTTATGGCGGACATTTTTCATCACGATTTTATGTAAAACCAAGTTTCACTACGCTTCGGGATCTGGAATCAAATCCTGTCCTCAGGTGATCTGATATCCAAAAAAACAACACAATTAACACATAATCTGGGCTAAGTCAGTATAAAGCTGAAAACATAAAAGTTTAAAGCTGACAAAAAAAGTTACAAACAAACCATTCACTAAACATTACACACATTTGAGTCTCCGTGACGAGTGGACGTGTTTGGTTTCTTATGTGTGTAATGTTTAGTGAATGTTTGTTTGAAAGTTTTTTGTCTGCTTTAAACTTTTATGTTTTCAGCTTTATACCGACGTAGTCCGGATTATATGTTAATTGTGTTATGTTATAGATATTAATTCACCTGAGGACAGGATCAGATCCAGATCCCGAAACGTCGTGAAACTTTGTTTTACATAAAATCGTGATGGAAAATGTCCGCAGTAAAAATCTAAATAATAGTGAGGATCAATTATGAAAAAAATGTTACATTTTTCCAACGTACAAATTCAAAATGATAGAACACTTTTCAAAGAAGCTTACTTTAAAACTGGCATTTTCATGACAATTGTACAGGTATAATTCTTTTCAGATAATCTTAACACAAATGTAACGATAAGTTACCTCAAGTTTGAGGTATAAACAGTATTTAATCGTTTTGTGATGCGAGACTGTTGGTGATTTTCATTGTTGAAGAGAATTTTTCCTGCGTGTTTCAACGGCATCGCACCAAACTAGTAACAAAGAATATGGAAAAATATCCAATGTTCTTTGCTAGTATTAAAAGTACCTGTAAAAATGTGTCATACCAAGACAAACTTAGCATGACTTAGAACTTTGAACTGTCCATCCCCATGCGCTCAGGGTCTGTGTGGCGAATAGATAGCGGAGTACTGCCTGTGGCAGTCACTCAGAGCGAGAGGCGACCGCTCATTATCTGATAGGAGTCCATGTTTACCATAATTTAGTTTAAAAAGTAACATTTTAAAATTAACTATTACTACAGTTATAATATTGTCAGAAAGCACCGTGTAGTTTAAATTAATTATATTAGGTGAATAATAACTCGAGACTTTTGGTTCGATAAAAGTATTAAAAGCTGAGTGTGTGAATGTGAATGTGAAAACCACCAGATTGCATATAAAAATGACGAAGTGATACTACCTAAAGGCGTTTATATAATAATAATAATAATTTAAGCAATGTAATATTAATATATTACTATATTAATACTATTCCAAACTTAAGAAGGATAAAATTGACGTTGGGTCGTCCTTTCACTTTAATGATAGTAGGCAGCAAACTATTTGAGAATATAATTTAATTTATAAATTCAATGCTATTTCCTATTACATTAATAATCTAGATCTAGATAACCCATGACATTCGTTTGGAGGTTTTATAACATCAGTGCTAAGTTGATAAACTAAAAATGAATGATTTGAGTTTATCAAATCAATATTTACCTCGATAAAAGTTAAAAAAAATAGAACTTTGTGTAGAGAAAAATTAAAAGAAACAAATGTTTGTATAGTGCTTAAATAAGATTAATAAAGAGTTCCTTTGAGCTAATTTGGACTTAAACACATGTTTACGTCTGTAATATTATGTGATCAATTTTTGTGAAAATATTTTATGGTAATGTCTATTGGGGTGTTTGGGGTGTTGCGGTAGAGCGTGTTATAAGATAGATAGTTAATTGGCTGCACTTCCGAAAGAGGACTTCTGAAGATGTTAAGTTAAATCTCTCACCTAGGACGACTCGAATATAACCTATCTAACCACACAAAATAACCAATTTATTTATACTACCACAAACAAACTTAACTCCGCAGAGCGTATGACGGCAATAGTCTATCGCTTAAAAGAGTCTGCATCAGTGGTAGCCATCTTGAATTTTAGTCCCGTAAGAGCAATGTTAAATTCTGGCGGAACATACCTTCACTTTGGCGTCTGTAGTGGCGTTAATTATCAAAGTATCAATGTAAAACTTTGGAAGTACATTGATGATATGTGGCTCAAGGGACCTTTTAATATGTTCAAAAATTTAACTTGATATAAAAACAAAAATACAGGAAAAAACAGGAATATTTTACAAATAAATCATTATTATTTTTTTTATTGAGAGCGAAAATAAGAAGTTCTGTAAGGTGGTGCCCTGGAGGACTGTAATACCTTTTTGACACCTCTTCCGTTAATTTATGACAATAGGTCAAGGAGATATAGGCGCCAGAATTTAACATTGCTCTTACGGGACTAAAATCCAAGATGGCTACCACTGATGCAGGCTATTAAAAGGCTTTTTCGGGTATTTCGCAAATATACCTATATTTCACCTATAGGTGATTTTCGGAGTTCAGGTATGTCTTATTCGAGATTTCCTAGATGAGAGATTTAATTTGACATCAAGAAACTCAACATGTATATAAGTCCTCTTTCGGAAGGATAGACGATTAATTAATATCCTAGTCATAAATGGCGACGAGGCCTGGAACGGAAAGTATGACACTCGTAGTACAAGCACAGCCCTAGGGACTTTGCCGCCCTGGGCGGGATCGGCGACCGCCTCCCATATATCCCGTCTAACTGTTTACACCTGGGTTCCATCCCTTCTTTGAGCAATTTCCGAACTACAGTGTCTACATTGTAATACTAACGCACCAAAGTGTTTCCCTAATCTGTTATATAATTATGTACTAGGCGTCCCAAGTATAAATTGCACATTTTAAAATTATTTCCATTTCACAAGCTGGTTCATGTTTACAGTTGCAGGGATCTATTTTGGTTTATAATTTTACTTAAAGTTTCATCCGGGGGTGATTGGGTATTTTATTTATATTTTAAAATTTGTTGTTCTTTAAAATTCGTTTTCAACCCTTAAAAATCTGCGGTTGCCCGGTCCGCCCACCCCTGGAGCTAGCCCTGTCAGATTATATGAATTAACACAGAATTAGAGAGTGTATTTCCGTGAAAAAAGTAATACAGGATTGGGTTGCAACAAGAAGATTTGTCCTTGGGTTCCCGTAAATACATTTCTCATAATATATAGTTATACCACATTATGAATGGTGCTGAATGTGAACGGTGCTCGTATGTGTAATAAACATCTAACTACACCTACACTAATCATTTCTGTGAACGGTGCTCGTATGTGTGATAAACATTAATAATACATAATATTTCGTTAACGGTGCTCGTATGGGAATAAAATCAATACACCAACATATCATTCTGTGAACGGTGCTCGTATTGTATAAACATCTAACTACATACACTAATCATTTCTGTGAGCAGTAATTGATAAACATCTAACTACATTACACTAAATCATTTTTATTTCAATTATAAACATTTACAAATAAATAATTCTGTAATTCTAGTGTAATAAACACAATATTAATCATAAAAAATAATATATAATACCCCCGTCGCAGCAGACCTGCGTACTCCAAATCAATAACATAATAATAATAATATATGACAAGTTTGATCAATATCTTTCGATAAATAGGAGAGTTATTTGCCTATTCTCCATCAGATTAACATGGGAAAGAGTATGCAGGTTTGATGCTGTGAGGAACGCTGAAAGTAGGTTTTCTAGCGTAAACAATTTTTATTTTGACCATTTATACCAAATTTCATCAACATCTGTCCACAAATAAAGGAGATTACCTATATCTCGGTAACCGTTGTAGATAGAGAAAAACTTTAAGGCACTTAATTGTGCACTTTTTTAAGCTGCTTCTTATGGTGAAAGATAAAATTTGAAATTTTTAAAAATTAAATGGGTAAACGCAAAAAACCCATTTTTGGGGTACGAAACCCCCCAAACTACCCGTTCCGATTGACCGATATGTCTGGTTTACGAACTCGTCCGAGCAAATGTAGGAATACACGTATCTACTGAATTTGACCATTTTTACGAGAGCTATCGTGTTCACACACACACACATGTATATAATATATACAAATTTTAACTACTATTGTTTTTAGTCTCTGGGCACCTAAAGACGAAAAATAACATGGTCCCGGGCTTAAGTCTTACCATGAGAACTACGGTAATAGCTTCTTCCCTATGGGAAATTCGCTAAAACACAATAGAATAGGCGAAAATTGTTTACTAAAGTGAGATAATGTAATTAATTACAAACTAGATGTGAATCTTAACAATAAAGAACTTCAAAGGTTTTACCCGATATAGTTACGAAGACTGATGATTTAACTACTGCAAGTATGAGTCATCGCCAGGCGCATGCGCACACGTGCGCACGTGCGCCTCCGCAATAAATAAACTCCCGTGTGATTCCACAATCAGCGAGAATAACAATCACATGGAAATTTCCTTCATAACACTTGCTTCATGCAGCCCTACCTTGTCAGAACCGGATTTTTACAAAAGTTATCTGGATTCGTCCAGTACACCTTTAGTTAAGCTTTTTACAACTAAAACTTGCTAAAAATAAATTGGTTTTTATTAACAAAAGACACTTCTGAATTTCGTACAAAGACGGTAGAGTATTATACCGACTGCGATGACCATTGCAACTTACAGCTTACAGTATTGGTATTTTGATTCTATCAATAGTCAATATAACTTAACTACGTCGATCACTGTACGTTGGACTATGCAATTCATAATTTCAATTCAATTTAAATTTCTTTACTGCAAACGACAATTTAACAAATTGTATTACAATCGTCAACATACAACAGATTATATCCTTCGGCATATTATATTTCAACGAACATGTGTGGTCGGTGTAGTATGAAACTACCCACTTAACGTTACTATATTTTGGATTTTTTATTGTCCCCTAACCGTTCCCATTATTTTCACTGTGTAAAATTTTCTTTTAAATTGACGCACTCTATGCAATGTTACATTGTTAAACAGAATAAAGAACATATATTTTATTACATATACCTTAAACCTATAAAATGTTTTACATTTTCATCAAGCAAAACGATAATTTTTAATACCTTATACTATGGCTTATGTAAACACACCACCATTTCCGCTTGAAAACTGGGAGATAGTGTTAATAATTAACCTATAACCATTAAAACATTTTTAGTTTATTAACATACAAAATGCAATATCTAAATACGGTACTGTTCCTCTATGTTACGGTGGTATTCTTCTCACTTCTTTACTATAAGGTTGTGTTATTACTATATTGTTCAGGGTTCTTCTTAATTCATATTCATATTTATGAGTCACCGACACAATCACTTAGTGAGTATTTTAAGATATGTACGAGTGAAGGTAGGAGTGTGATGAGTGTAAAGGATTTTTACTGACAAATAACAGCTGATTTACTCGCCAGAATCATTGATTAATGCTCCCAATGAACAAAAGCGACTGAGTCCAGAATCGAACTATCACAAAACTGGGTAAACATTTTGCTCGAGAGCGAACCGGCGACATCCTGATTGTAAAGCAGGCACCATAACTACTAAACCACTCAGGCCAAGTAATATCTTAACTTTCACATGTTCGACGGACTAAAGGTCTGTTTACACGCTCCAATTCATCTGTGCAGATCTGATTTGCACAAACCAAATTGTACGAACCATCGTAACGTGTAAGCGGCAGATTGGTAACGCGATTGGATTGGAGCGACATGTCAGGACGTAAAGCCGGCCGTTCATACCACTTTGCTAAAACCTAACCTAAAATCTCATCAGTTCAGGATGTACGCTGCTGTACACCACCCAAGCGTCATGGCTGAAACCAATGAATGTTTTAGGCCGGATTTCCCTAAAAACCGAAACTACCATTACATAGCTTTAACTGCAGTTAGCCCCGTAACTGACTAAATCGGATTTTGGAGTGGAATCCGTTGACCTTGAAATCTCTCGTTAACTAAGAAAAGAATAAGAATATCTGGCAGCGTTTGTGTTTGTTTACTGTTGAGTCGGAATTAATTTACCATGCGCTGATATAAACAATTACTCTTTAAGCAGTTCTAACTTATTTGTTTGAAAATAAACGAAAATGTATTGCTCTAGCCTATAGACGGTGAAAGAATTTTTCGTTTGATAATTTTTCATTAGTTTATTTTGCAATGTTATAACTATTATTGTTAAATGTAGTTTTAATAAGCATATAATAATGTTATAGTTTATTAAAGGTTTATTTAGTAGTACATTATAATACCTTAAAATGGAGGAAGTATTTGTCAGTTGAGTGATACCGATGTTTTTATTTTTATAATTTATGCTGGCACGGTTTATTTTTTGGTTTGTATTTGCTTCTTCACAAGTCGGCTCAATGTAATGATAGTCCAATACCACATCGGTTTACTCTAATCTCTCGTTAGTGTTGACGCGTTTTTGTTGGTGAAATTGGATTTTCTTTAAATCATCAGACAGTTTTAACTGCTGATAAATAAATCCATCGTTAGCGTGATTTTGGTGAAATCAGCTCTTAATGACTACATTGAATTCTACCGTAGTTTTCCTTAACTATGGCACCTAAAACGATTATATAATAGAGAGAAAAAAATAATTCCAGTGGTACCAACCGTTTTGATTTCAGTAAAAATTCACCTATACAATAGTGTTATGAAAATTGTGTAACTTTTTGTGTGCGTGAGTGGAATGTTCTTGGGCAAATTTTTATTCAAATTCCATTGAGATTTTATCAATATGTTAATGTTATAATTTTTATACAAGAAAATTAAAATTTGGAATCACTTCTTGGCACTTCGAGTCACGAAGTGTAAAGAAATGGATCACAAAGCAAAAAAAACACACACAACAACATACACAGACCAATCGACCAAAGCGATCACAACAGGTTAAATTACCTTTTGAAATGGCGACATACCAAGCTAAGTATGCACGACAAATGAGCGAAAGAAAATTGTGGCGCGATCGTGTAGTCTTGTTACAGACTAAGGGTGACATGTTCCTTAAACAGGACTGTTTATTAATAGCCCAACATCCAATGGCGTCTAAGGGACCTAGAGTTTAACTTAAGACATTTATGCCTGTTTTTAAAAAGTACATAAGTAATGTCAAAATCTCTGTACTCACAAATAGAACAGTTTAATCAATCTCAAATAGATAGTTTAATTCTCCTGAATTGGAATGCAAATGGACAAAGACACAAAAGAATGACTTTTGTGTCAATCCTGGCTAGGCACAAAATCGACACCACATGTGTCACCGAAACGTATTTAATACACTCTGAAACGGGAGCGTTTCACAAACCCGAGTTTTCACTACGCCGAATAAGGCTAAAAATCCTTTAAACATCGAAATTTCACTACGCCGAGGTTTCAGAAAACCGAGTACGTTATAAAATTCAACTGTTTCTCTGAAACTTTTAGGGTTGGCGGCTACATAACTTACTGGGAAGATCACCAAAATCTCATTGGTTCTGGTTTAATCAAAAGACACGTAGCTCATCATCATATATTTCTCCCTCAACTCACCACGGTTGAAGCTGTTGGTCTGAAATTATTTCTTAAAAATGCACTATTTTTTTGTCTTGTTTCTATGTATATATCTCTATATCGTCGACTATATGACCAGGACTTAAATATACTCTAATAATGGGTCAACCATTGTTATGGGTTATCTTAACAAATAATCCAAATAGGAATCGTCTCCTTCAGTTATCTAATGATTTTAATTTAACAATCTCAGCACCAGATGAAACGACTCATTTCCCTTGGCAACTAAATTACCAACCTGATGTTCTGGCTTAGTAATTATAAAGAACTTTGTGGCACTCATTAGTCAACAAGTTTTGCCAGAATTGGACTCAGACTATTTTCCTGTTATTATTTTTTTCCTCACGTCTTCAACTTAATTTGTACCCTGGAAATCAATGGAAAAATCGATTAGGAATTATTTGTTTCAGAATGTGATAAATGTTTGGAAGACAAGCTAAATTTAGCCTTTTGTGACGATATAGAAAAAAACCATAGTGAAATTCACAGACATTATTAGACTTTGCGTCAATAAAGCTGTCCTTTCAAAACTAAATTGCACTGATTTTTACCATCCACCTACTCGTACGTTCAATAATTAAGATAAAACATAAGATAAGAAGACTCTGGCAGCGACATCGACTGCAAAATTTATAACGGCAATTAAATGAAAAGAGCGTGTCAAATCAGAACTGGATGAATTTCGGATAAAATCCTATAAGAATGATGTTTCCGAGTAATACTATATAAAAGTGACCGGCAAAAGTGTGAGCTTTTTGTTGACTTTTTGAAAACTCTTTTCAACCGAATTATGTCAATGGTAATTGTGATCCTGACGACAATGTAACAGAACTCTTTACATCAATCTGTGCAATCTAAGCTGAAATCTATTATAAAAAACTCCCGTCTCGTAAACACCTGGATCATGGTCCTAAAAATCGCTCGAAAAGACTTTCTTTTTTCAACTCTGTTATTAATGCCTGCTTATCATAAGCATTGAATGGATCCTACTTCCATTGACTTGGAAGCACGAAAAATTTCGGTAGTTCACAAACCCAACAAACCAAATTCATCTCCTTCCAGTTATAAACCCATTAGTTTACTATCCATCTTATCAAAAGTCTTCGAAAAATATATTTTGAAATGAATGTGTGGGAACGTAGAGCTTACTAACATAATTGCCCCGCACCAATTTGGATTCCGAGCAAAACATTCAACTGTTCATAAAATATTGTGAATTTAAGAAAAAATAGTGCACGAGTTCGAAAGAAATGAGCACACTGCGGAGGCTTTCTTAGACGCTACTAAAGCGTTTGACACAATGCTGCACGATGGTCTGGTCTTCAAACTTATACAATTTAGGATTCATATATGTGTATTTGATTAATATATTTAAATCATTTATCCATGAAGGAACTTTTTCTGTTAAAATTAATCTGACCAAATCATCAACTCAACCTATGCAGTTGTACCACAAGGATCAATTCTAGATCCCCTCCTTTTTAATCTCTAGATGTCAGACATTCCTCTTCCCTGGCTCTTTACGCAGACGATACTGCCGTGATATGTCAACATTCTGATGTCTATGAAGATTGTCAAGCTCTAACAATCTTCTATTGATGTCTTGATTGATTGGTTTTTTACTTGGAAATTTAACCTAAATTCAAGTAAATACGAAACAAAAATATTCTCTTTAAAAACATATCCCTCGTGAAATTCACATTCGTTGAACATTCTTACCCTGGAATCCTAATGGTCAAGCGGTAAATTACTTAGGAATCTGGCTTGACAAAAAGCTTAACTGGAATTTACATGTAAATAATAGAATCAATCAAGGTTATACCAGACTCGCCCATTAAATAAACAAGAAGTCTTAGTTGAAGGCAAATAATTGTACTATGATCATAGAAGAGTATAAAAACATTATTAGACCGCTCGTTATGTACGCCTCTACAGTATGGGGTTCAGATATACCCACGAAGTTCTTCAAAACAAAATTCTCAGAGTCGCTGTAAACGCCCCTTGGTTCATAAGAAATGTCCACCTTCGTGAAGAGTTGGAGATAGCTCCCAATTCACAGTTTATAAAGTATTCAATGAACAAATTAGTTGGGTGTCTGAAACTTATTCCTGGAGTGGTCACTTTTAATATTGGACAAGTGTCACATAACCGAAGACGAAGGCTCAAAAAAGGTTTCCTAAGACAACATTGATAAAGCGGACCTTTGAAACATGCATTTACTTTAGATTGTTTTTTCATAACTCATTTTGAATTTTTTATTTCCAAATATTATTTAATTGTTTCTTGTATATACTATTTTATAATAATAGTTTGTTTTTGTTACTGGGTGATACTGGGAGGAACAAACCCGCTACTGCCATGTACTTGTTAAATTATTCTATAAACTTCTGTGAATACTAGTTGTAACATTGAACCGGAATAAATATGATTATAATGAAAAAAATCTACGAAAGATAAAAACAAACTGAATCAGCTGTTCAGGGTAACAGCAGCTACAAAAATTGTCCAACGATATCATGGGCACTTTGAAGGGCTGTAGGACGAAACCCGTATTTTTCCCAGCGTTCAGACCTGCCCCGATCGATTTCTCGTAATACACAAAATACCCCCGTCGCAGCAGACCTGCGTACTCAGCGAATTTCAAATCAATAACATAATAATAATATATGACAAGATTTAACCTTATCTGTCAATAAATATGAGTATTATTTGCCTACTCTCCATAAGATTAACATGGGAAAGAGTATGCAGGTTTGCTGCTGTGAGGAACACTGAAAGTAGGTGTTTCTAGCGTAAACAATTTATATTTTGACCAAGTATATCAAAACAATTTTACAATTTAATAATTAACAATTAAACAATTTATTCTAAAACAAGCCCTGTTCGGGCAAAATATTTTTCTGTCCAAGGATTTAGGATTTTATCGAATTTCCCTTAGGGAAGAAGCTATTACCGTAGGTCTCATGGCAAGACTTAAGCCCGGGACCATGTTATTTTTTCGTCTTTAGGTGCCCAAAGTCCAAAAACAATAGTCGTTAAAATTTGTATACATATATGTGTCTGTGAACACGATAACTCTCGTCTCGTAAAAATGGTCCGATCGAGACCAAATTTGGTAGAGACGTGTATTCCTACATTTTTTTGGACGAGTTCGTAAACCAGACATATCGGTCAATCGGTACGGGTAGTTTGAGGGGGTTTTGTACCCCAAAAATGGGTTTTTTGCATGTAATTTTAAAAATTTCAAATTTTATTTTTCACCATTAGAATCAGCTCAAAAAACTACACAATTTAGTTCCTTAAAGTTTTTCTCTATCTCCAACGGTTACCGAGATATTAAAATATTTAAACACAGTACATTGTATTTAGGGGCTCCAATGCTAATCTTATGGAGGATAAGGAAAAATTAATATTTCCCTTATTAACCAATAGTTTTGGATGAAACTTGGTATTTAGCTTCATGTGGTTAGAATCAATACGTTTATGCTAAAAAATCATAGTTAATGTGTTCCTCACAGCAGCAAACCTGCATACTCTTTCCCATGTTAGTTTTATGGAGAATAGGCAAACTCCTTTATTTATGATAAAACTTGGTATATGGTCAAAATAAAAATAGTTTATGGTAAAAATGCCTACTTTCAGTGTTCCTTAAAGCAGCAAACCTGCATATTCTGAGTACGCAGGTATGCTGCGACGAGGATATTTCATTGTCTGGTATGTGGACATACGAGATCCAGATTTGGGGCACATCAAGTACGTCAAATTAAGAAATAATTCAGAGACTTCAATCAAATGTTTTGAGGTATCCTGCAAGCTCCATGGTTTGTCAAGAATGAAGTAGCCTACTTCAGCGAGACAGCAAAATTCCCCCAGTGAAAGAAGAAATTTCAAAATTCAGCAAAGTATATTTAACTAAATTAGAAAACCATCTAGAAAGGCCACTTGGGCCTAAATCCTCTGAACAATAGTGATAATATATACAGACTAAAACGACACAATATTCTTGACCACGAAACTCGTTTCATGTAAACAATAATGCATTTTTTATCTTTATAAAATTGTTTATGCAGGCTTTTTAGTGAAAGATGTCCTACTAATGTCTTTAAATTAATCATATTTACTTATTGTTCCAACTAGTTAGAACGGATTGTAACTAAAAAAATGTTATAAAAAATGTCTATTTAAATTCAGAAACTCATCGTGGTTAATATAATACCTCAAACATTACAATATATCTACTAGAAACATGATTATAATTTATATTTTTATTTGTAAACAAGAATTTCTGGATGCCAGCAACCCAGTTGTATCGACGGGCAACGTGTCTTCAAGCGTTTACTGAAAAATTTAGTTTTTTGTCATACAAGGTACACATTCCCAATAACTATGATAGATATTTTTACAGTTGATTTTTGTTATGTTCCTTTTTTATCTCCAAACAACCAGACAGGAAGATATGTTTGATAAATATAGCAGACATTATTGAAAAAAATATTTTCCGTTTTTAGCTTATATAATTTATGTTAAAATTAATAAAGTTTTATTTTTTCAAAAATACTTATTTATGCGTCACGGAAAGATTTTAACGTATTGCTAAATCTTAAATAGTAGAGAAAAATGTATCTTGAAATTAAACAGTTTAACATTGCGAAGATAGGTCTCCCTTTAATACAATCCGGGATATTTATGGGTTCTAAATAATATACCAATGGCTACTAGTTAATAACTCTGATAAAGAACTGACATAAAAAACGTAAATCGGTTGTGGTTGGTGGCGGCGTGGTAGGGAGAGTGGTGTGGCTGGGTAGGGTGAGGGGGAGAGTCAGGGGGTGGGAGGGGGGAGGATGAATGGCATTCCAGAGCGTCGACGCACGCACGGGAAGTGCGTAGTAGTAAATTGATCCATGACCGTGAGCAAGGTCACCCCTCCCACTCCCCTACTGCTTTTATAACTGTCATTATTATTGGGTTTTGTGCGTCACGGGAAACATTGAGCACTTGAGCCTGCGCGGACCCCATGGCCCATACCATCCACGCGAATCCGTCCGTTTCTACATTTTACACAACACGTTAATCAAATCAAATCCATTTATTTCAATTAAATTGTACAGTACTTTTACAATACTTGCAGTCAGCATAGGTCCCGATTGTACTGTGTGCGGATTACTAATATATTTAAGTAGAAAATAATAATTAAGGTGAGAGACAGTCTTTGGAATTTGTATGAATGAGAAATGAGTGTAAGATGATTGTGGCGCGATCTTTAAGTCTTGTTACTGACTTAAGGCTGACATGTTCCTTAGACAGAACTTTTAATACTAGGCCTACTATTAATACTATCAGTACAGAACTGCAATAATATGGGGTGCTGCAGCACCCAATATGTAATATTAAACTACATAATGAGCTTGAGGTTTAAAAACCTATTCTATAACTGAATACGTGCAGGGAACTGTAGAAGAAGATTTAAACCATCCAAATATTATACAAAATGGATTGACAATAAAACAGGCAAAGTAATATTTTGTATTGTACCAAGCCTTTTTTAGTTTCATATAGGGTTTATATAGTTTTGTTTAGCTCTACATTTGTTTTAAACCTCAACTGCCCATCACCAAGGGCCACAGCCTGTGATGTGAATCAAAGACAGAGAGGTAACGTAGTGGCGATGTGACCGCTCATGATCTGACAGGAGTCGCCGGGTTCGATCCATAACCTTTGAATTACTAAGCCAGAGCGTTATATGTACACAACGATCTATGTTTATATCGGTTTTCGTCAACTTAATGTAATGTAACCGAAAGCAGCCAGGTTTAATCGCATTCGACATCTCGCCTTGATGAAAAAATCCTTGGTTTTCCCAGTCCAATAGATGCTGAAGACTAGTGATGATGGAAGTGCGCCGAACATGGGTTTCCACTACCTTAAACTTTGCCGATAACAAATTTGGTTATTATTGCATAAAAAGTTATATTAGCTATAGAGTTTTTGGAAATTCATAATGGCATTGGTTATTAATGATTCAATGTCATTTATTATACTTTTCCAACGCGTCTGTGTTTTAACCACACGACGTTTCTGGAGGTGGAGGAACTCCCCGTTTTCAAGTGATTATGTAATAAATTTCATTGAAAATTGAAATTGATTAATTATATCATGTTGTAAATAATACTATACTCAATATAATACTATACTCATAAATATATATCTATCCAGGAGAGTTCTACGAGACTGAAATTGCTATCATTGTCTTATTAACAGAGGTATCTGCTGGTCCAGCATGGAGAGAGATCGGACGCTCTGCAGAGCTCTTCTGGACGAGAATAAATCCAGAGAGCCTACGAGACGAAAGAGCTAAGTCTTTAACAGGAGGCATCTGCTGGTCATTAGGGACGGGACGTCTTTTACAGGAGGCATCTGCTACAGAGGCATCTGTCCAGCATGGTGAGGGACGGACGCTCTGCAGAGCTTCTGGACGAGAATATATCCAGAGAGTCTACGAGACTAAAGTGCTATCATTGTCTTTTACAGGAGGCATCTGCTGGTCCAGCATGGTGAGAGACGGACGCTCTGCAGAGCTTCTGGACGAGAATATATCCAGAGAGTCTACGAGACTAAAGTGCTATCATTATCATTACAGGGAAGCATCTGCTGGTCCAGCATAGGTGTAGAGGACGGACGATCTCAGCAGAGCTTTGAGACGACGAGAATATATCCAGAGAGTCTACGAGACTAAAGTGCTATCATTGTCTTTTACAGGAGGCATCTGCTGGTCCAGCATGGTGAGGGACGGACGCTCTGCAGAGCTTCTGGACGAGAATATATCCAGAGAGTCTACGAGACTAAAGTGCTATCATTGTCTTTTACAGGAGGCATCTGCTGGTCCCACGCTCTGCATGGCGAGAATATATCCAGTGAGAGAGACTAAAGCTTTCATTGTCTTTGCTACAGGAGGTATCTGCTGGTCCAGCATGGTGAGAGACGGACGCTCTGCAGAGCTTCTGGACGAGAATATATCCAGAGAGTCTACGAGACTAAAGTGCTATCATTGTCTTTTACAGGAGGCATCTGCTGGTCCAGCATGGTGAGGGACGGACGCTGTACAGAGCTTCTGGACGAGAATATATCCAGAGAGTAAGTGCTGTTCATTTGTTTTTTACAGGAGGAGACAGAATGGGTTTGTGTTGAAAGCGGAACGCTCTGCAAGTGCTATCATTGTCTTTTACAGGAGGCATCTGCTGGTCCAGCATGGTGAGGGACGGACGCTCTGCAGAGCTTCTGGACGAGAATATATCCAGAGAGTCTACGAGACTAAAGTGCTATCATTGTCTTTTACAGGAGGCATCTGCTGGTCCAGCATGGTGAGGGACGGACGCTCTGCAGAGCTTCTGGACGAGAATATATCCAGAGAGTCTACGAGACTAAAGTGCTATCATTGTCTTTTACAGGAGGCATCTGCTGGTCCAGCATGGTGAGGGACGGACGCTGTACAGAGCTTCTAGACGAGAGGATATCCAGAGAAGAGTGTTGCGCCTCGAAGGGAGTTGGTACCGCCTGGAGCCCCGAGGATCTAGACGCTGGTACTCTGTTCTTCTGGAGGGTCCTCGGCGGTGGGGTTCCTTGTCATCCGTGTAAAGGTAACCAACTACTCATGTCGTGTCAGTATGTGTTCCGTATCTATGGGAGTAATGAACACATATTAGTTAAATAGTAATTCATATCAAAATCTTGCAGCCCTGGTATCTTAAAGAAGGATGATCCGGTAGTGATGATGAAGGTGAGATAGATCATCTAACAAGGGATGAGGGTTGTGACTTTAAAAGAACACTGCTTTGGTTTATTGTTTAGTAGAGGTATGTAATCCTGATCAACAGTCTAAACTAAATATCAGGGGTGTAGTTAGGACCCAATAATATGGAACTGAAGAGATTTCAAAAGACACGTTTTACGTAAGAAACAATTAAAATAATAGTTGTAGTTCTTTTTCATTTCCCTTATTGATGTTAGACCGTCGTTGTGTCCGAGTGTATCCGAGTGTGTACTGGAGAGGGGCAGGAGTAGGTCTAGCTAGTCTCCCAAGCTGCATATCCTTCCGTAACTGCATGTCGCTGAGGCATGACCCATTAACAAATCAGTTCCAATGCATCTGGTGACGGGGCGGGAGGGGGGTCGAAGAAGAAGAAGTGAAGGACTTGGCCGGAGCTAATGCTGTTGTCGGGGCCAGTCACAGTCAGTAGTCCCCCGAGGAGCCAGAGGCAGGGGGCACTGCCCCGAGAGCTCAGTGTCAACCGGAATTTCGCCATCTTTATAATTGAGTCTTCTTTGGAAATTTAACCATGGTCAGGTAATTCCTTATGGTAATATCCTCGAAACGAATAAATACGCTTCTGTAGCACCATGGATATAATATGATGACCATGGTCAATATTGGCTTTACTGTGGCAGATAGTTTTAACTTATGTTACGTTTAGGTTAGGGACATAGAAATAAAACTGGTTTAAATGCGCTATTTGAGTTCAATGCATAAATTATTAACACATTTCTCTTGAACCCTCTTGAACCTTAATTCAAAAATTTATATTTATCTGGAAAATAGGGCATAGCTTTGAGGTAGAAATTAAACTTTCATCAATTTATTTAAATGAGTATCCAATCAGTGTACCTCGATCATACGACCATACCAACAAAGTCTATTTATACAAATTTTTCAACTCAACCTAAATAATAAATAATTGGTTACTCAATAAAAACGTAATAAACGATAGCAAAATAATTAAGTGAATTGGAGTTTGCCTGCCCCATTTATTTATTAGAATTAAAATAGGTCAAGTCTAGTAAGAATTAAAGCCCCTTTAGTTTTTTTGGCTTTAAAACGGCAAGCCAACGTCCAAAAGTTAGTTTAAAACAAAAGGTGGTGTACTAAGGATCATGTCTGTAACTCTGAAAGATCACCGCCACTGCACTGTAACATTTTCGTCTACAGAAGTTCAGTTTTATAAAAAATTAAGACTATTTTGATATGAAATTTGAAAAAGAAAGTATATGACAGGCTGAAACATTCTATCCTCAATAAAATGTGTGCTGGAGGTTGCAGCCGAACCACTAACCGACTTTCTTTGACCTGTATTTGTTTAGTGTGTAGACAAGTCCCGGGACGTTTTTAATATTTTAGAGTTATTGAAATAACTATTGATCTAGTTGCACCATTTTCTATTCATATAAATGTGTGCTTTTGACAAAATCGTCATTATCATCTACTTACAAGACCAACGAGGACTGATATGAAAATTATTGACTAAAATATAGATCACGTTTCTAGTATAGTTAGAGATACTAAGTGATGGAAAAGAATCCCTATATTCCCAAAAAAAATTATTTGAGGGTAACTTACAGATTTACTTACTAGGGTAACTCGCTAACCTAGTAAATCACACTACTTCTAATGCTCGGGACTCCTAGCCAATGGGGTGTTCCATTACGTAAATATATTTAGGAAAGGAATCCAGTAGATAAGTTTGGGTAAGTTTAGGTAGTAGGTTTAGAATGATCTCCAGTAGATCAGGGTGGTTTAGGACGGAGCTTCAGTAAACACGTACAGTTAAAGGAGAGGCACTCCTTGTCCAAGCAATTAAAAAGGGTTCCAGTAGATCAATGTAGTTTAAGGGGTCTTCAGTAGGTACAGTTAAGTTAGAAAGGGTTCCAGTAGAGCTAAGTAGTATATGAGGGTCTTAAGTAGGGTACAGGTAATTTAGAAAGGCTCCAGTAGATTAAGCTAGTATATGAGGGTCTTAAGTAGGTAAAAGTAATTTAGATTCCAGTAGAGCTAGGTAGTATGATTTTAGGTACAGAAATTTAAAAAGGGTTCCAGTAGATCAATGTAGTTTAAGGGGTCTTCAGTAGGTACAGTTAAGTTAGAAAGGGTTCCAGTAGAGCTAGGTAGTATATGAGGGTCTTAAGTAGGTACAGGTAATTTAGAAAGGGTTCCAGTAGAGCAAGGTAGTATATGAGGGTCTTCAGTAGGTACAGGTAATTTAGAAAGGGTTCCAGTAGAGCAAGGTAGTATATGAGGGTCTTCAGTAGGTACAGGTAATTTAGAAAGGGTTCCAGTAGAGTAAGCTAGTATATGAGGGTCTTAAGTAGGTACAGGTAATTTAGAAAGGGTTCCAGTAGAGCTAGGTAGTATATGAGGGTCTTAAGTAGGTACAGGTAATTTAGAAAGGGTTCCAGTAGAGCAAGGTAGTATATGAGGGTCTTAAGTAGGTACAGGTAATTTAGAAAGGGTTCCAGTAGAAAAAAGTAGTATATGAAGGTCTTAAGTAGGTACAGGTAATTTAGAAAGGGTTCCAGTAGAGCAAGGTAGTATATGAGGGTCTTAAGTAGGTACAGGTAATTTAGAAAGGGTTCCAGTAGAGCAAGGTAGTATATGAGGGTCTTCAGTAGGTACAGGTAATTTAGAAAGGGTTCCAGTAGAGCTAGATAGTATATCTTAAGTAGGTACAGGTAATTTAGAAAGGGTTCCAGTAGAGCAAGGTAGTATATGAGGGTCTTCAGTAGGTACAGGTAATTTAGAAAGGGTTCCAGTAGAGCAAGGTAGTATATGAGGGTCTTCAGTAGGTACAGGTAATTTAGAAAGGGTTCCAGTAGAGCAAGGTAGTATATGAGGGTCTTAAGTAGGTACAGGTAATTTAGAAAGGGTTCCAGTAGTGCAAGGTAGTATATGAGGGTCTTAAGTAGGTACAGGTAATTTAGAAAGGGTTCCAGTAGTGCAAGGTAGTATATGAGGGTCTTCAGTAGGTACAGGTAATTTAGAAAGGGTTCCAGTAGAGCAAGGTAGTATATGAGGGTCTTAAGTAGGTACAGGTAATTTAGAAAGGGTTCCAGTAGAGCCAGGTAGTATATGTGGATCTTCAGTATGTACAACTAGTTTAGGAGGGTCTTCAGTCAATCTAGATAGTTTAAGTAGATAAACTCCAGTAGATCCGAATGGTTCTGGAGCGTCTCTATTAGATCAATGTAGATTACGAGGGTCTTCAGTAGTTCGAGGTAGTTAAGAATGGGGGTCCAGTAGATTTACGTAACTTAGGAGGGTATCCAGTATATCGAGGTAGCTTAAGAAAGGGCTTCATTGGATCCAGATAGTTTAAAGAGAGGGAATTTAAAGGGAGGGGTTCCGGTAAATCGTACTGGTTTAGGGGGATGTCCATTAGATCAGGATAATTTAGTATGGTATTCAGTAGATTAAGGTAGTTTAGGAGGAGAGCTCTAGTAAATCCAGATTACTTAATAGAGATTCTATTAGGTTCAGGTAGTTTAAGGGGGAGGGCTACAGAAAATCCAACTAGTTTAAGTGGGATGAGTCCAACGTCTTTTAGAACCTTAAAACAATTTTTTTATAAATCTGTCTAGTGTTATTAGTGTTCACGGGGTTCAATCTGGCTATTAAGAATGCGCAAGGATTTCCAAAAGAGTCATAACACCCCCATCCTCATCTACTATGAGATGGCATCACATAAACCTAACAGTGAAATGCATCAGTCAAATGTAGACCACGGATACTGCACCTTGAATTAAAATTCAAGGTTCTCTTGACTGAAGTGCTGCAGAAAATGCACGAGGTCGTGAGAAGGGGCTTTGTGCACCAATGGCAAACCCCTCCTTGACGCTTTCATAATATTACTCAGCAGAAAAAACTGGCACGTCACCCATCAGGGGAGATAGATTCACTTGTGCAGTCCGTGGAGCCACTGTATAAATGATGACTAAGGTTGTTGGACTCATGCAAAGTATCATTGCAAGGAGGGATAGATCAAGGTTAATGTTTAAGGTGACATCCAGACGACACGTTAGCCTTAGCTAATATGACGACAACATGTACAACATGTCCTGTCGGGGCATCAGTGAAATGACACTTACTCTGTTAAATGAGAAATACTAATTTGTATATATCTTTAATTGAAACTTACAGTAAGACCCATCCTTTGTACGGGCTGTAGAATTAGAATGTAGACGTCCTGTAATCCAGCTACTTGGAGGTCACGAATTGTGGATAGTTGTGAGAGATGGTCGGTGGATGTTGTGTTCTCTTGTGTGGATTAACGTCCGCACTATTGAATACTACGTTAATCCACAAAGACCATCCTCATAATTAGACCTATTCGTAATTCAGAGGCCGTGGTTCGGATTCCACGTTAAACTGTAGGTCCATTAGTTGCCATCGGCTGTTGGCTATTAATTAACAGTCCTGTCTAAGGAACATGTCACATAACCCAAAAAACCCACTCAAAAAACTTTGGTATCACCTTTGGGAGGGTGTTACGTCTTAAAAAAAATCTGATTGAAGAAATTGGATCATTATTTTTGAAATAATTTTAAATCTATAAATTAATCTATATTTAAATATACAAAACACAATGCAGTTTCAATAAATGTTATATTTTTATGTTTTATATGAGGGAGAAAGTATGTTACAGTCCTATTACGAGTACCGTTTATTTGGTTATTTCGTCATTATAACTCTAAATTCCATCTTGAATGTTGTATTTTTTCTTTATCGGCCCGTATAGTATTTTTTCCATTTGTTATTTAAGAGTGGTAGCCATCTTGAATTTTAGTCCCGTAAGAGCAATGTTAAATTCTGGCGGAACATACCTTCACTTTGGCGTCTGTAGTGGCGTTAATTATCAAAGTATCGATGTAAAACTTTGGAAGTACATTGATGAGATGTGGCTCAAGGGCATGACCTTTTTAATATGTTTAAAAGTTTAACTTAATATAAAAACAAAAATCTATTTTTGTTTTTGAATATTTTGTTTGTTTGTTTTGTTTTTATATGAAGTTAAATTTTGACTTGAGCCACATCTCATCAATGCACTTCCATAGTTTTACATTGATACTTTGATAATTAACGCCATTACACACGCCAAAGTGAAGGTATGTTCCGCCAGAATTTAACATTGCCCTTAAGGGACTAAAATTCAAGATGCCTACCACTGATGCATACTCTTAAGTTTCAAATTTTATTATTAAGTTATAGACTCATTCTTGCGCACGGGAGTAGTTCACTTGCGATATTTATTTTTCGCAATATTTATGTGTTTATTTAGTTATTAAGTTAGGCTATAATATGTTTTTCATATTTTATTGAACACCTTTATGTATATTTGTAGAATTTCTTTTGCGAAATAAAATATATTTTGATTTGATTTGATATTAGAAAGAGGAAGTAAAGGCGCAAAGCATATCATAACCGCGCACTACAGAACCACCTAACCCCAACTGTGACAGAACCCCTGACCTTGATACAGACTCAACAGACTCGCCAACCTGTCTCCGCCACCTACGCCCCTTCCCATTGCAACCAGTTTAACTTAGTTTTTATCATCATTTCTCTGAATATCTCTGCATATTATTGTAGGACACAATTATTTTCAATATTTCCTTTACTTGAAAACTCGTCCCCACCCACATGCCTGTCGTAGCCTTGAATGTGGTAAATGTCTATAATTTAATTCTAAATACAATTCATTAAAATTTTTAGTTTGAGTAAAATGTGTTGTTTATTTAGTTAAGGTTGTGTTATTTATTACATTTTTGATATAAAATATATTTTGAAATTGATATGGATGTAATTTTTTTACAGTTTACAAGCTACTGAACGTCCGGGTTCTTAACATTTAGCGAGTTTCCCATAGGAAAGAAGCAAACGTAGCTCTCATGACAAAACCTATTCCCGGGACAGTGTTACTTACCTTTTGAGATGCCTCGAGACCAAAAACAATAGTATTTTTATTTTCAAAAGACGTGTTTGTTGGTGATGTATACTCCATCTGTATAATTGAGCTTATTTGTTAATTTTGACTGATCTCGTCAGTTCAAAATACACAACAAAATACACTCAAAACACAAAAAAATCGATCCAGTCACTTTTTTCCGACGTTTTGAGCGACCGAAAAATAAACGTCCCACGTCTTCAGGGGTTTTTTAAACATGCAGTTGAAAAAACATACATAAAGTTAAAAAGTGTAAACTGTATGTGTGTATGTGTATTATCGTAAATTGTTCCGATCGAGTCACAAATTTGGTAGAGATGTGTATTCCTACATTTACTCGGACGAGTTCGGAATCCAGATACATATATCGGTAAATCGGAACGGGTAGTTTGGGTGGGTTTGTAAAAATATGGGGTTTTGCGTTTTTCATATATAATTTTTAAATGTTATCTTCCACTATTAGAATCAGCTCAAAAAACTGCAAAATTTGGTATTGTAAAGTTTTGCTCTGTCCCCAATTATTACCGAGATATTAAATACCGCTGAGACCTGCATTCTCAGCGGATTTCCAAATCTATAATATGACAATAATAATATATGAAAGGTTTAATTAATATCTGTCGATATACATGAGAGAAAGTATACAGGTTTGCTGCTGTGAGTAATGCTGAAAGTAGGCATTTTTGTCATAAACGTTTTTTACCATTTATTTTTTTGGTATTCACAAGACCGCATGGTGACCGTTAAGCTTGGGATCATGATAGAAGTTCATACTCAACCCCCAGACAGTTTTGAGGAGTAATTCAAAAATTTATACAGTGGAGTTGTTTTTTTCTGTAATATCTTGGATGAGTTCGTTGAGCAACGCAATCAGCCTACACTTGTGGGGGATTCGTACTCCAAAAATCGGGGGTTCAATTTATTTGGGTATAGTTTTTGAAAAAAAAAACAAATTTTACTTTTCACGATTGGTTAAAGCCCAAAAAACAGACAATATATTATTATTTAAAATGGTAAACACAATACATTTTGCAATGTTAATCTTATGGAGAACTACTCACTTACTGTATTTACTTAAATATTCTTTCAAAATTTGGTATGTATGTCCATCTAGTTAAGTTTTATCAATACATCCATAAAACTCTAAATTTCTAAGTTTCTTATGTATTCTAAGTCTCTTAAGACAGCAAAACGTACTCATTGCCCATGTAATTCTTACGGAGAAATGATACATTGTTATAACTCATAATTTGATAAAATATTGTGTGTGTTTTTACTTAGTGAAAAGGCTTAACATAAGCACATTATAATGTAAAACAACCCTTATTGCAGCAAACCTGCATACTCAGTATTATTCGATTATTATACTGGAATAATATAAGTTCTGTGAAATTCGCTCTACTCACACCAGCGTCCTGCATGCAATCTCGTTTCAGTTTTTGTCAGTCTCTTTTTCTGTAACGCTAACAAGGCATTTGTGTTCGTTTTCTCCGTGAAAACGAGAGCATCCGCTTTAATGATATTCATTTTTCTTATTCTATACCTTTCGGCTAAGGGTTTTTGTTTACTTTAAACTGAACCACGCATTATGAAAACAAAATAATAAGCTCTCAAAAATCCAGTTTTGAGCTATATTAGATATATTTTTAGTTTACAGAACATATTGTGATCTATATAAGTGATTTATTAGAAAGTAAAAATAAGCAGATGAGAAATTAAGATTAATATTAGTTTGTTTACTTTGGCCATTTATTATAAACCATTTTCGAGATCATACTATATTAAAATATTATTAGTGATACCTAATATAAAATGTTTGTATTTACTTCCCTGCGGGAAATAGGTTAGATCATGGATATTTCTAAAGGGAATGTTTTCAACTCATCTAAACAGCTGTGCTTATTCTTTTATATTAAAAATTCAATACAATAGCTCTGGTAGTTTCTATGGAAACCTTTTACATATTTTTTCATTTTCACATCTTCCATCTTCAAAATCACAAACACCCCACCCCCAGAGCTAAGACATATCCATGTCAAAAATAATACAAATAGTCTAATATATCTAATTTAAATTAATGCTAACTCAAACTCAAACTCAAATCTCTTTATTTAAGACAGTTACAAACTGCATAATAGCGTCATGACAAAAGTGTTCCTTACAGGAATAATTATTAAAATTAAAATTATGATATCATAAAAAACTGTTCGACAGAGATAGTCTAAATTAGACTAAAAAGTCTTTAATGCTGTAGTAACAGCGTGACAAAAGAAGATTATTAACCCCTTTGCCAAATTTGTCCACGTCTTTTTCAACTTTTAAGGTGGCTGGCAGTGCATTGAACAGTTTTATGCCATTATAAAAGAGGTGGTTTAAAAAAGAAGTTTTGTGCTTCGGGATAATATAGTCTTCTCAAACCGTAGCTAGGAACTTTGAATTTTAAAATAAACCATTTGAATTCATATAATTATAATATATATATGACAAGTTTAAAAATCGTTTAAACATAAATTTTTTTTATTCTCCATAAGCAAAATCATATCTTAAAATAAATATTTTTCAACAAAATAATTTTTATTTTTAACATTTATAAATTATAACATCTGTATAAATTAAAGGAGTTTATTTATATGATTAACTTAAATATTTTTCCATTAAACATCTTAATTTTTAAAATACAAATCTCAACACAGAAGCTAAATACATATCACAAAAATAATATAAAAATATATTTTCTATCACATTTAAATTAACATAGCCTCAAAAAACTGCAAATTTTTTTATATCGATTAAAAAGAAAAACTTTATGAAACTAATTGTGTTAAGCTGTTCCAGGAAATATAATATTAAAATTAAAAATTATGATATCAAAAAAACATGTTGGGGATACAAAAAAAAAAGTCTTTAATGTCTGTAGTATCGTACAAAATAAGTTTGCCAAATTTGTGGCCCTTTTTCAAGTGTCTAATTTTTTTTAATTTTATATATATATAAACAAAAAAAAATAAAAAGAAGTTTGGTTTATAACAGCCGTTTTCTCAAACCGTAGGAAAGCGAATTTTAAAAAAGGTCAAACTGTTTCCTGACAAATACTACGCAGTTCCAGATATATAAAGATGGGAAAGTGAGAATTCTATTGTTGACAAAAAGTGCTTTACAGGAAAATGCGCGGTGCTTCTTAAAAATTATTCGAATCGCTCTCTTTTGTAACTTAAAAACGCGTTTTGAATTTTCACATTCAAAACCCCAGATTGCAACAGCGTATGAAAGATAAGGGAAAAGCAATCCATAGTAAGCTACTAAAAGAACTTCTGAATCCAAAAAGGTGGCTAAGTTTCGCAATAAAAAATGCCAGAACTAAGCTTTTTACAAACGGAATCAACATGAGAAGTGAATTTTAACTGATTGTCAATCTGCACCTAAGTAATTAAGCTGGAAATTTATTTTTCTTTGAGATTTCAGGTTTATATTTCGTTATGACTATCTTTCCTCTTTAAACTGAATCCTACAACCTGTACAAAGGGTTACTGATGGTACCGTATGGATTACTAACCTAGAAGTTGGAAAGTATGGAGTACTAACGCTTGTCTATTGTTTGTCACAGAGACGTGTAAGGATGTCCAGTGCGGCGCCGGCAAGAAGTGCGTGGTCCGCAAAGGTCTGCCCAAGTGTGTGTGTTTCGCGCACTGCCGCGGCCACAAGGGTGCATACCGAGGGCCGGTCTGCGGCACCGACGGCCGCACCTACAAGTCCGTCTGTAAGCTGAGGAAGCGCGCCTGTCGCAAGAACAACGCCTCGCTGGCGGTCGCCTACAACGGCATCTGCCAGAGTTAGTATCTCCACACCACACCTACACTATCTACACCCCGGTCTTGTTAATATTTAATGTCATCTTGTTGTTGGATAAGTGATTAATTTTTAAATGGCTGAAATTAAACTAGTGACTGATAACTACTACGGGGTAATTTCGTCACCTCTGAGCGGTGGTCACGAATTGTGGATAGTTATGGTGTGGGTTAATGTCCTCTCTATCCGCAAATACCATTCTAATAATTAGACCAGTTTGTAATTATTCAAATCCCACGTTAAACTGTAGGTACAGTTAGATATTGGTTTCTGGGCTATTCATTAACAGTCCTGTCTGAGGAACATGCCAGCCTTAGTCAGTAACAAGACTACGAGATCGTGTCAAAACCATGTTACACACAGTTTCGATTCATACTAGGCTTAAAATAGCAACCTTGGTATATTTAAATTTAATGTAGTATGGAATTGCAAAAAAGTCAATGGCATTTATCTGAAATTGTTTTCAGTATTATAATATTTAATTGATTTAAATATTTTATTAAATCTTGGATCCGTTAAATCAGCCATACAATTAAGAGTCTGCATCAGTTAATTCTGGCGGAACATACCTTCACTTTGGCGTCTGTAGTGGCATTAATTATCAAAGTATCAATGTAAAATTTTGGAAGTACAGTACATTGATGAGATGTGGCTCAAGGGCCTTTTAATATGTTCAAAAATTTAACTTGATATAAAAACAAAAATACAGAAAAAACAGGAATATTTTACAAAATAAATCATTATTATTTTTTTATTGAGAGCGAAAATAAGAAGTTCTGTAAGGTGGTGCCCTGGAGGACTGTAATACCTTTAATTTGACACCCCTTCCGTTAATTTATGACAATAGGTCAAGGAGATAAGGCGCCAGAATTTAACATTGCTCTTACGGTAGTAACATCCAAGATGGCTACCACTGATGCAGACTCTTAAGAGGCAAGGAAGATAGATTAGGATCATCTTATTAGGCTAATACAACCGCTCCCGTTAACTAAACTCAAAGAAGTGAACCCGTAATGACAGGAGGGCCGAGACGCTAGGAACTCTCGGACGATAGCTCGAACACATTATACACACTCGTCAGGCGGTTGGCGAATCCGTGGCATCATTTATCTGGATCTCGGCTAATGTGTCCGTCGTGAGAAGATGTGTTGCCCGCGGCCGCCGGAACGGGAAAGATCCCAGTCGATGCTGGCGGCGCTTACCTGCTGCAGCTTTGTATTAAATCGTGTGCATAGATAATTGGAAGATTGGCGCGAGTGCGGCCCACGGCCCGCGCCCAATCCCGCACCCGTGATTCATATCCGACCGATAACTCATAGTAAATAGTGTTTCCTATTTGAGGCCAGATTTATTATGTTTCTCCTTGCGAGGGCGGAACCCCGGCCGTTGTGGATGTGATCGCCTTTCTCGCACAATAGCAATACCATCTTACTATTCATTACATTGCCTTATTCATTTATAAGTTTTGTATATTCTCTTATTGAAAAACATGAAACAAATTAGTTTAATGAGTCGGTGGCTCAGTGGGTAGCATACGGGCCTCGGAATCTGAGGCAACCATACCCTTGGTTCGGATTCCAGGATTGCCAATCGATTGTTATTAGTGCTGTTCCGGCCCATCACTAACTTTGATTAGTAACATAGACACACGAGATTGTGAGTAGTTGTAGCCATCACTACATATCAACATAGTTTACCTATACAAAAAATATTTTATATGGTTTGCTGTTCAGGTGAGGGCAATTTATTTACTTTAGTCATTCAATTTTATTCACTGAAGGAAATCACTCAAGAAGAAATTTTTCTGAACCTTATTTCTTGCCCCTTAGCTTCTTGATACTACTGACTCCTAGTCCTCAGCCCCTTACCCCTAGTATGTTGTGCCGGTGTGTTGCGGACTGTGACCGGCGGTACTGCCTGACTACAGGCTCGTGCGACAGAACCCACTGCCACACCGGCAAGTTCTGCCTCCTGATACATACTTCCTCCTCCTACTCTTCAGCCCCTTACTTCTTAGTATGTTTTGTCAGTATCTTGCGGACTGTGACTGGTGGAACTGACTACAGGCTCGTGCGACAGGATCCACTTCTCCACCTGCAATTTCTGCCTCCTGATACCTGTTGTCCTCCTCCTACTCCTCAGCCCCTTACCCCCTAGTATGTTGTGCCGGTGTGTTGCGGACTGTGACCGGCGGTACTGACTACAGGCTCGTGCGACAGGATCCACTTCTCCACCTGCAATTTCTGCCTCCTGATACCTGTTGTCCTCCTCCTACTCCTCAGCCCCTTACCCCCTAATATGTTGTGCCGGTGTGTTGCGGACTGTAACTAGCGTTACTGACTACGAGCTTTTGCAACTGGATCCACTGCCCTACCGGCAAGTTCTGCCTCCTGATACCTGTTGTCCTCCTCCTACTCCTCAGCCCCTTACCCCCTAATATGTTGTGCCGGTGTTTTGCGGACTGTAACTAGCGTTACTGACTACGAGCTTTTGCAACTGGATCCACTGCCCTACCGGCAAGTTCTGCCTCCTGATACATACTTCCTCCTCCTACTCTTCAGCCCCTTACCTCTTAGTACGTTTTGTCAGTATCTTGCGGACTGTGACTGGTGGAACTGACTACAGGCTCGTGTGACAGGATCCACTTCTCCACCTGCAATTTCTGCCTCCTGATACCTGTTGTCCTCCTACTCCTCAGCCCCTTACCCCCTAGTATGTTGTGCCGGTGTGTTGCGGACTGTGACCGGCGGTACTGACTACAGGCTCGTGCGACAGGATCCACTGCCCCACCGGCAAGTTCTGCCTCCTCGACCAGAACCTGTCGCCCCACTGTGTCCGTTGTTCGCGGCGCTGCTCCTCCCACGGGTCGCCCCCCAGGCCTGTCTGTGGCGCCGACCACCGCACCTACCCCTCCGCCTGCCACCTACGTCAGGCTGCGTGCCGTCGAGGGAAGGCCATCCCGATCGCCTACAAAGGAAAGTGTATCCGTAAGTACTAATCAATACTAATGTCTCATATTTTATTGAATAATGTCTTGGTAGATTACACATTTTTTAAGTTTTCTTCTTCAGATTATTATTTATGAATAATTTAAACTGTTCGCTTGGGCTATTATCAACTTTTACTTTGATAGACTGAAACGTAAATCTATTTCCTCCTATTACCTCGCCGTTGAGAATCGAAGAGAAAACGGGGGCTTTGACCCGTTCGTCGGAAGATACCGGTTCCAACTCCTAAATACGATATTGGCACAAATGTAACAAAGACTACAGCTCCACCTATGTACCTTTGTCTATTTAATAGCCTAGAATAAAAATAAGCTATAATATAACCATTAACAATCGTATATCGTAAATAAAATGCTGCACTAGGGGCTTAAATAACAATTAGTTTTATTGATGATCATATTCCATGATTAGATATGATAGTGAGAATAGCTTCAAAACAAATTTCATTATATCTATATTTTGATATAGATATGTCTTAGCTCTGCGGGAGGGATGTTGGTGATTTGCGTCACCAAAATTTTAAACAGTGACGAAATTTGGTTAGTGACGTCATTGTTTGGTTATAGGAACAGCTGTTAAGATGAACTGAAAATATTGCCTTTAGACGTATCCACGATCTAACCTATTTCCCACAGGGAAGAAAAACAAACATTTTTTAATTTATAACCTTATGATTTAAATTAAGCCATCTGCCGAATGTTACAACTATATGTTTTATAAATAAGGAAGTACACAATATTTATAATAGGAACTAAGATTTTTTTCTCCATGAGGTTAGGCCTGACATTGGGGCTCTATAAAACAACGCGTTTACCAGTTTTTATAATACTTACTAATTGACAAGAGCAAAGGTTCAAAATACTAAATTGTTGGTTTTTCTGAGCTGATTTCAATGGTGCTTAAAAATTTATTTATTTATTTTTAATTATATGCAACACTCCTATTTTGGAGTACAATCCCCCACTTTAATATTCCGATTTGGCTGGATTTAAAAGCTGATGGAATATTTGCATATGTTAGATGGGTGTATCGAATTTCATCGAAATTACAAAAAAACTTTTTCCCCGCTCTATATATTTTCATGGCGGTACTATTTTACCATCGGAAATTCACTCCTATTCTACTAAACTCCTACCAAACGGTTTGAAAACATTTGAACGTAAGACCGGATGTTTTAAATGTATAATATACAATATTGGTTCTAAGCAAAATAACTCCGAGAAAAAGCCGCCTAGGACAATTATTCCTCTTTGTGGTGCACCAAATGAGCGTGCATGTGTTTGAGTCAAGAGTCTGCATTCGATTATTGCACAGCGGAAAGTAATTATAATAGTTCACTATTTCAGTCCACGCCGACGCAACGGTGAAAACAGCTGGATTCAAAGAAGTTTGCGCGGCTGTTTTTTTTAAGCATCTGGTCTTAATTCCGTCGATGTGCCAAATTGCCAGTTCCAAACACGGTTGTTTACGTTGAAGATGTTGAAAGGGACCCAACAGTACTGCCGCAGGAAACCTATCTGGTTCAATACCGCGACTACGTCAAGGGATCTAACTCTGTTACTAAGTGCTTGCTACATGCTGTAAAGGATTGCTAGCTGTCTCGTTGCTGTATCTATGTTTTGTGGGAACTAGATTAGATTAGATTATTGAAATATCAACCATACTACAAGGTAGGTATTTTAAGCCAAGTAGCTGTCACTATGTGTTGCAAAAGATTTAGCTCTCTCGTTGCCGTGATTACAGTATCTATGTTTTAAGAAACCTACAGGATTTTCGCTCCCACAGTTTATTATACTTTATGGAAATCATCTAACAACAAATAGTTTGATTAGTGTATAAGTAATATTTAAATACCTTAATTCACGTTCCTACAACCAAATTAAACTTAAACTAATTAAGTGAAATGCTTTACCTTGTCAATAACCCTGTCACTCGATGTCACTTATGACGCCACTTGACCTGAAGATGTAACTGTGTCACAGAACCGGTCGTCAGGTTACGTGACGCAGTCTCATCTTCAGGGCAATCTTCTCCTTAACGATTCACCACGCTTAAAATTTACCCAAGACGCATTTGAGTAAATTTATATTCAGTTTCGACCAAATAGACGAACTTAATGTTGCGGTGTGTGCTCGCTTTACATCGAGCCGGCAACTGGAGCGACTGCAGTTTCACCAAAGAGCTTATTTAAATGTACTGTTATAGTATGTTTGTGTCTCAAATGTTTTTGTGTCAATTTTAAGCATAACGCATCGTTAAGGTGAGGTTGACCGAAACCGGTCGTCAATAAGTAAGTATGTAGCAGGGATTGTGGAACAGTGGCAAGGAATTAATTTCATCTGAATTAATCCTAATACCCTTCCACCCGAACTAAGTACCTATATGTTATTAGATGTTACTTTCCTCTCCATACGAAGGTATAAGAAGTAAGTATTGTTTGCCTCAGAATTTCCAAGTTTGAGTTTTTTTAAATTGAGAAAATAGCTAAAAATCAATAACTCACTTGATTACTTCAATATTCTTCCAAAATTTGGTATGCAAGTCCATCTAGTTAAGTTTCATCAATACATCTATAAAATCCCAAATTTAATGTTTCTTACAGCAGCAAACCTACGTATTTTTTGTAATTCTTGCGGAGAATAGATAGATTGGTATAACTCGCTAAGTTATAGAGTCCACTGGTACCGTTTTTTTAAATTTCACTGTAGCACCAAAATGCTGTTCATAAGCCAGTCTATTTTATCAGCTTTATTATATTTATTTTTTATGTTGTTGTTTTCTCAGTTTTTCTTTACATGTCAATTAAATATGGTCATTCTTTTTCCCGTTTATTTTTAGCGTTTTAATAGTAATTATTCAATACTTGTACCTTGCAATAGCTACCAGTACATATACAATATTACCTCTACAAAGATGACACCTGGCGTGTCGATCAAGTAACCATGTGATTTGTTTGAAAACACGAAGACACTTCACATATTTGTGATCTTATGTACGATTTGAAAAGTACAATGAAAGAACTCAAACCAATTAGGAAAATCTTTGATCATCAATATTTACACAAATCCAGTAATGTTTATGTACTGAATGACGCTATAAGAAAACTATTAACACCTGTTTATAATGGACATACCAAGTCGTTTCACAGCCCAATTAGTGTATGGTGTTTTAAGTCCAAAAAAGACAAAATTAATGTCTATCGACAACTTCAAACCAGCTTTTCTTCTTATT
This sequence comes from Nephotettix cincticeps, assembly GCA_023375725.1. NCBI lineage: Eukaryota > Metazoa > Arthropoda > Insecta > Hemiptera > Cicadellidae > Nephotettix > Nephotettix cincticeps. Next base: position 132,928,139 of record CM041786.1, on the reverse strand, counting down.
GACCACACACCGACGTCACCTTTGGACACAAAACTCACACCAAAGGTTAAGTTAATGTAAGTTTAACCGAGAAAATGTCTACGACCTGAACTACGAATTGCTTAATTGCCATTTTACCGCTAATCATCCGTAAGGCGAATCCCCAGCCGATGTCATTAGCTGCATTTGATCCCGGCTGGTTCATTGACGCCCCCTCCGGTAGAGAATCAATTGGCTTCTCGTGCAGCCTTCAATTGAAACTGCAGATAATTGTCAGGTGATTATTTCAAGTGAAAATAATTTACTCCAATTACAAACTGTCGTGGTTTTTCGACGAATGGCGTGTCTGGTCATGAACGCGAACTTCCATATGTATTCCCAAAGGGGAGGTCTCGCCAACTACAGTACGTGAATAGAATTGAAAACTGAGGCGATGTCCTGAAACACAGAACACCAGAAGGACCTGAACAATATTATAATCCTGATAGACCAGCGTTATCAGAAATTGAATTTAGTAGTACGATGTTACATCTGCACACACGTGGTGATACAATTGTACAAAAAAAGTAAATGTGCAGATTGAGATTTCCAGTCGGGTGGAACATTATTAATAAATCTTCTATTGAATTAGTTAATCTTTCTGGTCTTTCGGCCTGCTGCACTTATTAAACTACTATTAGTAAGCGGCAGTCACCCGTCAGGAATATAAATGTAGTAAGTGAAGAAAATATAAAAGAAGTTACTTGAAGGATCCAGACTTTTATCTTAAAAAGGGTACTTTATAGGGAAAAGGTTTTTGGAACATAACACAGCTCCCTTCCACATAGTAGGTAAGGGTTATACGCACATACGTCGGTCACTCATCATGTGTCTGGTGTTGGATAGTTGACTGGTGGCTAGTAGGCGACCTCTGGCCGTTCCTCATAGCGTACAAGGATCATACGTACATACGTCGGTCGCTCATCATGTGTCTGGTGTTGGATAGTTGACTGGTGGCTAGTAGGCGACCTCTGGCCGTTCCTCATAGCGTACAAGGATCATACGTACATACGTCGGTCGCTCATCATGTGTCTGGTGTTGGATAGTTGACTGGTGGCTAGTAGGCGACCTCTGGCCGTTCCTCATAGCGTACAAGGATCATACGTACATACGTCGGTCGCTCATCATGTGTCTGGTGTTGGATAGTTGACTGGTGGCTAGTAGGCGACCTCTGGCCGTTCCTCATAGCGTACAAGGATCATACGTACATACGTCGGTCGCTCATCATGTGTCTGGTGTTGGATAGTTGACTGGTGGCTAGTAGGCGACCTCTGGCCGTTCCTCATAGCGTACAAGGATCATACGTACATACGTCGGTCGCTCATCATGTGTCTGGTGTTGGATAGTTGACTGGTGGCTAGTAGGCGACCTCTGGCCGTTCCTCATAGCGTACAAGGATCATACGTACATACGTCGGTCGCTCATCATGTGTCTGGTGTTGGATAGTTGACTGGTGGCTAGTAGGCGACCTCTGGCCGTTCCTCATAGCGTACAAGGATCATACGTACATACGTCGGTCGCTCATCATGTGTCTGGTGTTGGATAGTTGACTGGTGCCTAGTAGGCGACCTCTGGCCGTTCCTCATAGCGTACAAGGATCATACGTACATACGTCGGTCGCTCATCATGTGTCTGGTGTTGGATAGTTGACTGGTGGCTAGTAGGCGACCTCTGGCCGTTCCTCATAGCGTACAAGGATCATACGTACATACGTCGGTCGCTCATCATGTGTCTGGTGTTGGATAGTTGACTGGTGGCTAGTAGGCGACCTCTGGCCGTTCCTCATAGCGTCCAAGGATCATACTGGCATTTGTCAGTGTAGGATAACTGACCGGTGCATGGTGAGGGCGACTTTGCTTTCTATGAGGATTCATTTGAGGCAGATGGACAAGAGTGTATATTTGTCATGGAAGTCTAGCCGTTTTAACCTTCTCCATCGCTTTTCTACCACCGATGTTCACCGTTGTTGCAACGTGTCTGCGCGAAGCCGTAGTATCAGTATGAGTCAGGCGACCTTGACCAAGGCCATCCAAGGTCACTGACCTCTTCCCCTCCCACCACCCACTAGACATAACATAACTCACTGGCGGCCGTTCGCATATCTTAGGAATAAACTTACGCAACTCGACTGGCTCTTCCGAATAGATATCATAAGTTTGGGACGGTTATTTTATTTATAACCCTGTTTTTCTGGGATAAAAATAAACTCGTCAGAAACCTTGGGGAAAGCCAAACATTCACAATTCATTCACATTCACATTAGGAAACATTTTCAAACGACCAATTTGCTAATGGAGTCCTTTGAAACCGCTAATAAAAATGTTTAATGTTTACAACTTTTTTATAAAATTAATAATACTCTCACCTTACCAGTTTTTGAATGAATTTTCTGAATAATTATAGCATTATTTTTATATATATCAAATATAATAACATTTGATATATAATACAGACATGGTAATTTTAAACCCATATTTACTTCATTTGTCAACTAATTTATAAACTGAGGTCTAATTATAAAACCTCGAGTGACACTATATTTGTTTAGAATTTTGTTTCAAGGGAATTCTTTTTACCAAGATTCAAAGCGATAAAATTGTGGGTTATATTTTCAGTTATTTTTGGATTTGTTTTAAGCGATTATGTGCCCTATTGTTGTTTTGAGAAATAAAATGGCCAGTTCGTTAGGAATTCACCACACAAAAACATAAATAACGGGAGGGTCTTCAAATATAACTATAGCACCAAAACAAAAATATATAAACTCAATATACATAAAACATGGGTTTTCAAATAATAATTTACCAAAATTAAAAAAAAAATATTTTTATTTTTCATAATCATTATTATTATTTCATCATTATTTTTAATCATTAAAATCAGCCAGAAGTTTTGGCGAAACTGTACAACTAAGAATTACCTACACACTTTCAAATTCAAACTCTTTATTTTCATATTCACTTGGACATTGCGTTGTGATACAAATATAACAACATTATGAAACTCCATTATGCTATACATGCATTTTCAGTTTACGATATTCTCAGAATAAAATACATTAATAATCATAGCTTTGCTTATAAAAAGGAAACCAATTGGTAAGGGAAGGGTACCTAACTTTACAGGTGTAAATTTTATAGGAACAAAATAAATATATTTGAGATCTTCCGTTCCCCCAGGTATGTCTTTATCGAGTAAGCCTAAACCTCTAAAAACCTCCTCAACTATCTACTGAACTGAGATTTTGCTAGACATTCTTGTATTTTTTGGGCAAATAATTTTAAAAAACTATTTCAATATAATAATCTTTTTCTTTTAAAGTTTTATAAAAATGTTTTGTAAATTTGTTTAGTGAAATTTTACAGTTTTGTGAATTGGATAAAAAACGTAAGTGCTCAGGCCTGGTTGCTTCGCATGATTCTTTGTTTTTTTTTTGCGAGAAGATGTAGATTGTTAAAGGTCAAGGGCAAAACTGCAGAGATATGCTCGTAAATAGAAGGTACTGTGAGCTTTTATGACAGAGAAATATTTCGCGACATGGACCAGCGCAGTCCGAGGATCCATCTTACCATATTTTTTGTGACTTAAACACTTGTCAAAAGATAGAAAAGTGTCCCCTTCAGAAATCCAAGATGGCAGAGTTACGGATATAGACTCTGTCTTAGACAGGTATACTATCCTGTATACTGTCCCACTGTCCGTGAGCCACCTTTAAGAAATTACGTAACTAAGAATCTCCAAAACCTTTGCTACAACAGTTTTCGATGCTATGACACTCAGCATCACATTGTATAACAACGACAACAAGCAAGTGCAAACAAGTACGAGAACAATTTCAAAATTTATACAAGATGGCATACAGCACGCTAGGGTGAGTGGGGCGAATTTATTCGAACTTTTTAGCGAAACGAATATTATTCCCATCATAATAACATAATAGTACCTACTGAGCATGCAGGTTTGCTGCAAAAAGGGTTGTTTTACATGGTAATGTGCTTATACTAAGGCTTTTCACGAAGTAAAAGCACATACAACATTTTATCAAATTATGTCAGTAACTAAGCAAGTTATACCAATTTATCTATTCTCAGTAATAATTACAATGAATACATACGTAGGTTTACTGCCGTAAGAAACATTAAATTTGGGGGTTTTATGGATGTATTTATAAAGCTTAACTAGACGAACTTGCTTGAAATTTTGAAAGAATATTTAAGAAAACATATGAGTTATTGATTTTTAGCTATTCTACATATACGTTTAATATTGTACTGTACAGTGTACTGTGTTTACCATTTTAAATATCTCAATAACCAATTTAGAGTTATGATCAAAATACCAAATTGAGTGTTTTTGAGCTGAATCCAATGGTTGAAAGGAAAGATAGATTCCAACTTAACAACTTATAATTGAGGCACAATACTCATGTGGATTTAGAAAGTTTACAAGGTGCAGAATGAATTCCCTTAAGATGTTCTAATTGTAGTAACGAAGCCCAGATCTGTTTTTGATTACCTGGGGTCTGAGGCTTCCTAATGACTAATGGTAGTACTTGTTCGGTTGGCAGCGCTGGCAACCTGCGAGCTGATCCACTGCAGCCTAGGCCAGCGGTGTCTGCGGCAGCCGCGGACTGACCAACCCCGCTGTGTCACCTGCTCCTCTCTGACGTGCCCCGACCGGGACGGTCAGTACACCCTCCTTTATACCATTCTTCTACTTTACTGGTCCAAAGTAATCGGTAATGTATCAGTAAACCTAGGGTCCTTATCGAATTTCCATTGATACTGGAATTATTTGTGACGATAAAAACTAATCTTCACAAGTCATACAAAAATATGTACCATATCTAAGTCAGTATTTTGTATGTACTTATCCTTCTTAAAACAAGGGAAATAAGTAAGTGCCGAATCCTACCTTGCAAAATAACTAGGTGTCATCAGCAGAAAAAAAACACTTTACACTGTAATGCAAGTTTGTTGATATTGTTTGAATACATAACAAATATGGAACCAAGTGCACTGCTCTGAATGATACCATAGTCGACAAGTAAACAATCACTCTAAGCTAGCCAATGACTACCACTGTAGTGTTTGTTAGTGATGCTTACATCGTTTGCTCTCAGGGTTTGAGAGCCCTTAAACTTTTATTAACTTTAAATTTTGTTTTGTGTTAACATATCCCTACTGGTAGATCCTTTCCTTGCCGATAGGACTGAGAGGGACTTTATTGAGTTGAATAGGGCATTTTGGATAAGAAACTGGATTTGAGTTGGTAAGGAGATTCCTTTCTCTTCTCTAAGAATTAGGTAGAATTATACATTTCCATCCTTATTAATCTCTTCCTTCCGGTGGCTGTGCAATATTCCGCAGGAAGACAAGCCTAGCTTTGCTGAGGATTACTAATCCTCTTGTATCAAACATCTTAATGTGAATGCAATTTACAAACATAATTTTTAAATACATTTATAATGTAAGATGTTGGAATCTTACTAATTTGTATTATTGTGCTAATATTGCAGGTAGACATGTGGTTGAGTTGTGTGGATCAAACAACAGGACATACTCTTCTTGGTGCCATATGGTGAAAGACGCATGTGCCACAGGCTATGTCATTGACGCCCAAGCTCCTGGACACTGTTCTTCAGGTACAAACTCTCTTGTTAGTTTACGAGTTAATGTTATCTTCTGAGAGATTTCTCCTCAGAGGCTTCAGTCACCAGGTGAGCCAATGCCTTGCTAGCTAAAACTATTGGTCTAAACTATGTAAATTTTTCAATTTTCTGCTGGCAAATATCGTGCTAGAGGTTTAGCTCTCGTAGCCTCTGCTTAATATATAATAATACTTGTGTCTCAGGCGAACATCACACTCTGCTGGTCGCTCTCGTAGTCTCTCCATTATATTGAATGCTTGTGTTCCAGGGGACCAGCATGCACTGATGGCCAACACCGTGGTGGAGGGTTTGCTTGCGTAGCCTCTCCATTATATTGAATGCTCGGGGACCATTACACTCTGCTAGCCAACACCGTGGTTGAAGGTTCGCTCTAGTAGCCTCTCCATTATATTGAATGCTTGTGTTCCAGGGGACCATTACACTCTGCTAGCCAACACCGTGGTTGAAGGTTCGCTCTAGTAGCCTCTCCATTATATTGAATGCTTGTGTTCCAGGGGACCATTACACTCTGCTAGCCAACACCGTGGTTGAAGGTTCGCTTGCGTAGCCTCTTCATTATATTGAATGCTTGTGTTCCAGGGGACCATTACACTCTGCTAGCCAACACCGTGGTTGAAGGTTCGCTTGCGTAGCCTCTTCATTTGAATTCCACCACACTCTGCTGACAACCGTGGTGAAGGTTCGCTCTAACTCTCATTAATGCTTGTGAGGACCAATCTGCAGCCAACCGTTACACCTGTTTCCTCTTGTAGCCTTTTGCTTGTGCTATGTGTTTCCAGGACCATTACACTTTCAATCGTGTTCAGGTTGCTTTGCTCCCATCCATTATGGAGATGGTTGAGCAATTTATATTCAACACTTCAAGTCTATGCAGACTGTGTTCTTGCATTCATTTATATTGAAAGCTTGTGTTCCAGCACATTCTGCTGGAACCGTTTTTTACTTTAATTACTATATATATTTTTACAATTCAAGGCATGATAGACACCAAACTAGACCTAATTCCAATACATATCTACTGTGTAACTTTCTAATTTTATTGAAACTCCAAACATGTTTATTTTATGATTTGTTAAAAGTTTATACACTTCATTCACTTAGCCTGCTACAAAATAATCTTACTTTTAAAATAGACCTTGTCATTAAGAATTTCACAGGAAACTCCTATCAAACAGGCTACAAGTCAATATTCGTTTCCTTATACATGTTGACATGAGCCTGAATGCTCATACTGTAGTTTAATTATTGTAGTCTGTTATCTCCACAACTCCGTGTCGTGATTAATGTTAGGTGTTATAACTAACTAGGGACTGATCTACCAAAGAGATTAAAATTCAAACAATCAGTATTTACTTCATGATAACGGATCGGTAATTTTATCCTACAATAAGTTGCATTTTGTTATGTTTATTTTTGTTTTAAATCCTTCATAGATTTATATATATATATATTATAAATATGAGACGTTAATTTATATGTACAGATTATTTTGTATAAATAATTAGTTGTAGGATGTCTCTGAGAATAGCTGGATCTTTAAGAGAAAGTATCTTTACATTTGTGGAATAATCTAATGTATCACTATTATATGCATAATATTACAATTACAATTACATCCCAAATTTAAGAGTATTTAGAGTGCATTTTGAGGGAACTCTATTAGAAAGCTTAAATCATGAGAAGGTGTTTTAAGTATAAAATTAAATAATTTATTTCTAATAATGTGAAACATAATAACAACTTTTGAGGAGAAATATTTAAAAAAACATTTGTATTATAGAATTTGTCTGTAAAGTTTTACATTGTCCCTAGTGTATGTGAGCACATTTTGTCTTATATCTTCAATGCTTTGTTTAGACAGCAGGCACTATAAAAGTATTAGACTATGTTCATGATTTGAATGGGTCCCTCAGAAAACATTCCAAGCGACAAAAACCTAGTTTTGATTTATCAAGCATAGAAAGTTGAATTGGTCGTGGAGTCTTACGGAGCTTGCCAAATCTGACAGACAAAGTCAGGGTTTCAAACTTAAATGTCTTCAAAACTAAATATACCACAATGAAGTTTGTGGCCTCTAGAACCTTTTCCACTAAATGTGTCTGTTTTAGAAATTTTGTCGCTTGGAACGTTTTCCGGGGGACCCATTCATTTATATATATACATTGGTTTTTATTAGTCTAATAACCTTGTAAAATAATAACAAAAGCTACCAATTATTAACATGTTTCTGCTGATTTTTATCAGTATTTAATCTACCAGAAAGCCTTTCGAACTTTATAATCAGTAAAAATTCATAATTCCTTGGATACCGTACTTAAATTGAACACTGTAATCCAGCTTTTTCAGAAGAATAATTGTACAAGAGTTGTAATATATTCATTTGTATATATGGTTTCCCAATTGTATAAATTAGTTTAAGGAATTATATTTTATTTTACTACACAGTATGTAAGTATAATTAAAACCTATTTATCTTTTTTTATATTTACAATATAAAATGTAAAAGTATGGTTTTAATAACTGATGAATTTTAATGATGTTTTTTAATTTTAAAATACTGTTAATAATTATTGCATGCAATACATTACAAAGAGGTAATCCATATTAAATGTTATAATAAAAGCTCAAGTGCTATGAAAATGTAACAGACCTTAAATAAATATTTGTTGTTTGATGTATTTTTAACTAAAAGTTTCCAATAAATGAAGCTGCAAAATTGAAAATGGTTTATTTCACCACAAACAATATACACCTCTATTATAAGTACAAATACATTAATGGCATTTTATGTAACTGTGTATCAAGGTAACCAGTTATTACTTAGATGATAATATAAGTGATATAAGTTTTAAAAATATTAAAATAGTACCCAACAATTGTTTGGGTTAATATCTCATGAATATGAATGTGATAGACATATATATTTATCAATCAATAAGCAAAAAATGTACTATAGATCTCCTCATTACAATGCAAAATGTTCAAACAATAAGACATTCCAATAAATTAATATATATGAAGTGTGCCATTACATGCATACAATAATTTAAAATACACAAAGTCAATATAAGAAGTCATTTAACAAACAATTTTACATTGAAGAAACAATATAGGCCTACAATGCAATATTTCATGTTTAAATAAATACATACTTTATAAAAACAATACGGTATAATGCTTTACATTCTGTTTATGCTTTACACTGGAATGAAGCACAATGAGATGCATCATTAATAGAGTTAAAAATATCTTAAAACAATTTGCATAACAGAAACAACATGCAATGCAATATTGCAGAACTAAACAAATGTGTACAATATTTACAAAATCAATTAATAACACTAGATTAGCATGTAACATCAGTGGTCTGATGAAGCCGAAGTGGAGTGGAGAGTCCCACAAGGCTCTGTTTTGGGTCTATTTTCTTTTTATTATCTATATTAATGACTTACCATCCTCAAAAATACATTCTAAAACCATTTTATATGCAGATGACACAACGTTTTTCACAACCAGTAATGATATTGACAGTCTTAAACTATTGGCTGATGATACATTGAATGCTTCAAATTGGTTCCACTCCAACGGCTTTGTTCTCAACCACATAAACACACAGAAAATACAATTCAATCTAAAGTCTATCTTAACAAATTCAATCCAAGAGCATTATGTAGATGCAGTGAAATTCTTAGGCCAAAATACTGGCCAAAAATTAACAAGGAACTCCCACATTAACTACTTAAATAAAAGACTTTCTCACGTGATTTATCTTATGTATAGATTAACCGATGCAGTTCCCAATGATTATCTAAGGACAGCATACTTCCAATCAATTTATAGGCATGGATTAATTCTTTATAGTAACTGTGGCAGGATTGGTGAAATTTTAATACTTAAAAAAAGGTAGTCAGAGTAGTAAAAAAGTGTAATAACAGAGAACATTGCAAAACAATTTTTATTGATCCCCAACTTCAAACTATTAAAAATCTTTATAAATTTTATCTTACAGTTTATACAATGAAAAATCCAATTCCCCTCAATTTTGAGCATTATTTTTACAACACATACAATAATACCCCATCGCAGCAGACCTGCGTACTCAGGGAATTTCCAAATCAATAATTTAATATAAGACAAGTTTTATAAAAATATGTCCATAAACATGACAATTATTTGCCTATTCTCCATAAGATTAACATAGGAAACAGTGTGCAGATTAGCTGCTGTGAGGAACACTAAAAGAAGTCATTTCTACCATGAATAATTTTTATCTTAACATTTATACCAACTTTCATCAACATCTGTCCATAAATAAAGGAGTTTGCCTATTCCCTATATGATTAATATGGGAAAAGAGTATGCAGGTTTGCTGTCATGATAAACACATAAACTATGATTTTTAAGCATAAATGGATAGATCTCAACCACATGAAGCTAAATATCAAGTTTTATCCAAAAATATTGATTAATATGGGAAATATTAATTTTTCCCTATCCTCCATAAGATTAACATTGGAGGCCCACAATACAACGTACTGTGTTTAGATTTTTTAATATCTCGGTAACCGTTGGAGATAGAGAAAAACTTTAAGGAGCTTAATTGTGTAGTTTTTTAAGCTGATTCTAATGGTGAAATATAAAATTAGAAATTTTTAAAAATTACATGTGAAAAACGCAAAAAACCCATTTTGGGGTACAAACCCCCCCAAACTACCCGTTCCCATTGACCGATATGTCTGGTTTACGAACTCGTCCGAGCATTTGTAGGAATACACGTCTCTACCAAATTTGGTCTCGATCGGACCATTTTTACGAGAGTTATCGTGCTAACAGACACATATATATATATATATATACATATATACATATATATATATATATATATATATATATAAATTTTAACGACTATTGTTTTTGGACTCTGGGCACCTAAAGACCAAAAAATAACATGGTCCTGGGCTTAAGTCTTACCATGAGACCTACAGTAATAGCTTCTTCCCTATGGGAAATTCGCTAAAAACCTTTCTGCAATAAATCTTACATGTTTAAGTAACAACAACAATGCATAGTCATATCACAATTTCGCTGAAATTATATAACTTCTTGGAAAACCAAATTAGTATGTACCCTTTTTAGACTTTTAAAAATAAATGTTATCATTGACTTCTTAACAACCCCTTTTATTATCTGGATAATTTTTTCAATACAAGAAATTTGGATTTTTAGCTCATACTGTATTTAATGCTATTGGACTTCCATGTTGGTGTTATATATTTTGGTGTATAATTTTTTTTGAGCCTCAAAGGGATCATCTCCTTTGTTTTGGCTCAATACCGGGGAAATGCTCGACGCACAAACCTCTTTCCATTCCGGGAAAGAGGTACAGTGTGAAAACACCCCAGGAGCTCTGTTTACAGAGACCCCTAAGGTGGCAAAACACAAAAACCCGGTGGTAGCACCACACTACTGCAATCGTCCCGAGCTATGAGCTCATTGCGCCATCACAGTGAGTGGCCTCTATTCTGTATCAGAATATCTTACTTGTAGCCTTACTCAAGGCAACCGTCCCTTTTTTTCCTTCGCAGTATGGACAATACGAAGTCGCTTACAGCCTTACAATTTTTCATCACCCTGCAACATCTTTCCCACAATGTTCTCAGGGGTCATATCACCACCAACTGTGTTTGCAAGGGCAGTACGATCTTATGCACACAAAAAAGGTGTGGTACACATCATCTTCGCTGTCTTCACAGTATCTGCACCTTGAAGAGTCTACTTTACCCATTCGGTGCAGATACAGGCGGAAATGATTTTGGTGTACCATACTGGTCATTGTATACATGGATATGATAATGTTTGTTCTTTTTATGTTTAAGGCATTTAACTTAGAACTTGCAAGTGCTTTTGAGGTATATATGAGGTTGTCAATAATGTATACATTCTTACGACAATAAAGCTATTTCATTTAATTCAATTTCATTTAATTTCAACATAATAATACAATAACAAGGCCTATAAATAACCACAATATATGCTTATCTGTACTCGTACAAGTTTATAGGGTATATACCAATATCCAAACTAGACAGTGAATAAAATATGTAGATCAGCTTTATAAAACTCATTTAAAATTATAGAAAGGATTTACACTTTGTGATTACTAGAATTTAAATAAATCAGTCACTGAAAGTACTTTTAAACTATATCATTTGTTCCTTCAACTTTACAATATGTTACAATAAGTTGTAAAAAATTTACGACTTAATTATACCCTATACTTAAACAGGATTAAATTATAAACAAAGGTCTTAGTGTTCTATGCGATGGATGAGTTCACATCACACAGTTGGAGCTAAATTTTGAAAATTTTAATATTATTTAATAACATTCCATTATTTCGTATATAGAATAAGAATTTATTTATTTGCCAAACTGAATATATATATATATATGTGTATATATCATAAATACATACACTTACATAGTTTATTAAAATAACTAAAAAATAAATCACAAATAGAATATTAACATAAGCGAAAAAACTTAAAATAACTTCAGTTAGGAAAATTTAGGGCCTCTGAGGCAAAGCCTGTAGGAGGTTCCTTATCTTAACTTCAAACATAATCAGAGTCCAACAGCTCCACTACAAGTATTATTTAGATAATTATTCCCTTTGAAATCTTTAACTTTACTAAATTATATAATGAGTAGCGATTATATCGAATTTAAACTTATAAATTTAATTAATTATGAAATTTTTTAAAAATATCCACAAACATGAGAATTTGCCTATTCTCCATAAGATTAACATGAAAAATTTAAAATAAAAAATAAAATATTATTGTAATGTTTAGCTTGTAGGAACACTGAAAGTAGTCATTTATACCATAAATAATTTTTATCTTAACAATTAAAATAGTTTCATCAAATCTGTCCATTATAAATTTTGCCTATTCCCAAGATTAAAAAAAGAACATTGCTTTGAAAACACATAAACTATGATTTTTAAGCATAAAAGATAGATCTCAACCCTTGAAAGCTAAATATCACTTTCATAAAAAATATTGATAATAAAATATTAATTTTTCCCTATCCCTAAGATTAACATTGGAGCGAATACAACGTACTGTGTTTAGATTTTTTAATATCTCTATTATAGAGAAAAAACTTTAAGGACTTAATTGTGTTTTTTTTTAATGATTCCATGGTTAAATATAAAATTATAAATTTTTAAAAATTACATGTGAAAAACGCAAAAAACCCATTTTGGGATACAAAATAAAATATTTTTATTTGAATATTCTTTTACCTCGTATTATAGGAATAAAAATCCAATTTGTCTCGATACATTTTTAAATTATACTAAAACAATATATTTATACAAAAAAAAAAAATTTAAAACATTGATTTTAAGGGCACCTGAGAAAAAATAACATGTCAGCTATCTCACATGAAATATAGCTTCTTCCTATAATTCGCAAATTATTCCTTTTAAATTTTACTAAATATATAAAAAATACTAAAATTCTACTCAGAATTTAAATAATATATAATAATAATAATATATGACAATTATAAAAATCTGTCCATAAACATAAATTATTTTAATCTCCATAAGATTAACAAGAAAGAGTGTGCAGGTTATCTGTAGAGGAACACTGAAATTAGACATTTCTACCATAAATAATTTTTATCTTAAGATTTATACCAACTTTCATCAACATCTGTCCAAAAATAAAGGAGTTTGCCTATTCCCTATATGATTAATATGGGAAAAGAGTATGCAGGTGTGCTGCCATGATAAACACATAAACTATGATTTTTAAGCATAAATGGATAGATCTCAACCACATGAAGCCAAATATCAAGTTTCATCCAAAAATGTTGATTAATATGGAAATATTAATTTTTCCCTATCCTCCACAAGATTAACATTTACAGTACAACGTACTGTGTTTAGATTTTTTAATATCTCAGTAACCGTTGTAGACAGAAAAAAACTTTAAGGAACTTAATTGTGTAGTTTTTTAAGCTGATTCCAATGGTGAATATAAAAAATTAAAAATTTTTAAAAACTACATGTGAAAAACGTAAAAAACCCATTTTGACAAAAATTAAACTACACATCATTGACCATATGTCTGGTACGAACTCGTAGCAGTAGGAATATCTCTCAAATTTGGTCTAATTGATAAACAAGTCGTTTAACAAACTCATATTTATATTATTATAATATTATAAAAATTTTAACGACTATTGTTTTTTACTTCAAAAAAGAAAAAATACATTTCTATTAATTTCTAATGAGAATATAGTTTTCAGAAAAAGTAAAAATTTAAAATAAATAGCTAAAATTAAGTAACTGTTCAGTAAAACTAAATAAATTTTATATTCAATAAAAAAGAAAGAATATTCCCCAGGGGATGAAATTGTAATGGCTATTAGACAAGGAGTAAAATGTTTATATATCATAATTTTGCAGACCTTGCAAAAACAGGTGCATGCAGGTTGGTATTTATCAAGTTTGTCAACAGCAATAAATATATGATTATTATTTGTTTAACAATAAAAACTCAATTTCATATAAGAATGATAAAACTCAAACTCAAAACTTTGTTATTCCAAAAATTAAATTTAAAATACCAATATAAATAAAGATACAATGTTTACTTTATACTATAGTATTAAAATTTATGTTACTGCTCATATAATATGTAGTTAAATTCACATGGTTTAGTCAAAGACGCTTTATACCTAAGTACCTGAGCTTATAACAGACCCATCACACCCTGCAAATCACCTCCTATTACATCTTACTTTTCTTACCGAGCTTTGCTCGGATAGAATAAGACATGTATTTTACAAGTTAATTAGCAAAAAATAAAATAAAACAAAATAAAACACATTTTTACTACTCAATGAAAATATTTTTGTGGTTTAAATAAAACTGATTTAATACACCATAATTAATATAGCACTGAACAAAAAGTATTGTTCCCGGATGGGGATCGAACTCGCAACCTTCGATCCAAGAAGCCAACGTGTGCCAAGCCAAATTCGTGATTATCCATAGAGTTATTACTAGCCTGTGATCAACTGATTTTGTTAGAAACGGAATGAGGATTGAAAAGCAAAAGAGAAATTTAATTTACACCAATTAATTGGTTTGTTACAGTGGCTTCATGCAATACAATGAATATGTTTTCTATCAAAACACGGAAGATTTCGGAAATACTTTTTTCTGCTTTTATTTCGCACAGTTATGTTACCCTTTAGTTTTTACAAATTGTTTAGTAATTTGATAATTTTTCATTTATTACTTACATAAAATAAATATTTATGCAAAACCTCTATTCACATATTGTTCAACACCATCTTCAATCAAGAACTGTCAAACGGTTATAAACAGCTGTTTTGATTTGTATTGTTTGCATTGATTCTCCATAAGCGTAATGTTAAATTTTTAGATTTTAAACGTAATATTACAAGAAAACCAGAATTTTCCTGGACATTAGAGCTATCTAGAACTTATTTTCTACTCGGAAATTAGTTATTTCCAAAATTTGAAGAAATTCGTTACAGCAGTTTTCAAGGTCCGTGTGCAAATATATATATACAAACCTTGCTCTTCTTATAGTATTGGATTATTAAACAATTATTATTTCTCTACTGAGGAAATTATTTCTCTTCGTCATTTGAAACTTATTAAAATCAGGGAAATCCCCTAGAGTAGGAAATCATATAAACATTTAAAAAAACAACCATGGAAGATTTAGTTTAGACTGAAGGTCTTCTGGTTATTTAAAGTTACATCCGTCTTCGTGTCGAAACAATTGTTTGCAGAATTTCCAATCACTTTCACCTCTGTTGGAGGAAGAAGGATATTTGCCCTCCAGAACTAGATTTGCTCACTAGACAACAAACAGACCTGTATAAGTTAGCAGACTTGAGACTAACCATTTCAAACATCATCATGAAGCTGTGTTTGGTAAGTACTTCTATTCAAAAGCAAAAGAATGTGAAAATTCCAAAATAAATTAATATTAACTACTGTTTTGTTAATAGAATTTTTTTAATAGATTCTGTGATAGGCTGTATATGATATTTCAATAAATTATATTTTAAATCTATATAAATAAAATATTTTTTGTCTGTACATTGTTTGGAAATATATTGATGGTTATTTTCACATTTTATACCCCAGAGAATCCGAAATGGGTCTTATCTCTATTTCTTTAATGCTAAATACCCCTGTTGCAGCAGACCTGCGTGTGTACTCAGCGAATTTCCAAATCAATAATAATATATGACAAGTTTTATCATTATTTGTTGATAAATATGAGAATTATTTGTCTTTTCTCCATAAGATTAACATGAGAAAGAGTATGCAGGTTTGCTGCTGTAAGGAACACTGAAAGTAGGTGTTTCTAGTTTAAAAATTTTTATTTTGACCATTTATACCAAGTTTCATCAACATCTGTCCATAAATCTTTTTTTTTTTTTAATAACCAGTATATTTATTTACAATCTGTTACATCAAATTATAACAATAAGTAAATGAGATAAAATACGAAATTGACATTAGTTGTTAGTGACAAACCATTGAATGAACTAACAATATTATAATTTAGATATAACTATTTGAATCGATCACTTAGATTTGTAAAATCGTGCCTCTTCAGTCGGTATACCGTCTCACTGTTGTCCAAACGGTTCACAGCTAAGTAGTTTGGATGGTTGTTGAGTTTTTTTCATACTTATCACTGAATTTTGAGATTTCTTCACGAACAAAAGGAATTTTGAGATCACGATGAATAACTTGATTTGAAACATACCAAGGGGCTTGAACAATATTCCTAATAGTTTTTGACTGGTATCTTTGAATTATGTCAATATTAGTGTTGGAAGCGGTTTCCCAAAGCTGGATGCCATATTATGTCCATGTTGGTTTCAATATTGTTTTATACACTAAAATTTTGTTTTCAACTGATAATTTTGAGTATTTTCCGATGAGCCAATTTAATTTTTTAGTTTTTAAATTTAAATTCAGTCTTTTATTCCAAATATGATGATGCCAGGTAAGTCGACTGTCCAGGTGGATACCCAAGTATTTCACAACTTCTACTTGAGGGATTGCAGCATTGTTTAAAAAGACTTGAGGACAGACCTCACGCCTTAGTGTGAAAGTTACGTGGGCTGACTTTCCTTCGTTAACTTTAATTCTCCATCTCTTGAGCCAGTCTGATATAGTGTTTAAGGTTTGTTGAAGAATTTGGGATGCAGAAATAGCGTTTTGATGTGATGCCAATATTGCTGTATCATCTGCAAAAGTAGCAACGACCACTCTTGGGTTTACTGGAAGATCTGCTTTTTAGAGAATGAAAAAAAAATAAAATTACTTGAATGTCAACAGCTGTGAACACTAAAATTTGACAGTTCAGGAAGAAGAAGAAGAAAGAGCTGCCGTGACCGTCCTAGGTTTCAATGTTTACATTTTCTAGTGACAACATCCGTTTACACTATATTTTGACAGTTCGGGAAGAAGAAGAAATAAAGTTGATTTTTCAGATAAACTGCTGGATCGAAATTAGTGAATTATTTGAAATAGTGGAATGGAAGATTTTAAGTTTTTTTCGACGACTGTCTCTATTATATTAATCCTTATCCTCTCCCAATATTTGACAGATGTTACTTTGAAATGTTGTAGACATTCGTGTTTTGTCATTATGTAAACAATAAAGAATTAATTAACAATAACTTAAATGTATCAGTAGAGCCTACACCTTTCAGCCTTTTTAACCCGTGCGAAGAACGGGTACTTTGGCTAGTCCTCCATAAGATTAATATTGGAGCCCCAAAATACAATGTACTGTGTGAAGATTTTTTAATATCTCGGTAACCGTTGGAGATAGAGAAAAACTTTAAGGAACTAAATTGTGTAGTTTTTTAAGCTGATTCTAATGGGTAAATATAAAATTTAATTTTTTTGACGTATGAAAAATGCAAAAACCCCATTTTTGGGGTACAAACTCCCCCCCAACAATAACTCTGCATATTATTTCCATTTATATCCTGATAAAATTCTATATAAATACCAATTCCACCAATTAACAATATTTCAACATCATGAAAAATGCACAAAATATGTAAATATAAAACACACATTTATTTAGTTTCATTCCCTTCTAAAAAGAAAGTTACCGTTTTTAACCAATATACAAAAGTTACCAATAAAGAAGTTTGGGGCAGATAAACTTCCTCAAAAAGTGTCGGGTGATTCTGGGCTTGTAAGCGATTTCCCGATTTTTGACCTCTTTTATGAAAAAAAACCATTTAAATACCAGCAGATTAACTACCATGACATGATTGACAGGTGGTTTTGTTGCTGGTTTTCTGTGTTGTCCTGGTGTTCTCCGCCCCTCTGGACGACACGGACCCGACCAATCCTCATGCTGGAGCTGACCCACGCCCTGGCGACGCCCAGGACATCCACAAGGCCAAGTTGCTCAAACTGCTTCTTCTCCATAAGCTGGGCTAGTTTCATTTAACCACTAGCATAATATTTGTAAATACTATTAATATTTTGTAAATAATTCCAATAAAATTACGTATTTAGTGACCACACTTTTATAGCTTTGTCAATTATGTTGAAAACCCAGAAGATGTTTATGTATTTATTAAAAAATTACATAACATCATACAATGACTGGTTATTAGTCAATATAATCATTCGTGAGATTCCAAAAAATCTTCTACTGCATAAATAGCCTTATCCAATAATTCTATATATATTCTAATTTTTATTTTGGGATTTAAAAACTAAACTTAACTATAAGAAGTTAAACTGGAACATGCACTTTTTTGTTATATGAAACCATTCTTCGCCTATAAGTTATGTGCGCTTCTTCAGTTTGGGGTACCTGCAATTTATCTGGAAAGCTAAACAAAATTCAAAAAAAAAACATTTTTTAATTGCCCAAAGTCCATGGCACTTTTTTAATGCACACTTACATAAAGAATTTGGAATTGACACAATTAAAAACAACTAAAACCACAAGAAAATTTCTATTGAATTTGTTGAATTTTTCTGTAGCAGTCATGTTTGTTAAGTTTTGTCTCTCCATGCCAATTGGCAATTATGAAAATACGACTCAAAGCAATACTTCTACAAGATATTTTGCTATTTGAGAATTTCAATGAAGAGATTATAGATGAAAACATTCTTTAGAAACATCCTGTTGGTAGCAAAAAATTATTTATTATTTTTATGATTTAATGTTAGTAAACGTCTTCAAATGAAGCGACTCCAATAACTTTTCTCAGTATATTTTTTTACACATTCTGTGCATAATTTTTAGCATTGCCCCAGAACAAAATACCACTTCTATTCAGTTATATAAGGTTACAAACATATTTCGAAAGTTTGGCTATGATTATTGTGAATTTTCCATTTCAAGAATACTATTCAAAAATACCAACATTCAGGTTTAGATTTCACTATTCAGATTTAGCAAACATGAAATATATATGTTATGAAGAATGCTATGCCAATAGTATTCAGAAAATAACTGTGATTTTAAATATTGGGTATGAGGAAATAATGTCTCAAGGATATATGGGCTTGTTAAAAATAGGGAGTGAAAGATTTTCATGGTAGTAAATCTCAAATAAAGAGGAACCGAAAGAAGACAAAAATGCATATTCATTCAACTATCATAATATTCCATTTGAATCTTAAATTTGATTACAAATTCAATCTTAACAATAATAATTCAGCTTATTAATAAAAATATTTCCCTGGCTCAATCAATTTACGTTCTATTGTTTATTCAGGATAAAAGGAATATTAAAGAACACAAATTAACCTTTGTAAATATATTTATCATCTGGTAATATTTATAATTCAAAATTATACAGTAAAACTTCAATTGATAAATCAATTTATCAATATCACAATGCTTACAGCACAGTTTTTGTACAATAATCTATAAGGTGTAAAAATGTATTCATCCTAAATTTAGGTGAAATTACAATTCGATTAGCTTGAAAAAATCTAGAGGAATGTTTTATGTATACAGTGTACGAAGGACATAAGGTACAATAAAGCCTAAGTAAAAAATAAATACCCTAAAAATATACAATAATATTTACATTACATAATGGCAACTTCAACATTAAAAAACAACACTGCAAGACACCTCGGAATTATTGTAGTATTTCTAGCCTTATTGCATTCTGAAGTTTGCCCACGGCAAACAAATTAAACTACATAATACAAACTGGGCAAAAAAGGCTCAAAACGCATGAGTGACATCAAACAAAACATAGGCAGGCACTAAAAGTGGGACTAATCCTTCGATACAGTGTCTTATATTGAGCAACTAAGCTTACAACACAACCGATCTAGATCAAGGGTGAGTAACAAGAAATTAACTAATGACTGGATGCTACGAGACTATTAACGCTGAGTCTATCCTCCAGCTCTGAGGTGTATATTCCCTCTCCGAGGACCTCCTGGCGCGGACTGTCAGATGTGAGCTGAGGTCATATGCCCCAGGACCTAGACAAACACGACATTGAGACTTGTGCATGTATTACAGGATAACTTACCATACAAGGCTAGTTTTATTAGTAAAGTTTCATTTTGTTGAAGACACCAGTCTTTCATGCACATACTGCAAAGTTGTACGGTTCTGTAATGTGCTTTTAAAATGTTTTTTAAGATTAACAACTTGCCTGCCATGTACAAGGTTTGCTTAACCTATCAGAGGACGCATAGGTTTTCAAAACAGGAGAAGACACACCCGGAGGTTACCTTCAGATCAATAAAAATAAAGTTTCATGAGGTAAAACTTATATTAAGTGATCAAAATTGAGTACCTTTTACATTTAAACAACAGAAATGTGTTTTGAAAAGCTATATAACATCATGAATTCTTAATAATAAAATAATTCAATAAGAATTTGCTATACAACTTAAATTAAAAGTTTATTTAGTACAAAATTATAATATAAAAATAAATAGAATTTTTTAAAGAATACACACAAAAAGTTAGTTTAAATTGTATCACAATATCCTTTAATATGGTTTTGGATGATAAACTCACAATAGTATGGAAGTAGCACACATTAAAGCTCCTTCCAGCCCCAAACAAAACTGAACAAAACTATTTTTTCGATTTTTGCTGGGAGTTTAGCCTCAACTCCTACAACTACAGTAGTGTACAGCCCGCAGCCGACACTCAAGGTCACGTTTGGCCTAAATCTTTGAAAGACTTGTTCCTTTATTTTTTTGCAGTCATACGAAATTGACGATTTAAAGTTTTTCTTAGTAATAAATAATTACTCCACATAAAATGAGTATTATCTCCATTTTTTAACTACAGTATATAACCTCCGTATTATCTGAATTTTCCAATATCTGAGGTGACTTCGGTCCCAGTTACCTCAGGAGTCTACTGTAGCACAAAAATTAAACACCACTTTGATAGTCTTTTCAGCACCTCCATATAATTGCACTGAAGCAACTTACCTCCAACTGCAGCTGCCATTTTCACAGTCTGACTTTGGTGAGGTGCAAGTTCGACTAATCGCCGGGTTCCGCCCACCCAGTGGAAAGAGTGGCAGGAATGGGGAGAGTACATGTAACCTTTGTTGCTGAAACAAATAGCCACAATGCATTATATTATCTCACTGATCCCTAACAATGATTGATTTTTTTTATAAATATCTTACCAGCTCCTAAAAAATTTAATTACTTTACTTTCGAACACATTTTTAAATCAATAACAGATGAAACATAGCTTTTTTGTACATAAAATGTGAGAATGCTCTGTGATATTCATGATTGATTAACGTAATGCGTAATCACAATGAAGTCCATGAATAATTATCTACTTTAGATTACCCAATGATCAATTAATTACTAACTAAACTCTCTGTTCCAAGCCTATCCATTTAATTCCGTGTGCTGTAGCTCTGTGAAACTGCTCACAATACCTCTCACAATCAGAGCGCTAACCGAGTCTTAGTCTTTAATGCTCTAGATACGTAATAAGTCCTACATTAATAATAAAGAATTGATACAAACCTAACAGGAGCTCTTGTGGCATTGATTTCAACAACCAGATCACAGTCTGAGCAGTTTCTAACCATCAGATCTACTGGAACTAGGCATACCCTGAAAATAAAGACCTATGATTAAGAGTACTTGTATATTAAATGATTAAAAATCTTAAAAAATTTCAGGCGAAAGTAAATGATTGTAAATTATTGACAGGAGATTAGTGTGCCTCGAGATTTAATTTTCTCAGAGCTGTGTCTCTGCTATGTTTACTTTAACTGTAAATTATATGTGAACTTTAAAATTTGTTAATCCGTTTTGAAATTAAACATGTAGAGGCTGCAATTTCAGCTGATGATGCAGACAGGAGCGAGTGGGAGAGAGATGCAAGGCAAAGGAATGCAGGAAGGTTACTTACAATGACCTTGAGTACATTTGATCTCCATTCAGGTATGACACCACTACAGGTGTGGCTGTTAATAATATCAAATTAGACTGGTTACCAAATGTAAAGTTCATGGAACTAATTCAAACAGTACTTCAAAGTGCAATAATTATATAAACTACAAATAAAAAATTCAGGAACAGATAACAAACAATGTACTTTACATTTATAAAACTTTAACTGTAGCCCATCATGAAAAATATTAATACACATTCATATAAATATTCATGTAATTAAATAGGTTGAAATGATTAAAATTTAGTCTAATGAGTGACTTAGGTGGTTGGTAAAGGTTTTCTGTAGCAGTAGGCCACCTAAGACACTCATGTATAGGACGATTTATATTTTTAGATATCCGAAAAGTCGGACCAGATTCGGATCAGATCACATATCTGGTTCCGATTCGAAAGTAAAACAGTAAGTAACAAGTAAAACTGATCAATGTACCAAAAAATGTTTACTCGTTGTCATTCCACATTTCCTGTTTGTTAAGTATTTTTATGTGTAAAAAGCTTGACAATGGGCCCATTACCAAATAATTAACGCATTTAGGTCTAAAGACGGAATATATCCGTCCCAGCTCTCGAGTTGCGTAATGACCAAAAACGGATGGTACTCGTTAAACAGTTTCACAGTGGTCTGCTAGGCAGCAGCACTTACTTGAAACTGTAACTTTTGCCCAAGTAGTCCATAGATAGCATACTAGTTTGTAACGTTATTTATTACTATTTTCCTTCAGTCTGTCTGTACACAAACGTAGTTCTGTTTTATGATGAATGTAACACAGCTGTGTTGTTATGGCGTCCCGAGATGAAACATTTGTTATGAGTGCCGGTTTTAGTGACGTTATTGAGATTATTTTCAATGAAAGTGGCAGTGAAAGTGACAATAATTACGATGAAATAGACGTTGAAGAATTTATTGCAAATGAAGTGAATAATGAGGAAAGTGATGATGGAACAGGACCTGAACCAGCTCCTAGGCCTAGTTGGATAAATACTGTATATAGCTAGTTTTGTGTTACTCGTAT
Source organism: Nephotettix cincticeps (assembly GCA_023375725.1). Classification (NCBI taxonomy): domain Eukaryota; kingdom Metazoa; phylum Arthropoda; class Insecta; order Hemiptera; family Cicadellidae; genus Nephotettix; species Nephotettix cincticeps. The sequence continues at coordinate 132,904,912 of CM041786.1, read as the reverse complement.
TAAAGAGTGTGCAGACAAGTTAAAATACCTAACTATAGGTGAGCCTCTTGATTAATTTCCTATTACATCGAGTATTAGTACTAGTAAGGTAGCCTATGTTCAGCTGCAGGTAGCTAGAGCAAAAAATAGTCAACCTCAGGCAGCAGTTATTGATCTTGAAACTCAGTCACCAATCGTTTAAAGAGTCAATCACTTGATTAATTCAACGTATCATAATGCAGAGTTGTTGACGACGTCTTTCAAATATTGGTTCTTTGTCTATAACATTTCGTTATTATTATCATAATAAAGCTGATATGCCGTTTCGCCATTAAACAAGATTGCGAATTATAATTTGTTTATATACCGTAAATGGTTTTTGAAGACTATAAATTTAATTTATTGACAGATATATTTTTGTTAATTTTATTCATGAATTATTCCACTTAAAATCATCTTAAAACTTGTTATTTTTAAAATACAGTACCTATAATATGAATTTTAGTTTAGTTGATCTGTCTGTGAAGGATTCATAATAATTTTGCACTGTATGTCCAATTTATTAATTTTCATAACAATTACTGTATTGATTTTGTTTTCTAATCTCATGCTCATGATGACTCTTCAAGGGAAAAGAAAGCTAAAAAAAGATTGTTTCTATAAATAACCATGTGAGTTCAAACATTTACAAACCTGTCAACAGTGAAGTCATGCGGTGTGAGTGGTGGCTGACTCACTATAGTGTACATGACAAGCCTCTGACGTGCCATGATGTCACTGGTCACCAGGGGGGGAGGAGGCGGGGCGGGCCCAGGTGGAGGGGGCGGCCACCGGCTACACTCCCCCACGCCCCCTAGCCTCACGTGGTGCTGTCCCAGAGCACTGCGAGCATCGCCCCCTCTCAACTCCACTGTCGCCTGCCGACATCAAACAATCATAATCAAATATTAAAAAAAAATTACTTTCATGTTATGTACGTTACTTAAATGTTACTAAAATATTATAGATATTATAAAATATTACCAGTCAATAATTTTCCCATTCATTTTTCATACAATATCAACTTTTGATTATTAGATTATTAGATATTATTAGGCCTTCAAAACTGAAGATCGCCGGATCGAATCCCGCAAGGGTCGAATCTGGACCCAGTCGCCATTTGTCATTGGGCTACTAATTAATGATGCTTCCTAACAACAGGTCGACGTTAGGTAGTAACAAGACCGGGGTTTGGACAGTTCCCCATCAAAACGTTAAAAATGCCACTGGCGTAGAAATACACAAAATAAAAAAAAAATAAATAAAAAGAAGCTGGTATACCCAATTTGCGGATCAGCAAGGGTTAAAAACGGCCATTTTATACAGCAAAGTATAAAAAGTATTTCTATTCATTATTTGTTTGGCCCAAACCAGGAGAAAGCAGGATGTGACGAAAAAGTTATTTATCGGCAAAAAGCCAAATAAAGGAATTTTGGGATTTGAGAGGAAAAGCATCATCACGGTTCGTATAAAACGGAATAAAATAGTATTTTAATATTAGTTAAGTATAAACACTGAGCTAAGCGCAGCTACACGTTACGTCTCTATGAGTGCCTGACTGACTATTGGAAACACAAACTTACAACTTTTCTTTGATTAGAAAAGGGTCGATTCCGATTCTACAATACCTTTCAACCTTTAATTCCAGAGGTATCTAATTGATTCTTGAAATTTTGGGTTGTTATGCTCGATACCAATAACAGAAAAAATTTAAAAACTCACGTTTCCATTAGTTATTATTTAGTAATTAAGAAACTACAAAAATTAATTTTAACGACTTTTACATTTTAGTAAAAGTATATTATAAAATAAAATATAAAACACCTATTTTTATAATTATAATTTTTATTAAAAAAGTGCATGTGTGATTGACAACATGTTAAATTTAAGTTGGGCAACAAACATATTATGTAAATTATTAACTGATATGGTTAATCATTTCTATTAATCTTATATTAAATAATTTTTCATATTTGTATGATGCAACTATTTTTGTATTTGTTGATAAGCACAGCATATTTAAACTTATTTGAATTGCAATGCAAATCAAGAAGTTTTATAATTTTTATAGTTATTTATGAGAGTTAAAAAATAACAATGTACCTATGACAATATTATAGTGATGTTTTAACATTAGGATAACTTGACATTACTTCATCATCAATCTTCGTCATGTAGATATTGTTACCAAAGAAATTTTTATTTTGTATGAAAGAGAATGAAAAACTCTTTTCGAACCTTCCAAAGCACGATCATCGTAGCTTGCAATGCGATTCCAGACTCCAGACTAGGCGGGCCTAGGGACTGCTGGGGAGGGAGGAACTCTGCAGCAGGGGAGAGGGTTGTGTCGGCCGCCAGGTCCAGGCGGGACACTGACGACCCCTGGTGGGAGGAGGAGGAATCTCGCCTGCGTGCCATCAGCAGCAAATGGGCGACCTCCTGAGGTCCCAGGGACACCGCTACAGAACAAAGCCACCAACATGTATCAACCACGAACAGAAGTCCCCTTATTTTTTATACAAGGGTTGTCTCAAAAGTAAGTTACACAACTTTTTTGTATTCAATTGTCTGGCAGAAACACCTTAACCCTCAAACTGATGACTGTCGTAAATTAGGACGGTCAACACCACTTTTGAAGTGATAGCGTCGTAATTTATGATGGACATTTTTTTAACTTACCAGTTGAACTACTAAAATCAAAATAAATTGTACCAATGGATTCCCCACTTAGTTCTGCATATGAACATATCAACTTTTATATTCCTATTGATTTTTTATAGTAAAATTTACTGGCTAAAATATCCAAATGCCAAATGATGCAATAAGCTGGTGCCGCTGTTGCTATGTGACGACTCGTAGCAACTGTGTTTTTCATCTTTGTTTGCTGTTGAAATTTTTAACTGAAAGTTTGAAATGGCTGATCCTTGTTGTTCGGATGATATTTGAATTTAATAGATGATGATAATTTATCAGATGATATTTTGTAGCCAGACAGTAACATTTCCGCACTAGGTATACTCAACGATGTTTCAATTAGGGATATTTCGAGATGATGACTATTATTAGCCAACATTATCGGGCTTGGAAGATAGGCCTAAATCACCAGGAAGTGAGGAAATTGTTAGTGATTCTGGTGTTCCAACTGTGCAAATATTTTCTTTGAATGTTTGAGCTCCAGACAGTGACTCCGACTAGTGGCCTTGTTCCATTACGTGTATACATAGTTTCAGATTTTTTCTCACTTCTCTTTTACCATACATTTTTTATTATATAAGTATCTAACATATTTTATCCAATACTATAATACTAGCAAGGTTTGTATATATATATATATATATATTTGCACATGGATCTCGAAAACGGCACTAAGGAATTTCTTTAAATTTTGGAAATAACTAATTTCCGAGTAGGAAATAAGTTCTACATAGGTCTAATGTCCAGGAAAATTCGTGTTTTCTTGTAATATTAAGTTTGAAATCTAAAAATTTAACATTACGCTTATGGAGAATCAAATGTAAACAATACAACCAAAACATCTGTTTATAACCGTTTGACAGTTCTTGATTGAAGACGGCGAGGAAAAATATGTGAATAGAGGTTTTTCATAAATATTTATTATATATGTATGTAATAAATGAAAAATTATGTAATTATGAAAAATTATTAAAATTAAATTATTATTATTATAAGCAATTTGTAAAAACTAAAGGGTAAAATAACTGTGAGACATAAAAGCAATTGACGGATAACCGAATAGACGGATAACAGAACTAATAATAGCACCGATACAACATAGCACCTAGACAGTGTTTGGCGTGGCAACATCGCAATTCACTGCGTTGCATGTTATAACGGCGTCATTTTAAGTCCTAATTATTTTCATGATTGCTGCGCAGTACTTAATGTGTATTTATTTTAAATGAGAAAAAAACAAAACTAGGCCAGTTCAAGTGGAAAATACTTAATTAAAATATTTTAATAAGAAAACAATGAAATATAAACTGTACATGTATATACTTTTACCCCAAAACTTACGTTACTGGTATTTAGTTTTTAAAATGATCCGTCATTTTCTTTTGTTTCAAACTTTTCAGGCGTTCATGTTTCTAATTTTTCTGAGAAGAAGCACCAGTGTTTAATAATTTATTGTTTATTGTCGAGCCCCAAAACAACACATTTCTGTTTCTCAGCCATAAACGGAAGAGCCATAACACACTACGTATAAACAGCACTTTCAACAATAAACGGCAAACACTAGTAGGCATTGCACTCCAAATCGGCAATAACTACAGTTCACTGTAGCCACTCACCATACTAAACTGAAATGAAACAGTAGCAGTGGAATGCAGAGGACAGTGTAAGGGATTCACGGACATTGCAGGACAGTCGTCACTACTCATCATAGAGCCTCAACAGACGACTCACGGCTCGGCGCTGACGCGGAAACATAATTTTTTTGCACTAGCAGGGTGGCGGTTAATAGAGACTGACGGTTAAAAGGGTGACAGTTAATCGAGGTTCTACTGTACTTAATATTTTAAGAATATATACACAATTTAGCGAATGTTACAGTTAAAGAGGAAAATACTTGCCAGTTATAGGGTTAATACGAGTTAGTTTCAGAAATCGTAACTATAATACTAGTGTAGGTAAATCTCCAGTATTTACCCAGCCTAGGCAGGGAAAACTTACTTTCCGTACTCTCAACTAACGTTAAAAACAGCTGTTTTCGGTACAGTGAAATGAAAAAATGTTTACTGCTGCTGTGGGTTACCTGCTGGATGAAACAGCCTGTCCGTCACTTGCCAATTCGGACTGTAGAGCGCAGCACACTCCACACACATAACACACTTGACACTGTCATGGACCTGGAAGATGTATACATCAATTTAACTCTTTTTACAAGGTATAAAAATCAATTCATATGATTTTTTTATTTCAACTTCAAAAGTCTTTACTATTGAATGACGATAAAACCCAAAAAAATATCTAACATAAAAAACAATTTTACCACCAACCTCAATTTAAAAGAAAGATATAAAAGTAAAATTAGCGTACTTGGCTGGTGTTGTATACTTGTAGCCTAAGGTTCAGAGTTTCTTCACTGTTGGTTGCTACAGCACTGCGGGAGGTTGTCACGCTGACCGCCAGGGAGTCGTGGACCTGGATGGGCCAACTGTGCCTCACCAGACGGTACCTGTAACACAGAGTGTAAGTTCGAATCTACATAGTTTTGAAATACATTGAGTTCCTATGGGGGGTTTCAGGAAGTGGAGTGAATTATAGTATTAGAAAAAAGCATATTCTTTAACAAAAGTGAAAACTTTTGTTGCTTTTGTTAATTTTAAGTTCAAGTTCTTTATTGAGCATGTTGACATGGTACAATGCATATGCTATGTCATACAAAATAGTGATAAAAAAGTATTTCTTAAAACAGTTTAGATACACAACAAACATATCCGTCTTCCATCTATCTAAAAATAAAATCCTTAACACTGTAACACGACATACCAGTAAGTGCATTTCGTACTTTCTTTCTAAACATGTCACAATCGTGCTCCTTTTTTAGACACAGTGGCAGACTATTAAACAATTTTATAGCAGAATATTTTAAATGTTTCTGAAGTAACAAAGAGGAATGAGGAGGTATACCAAGCAAATTGTTAGGTTTGCTTCAGGTTTCATAACTGTGCTTAGGAAGAAAATATTAAAAGTGTGAACAACTTTTGTGGAGAATACGTTTCAAGAATATAAATAAAAGGAAAGGTGAGAATTTTGTTTTTCATAAAGAATTTCTTACATGAAGTGCGCTTTGCTAAGTGGAAAATTGTTCTGATGGGCCTTTTCTGCAAACTGAATACCCTCACAGTTAGGTGCAGATACACATTTAGGGTTTTTTTTTAATTTTAGGTTACTTAAACAATGCAAAATGGTTTTAGATCCAAGACACTCATATTAATGTTGCTACATTCTTTAATTTATTTATATATCTTACATTAAAATTTAATACTCATTCTTGAAATAATAATAAATTTCGTAGAAGAACTGGTACAGAAGATTCAACATTATCTAGATCAGAATAAATATGGGCTTCTACTAAACAATGATCTTAAAAATGAGAATTTTTTGTGGTATTTTTCATACAAAAACAAAGAACCTAATAGTTTAGCGTAAAGGTATTTTTGCACAAAAATCCTATACAATGTTAATGTACTTCATTGTATGTACTTTTACGAAATTTTCTTTACTAGTTTTGTAAGTGAACCTATCAAAACTTATTCAGTAGGTAAAGTATGTGAATTAGATGACACAGATGAAGATCCTGACTTCGAACTCAATGGCAAAGGGAGTGTGACCTAAAGCACCTTTGTAGCCAATTTTGTTTTTGATAATTTTTCTTTAGATTTTAAATATTTGACAAAATTACACTTTTCTTACAAATAAAAAGAATTTGATGTTTCCTAAAAGGGGGTTTCTCGCTATTTTCAAAAATATATGTATAGGTTTTAATGAATGTGTTCTAATCTACATTTTTGTTGTTGTTTTAATACTCTAAAACTCCTAGGCTGAACTAGTAGGCCTACGTTACTCCAGGATTTGATTTACATACACTGTGTGAACATCAAACACTAGCCCAGTCAGCTGTCTATACTAGTTCAGAGACAGAAATTGAGTACATTAAAAGAAGTTAACCATTTGCCATTTACTGGTGAGTTCTTTGGCTATTCCCTGTGAAGAGCTTCCCCAATACCTTGGTTTCTTCTTCTTACCTCTGCTGAGGAAGTGCATTGGACAGTATTTTTAAATAGGAGTTTTTACAGTACAGTATCTTAATACTTACACAGGTTTTGTTTGGTTCGGCAAGGTACTTTCATAGTAGAAGACGAGATCAACAGTATAAGATCCTTTGGTATCATGAGCACGCACTCGCATGGGCACGTTCAATGAGGAGCCAGGTTGCAACGGCTCATCTAGTGGCACCACCATCACCTCACCACGGCGCTGCCCCAGAGTCACCACCGTGGGACTGGCGCATGCCACCAGGAGCCGAGACACTGCCAAGGCGCCGCAGTTTTCCACCGTGACCGCCACCTCTGTGAGCTCTCCACTCAGCATATCCTTCTGGAGTCCTTTGAAGCTCACCTTTATTACAAAAATTATGATACTCAGTTCCTTGTCAATCATTAATTGTGTTGATTGATTTTCTGACATTCTGCCTATAGTGACAGTGATTCACTCCTGCCCCAAATATTTTTTGCCAACCAGAGGCACTTAACATCTCACAAAAGCTACTCAATTAATAAATATGTATAACATTATGTGTGTGTGTAAAGAGTAATTTGTCGGTTTCAGTTTGAAAACCAGTTACATCACTCTACCCAAGAGGATTAAGGAACAGGGGAACACATACATTGCTACTAACACACACCTATACACTAAATCGTACACCCCTACTTTTTATTTTTATATGTTCCAGAAAAAAGTTTTTTCTTCCTGCTATTGACAAATTTTGACAGAAGAGTATTCTGTCAAAATTTCTTATATAATATTTATATTATTCTATATTTTACTTGTAGTTTAGATACACTAATTATAGGGATATTAGAGTAGAACTCTATCACTGCCAACTGGTTATAACATGAATAAAAGGTTGGATTAAGAAAAGAATGTTTTAATTAACATTAGAACATGACAAAAATTGCAACTTGTCTCTTGAAGCAGTTAAGTGTATTGTAGTGTAGAGGTTATAAATTACTATATTACGTAGTAAACCAATAATTAGTACAATTCAAGAAGTAATACTGGGGACAGATTGAACAGAACAATGTTATAAAAACCCATTTTCATTCAAACACGTTTATTTTATATTCGTGTTTGGTTGCTACAGCACTGCGGGACGTTGTCACGCTGACTGCCAGGGAGTCGTGGACCTGGATGGGCCAACTGTGCCTCACCAGACGGTACAATTTCTGCCCCTTTCTGCAGAATTTAAGAATTCTGCAAATTTAAGAATTTGCAGACCAAGCGAGGATTCTGACGTACTGATGTCAAAACTGTGGGGGAGTTCTATTATTGTAGATATATAAAAAAGCAGTAAAGTATATTGTGAAAGAATGGTTTTAATCCAAAACTTGCTAGTGAAGGCACTACTCACCCTGATCGCTGGGTTATGCTGGGAGATGTTGAGCCTGAGCCTATTGTCGGTGGCATAGGTCGGGTGTTCCGCAGTTGTGTTGGTGGAGGCTCTAAGGCGACGCCCACGGGGTAGCAGCACCTGACGACCCCCAACCACCGGCCCATCCCCCTCCCCACCCAACTGGTACGCCACGCCGGTCACTCTGAGCTCTCCCACCTGTTGCGGCGTCACTTCTAGGATGATCTGCAAAAGGGGGCATACTATGAATGAACAACGTTAAATGGTAAAGTCTCACTATAAAAATTATTTTCATAATTTGGGGTCAGAATGTTTCATATTTCTTTGAAAAATCTTACAAATTTAGAGGATTTATAAGTTGAAACTGACTACACTACACTGACACTGACTACACTAGAGGATGTTGATTCAAATCGTATCTGTGGTGGACTGGGTTTATTAGTCTGTGGGGGATTAGTTGTGCTCGTGGCGCAATTCTTATTATATTCTAAGGAATATAAATTTTTATATTCTCAGTTGGATTCCACGTTGAACTGTTGGCTGGCTGTTGGGCTATTAATTAACAGTCCTGTGTAAGGAACATCTCAGCCTTAGTCAGTAACAAGGCTACAAGATCGCGAACAATCATCTTACACTCAACCCTCAATCATAATTGGCTTAAAATACCTTCCTTGAGGTTTGGTCGTCATTTCAATAATCTAATCTAAAGTCGGTGACAATTTGTTTATTTCTGGTGAAAATATTGTAGACAAGCATGATGGAGAGAGCAAGCACAACTTTCATGCAACGGCTAGTAGCGTCAGAGCCGCGAACAAACTAATGACACTGTCTGCAGTTGGTAACAAAAATACACTCCCAGCCCCAAAAGGCGATTGGAAACGTACGACCTTAGTAGCCCATCCTTGTCTAGTAAACTAGCACTAACACACTGAAGATCGCATTGTGCTGATCACGTGTCATTCATTATACTAGAAGGTGTAACAAAAAGCCGTGGCTAGCAGACAAAAATTCCTTTAAAGGAATTGTGACTGCCACAGGATTATTTTTTATTTTTATAAAAATGAATAGAAACTTGGAGTAAAAAACTCCATTCAGCCTCATCTAGACTTTGAGGTAGTAGAACTTTAAGAAAATAAATAATATTGCATGAGAGCCAAGATGCTCACCTTGCTGGAGGTGTCTGGTTGCATGACCAGACGCTGAATGATATGTGTGGTGGCGGCCGAGCAGTTGTAGTCACTACTGTTGTCCACACACAGGCCTCCGCTGGCGGGGATGAAGGACCACAGCAGCCTCACTGTGTGCAGAGCCACAGCGATATGCAGCGGGTTGTTGAGACTCACACTTACACTGATCACCTCTGAAACAGGAAGAAATTTAAAATTTTTAACAATTCAAACTACATGATCTGAAAAAGCACAATTAATAACTGTTTTTATTAGCAAATTTCCCAAAGGGAAGAAGCTATTACCGTAGGTCTCATGGTGAGACTTAAGCCCGGGACCATGTTATTTTTTCTTCTTTAGGTGCCCAGAAACCAAAAACAATAGTCGTTAAAATTTTTATATATATGTATATATGTCTGTGATAACTCTCGTAAAAATGGTCCGATCGAGACCAAATTCGGTAGAAACGTGTATTCATACAATTGCTCAGACGAGTTTGTAATCCAGACATATCGTTCAATCAGAAGGGCTAGTTTGGGGGAGGTTTTGTACCCCAAAAATGGGTTTTTTTGCATTTTTCCCAAGTCATTTTTAAAAATTTCAAATTGTATCTTTCGCCACTAGAATCAGCTTAAAACCTACACAATTTAGTTTCTTAAAGTTTTTCTCTATCTCCAACGGTTACCAAGATATTAAAAATTCTAAACACAGTACCCCTTATTTTGGGGCTCCAATGTTAATCTTATGGAGGATGAGGAAAAATTAATATTTCCTATATCCTCCATGTTGTTGATACCCACCTGTTGCTTAAAAATCATAGTTTACGTGTTTATCATGGCAGCAAACCTGCAAACTCTTTTCCCATGTTAATCATATAGGGAATAGGCAAACTCCTTTATTTATGGACAGATGTTGATGCAAGTTGGTATAAATGTTAAAAATAAAAATTGTTTATGGTAGAAATGCCTACTTTCAGTGTTCCTCACAGCAGTAAACCTGCACACTCTTTCCCATGTCAATCTTATGGAGAATAGGCAAATAATTCTCATGTTTGTGATTCAATCAATCAATCAATCAAAGTATCTTTATTTTTTCTTTGCACAAGCGTACATCAAATAGTGTCACTTTAACTATCAATATCAAAACATTACATAAAAACAATTTAATAATATACAATTTAAAATATTACAATTTGATAATATAATAATTTAATAATATAACAATTCAATATGATTCTGATGTTTATGGACAGATTTTTATAAAACTTGTCATATATTATTATTATTATTATATTATTGATTTGGAAATTCGCTGAGTACGTAGGTCTGCTGTGACGGGGGTATTTCTCAACCCAGCACCCGGCTGTTTCGTCACGGAGTGACTGGTGGAATAAAATGTCCATTACCGACGATCCTTGTTGTTGTTGTTGCAAGTAATGCAGCGTCCTTTCGATGCATTTGAGTTTTGGAATGCTATGCGACGAACTTCTACAAAAACGAAACAATAGCGAGCTATCCCACTACCATTTATTCCTAGGTCTTTGACCTATAGACAGCCTAACGAGGGATCGACTTTCAATTTCAGCTCCTTTCAGCCGTGCCACGACCTTGGAACGTCAAACACACTAGTATTGTAAGATTGTCAACTGTTAACTGTATTCCCAAAGGTGGCATGGTGAGACTTGACGTAGCGGGTGAAGTATTTGACAAGAATTTTGGTAAAAATAATTAATTGAAGCTAAATCTAGAGATAAACTTAAATATATAAACATTTTAACACAATAAATATTAAAATCCCTGTCTAAATAGATTGAACGATATATAATACAGGCCCTAATGGCAGAAATGAATGGACCAATTTTACGAGTGTTACTTAAAAATACCAGCTAAAAATAAAAAAGTGTTAGAACAAAAGTTAATTTATTTTATACTGAAAGTACAAAAAGTAATTTCTATAACAATTAAACGTAAAAAATAAAATAATCATCGGGGTCAACTATAAATAAGGTTAGGAAAACGGAAGTTGGCCATTTTGAAGGAAGCTAAGCGTTCCTTGCTCTCTTGCTTGTGACCGTTTGGACGCAATTTAAAATGAGCTCCGATGTGAAGACAAAATGTTGAATTTTAAACTTTTTTAAAAATTAATTCTTCTTTTAAGTTTAACCCTCGGAGTGGTAAAGACGCTGCAGCGTCTATTTATATCGAATACCGCCACGGTGGCAGGTGGAGGCAACTGTCGTCAGTTTAGTGAACTAACGCCTACGTGACCGTGTTGCCCTCTGGGGGCAAGCAACCGAACCTGCTATCATAGTGCACTAGACTGCCACTGGGCATGTCAATAACCAAGTAAACGCTTTCTACTCCTATGCACTGAATGGCTGAACCGGCTAACGCGCTACGCTGACGAGCGTAGTGTTCTAGCCATTTGGAAGTGCTAGGGTTCGAATCCCGACCATGAGCAATCTCAATTTGGCTTGCAAATGTGTGGTTTAGCGGAGAGGGCCCACCTTATATAAACGGTGGCCGGCTTGGGTGGAAGTTGACGGCATTTGTAGGCTTAATTGGGATTGCAGTGGACACCTGTTTTGCTTTTGTGGTTAGTGGTTATAAGGGGGGGCATGTTTTATGCTTTTTTTGGTTCAAACTTTGATATTTCAAGAAGATTAGTAATTATTTTTATGTTACAGTTAAGAGTAAAAAGCTTGCCACTTCTAGGGTTAAAAAGCCATTGGCAGTTAAATGGCATTAATGGTGTATTAAATAAAATAAGAAATCACAGTGAGTGAAAATTGTTTCAAAATTAGAAAAGATAGGGTTAAACTAAAACTTGAATTTTTCAAATTAACTAAAAAAGAAGTAATTGATTATTTTAGAAAAAAAGGCTCTTGAAATAGGACATTTATAATTTTGTCACAATTTATAGTATCTAAATTCTTTGTTAAACCTAATTATTATGAAAATTAAATTAGGCTAGGTCTAGCAAGGATAGCCTCTACCCCTATTATTATAATTAGTATCTATTTAAGGTTGCTAGTATCAGGAAACTTAAATTAAAAATTAGTTAATTGTTTTAAAATCAAATAATGGTATTTTATTAGGTTAGATCGTGAAACCAGTCCCACCACCTACCCGTTAACGGCCTTGAGATAAGATTATTTTTAAATTAAATTTGAAAACCCTAAATAAAAGTTATACATTACAATTTGTGTAGACTAATAAGAGAAACATGAGATTGAATGAGGGCCTTTGAACATTTTTTACTTCCATCTATGGAGACAAGAGAAAACAGTCCTTAAAATTTACGTGCACAATATTTATTGACACAGTATTCTGTGACACACTCTGATTTGTTTTTGTGTAACAGTATAACATGTTTCGACAGGTTAAGCAACAACGGGAGTGTAGGAAGGAGTTGGTTAAGAGATGATTATGTAAAATCTTTACCTCCAACGTAAGAAGTAGGTGGGTTGACATTGTTAGTGTTGTTGTTCAACAGGTCTACTGTGGGAGTGAAGATCATGTGTTGGCTACCACCCGCAGCCGTCACCAGTTGCTCTTCTAATTTGTTCCACCTTACAAGATCAGAAATTATTGCTTATGTCAAAACAGAACCACAAGGAGATGTTTAGTTTAGTTGGTGCAACCTAGTTTTTCACCAAATATAGAATCTATTAACAGAAACTCAATGATACTAGAAGCAGGACATTAACATAATTACATCTACATCACAAGTAATATTATTGAAATAATAATTGAATATTGAAAAATGAAGAGTCCTTATTCTATTAAATGTAATAGGATTTTTCTAGTATAAGATGTAAAAGGTAATATTAGTAATTTTAAGGATGAAAGAAAAGAATATTCGTTTTAATATAAAATATAATTTACAGATAACACACCATCATACTCTGGTAATTATTTAATGGTAAATTTGAGTGAATGCTGAGTGTAATGAATTTGATGTTAACCCATTCCTGTCTGAATTGCCGTGAGATGCCTGAGGCCCCCCTGTCTGAATTGCTGTGAGATGCCTGAGGCCCCCCTGTCTGAATTGCTGTGAGATGCCTGAGGCCCCCCTGTCTGAATTGCTGTGAGATGCCTGAGGCCCCCCTGTCTGAATTGCTGTGAGATGCCTGAGGCCCCCCTGTCTGAATTGCTGTGAGATGCCTGAGGCCCCCCTGTCTGAATTGCTGTGAGATGCCTGAGGCCCCCCTGTCTGAATTGCTGTGAGATGCCTGAGGCCCCCCTGTCTGAATTGCTGTGAGATGCCTGAGGCCCCCCTGTCTGAATTGCTGTGAGATGCCTGAGGCCCCCCTGTCTGAATTGCTGTGAGATGCCTGAGGCCCCCCTGTCTGAATTGCTGTGAGATGCCTGAGGCCCCCCTGTCTGAATTGCTGTGAGATGCCTGAGGCCCCCCTGTCTGAATTGCTGTGAGATGCCTGAGGCCCCCCTGTCTGAATTGCTGTGAGATGCCTGAGGCCCCCCTGTCTGAATTAATATCGAAACTTGTTCACTGTGACTACGCTGGACACTGGTAGAAAAATATAAATACAATGATTTAGAGAAGAAGCCAACACTATCTATCGGATGAGAAATGAACTACCACACCTGACGGGGGAAAAATTGAACTATGTCGAAATATGAGCAGGCAAAGCACATTGTTTGCTCAGAACTACTCAAGACGTACAATGCACATTTTTAGTAATTTGTCTAGCGAAATGCGATGAAATGCGGAAGACGTGCAATGTAGAAAGGAATGGGTTAATGTAAATGTGTTACTAACAAGACCATCATTATCTAATAGCCCTAGAAAAAGGCATCTGGGTCCAGTATCAAACTGTCACACAATTTTCTTGGGCTTGCTCAAAAACAAACTGGCAACCTTCGAATTTTGAATCAGAAATCGTAACCACTGAACCGCACTGCCAATTGAAAAAGTAGCATTATATTGAAGTTTTTTTATTCCCTTAAATAAATAACCAGCACCTTAAATAAATAATAACCTGATGTAAATTAGGATCTACATGCCATTCTTAACGTTTTAAAATATCAAGGTTTTTTCACCAACAGAATGCGTGGGCACATACGACCCTCACATTGAGTTAATGACCATAGCAGCTACTAGAAACAGTTGGGGCACTTAGATCAGAATATACCCTAAACTGGCTTGCTTTATAGATCATATTTCCGGTTATAACTCAAAAAATTCAAAAATGGCATGTAAATCCTAATTTACTTCAGATCTTAAAATACCCTTGAGCTATTATAAAGAAATCTACAAGTGCAGTGGTTGCATGTTGTTGAGACAATCACCTCTGCGTGTCGTTGGGCTGCAGGTCAAACGACACTCCAGAAGCATAACACAGAGCGTTTTCCGAAAACGCTGGTTGTGGTGGCTTCCCCAGCAGCACTTGTATTGAATCGTTGTCCACAATCGGAAGAGGAAGGATCGGCAACTCGCCCGTCTCTGTGTTTAGTTGCTATGAGTGGAAAAAATATAGGTTTATGAGCCAACATTTAAATTATTACCTGGTAAAATTAATGAGCACAAATAATACCCCTGCACACTAACCGAATTTCCATTTATTTAGGAATTACTTACCATAGTACAAACCATTCTTAATCACGAGTTAAGCCACATGAGAAATTTATATTTATCACTCACTTATTTTTCATAAGAAACAACATGGGGGATGAGTAAGTAGATTTGCTGCCGCAAGGAACAAAACATTTTGATTTTTCAGCAAACAGTCGAGTGTACCACTCCGGCGCATCTAATAATCCGGCACTATGTGGACGTGACGACGACAGGTCAGCTGTTCAGTTTTCAAGTTTGTGTGAATCTCTGACATCAAGCAAATCTCGAGTCGTTGACTTGCGTCGCTATTTGTGGCATTCCGTCACTAGTCACTAACTGCACGAGTGTTGTGATCAACCGTTTGTTACACCATAGTTCAGTACAGTACATAGTATTTGAGTGGAGTGTAGTGTAGTGCGATGTCCGAAAAACGGAAAAATGTGACATTAACATTAGTCAAAAAGTTTGAGATTTTAAAACGTTTGGAGAAAGATGAAAAGATTACTAATCTGACAAGAAAGTACAATGTTGGCCGTGCAACGATACACGACATAAAGAAGAAAAAGGACAAAAATTAGTAGATTATCAAGAGTGGTGAGTCATCTGCCAGCGTAAGAAAAACTTTGAAGTCAGTACGCTTGTTTTATGCAAGAAAGAAGCTGGTATATGCCTATTGCAGGCAAAATTCATATAGAAAAGGCGAAGTTCTTTTATAATAAAATCATGAAAAAGGTTGACTTTCGTATAAGTATCAGTTGGCTTGACAAATTCAAAAGGTGTTTTGGAATCAGATTGTTAACTTGCACTGGCAAAAAACTCTCAAGTGATGAAGAAGATGTCGAGCCCTTTATTGCTAAATTTAAATAAATTTTTGCCGAAATGGGCCAGCGGGCCTAGGTGCGGATCAGGTTTACAACACCGATGAAAGTGGCTTGTTCAGCGCTTTTGCCAAAAAAAAACATTTGTGCACAGAACCGAAGCTACTGCTGCTGACGGCATTGGCTAAAGACAGGGTAACATGTATGCATTGCTTTGATGCTAGTGGGACTCACAAGCTGCAAATGCTTGTCATAGGCAAATAAAAAAGTCCCCGAGCTTTTAAAAATGTAAATTTGCCTGTTTTGTTAACTAGCTCAACTAAGGGGTGAATCGCCCAAACACTTTTTAGTGAACGGTTTCAGACTAATTTTGTTCCTTCGGTTAGAATTTTTCATAAAAACCAGAATTTGACTCAAATAGCTCTACTAATCCTCGACAACTGTTCCGAACATCCTAATGAAGAGGACTTAAAGTCTGACGATGGCTAGATCACTGCATTATATATGCCTCCAAATGTCACCCCATTGCTTCAACCAATGGTTTAGAATGTGATTCAAACAGTTGAAACGAACAACAAAAATAGTCTTTTGTACAAAGTTCTGTCAACTAAGTAAAGTGTCATTCAAGCATTAAAGAACGCTAACCTAAAAGATCTAGCAAGTGCTTGGGAAAAAGTTACACCAAAAACAATTGTTTTTCATGGAAAAAGGTATGGCCCTTTTTAACTTTATTAAAGACTTACGAAAAAAGGTGATTGTGATTAGCACCTAAACAAAAATGTCAAGTTAAATGATCTTTGGGAAGTAATCTTTGAACATCTTGTGGATAATCCTGATGACCTGACAACAGCTGACATAGACAACAGGCTAGCGGAGGAATAAGAACAATCCCAGATCATGACAGATGACGAGATTATAGCAGACGTACTTGACTGCGACGACGAGAATATGATCTTTTTTAATACTAATATACCTATATATTTATTTTCTTACTACCAAACTCTTTATTCCTTGTTTCTTATTAGTATCTTATTACTGTTATGTTTCTGTAATTCCACTTTTTCATTAAATACGGCACAGTAGTATAAAAGTATGACGATCCCGATATAGTCCCGGATTACAGAGACTCTGCTGATATTATCAGAATTGTAATACAGTATATACATGAAGAGTAGAGTAAGTATACATTTGAAGCTGTATACAAAGTTTTCTCACAATATTTTTAATAATAAATGAGATATTAATTTTAACCTTTATCCCATTACGTAATCAACATTACAGTTCCAAAAAACTCAGTACTGTGTTTACCAGTTTCAATATCTCAGTAACCCCTTAATATAGAGCAAAGGTTCAATACTATATCTTTTTTTATTTTACTGCTTTTTAGGTTATTTTTATTATTTATGTATTATGTCTACTATACATTTTTTCTTTTTTTATTTATTTCTGGTATTTGCCAGAAATAAATATATAAACGAATAAATAAAGAAAAATATAAATAGTTGTAAGCAATGTTCTGTGGGTGTGTGTTCTCCTGTGCGGATTAACATCTGCACAATTGAATACGTTAATCCGCAAAGACCATCCTCATAATTAGACCAGTTCTTAATTCAAAGGCAGTTGTTAGGACTCCACATTAAATTGTAGGTCCCTTAGATAAGCCATTGACTGTTGGGCTATTAATTAACAGTTCTGTCTAAGGAATGTGTCAGCCTTAGACAGAAACAAGACTACAAGATCACTTTCATCTTACACTCATTTCTCATTCATACTTGGCTTATAATACCTACCTTGGTAGGTCGCCATTTCAAATGGTTATCTAATCTAGACTAACTTTATTCAATTTACCATCTACTTAAAATATTTGCACTCAATATATACTCAGCAATATTATACTAAATACCTAGTTACAAAAATAAATGTTCTGAGGCGATTTGTGAAAAAACATTTTCCTAAAATTTGAACCTTATCAAGAGTTAATATTATTTTGACTTCAAAAAATAATAAGGAGAATCTACAAATAATATATATTGTTACCTGCTGTGAGGTGAGGTATTCCCGCAGGAAGACTGCCTGTTGAGCAGCAGATTGCCTACTGGTGCGAGGCAGCAGCTGTGCGAAGGCTTCCGCTGCCTCCGTCATCTGCTTCAGTGTCGTCGCCAGCCGCCCGATGGTGTGTTGTATGTGATCTTCTGCCAGACTCCAGTTTTTGTTCTCATAAACCTGCATTGTTTGGATATGTTAAACGATTGAGGCACATGTTTATAACAAATCTAAGGCTGATTTATTTTGAGAGGCCGTCATGACTCAAAATACAATGCAAACCATCAGATAGTGAACATTCACTAGTCATTAATCTGTCAACAATTTAGTGAACTATTTCATTGTCAGTTGTGCTAGCATCTGTGAGCTTAAACTGGAACTACCTCAAGTAGTACACTGTATTGCTCCTAGAGCAGGCTTAATACACTAATAAAAAGCTTGATCCATCTGTGTCTAGTGGTCTAGTTGTTACAGCTTTTGCTGAAAAGTAATCAGGTTCGATTATCAACCATGATCAATCCCAATTTGGTTTACAAATGTAAGGTACAGTTGGTGGGTGGACCCACCTAACATAAAAGGTGACCGGCTGGTGTCACGGAGAGTTTACGAAATCTGTATGTTTAAGTAATTGGTTTTACAGAAGAGGACACCTCTTTTGCTTTTTGCAATTCGGTTTAAGTTAGGAGTGGGGCATATTTATTTAAAAAAAAGTAAATAAGCATCCGTGGGCCTTAAGAGGTAGAGTGATAGTTCAAACCATTCAACTCAAAAAACTTGTGGATTACAGTAAAGTTAAACATAACCATACAATATTAATATAATTTACACTTGAATGTACGCTCAAAGTATTAATTTCAAACATGTATTTAAAAACTAGTTCAGATTTCAGCAAAGAACAAATAGAGTTTCACAAACCTGGTAAGCCTGCCTATAACATCGCAAGGAGTGTCTCTTCTGCCCCGCCTTGGAGAAGCGATGCCCCGCCAGCACCAGGTGGAAGGCGTACTTGCGGGGCATGGGAGGGGTGGGAGACGCGAGGAAGCAGTAGGCTGCCTGTTCCAGCAGCAACGCGCTTCGCAGGTCCGAGTCCTCACTTGTCATGCGGATCAGCTGTTTAGCCGCCTCGCCCCACAGACCACGACCTCGCAAACACTCGGAAGCAAACAGTGTTGCACGCACAGAAAACTGTGGCATCCTAAAACATTATATGTAAGACTATAAGAAATGTCTCTTGTTAGTATTCTATAGATGTTTTTGGCTAAACCTCATAAAGAATAAATACCAAAAGTGTTGAGAGACATTCAATTATAGACTAAAATCATATTTACCAACCATATTTCTCAGGATGTGACTAAACCCCCACTGTGATATAAACCCTAAATATCAAATTTTTAATATCTGAGTTTTTCATTTACATCATTAAAAAAATATTTAATCTATTGGCATACCAATACTACACCTGGGACCTGATTACACTGGAAATTTCTTTTTATTTCTGGACTTCCTCTTCGAAATCACTCGAAGATAATTCATAACTATCTAGAAATATCTATACGTCACCAGATCTCAAACATGGACGTGTCATTTTCAAAGAAAACACATCCTCAAAACTAGGCACCTGTTGTTAACTAATATTTTCATTCTCAAAAAGAGTTTAGTCAACCGGCAAATCTGAAAAACAGGAAATACTATTGCAGATTAAATGACAAACAATTTATCCATCCAACAAGTGCTGCGATTCCTTGGAAAAACATTGAACTACTAGCAGACGGAACAGTTCCGTCTGCAGGCAAGCATTAGCAGTGTGCATTAGCTGGGCCATTGGGTGGTCCGTCAAGTATGGCAATGGATTAAAACCTTAAGATATAAAACAGAATTTATTCCTTGAACACACCTGATTTACAAAGTAGACACCCTACCACTATTATCGCCGTGTTCAGTAAAGGTTGAAGTAACACCCACCTGCAAGAGTTAAGGTATGTCATGATGCTCTCTTCTGCGTAGTCAAAAGCCTTCCTCGTGGGGTCAGTCGGCTGCATGAAGAGTGATAGTGCTGCCATCTCTAATGCACCGGCGTAGTGGAGCCATGCTGCATCTCCGTTGAAATCACGTTTGGCCGCATGATACGCACTGAACGCTAGCGAGTATGCACCGAACATAAAACACAGGTCGCCCAATCTCCGTAGTTGTAACTCTGTCGAGTCATTGGTATAGCTGAAACATTAATCGTGTATCAGTTAACTCCCCAATTACATTTGAACAGAATTTGAGTCAGATTTTACATACATTTCATTGTGATCGGACAATATTTTTCCTTTAACAGTAGGATTGGTCTTGTTGAACTTAAATCCATTAGAAAACACCGACGGTATTCCGCCGACTCAGTCCAACCTGCCATTACGTGAAGCAACAGTGAATCGCCGACCGTATATTGTGCGATATATCGCACCAAGTTAGGTCCTCAGAAATCTAATAGTTCGCATACGCTTCTTATTCTGTAAGCTTCAGGCTTTATTTTGGTTATAATTCCATCCGCTATGGCCAGCGCTGGCTAAAAACAGCCGATTTAAAACAACAATTCATCAGCTGACATTATTTTACTGTGTTTACGTTTTTGTTGTAAACAATGTTTCTTAGAGTTATTAAGATACTTATACATGTTATTTTTGAATTTTTATCGTAAATTAGTTGTAAAAATAGTGGAAATAACTTCACTTTTGTTTATAAAGGTGGGAAGGAGTACCATGATCATGACACTGAGTTTGTGGATAATGCAATTTTTTCCTGAGCTTAGTGTTCACATTAAAATTCAAATTTATTTATTGTCTTTAAGCAAAAAAATTGCAATTGACAAAGTCATGAACAAGATACAAAATTATATATAAGGTCATAATTCATTATAAAAACTTTAACATTGGCTATTAAAAACTAAGTAACAATAAAATCAATAATAAACATGAATAACAACAATACAGATATTAACAAGACTCAACAGAATAAAACGGTTTTATATTAATTTAACAGAAAATAAATACAGTAATATAAATCCTTTAACATGGTCATAAAGCTTAACATAGTGACTAAAAGCATAAATTTACAATATCACAGGCCAAATAGTCATCAATTGTATAAAAATCCATCCCAGCTAACCACTTTTCTAAAACTTTTTTAAAACAATCAAACTTAACAATCCAAGCTTTTTCAGGCAATTTATTAAATAATTTAATTCTCATAAAAATATGGCTGTTTTTTGTTTTTTCAAGCCTCATACATGGTAAGTCCAATAAGTATTTTTTTCTAGTTTGGTGGCAGTGTATATTTATTAATTTATAAATGTATAATGTATTATAAATTCATTAAATATCTTACAGTAGTGAATGTAATTAACATTGGCTTGTAGATTGGTCCTACAGTTCATTCTGAATAAGGAAATAATATATTCATCAAAATTCCTATATAGGCAATTAAATCAAGAAATGAAGAAAAAAAGTAGTAGAAATAGTAGAAAAAAATAACTCACATAACATTGGTTGTAGGTTTATTAGGCATGCCAGGTTTACTGCCAAACCACCTTTTTGTAGCACTTAGTAAAGATCTGCTCATTCCTTTTTTGTTGGATATCTATTAAAATTAAATAAATTTATAGTATTTATATTTTCTAGATAAACACTTTTTTAAGTATACTTGAAAGGGAGAAACAGTTTATCAGTTATTCAAAATATATTAATAATAGTTCAAAAAGTAAAGTACCACCACCAACAGCTTAACAATATAACCCACAAAGATATTTATAAATTAACAACTAGTTACCATACTGGTATATCACAGGGGTGCCCCCCCCCAAGCTTCATGAAGCACCCCCCCCCCAAACTTAGAACCAGCCCCCCCCATGTAAGTTGGCACCCGATACCATAAACAAAGGTGTAAATAATACTCGTAAGCACCCCTTATTTTATCTAAAACTAAAAGAAGATTTATAAAGGTATTAAAACCCTATGGGTTTTTAAATAGGGTTCCATCTTGCTTTGTTGCTGCATTTAAACTCAATAATTTTATATTTCACTTCCAACTGTTGTTTGACCTTATAAGGATGTTTATTTTTACAGTGTTCGTTCCATTTGTCTAACATTTGCCTAACGGTAGCATTGCAAAACAACTCTAAACATTTATATTTAAAAAGTTTTTGCTTTTGGGGCAATTTAATAGTGTAAAAATAATACAAAATTTAACAAACTTACTATCACAACTCAGTGGTAATATTAGTTTTCAGATTGAAAGGGTAACAAACACAAAGACGCAAGGTCAACGATTAAATAACCTAGTCGCGCAGCTTGTGTCTGTCATCTGACCACCATCACGACTCCCGTAGATAACCGAGTACTTCCGAAACTCGCCGGACCTTCCGCTGCCGCCACAATCACGGACGATATTTGAGCACTGTTATTGCCATTTATACATTTTCAGAAGGAAAAAAACTATGTTTAAATTATTACTACGTTCATTATTATTTACGTTCCATCTAGTGATGTAATATATTTTTTAATGTCATCACGTTAAACACTGTTAAAATCCGTTTTACCCCTCCAAAAATTTTTTGGAACCCCCCCCAAGAATTTCAATGACGCAGTCTGCGTCATAGACCCCCCCCTGTGGGCACCCCTGTATATCAGTAGCACCTCTTGGTGTCATGGATACCACAGATAACTTAATCACGTAAACCTCCAACATGATTAAAACTAAGTCAATTAGATATGTTGTAGAACATTGATTTTAAATTTTAACTTATCCTTACAGTCTTTTTTGTCATCATTATGTGATACTGCATCATACGCCCACACACAAACACTGACAGTTTGACTCCGCTAACACCATCAACACAATACATAGATATTCTCACTTAGATTGTCCATCAGTAACAAAATAAACATTATCAGTGGACTGACACATACTCTCTCCCTAAAATAAATTTAAAATGACAATCTCCAATAAACCTATTATATTCCTTTAAGATTAGGGGGTAGGCTGTGGCTCTGTACACATCCAGACACACACCGACACTCACACACCGCTAGTCAGACACCATGTCGAAACCCAATTTTTTTGGATTCAGGGAACCCTAAAACGGACATTTACACTGTCAACTAAAATTCAAAAATTTTGAAGAAAGTAAAATTATTCAATTGTAAGTAGCAGATATGTAGTTACCAAGTCTGTTAGCTGTGATATCTGACTTTCAACATGAGGTATGAGACAGCTGATGCAAAAACAGCTGATAAATTCCCTCAGCTTCTCCAAATCGTCAGCTGTTAAACACTGGCCATGAACCACACTGCTAGGCACAGGCCAGCTATTGGTAGTCAATCCATCCACCATACTCTGAAACCACCAAAACAACGTGTTATCCCTAAATTGTGTGATTAAATTCTTAATATATATATATAAGAGACTTCAATACTTCCAAGTCATCTAAGTGACTACTAGAATAAAAGTTAGGTATACAAAACTACAACCAGTAAAATTTCCATACATTGAAGTCCAAATCATCCGGATTCTGGATCAAGTTGAAAGAAATTAATAACAACTAAATTGCGAGTTTCATCTCAAGCACTTTCAAAATCTCAGACGCAACCACAGTAGTTGCTGTTCACATTTTATACAGAAGGTATAAAGATATCTAATGTATATGAATCCATGATAATTTTGGTTTATGACTTCCAACTCTTTAAAAATTGAGGATATATTATAAAAGTTTTATTATGAGTTTTACCAAAATCGGTCATTAAAACCCTAATTTCCCTAAAAAAAACAAAATCTCAAAAGAAATACAAATTCCAAAAAATAACAAATAAACCAAGAGCAAAAAATAGATACATAATCTGTTACAAGCCCTGCAAACTTTATTATAATTTTTTATCTTTTAATCAAATGAAAAACTTTTCAACCTACGATATTTTCCAACTATTCGCTGTATTGTTAAATGTAATTTGTAGCACTAATATTGCAGGCGCATTCACGATCTTTGTCTATTGAATGTGGACATCTATATATTGTTTTTTATTCAGATCATCCAGATTTTCAGCCAAATTAATGGATAAATGGGCTTTACATTCTACAGACATTTTGGTTACAGATATAAATTAATTAAAGTTTTTGTAACAAGATGATTTGAGGCATAAACAGTGCTACATACAACTCAGGCATCGAATCTTACAACACAATTTCTTCACTGGTTTTATGACAAAAGGTAAGAAATCCCTTTGACAAAAATATTTTAGAAGTAAAACTACAACAACGCAATAATTATTAAGTAAATAAAAATAAATCAAACATTTTCAGCATGTTTTTATTTTTTTTAACTTAGTTAAAGTAGTATATGAAGTACATTTAATTGCATTGCAGGAAGCAAAAGCTGCACAGCCATTGTTCACATACAAAAAGCAATATAATATTAAATCTCATACATGTAATACTAGCAGACTCATGAAGAATTTTAAAACAAACTAGATAAACACTTTAATGAGTGCAGATATGATAGCAAAAGTGGATGATTTGTGAATTCATTCAGGCATTGATGATTTCTATTGATTTTCTGAGAAGACGTTTATCACTGCCATACCCAATGCTCCATGGTTCAGTAAAATTCTTTTTTGTAGATGATTCTTCATCCTAAAAATATTTTAAGGTGAATCTGTAATCTATTGACCATCCGTGAAAATTAAAAAAAAAAACAAATTATACGTAGATCCTATCAAATCATTTTTTACAAGTAGAAAAAAAGAAATAATGTTTTAATTGGTGTTAACAGAGATTTCTTAGAGCATATACAATTAATAACTAAACAGAATGACACTGGACACTGACCTTATCGTAAACATTGTTGTGTTGAAGATCCGAGACGGGACTAAGGGGGTGCATGATTACAGGGGTGGAGGGGGAAGTCTCACCAGCCTCCTGGGCCGTCTCCACTATGTTTACCCCTTCTAAATGATTGCGAGCAACTTCCAAATCCGCTTCATTTATGTCCTTCAACATCACAGTCATCTCTCATTCTTCGACATACGAACATACGTCAAACAAACTCACCTCTCCAAGCTGGTTCCTGAGGCTAAGTGATTCGAATGAACAACAGCTGACAAAAAGGAAGATCACAATATGAATCTTAGGTCAATTTGTTTTTTTTTTGCATTGTTATTTTGTATAATTGCAGTTTTTTTAAATATTTTAATGTGAAAGATGTTTTAGATCTATTTGATAAAACAACAAAAATATTTATGGAAAATATAATACAGCAATTGTATTTTCAAGTTTCTTAATCCTTTGAAGAGTACAGACGATTACCCGTAGACAACATGTTTTAATTTCTTTTCTTGACATAACAAAGGTTTTTAACTCTGTAAATAGAAATCTATTATTAAGTAAGCTCCAATCAATTGGAATTAAAAGTAACTCTTTAAACTGCTTTTTGTGTTACTTCGATAGTCGGAAACAATTTGTCACTATTAACGGTGTTGACAGTGAGCCCACTGGAGTTGATTATGGAGTGATTCAAGGGAGTACCTTGGGCCCGTTATTATTTCTTAACTACATTAACAAGATATCCAATTTAAAAACTAAGGGCAGGATCTACCTTTTTGCTGATGACGCAGCTCTGGTATCACACGGCAGCACGCAGGATAACGTGTATGAAAACGCATCCTTGAATCTCATACTTCTTAAAAACTGGTTTGATCATAATATCCTCTCTTAATTTCAATAAAACTAAGGTTTTGCCAATTTATTTCCAGAATGACAGTGGTACAGGTTTGAGGATGCTAAAAATACACTCCTGCGGTGATCCTATGTGCCAACCTGTGCTTGCGATGCAATCGAGCGTGTGACCCAGTACAAGTATCTTAGAGTGATAATCAATCATTAACTGAATTGGGAACCACACGTTCCATATGTTAAGCAAAAACTGAGAAAGATGATTTACGCCTTCGGGTAGCTGAAGTGGGTGCTGACGGTGGAGCGCTGCAGGAGTGTGTACTACACCTATGTGCAATCTGTGTTGAGATCAATAATTAAAACAATTTTAGACAAAGATGTAAGATTTATTATTTTTAATTTATTATTTTAATTAATTTTAATTATTATTTCTAATTTATTATTTTTTGTATTTCTAGTTTTAATATTGGACAATTTTATTTGACAACGCACATAATTTACATTAGAGAATATAAATATCACATTTTTAAAACAACTGAACGCAGGTATGAAACTATAAACAAATCAAATCACGGTATAAATTTTCCTAGACTAACCTTTAGGTCAATTTTTTTTCATTCTTTCTACTTAGCATACCAGTTATACAGAAATCTACCCATTGAAATTACTTCTTCTGATGAGGTCAGTCTCTCTATTACAAGCGGAGGGTTGAGGACTGGCTACTCCGGATTGGCCCTGCAGCAGCTGACATGCTCCTTCTTTCTCCTTAAATGTTTAACTTTAAAATTCATTTCATTTTCAATTTAATTTAATTTAATTTGGTTTTAGTTCTGACGATTTATAATTTTATTCTATTTATGATCTGTTTCATTTCTCTTGTATTCCTTCCATTAATTTTATATAGTACTGTATATCACAATTAATTTATTTTCTTGTGACCGTTGCGGCTGATGTGTGGGACTCTATTATTACATATTAGATGTTGGACTCTTTCTCACACATAGGCTCAAAAATCTTGTGAGGAAAAGATTTCCTTTATTTAAAAAAATACCCTAATTGTATTTTTATTTTTTATGGGAATAAAAGAATCTTGAATCTTGCATTGATGTCCGGGGGGGAGGGGTTACATTGATGTTAAAGGGTTAAATTAATACAGGGTAAATATACTTGAATATTTAGGCAAAGCATGACAAGGCTTTTCAATTCCAGGATCCCAGTCACTTTTGGGTGCCTATGAAAAAAACCTGGATTAGAGGATTTCAATTTTTTACAATTTTTTCGTGATTTGAATGTTTGAACTACTGCAAAAGTCGTCTTTACAAACACATATTTTTGTAATAATTTTGAATGACATCATTAATGTTTAAATATAATAACATTATATTACTTTAAACTGGTATTTACCTTTCTCAAATTTTAGTTTTTTTCTATAAAAAAAGAAGAAAACAAAAACGAGAAATTTGAAAATTATTTAAAAAAAAAACAAACACAAAAAAAAAAAAAAAAAAAAAAAAAAGCAAAAACCGAAGCGTAATTTAACAATGACAACTTATTTATGGATACTGATAAAGCACTGAGTAGTTTTCTTATCGCTCTGAACTTCCTTCTGTTGCAGTTAATTCCCATGAATTGAGGCATCCCACATCCGTAGAGTTGGCTTTATTTTGATATTTTTCATTCATTCAAATTTCATCTAAATTGGACCAACTCACTTTTCACTCTCAACTCAAATTCAAAAATGTTGACAATAACAAGTCTTTCTCCATATACTAACGTATAAGTGGGAGAAAGTAAAAATGAGCTATCACTTCAAAAAGTAGGTCTTTTGTATCAGTTGATTTAAAAAGAATGGAACACAATTTCTCGGAAAGGTGAGCAGATGCCAAATTGTGCAGCCTTACCCTTAACAATGTAACTTGTCCATCAACAAGGGATTAGAAGGGTTGATCTGTCTGGGTTCATCCCCGCAGGGGCTCACATACGTGTGGGACGTGGAAGGCGACCACGCGGACCTCTAGCCAAATCCCGGAGCCCAGGGATGGCGGTGTCTTCGACCACCGAATGGGTAGAGACATGATCTCGGCCTAACACCGTTCCGGCTTAAAATGGTGACGGTACTACGGGACGGAGGGGGCTTCACTCCCTCCTGGGTTTGGATTCGTAGTGGCCGTGGTTGGTGCTGAAATGCGCTAGTCAAACCCTTGTCCCTTCCAGAGTGAGGTTTGCCTATGGTACGGTGTCTCTTGTCTCTGGGCCGCCGAGGGCGGATAGCCGGTCTTGACCGGTGAAATCGGGGGGCAGGGGGGCGATGCTTGCCGGTGAGCTGTACACCGGTCGGGGTGGCATCGATAGCCACAACTGGTCGGTAGGCTGGGTAACGACTGGGCGGGTGAAACCGGAATGGCGGACATCCGTGGTGGTAGGGGGCAAACGACACCCCTCCATCGAATGAGGTGCCTCGCCTAAGGCATAGCGTAATAGGCTTAGAGCCTCTACACGCGAAAACCTCAATGCATCAGGGTTCTGTCTGGGTTCATGTCTACATTTTGGGGTTGCTAGAAACCTTCATAATAATATGGCAAAAACTATTAAGCATAATAAACTAAAATTCATGCAATAAATGTGAAAATATTTTGAGAAACGTAGATATTTAATTATAAAATAAAATACTTTAAACCAATCAGTAGCAAGCATGAAACAATTCCACATAAGAGAAGAGACTTCAGTTACTGAGAATAACCATCTAAAGAAGTCATAAACAAGATACTATATTTTTAATCTCTTTTCTATTCAATATTACTCATTAGCTTACTCTCACAATTTCATCAATGCAATTCACTTGGAACTTTGACAAACTTGAAATGGTTGTACTTCCTCACAAAACATCAGTCTCTTCATCAGTGAACACACTATGGATTGCAGTAGAAGTTCTCTTAACCGACCCATACGGGCCCGGACCATGGTTGTATAACCGAAAAGGTCGGTTAAACCGAATGATGTATGAAATAGCTGCATACGGTGTTAAAATCAATAAAAAGGTAAGATAATCATAAATATTTTTTTTTAATTTTGTGTATTTCTACGCCAGTGGCATTTTTAACGTTTTGATGGGGAACGGTCCAAACCCCATATTCTACCATAAGCGTTGAAATCTATCACTCACCCAATATTTATTCAGAGTTCTGATCAATTCCTTTTTAATATGACGTGGTAATCTATAATATTATAAAGAAGAGGTGGTTTCTGTATGTTTGTTTGTGGGTTTGTGTGTTTGTGGGTTTGTTGTGGCAAGTAAATGCGAAAAATACTGAACCGACCGATTTGAAATTTTACACAAAGGTAGATCTTAAACTCATGCAACACATAGGTATACTCATTTCCTTAAAATCCTCTCGGGCTACGCCCTGTGAACGTCCTAAGTTTCAATGTTTACATTTTTAGTGAATGAAAACATAAAATTACTTGAATGTCAACAGCTGTGAATACTAAAATTTGACAGTTCGAGAAGAAGGAGAAGAAGAAGAAAGAGCTGCCGTGACCGTCCTAGGTTTCAATGTTTACATTTTCTAATGACAACATCCGTTTGCACTATATTTTTCATTAAGGGATGATTCACATCCGATGGTCACCGAGGGGTGGTAGGGGGAAGTGATAGCGTGCATGGTCTGTTAGATGTCATCTATACACGGGACCGATTGTGTCAGTAAAGTTGCGAGCCAACATTTACATTCAGTACCGTTAGTTTTAGTGTTTGGTATCATATATGTGTCTTTTAGACCGATTTGTGTTTTTTAAATAGTTTTTACTTGTTTAGATCTTGTAGAATAGAGTTCTACAATTACTTGAAATGTCGAGGGAAGTTGATATTTTAAAGTATAAATTATGTAAAGTAGATTACAATATTATTCATAGTTGAATAGAGGAAGAGGATAGTTTTATTTCTGAACTATAAGAGAATGGTGCCAAAACTGGTGGTGCATCAGAAGAGCATTCCACGCACAATACTAATACTTTAATACTAATTAGTTAATAATAATAATAATTAATAATTATAAATACTAAATTAACTGAAAACCTATTATGTTTCTGTTACTTATTATAGAAATAAAAATATTCAAACACTTGTTCCGACTTTTTTATCACTCCAGATATCTTAAAAACAGATATTGGATTTTTGTATAAAATATAATTTAATTTTTGTTTTATTTGAACACTTTTAGGTTATAAAATATATAATGCTAAATGTACAATAGTAATAATATGTCTAACTAAGCTCATAAAAAAATTAAATCGAAGGGAAACAAATCGAAAATGACAAAGGGAATTAAATCGGCGTTGGATGCCAGCTATACATGATACCGATCGGGTTAGTTAGATGGATCAATGGTGGTTTAAGAGAGCTTCCACTTTTACATGCAAATCAACAGTTACTAAACACTAGACATATTGGAACAATATAAACATTTGAAAAATATTAATCTGGATTTAAGAAAAAATTAAAGTAAACTCTCTCATATCCGGACTAAGGTGGCACCAGCTGATCCAGATATTAAATGAAACAAAATATTTCAGTTGTAATACTAACACTTTAATAACATCAAAACTCAAAAATTACATATTACAGTAGAGAGCGGTACAGTACATAGAGTACGGTAATACAATTTTAGCAATAAATAAATGAAATCAAACTTAGTAATGAAAATTACAGCAATGAACAAAAATATAGTCCAGTAGCCTACAGTTAAATCAAATTAAATGTCAAGATGAACTCATACTTGGCACTCTTCCAACCTGAAACTAAAAGGAACTGAAAAAAGAAAGACTAGGTCACTCGGGCACAACAAAGACGGCACCGACCACTGATGTGGGTGTCCGCTACACATGATGCGTTGGCTGTTGGGGTGCATAAGGACAAGTGGGGTGGGGAGGTATATAGTTTTGTCATTAATGACCTTGCACTCGCAGAGGCGTGCGCCCGGCGTGCTACTAACATCGTGCGTGACTACTGGGTTAACAAACATTGGCCTCCTAGAGTATTTTTTTAATTTTTGCATTCTTTCAAAATCACGTTCGGATATGGGAGGGTCCGGATCCGGATAAGAGAGTGGTAACTGTATTGCTATTCATTTACTGATAGGAAGCATGCCATTGAAAAATAAAGGCTCGGCACAAACAATAGGCGAAAGCAAAATTGATGTGAACGTTGACTTTACCTGTGAGTGGATCTGACGGCTGAGGAACTGACTCCAAGGATCGGGTAGATGAGCATCTACAGACGGGCTGTTCTGTGAGTTAATGTTTAGGAAGAAAACATTGTTCACACTGTAGGTCGTTTTCATTGTCTCATATAAGCTTTCAGCTCTGAAAACCAACTAGTGTTAATCAAATGTTGAGTTATTTGACTTTAATTCAACAAAACTGTATGCAGTCTGGCAAGTGATGCGTGTGTGTGTATGTGTGTGTGAATGGCGGGTGTTGGTTGGCCCTCACTAGCATGGAAGTGACATTGCCAGTGTATATGTACATGTATATGTATATGTTTTTAACTAGTATTGTTTAGTTTCTTATCTTGAATGATGTCTTACCATGTTTTTTAGATTCATAATAAGTATATGTAACATTGTGAATTTTTGTACGCGTGTTCCGTGTGTATGAATGGATGATGTTTGTCAAAAATAATAATAAAAATAAAAACCCCAGAAAATGTAGTTTAAGTAGGGTCATGTAGGTTCTAATTAAGGTCACTTGATAACGGGAGGACTTTCCTTACCTCCCGAAACGTAGTATAAGGAAGCTAGTAAAGAAGTATGTGCATTTTTATTAGTAATAGCCTAATTCAAGAACTTTTTCTTCAGATTCCCATTCTGGAATATGGGGTTTCTTAACCGATTTCAATATAACAACTTTAAGTGAAGGGTTGAAAAATCACCAACCACTAATCATTATCTATCACTGCTAGGTTATTACTATGCACTAAAGTCAAATCCAATTATCAGCTTTTTTTGTCTTATCAGTACGCTATTTCAGTAAACAGGTTAAACAAAGGGTCAATAAATTAAAGTACATAACTCAAAAGTAAACATTCTTAACGAGCAAAATAAAAAACTAATCATAAATAAACAAATCAGCTTTCTTTCTATTGTTCACTTAATAAATAATATTATTTATTAATAAGGCTATGAGAGATAAATAACAGTCTAACAAGCAACTTAAAATGTTTATTATGAATCAAACTATAAAAACAAGTTCAAATCTCCAAGGTAAATTAAAATTAAAAATAGTCGATGAAACCTCACAATTGAATGTTCAGTAGAACTCATTTAAATAAATCATTAACCTGTTGAGGAATAACGACAAATGAGCCCATTTGAGTATGCCCGTCACGTGACGTTTGTTCCCCCTGAGGATCCACATCATATGATGAGATGACGGATATTTGATATTTCTTAAAATATTACTAATTAATTAAAAATTTATAATGGTTTATGACACCTGAAAACATTGAAGTAAAATAATATCATTTAAAAATGAATAATTTAGAACTGATGCGTAATTTACTAGGCACAGTAAATTATGCTCATCAGGTTGGTTTCGTCAATGTTTCTCAAGAATTGGCTTATAGCCAATGTGATGGTGCGTGCGCTACTTAGTGTTCAACTGATCTTCTATCTGTTAGGTTATCCTAGTGATTTTTGTTGCCGTTTAGATATTGACTCCTTTGTAGTGGCCACCAATGGGAGATTACCGATATACCCGCATCATTGTTTTGAAATATATCACAATATGATAAATGTGAAAATTTGTTTGTAATATGTTTTTTTTATCCATTTATTGTAGTAATAAAATATATTTAAAGAAATCCATGATTTTTTTTTCTTTCTCCCGGGGGTACTGTTTATGGCAATACACCTACTCTACGTAGCCCTGATATTAGCCACAACACATGACGGGCATACTCCTCTAAAGGTTAAAATATTGAGTCTTAAATCATTTTAATTTAGAATATAATTTTTATCCTGGGTCTTTAGTGTTGAGAAAAGCGTAAGATATTGAGAATAAGATTTAAGCTAAGTCTGAATTCTTAAGTACTGATTAAAGTTCACATATACTTAAGGGGGTACTAAGCAAGAGATACTGCTATATGGCAACTCACAGTGGTGTGTTTCCGTCGATGTTGTCGTGCAGCAGTACGTGGTACCGCAGCACGCCCCCGCCAGGATTAAACCACTTGGGCAACTTGGCGGGGCTCACTGTCTGCATCTGCTGCAGCTGAGCAGCCATCTGTGTGAGACAGTCCAGGGGTGAAGGCTCCTGCGAGGACACCACCAATATACCTGAGGAGAGGCTCAGGAAAACAATGCAATGCAGGAGCTGATATCTTTGACTCCAATCTATTTGCTGGTTGGAAAATCTTGTTTTTTTTCGGCATCAATCTAAATAACTATGTCATCAAAAATTATACAGCCATATTTGTAACTTACTGACTCAGATGTATGAATTCTAAGGAACTACCAGATGAGATAAAACTTGAAATTTTGCATGACCTTCGCTTTGCTCTAAAAAAATTGGAAAAGCATCGGATAAGATAATTTTAACTTTAACCTTCCGAGTGGCGATCGACATGTCCATCGTCATATCATCACGTCACCAACATCCATTCCGTCACATGCTCTTGAAGGGCCCAGGATTTGATAAAAACCCATGCTAAGGCTCGCGGGTCCCTCTGCACCGCGCAATTGAGTTTTTAAAAGAAAATAACCTAAAGAAATTATTTATTTTTTTATTTTCAACACAATTTAACCTTAAGGCATTTACTGCTATAAAAGGATACATGCCAAATAATGTTTGGTGAACTCATGATCCGATGGAAACTGCACTTGAAGAAATGTGTCCCTCCATGCTTCAAACCATGGCACCGAAACAGGAACATCAAGTCTTGTACTACCTGTGAATATAAACATTTATAATTAAGAGTGTAATGACAATAATAGAATTCATTCAAAAAATGTTTTAAATTTACCAGTACATTGTTGTAAGATATAAATTAAGAAGGAAAATTACATAAAACATTATCTTTCATCACTGATACTGAACGACAGATTCAAAGTATTTCTTATTAAATCATTGAGTCTCATTTGGGGGCATACTAACTGGTATTTTGTTTGCTTCATGTCACCTTTGAAGGAAAATTGTTTCACAATCTCGAGCATAACAAAGATGCAATAGTACTATCTCCTAAACCTATCGACTTTGATGGCAGGTGAATATTTATCATGTTGTGGCAATTGATCTTTCTGTAACATATTTTATATTTCTTTAAATTTCTTATACATTTTAGCACATATTGGTCATTCCAATTTTTTGACAACCCCGATTTTGGGATTTTTATTTGCTAGTGTCCTAAAATATGACAAAGTTTAAAGAAACGTAAAAATTTTTAATATACTTGGACACTTTCACTCCATAACTAGCTGCAATGGCTTGCTGTGAAACCTAATTATTACTGATTACTGATAACTGCAATAAATAACTACAGTACCTATGAATAAATTTGTTGTCCTCTCATTGACTTCACTGCTGACAGACTCGTTGAGGAATTTTCTGGCCATGGTTGGTTGTGGCGGTCGAGAATCCACATCGGAAATATTTATTCTAAAGTTCTTGAGGGTAATTGTAGTCCCTGATGGATCTCGGTAGCTAGCTGTTATAAGAAACAAAAATTACTAGGGCCTAGGCCTGTATAGAAATAATACATAATAAAAAAAATATAAAATGCAAAGAGCAGTTCCAATTAGAACTTGTTCATATCTCCAGAGGCAGATAAAATAATACGTACTCAATTTTCTGGATAAGTATTAAGATTGGGTTTATAAGTGATTTCCTCTATGGTTATTAACAACTGTAATGTTTCAAATTGTAAATTCCAATATATAATATTAAACCACATTCTAAAATAAAGGATGAAATGACACATAGGCCTACTTTCTACCTTCAAAAGTAAAATTTAAAAATAACATTTATCTAATCTAACTATGGGTGTCTTGCTAGCCTAGTGGTTAGCGTCTTGAACTGCGGTGCAACAGGTCACGGGTTCGAATCCCTGAATGCCCTTTTGGGTTTGGACCGCTTTCCCAAAAATCATTTGTGCACATTCTCTCTCTGACTATTATAAAATACCTCTAGTGTAGTAAAGAGCAACAAAATTTTATTAAAATAACATTTTACAAATTTTTAGATAAATAAATAGTTTTCTTTCACATACCCCTTTAATACATCTAAAAATGGGAATATTTCAGGGAATTACGTATTTCGAGTCATTAGATTGTAGATTAATTAAAGTATGACGAATGGAAGATGATTAAAGTATATTGTAGAGTTGGGAAATTTAATGAAAAATATCAAATAAATTAACAAGACATTCTTTCCAAGCTTACCTTCAGATTTTAGCTTGCAGAACGGTTGAACCAATTCAGTAAAGGATAAATTATTTTTTTTACAAATTTCATTAACTAAAGGGCTACACATTACAGCAACCATAGGAGAAAAAGAATTTTGAATAAAATCTTGATATGAAATTTTAAAGTGTGACATTGTATTGAACCAAAACTGACTTTATAAAACTGAATTCCGAGCACCAATAACCTTCACACACGGATCACTGCCCAACGGGCGTCGATTGAAAAATATTTTGGGAACAATTACAGAGCACCATTTAATCATTTAGTGTTGTTATCTCACGACTGGCACAACTAAAACATTCACACATAATGATAAAAGGCTCGCCCACTGCTTCCATGTTTCTGTTTCTAACTGAAGTTGGTGATGTGATATTACAAATCAGCTGACTGTATGACTGGAAAATCACACTAGACACTAGACCAGCTGTTTCATCATCAGCTGATTTTACCAAAGAGATTTTACTTTGTGGTAATAAATAATATTTATTATAACAAATACTATTTTTTCTTTAACACGAAATCCTACACAAAATAAATTAACTGACTTACTGTAAAATCACACTAAAATCAGATGACAACAATGGTTTTACAAAAATTGACTCTACGTTAAATCATCATTTTTGCTACAAAACAAAAATATTCTTAATCATTAGTAGAGTATTTTTCTATCTTATTCATCCATTATTACTCGTCACTCGTCTATCTCGTCCGTTGCTAAACAAACTCATAGGTTTTTTGGTCTGAGGACAAGAATTCCTTGTCAAACGTCAAATTGTGGCGTCAGGTCCTAACTCTGTTTCTGTCAGAGCCTCTGATGTCTAGTAAAGTATTAAGTTAAACTTAAGATAACATAGTCTGAGTGTCTCTATAAATCATGGTTAGACTGGTTAAAATCTCATATCAAATCTAATCTAATCTTTTTATTGCCATGAACAAAAATTACAAGTGTTGAAAAAGTCTAATAAACAGAACTATGTTCTTAAGTCAATTTCATCTTTGAACAGTCAGTTTTTTACATTAGATCACATTTCTGGTGTAGTACTCTTGAATATTTGGTACATAAATTATGACAACCTAAATAAACAAATATATTTAAAATGAACAAAAAATAAATAAACATAGTTACAATAAAGACAGGATAAATTTTAATTAATAGATAACAGTGATTCTTCTGTTGATAAAAAACAGTTAAATAGTGAAAATAAATAAATAACAGATATAACAAACAAATGAAAATATAACAGAATAACAAAGAAAGAGTGGTTCAGTTGTACATTAGTTAA
The DNA here is from genome assembly GCA_023375725.1 of Nephotettix cincticeps. NCBI lineage: Eukaryota > Metazoa > Arthropoda > Insecta > Hemiptera > Cicadellidae > Nephotettix > Nephotettix cincticeps. Next base: position 132,868,690 of record CM041786.1, on the reverse strand, counting down.
TTAAATATTTAAACTCGAAATGTTTAGAAATTCATCGATGTCATAAAAAGGGCTAACAGAAAAGCCAATCATCTAATTTTTTGAAGAAGGTCTTGTGAGAGTACTTATTAATACAATGAAATAACTTGTACACCTTCTTACATATCATTGAATGAATATTGAGAGACGTTTTAAGTCTACAATGTTGGAAGCTTAAAGGTAAATGTCTCCTGTTACGAGTGTTATATGAGTGGATATCTTCATTTAGAGTCATACAAGATAAGCTCTTCAATGAGTTCCCAGCTAGTTCTAAAATGTATAGATTGATTACTGTTTTTATTTTATTTTGATAAATAGGCTTATTTAGATAAATTGGCCGTCTTCGATCTAAAGAGTACGCAGCCTCTTTGCTTCAGCACGGTGTTTACATGTCTGTTTTTGCTGTGTGCCTGTGCCACAACTCACAACTCACAAGTGCACAAGCAGAAGCCACAAGTCAAGTCAGTCAGAGAAGTAACATCACAACCAAACAAAATACACATTGCAATTAATTTGCAATTTCATTTTGATAAAGGAAGTGAGCAGAATCGGATTTATTTCAAAATATCCAGTTAGATTCGATAAAAAATGTTCCAACTTATAGTTTGAATAGTAAAATGATTTATCTATTTTTCATTTGCATTTAGTTTGAATGTTCAGATCAGAGTAGTTTAATAAAATAATGATAACCAGTCATGTTTATGGTTAATATTATTTATGTAATTGCTTTTGCTATTATCGGAGTTGTTAAAACCAAAGATGCAGGGACTTATGAAGTGGACTGTAGCAAACTTAGGATGGGGCAGTTTATTTGCCCTCACCCTGATGTTATAGACACATACATTGACGTGAAGACTCAACAACCAAGAGGCTGTACTCCTCAAAATAAAGCTGAAGGTAGGGCCTAAATAATTTTGTTCCTTAATTAAATACTGTGGTTGCCTTCTTGTTTTAGTGATCATCTTTTATAGCCTATGTTGATTTCTGCTTACAGGCTACTTAACTTGAAATTCACATTGTGTTTCTGGTAATAGTAATTTTTGAGTTGTCGAAAGTCGCTATCACTATGCTCTGAAGTTATATTGAATATAGTGATGTAGGAAAATTTAACATAGCCTATTACATGTTGTTATGATTATTTAAAGTTTAGAAATGTTGAAGTCTTTTTACACACAATGTTGAATATCACAAAGGAAAAAGTCGATGTTTTGGCTACGGTAATTTCATACTATTAAATATATATATATAAAACATTTAAATATATACTTCTCAAATTCTACCAACATAACATATGTACAAGAAATCTTCCAACAGAATTTATCCGTTTAAAACATGACACTCTGAATCCACTCAGTCTAAACTGGGATTTTTCTAGGTACCATAGGATCCTAGGGAAATACCTGGATCTGAGGCGAGATCCAGGGTAACGAGTGGGAAGAAGCAGAAAATTAGTTGAGTAATTTGAGATATAGTGGGGAATTACTTTGTTGCACAGTTTATATTTTGAAGATTGATAATAATTTCTTTTTGACATACAAATGTGAAAAGTAATGAACAAGGTAGCATTCAGGTTGTTGTAAATAGGTGGCTGATGAATTAGTTAAACAAGCATCTAGGGAGAGCACCCCAAACTATTATGTCATTTCACTCGGTCAAATAGTTACGATCTTGGCCAGAACCTTTACAAAATAAAATGACGCTATCTTCAATATGTCAGTAAAAACGATCTTTGAATGAGAGTGTTTTATTTTTAATATGATTTTTGCCTGATACTTAAAGGCCCGCTAGTTCAATATCTTATGGATATCAAGAATGTATTACAGTACCTATGGTTTTTCACATTTAGTTCATTGCCATTTTCAGTATTGTGCAAAGCTGCTGAAGGGCTTATCTGTACCAAGACAAACAACAATACATTCACTAGAGAAATTCCTTGTCGTTGGACGTAAGTATGATTAGTCTTTTTCTCCTGGGTAAATGGTGTAGCATTTGTTGTTAAAATTGAAATTTGTTAAAATATTTTTGTTCTTTTGATTGCATTTGGTTTTTATATGTTAATTTTTAGATGTTTTCTCAAAAAATTAAAAAGTTGTAGGCGGGAAAGCTAATGACTGCTTGAGCAGTCTAAATTTAGCATAGTTTAGACTAGAGTTATTTTGTAATTGCCCATCCTACCAGAAGGTATTTTTATGATTTATTTATCTCCAAACACTCTTAAAAAGTTGTAAAAGTATTGCATGGTTACCAATGATTTTGATTTAAATATAATGGCTTATACTCACTTTCATATTTAAGACATAGAATTTCTGTGGTGGATATTATAAGCAGCGCCTTTCATTACTGATTCATTATTGGATTTCATTACTGACATAGACCAGCTGATTCATTTGCCAAGATCATTTTAATGAAGATTTTTAATTAGTCAGACGAACAAAGGCAATCTTTGTCCAGTGTCAAATTATCACAAATCTTGTTAGAATTTTGCTCAAGATCTATTCTTTAGATCTTCAGATTATAAAGAAGTTACCATAACCATGCCATTAAGCTAATTGTCAATGGTCCCAAATAAAATTACGCCATCTTCATGTCTGTTAAAACAATCTTTCAAAACCCTCTCATTAAATAAGTTAATGGTATATCCAACTAAAATTATAATATTTAGTATTTGGTGAGTCGTTACTTTGACAGACCGATATCATGGTTTGGGTCCTGGAGGTGCCAATAAGTTTTTATCAGTACTGTATTCATAATATCTTTGCCCGATAGCGTAGGCTCTCTCCAAACTCCCACGTAGACTATAGATCTACATCTCTCTCACAGATAGTCTTTGTGGGCATACAAAGAATAGATAAAAGAGGGGATTATGGTCTAATTTATGAAATTTGGTACAGTTGTAAAAGAGTGCAATTTGGCTATATCTCTAATCATTTTTTAAAAATTTTTCATTATCAAAGGTAATTTACCCCTAAAAACCCTTAAATCAAAATTTCTCAAAATCAACTTAGGTAATTTTAATTTATAAAAATTAAATTAAGTGATATATTTTTAAGGTCTAAAAAAATAATTTCTCAAATAATATGACACCACTTGTATGTTTATAAAAGTAATGAGCTTTTGAATATTAGAAAATCTGTTTTTTGCTTTCTCCAGCAAAACAACAAATCTATAAAATAATTTTACCGTTATCATTAAAACCAGCTCAAAATCTAAACAAATTATTATTTTGAATTAATTAGTTTATGACAAATGGTTCTAGAGAAAAGTTTAATATACTGTCCGTGGTAAAAACAGTATGTTGTCCAAAAGCGCACAATGCTATTCTTAAATAGATTACTAAAAAATCTCTTCATTCTTTCTCATTCATTTTACCTGAAACTTGGTTTGCTGTGTAATTTCAGAATACAGTCAAAAGTTTTATCAAAAGTATGGAATTTCTTAAAGTTTACTAAAGAAAGTAAGGATGTGTCAGTTAACTGACCAATAACTTTGATTTGAGTTTTTGAATATGTTTAGCTTATTTATGCTCTGATTACATTTATTAAATCAAATTCCTAAAGCTTGAAGGAAGTAGGGTTGTGAAAGTTAATATAATAATCATTTGGCTGGGACCATTTCGTGACTGATCTTTGCTCTATGACTATATTTTTACTCTGCACTGATTATAACTCATCATTAACTCATCAAACTACAGTACCATTGAGAAATATTTGGTGGTTTCAGAAATGGCTACCACTTTGAGACTGCGATGCTACTCTCAATTTTCCTTGGAATGTTTGGAGCAGACAGATTTTACCTAGGCTATCCAGCTCTTGGATTGTTGAAATTCTGCACAATGGGCTTTATGTTCTTAGGACAACTTGTAGATATCATATTGATTGCGACGCAAGTTGTGGGACCAGCTGACGGCTCTTATTACATAATTCCATATTATGGTGCGGGAATACAAATGATTAGGAGTGACAATTTCACCTACAGAGTTCCTCAAGATGATTGGTGAATAGTCCTCTGATTGATCGTGAATTTGGATTAAGAACCTCCACAGTGTTGGATAAAACCAAATTTATTTTAAAGCTAATTTATTTTTCTTAACTAAGATTGATCAATTCTGTGATACCATAACTGTAATATAGAATAAGAATAGATTGCATAAGGAAAATTGATAAATTTGCTTATTTTTCCCTAATTTTCATCCTAACATTAACCCTCTAAGTAGCGATCGAAACATCCATGTCGATGGCAGTGAAAAGTGATTATTAGCGTCCATTAAACGTGATGATATTCGGCGATGCCAAGTTAGCAATTCCCATCACGATGCTGCCATCTGCGAGCTAATACAAGAACTAATGACTTGTGGAGTTCGCTGTTGTGCCATTAGAGGATGCTTTTTATAGCCAAATAGCGCATTCTCAGACGATGTTCCTTTGGTGTAGTGGACTAAACGCTTGTACTGACGAGTGCAACGTTTAACCAATTGGAAGGACCCAGGTTTGAGTCCTGACCATGGGCAATCCCAATTTGGCTTGCAAGTGTGTGGTACAAAGAAGGGAGGGCTCACCTTAAATAAAGGGTGGAAGTTGACGGCATTTGTAAACTTAATTGTGATTGTCATAGGCACCTGTTTTGCTTATTTAACGACTATGGTTAAGGAGGGCACGTTTTGTGTTTTTTGTTTATATTAAGTATTTCAAGAAGAGTTGCTTAAAAATAAAAAAATACAAAGTAAGTTCACAAGCTCCGCCACTCTGAGGGTTAAGGGTCAATCCATTTCAAATCATTACTTCTGAAAATGTAAATAATTGAGATAAATTGAAAGCTATAAAAAAGAAAAAGTGAAATTAACACTATTTTAACCCTCTGACTGCCTTGTATATTACACAGGAATGCCAGCTTAATTTTGACGTCTTTGCAACTTTTTATATATAAACAACTGTAATAGTTTCTAAACAAACACCAACTGTACCATGTTATATGTGATTTTATTCAGCATGAAATCTTCTAAATGAAAATTAGCCTATATTGATATTCTACTCACTATGTTTATGTTGGCTTCAAACAATCCAAAAGAAAAAAATATTACTACAGTATTATTTATAAATAACTAGTCAAAGTACCCGTTCTTTGCACGGGTAAAAAAGCTGAGAGGTGAACTGATATATTTAAATTATTGTTATCAGTAATTAATTATTTATTGTTTCAAAATGACAAAACTCGAATGGCTACCACATGACAAAGTAACATCTGTTAAGTAAAATATTGGGAAAGGATAAGGAGTTACGTATATAAGCAGGCATCAGGATAAAACTTAAAATCTACCATTCCACTATTACAAACTAATTGTATTTCACAACTCGGATCGAAATTAGTGATTTATAGGGGATTCGATCTCGCAATATACAGCGTGGAAGAACAATACTCTACCGCCTGAGCTACCAAGGCTTTTGACTGACCGCATTATAAACTTGGTTATAAAAAGTGTTGATTATATGTAAAATGATTTAGAGGCAAAAATAATGTTTTAGTTAAATAATACAATTTTTATTACATTTTCTGCTAGAGCATCGAACTCAAGAATTATTTTTACCTAATTATAAAAATAAGTTGTCTATTTATAAACATATTACCAACTTATTTTATAAATGAATTATTATTTGTTGTTAAAACAAGTTCATCTTCAATGTTTCAATGGTTTTAGCAATACGGTTTGTTCACTATATTAATATAGTAACAAAAAATTTCTAAATTATTGAATCTTCAACTCTTTCTAGACGAACTTATTACTCCTCATCAGTCATACTCTTTCTCTTTTGTTTTAGCCATATTTTCGAATTTCCATAATTTTATTAATCCTGATTTTGTTAAAAATATGAATTAAAATCAAAAGAGATTTAATAATAAATATAGGTTTGTTAACTGTGTTTTATAATACAACAATGTTTTTTTAAAAAACAGAGATTTTGGAAATATTTTTTCGTTTTATTTACAATTATTTCGTTTTTTACAAATGATAACCTGAAAACATAATTTAAAAATAATAAAAAAAAATAAAATACATTTATTACATATAAAATAAATATATGAAAAACACTACAAAGTACCACCGTACTTCAATTAGAACTGTCAATTCGGCAATAAACAGATGGGAATAATTTGATCTCCGTAATGTAAATGATAAACTTAATAAGAAAAATACTGGAATTAGACCTATCTAGAACTTATTTTCTAGTAATAGTTAAAAATTTAAAGAAAATTTTAGTGTTTTCAGATCTTTTAAATAAAACAAAATGTAGATTTTACATTCAAATTTTATAAAATGTTGAAATAATTTGTTGTGTAGAAACTAAGTTCATCTTCAAGGTTTTCAAGACTATTTAGAATATTTTGTTCTTCCATATCTAGTACAAAATAAATATCGTCTAATTATTGAAATCTTAATTATCCTTATTTATCTAGGTAGAGAACATTATTATCAGTATCTTTCAAATGCTAATTCATACCACTCTGTTCTTCTAGATTCGTTCTTCAATATTTCAAAAAACAAACATGATAATAAAATAAAAATACTTCTTATATAAATAATATATATAAATATATAGATTTAAGGTTCTAATAAAAAATACAGTTTTACAAACTGCATTTTAAACACTCTAATAGTGTGACAATGTTTTCAATAACTGTCATTTTTGACAGAATATACACATATGCAGAACAGATCAAATTTTACTTACAATAATAACAATAACAATATCTACAACATGACGTACATCATCATATGTTAGGGGATCGGAATCGCAATCAAAGCGCTGGGAGCATTATACCACCTTCGGCATTCGATAAGCATGATAATCCCCGCTGTAGGTGTAAATGGATGGTTAGATAGTAAAAAATTGAAGGACTCAAGAAGGGCTGTTGTTCTGCGAGCAAAATGAGGACGGGCGTTATCGTGCAAAAAACAATACCGAAAGTCAGCAAACCACGGCGTTTTTACTGTATAGCCCGTCGTTAATTTTTTAGTGTTTTACAGTACACGTCTTAATTAATGGTTGTCCCACGGTCCATGAATTCAACCAATAACACCCTTTTGGCATCCCAAAACGCTGTTGCCATTAGCTTTGTGGCAGAACAATCTTGTCAGGCTTTTTTTGGTTTGGTAGGCGATTTTGAATGTGCCCTCATCTTTGATTGTTCTTTCGTCCCAGGATTCACGTACATAATCCAGGTTTCGTCACCGGTCACGATTCTGTTTAACAATGGTTCTCCTTCATCCTCATAACGTGACAGAAAGTCTATTGCAAAGGCCATTCTTTGAGTTTTGTGGTGGTCGGTAAGAATTTTGGGCACCCATCGTGCACAGAACTTACAGGTTCACAATCTCGTACAAGAGAGTTGGAAAATCAGTAGACAACTCCGACATTGTGAAACGTCGATTTTCACGAACTTTTGCATCACCTGTCTGAAGAAGTTTTTCAATGACCAACGATGGCCTACCACTCCTCTCTTCATCATGAACGTTTTCTCATCTACTTTTATGTACACATTCACGGACAACTTCTTCATTCATCTCTTGGTCCGTACATGGCACAAAGCTCACAATGAATAGCTGCTGCAGAATATTCTTTGGCTGTAAAAAACCTTATAACAGCACACACTTCACATTTGGCGGGGTTTTCTATTGCAGCACACATTTCAAACTGACACAAAAACTAAATTAGTGCAGATACAGATACAATGTTCACTTGACCACCGCTTAATGCCGACTGACTTCCCAAGTGCGTTAATGAAAAGATGGTGTTGCTACTCTCCCCACTACCCTCACTGTGACCGATCGGAGGTTACTTTCTGAACGGCCTTCGTACAACTTAATTACATTTTAACGATTGCTTACATATAGGCTCTAGTTTTCATTTGGCTTTTAAAAACTCAACTGATTGTCCTAGGTTTATTTGAACTTTTGAAGCTAATGACTAATGTATGAAATGTTGTGACCATCATTTGTTTTAAGAAATGATGGTACTTTTTGCTCTGCCAAAAATTAAGTAAAATCTATAGTAATTATCAATTACCACTTTAGATGTTGTACTACCTCAGGTTACTACTACTCTTAGGGAAGTCTCGTAATGTAGTGCAAATGTTGGAACCCTTCAGAATACAAGATAAGACCTGCAATTTGAATTAATCAAGGCAGACTCTACAGAAGCTGTGATTTTTCTTGATGACAACGGATATCTACATACGCCACAGTTTACCACAAACCTCAGGGAGAAAATCCACAAACTTGGAGTTGGAGCATTTTAAGCACCATTTAGCAATGTTGTTACTCTTGGTAGTTTCATCCTGGACATCACGTAACTTGCCAAATTACAAAGATGTTTATGCAGCCGAATTTAATTTAATTTAAATTTGTATCTATTGCTTTCCAATAAATTAAAAGCCAATAAAATTGAGGGCAGGAAAAAATGTCTGTTTTACTTAAATTAAACACAAAACAGTAAAATTTTCAACTTAAAAATTTGAGGTTAAAACTGTGTTAACTGATGATAATGTAGGCTAACATTAATGATTCGTAAGAGAATTGACGAGTAAAATTTGCCTTGCATTTGTGTGTAAGTGTGTTTTTACAGACAGTCTTTCTCACTTTTTACCAGGCTAAAAAAATGAACAATGTGGATGGTATAATTAGTGATATATTTCACAAATCTCGCTATATAAGAATAATAATAACACAAAAAATAAATAACTTTCAGTGTATTTCACTTGATTAATTTTACTTTCAAGCCACATTTTCTTAGAGAACAATGTGTCGCATCTTTTGTTATATGAATCTGTTCATACTACAAGTTTCTTGCAACATTTATCTTGTGTCTTCATAATTCTAAAAGTACTTCCTTTGTGTGAGTGATTCTTTTAGTGTTCACATGAAGTGTTAAACATTAAGTGTTCTGGATGAAGATTACCACTTCCAGAAAATAGTGAATTTGACCTGAAATATTAAGAATTAGTTAGCCCAACTGATAATACAGGTTTACTATCAAACTAACCATTAGCAGGTAGGTAAAAAAACAAAATAATAAATATGAAAAATAAATATAAGTAAGGTTTATTCATAAATTGATAATTTTTTGTAATGACATCATATCAGCTCAAATTTAACCCATTGAGGTGACACATGAGCCTGACTCATATTACTGAGCGCGGACAGAATGCCGAGTCATCAGCGACAGACACGTGATGGTAAATACAGAATATTTCTCCACGTAATTCCAAATTTTAACTTGCTTAAAACTGTTTTGAAATTATATTATTCTTTGATTTAATTGATTAAAAAAATCTATCTATTTATCTTTTAGTATGCAATAAGTAGGTTTTGGCCACAGGGGATTTTTTGAATTTGTCCATCTATTTAAGCTTCCTCCTACTTTATATTTCATAGATTCAAAGATACGGAAGAAAAACTTGTAGATCTTAAAAATGAAGAGAAAGCTTCCAGTTTGAAAGTGAATGTTCAAGAGACAAAATCAATGAGAATTAATACAGTACATGACAACATGTTTTAAATGGTTGGAGAAGAGGTAGATGAAGTGGATTTTTTAACGATGATTTAGTAGTCGAATTAAGAGAGTAAATGCTGAATTTATTCAACTATACCCAGTTTGAAGAGCTAAGGAAGTAGCGACCAGAACCAAGTTTAAGAATATTTACAAAACTTCAGGTCAGTAATATCTAATAAAGACCTGTGAACAGCCGCCAAAGAGGAACCAATTGATTTAAAAATTAATCAGTTCTCCAGGGTAAAATTGTAACTAAATTAATACATTCTGAAAATAAAAGTAAAAAGTATTTTGATTTGTTGAGTAAGGAGCATGGGCAGCTTTATTAGGTAGGCAACTTTTTTTATTTTGAAAAAGGTGCAGCGGAGTTTAATTTTAACAACAAATTAATTAATTAACACTGTTGTAACTACAAAAAAGTTAACTTCTAATATTTTTTTTCAACGCAACTTTGTCATTTTTATTTCACAAAAAATATATGTATTCTAAGAGTTGCCTATCCAATAATTTCATTCTAGAGCCGCCCCTGGTAAGGAGGACTTGGTTTGTTTGTTTGTCTTCTATGTTTTATGTTCTAACCTTTTATACTCACAGGCACTATATACTGGAGTTTTTGCTGACAAATTAAAATTCTCTGACACTTCCCCAATTCATGAGAACTATTGCACCAAACTTATAGAAAATTACAGATCAGTAGCATTACTTCCTCTTTTAATAAAGTACCTAATAGAGAACGTTATATTAAACCAATTACAGTAAAACCTCGTTAATCCGGACTAATTGGGGCTCCAAGTCGTCCGGATTAACAAAAGTCCGGATTAAAACAAATAATCCTAAACGAAGAAAGACAGTGATTTTTGGGTACCCCTTGTATATAATGAAACACCTTTTGCAGATAAACTTAAATAGTATGTATATTCTGAATATAAAAATACATATTGTACAAACAGTACATACAGTAGTTACATTTGAACAAAAATATAGACTTGGTATTTACGTCCATACAAAAAATGAGATAACGAAAAAAGACAAAATTACTTTGAACATGAGGGTTGGGGTTCGTCCTCAAGTGACTGAACTGGTTTGAAGAAGGAGTTGAACTTCATTTGCCTTTCTTTTGTGTTAATTTCACAATTAAACAACGCAAATAAAACGTACAGTGCAATTGACCTCTGTGGAGCAACTGACGGCCTGATACGAGCAGGAGAAACACAATCGTGTGACTGAGCTACTATTGGCTGACAGTAACCATGGTAACGGCATGTACGCCTTGCGCTGTGACCGCCCACACTCGGCACACGCACACTCAGATCGCCGGGCGCAGTCGTACGGTGATGATCGCATGCTATTAATCAGCATTCTGCGCATTAAAACTGTGATCCAATGGCTGTCCGGATTAAGCGAAGTCCGTATTAATGGGGTCCGGATTAACGAGGTTTTACTGTAGGTAGTCACTTACTTATAAACAGAAACAACATTTTCAATGAAAAACAATTTAGTTTTAGACAGGAAAGATCAACCCAGAAGCAGTATTTGAGTTGGTAAGCGACCTGTTGGGGCCTTAGATGGACCACAGACTACATTTGGTGTTTTCTGTGATTTTGTCCAATGCTTTTGATTGTGTCGATCATGAACTTTTTCTGATCAAGCTGAATGTCTATGGGTTTAGAGGGAATTGACTTAAGCTGTTTGAGTCATACTTGAGAAACCTATTCCAAAAGGTTTAAATTGTAATTTAATAAGGGTTTAGTAATTGTGTAAGTTGTGTTTGTAAACTTTTTTAAGTTGTTGGAACAACAACAGAAAACGAGCAATTGTTATATGACGATCATAGGATTACTCCTTTTTCAAATTGAAGGGAGATTGTCCATCGAGTGCTACTGAGTTTCATATTAGGACCATTATTGTTTTTATTGTATATTAATGATTTACCTATTAACATTAACACACCACTTTATCTTTTTGCAGATAACAAAACAACATTAATAAACGTGTAGATGTAGCAAAATTAAAGCTTATTTACTCCACAAACTATCTGATTGGTTAATAATAAATGGTCTTGGTTTGAATTACTCCAAAAACAAAAACTGATTGCAAAAGGATTGATTATTTTTGTTGGAAAAGAGTCCATATTACATGGCAATAAAACTTACCTATTTATGGTAATAATCTACTCAGAGATATAAAAAGAAGTCAAAACAAACAAATCTTTGAAAAAAAACTAAAGATGTACTTAGAGAATTGAGTCCCTACACAGATAATGAATTTTTAATGTGAGCACAACTGTTTGAGTCAGGGATTTTATATATACTTTTCTTATATCCATATATTTTTGTAAACAAACAAAATTGTAACTAGATATAGATACAAGACATGCCATCTGTTACAAGAGCTATGCTCAACCTCGTAATGTTTATGGTAAATAAAGAATTTGAGTTTTTGAGTTTGAATAACGGAAGTGGAAATGGAACAGACACATTCTGCACAAGGATCAAAATGAGGTAGAAAGACAGGCTTTGAGCTGGAAGGGGCAGAGAAAGAGAGAAGACGGAGAAAACATGGAGAAGTACAATTGAAGCCGAAATCAGACATGGGAAGCTGGAGAGAAGTAAAGGCATTGGCTGCTAATCATGTCCAATGACATTGTTTTGTAGAGGTCCTATGCTCTGCCTCGGAGTGAGAATAAATAGTAAAGTAAGTCTACTTTATATCTACCTTGTGCACTGTCACAGCCAGCTGCAAGTGTTAGCTCACAGTTGAAAGCATGGTTCTGTAATTTCAAAGAGGCCAGCATGTCGTCCACTCCGCCTCGCTATCTCATACGCAGTCTCATTGCTTTGGTTTTTTATGTCCGGTTGGATGTTGTGATGCATGAGCAATAGCTCCAGACATTCTTTAGCATAGCTGTTTCCAGCAGCTAGGTGTAAGGGAGTCACATCTGCAAAAGTATTTGAATAGGATATGAATATTAAGTATATCCTACACTATAGTATGAGCAAGGTTTGCATATATTTGCAAAATGATTTTGAAAACGGCTCTACAGAATTTCTCTAGATTTCTGGAAGTAAGCTTAACTAATTTCTGAGTAAAAAAATAAATTCTAGACAGGTGTTCGGTACCGGAAAATCCCCATTTACTTGTTAAATTAAATTTAAAATTTATTTTATAAATTAAATCATCAATTAAAACAAACAAAACCTAAACAGTTTCTATACAAAAACCTCACAAAAAGAAGAGTAATATACTTTCAAAATACCTTATTCTTTGTCAAAAAACCGTTTATTTGCATGATGAATATGCCAACGTCAGTTAAAATAACCTAAACTAGGTCATACGATTATATCGCTGAAGCTCGATTGGTAGCACTGAGGCCTTAACCCTTCAACGCGGTTACACGTACACCATACACAAGCTAAATGCTGTCTTCAATGCAGTTCGACATACAAGTCACGTACGATTGGCACGATGTCAACCCACCATGTACTGCTATCCCTCGGCAGTTTATCAAACTATTTCGACGTTTTCAGGACATTGTGGACAGTACAAGGAGTAATTTCAGCTGTTTTCATTTATTTCCAACAAACACAAAAGAGACAGAGATAGTTTAGAGTGAGTCATCAAATCAGCTGTTGATTTATCATGTTACTGTCGTCAGCTTTGTTTGTTACAATTGTGTTTCTCAGTTATTTTGGTAATAAATACGATGTAATAATGAGAATAAATAATGAATGCATTTAGTTTGACAGTTTAATTGTATTTGTGGTTACTCATTGGTAAATGTTATAATTTATTTTTACAATAATTAAACAGATAATAATTTTTTAAATTTGTGTTTTCGTCATTTGTAAAATGTAGAACTCATGTCGACAGTAGCCTAGCCTAGCCTGTAGTGTTACAATTACCTCTAAATTTACTGCAAGAATCATATAAATGTGTTTGCACAAAAGGTCAAGAGCGCCAAAAAAGTACCACAATAGGGTTATTTTGTAATAAAAATGTCCAGTGTTGAAGAGTTAATGTTGTTAAATGTCCCAGGTATTGGGTGAGTCACATTCTTTTAGACACATGTTTAGACAAATTAGTTAAGAAATTGTTAATATTAACTGTTTAATATATGGCATTTCCTTAACTATGTAAATTCATTGAAAAAATAATTTTTTCATGTTGATGGAGTTAATTTTTAAAACACCATTACAAATTTCACTGAGTAACATGGTCAGCAGGTACTGCTAATTAAATAGAGAAAGTTACTGTGTGTTGACTTTTAACTGTCCACGAAAAGATAACAACAAAAGTTATTGAATTTATAGCACCTCAAAAGTAAAGAGAAAGGGCAACTGAGGTGAGGTTAGATAAAAACTAAAACATGACTTGTGCTATCTAGAACTGTTCCTTATGATCAAAGCTTATACTTTAATGTATATGCTGTTTGCTTAAGTAGCACACAGTCTTAACAGTTTCATAGTTTAACATTACAACAAGACCTCCATCAGTCAAGGCGTTGATGTCAGCTCCGTAGCAGAGTAGTTTGGCAGCACAGTCCGTGTTGTTCCATTTACAGGCAGAGTGCAAGGGCTGCCATCCAAATTCTGTTTTAGCTGCTACATTCGCTCCATTCTGTATCAGCAACTATGAGAACAGAAATGTTATTAATTATAGAAAAAATGTTTCAATTTGTTTTTTTGTAAATTATTGTGATTTAAAATAGAAAATGTTCTGCATTAACCCTTGGAGTGCTTTGGAACGATATATTGTAGTTGGTTTCCATCCCGAAAAGTAGCAGGCAGTCCACAATCCACGATTTAGTGAAACTGTTCTCTTGGCGGGGCCTTTGAAGGTGCACTGGTGATCCAGATGGATGAAATGTTGGAAGCCATTCAAAAGTGCTCATGTAAAAATCCTGATCATGAGAAATCCCACTTTGGCTTGCAAATGGGTGGTACAGTGGTGAGGGGGCCAACCTTAAATAAACGGTGACTGGATTGGGTTGGAAGTTAACAACATTTGTAGGCTTAATTCGGATTGCGGTGAACACCTATTTTGCTTCTTTTACGATTTAGTTATTGTTAATGAGGTGCTTTGTATTTTTGTTTAGCTTTAGTTGTGTTTGGTATTCAGTAATTGTTCAACTACTTGAATAACATAACAAATTCAAAGCAATCAAAGGGTTAACTTTTTCATTTATTCCATTTTATTTCTCATGTTATTACTTGACTCTGTCACACAACATTGCTCACATCAACCAAAAAAATTAACCAAATCATGAGATTTTTTTGTATAGGTACACAAATGTGATCAAATAAATACATTTGGCATTTTCTGTAGCATATTCCCAGGTGTAGCAGACATATTTCACTGAATTGTCTAGTGCTATGTAATTATTTTCTGTTCAAAAGATTTATTTGTGAGAAAAAGAGTTCAAACTAATCCAAATTTCTAATTTAAATAATGGATGACATTCTCCCTTATAACATCACAATGGACAAAGACTGTACAGAAATTAGAGAAATGAATAAAACAATAAATCGTTATGAGTAAGCCCTAGAATATAGTAATACACAACACATCTACTAAATACATAACCAACATCTATTGAACGTCCTCTATCCTACCTCAACCGATTCCACATGATTGTTGTAGCAGGCTCGATGTAACGGAGTGTAGCCATCTTTATCTCTAACATGAACTATCGAAGGATTTTCACGGATCAACCTCAAGATTACTTCATTTTCACCATTTTCAGCAGCCCACAATATTTCTTTGTTTGCAGATGCTAAAATTATATAAAATAAAAAGTAAAAGAAAATACTTGAGAATTTGTTTGACTCATTAAGTAATAAAGCAGTAAAAGATCTAACTTTGTTGCAAAAAATTGTAGTATTATTTAGTGTAATATAAGTGGAAAATATAATTTCCCAGTTTGGGAATCAGTTTTTTTTGTTTGCATATACCATGTGCACCCTGAAAATCATCTATTTAAAATATTAGGAATATAGCTAATAAACTATAGAGAACAACTAGTCACTGATGTACAGTAATAATACAAATTATAAATACATTGATATATATAAGGTTCATATAGTGTTTCCAGTGTTTAGCCCACTAATACAGTACAGCTCTCTAATTCTCCAGCAGGCAGTATATTTTATAGTCTAGACTTTTGAAACATTAAAACCCAAACTTTCCATACCAATTTTATACAACATTTTGGACAATTCAAACTTTTTCAAGATTAATGCCGATCAAAAACCAAACCCTCTGACTCGAAATTCCCAAAAAGAACCATGTATTATTTCTGATACTACTACAAATTTTTGTAGGTGCAAGGTACTGTAAAGGTCAAAAACTTCAGTATATTCCATCATTGCAACCCCAATCAACTATTCGGTTATCTTGGCTTCCAGTATGTCTGTGCCCTCTTTAAGGTTACCCGTCATTTGTTTTCAAATTGCTCTTCTAAATTTATGTTAGACTTTACATAGTACTAATGGTTATGATTATTGCACTGTAACATTAACTGTGTTATCTTATATAAATTTAAGAAATTACTTGTACTACATGTTATTGATAAATTTACTAATTTTTTTATTCACCTCTGTTAATCCAGCTTTTTTGGTAATTTGGCCCGATATTTTGCTGGATTATAGAGGTACTATTGTATAATTAGGCTGAACTTGAAACTATACTGAATACAATACTACGGCTAGTTAAGTTTGCAAACTTAATTTAACACAGTGAGTTTTATTTTTTGTTTTATTGTGACTATCTAAAACGTTGATGGACTAGACTGACAGTGTTAATTTCCTTTTACCTAAATAATAGGTACCACTGAACTCATCTATGAAAATTTACACCAAATAATATGCGACCAAATAAGCACTAAATATATGTCAGGAACATATCCTCACAGTCTAAAACTTCATATTCCACTGGAAGTTCTTAAAATGGTGCTTAAGAACCTTTCTTAAAATCAGTGCCACCATGTGCCTCCAAAATCACAGGGCAATGAAAATTAACATCGGCTTCAACGTTTCACTCGTCAGCGAAACGTCTCAGCCATTTTCCCTAAGTACCACTGTCTGAAAAAACGTCCAAGTGACTACAAAACATACTCCAGTGGCATTACAGTGAAGTCCATGAGTTAGTTCCAGCATTAGCTCACAGGCAGCTATGAAAATTTATCCCTAAAGTCTAAATTACAGCACGACCAGCGCCATAAATTCTTCAAACTTAATATTTTGAATGTTCTTCTTAACTTAATAATAGGTTGTAAAAATGTAATCAAGCACCAAATATCATATGATTAAAATAATCTTAACCCTTTAAAGAGTACTATATTTTGCGTCAAAATAGGATTGACATTTTAAAATGTCTTTTTTTATAATTAGGCTGAACTTGAAACTACACTGAATACAATACTACGGCTAGTTAAGTTTGCAAACTTAATTTAACACAGTGAGTTTTATTTTTGGTTTTATTGTGACTATTTAAAACGTTGACGGACTAGACTGACAATGTTCATTTCCTTTTACCTAAATAATAGGTACCACTGAACTCATCTATGAAAATTTACACCAAATAATATGCGACCAAATAAGCACTAAATATATGTCAGGAACATATCCTCACAGTCTAAAACTTCATATTCCACTGGAAGTTCTTAAAATGGTGCTTAAGAACCTTTCTTAAAATCAGTGCCACCATGTGCCTCCAAAATCACAGGGCAATGAAAATTAACATCGGCTTCAACGTTTCACTCGTCAGCGAAACGTCTCAGCCATTTTCCCTAAGTACCACTGTCTGAAAAAACGTCCAAGTGACTACAAAACATACTCCAGTGGCATTACAGTGAAGTCCATGAGTTAGTTCCAGCATTAGCTCACAGGCAGCTATGAAAATTTATCCCTAAAGTCTAAATTACAGCACGACCAGCGAGCGCCATAAATTCTTCAAACCTAAATATTTCAAATGTTCTTCTTAACTTAATAGGTTGTAAAAATTTAATCAAGCACCAAATAGCCTATAATTAAAATAATCTTAACCCTTAAAAGAGTACCGTATTTTGCATCAAAATAGGATTGACGTTTTAAAATGTATTTTTTATGGTTCTGCAAAAAAGAGTAGCGACGTTTTAAAACGTCATTTGACGAAATTTGTTCAAATACATAGATATACATATAACCTGACATAGATTGATTCATAATCTATAAATCGATAATAGTTAAAGACACTTAGAGACACGGAACATGTACTTATGTGCTTTCGGTAGGTTGTGGGTAATCTGCGGAGGGTTTCTTAGGCGGGGTGGTCGCGGCGGAAAGTTTCAACGGAAAAAGTGGCGGCGCGGCATGAAGTTTTATTAGACCTGTTATTTATTAGCACTGAATAAAAGTGAAAGCGTTCTACACTTCCCTATTATTGACGCCTGTATCTCTGTAGCTGAGAGTTATTCGTTTGCTAAACATCACTCGGTGACTTCTTTCGCTACTTTATTGAAAAAAGTTCTAAAATGTTTATTTGAGGGCATTTTGAACCTAAACCTAAAACACGTTTCTAACTTTATTTACTACATGTTGGAATGTATATTAGTGAAAATTAAAAAAAACTTTTTTACTCTTTTGAGGTGTGTTTTGCAGCACCTCACTCCTTAACAGCTCTCAAATAATGATGTTTTAAAACGTCGTTACTCTTTAAAGGGTTAAAAGTACATGAAAAGGTCCTTTTTTTAGTTTAATTATAATGTCTTTATTAGCCGAAATACAAAGACTGTTACAAATGAAGTTACATATATAAAAAAAATTCTATTTTCAGTCATACTTAGGGTCTAAAATGTGTAATCTATAAATAAAATTAGAGTTTTGTCTGTACATTACTCAGAATTGTTAATTTTTTAGTTATTTGTACTTTTTGTGCGTTAGAGAAGCCGAAGCCGGTCTTATCTCAATTTTTGTCTGTGACGCTCCAGGAGGCCGTCTTCTCCGAAAAAACGGGGGAACTGATTACAATGAAACTTATTTCATGTATTCTCTACATTCCAGAGAAGGTTTATAAATGCTTTAAATCGCCCGCCGCCCCTTGAAAAGTAAATAACGAGCAACTGAATCCTACAACCCGTACAAAGGACGGGCTTACTGCTAGTTAGTAATATAATAGTGGTAGGATCGAATTATATAATATATCATTATTTGGACCATATATTAGACTTCTGATACATAAGTAGGTTGTTATTACTGTATCAGGCAGATACCAATCAATGTTATTTGTCATGAGGCAGTCCAAGTTTGAAGGGTAAATTTCATTTTCGAAAAGTATTGCATTTGCAAAAGCATTGTCCTTTTTTAGCTTTTCATCAACAGTATCTGTAAGTATAGACTTCATTGTGTCTCCAACACACTAAGCTTCATTTGTTTCTGAGGAATGGAGGATACCATTGGGTGATTTAACACACTTGTTTTGTGAATTACGCCCAATGTTTTGTCAAAACTTTTGCCACTGACAACAAATCTCCGTTCGATACAAGTGACATCATTCTTTTTAACCGAGATGCCTATGCTTCTGGTGAAACTGGTCCCCTGTTTCATTGCATATGAATGTGTTCAGCTGTATTATATGAGTAGGCTTATAAACATTTCCAATTGAAATGTTCACAGCCAGCATATGGTGACAGTTTGTCTTATAATTGCAAGAGCATGACAGTTTAGGGTACAGCTATACTATATAAAATAAGGTTTTTCCTCTTAGGTAAAATAACGTTGTCAGTCTAGTTTATCAGCGTTTTAGATGGTCCCGTTTTAACCCATTCCCGTCGGGCAGAACGGTCGACCCCCGAGGCCGCTCGGGCTGAACGAAAATCAAGCCTCGTTCACTACGACTGCGCGTCACTATTAGCGTGAAAGAATTAACAGTAACTTCATGAATTATATGTTTTGATTTCTTTTCCCTGTTCCTTATACCCTTTAACTGCGTATACAATCACTTTTAGCAAGAAAAAAAATTATTACTGTACTTTTTCACCAGTTCCAAGCTGTAGACTTATAAACAAGTAGGTACTGTTGTTTCGTCAAATCTTATTTTATTTTCAAAAGATTCCTTTATTTCACTTGGCAGATCTACTTCCAGTTACCTGCAGTAATAAATAGTTAATAATAAATCTTTAAATAATAATCATTATTAATATTTGTTAATCAATAAATACAATCGCTGAACGAATTGTGCAAATGATAAAATAATTTACTGTCAATACGGAACATTTGACACTAAATAAGATGATAAAAGAGGACGTCAACACCATCTATCGGATGAGAAAAGAACTAGAACACCTAAAGGCAGAAAAAAGAACTACGTCGAAATATAAGCAGTCAACGCACATTGTTTGCTCATAACCAACCCGCGGCCCGCGCTGCGGTACGCACGGCGTACGTCATTAGACATCTGTCTAGCGAAGTACGCGGACGTATAGTGTACGTCATTAGACAGGAATGGGTTAATGTGAAAGATAAATCTAATATCACATTTAAACCATACGAAATTAATAGAGTGCTTCCACTTTGTTTTTTAATAAATTTATAATTAGGCCTACATAGACCTAATTATAATTTTGTTTTCCTTACACTCAGTTACTATAACGGTTTTTATAATTAATTTGAAATTTTAAAAAGACCTACATCTTGAATTTGTGTTGGAAGTGATACTTTGGTATTATACCGACCACATCTGTACGTCGGTGATGTATATTCCGTCATTCTGCAGTCTGCGGAGTTAAGTTAGGTTGGTTATTGATAATATGAATATACAGTAGAACCTCCCATATACGACCATGACTGGACCAGGCCATGGTCGGAACAGCCAAAATTCGATATAAAAAATCAAAGAAAAAACAAATAAATAAAAAATAAAAAAAGAGAAAAAAAAAAAAAAAAGAATAAAAAAGATTGAAAAAAAGAACGGAAAAGAAAAAAAAAAAAGAGAAAAAAGTGATGAAAGAAGTAACAAAAAAGCGGGCTATGGGGGGGGGAAAAAAAAGCGAATAAAGAAGGAAAAAAACAAAGAATCGAAAAATAAGAAAGATATAATATCAATAAAATAAGAAATAATAGAAATTCTATAAAAAATATAATATATTAAAAAAAGACACATGAAAAAAAAGAAAAAAAAAAAAAAAAAAAAAGAAATAAAAAAAGAAACAAAAGGGGATGGGAGTGTGCAGTCGGAGAGTTAGGGGCGGGGAAAGTATATAAGTAAAAAAAATAACGACGACGGGGTAAAAAAATTCTGGGGGAGAAGCAAATTTTCATATTCCCTGGGAAGAAAAATTGCTATGCATCATTGTAATAAATCTTAAAGTACCTATGTTACATAGTTTAAAACATGAAGACATGTATGATAACTGAATAATAATAATATTTATACGTATTCGAAATCATTCATGTTTTGTCATGCTCGGTAATGGCGGGAGTGTATGGTAGCGTAACTACAGAGCACTGATGAAGGAAAATACAATGCAACGTATGGTTGTGGTCGGTATTGTACGAAGGTACCTTTGAATTTTTTAAAATTTGTTTTAACCCTGCGTTACTCGCGCACAGTCTCACATTCTGGGCACTGGGTATTTTTGTTTTAATACCGTTTGGGTTGGCAATAGATTTTGTGTGCTTAGCTACCTTCTGCATCTAATGAAATATGAAATAATGAAATGAAATAATGACTTTATTCCCCAATAAAACATAAACATTACATCACTTGTTCAATCTGCCCCCTTGCACTGATTAAAGAGACAACCTCAGGTTGAGACATGAACTTGAGGTGATAAGGAGGTGTATTTACCGATGGTGTTTTTATCTTGGTATGTCGTTCTGTGAGACATACCGGGCCACATTATTTCTATAATTTTTCCATTTTTTTATTGTAACATCATCTAATGATTCCAGACATAATAATTAATAAGTAGTTTATCCACGTAAAAAATTGAAACCTACGAAAAACTAGGTTTTTAATATACCTACGATGGTTTTCAACATTTGTGTATTTATAATTTATAGGTAAAAATCATGAAAAGCTATATAATCTGTATACAGTTGTGAAACTAGGTTTTTAATATACCTACGATGGTTTTCAACATTTGTGTATTTATAATTTGTAGGTAAAAGTCATGAAAAGCTATATAATCTGTATACAGTTGTGAAATAACTTATCTTTTGACAAATTAAAGTATTTTTACTGATATTCAATGCAAACCCAATTTCATTGGTAAAAATCACAGTCTCTGAGTCCGTGCATGGGTTTTGGTGTAATACACTTAGCGCAGGTAACGCAGAGTTAAACCTAATTCTCATAACTATTTAAAGACCGGAATAAAAATTAAGCTTGTAGGCCCTACATTTAATGGGTTGCGAGAAAAAATATAATTTATAAAAAAACGAAATGGCCTCCACATGAAGAATATTAACCTTACAATGAGGATTGAGCTCTTCCTCAATTCCTTCTGCGTCATCATCCCATCCACTAACAAAACCTAGTTCATCACCAGCAGCTCTTTTAATATCATCCTCTGTGACTCCTGCCAGCTGTGACTCTTGATAGCTACCAAAGTCTTCATTTGCCATAACTTAATTTTCAAAACATCCTAAAACAGCACATATAAAACAAAAGCGTTATTATTTAAGAATAGGTTTATGCATGGGCGGAGTTAAGGGGTTATGGGGGGCAATGCTCCCCCAGACCCCTTAAATGTTTTTGAAGTTTTATTACCATTCTTAACATTTCTTTTTAAATTTTTTATTTGACACAGATATTTTGAAGAGTTTTTACGGTTTGTTATATATTAATTTTAAGTAAATGTTACTTTTTATCCATTTTTAGGCTACAGAAAATTAACTCCGTGCCACCCCCAACGTGTAACCTCTAACTCCGCTGAGTTTAGGCTACTTTAAAAAGTCCATTGTTTTTTAATACAGTAGGCCTATTTGAATTTCATTATGAAATTAGTTAGGAGCCTAAATTGATAATTTACAAGACCTATTAACTTTTCAGACTTTTCCCACTCATCTTATGTTTTCAGAAACTGCGATTCTAAAGATGATGTTACTCTTCCCGTTTTAAAGTGACTATTTTCTAAGACTACATGGTGCTTTGGTATTATACTGACCCCATTCTTATAATGTACTTTATATCCAACATCCAGCGCTCTACGGAGTCAAGTTAGATCGGTTTTCTTTAGTAAGAAATATTCCTAACTCCGCTGAGCGCTGGATGACGGAATATACAATACAGTGTATGAATGAGTTCGGTATAACATGAAAGTACTAACAACATTAAAAAGTAAAATCATAGTACTAATACTAAAAATTAACTATACCCAATACGTATGTACGACAAAACACTGTAAAATTAAAATAATAATTCACCTCACCAACAATGCCATAGATTATAGTGCTACTTCACTTCGCCTCCGAATATCAAAGATTTATGCATGGGCTGAGTTAGAGGTTACAAGTTGAGGGGCACAGAGTTAATTTCCTAGTTTTTGTCACAATATTCACAATATAATATAACAATACTCACATTCAAAACTGAAGGTCGCTGGATCAAACCCCGCAATTTGGTTGAATCTGGACCCAGTTGCCATTTGTCATGGGGCTATTAATTAATGCTACTTACTAACAGGTCGATTTTAGGTAGTAAGAAGACCGGGGTTTGCACTGTTCCCCATCAAAACGTTAAAAAATTGCTAAAGAAGTATATAAAATCACAATAAAAACACATCAAATTATCTGTGTCAAATAAAATATAAAAGAACTGTTATGATTGGTAATAAAAATTGAAAAACTTTCAAGAGACCTGGGGGGGCATCGCCCCCCTATGCCCTCCCTTAACTGACTGTGTTGTTACAGTGCCTGCCTTCAAAACTGAAGGCCACCATATCGACCACCTAGGTTGGTATTAAATGCCTTGTTAAATAATTTAAATAGGCTATAATATAATTTTCACATAAAGTTTGGTTGCTACATCATTTTTTTAAACTTATAGGCCTATAACTGACGATATATATAATGGGCCGACATAAAATTAAAATGGATATAAGATTTCCTTGAATTACTGATTTTGAGAGGATTGCTATTAAATAGCTGAATTACTGGAAATATCAAGACGAAAATAATGATTAGATTTACTTACAAAAATGTTTTTTATAGAACAATTTCCAAACTTGAATGAGTAAACTGTTATTGTTTTTATTCTTATGAAAAACAATTAAAACTTTCAAGGGTAAGCTATTTCAATTTGAACATACACATGACAATGACATTCCAAAACAAACAAAAACACATCAGACAAGACAAGCAAAGCAAGGTAGTGCAGAAAATCTAAATGATTACGATACAAAGAGGAAAGCACTTTGGGTCCAAGGAGGTTTATTGTTATTCTACTGCAAAACCATTATTACTCTCGGTTGTATCCGTTCCTCTCTGGTTGTAGCCTCCTTGGGCTCTTTTAAACGCCAACTTCAGCTGATGCCAGTTCGGTTCAGGTTCAGGATGACTCTGACTCTGAGCTAGCCTATAAACCTAACCTACAAGTTATTTTTTTAATAATAATAATAATGTCATTTTATTGTATGAGGTCTTGAAATACATTTTTAAACCGTTCCCGATTTTCATATTCAAGGGATACCAGAATATGAAATAGCTCATAATTAGTTATCTTCAGTTGTTATTGATTCGATATAAAAGCAGAATGAATATCTTATTTCAGAAAATAACTTGCTCTACCAGGGTATTTATCTACTAGTTTTCTATTTTAAATATAACAATTAGTGCTTATTATTTAATCATCATCCATGAAATTAGTTTTTTAAATTTTGATACCAACAAAAGATTTAGAACAAAAATATTAAATTCTGCCATCCTACAGATTGAATTTTAATTATTTTCTTGAGTTGTTTACTCAAACGCTACTACTAGGTTAAATTTTCCAGCCTTCCTAAATAATAATTATTACTTTACAAATTATTTATCTTCACTTTCAATAAAATAAATTTATCTATCAAAGAAATTAAGAAGTCATAAGTAACTTAGTCAGGATCAGTGCAACCAGGGTATTTATGTCATTATGCTTTATGCTAATAAGAAAAATGTTAAAATGGACTATATGAAATTAAGTTGACACATTTTATTAAGATTTTATCATCCCTACTGTCCCTATAGTTGAGTAATTGCAAAAAATCTCAATCTTCTTTAAATTAAATAAAAATTATTAATACCCAGGGCCTGGGTATTTATGGGTTATGTCCAGAAGTAAAATGCTAGTAGTGGCCTTATGAAATTTTGTTCAACACATTTTATCATCATTTTTCTATCCTTACAGGGTAATAATTGCAAAAAACATCTCAATCTTCTCTAACTTTAATAAAAATTATAAATACCCAGTTTTTGGGTATTTACCTGGTAAATACCCAATTTATATTTACCTACCCACTGGGTATTTACCCGGCCCACATCACTACTCAACAAAGTAAAAAAATCAATTCAAGGAGAGGGAAATAATTTCCAAGTATGGTGTAGGGACCTTGAAAAGACAATTGTTTGCTCATAGCGAAGATGCAAGTAAAATTAACTAACTCAATGCAGTTTAATACACAAATATTTGTAATTTATTTAAACTACATGACAAATCAAACAAATACAAATCAATACAATATGACGTTTCTACTTTTACAGTTACTCCCTCGCTTCACAAATTTTAGAAGTCAGTTTTTGCTGTGTGGTCAGAGAATGCTTTCTGACCAGACAAACAAACAAAACTTTCATCCTGCAGAAGCCAGGATTCAGGAAATTCTGAGAAGCAGGTTTCCTTCTGCTGAGTACATAGAAGTTTCGGATGTATCAGGTTAGTATTTCACTACAGTCTCTGTAAAATACTGTGAATCTCAATACTGAGCTCACTAACGCAAGTCTAATTTTCAAATTGAGACCAAATATGCTTTATAAAAAATAAATAAACAGTATATAAGAACTGACTAAATAAATTATTTAATTTAAACCTAAATAAAACATTTTGACAGAACTTCCCTTTTCATTACAATCTCCTTCGACCTTTTTTCGTTAGCTTATATGGCCTTTATTTATGCTTTAGATCAAAACATAATACGTTCCTTATTGGTACTCTTATACAGGGTATAATCAATAATTTTATTTTAGTTTGTTGCCAATGTTCTTGAGATTGTAGTATGTTTGATATACGCATTTCTCCTCATTTGTGGCATCATCAGAAACTGAAATTTACACTATTTACATTATTTACAAGGTACACTATCACTGATCACTCTCGCAAAGTTCGCAATGGGCGTCTATTGTACGATCGCTCTCTGGGGATTTGTTTTGTCCACTGGTGTCTTCAATCTCGGCTGCGCGGTGTAAGGATTTAGGGTAAGGGATGGGTTTTTCCAAGTTCTAATTGCGGTGTTGCCGGTTTTCGTGGGTACTGCAGTTTACGTGGTTGCAGTACCCACTAAAACCGGCAACACCGTACTTGTAAATAGTAACTTTCAGTTTCTAATGATGCCATAAATGTGGCAAAATACGTACCAAACGTACTACAATCTCAAGAACATTGGCAACAATCTAAGGTAAAATTATTATAATTACTGTTCTTGAAAGTGGGCAACAGAGAATTTTGTAATCACCAGATTTTAAAATTTTTTATGAAATAGCCTACCAAAAAAAAGAAAATGCTAAACATTTCTTGAACGGATAAGAAAAATCAAACAGTTGTCTTAAATATTATGCTTCATCCATCCACAAAGACTAAAAGAGAATATATGGCAAAGGTATCTGTAAGAGTGCTTTTTTACTTGCTTTATGAAGAAACTGAATAAGTTGAATGTAAACTGAAAAATGTAAGTTTGGAAATGTTGGGAAAACTGTTTTTATAAATAAACTTTTGTTGATTTGAAACAGGTGGCTGTGGAGCAATGTATGAAATATCTGTTGTGGCTCATGAATTCAAGGGACTCACAATGGTGAAGCAACACAGGCTAGTCAACGAGGTGAGAGACAATATAAGTTAAACGGCAACTACCTTCTGAAAAATTGATCTGTTCGACATGACTGTATTTATTTGGATGTAACTAACTATTAACCCTCCAAGTGGCGGAGCTTTTGAACTTTATTTGTAATTTTTATTTTTTTACTTTGACTTTACAACACTTCTTACAAGACTAAGTACAAACAAAAAAAACAAAAAATGACCTCCCCCCTTAACTATACAATCGTAAAAGAAGCAAAACTTACATAGAAAATATCCCCATCGCAGCAGACCTGCGTACTCAGCGAATAATATAAAATAATAATAATACATGACAAGTTTGATCAATATCTGTTGATAAATATAAGAGTTATTCGCCTATTCTCCATAAGATTAACATGGGAAAGAGTATGCAGGTGTGCTGCTGTGGGGAATATTTAAAGTAGGTATTTCTAGCATAAGAGATTTTTATTTTGACCATTTATACCAAGTTTCATAAACATCTGTCCATAAATAAAGGAGTTTACCTATTCTCTATTTCGAATACTATAATACAAGCAGGTTTGTATATATATATATTTGCACACGGATCTCAAAAATGGCTCTAACAAATTTCCTTAAATTTTGAAAATAACTAATTTCCGAGTAGAAAATAAGTTCTAGATAGGTATAATGTTCAGGAATTTTTAAATTACATATGAAAAACGCAAAAAACCCAATTTTTGAGTACAAAACCCCCCAAACTACCCGTTCCGATTGACCGATATGTCTGGTTTACAAACTCGTCCGAGCAAATATAGTAATACCAAATTTGGTCTCGATCGGACAATTTTTACGAGAGTTATCGTGTTCACAGACACATAGGGTCACTAGCTGACCCTACGAACTTCGTAACGCCTAACAGTAAATACATGTTAACTTTAAGATTGGCCATGTTCTTAAGTCGAATAGCATTACACCTTCGTTTTGTAGATATTCTGGATCGCGGCATAGTGAATAAAAATTCTGAAATGATAAGTCCTATTAATAACATTCCCACAAACCAAATAAATCTGAGTGTACACAATTTTCTATCCAACCTAAACCTAACTGTAATACAGCTTTTATTGTAATACAGCTGATTATTATAATACACGTAATATGTATCTACAGTCAGTTCAGAGGTAGAGATGATGAAACGGAAGAGGTGAGCATTGGAAGAGGAGTTCGACAAGGGTGTTGTCTTTCTCCTATGCTGTTCAATATATATGTTGAAAAGCTTACTGAAAAGGCTCTAGAAAAAGCAAGAGGTGTCTTGGTAGGGGGAGAAAGTATTAAAAGTATTAAATATGCGGATGATCAAGCGGTGCTAGCAGAATCAGAAGAAGAGTTGCAGGAAATGATGAATTGTATATTAAGAGTTGGCAAAGAATTTGGAATGAAGTTGAACAAAGGAAAAACTAAGGCGATGAGAATAGGCAGAGAAGAAGGTCAGGTTAACATAACCTTAGAAGGAGTACATATACAACAAGTGAAAACTTTTAAATACTTGGGAAGTTTGGTCAAATGGAATGGTAGCTGCACGGAGGAAATAAGAAGCAGAATATCGTTAGGGAGAAGTGCTTACGTGAAAGTGAAAGGTCTGTTAACAGCAAAAAGAATACCATTAGAGTTGAGGAAAAGATTTGCTAAATGTTTTGTCTGGAGTGTGGTGCTTTATGGATGTGAGTCATGGACAATTAAAAAAAGGGAGGAGAAATACCTAGAGAGCTTTGAGATGTGGTTGTGGAGAAGGATGCTGAAGGTGAAGTGGATGGATAGAATGAGAAATGAAGATGTACTAAATAAAATAAAGGAGAAAAGGAAACTGATAATAACGGTAAGGAGGAGAAAAGCATGTTGGTTGGGACACATACTTCGAAGAAATTGTCTGCAAGCAAGGATTTTGGAAGGTAGGATTGAGGGAGTAAGGGGAAGGGGGAGAAGAAGGATTGGAATACTGGACGATATTAAGAAAGGAAGGAGATTCCAGCAACTGAAGGAAGATACTCAGGACAGAGAAAAATGGAGAGCGTCCTGCAGTTGAAATCTGTCAGTCTGACAGATTCACAAAAGAAGAAGAAGAATATGTATAAACATTGCAATTATTTTTTATTTGGCCAACATATAAACTCGTGACTTTTAATCAGACAGAAAATAAAAAATGTAAATACATAAGTCCCCAAAACCGTAAACTATTAACGTGGTGAATAAAGTTGTTCATTTTGTACAGCGCATATTTACTTCATCAAACTACATACATAATGAAACTAAAAACTTACATACTTACATTAATGAATGATTCAGATGGCATTTGATAGTAAAGCATATTGCTAATGGAAAGTAAACCAAACAGCTGTAACTTACGAAATCAAATGTTTTGACTGTAGAAAATATGTAAACAAACTTACTACTCTTAAGATTGAAAGTACCTGGTGACCGAGCTTTGCTCGTATAGTATAAGACATGTATTATAAAAATTAATTATAAAAATTAAAACACATCTATTACTCAATGAAAACATTTGTGTGGTTGAAATAAAACCGATTTAATACACCATAATTAATATAGCACTGATCAAACAGTATCGCCCCTGGTGGGTATGGAACTCGCGGCCTATAGTTCTTGAGGCCGACACTTAATTCATAAAATAAATATTAATGCATAACCTCTATATTGTTCCCCACAGTCTTCAATCAAGAACTGTCAAACGGTTATAAACAGCTGTTTTGGTTTGTATTGTTTACATTTTATTCTCCATAAGCGTAATGTTAAATTTTTAGATTTTAAACTTAATATTACAAGAAAACACGAATTTTCCTGGACATTAGACCTATCTAGAACTTATTTTCTACTCGGAAATTAGTTATTTCCAAAATTTAAAGAAATTCCTCGGTGCCGTTTTCGAGATCCGTGTGCAAATATATATATATATACAAACCTTGCTCGTATTATGGTATTGGATTAGACATTTAACCCTAGAGTGGACGGGCGAAAAAAGTTACATAATTGGACGGGCTGGGTCTGACAGACCCAAAACTAAAAAATTTAAAAAAATTGCTAATTCAATTGATTTATACAATTTTTTGTATCAAAGCTACATGTATGATATATTGTAAAATACAGAGTTGGTTAGATATAAAAGTATACAGACAGATTTGGAAAATAATAAAAAATTGTCATATGAGTTTAAAAAAATACAATGTTTTCTTAAAAAAATCAGTAAAAATATAAAAATTCTCTCATTTTGATGTTAAATACATGAATATTGTAGAAAACAAAATACTTTTTATTTAAAAATACTATAAAGTGGTTATCATTTAAAATTATATGTTTTTGAAGGGATTGAATTTCTTTAAAAAATATTCGTTAACAGTCGTTGCACAACATCTCGTAATCACATTCTACACTTCATTCACACAAATCATGTGTGCCAAAATTATTTTCAGGTTCAACGTTGATCCATTCTTCAATCTCACTATCCATTATTTTTATGACATTCCAAAAGAAAATCAGGATCATTGTCGGAATCATCAACTTCACTTTCCAATAGAACCTCGAACACAATTTAATAGTTACAATTAATAGTTAGTTACAATTCAGTAGTTTAATCATTGTTACTTGGCCGGTTTCGGCTACCTATACCTACCTATACTATTTGTTTAAAAATCACTATACTATGTAGGTACATAAAACTGTTAAAAATAGTGAAATTATTAAAAAATAAATTAAAAATTATAATAAATCATTCAAAAATCATAAACTTGGCCTGGCCCGGATTAGCAACTATTTACGCCCTAGGCCAGAGTTCTACATTACGCCCTCTCCCGGCAGACGTTCGGGGAGGCTGGCATTTTCGGCATATTAAATGGTGCACCTTACCTTTACGGCAAAACTAAAAAAAATGTGTGGGGGACTACAAATATCTTGGTTATTATTTATTATCAGTGATCTTACACATTCATTCACAACAAAATAATTGCGAAATTCCAAAATGTGTGAGAAGAAAATTCTTACAGAAAAGGTTATGTTAAAAAATAAAACACACTACTTAATTAACACAAATAACACTGTATAATTAAGTAAGTACATTTATTAATACAAAACTGTATTTACTAACGAAATTACTTTTAAATCATTATTTTAAAACTTGCAGTACGAGCGGCATTAGGGACAACTGAAATCCGCTAGGCCGGCGCTAGTGTCGCTTATTCGTTACGCCTATGTGGCTAATTTGTGCAAGACTCCTTAGTTACTCGTTTAAGATAACAATTCTGTTTTTGTATATTTTTAAACATTTTTAGATATCCAAAATGACATATTTTGTATATTACTATACTATCGGATCAGAAATGTGGCCTTAAAAATCATTTCCTGAAGGAAACGAATTTTTTTCTTATTTTAAAATTTCACATAGGTTACGTGAAAAAGGTCTGTTATTCATCCACATTCCCAAAATTTCAGCTCAAAAACATAAGCTGTATTCCCACAGTCATTGTACGAAAAACGCCAAATTTCCGAATTAATTACCCTGTAACTAAAAAATTGTACATTAAAAACATGGAAAAATTATGCCAAAGTATAGTTATGATACAATCTATATAAATAAAATTAGGGGTTTGTCTGTACATTGCTCAGAATTATTCATTTTTACTTTCCGTGCGTTAGAGAAGCCAAAACCGGTCTTATCTCAATTTGTCTGTCCCTTTGTCTGTGACGCTCCAGGAGGCATTTTACACCGTCTTCTACGAAAAACGGGAGAACTGATTACAATGAAACATATTTCATCTATTCTCTACATCCCAGAGAAGGTTTGTAAATGCTGGAAATCGTCCGCCGCCCCTTGAAAAGTAAATAACGAGGGTATAAAAACCCACTTTTACGCGGTATTACTCGCATTTTGATTGAGTTTTCAATGAATAACCTACTGATAATAATCAGCTGTCTTTGTACTTTAAAGATTTAATAGAAATAAAAACAAACAGCTGTCAAATCAATATTAGTTAGTTTATATTGGTCATTGATTTTAAACCTATTTCGAAATCATACTATATTACGTTATTTAACGTTATTTTAACGTATAACTAATTATAATAACAAATGTTCTAATCTATTTAATTGTAAAGTAATGCTAAATTATATAGCTGGGTATTGATTTATTTTCTTTGTCCTTTGTACTGATTTGTTTAGGATTTCAGGTTTACATTTTGGTATGATTATCTTTCTTCTTTAAACTGAATCCTACATCCCGTACAAGGACGGGCTTACTGATAGTCAACAAATAAAAGTTAAAATTATGATTTTTTTAATACTCGATATTTTTGCTCGCACCACCTTAAAACATCGTTTTAAATTTTCCTCTTCCTGGCTTTGGCCCAGGCAAACGATTGGATGGTGTTGGTGAAATCCAATGTTTTGGTTACATAATTTTCAATATTGAGGAGAGCGGGGGGGTTGAACTTTGTTTGGGTCATGTTTGACCTATGGAATTCCTTGATCCTTTTTAAGCAGAAAAATTACCTTAAATACAATTAAATTGTGACACAAAAAATATACAGAAAACAAAGCAATAAAAAAGTAGGCTATTCAATTTTATGAAGTAATTAAAGATTAATAAAAATTGTAGTACCGTATATTAAAAGTTAGAGTAATTTGTGGAATCTTACTTTCCCATGAAAAACTGTGATCCTAAGAAGCTGACCACAAAGTAGACTTTGTTTAATATTTGTTTACGTTATTTTAGTTTAGGTTAAAATCTAGGGCATTGAAATTGTAATACAAAGTAAACGGTTTGTTATTGTTTGACTTACCTTTCTGCTGATGCGTCTGTTACTGGAGTATAAATAAACATTCGTAGCAAAATTTAGACATTTGGATGGATATCTTTTAATTTGTTTCCTATGATCCACTTATACAAAGACAACGGCGTATGATTTTTATTTTCCATTTTGTTTGTTGACATGTGCGATCTCAGGTGGACAAGTTCATTAAAGTTTGCCGGCTCTAAATCATTATCAAAAACACTGAGAAGTTTGTTAACCTCAACTTCATTTCTTCTGTCGTGAGATCTGAGAGTTTGATTATTACAACAAACCTTGTAACAATTTCCTCATAGGCATGCATTTGACGCTCGTATAGTAAAATAAAAAAATATATTTTTTGCCAACCCTTGCTCTGCGCCCCCCGCAAGCTTGCGCCCTAGGCCATGGCCTAGGTTGGCCTTATGGGTAATCCGGGCCTGAACTTGGCTCGATTGAATAAAGTTACAAAAACGGACGGTTTGGGTCTGACAGACCCACCTCCACCAAAACCAGTTGACAACTGCAAACTGAGGGTTGCAGTGGAAAATACCACTACACTAGTGCTTTCTCTGGAGTATTTTAGGAAGCTACACAGAACCTCGTAGTTTTTCTAGATCAATGACCTTGAATTAGAACAATAACAAACGCGCTTGGGTCTCACAGACCCAGCCCATCCGTTCTAGGATTAAAATGCCATAAAATGGAAACTTATGGAGTTTTTGAAAAATATTTTTTGCTACAACCTTCCCGCACACGTATAGAGCAACTTCTTAACATTTCAAGGTGATCTGATGAGTAGTTTGGCAACGCATGAAGGACATACATATACATTCATTTTTATAAATATATATATAAATTTTAATAACTATTTTTTGGTCTCTGGGCACCTAAAGACAAAAAAATAACATGGTCCTGGGCTTAAGTCTTGCCGTGAGACCTACGGTATTAGCTTCTTCCCTATGGGAAATTCGCTAAAATGGGGCAAATTGGCACAGTAAATATCAAACAAGGCTTAACATCAGAGCTCAGAAGAATATGAATTATGTGTGTAATATTTTGTATTGCAATGAATTTTTTAATTAGAAATCAATTATATGTTTCAGGCTTTAAAAGAAGAAATAAAAGACATGCATGGACTGCGTATACATACTGCTTTGCCGACAGAGCCAACATGATACAGGAAACTTAGTCCCAACACTTTTAGACAAAAATTAGTCGTAGCGATGTTATTGAAAATACCTTAAGTGTGATTTTAAATTTTAAAATACATATCGTTGCTACATTTTTGTATAACAAGGTTGGTATATTTTTGTTTCATATGCGGTATGTTCCTGATGCTCATTTTTGTGTTGTAAAATCAGATCAAAACTATGCTTTAAAATACCTTTCTGTCAATGGATCCTGGTGTCACAGTGCGCGGCCTTCTTGTAAATAGCTGTTCTCGATGTGTAGTGTTATTGTAAATAGTTTTTTTTTTTAAAGGTGGTAACTTTTTATGAGTGGGTTATGTGGTGACTCCATCGTTAAGCGGTGTTTACCCACACTAAACCCACCTTCCCCATCCGTCCACACGTGTATGAGCAACTTACATACGGGCTAAAGGACTTCATTTGGGCGAGTCACAGCATTAGCGTTTACCGCTGTAGCTGCTGGATTACCTCTTGGAGTGTTGTAAATAGTAGTGTTTTAGTGCTTTAATGTAATGTAAACAGTTGACGGCAACACTCACGACCTGATGATGTGTTCAAGCAACACGAAATGGCCATAGTCGAAAAACTACACCAGCATCCATTTACAGAAAGGTATTTTAAACCATAATTTTGCTCTTTAAAGATCCAGAGGGTATCCACAATGAAAATCAGATCAATGTAATACCTATCATTATAAATTTAATATTTATCAATTGCTATTTTCTATTAACTTGCCATTGTAAATATGTCTTTATTTGAGGAAAATAAATAATCATTAGTCATCATTAAGTAATTTATTTATTAACCTCTCACCCGAAATATAAATGATGGGTCAAATTATTGTTTTTACATTTTAAAGTTTTGTTTATTTGGTGCTATATAGTTTTCAAGGTTTATCTATAAGTATGACGAAATAAAAAGATGAATAGTTATTTTCAACCTTTGAATATGTGGCGCTGCTATAGTAAAAAAACTTTATACTCAGAATTTGGAGTTGATAAAAACTCTGTAAGCAATAGTTTTAATCTCCTTAACACAATTCAGGTAAGAAACTCACAAAGGTACAGCATTGATAACATATTTTGTTTGTATTGAACTTTTAAAGATATTGATATCATTAAATTTAAACATCATTAATTCTGTCGGTGACACCACGGAGTTTGAGTCTGGACGCTTTTATTTTTGTAAAAGAAATTGTGTTATTCCTGGTCAGCAGTCAATGTACCTCTCAAGTCTATCCAGGAACTGATCCGATTTCATTCCTGCTAGGCAGTCGCATAAGTCACTATTCCTCTCATGTCTATCCAGGAGCTGATCCGATTTCATTCCTGGTCGGCAGTCATATAAGTCACTGTACCTCTTATGTCTATCCAGGAACTGATCCGATTTCATTCCTGGTCTGCAGTCGCATGAGTTACTGTCATGCCTATCCTCTCATGTCTATCCAGGAACTGATCCGATTTCATTCCTGGTGGTAGTCCTATAAGTCACTGTACCTCTCATGTCTATCCAGGAGCTGATCCGATTCCATTCCTGGTCGGCAGTCATATAAGTCACTGTACCTCTTATGTCTATCCAGGAACTGATCCGATTCCATTCCTGGTCGGCAGTTGTATAAGTCACTGTACCTCTCATGTCTATCCAGGAACTGATCCGATTTAATTCCTGGTCGGCAGTCGCATGAGTCACTGTACCTCTCACGTCTATCCAGGAACTGATCCGATTTCATTCCTAGTCGGCAGTCGCATAAGTCACTGTACCTCTCAAGTCTATCCAGGAACTGATCTGATTTCATTCCTGGTCGGCAGTCGCATAAGTCACTGTACCTCTTATGTCTAAAACTATCACTTTCACCATTAAAAACGGGCTAAAAAGATAAACAAATTAGTACCGGTATGTTGTGTTATTAGTCTGCAACTAACAGTTACAGAGAAAATTTAAATTTACTGTCTTTTGTAAGAGCAATAAGTTTTCCAACAGCGTCCAATATTATTCTTATAAAGAATGCTAAAAAATTAATTTCTCAATCATTTTTTAATGAAACTTGGTATGCAGTGAAAGAGCACACCACCCAACAAAACTCAAAAAAACCCCAAAAAAGGTTTGGGGTAAATGCATGGGCCAAGGGGTGTTGGCGACCTACCAAGGTCACCATTTTAAAAGGTAATCTAATCTAATAGTTTTTGTAAACGTAACAAAATTGAGTTGAAAATAAAACTAAATTGTATACGTATGTGTGTCTGTGAATATGATATCTCTCTCTAAAAATGGTCCGATCGAGACCAAATTGGTAGAGATATGTATTCCTACATTTACTCGGACGAGTTCTGGATCCAGATACTGCATACCGGTCAAACCTAGGGTAGTTTGTGGGGGGTTTTGTATCCCAAAAAATGTTTTTTTCCATTTTTCATATGTAGTTTTTTAAAATTTTAACCCTTTGTGAGCTGGCTTTAATATTCTCTCTCATAAGTGTAATATTTTAGTTTAGGGTAAAAATGATTTTTTCCGTATTACAAGGATTATGCTCAGAAATGGTGTAGTTGTACTATAAATTCCCACCTTTTTTTCGTTCAAATAATTTTTTATGCGAGGGGGGAAGGGGTGGAAAGCCACCCTCTGATGTGTGGACGGAGCTACTTGAAATGGGAACAGACCAAGAGACAAACGACAAAGAATAAAAATGGCAGGTATATCCGTGTGCCGCTTTTGTAGCTTATAGAAGATATAATATCCATTTTCTGCTCTTGGTGAAAATAATATGTGCATATATATATCTGTCAAACGCTTGTGACGGGTTAAATTTAATCTTTTATCATTAGAACTACCTCAAAAACTGCAGTTTAGTAACTAAAAGTTTTGCTCTATCTCCAACAGTGACTGATATATTAAATAGTCTAAACACAGTAAATTGTATTTTAGGGCTTCAATGTTAATCTTATGGAGAATAAGAACAAATAATAGAAAGTTTAATTTAATTCTCTCAAGAATAAATTCAATGATTTATAGGTTAACTAAACTCTTACCGCCATTTTTTAGCTGACAGCATAAATTGCATTTTCACAACTGGTATTGCGAGCATTGTTTTCAAACTTCTGAGTAAAGTGTTTTTTCAATATTTTTAATAACCTTCCATGCTTACAAAACCAATTAATGTTAAAAATTACTTAAAATAAGTTAACCTGATAATCATTTAACATTCTTTGATTTGTTTACTGTTATATTATTATGTATAGATGTTATTGATAAACCTTATAGGTTTTATTCAATTCAAGCTTGAACTCAGAATTCTGATTTTTGTTTTGAATAAAACTTCATTTAGTCCATCCTTCACTTATACTTGGGTTAAATTATATTGAAATATTAGGTCCCTGTGATATTCTAAAGGGTCTCTTGCTAGACTAGTAGTTAGTATCTTGAGATACTTGGTCATAGGATCAAATACAGCTACGTCCATTTGGGTTAACCAATTTAACCCTTTAAGGAGTAATGACGTTTTAAAAGTCACTAACCAAGAGCTGGTTAAGATTAAGGGGAAAACATCAATTCACACCTCAAAGGAGTAAAATATTTTTTTCACAAAAATTTATTGTAGCCTACTGTAAATATAGCAGAAAATGTTTATTTGGTTCAGAATACCCAAAAATGAACATTTTATAGCTTTTTTCTTATACAAGTCTTCCAAACATGGACGCACGCATAATGCCATATTACACTCTTTGGCCTGAAAGGTTATGTCTTCCCTCTTTCTGAGAAATATTATTCGTATGCTTTAATTCCCACCGAAACTTCACGCCACGGCCCCCACCTTTCACGCCGAAACTACACTCCGCAGCCGTCACCTTTCCCGCCGCAGCTACAATCGTATGATACCCCCTCCCCCACAGATTACCCATCCTACCAAATACACCAATACACACGTGCCGCATAACTACATGTCTTTAATTATTGATTTGTAACCTAAGAATCGATGTGTATCATTTTATAAATATATAAAAATATATTTAATACATTTTGTCAAATGACGTTTTAAAACATCACTACTCCTTTTTGCGTAAACATAAAAAGACGTTTTAAAACATCAATACTATTTTGATGCAAAATAGGGTACTCCTTAAAGGGTTAAAAACTAATAACCTGATATGCTTTGAAGTAAACTGACTGATAAAAAAACCCCTAGCAAAATAAAAAGCCTTTTCAGTACATAATATTCACTTAGAAGACAAATTCATTCAAAAACATGTACAACAGATCCAAGAGATGACTGAAAAGAGAACTGTTTTAATCCTAGGCGTGTTCAAGCTTTTTGGCAAAAATCCCATATAAGTTCTTGGGTTAAGCAGATTGCTTATTCATCAATCACATTGAAAAACAAATTAAATGAAACATTAAAAACACATTTTTGTAAAACAGATATTTATTCCAGCAAAAGTGCTAAACAGATAAAATGCATATAATAGAATAGTCGAAGATAAAATGAGAAAGCCACTAAAGATAAAGTTACTCAACTGTAAATTTAACAAATGAACATATAGTTTCCTAAATCCTAAACAGTATAATGTTTAGAAATGAACGGGTGTAAAATATAGCAATTTTTATACTGTCAAAATGTTACAAAAGAGGTTTAGGATTTTTAACAATATGAGTGAGGTGATAAAAACTTCACCTCAGTAATATGTACACAAATATTTACATACATATTGGTTGAAACTAACAAGTTCTAGTTTAAGGTGATTTACTTAACCGACTCATGAATGCCATTCCATGTATGCGAAAATGTTTATCGAGAGATGATTTACAGTCAAATCTCTCATAACATACACGACATTGATTATCCTCTGTCTCTTCTTCAACATGAACAGCTTTTTGAGGCAAACTTTCTTTATTGTTTTCTATATAACTACCAGAATCTTTAATGCCATGGTGCATTTGGAGATGTCTTTCCAAAGATGGTAGAACTACAAAACAAAGTCCACATTCAAGACACTGATAGGTGTTAGGATCGATTCTGTGCACCCTGATGTGTTCAAGGAAAGATTCTCGTGTCTCCGTGACAAACTTACATTTTGAACATTTGAGACTAAGCTCATCTTGAGATCTTGATTTAATAACTTGTCCTTGAATATGTGTTTGACCTTTAAAATCAAACTTATCTTTTTGTTTTTTCCTGCTTTTTTTCCTCGATGGTGATTCAGCAAGAGGGTCCATCTGGGGATATACTACA
Organism: Nephotettix cincticeps; assembly: GCA_023375725.1. Classification (NCBI taxonomy): domain Eukaryota; kingdom Metazoa; phylum Arthropoda; class Insecta; order Hemiptera; family Cicadellidae; genus Nephotettix; species Nephotettix cincticeps. The sequence goes on along the minus strand of CM041786.1, from coordinate 132,829,875 downwards.
GAACTAGCCATTGAGATGTCGCTAGTCCTTCGTTTCTTTGCAACTTTTTTGTTAATTTCATCAGTGCTAGAAGATCTATAAATACTTTTAGGTCTACTTCGAAAATTGTTCGATTTAAGATGACTTTTCATATTTTTACTGGATTCCATAGAACTATCACAATCCAAAGGCTTAACACATTGCTTGCAACATAATGACTGGTTATTAAGATCAATGCCTGGGAGTAAAACAACAGAATTTTTCTTACAAACTATACACAATTCTACTGTCTTCTCTTTCACCTTTTGTTCCTGGATAGATTCAAAGTCATCCAAACTAAGTGGGTCTTTTTCAGCTATTGATGATTCATCATAATTTTCAGGATACTTTCGAATAATTACAGGTTCATCTTCAAAATCCGAATTGGAGTCTGAAGCTTGCACAGTCACTCCTGAAGGTTCCCCATTACAAACCACACTATTAACATCTGGTTTACCTAAACCTTCTCTGTCTTTCTTTGTTTTTTCTTTGATCTGATGAATGATAAAGGCCATTTTGTTAGCGTACACAATATTGCACATTGAACATTTGTACCCATAAATCATTGCATTACTGTGTTCTTTAGCGTGAATGAGATAACTTTCCTCAGGCAGCAGCTTTTTAGGACACATTTCACATTGTTTATAGTCCATTCCTAATTTTGACTTGTTTTTTTCATTCGCATGGTCATTTGTAATGTGTTTCAATAATGAAGTTTTTTTATAAAATGCTACAGGGCACAAGCTACATTTAAAAATATCTTTGCCGTGGTTTTTAACAATATGATGTGCAAGTCCATTTTGTGTGGGAAAATGTGCTTTGCAACCCTTGCATATAAAGCGTACACACTTGGCAAAATGTCCACAAGAGAATTTTAAATGTGAATGAAGCTCATCCCAAGCAGTGAAATCCTTTCCACAGTCTGGACACTTAAATGGAGGAATTTTCATATGAACTCTTGAATGAATTTTCAGTGAGCATTTTGATGGTAGTATTAAATTACAAACTCTACAGGCAAGATCTGCACGTTGAGGCCTACCAGACTGATTCAAATGCTTACTAATATTGACACAATAAGCCTTACATTCACTGCAGTTGCGCTTGATTGCACTAGATGTGAATGAGCTGGATGTATTTTTCTTCCCTTTATCCAGCATAGTCTTTTCTGACTCTGAGTGTTTTGGTGTACTTGAGGAAGTCACATTTCCTTCAAAATTCTCAACATCAACTATTTCTTCTTCCTCGGTTTTGTTTGACATCTCAGTAGAACCTTCATCAACTACAATCATTTCACTATCATTGTTTTCGATAGAAGTTGTTGATGGACTACTCATCCTCGTATCAGCTTCACAAACAGTTGTAGTTATTTGTTTGGATGCCGAGTTGAGCTGAGTGTTTGCAGTTGGAGGTAATTTGTTGCAGAAAAGAATTAGACTCTTTGGCGATGGTTTATTTGGATTAGCACACTGTTCTTTAACATTGTTTGGCAGTGTCTTGTTACTGACTAATGCAACTGGTTTTACAGCATTTTGAGTTTTAGGTAGTATAAATGGCAATTTCTTATTTACAAAATGAGAATTTAAAGTATCACATGATACAGAACTGCTGACTTCACTCGAGTTTGGGCTTTGATAGCAAACTCCCTTTGACTGTCCAGAAATGGTTGTTATTTTGTTATTTATTATATGGTTAGTAACATTTGAAAGACCTATTGACACAGGTTTCCATCTTGAATCCACACTGTTTGCACTTGAGTTGTTAGACTGAGTGGCATTATTGCTAAAAGATGTAGACTTAACGGATTGGTCTGTCACTGGATCGCTATCCTTGAGAAAGGTTGTTGCAACTCCTTTCTCTATGACATCCTTTAAAATTGGATTGACTGAGAGACATGAGTTATCAACATGTTTCAATGTAAGATTGTGTCCTCGCATGTGTAATGAAAGTGCACACCTGTTGTAGACCAGGAGCTCACTATTGCAAACCTTGCACCAATAACGAATGTTCATGGTATGTCGTTCAATATGATTGGATAAACTCTTCTTCGATAGGAATCTGTAAAAAAAATCTTATTAGTTCAGTTCTGTAAACATTTAATAGCAATGATGTTTTACCTGGACAAGTACCGCACTCAAGAGTTCTTCAAGTGAATATTATATATTTTACCAACCTCATTCCTCGTACTAAAATTTTATTTGGTATGATTTAACATATTCACTGCTGAAAAAATTATAACACTTTGAGTGAAGCTGAAAAATTTTATTAGTAAAATTACTTATATATGAAGTAGGAAGTGTAAAAACGCTGTTCCCGTTGGTCAACGTCCATCCGGTTCACAAAAAATGATGTCATTGTTGAGTCCATCCGGTTCACAAAAAATTATATCATTGTTGAGCGGTCTCTCAGCGTATGGGTATAATAGTTATTATAAAATAATCTAAATAAATACTGTGGAACCCCTTAAATCTGAATCCCGGAAATCTGAAATCCCGGCAAATCCGAACACGTTTTTGGGAAAACAAAAAGAATGAAATAGCTGGAAATTTAAAAAAAATATTTAATTGCACAAATATATTTTTCAAGGTTTAACACACAAAAAATACAATACAAGATTGAAAATAAACATAAGTTATCCACTTAAAGTCTGTTATCTTTAACTGTGAAGAATGTGAACTGTGAATGTGAAGAAAATCTTCACGAGGACGCAATTCTAAGCCAGCGTGGCATGAACATCACATCGTTCGGCTGTTAGCGATATGCACTAATCAGTAGGTAAACGCTCACTAGACAGTAGACAGGCACGATAGGTATGCCAGTAGGGTTGGTAGTAAGAGAGTGATTTATTTTTAGCACATGCTCGCCTAGCAACAATGACATGTCACATCCACCCGCCAAGGTCACTGCCCTTTAGAACACTAATTCACCCAGCCTGTTTAACCCCAATCGCTACGTCTCCCTCGCTTACCGTGAATACAATGACGAAATAAGTGTGAATATTATTTCCCAGGAAATCCGAACAAGCTTCAGCCCCAATTAGTTCAGATTTGAGGGGTTCCACCGTAGCATAAAAAACAGAATAATTAATAACAAAGGATAAAGAATAACTAAAAATATACTGTCGCCATTCCCAAGGTCACGTAAAATAGTGGAGGCTATTTTTCACCAAAAACATTCAGTACATAACCTCAAAATGAGGAACAGTTAACTTATAATTATAGTTTATTTACATCATATGATTAATGAAGTATAGAATAAGTATAAACTGTATACCTTAAGGGGTTGAGTTTGAAGGAAAAATACTTAAACCATGGTGAAAAAAATCATACCGAGCGTACCCAAAACTGAAACCGCCATGTTATAACATGGTAACTTATCAACATGCTGACCGGCAATAGTCCTCCTCCGGCAAGAGATAGACTCACACAAACAGTTTTAGATGCTGGTAAATGAGAGATTGCCAGCGACCGCGCAGCGTCTGGGGACAGACTCAGCCCGGACGCTGGCGACTGCACCACAGTGAACAACGTGTTAAAAGGCAATATATATCATAATTTTTAGAAATTATTTCCATGTCTAATTTATTCATATGCATATATTAGTAAGTCTGATAATGATTAAACAGCTTTCAGTGAAAACCCCGAGAAATAAATTATTAACTTAAATCATTAAAGTGACTAACGTGGTCCAATGTTGGTCATAAAAGCATAATAACAAGAAAAAAACAAGAACTCATCTACTTACTTGTCATTACATTCACATTCGTAGACTGGATCCTCAGGGAAAGTGTCTGGTGGAGTGTAATTTTTTTTTAGAGAATTATGTATTAGACTATTTTTTATAAAATCTAAATTAGGTCCACTCTTAACCCTGTAATGCAACGGAGGCATTCTGTGAATCACTGAGGGTGTTTGGATTTTCTGTGGCAGGGTGAACACTTTGGCGTTCTTTTGTAGCAAAAGTGTCTGCTGAGGTTGTGTGTTCTTGGTTAAGCTTTTCAAAGCGGCAATAGCTGGCATTTTCACAGGTCCTTTTTTTAATACAGGTTGGGTAAAGACGTATTTCATGTTCGCATTAGTTGCAGTAGTCTGTGTTGGGGTATTAATAACAAAAGGCAAATTAGAGGTGGTTTTAACATAGACACACTTCATTCTTTGACCTTTATTATTCAAAAAGCTGGAATGGGGAACAGCTATTTTGTTTATATGTATTGCATTAGAGTTTTGATTACTTGCATTCACCGGAATGTTTAAACTATAGTTGGGATTTCTAACATTAAAATTTACATTCCTGAGACATTGGTTTTCGTACAGCTTGCTATTGGATACTTCTGATTGGGATACGCTAGTAGCACATCCGTTTGTAGGTATACTGTTGAAGGCAAGTGATGATATATGTGCGATATTTTTCACAGATATCCGTGGCCCAGTATTCTCCGATTCTTTTTCTATGTTCTGAGGTTGAGCAATAGCTTTTTTATTCACAGACATTCCAATCTCAGCCATTAGATTAGTCTCCATAACTGACTTCAACTCGTCATCTATTGCCTCAGTTTCATTCATATCCTCTTCTGAAGAGTCATCTGCTTCAATTTCACTTTCACATAGGTCTATGATTGTATCTTGGTTTTTATCATTAGATAAAATAGATTTCAAGATAGTAAGGTTTTCCTTACTGTCACTGTTATTAAAACCAACACTTTTTAAGCCACTCTCAATTGGTAAGTTTGTATCACTTAAAGTACTCTGTCTATTTGTACTCTCATTCTGTGTGACATTGTCCTTTGAACTTACACAGTCACTGTTGTTTCTATCCAGACCCGTTTCTATCACCAACACACTGACTTTATTGTTATGAGAAACAGGTGAACGAGATGGAGTAATGTTTGCCATAGGCACAGTTTTGATATTCTCATTAGTTTTAACATTATTAGCCAGATTTTTTGTTGAACTATTATTTTCAACTGTTAAATTTTTTTCAGCCATACTATGATCTTGTTTCTCAGAGATCAACTTTTCTTGATTTTCAACCCTACAATTTTCTTGATTCCCACCCAGTCCAGCCACGTAACTTTCTTGTGAATCTTGATTAATACTTTCATCTACAGAGCTCACATCTCCTTCACTTTCTATATCCTCCTGAAATAAATCAATTACCATTAGCATATATATTTCAAAAGGGTGATAAGTTTTTGTTATCATTACCTTCTATTAGATTCGTTAAAAAGAATACAGCCAATGTCTATAGTTTTTAATAAAGACAATAATCACTAGTCATGATAAACAACTTCAGGCATGTACTAACAGAAATACCCAACTAAAGAAAAATTATATGACTATGCAAAAAATACATAAAAAAGACAGCAAAATGTGGTATTAATAAACTTTTTCTAGCATTATGTAGCTGGTTAAAAATTAGTTCATTGAAATTATGGTAAAAAATTTACTTTGCATATTTAATATTGACCATTTTTGTAATTTACTCCACTCTTTAGAGGTTGATTATTAATTTCAACACTGTTACATCATTATAGACCTGCATAGAATCACATTCCAGCCAGTGTGGAACATACTTTATATTCAGTGGTTACTTTCAGTGTAAAACTGTTTATGTTTCTCATATGAATCTGCTCTAAAAAAATCCATCATTAGAAGAAATATTGTGGCCATCAGTACTATGTCACTGAACAATCGCTGAAGAATTTCTAAGACCAACTACCCATATCCACAAAGCACTAGTATAGTGCTAGACTAGTATAGTAATACTAGTCAGTGAAGTATTCAATAATACAAATCCAAACATATTGTGAAAAGATATTTCATTAATGGAAGTATAATATGTTGTATTGACGTAAAAACCAATCTAAGAATACTGATTCTACGACTGTTCTCAAAGAATATTATGTAATGAAGGTTCTGTTGTCTATTGTCTATAAAGTATTAATATGGCACATTCGTTTTTTCCTTCTCAAAATAACACAGTACACCTTCAATGTGACAAACTTTTAGATTCATTGAAATCAATCATATTTTTGGTAAAACTATGAGACATTATCATTTATTTATGAATAAGGATTTTTAGTATATCTACTACGTAAAGTTAGTGAATCAATTTAAAAATCATTTGAAAATGGGATCATTATCTTTATATTTATAGGGTCTACCAATGTGTAAATGGCTGTTTAATGGTTTTCTGGTATTAACAAAAATACAGTAATAAATTGGAAAGGTTGTATATTTTTGTAACCGTATCTGTTAGGTTATGTTATTTCACTTAAGGTAATCCATAATCTGTCACAGGCTAACACCCACCAGACTAACATTCAATGCCTTGGTCTCAACACAATTCAGCTTTCAGATTGAGCCAAGAATATGGCTTAATTTTTTTGGAGGCATTGGTTTAATATTTAATTTCTATTCTATTATGTTCACTTTGTTACCTGATAGGAAAATTGCTCATTCATTGCAGCATCAATCATGTCTTCTGTAAGGACATAAGAGGTCTTGTTCTCTACTGGTATGTTTGCCATTGTCTCGCACATCATTATGAATTAGGAGGTAAACTAAAAAAAAATACTTTACTAATAAATATCTCTTACTAAAACATCTGATCTGCTAAAAACTGACACCCATTTATAACTATTATTATATAATCATCAAAATACTGTATAGCTGTTTAAATAGATAAAACAGTACTTTTGTATTATACCGATCACATTCATATAGTGTATTATATATTCAACATCCAGCGCTCTGCGGAGTGAAGTTAGGTTGGTTTTCTTTAGTAAAAAAATATTAATAGGTTAAAAATATCAATAGCCTACCTAACTTAACTCCGCAGAGCGCTGGTTGTTGAAGTATAAAATACAATTTATGAATGTGGTCGATATAATAGAAAAGTACCGATAAAACCACGATTTGTTGATAAACAAAATGAAATGGTAAAAAGCATCTGATATCAAAATACATCCCCGTCACAGCAGACCTGCGTATTCAGCGAATTTACAAATCAATAATATAATAATAGTAATAATAATAATATATGACAAGTTTGATCAATATCTGTCGATAAATAACAGAATTATTTGCCTATTCTCCAAAAGATTAACATGGGAAAGAGTGTGCAGGTTTGCTGCTGTGAGGAACACTGAAAGTAGGCATTCCTACCATAAACAATTTTTATTTTTAATATTTAAACCAAGTTTCATCAATATCTGTCCATAAATAAAGGAGTTTGCCTATTCTCCATAAAATTAACATGGGAAAGAGTATGCAGGTTTATTGCTGTGAGGAACACTAATAGTGAAAGATAAAGTTTAAAAATGTTTTAAATTACACATAAAAAACGCAAAAAACCCAATTTTCGAGTACAAAATCCCCCCAAACTACCCTTTCCCATAAACCGATATGTCTGGTTTTACAAACTCGTCCAAGCAAATCTAGGAATACACGTCTCTAGCAAATTTTGTCTTGATTGGACCATTTTTACGAGAGTTATCGTGTTCACAGACACACACACACACACACACATATATATATCTCACTGTTTAGTTCATCAAATAGGGCTATTAATATAATTATCTTTAAATTAGTCAACATTATAAATTTAGATTATCAAATTAGGTTAAACATTTGTACTTCTTGAAGATGGGATGATTCCCGTAACATGTCAAAGAAATAATTAAAATGTTTTCTATGGGTCTAAGGGTACTCGGTTGACTTATTTAAAGATATATATATATATATCTGGGCACCTAAAGACGAAAAAATAACATGGTCCCGAACTTAAGTCTTGCCATGAGACCTACGGTAATAGCTTCTTCCCCATGGGAAATTCGCTAATAACAATTTACTAATTTGGAAACTAAAAATTGGCTAATATAAAATCATAATCTAAACCAATATTATAAGCTTTGTACAAGATAATTATTATCACAAAACCAAATTTAATTGTAGGTTTATAAAACAACTGATGCACCCTGCTTCCTATTTGATCATTTCACATTTTTTACCTAAACAATAGAGTATATATAAATTTAAAATGACTGAAATGATTATCATTAACTAATGAAAATACTTTCAAGAAGGAGATTAAATTTTTAAGAAAAATTTCAAAGTATACCATAATAGCTCTCTGATAGATAACTTGAGTCAATTAAGAAGCATAGATTCGTAGAGTCCCATTACTACAAGGTTATAACCTTGTAACTTGTAATAAATATGTGAAGGGCAAACAATAAAATATTACACAAATGAATAAAAATTGTATGATTTTTAAATTAAAACAGCCAACAAGAGCGAGATTTCAAATCACTTTTTAACTCTGTAAAACCCTCATATTAATTTAACACCAATATAAAAAGTTTAAAACTGAAAAAACCTTATAATATTATAAATTGAATGACAAAAAGATTACTTTTAGGACAGAAACAAACCAGTTTAAAAATCAAGACATGAAAAGTCTCAATGCCACCACGGCAATGTCTCACTGATCGACGGGTACTCAAGCACTGGTGTGCTGAAACAGCACTTAAAACTAAACTACCAGATTAGATTTTCAGGGGCTATCTGTAGTTTTATATTAATTGTTAGTTAAGAAACACACTCCCACAACTTTTGTATTGGATGTATTACGTTGTATTTATTTGTCACCATGTTGATCGATATGAACTTAATAATTAAATAGCAGTGTTTTTTTATCCAACAGAATAAACTTCTCCATTTCAGCAAATTAGACAACCTCTCTCTTCTCTTTCTAACCACACCATATCACTGTGTGGTCACTATACTACTGCCTGCTCTGAGGCTGACTATGACCTGACCATTTTCCACTGAAAGTGGAGCCTGTGCTTTCTTTTTACCTTCTTCATTTAAAAAAACCCCTACTCTCACCTCTCATTTATCAAAATGAAAATATACTTCCAATTAATAAACCAAACAATAAAATGCCAACAGAAGGTCTATGGTGCTCTGGGGCATGTAATCCTAACAAGACATCTTTACTGGAAATAAATCCTAATTAATTTAATGACTAAACACAATATAACACAAAACACACCGAAGTAAGGGCAGTAATGCGATTTCTGTCTACAAGAAAAATTTCAGTGGATGAGATTAATCAGCAAATTACTGAAGTTTACAGAAATGTGTGCAAGTCAGTGTGAGTTTTTAATGAAGGACGGGTAATTTTGCATGATGAATCACGCTCTGGCCGATCATCAGCCAGATCCCATGCTGCGAAAGAAACACAATCTTTAATCAAGAAATTTGGATGGGAAAAGATGAACCACCCTCGGTACAGTCCTTGGCGCCTTAGCGCCAAGTGATTTTCACTTGTTCCCCTGCCAAAAGAATTTTCTTGGCGGTAAGTGCTTCGACACAGATAATAAAGTAAAAGAAACAGTAAAAGACTGATTATTTTCACAGGCGGCTGATTTCTATAACTTATGCATTCTAAAACCTTGTTCAACAATATGCCAAATGTTTAAATAAGAATGGAAATTATGTAGAAAAATAAAGAGGAACGTAGTTATAACAATTGTTTTGGTGAAATTTAGATTTTGTATTTTATTTTCTAAACCGGACTTTACTTTTGGAATATCCTAGGTATTAAAAGGAAATCGGGGGTTGAATTTAACGGCCTTATAAGCTTATACACCCAGGGGTGTGCAAAAAACCGCTACGGCTGAAGTGCCTTGGGAGTAATCTGCCCCTTTGAATGAATGAATGAAAGCTTATGCATAATGTCTCATTTGCTATTTTAGGTTACTACAAAAAGAGCAGTGTTATGTTACCAAGTAACAGGAACAGCATGCTTATAGCTGTGTCTCTTAAGTCATTCACATAAAGGTAAAATTAGATTAGATTACGATTTGAAATAGCGACCTTGTAGAGGTAGGTATTATAAGCCAAGTATGAATGAGAAATTAGTGTAAGGTGATTGTGGCGGGACCTTGTAGTCTTGTTACTGACTAAAACTGACATGTTCCTTAGACAGGACTGTTAATTAATAGCCCAACACCAATAGCATCTAGAAGGGACCTACAGTTTAACATGAAATCTAAACCACTTTTGCCTCTGAATTACGAACTGGTCTAATTATTAGGATGAACTAGTCTCTGCGGATTAAATATTGCGGACGTTAATCCACGCAGAGAATATCACATCCACCAACCATCGCTCATAACTATCCACAATTTGTGACCTCCAAGTAGCTAATGTATGGAGGCTGCAGATTTTTGCCTGAACTATTTTAAAACAAATATAAGGATGTAACAATCACATGTATCACTTTATTTCTCTGTCGATCTGTCAGGCTCTTTTATGTCTACATGAGCTTTACAATTGGCTATCAAACTCTTGCATAAAAGTGCATTATATGAACCATGTAGATCAAAAGGATAGTTTATCATCCTTTTGATGATTTAAAATTTAGTGATTTTAATTAATAATTTTATTGAAATGTACCACAATTAGATGAGTAACACTAATTTGAACGGACATGTAAAAACTTACCTGAATATCAAGTCTTAAGTATTATATATAATTTTTCATGTGTGGATTGACTTCCATTTCTTCTTCATAAGTGATTAATTTGTCCAAATTTATAAAACCTAAAAAAATATAACTGTTAAGGTTTAAAAATAAGCGTTGTTATTAATTTTATATTAGTAACTTCAGGTCTGATTCTGTAACACAAATGAATGTTTAGAAAACAAACAATCAACTTCCATGTGATTACAATCACAGCTGATTTGGAATCTAAGTAGAAGGCTTTTATTTTGGTAACATGTCTTTCACCTGAAAACTGTACTTAAGTGAAAATGGTTGAATACCTCTAGAATGAATGCAACCCTTTTTCAAGAGAATAACTCAGCATTTCACTCTAAAAAGAGTATTGCACATAACAGGACACAAAATTGCTACAAAACCACTTATCTGAATGTTTTCAATCCTTCACCCTTTTAGACTCAACATGCATAATGAATCTAATGGACAGTGAAAATTTTAATCTGACCTAAAATATGTGTTTGCCATTTGATCTATACCGTTATTTTATAGTCAAAATCAAATATTTTTTTAACAATAAACTTCTCCATTTTATATAATTTAAATTTTTTTGTAAATATGCTAATTTGTGTCTTTTAAAATACCATTTAAAAAGTGTATATTATATCTATTCCTTTGAAATTGCAATTTAGTTGGTCATAGAAGGATATTTATAAAACATGGATTCCTATGGTAATAAATTCCTCTCATGAAATTGACAATTGAAGTTTTATCACAATTTATTTCTTGGGCAGTAATAGAACTTTTCTCAAAGAACTATCAACTTTTCCCACTTATATAACGATGATAAAAAACCTCTAGTTTTTAAGTGCCTATAAAAAAGTAAGAGATCTCTTGATCAACACATTTTTGACACTGACATCTTCAATACATTATTATTTAATTAAAAATAAAAGTAGATTGTGCACAAATAGTCAACTTATATGATTAGACTGTAACACAAATGAATGTTTAGAAAACAAACAATCAACTTCCATGTGATTACAATCACAGCTGATTTGGAATCTAAGTAGAAGGCTTTTATTTTGGTAACATGTCTTTCACCTGAAAACTGTACTTAAGTGAAAATGGTTGAATACCTCTAGAATGAATGCAACCCTTTTTCAAGAGAATAACTCAGCATTTCACTCTACAAAGAGTATTGCACATAACAGGACACAAAATTGCTACAAAACCACTTATCTGAATGTTTTCAATCCTTCACCCTTTTAGACTCAACATGCATAATGAATCTAATGGACAGTGAAAATTTTAATCTGACCTAAAATATGTGTTTGCCATTTGATCTATACCGTTATTTTATAGTCAAAATCAAATATTTTTTTAACAATAAACTTCTCCATTTTATATAATTTAAATTTTTTTTGTAAATATGCTAATTTGTGTCTTTTAAAATACCATTTAAAAAGTGTATATTATATCTATTCCTTTGAAATTGCAATTTAGTTGGTCATAGAAGGATATTTATAAAACATGGATTCCTATGGTAATAAATTCCTCTCATGAAATTGACAATTGAAGTTTTATCACAATTTATTTCTTGGGCAGTAATAGAACTTTTCTCAAAGAACTATCAACTTTTCCCACTTATATAACGATGATAAAAAACCTCTAGTTTTTAAGTGCCTATAAAAAAGTAAGAGATCTCTTGATCAACACATTTTTGACACTGACATCTTCAATACATTATTATTTAATTAAAAATAAAAGTAGATTGTGCACAAATAGTCAACTTATATGATTAGATTTACAAAAATATTATTTTTATGTAATTTCACATGGAAATGAGTGAGCGCTTGGGGCTGTCACTGTGTTGACAAAATGCCCTACTAAAAAGTGCCAGAGAAGCAATTAATAATCTTTAATAAATCATGAAAGTTAATGAATTAAACTGATTATTATTACCAAGTATACGATATGAACATACAAAATTTAAATATAATATGGTTAGTTGGCACTAAGTATTGTTACCAACTGTGTAGGTCTGTTAACTCCCAACTACACATGCGGCCGCTACACACAGGTTAGTTGGCACTAAGTATTGTTACCAACTGTGTAGGTCTGTTAACTCCCAACTACACATGCGGCCGCTACACACAGGTTAGTTGGCACTAAGTATTGTTACCAACTGTGTAGGTCTGTTAACTCCCAACTACACATGCGGCCGCTACACACAGGTGAGTTCAGCGCTCATTCCCTCTAAAACAACCTACCGGTAATTCGAGTTGGCAAGCTTTTTAATATTCATAAAACTTTTTTCATCAAAATATTGTTACAAATGGATTATTAAAAATAAATGAGTGAACAATTTTATTAAAATAAAAAAAGTTATTGTCATCTTTTAATACTTTAAGCCTATATAATTAATATTACTGTATTTAATAATAATCTTTCGAGTCTATATACATACTATCCGTATTTTATCATCTTAATCACAATGGCATGGTGTCCTTGTTCACCATGGTAGGTCATGTATGTCACGGTATGTTCTCTGTAGACGGGGTTTTCTCTTAGTTAACCGATCCGTTTGGCCCTTCTGAGGAGGTGCACCCAGACTCTAATGTTTTGGAACACCCATAATCGTGTATAGTCACATTAACTAACAAGGTTGAGCGCCACGCTAACCTGCATGTATTCACGAGTTAGTTACATCAAAGGCTATAAAACAAATTTGTCACGGTACTCATAAGCCTTATAGCTATCATTTGAGAATAGTTTTGCTAAATATCACATTTGTTCTTTCTACTTTATTTTGAATAGACCATAACATTTGGGTGTAGGTCATAGCTTCCTTTTGGGGGGGGGGTTTGGGAAATTCCTGGAAGAATTACATACATTTTGTACAAAAATGTTATACTTAAAGCATCATTTTAAAATTAATTTAAGACGTTTTGTAGGCTTAAACTAACAAAGTATTGATTAAGATACACAAACAGGTAATAACAATGCCCTCAAGAAAAGAAAAAAACTAAAAAATAAGTTACTTTAGCCTAAGACTTTTTTTACTACCCTAATCTCTCAGCTCGGCGCTTATGGCAAATCTTAATAGTTGAGGGACATCAGGTCCTAGATTTTGTTAGGTCTCAAAGGGATCAAAGGTCCGCAGGATCACAACTTTCTTCTTTCCCAAAGCTATGAATTCAAGACGAGAATCAATGTTTTTTTGACAGAACTTTAAGGAATCTGACTGCTTTGTTAAAACTTCCCGTGCTATTTATTTTTTATTTTACTTAATCCACAAAAAGACTTATGTTTCTTTTAGTAGGGAGTCATCATAATGCATCTCATAGGAATCAATTAAAGCTGATTGAAAGAGAAGAAAGAAGATTAGCTGATCGAAGGCTCGATCGATTTAGACTGATCTAAGCCATCGGGGCTATCCCTCCAGGACTTCTTCCCAGCTTGCCTTCTATAATTTACATTACAACTAAGATAAAACTTACCCCCTACCTATCTAACCATCACAGAAGCCCTACCTATTCAATCCATCTACCCTTATTAATCAATTTAGTACATGCTAAATGCTCACAGTTATTTTTGTCAAGGTCACTGAGAGCACAGTCACTGTGCACTACTTTTAAGATCGCTGAACAGTGTTTTTGGGTTAGCTCGGCTATCTATATTTGGTCACTTATCTAGGGATCTCCTTAAAGAGAACTCGTTTTAATACCTCTTTACAAAAACTTCAGACTGAAACACTGTTATGGCTCTCCCGAGAGCCATATTTTTCCGAGAATATGAATTTTGTTCCCATGGCTCTTGTTATCCCTTCCTTGCAAGCCTTGAGACAGAGTAGTTATTCACACTAGTATGTATTTCTTTGTTGTTGAGGAATTCCATGAAGGTAAATCTATGGCTCAGGAAAGGCGCCCTTACTATCTGAGGTCTGAGGCACTGCAGGCTGTAACCAGGGGCGGACTGGCTCTCCGATCCCAGGCTGGTGCCTTCTTAGTCCCTGCAGGGCCGTCGAATGGTTTCTTGGCCGTAATGTCTATTCGCACATCCAAATGTACTAACTGATACTAGAGTTAGGTTAGGTTCTTTGTATAATTATAAAATATGTCATCAACTATTTCGGCAAACAATGAACCTCTACTGTTCTAGATACCAGTGATAGTATTGACAAGAAAAAACATGTTTTTATAAGAAATGTTGACCTCATGTGGAACGAACGTATGCGGTAATGGCGCACGTTGACGTGCGAATAGCCTCTGCCTTTATTGGCGCCCGGGCCAAGATGACACATACCCTCTATTAATCCCAAATGCTATCTGGCTCGTTCTACTATGTTGCATTATGGGTTATGTGGTTGCCATCATCTGAGACCCAAGGTCAACTGTCGGTCAGTCGTGCATGGTGAGGTAGATTTGCGGGGAATAGAAAATGACAGCGACTCATGTGTACTGAAACTATTTAGTTTTATAAAAATATTTAATTTGCAAAAACTTTGAAAATTGATTAAGACTGATAGGTGTCAAACATTTATTTGTTTAACAAATGCATACAATGAAATATCCAAAGTTTAGTTACACATAGCCTTGAAAAATACGTTCTATACATCTTATTACAATAATTTTTATCATTACTTCTGCCGTAGCACCTGAGGTGCCCCCTGGCTGCGGGCGATCACCCCGAGCGCCCCACCCACTTCAGGCACCAATTATTTAAGGTCGGTCTTCCCGCCACTTTTCCAATTCCAATTTACTATATTATTCCAATTCACACAAAGAGTTGACTCAAATGGTTTAATGGACTCTATGCTTACACTTTAAATAGTGAGGACCCACCAGAAAGGTGGCCTACCTGATTAAATATCAAACACCTTAACTTTTTGAAAAATGTTAACGTAATATATTGGATTTTAATACAATAAGCTATTATTTTTTATAACAAAATCTATGAATTTAAAAGGTAACCTATTATTTCTGTGGCCTCTTTCCATTTTAAAAATATTACAAAACAATAATTCCTACTAACGCCCGAGTTGTAAAAATTCTATTAACCTTAGTCTGATAGTGAAATTATAAAAAAATACATAATCCATTGTGCTACATGAAGTTCAATATACAATGGAATATGGTTCAATAAAATATTCATACTACTATATAATTCAAAGCTAATAGTTCATTAGATATATAAGTCTAAAATATTCATTTGATCAAGCCTACTTCTAGAGGAAGATTTTAAAATTAACATTAGGACCATTTCTGATAAAGAATGATTATACTGTAATGAAAATTTTATACTTAAAAAATTATATTTGAAATTCATATACCAAATTAATACAAAGCTTCCAGCATCCAAAGTGACCAATCAGTTTTACTTAAAGTGTCTAAACTTTAGTAAACAAAAGTAAATAAATTTCTATCCATTCTGATTATTGTATATGTTTTTGTTCCAATTAAACAACCTCTAAAGTATAACCCAACCTACAGGAAGTAAAATTAAATAAGCTGAATATTAAATTTTGATCTTAGTAGCTACATCCAACCATTATCATTAATACAAAAATATGTTCAATCATTAATTTAAAATTTAAAATTGTTTAGCAATTACTTCAAAGCTTAAAACCAAATCTCTTTCAACATTGTTCAACATCTAATATGAGGGTACGAGAAAAGACTTTAAAAATTATTTGTGAAATAATAAATTTGTTTAATTTTATTTTAGCACCTAAGACTGTGATAGTTTTAATATGAGAAAGTATATGTCAGTTCACTGATACGGTTTTTGCTTAATACATTCCTTTTTAAGCTTAAAAAATGAACAAACACGTATGATACCTTACATTAGTAGTAACAGTTAGTTCTTGTTAGCTATTATGTGGGAAACATTGAACCTGATGTTTTATGTTAGGTAAATCTGCTAACTTTCTGGGGTGGATATTGTCGCAAGGTGTGCACCGTAGTTCTGAACCTGAGCCTCTTCAAAAAAGCGCTCTTTGCGTAAGACATTAAACTGTAAGCCTACACCATAGGGCCAAATTCTGTCTCTTCAAAAGTGTTTGCTGTTGCCCAGTCACAGTTCTGTGCAGGCCTCGTTTCAATCCAATAAAATAACGATAAAGATTTATAAAGATTTTGGTATGATACCTTCTCTTTAAGGATCTTTAAGTCTATTTGAATCGTGCTCAATAGTCATCAAGAATCGGTACTTTGATATTAGCCGGATGCCACTGTTGCGTTACATCGTAATATACGGGATATTGCCGACATACAGCGCTCTGCGGAGTTAAGTTAGGTTCTATTGATATTTTTATCTCGTTGATGATATTTTATACTATCAATAAAATATACCTAACCTAACTCCGCAGAGCTCTTTATGTCAGTGACCAAGTGGCATCCAGCTAATACCAAAGTAAAGAAGAATCATTATGCACATTACCAGTAGACGTGTGTCCATGCCGGTGTAAAATTTCTACTACAATATCTTAGGAAATGTGTGACAGTCAAGTCTAGAGATTTTCTTCCACATACTGTTTGATATCTATGTGTATTTACAATTTATTATATGAGACATGCAACAGACGTGTCCATAGTGCTCAATTTCTCAAGGCTGCATATTCCGCAAGCAAGATACAGTAGGATTCTAAACTCCTTCCTCACTTTCATCATAACATTTTCGGTAAATACCTTGGAAGTTGTGTGAACCCATAATGATCCAAAGTTTAAATTAGATTAGATTATTTAAATAGCGACCATACCACAAAGTGGATATTTTAAGCCAAGTATGAATGATGATTGAGTGTAAGATGATTGTGGTGCGATCTTGTAGTCTTGTTACTACAGCTGTTCCTTAGACAGAACTGTTAATTAATAGCACAACAGCTGATGGGACCTAGAGTTTAACGTGGAGTCCTCTGCCTCTGAATTACGAACTGATCTAATTATGAGGATGGTCTTTTCAGATTAACATAGTATCCAGTGTGGTACAGACATTAATCCACACAAGAGAACACTACACCCACTGCTCATAGCTCACAACTATCCACAATTCGTGACCTCCAAGTAGCTGGATTACAGGACGACACTACCATCCCAGTCTAATTGGCCTTCAAGTTCAAAATTACAAATCTCACATCCTTATTAAAACATGGTGGAGTTTTTGGAGGACTCACTGGAGCCTGAACTATTTTGATATTTGCTACTGCTGCCTGACATGTCAGTTTAACCCTACGTTGGTGACATAAAAGAGTTTGCCTCCGAGTGCTTTTATTTTTGTACAAAAATGAGGGTTTTTTCTGGTCGGCAGTCACAAGAAACACTGTACTTTATGTGCCTCTTTCTAGGAACTGGTCCAACTTCATTCTGAGTTCTGAGTTCATTTCGCATTCCCAACCCCCGTTTCCTAACCATTCTATTCAGTAAAAACCTGAGAGTCATCCTGCACAGACAACGCCACCGTCACCGATCACGCTACTACGGTTATGTAGTTTAGTTCTGTGGTTCATACAATCTCTTTACAATATATGTATAAAAATGCTTACATTGTTTGTTTGTTATTTTAATACCCAGAAGAAAACTCCATGGGTCACCATTCATGTTTTGAAATCAAAGTCCCTAACAAAGGGTTTTGATTCAGTTGATTCCGTGCTGTTTAACTCAGTTTTTTATTTCTTAGTCCTAGTTGTATAGGGTCTTCATACAACCTTTTTCCAATATAAGTATAAAACTACGATATTTACCTATTATTTCAATACCCGGTAAAACTCTCTGAGTCACCATTTGTGTTTTAAAATCAAAGTCACCGATGAAGGTCTAAATATTCTTCTTCCACTTTTTTTAAAAGTATGTGTTTTTTATTTATTTGTTTGGAACTTATTCATGCAATGCTACAACAGCGGGTCCACAATGGTGAAGTAATGTTATAAGTTCATTAGTGAGATAAAACCGACCAACTGAAGCTTGTGTGCAAAAAGCCACATGGCTGATGAGCTACAGGAACACTGTTCCGCCCCTTTGTGTAGTGAGAAAAAACAGAACAATCTAATTTGTCAACGTCCTCATTCATACTTGGCTTAAAATACCTACCTTGTAGTATGGTTGCCATTTCAATAATACTGTAATCTAATCCAATCTAAAACTCAAACTTATTCATGCAATCTTCCAACAGTGGGTCTACAATGGTGAAGTATTGTTAGAAGTTTATTAGTAAGACTAAACTGACCGATCTAATTTGTCAATGTACTTAAATCTCAAACTCATTAGGCCTAAGAGAGCTGCTTCAAATTGTAAACAAACATATTATTGATTATGTTAAAATAAAGCCTATTCTGGACAGATCTTAAAATAAGAATAAACAGTTAGGCTGTACTGGTGATATTAAAAAGTAAGAATAGATTAGGTCAAAATGTATAGCTGATATAAGCACCTGTCCAGACATGTGTTGTGGCTCTTAGTTTAAACTTGAGTTCTTAGGGCAAGGGAGAGTTCTTGACTTAAACTCTTTTGCAGTGTATGCTAAATTCTCTTACGCCAAGTGAAAAACATTCAATTCCGTGGTAACTTAGTTGTACAAATTGTCAGAGCTAGGCAAGATTTCATGAACACAAATTCATTCTTTTAACGTTAGAATAAGATAGTTGAGAACCTAGGACTCAACAGAATTTTAATTTAGTTTGGTATAATTTCTGTAATTACAAAGATAAGCAAGTTAGGTTTAGATTTAGTATCCATAAACAAAAATGCTACGGGTGCACCTCTATATTCTATACAAGATTCAGCCAAAATAAAGGCTACCAAATGTAAGAAACAAAAGGCAATTGATAGCCCATGAGCAATTGATTCGTAAAAAATCTATATAGTAGCTTCATCTTCAAGGTATTGGTACTGACTGATTTTTCCATTTTTAGGCTAACTAAATGAGTTGAAGAATCCTCCTGAATCTTTTTTCTGAGATAGGTCTACTACAAACAGACAAGTAAGTTATCTGTTTTAATCAGCTTCTAGAAATGTTATTGATTAGGTTATTAAATAAAGTTTGAAAACCTTTAAGCTATAAGTTTAATCTCTACTGTATTAGCCAAATAATATTTGTTCTACATATCAAGGTGGAGACAGTGAGATTTGATCTCCTTGACCAACAAAAGAAATGGTACTTATCACGTAGGCCTACTACTTAACACATTTTATTTGAAGATGAATTCGGAGATGTGAGACAAGGATTATGACATCTAGAGTAAAGATACTGTCACAGAGCGCATAGATCTAATAGTAACTATTAGTCCTTTGTGCCAATTATTAATATCTAACTTTAGATACCGTACTAATAATTGTTTTGATGATATGAGGGAGCAGAGAACAATTTTGGACGCTTTTAAGTGTTTCGTTTACAATCTACTGGCCTTTATTAATTCACAGTAAACACAACTCACTACTTATGCTAGATAGTTTACTGCTCTTGCCTCACATGATAATATTATGAACTATTTGACCAATGTTTAAGACTACAACTATAAGACATTGTAAATTTTATGATCACATACTAGTTTCCCTACATTAGGAATGTCTGTGGATTTATTCCAGGACAGCCATTCTGAGATTAGTTCGTATGGTTCTTAACAGTCAGAAAAATGCCAGAATAGTTCCATAAAGGGGCGTACCTCGCCAGGTAGGGGTAATCATAATTATCGTAGCTGTATTTGCTAGCATGAAATTAATTTTTAACGCAACAAATTTGTAAGTTAGTCCAAATGTTTTTCAACCAAATATTTTTTTAATATCATAACTTATTGATATAAAAACTATAAATTAAGGTTATGTTCCTACAACCAGGTAAAATACTACTTTCTGAAATGTTTGTTTTGTGGTTTTGGCATTTATATTATACATATGTGGGAGTTTTAAAAACATGATATTAATAAGAGAAAAGTGAAAATCTGAGGTATAATTCTGATGTGAAGAAATACAGAGGAGTCTCGATGGTCTGAAATCCTTAATCTGACAAATTTCACAATATAAAAAATCGCCTGGGGCTTGGATCACAAGAAAATTAAATCAATAGCCTAGGCTATCAATCATGCTCTTTATATTTAAGGATATCATAATCGATTTAGGTCCATCAATCCACTTGATCAGTCCCATGTGAATAGCAAGTTAGGTTATGGTTATAGAAACATTTTTCTTATGAGTGTAAATTTATATTCCAAATACTGAAGACACTCCTAGTACGAATCAACAGAACACCATTGCAGTAAGATCACTAATTGCTGAACTTACGATTTCAGTACACTGAACACACTGATGAGCAACCGATTATGAAATGAATCATATGAAGCAATTTGAGTGTAGGTAAATGTCATTGTAAAATAAAATTGAACAACTTAAGTAAGATATGGATCTAACATACACCTACTACCTCGGTAGCACTATCAGTGCTATCAAACACTATCAATGAGTCTTCTTACTGATACAACTTAGGAGCTTAGCTTAAATGGATTAAAGGATTGTTATCTCCCAACATATGAGAAAATAAAGGATACAATGACTCAAGACATGGCATATTAATTGTCAACATAAGCATTTTTTGTCCCTTCATAATAAAATGAAATAATCCTATGAGAAACATTTTTGGGATTTTTGCTGCTAAAATTCAAGAATCATATGAGGGAATAGTTTTATATTTGTATTGAGTTCTAGTTCATGTATATTGTTTCAACTAATAATATAAAATCTACAATATTAAAAGAGACAGTTAGCTGACAACTCACCATATATCTACAACTTTACAACAGTACCAGCACATCAAACTGCAAAAACCCCAGAAGGCCAGAATAGTCCAATACCAGTGCCCAGAGCCTGTGCCAGTGCCACTTCCCCAAGTTATGATGATCTAAGAGGAAAGCGCCCTCTCTGATCTGTATGAGTAACCACGTTGGCTAAAAGGGTAGTTTGGAATATTATTAGCAAGCAGTTTACCCATTCACCATCTCTTTAGCTCTAGACACTTTAAAAACAATATTAAATTGTTGAAAATCTCACAATAATCATTAATAAATGTTTACTGTTTGTTAGTTGTTACTTGTTTCTAATTTTTGGAACTACTCGGTGCACATAAAAATAAATATCATGATGGCAGTGACTGACTATTGAAATTGAAAACATATTGTATGCAATAATAAAAATTATTGTTTTTTATGTAAACATTATATTTTATTACACGAAATTGAAATAGCACATATGAATTTGATTAAGGAAAATATTTTACAATTGTAAATTTTTAAGGACTAGGTATATGACGTTTATGTTGGCAACACTCATTCCAGCTGTATACTGCATTGCAAGTTGCAACACTGCTTCACAACTACGTACACTCCTACGCGTTAGCTACCTGCTGGGAATGGGATGGTGGCAGCACTTTCCATCTTACTAAGATTTTACAATGAAGTCTGAAAAAAGACGTTTTCAAAAACGAAGCGTCAGTCCCTATAGATAGCTATAGTTGAGCTATCGATAGAACATAGTTTAAATTTCGTTTTAATCAGATCAGTGAAATTAATATACTTGGTTAGTTGAAAATTTTCAGAATTAAAGACTAATCTGTATAAACCTTTATTTAAATTCATTAGCTGAGAAAATATTATTGTAGGTAAAATTTGCTTTATCTAAAATAAACTAAGAATATTTTTCCATTTTGACAATTCCAAAGTAAAGAGTTGGAACCATTAACATTTTTTAGATTATGGGAATAGTTTCCAAAATCACAAGCAAAGTCAAGTAAACATTCTTTTAAAGTTCATGGTTAGGTATTTTTAACTAAATGGGAGAGTAAAAGAGTAGCCCACAGTTTTATAAACATATAAGTTAATAACCTACCAAAACCATGATTTTCTACTTCAATGATATTGTGTGATAGTACACAATATACACACTATACACTCACTGATAAGTGATTAATATACTCACTAATAGTACTCACTTCATAATCTGAGGGTTGGTGATGATTCCCAAACAAAATTTTGTGATGGTTTGACCCAGCTGCCTTTGTTTAAGCCTGTCATAAGCCTAATCAATTAGTAATAATGGCAAATGAATCTGCTGGTTTTTGTCAGTAAAATACCACATAAAAAATTTCTAAAAAATTAATATTTTGAATCTTCATCCCAAGTCCTGATTTTAATTTTGTAGGGGAAAGATAAAACCTGATATATCCCTTAATATATTTGAACTATTATGATGAAACTTAGGTTCTAATAATGGATGCTGGAAAAATTTTCCTTATTGCTGGAAACCCACTAATTCCTAGATAATTCCTTTTTTCCTTCTCGAGGAAATGAAAATTCGTATAACTTCCTTTTTGATTGAAGTATTACTTTCTCCATATTACTATGTATAAGGGGGGAATTAAGAAATGGTCCTTAAGTTGTCATGACAACCACAGTTATTATTTAGCTTATAGCTTAGCTATAAATCTGTTCTATTTCCTTTAGAAAATATACTAAAAAATTCTTTTGTTTCTTGTGACATCATCACTATGAAAAAAACGTTATGGATAATTGTCATAACTTCCATTTGTGATATAACTGATCATGTGATATAGGCTAACATAATAAAACTTTTCATTTTCACACCTATAAGCTTAGATTGTGTATTCTCATGTTATTACAAAATCGATAGTAATTTACACATTGTGCAGATCTGCTGCTTCAGGTATTTTTCAAATATGAAACCATGTATGTTATGAATATATATACTGCATTTGTTTTATGTTGTTGATTAAGGTACATTCACCTCCCAAATCTCATTGCCCACATATTCATATTACTTCATAAGTAAAGATTTGGACATTAGATGTACCAAACAGATATAGGGGTGAGCTGGCATAGTATATGGTGGTCGGTACGTCCGCACTATTGAATACTACGTTAATCCACAAATACCATCCTCATAATTAGACCAATTCGTAATTCAGAGGCCGTGGTTCGGATTCCACGTTAAACTGTAGGTCCCTTAGTTGCCATTGACTGTTGGGCTATTAATTAACAGTCCTGTCTAAGGAACATATCAGCCTATGCAGTAACAAGACTACAAGATCGCGCCACAATCGTTCCCCATTCATACTTGACTTAAAATACCTACCTGGGTTGGTCGCCATTTCAAATGGTAATGGTAATCTAAGATAAACACTGACTGGCAGCTCCTGGGTCCGAACCACGGCCATTGCTGACACATGTTCGGGGCCCACTACGCTACCAACTGCGCCACCAATTCATATACTTTTGAAAATTTATTTATGCTTTCAAGCCTGAGAACTCTATACAATTTGGAAATCAGATTAATGTGTAAGTATCATATGGATGATTGATTAGAATAAATAAAACAAGGATTTTAATTAAAGTACAAAAAAACTTAGTTCAAAGCATTAAAAATGTCCATTGATATATTTGAAATTTCAATAAAGAATTCCTTGGACAAAGAGTTCTCTGGAAGGTATCACTTGGTCCAACGCCCAACTATAGCCTATCTATTTTATGTCAACGGTACACAAGTTTATTTGTGAGTTATAAAAATAAATCATCTGCATGTCTGATTCCTCCCATTTTTTCTTGATTCTATAAACAAGACAATTCCAATTTAGGAATTTTCAATTTATGAGTTTACAATTCCTATACTGTATTCAATATTTAAAATGATTCCTTTTCACATTGGATTCGAATGGAATAAAATTATGTATATGTATTTGTAACAGCACAAATTCGATGGAAAAAATCTTGTGGCTTTCACATCCTGTACACACAATGGACGGCATGTGATCAGCGTAGCATAGTCTTGACCGTGTTAATGCTAGCTTTCTAGACCTAGATGCGCTTAGGTTTCCAATTGCCTCATGGGGCTAGGTGAGCCTGGGGGCCTTGAGATTAGATTTTTCACTAAATCACTTGGTAACTAAGAAATAAAGTGCTCACCTGGTATTTCAAGGGTTTTGGTTTGATTTCAGATCTTTTTAATTTAGCTGTTAATTACCTTGATTATTTATTTATTAAAAGGTTGATAATAGGTAGTAACAAGACCAGGGATTGAACTGTTCTTATCACAATATTAAAAGTTACCACAGTCATATAAAATACATATGTGTACAGGAACAGGAAATAACAATGCAACTACGGGACGTGGGTACTTCAGGAAATATTTCAATCGAAAGGTGAAGTTTGATAGTCATCTCGATGTTCATTCTGTCCGTATAGGGATGCTCTTCACACCCTCATTAACTGCATTTCATTTAACACTTCATACTAAGCACTTCATACTTCATATAAGAAAGATAAAATATTTCCTCCACAGTGGGGACTGTTAAGCACTGATACTATTTGGTAGTTATGCTTCGAGGCACGGATGAGTGGAGGGCAGTTGTCTCCCACTTTCATCTGGTTCTCCATCACCAAAATAGAAGAAGGATGCCTGGGTGACATTTAGGTTTTTCCTCAAGTACAGTATGTTTTATGTTCCGTTGGGAAGCAAGAGACACAGCCTAGACATAAAGTCATCCAATAAGGATTCCAGCCTGGGTTCCCGCGGCTTGTAAGGGTTTTAGTGGGTGTTAGTCCCATACCGTTCCCGTATGATTAGATTAGATTACCTTTTGAAATGGCGACCCATCCAGCAAGGCATTTTAAGCCAACTATGAATGAGATTGAGTGTAAGATGATTGTGGCACGATCTTTTAGTCTTGTTACTGACTATGCTGTTATGTTCCTTAGACAGAACTGTTAGTTAATAACCCAACAGAAAATGACATCTAAGGGACCTACAGTTTCACATGGAATCCTACCCATTAGTGCCTCTATTAATTTTATGAGGATGGGTTTTGCTGATTAATGTAGCATTCAATTGTGTGGACTTTATATCCTGGTGGACTTTATATTGGTGTGGAGATATCCACACCAGGGTATATCTCATTCACCGACTATTGCTCATTAATATCCACAATTCGTCACCTCCAAGTTGCCGTATTTTTTCATAGAACAGGGCTAGGGTATAGCTACCCTGTGCTAACTCTACCTGAAGATATTTTGTAGCGCACTGATTGATTGAGTCACACAGCTCTAGGCCTTTCACAAAGCTCAACAACTGTGAACTCAGCTCCTTACTATTTTTGGGTCTAGAAAAACCAGTCCACAGATTTTCAGCCTTTTCTCTTTCTTTTTATTTTTACCTTTCTTTTTTCCTTTTCTTTTTCAGTGCCTGGCAATCGAGCCAGAATGAGCAGCCGACTCAACGTCCTACTTGCAGAATTTGCAGGAGTCCGTCTGTATGAGTCTGATAACCTTGAGATGATACCTCAGTGGGCCATGTCCTGTCAGTAGCCCCACCAATAGGCTGATGTCCCCTTTGGAGAGCTTTGCAGCTCTCCTTACTGAACGGTTCAATAAGCATCTTTGACAGCCGATGGACAGGGAAGGCTGATCACACCTCCCTCTTGTCTTCCTCCTCCCAGCCTCGTTGCTTGGCCGGACTCTAGCAAATAAAGATGGACAGCATGTAAATTTGGACTTTTGCCCCACTTCTTGTCAAAGGTTCTTTTGCAGCCACCTAAGGCTCTGTATCTTTTACACAATGCAAAGTCTAGATGGTTGTTCCTGGTCAATTTCTGATCCCAGAAAACCCCAAAATACTTTGTTGCTTTTTTGCAGATCACTTCCACACCATAGAATTGACGAGAAGTGATCGTCATTCTTCTCTTCTTTGTGAAGGTCCTCCAAGAGGTGCTCCTCCTCAGAGACAAAGGTGTCTTTACCATCTTGAGGGTCAACAGCCAGTGCGGCCATTTCCAACTTCGCTAGATGGCAAAAATGTAGACGGATGTTGCATCCAAAAGATCGACGGCCGGTGAGCCCATGTCCTTGCTGAGCTGCCACAATAGGGGTGTGAAATTTGCCCCTGAGTGGCTAAGGATTGTCGGTCACTCCGTGCAGAGCACCATCTTGAAGGTCAATGGCCAGTGCGGCCATTTCCAACTCTCTAGATGGCAAAAATGTGGATATTGCATCCAAAGGATCAACGGCCGGTGAGGCCATGTCCTCGCTGGGCTACTAACATAGAGTTTTGAGATTTGCCTAGGATTAGCTAGGGATTGTCGGTCACTCCAGGCAGATCCCGGCTTACCTGGGGAAGGCTGTTTGAAACTGGAGGTTGCCTGGTATCTAGAGTCCGCATACTTGAGCCAAGCACCTGCTTGGCCACACAGTGTTTGGCGTATGCTTTCCCACCTTGACTTGAGGGCTTAAGAAGGGAAGAAAAGTCTCCCATAATGCAGGGTCGAAGAGAGGAAGAGGTTGGGCAAGATAGCCCAGAAAAGAACATAGATTGTGAGCTAAGGCCCTTGAGAGAGAAGAAGACCGTCGCCCTGGAAGGAGGAAGGACTACGAACAGTTTTGTTAGGGTACCTCGGGGCTGATACACTCCTCAAAAAGGAGAGACCTCCCATTCAATCGAAAGCCGACTACCCTGAGGGATAGCTGTATTACAGGGCACACTAACATCCCAGTCTGCAGTATGTGTTTGTTTATGAGCTTTCCCCTGCCTAAAGAAAGAAAAATACATTAGTATATCAAAGTAATAAATTAGTAACGAATAATTGAGTCTTGTCACCTTAAGCTGCAATAAAACTGTTGGTAAAAATTGTATTATCCTACATAAGAATTTTACTGGGCATTCTTAGACACCATAGGTACTGTGTTTACAATGGACAATTCATTTTTATGCTTTATACCCCAGCCGGGGTATAAAAGCTGAATAAATAAGTCTTATCTCAATTTTTGCCTGTCTTTCTGTAACCTAAACAAGGTGTTTTTCGAGAAAGTTTTTGTTTACTTTAAACTACTTCACAATATAGAAAAGAAGAACCACATAACTAAAAAAATTAGCTCTCAAGACATGTATTTAACCTTTCGGAAAATAACTTAGATCATTGATGTGTGTAAAAGGAATGTTTTCAATTCATCTAAACAGCTATCCTTATAAGCATATTACATCACTAACCATATGATGTCACTTCCGTTTCATATTTTGGTCTGGCGGATAGCCCATACAGCTAAGACTCCCCCCACAGGTAAGACATATCAAAGTCAAAACACATGTTTTGAGCGATATTAACTTGGTCAATTTTAATTAACCAAACGTGTAATCAATTAAAGATACCGTAATTAACAGAGAGAAACAACCAGTTGCCAAATTTAAATCAATGATAGTTTTGTTTACATTGATTTTAATCATATTTTAAAATTATAATTCATTAATATATTGTCTTAACATTATACCAAATTTTACTAATGATATAAATTTTCTTCTTTATTTAATTGAAAATTAATGTTAAATATTTAATTGTTCTGAGAATTTATTTTTTCTTTGTACTGTATTTATTTGTTTGCGATTTCAAGTTTATATTTTGTCATGAATACCTCGCTTCTTAATAGTGAATCATATCATCCGTACAACAACGTACGGGCTTTCTGCTAGGGTCCAGCCTATTCTAAAATACTGATCAGGATAAACTTTTGGTTAATGTTTATTTGTTTCGTGTCCATTATTGGATACAGATTCATACTTTGTTTACCAATCCAATGTTGCCACCAGTGAAAATAAATATCGAGTAAGTCGCACAAGGTCAAAATCAATTCAATTGATTGACATGTGTTTCGAATTAAGTAGTTGAGGACGAGAGTTGAAAGAAGGGATTTGTTTATTTGTGCGCCGGTCAGTAGTGTCAGTGTTGAAAGACGCTCATTGATATCTTTGTATCGCCATCGCCGCTTCCTGACCTAAGACCTCTCCACCACGTTACCAGTACAGAACCACATTAGTCAGCAACCAGCCCGCAGCTGCACAACACTCGACCATGGGACGACTCCTCGCTCTCGTACTGCTCTCGTGCTTGACGTCATACTTGTGCGCCGCCTCCAGTGAGTCTACTCCTATCTTTTGTTTACTTTTACAGATATTTTTTGAATTTATTAAGGGGACTTGGACGTCATAAAAATTGTTTTCATAACATTTTTTTCATTCGCTTATATGTTCTCTGTTTAATCTTGATTATTTTGACACCCAACACGTATTTGTTATGTACTCCTTCAAATAAATAGGTAAGGTCATGGATATGTCAAAAGGAATTTTTTCAGTTCTTATAAACAGCTGTTTTAATCATATGTATTAAACATTCTATACAATAACTGTGGTAGTCTCTATGGAAACATACTTAAAAGTTTCATCTTACAAATTTCCAACACCCCCCCTAAGAGCTAAGACATATCCATGTCAAAAATAATTATTATTATAATAAAAGGCTCACTTTTGTTTTGTAAGCAGTTTTTCAGCATATCTCGGTTCCTGAAAAGTTTTAGTTTTTACTCTTTAGGTACACTTTACTCCAATAACTCCATGGATTGTTCTGAAGTTTTTAAAGGCCGTTCATGAAACCTTCTGTAATAAAATGATGAACCAGAAATGTCTTATCTGTCATGGTTTTTATTTCATTACAAAAAATAAAAAAAGAAAATACAAAAAATGTATATACTGTAATAAAAATCTTTTTTAGAAAAATTTAGACTTTAAGTTTAAAGTTTTGTTCACAAAAGCTAGTATTTCAGAAGCATGATTAACAAGCCATAAAAGTTTCATATGGATAGCGTGTATGGGTTTTTTCTTAAATTGTACCTAAAATTTGGTAATTTAACATGGAGACTTTATAGGGACGTCCGTGTCCTCCAGGATCAGAGGAAATTCATTGCAAACAAGGGAAAGTCAACATGTTTGATCCTTTACTAAATTATTGATTTTGTATTAACTTTAGTAGCTCTAAATAAATAATTCATCTCCAACCCTGTCGTTCATTATTTTGGATAATGAAGAGATATAACAGAGGCTATTTTTTCTTAAGGTCGTCGCATCTTCTAAATCGCTCGTCACATAAGAACGAAAAATAATAAGGTTAAATGTAGATTATTGTTAGATGGTTGTTTTCTTGTATTCAAACAGTAAGTATTACACAAAACAGGACGTAGATATCCAATTCAATCCTTATTCCCGGAGTCTAGTCTATCATACTCCAAACTGCATCGCTCAACACACAATACGCATTGAACCTTTACTTCTGTCTATTTTCTCATAATTTAAGAATTGTGATAAAATTACTGTATCGAATAACTTTAATCCATTATCTACATCAACATAACTAACCTGTTATTCGTTATTACGTTTGTAACACTAATATTTCAAAAGGTGTTACGTGTTGTGTTTTCGGATAATTTTGTTAATATTTTGGATAAAAATTTCAATACGAAATACAAAGAAACGTTGTAAATTAATACTGCAATGTTAATAAAATTATTAACAGACTATAGGCCCTACCAACCATAGACTGGGATGGTGGCGTCATCCTGTAATCCAGCTACTTGGAGGTCACGAATTGTGGATAGTTGTGAGCGATGGTCGCTGGGTGTAGAGTGTTCTCTTGTGTGGATTAACGTCCGCACTATTGAAAGCTACGTCAATCCGCAAAGACCATCCTCATAATTAGACCAATTCGTAATTCAGAGGTCATGGTTCGGATTCCACGTTAAACTGTAGGTCCCTTAGTTGCCATCTGCTGTTGGGCTATTAATTAACAGTCCTGTCTAAGGAACATGTCAGCCTTAGTAACAAGACTACAAAATCGCGCCACAATCATCTTACAATCAACTCTCATTCATACTTGGCTTAAAATACCTACCTTGTGGTATGGTCGCCATTTCAATAATCTAATCTAATCATTGAGCTTCATGTGAATGTAGTGATTAAATTAATGTTGAATATATTAAACGGATAAAAGATCGCGCGTTCTCATCACTGTCCTGAGAAGCCAGGAGTCTTTAATAACCTATTGCTCGCCTCTTAAAAATAGTATTTTTGGTCTCAGATTATCAAACCTCAACCAAACAAAATCAAATTTAAAATATATAAATTTAAAATAAAAATAAATAATAATCAATCGTCTTTATTCAGTACAATAGTATTGTTAATAATTTAAACATTAAAATAGATGGTAAATAGAATTGACAAATTACGTAATACTAACATAGGGTGGGATTATTTTATTTGCTATTTGCAAAAGCTAAAACTACCCCAACATCAAAAGTATGCTAGCGTTAAAATCAATTCAATTGACCTGCTTTGGAAAAAACAATGGTGTCTGAGCCGTTCCCGACCTAATTAGTCAAGCTTTGGCTTGCCTGGGTAAAACCTTCCAGGTAGAATTAAATGTGTTCCCTGTAGTTACGTGTGAGGCATGACAATAGCATGAACCTCTCTATTTTGAGCCGATAGTCTCGGCTGGCGTGTACTAGAGGTTCCTCATCCGTTTGCGCGATTGCTGGCACGTGTATGCTTGTGTGTCAGTGGCGTAGGTACGGGAGGGGGGTAAGGGCGGGGATACATCCCCCCATGATGGTAATATTTACTAGTAATTTCAAAACATAAAAATATTCTTTTATACCGTACCGATATGCAGTAACAAATAATACAAACATTAGTGCGTTTATGTAATTGTTTTGTTGACTTATTTTGCTCGTCGCAAAATAGAGTATTAGAATTTAGAGATCCTCCTTGACGGGTGTTACTACCGATGACGATTCGTCAAATGGAATGAGACATTCGTCCACTACCAGAACTATATATAACTTCACTGCTCTCCCGCTCATCTCTGCTGCCATCAACCTCGCTCAGCGAAAATCTTATTACTTAGGGCCCAACCTTAACAGTAGGGACCTTGACGTTGGTATCATAATAATACTTAATACTTTAGCTGAAATGGCGACCTACGCAGGTAGGTATTTTAAGCCAAGTATGAATGAGGAATGAATGTAGGATGATTGTGGCGCGATCTTGTAGTCTTGTTACTGACTAAGTCCCTTAGACAGGACTGTTAATTAATAGCCCAACAGCCGATGGCAACTAATGGACCTACAGTTTAACGTGGAATCCGAACCACGGCCTCTGAATTACGAATTGGTCTAATTATTGGGATGGTCTTTGCGGATTAACGCAGTATTCAATAGTGCGGACGTTAATCCACACAAGAGAACACTACATCCACCGATCATCTCTCACAACTATCCACAATTCGTGACCTCCAAGTAGTTGGATTACAGGACGTCGCCACCGTCCAAGACGTCTTATGTCATGTATTTCCGTACCCTTTTTACGTTTTGTACTCAGCAATCGTGTTATTTTTCTTGTTGTTTAGTTTTCATTTAAGGTATTGTTAATTAATTCTTCATTGTTTACAAAATGACAAAACAGGAGTGTCTACAACATTTCAAAATAACATATGTCAAATATTGGGAAGGATTAATGTAATAGAGACAGTCGTCGGAAAAAAACTTAAAATCTACCATTCCGCTATTTCAAATAATTCAATAATTTCGATCCAGCAGTTTATCTGAAAAAACAACTTTATTTCTTCTTCTTCCCGAACTGTCAAAATATAGTGCAAACGGATGTTGTCATTAGAAAATGTAAACATTGAAACCTAGGACAGTCACGGCAGCTCTTTCTTCTTCTTCTCCTTCTTCTCGAACTGTCAAATTTTAGTATTCACAGCTGTTGACATTCAAGTAATTTTATGTTTTCATTCTCTAAAAATGTAAACATTGAAACTTAGGACGTTCACAGGGCGTAGCCCGAGAGGATTTTAAGGAAATGAGTATGCCTATGTGTTGCATGAGTTTAAGATCTACCTTTGTGTAAAATTTCAAACCGGTCGGTTCAGTATTTTTCGCGTTCACTTGCCACAACAAACCCACAAACCCACAAACACACAAACCCACAAACAAACATACAGACACCACCTCTTCTTTATAATATTATAGATTACTTCCTCTGGAATAGGTTTTCATTCCGGGGGGGAGGGTATATCCCCTCCCATGAAAAAACTGTATCCACGCCACTCGTGTGTGTGGGTAAATAAAACATACTTTTTGCTATTTTTGAAACAAAAATGTATTCATTTAAGTAGGGTTACGATAAGATTATTTTTGTGAATAATTATTATCCGAAATGTTCGATATTTTATATTGCCCTATTTTACTATTTACATTTTTTCATTTTAAGTAAGTTTATTTTGCTATTTCAATTTTTATTTATCTAAATGAGGTTGAGTGTAAGAAAGGACCATAACACCCTAACTTTGTTTGTATAAATAAAGAATTATCATTCATTCATAGAATCAAATACTGTGTATTTGTAAAAATGAACGGCTTCCCTGTGATGTAGGCTTAATGTTTTTGATAATGTGGAAAGTTTCGTAAGAGAATATATGAAAATAACACGTAATAAAGCATAAATTCCCACTCAATGGAATTTACTGATGTTTAAAAGTTAAAAGTGTTAAAAACTATCCATTGGGGAACATTAAATGATTGATAATGTTATCTGAGTGCATAGATTACAAACATAAACATATCGAGGACGTCAACCCACGATAATCTCTGTTACAAACACCATTTATTCTCGCAACTCTTTATCTCCTACGCCTAAACTTTTTTATGTATAACAGAAAATTTCTGTTTTCCACTCACAAAATTAGTCATTCGATCATATTTAGTTAATTAGATTTTATATCTTAATTTTGGACCTACACAGGTACTCCTAAAATTTAAATTTCAATATGCCGTAATGGGTTAATCTGTGTGACTAATTGAGTCATGTGTTAATCCTATGTAATTGTTCATTCATTTCACATTATACTGTTTATTCATTCAAATATTGTAAATTATCAATATTATTCCTTTATTATTACTTGTCTGAAAAAAGTGAACTATCCAGCTAAATATTTTAAGCCAAGTATGAATAAGTGTAAGATGATTGTGGCGCGACCTTGTAGTCTTGTTTCCTGACTATATAAGGCTGGCATGTTTCTTAGACAGAACTGTTAATTAATAGCCCACAGCCAATGTCATCTAAGGAACCTACAGATTATCGTGGGATCTGATTCACAATTATTTTGCCTCTGAACTATGCACTGGTCTAATTATGAGGATGGTCTTTACGGATGAACTTAGTATACGATAGTGCCTATAAAGCGGAAGTTGATCCACACCACGGGATTATCGTATCCACCAACTATCGCTAATAACTATCCACAATTTGTAACCTTCAAGAAACTGGACTACAGGACTTTCATCTCATAGCTAATCGTTATCTGACGCCTTTTTTAAAATTCTAAATTAGGCTAATAAAAGATATAGACTAATATTTTTAAGAATACCCTACCCCCACAAACAACGATCTTATTAATGTGTAGGCTAAGTGTATGTTGATGACGATTACGAAACGAAATTTGCCAAGTAATAATGAAAATGTTACCCTAGAACTGATTTTCATTTAAAAATTAATAATTATATTCTTCTATTTGTATCAATAATCTATTAACAGTTAACACAGAATTAAACTCTTTTTGTATCTAATATATGATTGTGTGCATATGACGTGCATAACTGCATTAAACAAAAATCAATGCAAACACAGCTACGTTAATTTTAGCGAATTTATCATAGAGAACGAACTACTATCACAGTTGGTGCATGGTCAGGCGTACGGCGCAAGTCGGGGACTATGATATTTTTTTGGTTTGACAGGAGAGTAAAATCACAGGAGACCAAAATAAATAGTCGTTAAAATTTATACATATACATGGTGTCCCATAAGTTAAGGGCCAAACTCTGGGAAAAAGGTTATATGGGTAAAATAAACAGAGTATCAAGAATATTTTTCTCCAAAACGCTTCGTTTATCAGATATCCGTCAATTTGTATCTTTAAAAAACTTATTGTTGTTTAAAAAATTCAACTGATTTTGGCAAAACATTGTAGGGCCTAAATGTGTTTTATTAAAAGACACCTACCGTATAAAAATTAAACTTGGTTCAATTTAAAATTTAAAAATGGCGGCCATTTTAAACTTTTAATGTACAGTATGTAATGCTCTGTACAGTAGCTACTCTCATATTCTTCCATGGACGTCATATCTTTCTTGATTATTTAATGTATGTACAGAAACAGCCCGTCTAGTCTTCTTGGTAAATTTTTGGTGTTTCTCGTTCCCGGAATCGGTCGGTTGGGAAACCTTTCTGAGTAAGATCTATCATGCATCATGCGAATTCTGATTAGTAGACAATAAATAATCATCTGTTAGCTCAAGATTACAATAACTATGGTTCAGCATTGAACAAATTTAGATACTATTAACATAACCCGATCGATGTTTAAAGTAAACAATACAATAGTAATAACAATGTAATAATACAACTCAAACTCAACAACCAATCGTTTTGACATGGATAAGTCTTAGCTCTGGGGGTGTGTTGCTGGTGATTTTTAAGATGGAAAATATGTAACAGGTTTCCATAGTAGTTAGATTATTTTATATATCTACGCCACTAATTTTTAGGTTTATTCCTCTTATCGTATCTACGCCACTGAATCCGTTTTATATATTTAAAATATACGCCACTGATGGGGGTTTGGGGAGGATTTATTTCTTAGTATCTACGACTAAGGTGGCCGTTATGAGGATATTTTATGAATCTACACTGATGTTAGTATATATTCGTTTTACTAGGTGGCCGTTAGAGGATATATCCTTATCCGTATCTACGCCACTGAAGGTGGCCGTTATGGGGGGATATACACATTTGTATTACGCCTGAAGATTATGGGGAGGATATATATTTTGTATCTACGCCACTGTTCCATAGAAAGTATTAGAACTATTGTATTGAATTTTTAATATAAATGAATAATAACAGCTGTTTAGATGAAGTGAAAACATTACCTCTAGACATATCAATGATCTAACCTATTTAAACATTACCTCTAGACATATCAATGATCTAACCTATTTAAACATTTTGACATGGGGAAAACATGTAACAGGTTTCCATAGAAACTACCAGAGCTATTGTATTGAATTTTAAATATAAAAGAATAAGAACAGTTGTTTAGATAAACTTAAAATATCCCCTTTAGAAATATCCATGATTTAACCTATTTCCCACAGGGAAGTAAATACAAACATTTTTTGACATAGCTCATGTCTTAACTCTGGGGGTGTGTTGCTGGTGATTTTTAAGATGGAAAATATGTAACAGACTTCCATAGAAAGTATTAGAACTATTGTATTGAATTTTTGATATAAATGAATAATAACAGCTGTTACAAATTACAAAGTGAAAACATTACCTTTAGACATATCAATGATCTAACCTATTTCCCACAGGGAAGTAAATACAAACATTTTTAGTTAACTGATGGGGATGTTTACAACAGATGGATTTTGCTGCCTCTTCACATTCCTATTTATCTCGACTGTGTTCGTTTGATTGTCATGTTTTTGGAGTTGACAGATTAGAAATAAAAATTTTATAAAAAAACCTCTTAGTATATTTTTGTTTTTTTTTGTACAAATTTCCTGCCATTTTAAATTAAAAGTTTTAAGCTACAGCCATTTTGGAATTTTAAACAATTGGACCAAGTTGAAGTTTTCCCTACAGTAGGTATCTTTTATTTAAATTTACTTACCAAGTTTCATAAACATCGGTTGAACAATTTTGAAGATAACAATTATTATCTTTGAAAAAACTAAATTGTCGATTTCTGGTATACAAAGCCTTTTATTGAAAACAAATTATTCTTTTCTCTTTGTTATATTAATTATTTTCTCTTTATTTTGACGAATGCTTATGGAAAAGTTACTTTTTTGGCACTTTACTTATGGGACACTCTGTATGTGTGGGTGTGTCTATAAAAACAACTATTCTAAAAATGGTCAAATCGACGAGGAAAAATTTGGTAGACATATGTAATCCAAAATTTAAAAAATTTAAAATTTAAGTGAGGTTGTAAACCAGCGATATATCAGTCCATCCCAAGGTGGTTTTATTGAGGTTTTGTACCCCAAAATAGAGGGTTTACATATGATTTACAACAACATTTTAATTTTTATTGTGCCATTTGGAATTAGTAAAAAAAATAAACAGTTTGGTACTTGGTTGAATCTTCCCTAGATAGGTTATTGTGACATATAGAAACAGTAAAACACAGTTAGTTCTCTTTTGAAGCCCAAATGTTAATCTCATGGGGAAAAGATAACAAATTTATATCTTTCTTATTACTTCAAATGTTGTAATACAACTTTGTTTAAAGCTTCTTATAGCTTAAACTCTAATATATACTGAAAAATCTATTTTTTTCTTGTAGCAGCAAACCTATTTACTCATTCCCCAAATGGTGTTCTTATGGAGAATAAGCAAATTGAAATACTTTCTTTATTCAACATATGATTAACTTAGTTTGAATGATCATCATTAATTCCTAAATCAACGGAAATTTACTTAATATGCAGTTTGCTGCTTCGGGGATATTTGGCTTTGAAATGAATGAAAAAGGGCTTCATATGATTATGTTAATATTTCAAAATGAGTTAAGCCATATTCCTATACATTGCTACAAAGGAACAAGGGGGAGTACAGTCCTATTTTGTAATTAATTGTACTTTAATAATAACTCTCTACTGTATCAGCATGATTAATTATTCTTTAAAAACTCTCTATTAAGTCAATAAAAATAAACAGTTTGGTACTTGGTTGAATCTTCCCTAGATAGGTTATTGTGACATATAGAAACAGTAAAACACAGTAAGTTCTCTTTTGAAGCCCAAATGTTAATCTCATGGGGAAAAGATAACAAATTTATATCTTTCTTATTACTTCAAATGTTGTAATACAACTTTGTTAAAGCTTCTTATAGCTTAAACTCTAATATATACTGAAAAATCTTTTTTTTCTTGTAGCAGCAAACCTATTTACTCATTGCCCAAATGATGTTCTTATGGAGAATAAGGAAATTGAAATACTTTCTTTATTCAACATATGATTGATTAACTTAGTTTGAATCATCATCATCAATTCCTAAATCAACGGAAATTTACTTAATATGCAGTTTGCTGCTATATTTGACTTTGAATTAAATGAAAAAGGGCTTCATATTATGTTACTATTTCAAAATTAGTTAATTCATATTCCTATACATTGCTATACGGAGGAGAAAGGGGGAGTACAGTCCTATTTTGTACAGTTCTATTAATTGTTCTTTAATAATAACTTTCTACTAAATTAGCATAATGAATAATCCTTTAAAAACTTCTTAAAGTCAATTTCATGAACGTATTACTGAAAGTGTACAGGTATTATAAACATAACATATTGTCCTTAGATATATTTCAGATAACCTTAATAAAATCTTTTAACTATAACAAGTTAACAATATGTATTTTGTTAACTTAAGGGAGTATATTGGGAAATTGTATACAACGTAAATACTTCTGCGGCCCTCACTAGGATTTCACAGAGAGCCAATTGATTTACAATTCCTTCCGAAGCCCCAAGCAATGGCGGCGTGATCGCTTTTTAGGGGTACACATCCGAGGTTATAGTATATTCCCCAGTAAAAAGTGCTACTTTCTCAATTTTTTAAAATAAAAACCACGTTTTTCTACCTGAAGAACATTTTTCTATATCTGTACTAAAGGAGCCCGCAAGTACAATACCCCCGTCGCAGCAGACCTGCGTACTCAGCGAATTTCCAAATCAATAATATAAAAATAATATATGACAAGTTTAAAAAAAATCTGTCCATAAACATGAGAATTATTTGCCTATTCTCCATAAGATTAACATGGGAAAGAGTGTGGAGGTTTGCTGCTGTGAGGAACACTGAGTAGTCATTTCTACCATGAATAATTTTTATCTTAACATTTATACCAACTTTCATCAACATAAATAAAGGAGTTTTCCTATTCCCTATATGATTATTATGGGAAAAGAGTAAGCAGGTTTGCTGCCATGATAAACACATAAACTATGATTTTTAAGCATAAATGGATAGATCTCAACCACATGAAGCTAAATATCAAGTTTTATCCAATAATATTCATTAATATGGGAAATATTAATTTTTCCCTATCCTCCATAAGATTAACATTGGAGCCCCACAATACAACGTACTGTGTTTAGATTTTTTAATATCTCGGTAACCGTTGGAGATAGAGAAAAACTTTAAGGAACTTAATTGTGTAGTTTTTTAAGCTGATTCTAATGGTGAAATATAAAATTAGAAGTTTTTAAAAATTACATGTGAAAAACGCAAAAAACCCCATTTTGGGGTACAAAACCCCCCCAAACTACCCGTTCCCATTGACCGATATGTCTGGTTTACAAACTCGTCCGAGCACTTGTAGGAATACACGTCTCTACCAAATTTGGTCTTGATTGGACCATTTTTACGAGAGTTATCGTGTTCACAGACACATATATATATATATATATACATATATACATATATACATATATACATACATATATATATATATATATATATATATATATAAATTTTAACGACTATTGTTTTTGGACTCTGGGCACCTAAAGAAGAAAAATAACATGGTCCCGGGCTTAAGTCTCACCATGAGACCTACGGTAATAGCTTCTTCCCTATGGGAAATTCGCTAAAATGACGTTTATAACTTATATATATGTATTTTAATTAATTAGATTAGGAAATATAATATATTTTTATAAAGTGTTTTGTAATTTTTCATAACTCTAAATTTTGTTTGATTTCCTATCAGTCTGAGGAGTGAGGGTTGCAAATAATTGTCGTGAGGACCACATGCGTGTAGGGCGTTTTGAGGATCCCTGCTTTGTAAAATATTTTATATTTGAAAATTATAAAAAATTTTCCATCATATTGTTAGGAAATTAAAATGAGTAAACAGGAAAGGAATACAATCTAGAGAACATTAACTACTGTGCTGTGCAATAGAATGATGCAATTTTGATAATTGCCTTATCCTAATGATATAATTCCGTACATACAAAGACCATTTGTGCTAATCACACTATTAGTATGTGTTATGATGACACCGAGAGACAGATACTGAGCTGTTGGATTTTGTATGCCTACATTTGGAATTTACAAATAATCGAATATTTGAATAACAATTTGGTAAATAATTTCTCAGATTTTCAGTAAATTTTATTTTGAATATTGTAGAAGCAAAACCTAACAAGCCCATCCCTACAACCTATACAATAGTTTGGAAATGCCAATGATAACAATAATGACACATCAAAATATGCTGTATAAAATTCATTGTTAGTGACGGAAAGTTTTATCTGTAAAGTCAAAGGCTAGATCCTCATCTCAATTACATCATGTAAAAAACTTTGTTTTAGTTAAAAATATAACTACAATAATAAACTCTGCTTATAAGTGGGTCAAGTTCATGATAAATTGATTTAATGAGGATTGAATATCTTTGAAACAAATTTATTATTGTAGTTGTCTTCATGAGTTTCTATTTTATTCAGTTCAAGACCTCAAAAAAGTATGTTGCTTGTACATAATTTTACAATTTATTTCAGTTAGGCTACCAAAATAACATGGTCAAAATAACTTTACATGAGCAAAATTGAGCACAATCATACTTTTTTTGTTCTACTTAAATATAAATTTCGTCATCATATTTTTTGTATAAAATGATGGATTTGCCCATTTACTGTACTAACTTTTTTGAATAAGGTTGTATTTCATTATAAAAATAATATCTTCATTAAGATCCCCTCTTGTTTGTAATGTATCGTCATTACAAATAAGACCATCCATGCATTGGTAAAATATATAAATGCATAAAATAATTTCACGTATTTACTTCCCTATGGGGAATCATGAATATGTCTAGAGGGAATGTTTCCAGTTCCTCTAAACAGCTGTTCTTATAAACATATGATGGTACTTCTGTTACAATTTTTGGTCTGTCAGATTGCCAATATTCCCCAGAGCTAAGACATATCCATGTCAAAAACAAGAAACGATTGAAACATAAAAATCAGTTGTTCGTATCTCTAAATAATTTTATTATTGCTACTATAGATAATTTATGTTTTTTCAGTCTTGTTTTAAAACTTTAACATCCTTGTTACAGATACAATTTTATCAGAAAATGGAAAACATGCAGAAGAAGAAACTGTGGATAGGATAAATGAAAGAGCTTTACTTTCACGAAATAATGTAGAAAGTGATATAAGAGGATTATTATTCAATGAAACTGAAGATTCAAGTTCTTCAGGGGAAAATGAAACCAGTAAAGAGGTCAAGAAAAGTAAAGATAGCTCGGAGAGTTCAAGCTCAAGTGAGAGTTTAAATTTAAGTGAGAATTCTAGCTCAAGTGAGAGTTTAGATTCTGAAAACATAAAAGAAATTCGAAGAAAGAAATTAGGTAAAAGATCTTTAGATACTAAACCAGAGTCAGTAAACCTAATTGGAACAAATTCCAGTCAAACTGACACTAAAGCCAACAATAATTTAGACACAACTTCAGTTTCACAGCCAACTACAACTGTTAAAACTTCAGAAGACAAAGATGATATAATACATGTATCAACGAATGAAAAAATTGAAACAACAACATTGCAAGAAGAAACAACAACTGAGCTAAAACCAGAAGTAACCACAGATTCTAATGAAGCTGAAACTACAACAGAAGCAGAAAATAAATTTACAACTGAGGAACAAAGTGAAACAACAACTGTAGTAGACAATGTTTCAACAGAAGGTGGAAATGTCGAAGAAGGATCAACAACAACTGAATCAGAGTCTGAAACAACAACTATAGTAGATGATTCAGAAGGTTTGGACATTAATGCAGCTGAGAAAGAAACTAACTTGACAACTGAAGCTGAACCTACAACACCAGAGATAGAAATATCGACAGAAGGTAGCGAAGAATTACCTTACTACAGTCCGAGTAGCACAACCTCAGAAGTTCCGTCTACAACTACGGAGAGTCATCCTCAAACAATGATGGAAATTGCTATGGACAGAGTCAACAAATTGAGTGATCAAATCAGACTTATTCTAACAACATACAAACAAGTTGGTGTAGTTGTTGTCCCTGGTCAAAGTTTCTTCCCTGAACCAATGACCATGCAAGATTTCAGACAGTCATTTTCCATTGGCACAATGGACTTCAAGAACATGAGAGTTTATGGTCTTTCTAAGTTCACTGTGGAGCACATAAACACTGATGTGGATAGAATGCAGGTTAGTCTTGAGTTATGAAACCAAAAGTTATGATGTATTTTGAGTCATAAGATATGAAAACAATTTGTGTAAAAGTAAATTTGCAATGTTTTAAGACTTTCACTTGATTTTATTTGGGTTTAGGGTTTCCTATTCAATTTATTTATTTAAATAAATAATAGTAGCTCTATTATAAAGGTTTCATTAATACTTAATTGAAAATATGTGCCATTTGAGTCACTAGCTTAACATACAATAGTTAACAGTGTTAACTTTAATGCAATTTATTTTACACTCACAAGCCCAAGAAGTCTGAGACACTTTTGCCACAAAATTTGTGAGATTACTCTTATCAGCAGTTGGGACAGTGAAATTTAAATTGTTAGAAAAAAAACTTTTATGCAAGATGTAATATATACAGTAGAACCCCGGTTTAACAATTTTCAAGGGACCAAAAGAAAAACTCGTTATACCGTGATTTTTGCTATACCGAGGTTAAATATGGTCAACATTTGTTATACTAAGGTTCAATATAAAGTTCTGCGTAACTAGGGGTCAGCGTCCAGCCTCTATATTACGAATTATTACAAAATAAGATACAGTATGTATTTACCCAATTAATAAACGGTCTGGATGTCCCAACTGTGCAGCAAACTGTTAGGCCTTTTTCTGAAGAATAGGACCAAGGAACAGGAGGTTGGTAAATTGTTGTCTCGGCATTGTTTTAACCACTTCACCACTGCTTATTCAACATTCTATAGTTCAACTTTCTTAAACTTCTTACACAAACTAGGTAGTCCACCTTATCCTCGTACTTGTCTTTTTTCTTTAATATTGTTGCCAAAATAGAGGGAGCAACATCTAATTTTTTATTAGGGTTCTCTTCAACCGCTTTTAACACTTTGCGTTTAAACGCTACTGTTAAGGCTTATCGTTTTTCAGACATTATGCACTTTGTCACAATTACACATACACACAATCTCGCATACGCATTAAACTATCGCCACTCTGTCAACAGAGTAAACAACATGACAAAACTAATGAACCATTCACGGTACACCAGATGCTCAAGATTTCATGTCGAGACTTGTTCTTAATTCATACCGGGGTACGACATGGTTA
Source organism: Nephotettix cincticeps (assembly GCA_023375725.1). Lineage (NCBI taxonomy): Eukaryota > Metazoa > Arthropoda > Insecta > Hemiptera > Cicadellidae > Nephotettix > Nephotettix cincticeps. The sequence goes on along the minus strand of CM041786.1, from coordinate 132,787,066 downwards.
ACAATTTTTGTAACATTCGTTACAGCGGGGTCGGAAAGGTGGGGGATTTGTTATACAGGGGCTAACTTCGTTACGTAGAAGGTTTTCACCTAGAAAATTCATAATTTAGGGTTTTGTTGATCCATTTAAAATCTGCAAAAATTCGTTACATTTGGTTTATAAGTATATATAACAAGGAGTGTTATGGAGGTTTCAAAGGGATTTGAAAAAATTTATTAAACGAGGATTTTGTTATTTCGGGCTTCGTTATATCGGGACTCCATTGTATAAAATAGTTGCTATAAATATGCCAAAAATATGATTTACACTTTTATAAGAAATGTGATCAATTTCCATTATTTTTCATATCGATATTTATTTATACATTTAATTTAAACTTTATTAGTCAATAATCCAATCAACAATATATTACAGTCGAGTTGTTATTTTATAGGTCTACATTCTACTGCACATGAAGAAGCTTGTGATTCTTGGTAACTACACGTTGCGGACCTTCTTCAGCAGGGCAGCTGGACCGTTCAATGTAACTCTCCTTAACGTAGACTCTGAGGGTGTGGCAGAGATCCAGTCAGCCCCTGAGGGTTATTTGGAGGCTGCTGATTCTGAGATGGATATGTTTACCAAAGACATGCTGGTAGACTTTAAAAACCTTGGCTTCATGGGCTCCATGTTCCAAGGAATGGTCAGCGCAGTAGGCGATGCTTTGTTTAATAGCATCAAGCCCCAGATACTGGAAAGGGTTAATCTTGTTATCAGAACTGATGTAAACAAGAAACTAAAAGAATTTTCGACAAAATTCATAAATAAAGTAAATCCTGTAGATTTAGCGTTCTCAGAAGGAAGAAGATATTGTAGAAATCAAGGTTATGATCCGTATCATATTAACGATCATTCTTTTATTCTTGGTGGATTAGTTTATGTGAATATCACAGAGTTTTGGGTGGAAGGTTTATCTAGGTTCCACAGGGTTGGGAACTTGTCTCTGTCCATGGATGCTGGAGTGATTGAAATCGGTGTTCATGTGATAACTGGTAAACTGACAGGTCATTGTCATTGGAGTGGGCAGACTTTTGGAATTGCCAAACAAGGCAAGACAAACTTTACTGTGGATCACTTACAGGTGAGAGCAATGGTCCACCAGTCACTGGATGTGAGGAAGAAACCTAAACTTAATGATTTGGATCTGGAGCTTGGTTATGTCAAAGTCTCGATGGACAGTCCTATGACTCTGAGTATGATGGTTGAGGGGATCATTAACGCATTTCCAAAGTTGATAAGACACATAATCGTTGATGCTTTGGAGCAACCTCTGAAAGAAAAGATCCAGGAAATTTTAAACAAAATCAATGTGGAAGTAATTGTTGATGAAAACCTTCCACGACTGGATAGCTTTGGCTTGTGAGACAAAGGAGAGATTAGTCAATTGATCCAAGAACTATTATGCATCCGCAAGTCTGTCAGGAAACAAGCAATTATTGTCACTCGACATTGGCCCGTGATAGTCAGTCAGAGAATTTAGAACAGATCGTCCCACCTTGAACTAGTTTTGTTTTAACTCAGGTCATTATTGTAAGTTCAAAGATCAAAGTTTTACTCAAAGTCTAAACTGTTGAAATCTTATGAATGTGAGGTACTTTGGTATACTTATTTTTTAGCTGGTAAGTCAAGTTTGTTGCTTAAATATGTTTTAGTACACTTTTTAACTTTGATAATTTAATATGTTGATCATAAAGTTTAATTTGTAATTAAAAGCAATTAATTAAAAGATATTTTTATCAAAAAAATTATATTTTATATGTAAAAAAATTAAACTTATAAGTTAATTTTAATTATTTATTTAAAAAAATTAAATATAATTATAAAAATATAGTTTATAACATTATTTACCTTAGTTAAAAATTTACCTTAGTTAATCTTTTGTATGAAACCTGTAATTAAAACACTTTTTTAGATTTTATAAATAAGAAAAACATTCATCTGTTTTTCAACACAAGTTATGACACCAAAAAAGAACAAAAAACCTGCAACAGAAAAGTTGTATCATTTTCATTTTATAAAGCTTTAAAGCACAAAAATTATAGCTTTTTACGCAGTGTATTTATTCTGGTCATTTCATGGACCCAACCTCAGTTTAAACCTGATTGTGATAAATTCATCATAAACAAATTGTAATTTAATAAATGATAAAATTATTACTTTTATCATCTACTAGCCAAAGTACTCGTTCTTCGCACGGGCTATAAAGGCTGAAAGGTGTAGGCTCTACTGATACATTTAAGGTATTGTTAATTAATTCTTCATTGTTTACAAAATGACAAAACAGGAGTGTCTACAACATTTCAAAGTAACATATGTCAAATATTGGGAGAGGATAAGGATTAATGTAATAGAGATAGTCGTCGGAAAAAAAACTTAAAATCTACCATTCTGCTATTTCAAATAATTCACTAATTTCGATCCAGCAGTTTATCTGAAAAATCAACTTTATTTCATCTTCTTCCCGAACTGTCAAAATATAGTGCAAACGGATGTTGTCATTAGAAAATGTAAACATTTAAACTTAGGACGGTCACGGCAGCTCTTTCTTCTTCTTCTCCTTCTTCTCGAACTGTCAAATTTTAGTATTCACAGCTGTTGACATTCAAGTAATTTTATGTTTTCATTCTCTAAAAATGTAAACATTGAAGCTTAGGACGTTCACAGGGCGTAGCCCGAGAGGATTTTAAGGAAATGAGTATGCCTATGTGTTGCATGAGTTTAAGATCTACCTTTGTGTAAAATTTCAAACCGGTCGGTTCAGTATTTTTCGCATTTACTTGCCACAACAAACCCACAAACCCACAAACAAACATACAGAAACCACCTCTTCTTTATAATATTATAGATATCATATGTTTTATTCATGTACTCGTCTTAATCTATTATTTCGGTCTACCGTTAAATTCTATGATTATACAGTTAATTTGTGATAGTTATGGAATACCACAATTTGTGGCGTCTTAAAATAACCAATTCTCTTCTGTAAACAGGATATAAACCCCCACCAAATATTTTTATACTGTACGTGTATTTTTTCCTCACACCTAATATTAACTTAAATCTTATCTGTTGTATGTACTATATTATCACAGAGGATAATACTACACAATACACAGAGTTATTATGCAAAATGTTCTAAATCAACAAATTTTCTAATCCAAAATTCTTAATTCTTTTGCTGGTTTTAAACATGTTAAATTTTATTGAAGGGATTGATGTAGTTCACAATATATTTCTCTCCCAGGTACAGCCAGGGCATATCGTGGAGACTATAGAATCAAAGTCATTCTATTTTTCGCAGAACAATAACCACACACACTAATTAGAACATATTCCTTGGATAAAAAAATGTTTACTGTAAAAATATGTTAGTAAGGTATACAAAATTTCTTTAGAAATTTGAGGAAAGTTAGGAATAAATTGAGAACTCTGGATAAAAATTGATGAACTCTATGTGTTTACATATTTTACTCGTCAGTAGAAACTTAAGCAAAAAGTAGTATTCCATGACCAAAAGTAAGCAACTATCCGTTAGAATATTTTAAAATTTTTCATTGAAAATCACATCAGATATCAATAGTGAACCAATGGCTCATAACAATCTCATTGAAAAATTGGCATTGTAATTCAACAATGCCTGAGTGATAAAATCAATGCTTATGATAAAATCACTTTTAGTTGTACCGTAATAGTAATAGTATATTGTAAAAAATGTGGAAGTACCATTTTAAAATTATATGAATATACTGTATGACCACAAAAGATTATTAGCAGTGGTATAGTGGCGCTATAGAGCGGTGCGTTGTCAAACTTTCTCAAACATTTTATCTCTGACTACAGTATTACAAAATGCCTCTGGCATAGAAAGAACAAAAAAACCAGATGAAATCACCCAGACTTTTTTAATGAGGTGGTTACTGGGCACCATATCAGACAATACATGTCCTGATGGCTAGAGAGCAGTCAAATAATTCATTGGCTCTTGAGTTTACTATTGCCATTACCAAATCCTTGATGTGGCTCAGTGAAGTGATTGTGTCAACACACATAATATAAAAACTTTACAGACATTGAAAACATTATAGGCCTAACTATAAACACTCTTGCTTACAAGGAGCTCTCATAAATCTACAAAAGTCCTCACAAAATACTCATCAATTGAGTATGGGCTATTTTTCTTGAGCCAAGTCCCGACTCGCAAGTTGAATTGGCTGATCGGGGTTGAATTGGCACCTTACTGCTGGAGGTAACTTGTTAAACTGTTTGAGGGGGAGAACTGGATTGCTATCCACTGTAAAACTCAGACAACACAAAAGTACATAGAGGTCTGCCCTGCTTCTAATGATGTGTTGATGAAGCTATACATGTATAGTGTATGTATCAAGGTTCCACTTGACAAGCAATCAAGGACAAATTGACCATATATTACACTGAGCTTTGCAAATAAGAGCCTAAAATGATACCCAAAGCCACTGGAGGTCAGAATCCTCACCGTCATTTCTGATGATGTTGGAGAATTATCTCTGGATGTTCGATGCCATATAGAAAGTAACTGTGAAACAGAGCACAACATGCTAGAAGGTAAGTTTAATCAGCCTCATGAGGATGGGAATTCTCACATGGCAAAATAATCACCCAAGAATTGTATTTGTTTTTAGATTTTCTTGAGATTTTTTAAGATTTCACAATACAAAATTGTGATTATTTTATCTGTGTCAGTAAGAGGAAAAGTCCATAGCAACACTCCCATTTTCAACCAATCTCAAGTTTACTTAGCTGTAGGACTCTTACTCTGTAGATTCTTGGGGTGCAGTGACTTGTGGAGGGGGAAACACTGATAAGTATTTTAATTCAGATTTGATTTTACAATCTGGATTAAAATATTCAATAGTTTGATGTTTCAAGAGGGTTACATAATCTCTGATAAACGGCCAGTGTCTAAATATCATTTGATAATTTATTGTTTCAAAAATAATCATCCAATTTCCGAACAAAAAAAGAGAAACAAAGTTAAATTAATTGTTAGAATTTGATGGGAGGGAACACCTCCCGGTAATACTAAGCTTCTTTGAGTGGGTTTTGTTGGGTGATTACAGTGCTGGAATTACCTCATTTCATGAAGCAACTCTTACTCCTAAAGATCTTTATATATGCCCCTAAAATGAAATTTATTCGAGACACGTTCTTGCGACACAATGTCAAAAATTAGGAGAATCTGTTGACCAGCACCTTTAAGCCCTAAAAAATTTAACTAAGCCTTGTAATTTTCCACAAGTAACAGCTAAAAGAAACAGATATTACTGCATTTGTAAAGCTTTTATCAGGGGATTATGTTCTCCAGTAATAAGGCAAATAGGTACTGTTAGAAAATAAATCATTGTATTTAATCGAAGCTTTTGAAAACGTTAGAGTTTTGGAGCTAGCTCAATCTCAATCTGAAACTAGAAGTCAAGTTGTAAGGAAACTGTAACTGTACTGCCATCCACAAACTGGAAATGTTATTTTTCTGGTTCTGTTGAAAAATATCTAGGTCTTTTTGTCATAGTTGTGGAAAAAAGCGACATTTCATGAAAGTTTCCAGGTGTGGTAATAAATCATCCACTACTAATAAATCATACTCTCAAACTAGAGTAAACCGCAAGAAAGTAGTCCGAAGAGGTCTTGGAACAGCTGGCTCCCCCTCACCCCCTCTTGACAAGAAGTGTTGCCATTTTTTCATTTAGCCTATTGGCTGGTGTAACCATATGATATAATAGAATAGGGGGATTTGGCGACACCACACTGACTCTCATTCTTTCGTGCGGTTTACTCTAGTGCTAAAAATTTGAATTCAGCTTCTCCTAAAGTTTTATCTAAATCAACAATAGTTGTATATTAATGCAATTAAAATTGATTCACTAGTTGATACTGGCAGTTTAGAAACATTTATCAGCAAGTCTCTAGTAAATAGAAGAGGCATAAAAGTTTATCCAACTAAAGTATATGTTGAGATAGCCTTGACTTCTTCAAATCAGCAAGACTAGTAGCATTTTACTCTAAGATACTATAAAGTCTGAAAATAATCATTCCTCAGTTAAAAAGGAAGCTCAAGCAATTATTGAATCAGTGAGAAAGTGGAGACACTACCTCATCGGTCGGCCATTTCAACTGATCTAAGATAAAAAATCAGTTTCTTTCCTGTTCGACAAATATAAGATTCGAAAAATGAGAAGATTAGAGTTTAAAAGATTTTTAGTGATTAGAGTTATCAGGTTTTAAGAATGGTATTATTCACGAGCATTTAATGGACACATCCATCCGCACATGTTATTTTCACCAAGATCGGCAAGCGGATATATCCGTCAATTTTATTCTTTGTCCTTTGTCTCTTGGTCTGCTCCCATTTCAATGTAACTCCGCCTCACACATCAGAGGGTTGCTCTGCACTCCTTCCCCGCGGGAGGGGGAGGTGCAGTGAAAAAAATTGTTTGAACAAAAAAGTGGGTATTTATAATGCAACTACACCATTTATAAACATAATCCATGTAAAACAAAAAAAAATTATCATATACTAAAATAATTACGCTTATGAGAATATTAAGGCCAGCTCACGAAGAGTTAAAGAACTTTTTGCTATTTTTGGTATGTTCTCTTCTATTAATTCAGATCAAGGAACATCTCTCAAGTTGTCAGAGCTTAAATCATACCTTCTTAAGCATGGAATTGCAACAAGTCACTCATCTGCATATAATCCATGCGGGAATGGTTAGGTAGAAGGATTTAACAGAACTATTTGGAAAACAGTAAATCTTGCTCTCCTAACTAAAGGCCTGCCCAAAAAACAGTCACACTATCTCAGGCACTTCATTTGATTAGAATTATACACCTTATACACCTTATTATACACCTCAACAAATGCCACCCCTCATGAACTGATGTTAAACCCTAGAACACAAAGGCTCCTTGAGCCAAGCGTTGTTACAAAGGCGTAGTCTCACAGACTACTTTTTTTGAAAATAAATAAAAAATACTTTTAATGACGGGGAACATTTTTTAATTATAAAACACTTAAAATGAACATTGAATTAATGTTTTAAAATAGTTTAATGTCCAAATCTTAATTGTTCTGGCACTCGCAGCAGATTGTTCCTTGGTGTTCGCCACACATGAAATTTGCACAGCGTCCACAAAAATGTTTTTTCCGTAGTCTTGGAGGTCAGAGGGCACACACCTTCCTTCCTTGTTGGACTTGTTGTGGAGCTTCATTTGGCACACTTACATAATATATATGCAATAGATTGCCGGACGAGAGTTCGTCACAACATTGTGGCCTGTAGCCAGGGCTTCAGGAGCTCTCTGTGCATTTCTCTGAGAAATTCTTGCCGACTTAGGGGCCTTCGATTTGCTCAGAGACAATTTTCTACATATAATACATATGTATTGGTTTTAAGAGATGTTTATCATGTTATAAAACGTACATGGGGGCCACCTCCTTGTTTTACGACTGCAGGAAGTGTTACTGTACATTTGGTCCAATGCAAATAAATATTTTCACTATATAAAACATATATTTACAATATAATGTTTAACTAACACCATAACACACGAAAAAGCAAAGGTATACTACACTCTGCAATAAGACACCACGATCTACACACGTTACGAGTCTGCCACGAACTATGCGTTGTTACAAAGGCGTAGTTGACCTGACAATGCGAACTTAAAAAACTTTAAAAAACTCGTTAAACAAAGGACGCAAGCGAACACCAACCAGACCCTTTCAATTGTAGGCCAAGTCCGACAGCTAAATGGGGTTTGGTAAATTTTAGTGGAGTGGAAGGGGGTAAGGGGTAGAAATGACACCTTGCGCGTCGTCTCTCAGACGACGCCTTTGTGTTCTAGGGTTAAACATTCTACAGAAGGACCTACTACAGTCGTTCTGTACCATCCTGGCTGACTCAACCTGATCCAGTGTTACTTCGAAGTCATAACAGAAGTAAGTACGATTCGCTAGTGGATGAAGTTGAACTGATTCATGTTAATCCTGGCTATGCTCATGTAAGCTTTGCAGATGGACAAGAAAAGACTGTCAAGAAAGAGATTTTATCGCCAGCCCTTGAACTTATAAAAACCTCTTCAGTACCAACTTCTGAATCATAGAAAATTCAGGAAAAGGAAAAATTAATATCTCAAGTAAACCAAACTCCAACTATTAATATTACAGAAATGAATAATAGAGCTGAAGTTTCTCATACTCCTTGCTTCTCACACCCTCATCGCCATAGACAAAAGCCGAAAAGTTATATGGACTAGCTAAGATCGATTGTTGGGTGGGAAGAATGTTATAATATTTAATTATCATATGTTATTTTAGAATTATTACCAGAATGTGTCAACCTTTGTTTGTTTATGTTCATCTTTTAACTGTTTTGGCATTACTCTTGTAGTAAAATTATTCGTTTATTACGACCTATCATTAGGTGTATTCTTAGATTCATTTAAACTACAGCTATATAATACAATACAAGGATTTTATGCCCTTATGTTTGTTATTATACATACATTTTATATATACAAAAATAATTAAATGTTCTCAAGGAAACGAAAAGACAATTGTTATAACTGGATTGAAATTTTGAGGTGTTTGCATATTGGAAGTTTAATGTAAGTGGTAATCTTTTTGTGAGGAGGATGTCGAGCCTACTATGCACATCTGGCTTTGCCTAGCAACACTTGTTTTATGTTGTGAACACTTCATCACAACATAAAACAAATACAGTATACCACCGACCATCGCTCACAACTATCCACAATTCGTGACCTCCAAGTAGCTGGATTACAGCATGACGCCACTATCCCAGTCAAGTGTTAGAATATCTTCAATTCGACAATTAGTAATGGAAACATGAATTGGGTTTCAATTAATTTAGTAATTATATTAATAATTATCATTATTAATTAGTATTATTGTATCAGTATTGTGCACTAATATTTAATAGCCTTTGTTTTTTTGGTTAAAATAAAATAAACTCAATTCCATGATATTCTCCGGTTTATACAACAAAATATTGTCTCCCAGATTTGCTAAGAAAGAACACAATAGTAGTGCTGGTTAAGCATCCAAACATATTGGGTATTATGTAGTATGGCCCCTGAAAGGAAGAGCTTGGCTGTTTGTTTATATCACTCTTGAAGAAAGTGATCAGTTTTCGCAGTGAAATCTTGTTAAATTCTTACACTGATTGCACAACCTCTAGAATGATTTACCTCCTTATAACCTGCATACTCAGTACCATTCAATTAATTACTATGATGGGAATAATATAATTTCTATGAAATTTTCTCTTCTCACACCAGTCTGCTGGGTGCGGTCTCATTAAAAAATAACTCCTTTAGAAAGAAAACACCGATTTTTGAGCTTTAATGTGATTTAATCTTTTTAGATTGTAATGAAATATGTTCATAGATATCTAAAAAGAACTATTGGATATGTATATATGTTGAAAACAATGACAAAATTGAATTATGGATGAGCAATGAGTTAACAGCAATGAGTGAGCTGGGTAATGTAGTGGAATTAAAATACCTGCCTTCAAAACTGAAGTTCGCCGGATCGAATCCCACAAGGGTCGAATCTGGACCCAGTGGCCATTTGTCATTGGGCTATTAATTAATGATGCTTCCTAACAACAGGTTGACGTTAGGTAGTTAAAAGACCGGGGTTTGGACCGTTCCCCATCAAAACTTTTTAAATGCCTCTGAATGTGTGTAGTGTAGAAATACACCAAATTGCTATGACTACATAATTAACTGAATTCTGAAAATCAAAATTGCTCTATATGTTTGCTACATGACACGAATTACTGAAAGATATTATGGATTCATGATCTCCATGTAATGTGTTAAACAATTTTGTTTAATGATCAGAGAAAAAACTGAACTCGTGGGAGGCTAAACTTCAGTCACCTTACCTTAATTTAATTTAATATACCTTATATTGGCTTTACACTTATAACCTTGCGAATTAATTTCAATTTAACTTAGACTTTTAGGTAAAAACCCCCAAAAAACTTTGGTGTTGCTATTGCTTGAAATTACTTAGGCAAAAATAGTTGTGGGAATGCTTGGCCCTTCAATCATCAAACTGATCATCAATAGGTATTTATCTAACAGTACTGTAACTATAGTCCTCTGACAGACATTCCGTCCCCATTAGCTCATGAAAAGCATGAATAATTAATAATTGAGAAGGGGGAACTAATTTTCATGATACCTATAATTCGTTGACACATCAATAGTAACTGATTCTGTTTAGCTAATATACCAATCTCACCCCTAACCAGATCCAAACCAGAATGAATTTTTAAGTTAACAAGAGACTAGTAGAATAACTTCCAGCTCTTAGTGTTAACCTCTCTAGTACTTTTCTTTGCTATTGATCTACCACTATGCATCCTCTCGGAGTTGAAAGGGGGAAAAGCTAGAATAATGATTTCAATTTGTAGTTATGGTAACAAATATTTTTTTATTAAAAAAAATCAAGATCAAGCCCAAGATAAATTTTAAGTCTGCAAAAAGCAAACATAAATTACCAAAAAAATGTCTAATAAGCCAAAGGTATGTGCAGAATGCAACAAACCCATTTATGATACAGTTGTGATGGCCTTGGGTAAATCTTGGCATAAGGAACATTTCTTGTGCGCTCATTGCAGAAAACCATTAAATGTTTATAAGTACATCCAGGAAAATAATAAGGCGTACTGTGAACAAGACTGGAAAACTCTTTTCCAGATTCCGAACTTGCCTCTCTGTGCAAAATGCAACAAACCCATAGAAGGCTCAGCACTGAATGCCTTAGGTAAAACCTGGCATAAAGATCACTTTGTTTGTGCTCATTGTCAAAAACCATTTGGGAAATCAAAGTTTTTCACAGAAAACGATTTGCCTTATTGTGAAGCAGACTATAAGAAACTATTTCAGGGAAATAAAGGGGGCGGGGCCAATTCAGGTGCACAGTCTGGAGCCCAGCCAGGAACCCTGGAAGCTTCAGGAGGATTACCCATCTGTGCACAATGCAACAAGCCTATCAATGATACTATTATAGATGCATTGGGCAAAACATGGCATAAAGATCATTTTGTTTGTGTTCATTGTAAAAAACCTTTCAATAATGCAACTTATTATGTGATGGAGGGGAAACCATATTGTGATGCTGATCATAAAAAACTGTCCAAGAATAAACCATACAATGGTGAGGACCCAATCTGCGCACACTGCAATAAGCCAATCAAAGATACTATACTGACTACCCTCGGCAAACATTATCACAAGGATCATCTAATGTGTGCTCACTGCAACAAACCCATCAAAGATTCATCGTTCAACACCCATGATGACAAGCCCTACTGCGACAAGGATTATACTGCACTATTCAGAAAGAAATGTTCTGGCTGTGGAGAGAAGATAACTGATACTGTTCTGACTGCTATGGAGAAACCTTGGCACAAGAAATGTTTCACTTGCAAAAAGTGCAAAAAACCTATCAACGCTCAGGAAGGGTTTTCGGATGTGAGTGGACAGCCCTTCTGTGTCCCATGTGCTATCAATGTTTAGGTTTTATGCGTTTTCAATAATGGAACTGTGACAAAAATATTAATACAGTATCTTTATATTAAAGTGATACGAAAAGCCAACATGAATTCTTCTCTTAATTTTACAGAAACATTAAAATGAAGTACTGTATGAGAAATTTTCTAGTTTCCATTGTCTTAACACAAATATTTGATTAAATTTACTGAAGTTCTCCCATGGAGTAAAGGGTGTTACTGTCAGCCAGTTATCCAGAGTTGTTTTCGGCTGCTTTCCCGAGAGACTTCTCATTTATTCAGGTAAGAGGTTGAAAAGTTTTCTGCCAGCATATGACGGGTTTCTCTCGAACAGACCAAGGAGGGGCAGAGGTAGTGCGTAGCATGTAGCTTGGTGGGGTAGTTGCCTGGTAAGGTAGTTGTGGTTGTCAGAAATTTGTGGTAGGTTTAGCCCATCAACATACAGTATTGTCTCCCGGATTTACAGGTTTACTGCAGTCCTTGTGTGGAGTAGTTTAAAAGCCTCTCTGCAAGAGTCAATATGTAGGTCCAAGACCATTGGGTACTCTCAGTCATTTATTTTGGAGCAGCATTATTCGATGTAGATTCTCTTGATTCTCCTCCCCAGACAACTATTCCATATCGAACGTGTTATTCAAAAAGCGCAGAGTAAGTTGTTTTTACTTACTCTGAGGCAGCAATTCATTTTAAAATGTACAGGCTTGTATTTAATTTCTTACACAGGATATCCACATGCTCTGTCCATGGCATACTTTCATCTATAGGGACTCCAAGGAACTTCGCCTCAGGCTTCATGTCAACATCTGGCAAAGCTGGTACTAACTTTTGAATGTTTTAGACAAGGCACTACATTTACCGCGGACAGTAAATTGGTTTAACTTTCTCTCTATCAATTGTGCAGTTTTAGAATTAATTCTAAATACTGTATTAATTTGTTTAGTTTTTTGAGCTGGTTTTAATAGCGTTTGTCAAATTATATTGATTTTTTGACATTTGAAATCCCATACAATAAATAAATACACTTTTGAATAACATGCATGATGAAACCTTTAAACCACCACTTTGACAGAGAAATTTTTGTGAAATTGCAGTTTTTTTAGATTACCAGAGATACCAGCCAAAGTGCACCCTTGTACCAAATTCATAAAAATTTGACCATCAGTGTGTTCTCAGAAGCTCCAACAGACGTACAGAAGGTATTAACTTATAGTAGCTTATGCAACAATTGTATTATGAATACCACGAGTGAGATGTAAGTTAGAACACAAGTGAAGCGAGTGTTCTTAATATCTCACGAGTTGTATACACTATTTTATCTACGACCAACAATATTCAGACTTAAAAGAAAGAGTTGTATATTTCACTTCTCTACGACCATTGCAATAAAAAGAGAATCAAAAAATAATTGGTGTGTATTTCATTCTTGAAGTAATCAGCTGATGTGAAAATTACGTTGTTCTTATTCTGTGAATGGTTCAAAGCTCACACTAGAGGTTAGCCACTAAAACACACTAACTTTATCATAAACCAGCTGATTTTTCATTTCATTAAATCCATAATGACATTACTTTCGTCAAATGCTGGAGCTCTGATTGATCTAGAACCTGTATCGTTATGAATTCCTAATGCAACAGTTCAATTTACGTTTAATAATGAGCCTCTAAATTTAATGACATTATTTTCATTATATTTATTGGTAATTTCTGCGATGGTCGTAAATAAAATTAATAATAATAATACTTTAAAACTTTAATTAAGTAAAACAACTAGTTTTTAATCTCGTTCGAATATTTATTCAAACATTTCTTGGTACTATACCCAGTACCCCATATATCAGAAGATTACAGTTTTTCCAGCTAAACAGAAAACTTCGATTAGACTAATTTGTTTTGCTGAAAACTAATCCAATTAAGATAAAACTTACATCTAGCAAAAGATGTTACAAAGAATAGTCATTATTAATTAGTCAATTACTTTAATCTACAATTTATCTATATAAGATCTTACTCAGAATGAACTTAGTACAAAACTTACAGCACCATTTTAATGGTTTATGCTACTAGAAATAAAACTACTAAAAGATTCATAATCGTAAACAATTTCAAAATTCATTGTTGTTAAAAGTGTGTTTGAACCTACAATAAACTGTAAAACATTTCATATAAACTCAATGATTACTGTAGGGAAAGTATAAACAGAAAGGCTAGTGTTATGAGTATATGTACTATATATACCGGTATTTGTATAATTAATTAGGTAAGTATTTACAGCAAAATTGAACCCAGAAATTCCTTACTCCAAAATAACTCCCATGATCTTTAGAGTGTCAGCTCACAGCCGATGAAAGAAACACACCCATCAAAGGCTTTATGCATATATCTGGTCACTCCTGATCTTTTGAACTTGGTAAAATGTTACTATTGACACTGCAGGGGGCTCCAGTACTTAGTCTTGGAGGGGGCACAAGGGCATTTGGAGTACTCATCCTTCCCAACCAAAATATGTAAAAAATATCTAGACATAGGTACTGTATTAAATTTTCCAGCTATAACAAATGCATTATTTTAGAGACATTGCAGGTAAATCAAAGAAAAGACAATAATATCAATACTTTATTTTACAAAGCACAGAAAATTACTTTAGATATGAAATATTACCAACCTCCTACTTTGATTAGATTACGGTAGATTAGATTATTGAAATGGCAACCATATCACAAGGTAGCCTAGTATGAATGAGGATTGAGTGTAAGATGATTGTGGCGTGATCTTGTAGTCTTGTTACTGGCTAAGGCTGACATGATCCTTAGACATGGTTGTTAATTAATAGTTCAACATCCGAAGGCAACTAAAGGATCTACAGTTTAACGTGGAATCCAAACCATGACCTCTGAATTACAAATTGGTCTAATTATGAGGATAGTTTTGCGGATTAACTTAGTATTCAATAGTGCGGACGTTAATTCACACAAGAGAACACTACATCCACCAACGATCGCTCACAACTATCCACAATTTGTGACCTCCAAGAAGCTGGATTTTAGGACGTCGCCACTGTCCCCGTCGTGCACTACAAAAGTCAATACTTGATTTTTTAGTACCTAGTTCACAAGATTACGTATAAAACCAATATGCATTTTATGTTATTTATAATGCATGAAATAATGTCAAATCTATCGAGAGATGATACTTAGACTGTTTTTAACTTCTGAAAATTGTTATTTTAAAAATATTACTATTAAAATAATAATCACTAGAGTCTCGGGAGGAGCAATTGCCTCAACTGCCCCCCCCCTTGGAACTGCCCCTGCGATATACAATAACTGGTACATTTCTTCATAACTAACTTAACTGTAACTTATTCAGCCCATGTTTAGTGGACCTCTGTTGACTCCGTCAATATGATAGAATTGATTACGGTATTTAAATAGCAAAAGATTTTACGAAGCAACCAATACACTGTAGACGTGCGGTAAAGCGCAGTTGAGTGTGTTGGTGCTCCGTGCTGTGCTTTCACGGTAGTATATATCCCATCTGCTTATACAGGGAGGTTATAAAGTCTCTTCCCCTGGTTCTACAATTACTGTAATATAGAAAAGTAATTTTCAATGATGGTTACAATGAATAGGTACATAATCCTAACTTTGTAGTAATTTCAAGTATTTGGATTTACCTCAGATCTATAAGATGTAGGAGTCAAGTGCGGATTCAGGGAGATAATATGGTGGGAACATTGGGGGTCTAGGGGTTATGGAATATCCCAAGGAAGAGGGGAGTTCTGGGTAAGCTAAGTAAGCATTAAATTATTGGTATAGAGTTCCTAGATTTGACATAGAACTAAATCAAGCCATTTTATTACAGGCCTAACAGTCGAAATGTGATTTTATTTATAGTAATTTTAAACTAATTTTCAGCAACTTCACAAAAAACTAATTTAAAAAGGGTGTAAATAAATTTAAACCTTTGTTCACTCTTTTGATCACCAATTATTTTGAATAATTGAACCTTATTTCAAAACTGCAACATCAATAAGTATCAACAAGCCCTTAAACTTAAACATATTGGTTGACTAAGAATAACGTTTTTGCGTCGGTATTATCCTAATTTTTAAGATTTTGAGGAGGAAAATTTTCCCTTTTCCACCCGTGGATCCACCATGTCAAATAACACTGCTTTTACCCCTTGAAAAATTTGCAAAACAGTTCCAGGCTAGTCCTAGGGGATGAGTGGGAGGGTTTAGTGGTGCGAGTCCCACACTACTTAGTCTCTGTGATGTGCATGAGTATTACCTCCTCCTCCCAAAAACCCCCTTGAAAAAGTCTGGCAATTGAAAATTTCGAACTAATTGTACTTATCACGGAATATACATCGGACTAAGATGTATATATATCAACAAAACATTTTCATAATAAGCCAGTCATGCAACATGCCAAATAACAATAACATTTCCCCTCCTATAAACAGTAGTGCACTCAAAATTAAAAAAGATTGTGCCGTTTCTCAGATATCCGTAGGTCTAAGTTGTAGGAGTTAACATTAAAGGTTTTGGTGAAAAGTCTCTAACTAAATGTTTTGAGTTGAACCTACAGATATATAATAAATTAAATGTAGTCAAATAAACAAAGGACAGGTTTTACTGTTTCTTTTTTATTCTTGCTTTAAGTTTAAATACATTAATAAATTCACAGCAATAAAACAACTAAACAAACATTTCACTATAATTAATGTAGGGTAGGTACTATAAGTTTTATTTGTTGTACTGCAATATTTAAAGAAGAATGATTTATACTGTCAATTAATTTGATAAAGTTTATCTGAAAATAGGGGATGGATAAAATATTGAGCATAATGAGGGGGCCATCAATTGATTGGGTGGATTCCTTTGTTAGATTAAAGGATATTGGAGTTTGACTCTCCAAGTAATGTGAGACAATTTTTCCTTACATCCAAATCTGTTCTATAAGTCTCCTTGAAAGGAACTTAGCAAAAGTACTTTTTATAAATTTAATAATTTGTAATGTAAATTTTTTTATAAAATCTCATAAGTATTACATACTTTTGTGTACGTAAAAATTACTTAGGCCTAAAGTAATAGTAAAAAAATTAAATTCATTAATTTAATTTTTTTATAATTTTAAAAGTAAAACAATAGAAAGAAGTAGTGGAGGATTAAACACTTTACTCATTAAAAAATTGTATATTATTCATTTAAAAAATTTCAAATATTGGAAAATTCTAGCAAAATATTTATCAAGGGGTCAACTGTCTGAATTTATCAACTTTTTCCTGATTTACCCTCAAGAATTCCACCAGGCTAATAAGAGTATACACAGTTCCAATACCAGTTTTAATTCCATTTGGCAATTTCAGGTGATCCTAACAATTTTTAAAACTAGGCTATCCCTTTCCATTAGATTATGCTAGCCCTGCCACAATTATGTGGCAGGGTGGGGGTTGACAATATTAATTGTCAACTGTTTCAAAAGTGAATTGGAAGTATAATAAATAGGAAATCGCTGTAATAAGTAAGTACAATTTTAAAAATATCATTTCTTACTGCAGAAGAAGCATTTTAACCGTTACAGGATAATTACACTCAAACGCTTTCCTGGTAAAGCAACCCAAATGTGCAGGATTTCGATCGGTCAGCCGGCGATCGGTCAGTTAGTGATCGGTCAGCCGGCGAACGGCCAGTCAGTGATCGGTCAGCCGGCGATCAGTCAGTCAGTGATCGGTCAGCCGGCGAACGGTCAGTCAGTGATCAGTCACCCGACGATCGGTCAGTCGGTGATCGGTCAGCCGGCGAACGGTCAGTCAGTGATCAGTCACCCGACGATCGGTCAGTGAGTTATCGGTCAGCCGGCGATCGGTCAGTCAGTGATCGGTCAGCCGGCGAACGGTCAGTCAGTGATCAGTCACCCGACGATCGGTCAGTCAGTGATCGGTCAGCCGGCGAACGGTCAGTCAGTGATCAATCAGCCGACGATCGGTCAGCCGACAATCGGTCAGTCGACGATCGGTCAACCGACGATCGGTCAGTCGACGATCGGTCAGCCGATGATCGGTCAGCCGATGATCGGTCAGTCGACGATTGGTTAGTCGACGATCGGTTAGTCGGCGATCGGTCAGTCGGCGATCGGTCAGCCGACGATCGGTCAGCCGATGATCGGTCAGTCGACGATTGGATAGCCGACGATCGGTCAGTCGACGATCGGTCAGTCGACGATCGGTCAGTCGACGATCGGTCAGTCGACGATCGGTCAGTCGACGATCGGTCAGTCGACGATCGGTCAGTCGACGATCGGTCAGCCGACGATCGGTCAGCCGGCGATCGGTCAGCCTCTTCCCTCTTAATAAAAGGGGAGGCTGAGGAGGGAAACGCCCGCCTCTTCAACGGCATTGTGTCGCCAAAGTCACCCCACCGACTAACGTGTTTGTCTTAAGTTAAAGAAAACATGGCGGAACAGCAAGAAAAGTAGGACTGTCCGATCACATGATTCCTCCAAATGAGCATCCTGGTATTTGAACCCGCTACCTCTTGCACCGAAATCTAATGCGCTGACGTTGATGTTCACTATGATGTTAATTCTCAAACAAATTAAAATAGATACCATTTTAGACTGGGACCATGGCGTGTCCTGTAATACAGAAACTTGGAGGTCATGAATTGTGGATAGTTGTGAGCGATTGTCAGTAAGTGTGAATTAGGATCCACCTCTTGTGTGGATTAACGTCCGCATTATTGAATACTACGCTAAACCGCAAAAACTATTCTCATTATTAGACTAGTTCATAATTCGGAGGTTGTGTTTCGGACTCCACAAGACGACTACCAGATCGGACCACAATCATCTTACACTCAATTCTCATTCATGTTGGCTTAAAATACCTACTTGGGTAGGTTGCCATTTCGGTTAAAAGTACAAAGTATAAACAAAGATTCAAGTCACTGTCTTTAATAGTTTTGTATTTTAGATGATACTAATGAAAAATCCATAAATTGAAGCAAACATGAATGAGCGAAGCAATATCAAAACAATCATATCCCAAGTATCAATGAGGTTATTGGAGTCTAATGTTTAAGGGTAAATGTAATTATAACTGACTTTCGAGAAAGAGATAACCTCTTAGAGTTTGTAGAAAATGTCATAAATTTGTATTAATCTATTGCATATATTTTAAAATTTCATAAGAATGAGTTGAAACTTACCAACATTGGAATGTTTGTTCCAAATTTTGACACAGGATGAATTAAACTCCAAAGCTAATCAAGGAGCTTACAGTTTGATTACATCCTCGACATTTGTTTCAGAAAATCTATCCTCTGATTAAATTTATTGCTCTCCTCTTTGAATGTTTGGAGAGGTGACATTGATTTAGGTTTAACAAATTACTCTTGTAACCTCAATCCTTCAACTCAAATTTAATCAAGAGCTGTTCTTAATTTCAGACGCTTTTCTTAATTGGTTTTAGAATATAAAAACCTAATAATTCTTCTCCATAATTAATATAATTCTCATATTATCATATCATATTATATTAACTGTCATATAATTCTTATCTCGATTTCTGTCTGTGTACAGTAGAACCTCGATAATTCAAGAATACCCGTCACAACACTGCGTACTCAGCGATTTTGCAAATCACTAACAATATACAACAGGTTTTTATCAATATCCGTAATAAACAAGAGAGTTTGCCTATTCTCCATAAGATTAACATGGGGGAGAGTATGCAGGTTTGCCGTTGTGAGTAACACTGAAAGTAGGCATCTCTAGCATGATCAATTTTTATTTTGACCATATATACCAAGTTCCATCAACATCTGTCCATAAATAAAGGAATTTGCCTATTCTCTATATGATTAACACGAGAAAAATGTATGTAGGTTAGCTGCCATGATATGTATATAAATTTTAATGAATATTGTTTTTGGCGCCAGGGCAAAAACGAAAAAATAACATGGTCCCGGGCTTAAGTCTTGCCATGACACCTACGGTAATAGCTTCTTGCCTATGGTAAATTAGCTAACATTTAAAATTTGATATCCTTTAAAATCTGTTCGGTTCCTTTGAGGAATCCTTTTATACTAAAAAAAACATACTCCGATAATTCGAAATATTTCGACACATAATTTGGCCTCAAAAATTCAAATATGTTTGTACTTGAGCCTCCAAAATTTGAATTTTGTTCCTTTAATTCGAAACCCAAATTTTAAGTAAATCTTATAGGTCTCCAATATATCGGTTTCCATAAGCCTTTTGAAATTCTAGGCAACTAAAAAAACAAGCAAATCAGAACGTGAACCATTCCGTTTCCGCAATTCCTCTAGCTTCGGACTCATTAACCGCATTATATTCTTTGCTTCCTTACTGTTACCATGTTGTAAAGGTTGTCAACAGGTCCATTTCCGGTGTGCTACCGTATTTATTTTACTATCTTCTGGATTTTTTGTGAATGAGAAGTAATAATTCTAATTTTACTCTTGCTAACCTCTAGAATTATAACTCCAGAATTGAACCTCTACAATTTGAATTTTAATAACGCTAACCTATATAACTTAAAGTCACGTTGGTTCAAGCTTCCTTTAATTTAGAGTAAACTGGCTTTCCCTTGAATTTCGAATCAGCAAGGTTCACCTGTTTTGCCTGCATCTATCCGTCTATAATGCAACAAAAGGCATTTTGTCTTCTCCGCGTAAGCAGGGCAATAAGAATATTGAAACTTTTTTAATCATTATATATAAATTTTGTAATAGGGTTTCGTACACATTAAACTGAACCACATCCCTTAAAATAAACCAACAAGCTCTGAAACACCCCTGTTTTGTGTGGTATTAAACACACTTTTTATAATTTTACTGGAGTCTTTATCTACTAAAGTTATTTAACAAAAGGAAACAACCAGCCGTCCATGGTAAGTTCTATCTGTAAATTCAAAATTCAATGTATATATATAATATATTTAATTCCATTTGGTAAATTGTTCATATCATGGATATGTCTAAGGGGAATGTTTTTAGTACCTCTAAATGGCTGGCCTTATAATCATATGACGTCACCGTTTAAAATTTTGGTCTGCCAGATTTCCAGTACCCTCCTCCCGAGGTAAGACATATGCATGTCAAAACTCACTATCCACAGTTCATTTCAATCTTCTAGGTTATTCTAAATTATGTCATTTTGTAATTTGTTTGTACGAGTATTTTCAATTTGTACCATTTGTAAACTTTTATTGTAAATTTTCCAAGGTTTGAGGAAATTTAGTTACAGATAAAAACGTTATTCAATCTATAAACTAGTACTAAATAATTGAGTTGAGTTTTTAAATACTGGTAACTATGAAATATATTTTTAACTTAACAGTATTAAGGCATAAATTTAATTTCATAAATGTTTGGGATCTTGTAAAAGATCCCTCCCCCTCAAAATTATTATGATGTAGAGAACATTAATCTATAGCAGTTAAAATTTATGTTCAACTATCGCCATTCTTATGGTGATCCTCCCAGTTAATTTTAAAAAGGGTGAATTTAAGGTTAAACAATTGTACAAAACAATAAATTCTTGATTAGCATTATACGTGTTGGTTTTACTATAGGATGGAAGTAAAAACTCACGTCTTAGACTACATAATATCTTTGAATTGGCCTGATGATTTCTTAGCTCTAGGGGGGTGAGCAATTTGAACGACCAATATTTGAAACATAAGAACAGCTGTTTATATGAACTGAAAACATTCTCTTTAGACATATCCATGATCAAACCTATTTCCCATAGGGAAGTAATTGCAAGCATTTTTTATAATAGAGTATAAAAAACTCAAAAGACAAATTTTCTTATTATATAAGAAATATATAATATATTATATTAATATATTATATATTTCTTATATATAAGATAACGACCCACTCTGTAGGTAAGATGAACATGTCAAGGTTGTGTGATAAATCTACATTCAAATAGATAAATAAGTAAAGAAAATTTCCAGAAAGTAATCCTATTACACCTTCTTACTAGTATTGAAACCAAGTAATTAATTAAATTACGAAATAGTCCGGAAAAGTGCGACTGAGTTTCATAATTAAACATAAAATCAATCTAATGAAAGGAAACGTGGAGTAATTATCAAAACTTTGTGCTGATTAATTCCGAAGCCATATCAATTTCTCATCTTGAGAAGTTCAAGACAGCTTCTGAAAATCATTAAAATGTTTCTTTTAAACTTACAACTAAATTCTCAAATTTCAAGAATCACGTTTTAGTTTTTTTGTGTAAAGTTTTTAGAACGTAGAGGTGTCAAATGTAACCTGAAATTCATTTTGGTCAAGCAACGCAGTTACGAATATTTCTAAAAACTCTTTACATATAACAAACAAATGCCACAAGAAAATTAGTGTGTTTATATATTTGCACAATTGGTCTTAAAAGAGCTTAGAACTTATACGACACTTTCTCTGCCTATACGATAGTATATGAATATATAATTGTTTGGCTAATATTTTTGAATAAGCCCTACGATTTTCAGTGGATATATCCGTTTTGAGGTACCCTGCACCTAAAAATGTTTTTCAAGTGATGTATGTGTGTTTATGTGCATGGATATGTAACAATGCATAGGGTACACATTGATTCACATTGATTAGGGGTATGTTCACCCCTAAAATGCCTTAAAATTGCAAAAAATCAAAATTTCTCAAAAAAGCTCTAATGATTTTAATTAAAATTTTATGTTTCATTAAGATCAAAATAATTTCCGACCCGAATTACCGTTAAAATGACGGTTCAAAAGTTATGGATATTTAAAAAGGAAAACAATAATTTTTTACTTTTTTGGTAAAAAAATAAATGTATAAAATAATTTGACTTTTACATTACCTCAAGAGCTTTTGATATATCCACTAAGTAAAAATACATACGGTAAAATTTTTTTTCATCAAATTATTATCAATATCTGTGCGAGTTATACCGATTCATCTCTTCTCCGTAAGAATTACAATGAATACCTAGGTTTGCTGCCATAAGATATATTAAATTTGGGGTTTTTATAGCTGTATTTATAAAAAAATATATTATAAAAGATATATTATAATATAGTATTTATAAAACTTAGCTATACAGAACGAGGATACCAAATTTTGGAAGAATATTTAAGTAAATAAGTGAGTTATTGATTTTTAGCTATTCTCCATAAACTCCACAGGAATTAAATAACATCGTTGTGTGAAATATCTAATTTTCATAAATAAATTACTTTTTTTCTATTTACCCGTTACTTATTGGATATGCCCGTTTGTAAAAACCAAACTGCTTCTTGATTTTTAGAATGACTTTCTAGTTTTTAGATATCTGTAGGCTTGGATTTCAATATTTGAATGAGTTTTCTTATTTAGGAACTGTACCAAATTTCAGTATCTCCCAAATGAAAAATCCTTAAAAATTTTCGCAGCATCACCTAAATGAAAAATCTTTACCAAGAGACTTAAAATCCTTATGACTTATAGGGTGGTAAAGTTTAGATGCTGCAAAAGTTTGTTGTCAACAATTTCTTGGAGTTATCCCCTGAATTTACAACTTCTAACAGGTCATTACACCCAGAAGTGTTTTAAAATAAAGAGTCACCAAGTTAAATGCGCCTCACGAATAAAAGTCTTAAACGTTTTATTTTCTCACCAATTAAACCTCGTTATTAAAAATACTGCCTTAATAAACGAGCAGCTTAGTGTTGTTTCTGTTTAATAAGAAAATGCAGTCAATTTCAGAATTAACAGTCCAAAGATTTTTGATTCTAAGGATTGAACATGTATGTATAGTAAATAATATGAAAACCAAGATTAAACAACTGAGCAAGATAAATTACTAACACAGTAAAACTTAGAAATTGTAATATCTTATGAATACAGTACGTGAATATTTTTCTAAAATTCAATGAAGATATGTTTTCCTCCTTTTTTCTCATTTAAGTAAAATATAAAAGAATACAGAATTTAATGAAACTACATAATGATTTGTTGTGATGTTGTTGTTATTTAAATATAGTTAATAGATTCTTTATTTCAAAAAATATCATCAAATATCTGCAATCAGAATAAGAAAAACAAGTTCAATTTTTTAGAATTTTTTGGGGTTGTAACCCACCCTCTCAGGAGATACCAAACTATTTGAGTGGATTTTAGTTTGGTGATGAATCTATAAGCGTAGAATCACATCATGTAGTGAAAAAATGTATATGTACAAAAAATGAATGTAGTGACATACCAAGTTTTATGTAAAACAGTTGGAAAAAAGGAAGAAATCGATTATTGAATAATCTCCATTAGAATATACCACCCTCAGACAACGTACTGCGTCTATCATGAACTGTAAATTTAACTTTTCTCTGGAACCGTTAGTCGTGGAATAATGATTGAAAATATTAATTTGTTTACATTTTTAAGTTGGTTTTATTCGCGATAGTCAAATTGTTTGATTAAATTCTAAATTTAATTTAATTCTAAATTAAAATCTTGTTAGCCAGAAAATTAAAATTCTTATTTTTATTTAAAACCCCATAACATTTAAACCACGATGTATGAGAAATGCGTGTGGTGTCATCTTATTTGTCTCATAAAGTAATATAAATCATACAAATTTTCATTTTACGTGTTTTTCGGAGTAAAATACCCTTGAAAAACTCAAACAATGGAAAAACTTCCGAAATACCTGCGACTGTTACCTATATACAGAATTCCATGAAAAGTGGATCATTAGCCTTGTCTCAAGGTTTCTCGGATCAGATCATTAGCATTGTCTCAAGGTTTCTGCACATTCCCTCACTCACAGAAATACATCACTCTATAAAGAACCTTTTTTGATTCTGGGGGCACTAAAATGGATACATCCACCAAAAACCCAAATTCGAAAACAATAATTTCTAAAAAATTAAAAATTAAAAATTATAGGTACAATATGTATTGATTGTATACGGTATGTGCTACCAAAAGGCACAAACCGTCAAGGCTTTCAACCTGACCAAACCCAACCTGTTGCATGTAGCCTTGGTGTACAGCGATAACAATAATGTAGAAAAATAATAGGAGAAATAAATAATACTCGACTACTTAGTACGATCCTTGTATTTTTACTTATATTTTGATTTAAAATATAAACCGTAGTCGCCAATTATTACTCAAGTCAATGACCAAGTCTACTTAAGTTTTATTTGTTCATTAATTAAGCTTTAAGTTAATTATCTTAGACCTCGCCTGGTCAAATCTGACAACTTCTCTGTAAAGGTAAATACTACCATGCCGCCATGTTGACTCTATCCTGCAAAAATAATCGCCTTTTACAAATTATTTTTATTTTTACTAACATTACTTATATTATATTGAATCTTTAAAATTCATAATGACGTTGGTTATTAATTATTCAATATCTTTTATTAGACTTTTTGATGGTGCAAAAGCTGGTAGTGGTAGTTTTAGTGAATTCACCATCCATATAAATAAAATTAGAATTTTGTCTGTACATTGCTTGGAATTAAGACATTTTTGTTATTTTTACGTTTTATACTCCTAGAATAACCTCAATTTTTGTATGTTGTGTCAATGTTTGTCCTGTAACGCTGTACAAGGTATTTTTCGCCTTTCCATAATAATAAAACACCTACTATAATGAAAGTTTTTTTTCATTATTCTACACCTTTAAAAAAAGGTTTTGTTTGCCCCAACAAAGTAATGAGCTTTCGTGAACCTAGTTTTGAGCGGTATTAGAAAAATGTTTCTAAGTTGAACTATATAGAAACGTGTGACCTATAAAGTGGTGTAACAGAAAGAAATAACCAGGTATAATATAAAAACTCATATTAATTAATTAAAAAATTACACTACCGGTACTCTTGTATTAAAATGTTATCTTAGTGTACACAATTTTAATAGTTATAGGCTTTTACACATTTTACAATTATATAATTTAAAAAGTACCAAAAATTTGAGGTTAGAAGTTAGTTTTCCTTATATTTTTTACTATTTTGATTTCAGGTAAGTATTTAATCATAATAATGAGTATATTTTCTTCTTAACAAAAGGCAGGGTAACTGTCAATAGAGCTATTACAGTGACAGTTAACTTAAATTAACTTATTCAGTCAACTTTAATTAAGTTATGAACTTAAAAACGAAAGAAATTAGTATTCGTAGTATTAATCGACTCATTAGTCAACGACTAACGTTTCCAGAGAAAAGTTATATTTACTGTCCATGGTGAACGCAATGCACGTTGTCCGAGAGCACCCAATATTATTCTAAGGGGACTATAAAAAATCTATTTCTTCCTCATAGCTCAACAATTTTCCATGAAACTTGGTATGCAGTGTAGGGTCACATCGCTCAACAAACCCCACTCAATAAAAGTTTGGTATTTCCTAGAGTGAGGGGTTTTATGTTGTAAAAATTGTTAACAATATTTTTTATTGTTGTTAGTTTTAGGGAATTGGATAACTAATTACTTTTTCAAATAAGATAATTTTACTAAAGGTTCTAATTTTTATAATTTGCTTAAAGGAGAAAGTATGTGTCAGTCAATAATACTGTTTTTTTTAAATTGTAATGGCCCAAATATAAGCTACATAGTGATAAACAAAGACGGATAAAAATGGAATGAGCTGGTAGAAGCGAAGTAAACGTCACTGAACAGCGCGCGCTTCGAGCGGAGCCGATCTCGAGGATTTGAACTGCATATAAATAGCCTGGTTAATCTGCAATCTGGTATCGACATATTTACGTCGAATAAAAGATCAGGAACAAGTTGAACAACTTGTCGGTCGATTTCGGTCCAAAGAATTACCCGCAAATGAAATTATCGCGCACCATTCCATTCCTAATTAATATTTATCAACTATCTTGATTTCCTGACGATACTTTGTTTAAATTACATAAACGATAGTTTTTTTCTTGATAATTCATTGATTGACATTTTGTACAATGACGACTAGGAGAATTAGAAGCAATCCAATACATTAGGCGAATCACATAAGTTTAACAGGAGATTTAATAAACAATGAAGTTATTGAAATGGCGATTGATATAAGAGGATCTCTTGCTCTGGTTTCTGAAAAATATGCCGTGAGGCCATTGTTGATATAATACTACCTAACATGTCGATTAATTAAAGTAATTAAGTCGAATCATGTCGAAGTAATTAAATAGACTGGACGCATCTCTGACAGTAAATGAAAACTTGACAACTAATCCAGCTACTTTGTCAGACGAAAATTATTTGTTAAAAATCGTCTTCATATTGAAAAACTTAAATAATCTTGACGATTTTATTAATAACTTACGAAGAACAAATTAATAACGAAATTGGGGCTTTAAAATAAGAAATAGAAGAACTAAAAAAGAGAAACTGTGTATAACGAAGAAATAGTCTCAAAAATGCAATTATCGATGCATTGCACACAGACAATCAGTAGCTCTCATCACAAGTAAATAAGCAGCAAGAACTTCTAAGTAGTCTCAGAGCTACACATGAAAAAATCAATTCCTTCAAAATTCTAAAAAAACGCAAAGCCTAAAGCATCAAATCAGTCCACTGGCATAAAGTGTAATAATATATTTGAATTACTCTGTAAAGATCCATCTCTTGAACAGCCCACTGATCTACCGAACCCAATCATAGTCGAAGCGGAAATCCATTCTAGTAAATCATCCAAGGTGGAAAACTTTCTGTTAATAATAACAATATTTTGAGGAAAACTTCGTCAACGAGAGGGAATCGAGTAGTAATTTTGACTGATAGCCGAGGAAAACATCTTGATATCTACCTTGATACGCTGAATTACAATTACAATGTTTTTGTATATTCTCAGCCAGGAGGAATAGTAAAGAATATTGTCTAGGATGGTCTACCTTTCATTAGAGCTTTTACTGACTGCGTTGTTTTTTACTAGCCGGCACAAATGGCACAGAAATGAACCTGAGATGCTCACAGTTTCCAAAGGGATCAAAACTATTCTTGGCTTGAATATTGTAACTAACTTAATAGTAAATTCCATTCCCTATAGATACGACAGTTTACAGTGCAATGATAATATCTATTATGTTAACTTCGGCATCACGAAAATGATTTGGTGGATTTCGATGTGGTGTATGGCGATGTGAATAGCATTCTGCGTAGACACCATTACACAAGATGCGGCTTACACCTTGGAAAAAGTGGCAAGCGACTGATCGGGAATGCTTTCACAGAGGTAATAGCTAAATTTGCTCCAACAGTAAGAGTATAAGAATAAGCAGCTGATATCCGCTTTGCCCAAAATTATGGATTTCAACAGCATCGACGCCTACCCAGACACTGATACTTCGTACACTAGTGAATAGTTGTTTTGAAGGCGTGATAAATCTGAATCGTATCATGATTTTTGTTTTAACAAAATAATAGAAGTTATACAACTGCCTCATCAAGATACCCCTGTTAAGTCACTTTCATGATCTTTTACTAACCTGGTTGAGTTCCCACCTCTGCCCAGAGTAAAACTTAAACACTACTGCTTTTTTATGAAGGAAAAAATGGACACCGGATGTTAACAATTCGCCATCCATTGAAGAAGTTAAAGTCAACGTCACTAACTATAAATTTATAAAAATAAATCTACAATCACTTAGGAATAAGTTTGAAGAAATTTTTATTCTACTGGGCGAATTCAACATTGACGCTGCACTAGTGAACGAGCATTGGCTGACCCCTGACGAGCTGCACCACCGAGCTGCATAATACTTTTGTTTAATTAATTTTATGCATGCACAGATGCTATATATGCTTCTTGCTACTTTCACATTCAAAACATCTTCTCAATGTGTTGTACAATTCCATGTTACGTCATGATACATATCTGACTGTGGAGTTAAATTTAGTAGGTTGTTGATGGTTTTGTAATTTAGAACCCCCCCTTTAAGTAAGTAACTATTCAGTTCTGTCTTAGAAAAGAGGGTAGGTTTATGCGAAAGTACCCATACCTCTTTATCTAATCTGTTTTTTGAAAGGCATTTGATAGTTTCATTAATTATTTCATACCTTTAAAGTTTAAACCCGAAACATAGTCATTATATTTATAAGACGAAAGTAAACCAAGTTAGTTAGTTTGCGTATAATATTAAAAGTTTATTTCAGGGTAATCAATAAGATTCCATGAAAATATGAACACACCTATCACATCAAAGTTTAAACAAACTCTACACTAAATATATATACATATTTATACTATTTATACATATATGTAATAAAGTTATTTAATCTAAAACCTCAATCCTATTCCCATGGCAATTCCCCACATTTCATAATCATAGGTCTGACAAGTTTGATGCACACTTAATAAGTTACAGTTTAGACAAGAAGGAAGTAAATTACATTCCATCAAAGTTAGACCTGAACAAATACATTGAGTTTCATAGAACATGAAATGGGCTAGATTGACATTCAGCGGTTGTCTGACATAAGCTGATTAACTCATAACAGTAGAATGTTTCGCATCCATTGGAGCAACATGAGAATATATCCAGTTAAGGTTGGGTGATATGTGAATATTAAGGTTCCATAAACTCAATACTATTTTGTTATTGTTCCGTTATTGAAAGAAAAAATGCAATAAGCCATGGGCCGTATGTGCCCATGCATAATGTTGGTGAAAACCTTGATATCTCAAAACATTGAGAATGGCACTTAGATCCTAATTTACTTCAGGTCTTCACGTTACGTCGGTGGCCCTTTTTAGCACTTTTTGGGTGACGGAAATCATTTCATAGACGAAAATAGGTTTGATATAGACATAATACGTTTAGCGGTTCATTAGATTGCTCGCAAACCATTGTATTGACTTTTTAACATAAAATCGACTTACCAATGTTAAGCACATTTTTTGTGGGATCAAATTCAAACTGTAACACAATAAATCGGAATCATATATGCATATATTACTGGAAAAGTAGCAATATTTCAATTAAGGTAACCCCAGAAATAATAGCACCAAGAATAAAGGGAGGGATCCAACACTGAACCCTGCGGTGCACCAGAGGTATCATATAGATATGTAGAATTCCAGATCACTGCCTAAAGCATGCAACAATTAATTCTCGGTTAACTTTCATGTACAGATGTCAAGTATTTTTACTAAGGCCGATTTTTCGTTTACACATAAATTGTATTTTTGAAGTGAGAGTTTAGCAAGATGTCTGTAGGCTGTGAAAACTAACTCATAAACTAACATTATATGCTGTTCCAACAAGGTTCCACTTAAGTTATGATTAGTACCAATATAATAAAATAAAAACTATATAATGAGTGGGTTCGGAGATCATACTGTACTATATATAAACAAATTTAAAAAGTCTAGTGTGTAAGATTCGTTAGGTTTTAATACACCAATATTAAATATAAAATGCAAAACTCTTTTACCTGCAACTGTCCAATATTTATGACTAATATATTGAGCACTTTACAATAATGAAAAGGGAATGTCTGCCATAGTCCCCAAAAACGTTCACCAGAGTGCGGTAGTGTTTTATGAATTAAAATGAATAACCCTTATCTCTTACTGTAAGTTTGGGTTTATTGATCGTATAAAATTTAAGTGAATGATGCATTTTTTACCAAACCTTTTCAAAGCCGGTTTCTTCAGCGCAGTTACATAAACAGGCTCAATACAACGCGGCTTAGGTCCTACGTAACTTTTCCAATTTTACTTTCCACTTTCAACATGTAAAACCAAAGCAAACAATATTTGTGAGTCAAAAGATTTCTCTACTGTTATGGTGATCGGTATTTATATATTTAGGCAACGTTTTAGAAAATTGTTTACCCAGTACTTTTAAGATGTTAACACGGTGAAGGGTTTTGTCTCTTTTAAGGATGTTGTTCTTGATGGAGCATAATCATCGAGCGCATTTTAAAATTAACTAATACAATTTTTACGAAACAACACACTACTCTGACAAATATTTCAATTTATCCCATTTAACATAGAATTTAATCTGGTTTCGTTTTTATCAGGTTCCAAACGCGTTTGTTTAGAAGCCAGTGGTCGCCTTGTGTCAATAACAGTTGATAATGGACCTCTAGGCAGCCTATGTGAACTTCACTATGGTACCTCACTATCTTTGATAAAAGTATAAAACGATGGTTCTTAACTACGACATTTTTGCTGTTTAAATACGACGCTCTTCATACAATTTTTTCAAACAACGATCTATATATTTATTCATTCATATCAACGCCATATATCATGTAACATTTCAGCATAAATTTGCTATTTTACTTAATTGTAAATTTAGTCCATTTAATTAAGTTCTATTAGTTAACTTAGTAAATTTATGTCTATATAAATAAAATTAGAGTTTTGTCTGTATTGCTCAGATTTATTCAGCCGGAACCGTTCTTATCTCAATTTTTGTCTGTTTGTCTGTGACGCTCCAGGAGGCATTTTACGACGCCTTCTCCGAAAGAAACGGGAGTACTGATAACAATGAAACCTATTTCATGTATTCTCTACATTCCAGAGAAGGTTTATAAATGCTTGAAATCGCTCGCCGCCCCTTGAAAAGTCAATAACGAGCATTTAAAACTACACTTTTACGCGATATTACTCGCATTTTGATCCAGTTCTCAATGAATAACCTACTGATAATAATCAGCTGTCTTTGTAGTTTAAATATTTAATAGAAATAAAAACAAACAGCTGTTAAATCAATATTAGTTAGTTTATATTGGTCATTGATTTTAAACCCATTTCGAAATCATGCTATATTAAAAAGTTATTTTAACGTATAACTAATTATAATAGTGGTATAAATGTTCTAATCTATTTAATTGTAAAGTAATGCTAAATAATAAAGCTGGGTATTGATTTATTTTCTTTGTATTGATTTGTTTAGCATTTCAGGTTTACATTTTGGTATGATAATCTGTCTTCTTTAAACTGAATCCTACAACCCGTAAAAAGGAGGCTTACTGCTAGTTGATATTTAAATTTTTATTTACATAGGCCTAATTGTATTTTTTCCTTTGTGATGGAGGTTAAGTGGTATAGAGGACTTGCTAGTCCTAACTTTCGCCTCTATAAATAAAGACATTTTTCATTTCATTTCATATTCCAGGTTGAATTTCTAAGCGACGAAAGGAACGACTCTAGCCTCACAGCTGGGTGACGGTGGCGTGTCCTGTAATCCTGCTACTTGGAGGTCACGAATTGTGGATAGTTGTGCGTGTTGTTCAGGGGGTGTAGTGTCCTCTTGTGTGGATTAACGTCCGCACTATAAAATACTACGTTAATTCGCAAAGTCCATCCTCATAATTAGACCAGTTTGTAATTCAGAGGCAGTGGTTCGACCTTGTGTACCAAAGCCCCGCGCTCTACACCTAGACCAGCGCGCTCCCCAGATAATTGTTTATAATAACTGTCTGAACTCCAATATCTTCCATACTTCTGTTACGAACTATTTGGGTCATAAGTATGAATAAACAAGTAATATTAAAGCCCGCTCGGCCTTTTTGAGGAGGGAATACACGTCACTGATAAGGTAATCGGTAAAATTCAATGTGACAACGGTGGCGTGAGTCCTGCTAGTGATGTACCTGTGCGAGTGATTTTTCCCCCGTCCAGAACCTTGATTCCCTAGCTAGTTGGGAATACGATGTAACGCTACGTGAATATGTTGCAGACAAACAACGCTCTGGGGAGTTAAGTAAGTTATTGATAGAAAAGATTACCATAACCAACCTTACTTCACTCAACAGAGCGCTGTTTGTCGGTGACCAATGATACAATGATTTTATTTGGCCGATCAACAATACATTGTTGCAGGCTACTAACAGTATACAAGTATAAAATAAAATTTTAATAAATATCAAGTCATAAATAAAACAATGCAAAATCAATCAAAGCAAACCATGCACAACATAATTTAGGCAATCCATGCGATTCACATAAAAATTGCATGCACTATGCAAAATTAGATAAACAAACCGTCAGGTGCAAAACTTACTTATGTAATACAGTAACAGTGTAAAAAATCATCTAGCTTGTAAAGAGGATTTTCAATCAGCCAGTCAAGGATTGTGGTTTGGAAGCGTTTTCTTTTTATATTTTAGGTGAACAGGAAGGTGGTATACAGTTTTATACTTGACACAGGAATAATTTTTGTACCTAGGAATCTTAGCTCTCAACCTAGTGTTGTGATTATGTACCGAACTAGTTACAGAAAAATCATTATTACTGTTCTTAATACTAACAAGGAATTGGAATATGTACATATTTACAACTGTCAGAATCTTATGTTCCTTAAACGAGGGCTTACAGTGTTCTATAAAGTGAGCATGACAGAGAACCCTTACAGCCTTCTTTTGTGGTACTGGTAGCAAGATTTTGTGAACATTGGGTGAGTGGCCCCACAAAATTAACTCGAAGGACACATGATGTTGGAAGAATGCAAAAAGTCATTCTAAGGGTACTATGTGGCAGTTGGCCCCTCAGACGTCTAACGAGATACAACACTTCACTCAGTTTAGTGCAGACTTGGCTTATGTGATCCAACCAATTAAGAGGGTTATATCAAGGAGTTTGACAGGCTTTTAGAATGATACGATCTGGGAATCACAAAGGCTAAATGTTATACACTGTGTTTTCTCGTTGTTGAGCACTAATGTATTGCCAACAAACCATTTAGAGGATTACTCATAAAGTTCCTAAACAGACAACTCTGCCCGTTCGCGGGTCTCTTTACATGATGCAAGGGATGTGTCGTCTGCTCTGTCTTGTTGCTGATGTTGGGTCTAGTCTTGTGTATATGAATGTTATTATTTAAAATCATTTCTTTATATTTGGTATGGAGACATAGCATAACAGTCGTTATCTTAAGGTCAAATACCAATATGGCATCTTTACAACCAGTCACAAGACACAAACACACACACTCACGAACGGACATACATCCCGTCGAAATCCATTTTTTGGATTAAGGGGTCTACAAAACGGATATATTCACTCTCAACTCAAATTCGAAAATTTTGTCAAAAACAATACTTTCTCAATATACTATCGTATAAGCGGAAGAAAGAAAAATCATATTGTAACTGTATACAATTTTATTCGTCGAAACGTTTAATTTTGTAATCATAGCGTTCTGAGTATTATGATTCTACTAGTTAATACACTTTATAACTTTTAATTGAGCCTTCATAAGTTTTAATTCGTTCTAGGTATTGCTTAAAGGCGCTCTATGTTACCGTTACCTCAACGTCATGTTAGGGACAGAGTTTTCACAACGCCACAGTGTCAGAGTGCTTAATGCGATTTTCCAGTTGGCTAAAGAACAAGGCCATTAAAGCAGAGCCACAAACGAGCTATCGCTAGCAGTAACACTAACTGTGACTGTAACTGTAACGCCTAATGTAGCCCTGGGCGGCCGGCGAAGTCGTCAAAGTGCAACTGTAAAACTTTGCCACCAAGTTACGATACATCGGCCAACTAGGGTGATCAACCGTTCTACCCGGTTTACAGTCGCTCTACTCTCATCACTCCATCACTACATCGCTACGTTCCTTCTTCACTCTATGGCTCCATAATTACATCGTTTAATGGCTTCATGACTACACCGCTTCGTCACAATCACCGTTCATTAAAATTTGTTTCAAGGTGGTGCGAGCGAAAAAGTTGACTCTCTTAAAAAAGTTTCTTTGTTTATTGTATTATAAAATATGCTTTAGCATAATTTTTTAGTGAATACCTTAAGGAGTGTGAGAAAAATTCTTATGCTTTTGAGCTGAAATTTGGGGAACGTAGATGAGAAACAGACCATTTCGCGTAACCTATGCGAAATTGTTAAATAAGAAAGAAGTTTTCGTATCCTACAAAAATTTTAAAGCCACATTTTTAATCCAATATTCATTTAAAATACATTATTTTGGAGGTCTAAAAACGTACAAAAACAGAACTGTTATCTTTAAAAAGTCAATTAGGAAGCTTGCATGAAACAATGGCATAGGCGTAACCTAGCGGATTTTAGTTGTCCCTAACGCAGCTTGCATTGCCTTTAAGTCCGATAGGAAGAATGCATTATTCCGTCCCTAAATAATCAGGATTAGTGATTAACTAAAATTAGGTAGCTTCTTTACGGAAAGCTATAATAAAAAATTAACATAAAGAAATAAATAACATTTTTATAATTAAAGAATATATGGATTCAAATCTATATAGATTATCTGTGTGATCTCATATAATGTTTGAACGTAGCGTTCAACTAGGCAGAAATTGTAAGATATAACACTGTATAGAAAAAAATATTCATCTTAAGGTAACATCAAGATAATTTTAACGTTTTACAGTTTTAAAATAAGGCATATAATTATATATTATCACATTTACAAAGCAAAATGCATAAACGTTATATTATATAAATGAAATATAAATTTACATTGATGTTTATTCCCCATCAATTGTCACTACAGTATTCGCAATATCTTTTTATTTCAAGGGTTTTCCGAAATCGGTCACTGTGAGCGTTTGGTTGGAAAATGTTGACATTTCAGTTAAATTAAAAAAAGTTTTCCGCCCCGCCAAGCAGATGAGTTTACTGATTAAAACCGTAGCCCAGAACGGTTCTCTAATTTTAGATTAAACATTGTTTAGCAGCTACAAACTCAGCCCATATTATCAATTCCTTTGTAAATTTAATCGGTGTTTTAAGAGGCAAAGTTAAAAGAAAAGTATTACTTTATTTTTTTGTAGACACAGGATGTTGATAGCTGAGCGTTGCTAAATAGGATAATCGATTGTAAAAGTTATTATAAGAACAAAAAAACATGTTGTCTTTCTTGTAAAATCTCATTTGGCTGCGGGATTGTGGAACGGTCAGTTGGTTGCCGGTCCTTCGGTGACATGTCCTTGCTGGGCCATGCAGGGACAAAGTTTGACGGCCCTGGGCTGGGGCAGAGGACTACCTGATGGCCTGATGGTCAAGGTGCGAGCTAGCGTCTATTCCAGAAACGTAACTATATGGAGTCAACGGTCAGCTTGTGTTAGTATAAGTTATATGCTTTTTTTTGTAAATGCGCAAGCGTGATGATTTTCTGTACGTGAGCGTGCACACATGTGTGCATGTGTGTGTGTGTGTGCGCGCGTGTGTGTCTGGTTGTGTACAGAGCCACAGCTACCCTGATCTCACAACCTCTTCATCTCTCACTGTACATCAATGATATTACCGAACACACCACTTATTCTCACTTTCATCTTTACGCTGACGATTTGCAAATTTACTCTCACTTTACAGTTGACAACTTCGGAACAACAGTTCATCAAATGAGTGCTGACATTGACTCAATCATTCAAAGGGCAAGCCGTAGCAGTCTCAAAATAAATGCCACAAAAACCGAGGCAACGATTGCGTACGTAATTAGAGTGCGCCCAATGTTATTCTTGAAGAGAACATTAAAAAGTTGATTTCTTCCATATGAAGTGTAAGGTCACATCACTAAGCAAAACACACCCAAAAAAGCCGGGGATCCCCGCCATAAAATTAAAACAATTAATTTAACTTTGTTTCTCTTATTGTTATTTTCAGAAATCGGGTGATTATTTTTTAAACAATAAATTGTCAAATAATTATTAGATAAACTTTTAAGTATATGATAGTTTTATTACAGATTGTAGTTTTTAAATTTACTTGAGGGAGAAAGTATGGGTCAGTCCACTGGTACATAAAAGAGCGATAAATATGGCCGACTAATCTTAAAATCGACAAACATTGTCCATAATTTGTATAAATTAAGTAATTTTTGCTGATGACATGTATTTGAGTATGATAAGTACAACGACAAAAACGAGTAACCTTCCTTCAGATCGGTCATTAAAATATTAAAGAAAGATTTACAACTTCAGAGTGGTTTATGGCCAGTAATTTTATAATAAATAAGGAAAATTGTCTCGCCCACTTTTGCTTTGGGGAATTGTGAGCATAATGAAATCCGTGCCAAATTGATAAGTATAGTTAGACCGTAAAGGGGCATTTTCCTCCCTCCACGATTAAGCTAACGCGTTAGATCCGTTGCAATTGCGGATACAACTGATTGTATTGAATTGATAAAAATGCGACCATCTTGCTACCTCCGCAGTGCGCGACTAACCGGCTTCACTATCTCTAATCTCTGTCACTATTGGTGTTCATTTGTTTATTTATTTATTCCACAACACAGGTTCCATAGAAAATCTAAAGTTAATCTATAAAGCATGTTATATTACCTGTTGTATTTATATATTGTGACTGTTAGGTGCTATATTGTGTAGGCATACATCATCAGCACTGACTAAACAACTTTGGTTGGAAAACACCTAATTGCGTTACGTAATACTATCACAGAGGTCATTGTTGAGGCGATGCAGTTAGCTGAGTCACGTGACGCCATTAGTATTTACAATTGAAACTTTTTAATGGACTGTCAAATGAAATAGCCAATCCATAGTGACAATACTAGTGACTGCTTATTAACAACTTTAGACAATTGTTTATCTATCTGAAAATGTTTTTAGTCTCTAAATGTTTAAAAAAAACTGCAGTTACGTGATATATTACTTGTTAAATGTTCAATTTGAAATTTTCGTTCCAAAGTTTTTGTCTGCACCTTTTTTAATTTATTACAATATTGTATCTCCCGTCTGTAAGTCTGTAATAACTGTTCATATTGACCTTTCCCTATTTAACATTATTGTATTACTAATTACAATAAGAGAATTTAATTTTCTTTTATTATATACTTTTAGGTTTTCAATAGTAGAATATAATGTAAGAATGTATGTATTTGAAAAATCAAATCCGTTAAATTTATGTTCAGAAATAAAGTGCAGTAAAATATAAACTGTTAAATTTGTTTTAATAAGTTATTGCGGGATTTGGGAACCAAGCAACATTATTTGTACTACAAATGTATAGTTGCTGGTCGGTTGGCTCAGTTGACGTTATACATCTCTGCTCACCACAAATCTCATCCGCTCAGCCACTTCCAATTTTGGGGTTGTTCCATATTTTACAGGGAATGGCTTCTCCCTCCCACATCAAGAGCACTTTGTCGGATTGGAATTGCATCGTAATATTGCACATATTGCAAGCAATATGAACTGCAGTCTGAGTTGCACGTTGGAACGGTAAATGCTATTTATTTGCGATTGCATACTTCTGACGTTAATTTACTCATTAGGAGTCGGTGTCAATTGCTGGCCAGCAGAATATGTCGTGTGTGTAATGTGTGTAACATTTATGTTTTGAAGAAAATTTTAATTTGTACTAATTTGTGTGATGAATTTCTTCTGAAAATCTTACCCCTGATGATTTTGCTGGCTATGCAAAAGCTCTTTGAAGACTGCCAAGGATATAATCCTAGACTGTGACAAGTCGGGGGCAAGGAGAAGAACCCTATTCGATCTTGAGCAACCGGGTGAGGTATTTGACGCTAGCATAGGGAAAAAGCTCCTGAGCTTGGTGGAAAGTACTGGAGTCGGCTTACCCATCTAGCGCCTATGGGGAACACAATAAACCACAAGGTTGACGTGTTGAGACCTGTAGTCCAACCTCATCAACTCAATCTATCAATCAATCAATCGCCCATATGATGATGGAGTACCAATCAGCTCTCGAACATCTAGGATAAATAGCCTGCAATTATTTCTGAACTTGACTGAAACGCATGTAACCTCAATACTTTATTATTCTGACGTTAGGTTGCATTCAAAATAAACCCATCTGTTTGGTAAAAATGTTGCTTACTATTACACCCCGTTGCAGTAGATCCGCATATTAAGCAAATTAACATTGTCTTATGAATTATTTGTGATGAGTCAAATTTAGTTTAATCATGGGGCAAATATGGAGGCTATATCAGTTTAATAATCCTCCATAGGAATAAAATGAAGAATGAAAAAGTCGACTTGATAGACTGCTTTACAATCAATAAGAATATACAAACATTTTAAGAATTTCACTAAAAATTGTTTAACTAAGCCTACATAAAATAATGTATAGTGTTATTGACATAATTTAAGTTTAATTTTTTAATTGGAACTGGTTTCAAAGGTTCCAATAAAGGTAATTAAAAAAAATATTTGAAAACACTCTCAAAACTCCATTTTGGGCCAAAAAGACCGATTTGCCTGGTGGGTGACCAATAATAGCGTATTGTGTATAGTCTCGTAAATTTGATTTAACTCTTTTCACTATTGGTAGTATTGTTCATTCAGCAATATATGCCGTAAGCAATCCAGTGTTGAGTATTAATAGCCGTCATAACCCAGTGAAAACATAGTTCATAAACACCTGCACAGTGACTAGTTTAAGGAAATTGTGACGGACGGGTTAACAACAAAATATTGCTGAAACGTCGAGGTGAACCTGCGGCGAAAATGTATCACTTTATTTAATGAAAAACGGAAAGAAGTTAATCCTCGCAGAGCCGCCGTTGCCGTTATCTGCGAACATTTCCTCCCCAGAATGTCGAAATGTCAACCAGAATAGCATATTGAGTAATTGCTCCGTTTACAAACAAGTTGATATTTGTGTCCTATTCTTTTCAGATTTCATCAGTAAAACTAAGTCTGATATAAATCTTAAGTTGTATACAAATTTTTGTCTCGATAGTTAAAGTAATAACCGTGCTATTTCAGTTTTTATTTCCTGTCTATGTAATATATATATACGATGCCAAGGGAAACTTACTGACTAAGGATACGGAATCTAACCCACTTCTAGAAGAGCTGGAGACTTGAAATTCGGCACAGACCTTAGTACGTATAAGCATGAATGAATATAACAAATAGCCAATTAAAAGTAAATGCTACAGACCATTAGTCGTTTTAAAACTCAGTAGCACTAAAATGAGTGAACAAAATCTTTGCTATATTAAAACAAAATTAGACATTATTTAAATAGTCGTAGGAGTTTTAATTTATTCTTCAATGTTAAGAACTTTACTCATTAAATTAAAAGTTAGAAAACAGAAATCGGGCTTAAACGCATTAGACAGATTAAATGGATTATTCTTGTCTCTATGTCTTGGAAAATGCATTCTCTTATTAGTGATTTCCCAAGTTAGAACAGTTTTTGCGTTAACTGATGGCTAAAAGGACGACGTAACCTAGTTATTATGTGGCCGGGCTTTTATAACAATGTACTTTTGAAAGAAAACCTGGCTTGTACAAAAATGTTATTTTTATATAATTAACAAACTTTGTACCTTGTATCTTGTATCATAAAACATCATCATAAAACAGAAGAGCGATTTAACTGGAAGTAGTAAAATCAGTATTCAAATTCAGCATAAAACAACGGCGTAAAAATTATTCACTTTAATAACTCTTGAAAAACGCCATATTTTAAATCATAAATAGAGTGTCCCATATCTAAATAAAGTGCCAAACACTGCGAAAGAAACTTTTTACAACAAATAGATTTATTACTGCCTCTTAACATGCATTTCAAATGTACTTTGGTTATGTTTGTTCGTATCTTATATTTTTGGTGTCGACAGATTAAAAATAAAATTTTCTACACCATAAATTGTTGTATTTTTTACATTTTTCTAAATTTTAAGCTAGACTAAGTTGAGTTGTTATTCTATATTAGATATCTTTTCGGCTGTTAACGGATCATTTTTGAAAAAAAACGTTATTCTTTATTTTTTCTTTATTTTAATTCGTATAGTCCTTTTTCAGAGTTTTTCTGATTTGTTTAGTTTTTTTAAGCTGGATTCAATGGTGGCAGTTAAATTATACTTTACCTTTATTGTTTCTGTGGCAAAATTGTTTTGACTTTTTAAAGTCCATAACTCTAAAACCCCGACGTTTTAAAAAATGTGGGTGGTATCATTTTGTTAACCTCACAAAGGGTTGTAAATCATATAATTTTCATTCAATTGTTAGAGCCGTTTTTGAGAAATTTTCATAATACGTATTTTTGAGTTTTTAGTTATAAAATGCCCTTAAAAATCAAAAACTCAAAAAAATAAAAAAACATCCCTAGATACCGTTGATTGTTACCTACATGCCGAATGTCATGAAAATCGGACCAATAGTCTCGTCTCTAGGCTTTATTTCATCTCCACACACTCACAGACATCACTAAAACCACCATTTTTCGATTCAGGGGGCACTAATATCTAAGCTTCTGCATATTCCTAAACACACGGACAGAAATCACTCTAAAGCCATTTTTTTATTGAGGGGGCCCTATAATGGATATACCCACCAGAAACTTAAATTCGAAAATGCTGGCGAAAACAATACTTTCTCCTTATATTATCATATAGGGGGAAAAAGTAAACATGAGTTTAAAAATAAAGTTGAAATATTTTTGTAGATAAAACCTATCTAGAACTACCAATTATTATTATTATTAGTTATATGTATTGTTATTAAATATAATAATAATTCTACGGAGACTTCAGAAGAATTTTCTTATTTATTCAAGGAGTAATCATCCAGCAAGTTTTATAAATTTAATCATCTTATATTATAGTATGAATATATCTCATATACTCGGGAATGTGTTAGCAGAGGTTCCAATATTTCCAATACGCGAGAGAGCTAGGTAAACAGTCAGACTATTAAACCTTTGATTGATTCTGCAACAGTTTCACATCGCTCTCTGCTCTGTTTTCATTCGTAGAAAAGTTTGTGCTAGAGATAGAAATGTATGTAATGACATGTCGTATTTCTTGTTGTTCTGAGCTAATTAAAGCTATTAGAGTGCCTAAGTAGCTCATTTGAAGCTCATGACGTGACGGTTAGAGAGTTTAATTTCTGCAAAATTATAAATAGTCTCATTGAAAAAAATGCTAATGTAAAAATAAATAAATGTATTTACTTCCTTTTGGAAAATATCTTAGATCATGGATATGTCTGAAGGGAGTGTTTTCAGTTCCTCGAACAGATGTCCTTATAGCCATATGACGTCACTTCCGTTACAATTTTCACGTGTCACAATTGTTACAGAACCCTATATCGTAATTTCATAGATCATAAATTTCTGCTTTACTTCATTTCTTCTTGAATGAAACCCTAATACTTATTGGAATATTGTTAAATGATAAAAACATTTTATCTGTTTTATAAGCAGTCTCACCTATTTTTATTTTTTGTGGCTGGATCTTGTCAGAAACACACATACACAAACACACACGAAATAGTTTTGTGTTACAGTTTTTGTTACAGTCGTGGTTAGACGTTTAGCCCGCGTGCGGGAAAAACAAAGTTTTTTAAAACCCTCAAGACGTTAATGTTTTGGTCCCGCGAAACGTTGTTCTATAGTGACTGGATGACTGGATGATGAAGCTGAGTTTTTAAAGAACAAAATAATTACAAAAATCATAAAAATCGCTCCATCAACAGTATTGTTTTTGCTATATTGGGGGTATTGAACAAATTGTCTTATAAATTCATTCATCGTCAATGATAAGTCTGATTGAGCCGAAATCTAATTGCATTATTTATTCTACATGGCATAACCTACAAAACGTTGTTTTAATACCTATAATAACGTTCCCGAACCCTTAGTTATGTGTTAATTTAGATAATTAGTCTCATTAAGTGTTTTTAATTATTTAAATTTATCTGAGTACCTTTTAAAACGATTAATTATTCACACCAAAATTAAAAAGTCTTTACCGTAAGTGCCGTACGTTAGGTAATGTACATAACAAAATTATTAGAATAAAAATTTTCACGATTATTATTATATTTGTATTAATATAACTAAATTTTTGGCGTATAACATTCTCATGGATTTTGACACCTGACATGATTAAATTACTAACCCACAATATGATGTCTCTGCAATAATCTTAAGTGCTCTTAAAATATTGAGGCTCCGACTTCCAGCCGTGAAGTATGGCGAGACCCAAATGGGCTTCCCAATAGTTTATAGTAACCAGGATTTATTTATCTACAATATATTCTCTCAATTCCACATATCGAAACGTTTCCTTATTTTCCCTTAAATTGTTTGTATTTTTTATTCAAGTTGTATAGCTATTATTATATCATCGGGTTTTATACCTTTAAATTTATATCCACAATATACTATTTGTGGTTTCAATATTATGTTCAGAGATTATAGCATTAGAGATTAGTGATTATAGGAACGTGAAATTGTCGCATATTAGTCTAACGTCTAATATTTCATACCTTCGTGGCCAAAAATACGATCATGCAGGTCTTTAATTTAAAATGGACGAGTTTAGAAAAGCAATGTTAACAGAGTTTGACAAACTATATTTTTATCATTCTTTCCGGAAAACGACCGTTTTTAGTTTTCTAAATCGCCCGCAAAAA
Source organism: Nephotettix cincticeps (assembly GCA_023375725.1). NCBI lineage: Eukaryota > Metazoa > Arthropoda > Insecta > Hemiptera > Cicadellidae > Nephotettix > Nephotettix cincticeps. The sequence goes on along the minus strand of CM041786.1, from coordinate 132,744,103 downwards.
CATAGTTTTCGGGTCACTTCAAGTAGGGAACAGAAATATAAAAATGTTTGTGTTTACTTCCCTTTGGGAAATAGGTTAGATCATGGATATGTCTAAAGGGAATGTTTTCACTTCATCTAAGCAGCTGTTTTCATTCTTTTATATTAAAAATTCAATACAATAACTCCGATGGATTCTATGGCCTGTTACATATTTCCCATCTTAAAAATCACCAACTACTCCCCCACCAGAGCAAAGACATATTCATGTCAAAACCAAAATGTAAACAAATAAACACATGTTCTTAACTCATTTAAATCTTAGTATTAATTACATGATCAACCAAATGGCAATAGAAATTTTCAAATAATATGTCCTACCATCTAGCGGATAGATTGTTAATGGTTTTGATAATTGTTAACAAACGGATAAGACTACAGGAGAACGTCGTCTCTCAAATTGTTATATTAATGAATTATTTGTTCATGAATTATAAATATAAACCTTTTTTTCTCATTAGGGGAAAACCTTTCACCATATACTAAGTACGGTATGTTTCATGAAGTGGAATATATTTGATTGATGTTTAATCAAGATAGTTTCATTGTAATTGGAAATTATCTTTTTTGTATCTCACAGTTTAATAAAAGAATTTTTCACCAATTTTAATTTAAAGACAATTTTTTACAGTTTTTAAAGTCAAATTACTAAATAATGTTTGGGTTTCTTAAAACTGTCTCCTGGCAGGAACACAAAAAAATAATCTTCCAATTTGGTGCACTCGTTCTCGAGTTATGGGGTTACGTCAAAAAATAATTATAATTTATTTATATAGATTTAGTTCTTAGTTAATGGTAAAATTCCAGACTGTTCAAAACAATCCTTAGTTACCCCTATTTTATGAAAGGTAATAGCGACTTTCCGGAGAATTATAGGCCTACAGCCATTGTACAAATTACCAGTAAGTTACATAATTGAGACAACTTCATGACTATTTTACAGCTAGAAATTTACAATATGTTAACCAATTTGGGTTTAGGCCCAATTGTTTCACAACCTGGCTCTAGAAAATGTTGTTGACCATACATTAAGTTGGTTTAAAAATAATTTAGTTGTAAGCTGTAGTCTGTTGGATCTAACTAAAGCGTTTGTTACTGTACCTTAAACAACCTTATAAAATATGAAACAAAATTTAATATCTAGTTATTTGAATAACAAAATGCAGATTATTAAAGTTAACAATTCATTCTCTGAACGTAAAAAGCCATATTTAGTGTTCCACAAAACTCAGTCCTTGGTCCGTTCATTGTGTTTGTTAACGATTTTTATCTTAATGTTCAACGTTTTTCAGTTTTATAGACCCTCTTTAACTCTGATAGCAATTTTGTACAATCGATAGATCTATAGAAAACTCCAGATTATGGCACTCTACCAACCAATAATTAGCACTTATGCTGATAAAACTGTAAACATTATTTTTAGTTTGAAAACCCCTGTAACTTCCAAACTCCAGGATCTATTGAACCTGCAAATCTGTTTGGTATATTTATGGATAGTAAGCTTTGTTGGAGATACCAACTCGATTTTGTTTGCAAGAATAACATATCTTTTAAGAAAGCTCAAACATTGTCTCACTCAAGATTTCCTGGTTCTAGCATTCTTTTTCATCCTCAATTAAATTATTGGGTAAACTATATTGATGTAAATAAAGTTTTCACATGGCAAAAGAAAGTGATTTTCGATATATCACTGGGTAAAAAAATCATGAAATTTGTAAAGGTAGTTGTATTAGTCTTATGACTTTGACACTGCCTTGCATGTACATACTCTGTAATCTCCTTTTTGTAAAGGACAATATCATTAATTTTAGTGAATAGAGCCATCTTAATGAGCACAATAGATATAGGAATAATTTAGTAACTCCATATATCCGTATTCATAAGTATTTTAAGAGCCATAAATATCAACAATGTACTGTTTTTAACGAATTTCCTTTAAATGCATGAAACTTGCCAACATAAACTTTTAAAGTAAAGGTTTCTGACTGGCTCAAGAAAGAAGCATTTTAGATTCTCAGTCATTACGCAGCCTTATGGCCATTATAATATGTAATAGACATCAAATAAATTGTTTTAATATAGATTAGTATATTCATCTACTCGTATATGTTCCCTCTATACATTTGTAATCTAATCACAAATGTATACTTTTATAATCGACTTATCCTATTATAGACTAATATTATACCAATTAACTTATTGATTCTTGAAAACATACTGTAGGTTAAATTTTTGGATTCGCTAAAAAAATTTGTGTATGATATTTTAGGTTATCTTTCAAGACAACCTAAAAAATGTAAATATTGAACCTGTAAACACTGATGACGAATTTGTACAACCCCAAATTATGTGGTCTCATTTTGTATTGATTAGGAAGTTATTCCCAAAAGATTATGTAAATAGTTGTATATCACACGGAGCAAAAGTGTCTTTTAGCGAATTTCCCATAGGGAAGAAGCTATTACCGTAGGTCTCATGGCAAGAGTTAAGCCCGAGACCATGTTATTTTTTCTTCTTTAGGTGCCCAGAGACCAAAAACAATAGTCGTTAAAATTTTTATATATATATATATATATATATGTATATATATATATATGTATATATATATATATGTGTCTGTGAACACGATAACTCTCGTAAAAAAGGTCCGATCGAGACCAAATTTGGTAGAGACGTGTATTCCTACAAATGCTCGGACGAGTTCGTAAACCAGACATATCGGTCAATGGGAACGGGTAGTTTGGGGGGGTTTTGTACCCCAAAATGGGGTTTTTTGCGTTTTTCACAAGTAGTTTCTAAAAATTTCTAATTTTATATTTCACCATTGCATTCAGCTTAAAAAACTACACAATTAAGTTCCTTAAAGTTTTTCTCTATCTTCAACGGTTACCGAGATATAAAAAAATCTAAACACAGTACGTTGTATTTTGAGGCTCCAATGTTAATCTTATGGAGGGTTAAAAAAAATTAATTTTTCACTTATTATCTAATATTTTTGGATGAAACTTGATATTTAGCTTCATGTGGTTGAGATCCATACATTTGTGCTAAAAAATCATAGTTTATGTGTTTATCATGGCAGCAAACCTGCATACTCTTTTCCCATGTTAATCATATGGAGATTAGGCAAACTCCTTTATTTATGGACAGATGTTGATGAAAGTTGGTATAAATGTTAAAAATAAAATTTTTGATGGTATAAATGGCTACTTTCAGTGTTCCTCACAGCAGCAAACCTACTCACTCTTTCCCATTTTAATCTTATTGAGAATAGGCAAAAATTCTCATGTTTATCGACAGATTTTGACCAAACTTGTCATATATTATTATTATTGTATTGATTAGAAAGTCATTCCCACAAAATGATTTAGTTGTATATCACACGGAGCAAAAGTGTCTTTTTTGTACTTAATTTTATCTTCTCTCGGAGCGCCTCGCTTATAAAACAGGATTGCGTACTAAAAAGGGCCACTTCCGCGCCTAGTTATGTAAACTACCATTATACCACTCCTCATCAGTATCACTTGTTATCGATCCTCTGTTTTACCGACACACATCGTGCTTTGGAGGTCAATGGCCAAACATGTTTGGCTCTAAGGGCTTAATAAACGATAAAAAAACATATGTAACTGTGAAGTGGATGCCTAAGTTAGAAATGGTGGAGGTATCACAGCGTGTCCCGTAAGAGTAATTATATTATGACTATGACTACAATTATGCTATGTTTTGTTCGTTAATGGGTCAGTAAAAGTATTTTTTATATTTACATAGTATTTATTGAACAGTGCAGTGTGATGAAAAATAACGTTCCTTTGCGTATAGAAATAAACAGCCGATTATCTCAAAATCAGCTGGTACCTTTCTGCCAGTCTTTTGGTATCTTTCTCCCTAGGGAGAAAAATATTAACAACTCGTAATTTATACCTAAGCTGTGATGGCCAGCAATAAACGTATATTTTGTGTAATTTTGAGTAATAAATGGAATTTGATGGTATTTTATCATCTAAAGTACTTTTGTACTTTAGATGATTGATGCATCTGAATTCGTCTAGGAAGGAATACTACCAGTTTACATATTTTACAGCATCTGGTCACATCAAAAGAAATAGTTATTGTGCAACAAGGGATTAAAATAAAACCTTTTGTCACATTAAACATATTGGGTAGCATTAACCCAACATCTTTACTGCCACTGTCCATTTTATCGACAAAAAAAATGGCCGTTAGCAAAGAATACTACAGTAAGAGAATAGATGCAAAGGACAGTTCTACCACCACAACGAACTGTATGTTGCTCAATTTTCACATTATCTATTGGTGTAAGGAGTGTTTCCGGATCCTTCCTATGTTATTCTTATGGGATTAATTTTCTACCCTTGGTACTGAAAATATCAAAAAGTCCCATGGGGTGAAAAGTAGTACTTTATTACTCTACTCCAGAGAGTAAATTCCAACTTTGCTTAATGTTGAGGAAAATATAATTTATGATGGTTTTGAAGGCAAGTATTTTGAAGTCTTTGTTATACTAATACTTCTTTAAGTGCTCAACTACATTAGGCTGAACGTTACGTCATGAATGGATGTAACTGAGAAAATAATGGTGTAAAATACGAAGCGCGAATTCTATTATTGCTATCTATATCCCATTCGAAATTAATTTATCGCATTGCTCACATCTTTCTTGTTTCAAAGAGACTAACGTCACTTTTAATTGGATTTAAAAACAAAAACATGTTTCAAACAGTTTTATTAACCCTTCGTCGCTGACTTTGATTTTAGAACTCAAATGGTGACTTACGGAGTTTTTTTCCGGGTATTGAAATAATAGATAAATAGTGAAGTTTAATACATATATTGGTAAAGGATTGTATGAAAATCATTTACAACTAATACTATGAATTAAATATATGGAATTAAAAACACGGAACTAAACTACATAAACGTAGTAGCGCGATCGGTTCGCACGGTGGCGTCGTCGGTGCTACGCGACCCTCGGGTTTACAACTGAATGAGAATAGAAGGGTTAGGAAACAGGAGTTGGGAACCCGGAATGAGGTTGGACCGTTCCTAGATTGAGACACGTGAAGTACAGTGATTCTTGCGATTGCCGACCGGAAACAAACGTAATTTTTTACAAAGGTAAAAGCACCCGGAGGCAAACTCCGTGATGTCACTGACGTAGGGCTAACCAAGCTGTAAGATTCTAAAACTATTCTCAGTAGATTTGTGGAAAACAAACACACTTTATATCAGTATCGGTATATAATCCTACAAAATACTCCGTAAAGAATGCCATTAAAGTCAGCATCCAATTGAATGTCAAGCACAAAGGGAACAAGAACAGAAATAAACGGAAATTGGAAGCAGTCAGTCACGAAATGTGACTGACGGAAGTTTCGCCATAGAGAATGCATCGCCGACTCTCAGCAACGTAAACACTAGCAAACAATAGAAACATACAATCACGTAGACCGAGGATACTGATGTTATGGAGGATAAAATGAGCTATTTTAGGGTTACAGTAATAATTGAAGTTGACAGAATGAAAATAATGTACTAACCAGAAAAGTGAAAGGACATTAAGCTAGTTCCATATCTAAACAATGAATAATTTTAAATAATTTAAAATTAGAATCATTCTACAATACTGTTTCATTACACAATTAAAATAAACGAGTTATAATTAATTAAAATATGGGAAAGATTTAAACTTGTAATCGTTCGGTTCGTTTTAGTGGAGTTAATATAAAATGTAAATATTGTTAACGTTAACTAATTGATCTGGAACAGATACGATCAATAATTGTAAACGTAACCTTATGATTCTTTTGATAATGAAACATAAGCTTTAAAATAAGTTTACCAATAAACTTAAGTTCGAACACTATGTTTCGTTACAGTTTAGTTCTCATCACAGGGGATTTGAAATGATTATGCTTTTAAAATAAAGTAAATCCATTATCAGAGAATAAAGAGGAAATGTGCACCTAATAAGTAACTGCACACTACATAGCTTTTTTATGTTATGTAGTAATTAAAACAAAATTTTTGTGATGTTTAGCGTGATTATTAGGATATCCAATGAAACAATATCTATATAACTAGCTTAGTTACTGACATAATGTGATGACATTTGATGTGGTTTTACTTAGGTAACTGCCACAATATACTACCATGCAGAACCATTATTGCAACAAACCTACATACTCAGTATTATTTTATTACTATGATGGGAATAGTATAAGTTCGATGAAATTCGCTCTACTCACGCCAGCACGCTGCGTGTGATCCCATCATGAAATAAAATCTACTTTAATTTTAGTAATGGGCTCTTCTTATAATCTTAAAATTTAAATTTTGTAAATCAACAAAAGAACAATACAGCACTCCCAGAACAAACTTATTACATAACAATATTACAAACGAGCAGTAATATATTAGTGTTTCAATTTCAGGGAACAACTTCCTCAACTTCATCAGGGCAACTATTGTACTCAGCACGTATTGTAACCATGAACAATGCGCTCTCACAGAGGTTCTTCATACAGACAACTTTTCCACTCTACCTTTGATGCAGGCTGTTTGATAAACTGGTTTATAAAGGTAAACAAGCGTTAGTGAAGTAGTTGTTAGGAAAGGTTATACTGCGAGGATATATTAACCCGGATAAATGAAAACGAAGATAACAGAAGCATTTATGCTATGGTTCGAAAAACTCTTTCAAGTTAAATCATAATACCATCAACGAAGTTTACTATCAGTAATTACGCCTCTTACATCGCCTGAAAGTTTATGTTGTACACCATAAGATTAGATACTGGTAATATAAAATAGAGAAATAACAATCTAATAGGTTAGCATATGAAATTGAGATGGTTGAATTTAAAATGTTTAAACCGTGTTCAGTGTCTGAGATTTGAAGATTTTTATAAATGAAGCCAGTTTAGGAAATACCATTCTCCCTGAATACTGTAACCTATTTCAACGTTTGAGCGGTCAACAAAATCATTTTTAGTTTTTCAATACGATTTTCAAAACTACGTTTCTGCTGGGTATAAGCCTCGCTCATAGTTCATTTCCTCTAGAACTTGTTAGATAACATTGGATGGATACATTTTACTGTGTAAAAGTAAATAAACACGTGTAACATTTTACGAATTAAAGTAATTATTATTTATATCCATTATGTTTGGTTATGTTTATTTGAACTCTTTTTCAGAATTTCTTTTAAAAAGTATAGGTTTTGTAATTAGTGTTTTTTGTAAAAATATTATTCATATTCCACCTCTATCAAAGGTTTATGAGAAACTCCTTCTAAAACGTTTATTCCCTTTAAAGGAGTCTGATGGTCCTATGTTATACGTATGTTATACCTTCTATGTTGTATTATACATATTTATGTTCCTTTTTCTCAAAAATCACTTTGGATATTTACATAAAACTCAATTTAATGTATTGGCCTCTAACTTTAAATAGATCCGAGGAAATTATTTTATCTCGACAAAAGATTTGTCTTAATTTGCATCTTTTGCTAAAGTTTATATACTATAGAACCTATAAATTTTAAACCAGTAATGTTAAGAATACTTTCTCTGCTCCATTTATGTGTAACTCTGACTGAACAAAATGTTTAAACAGTTATGAAAACATCTCATATTGGTCTTTAGATAAAGGTATATAAAGATTAAAAGCATAGTTTTCAAGAAATCGCTTTTGAAAAATACCTCCACCAGCCGTGGTGCTTGGACTTGACCCTCAGGTAACATTGCGCATTATTAATTACGTTTTGTTCATTTAAATATGCTCCTAGTAATCAGATTTTGATAATTAAGGTGTCAAAGTAACCAGAAAGAACCAGTAAGATCAAATCATATAGATAAAAAAATAGTTTAATCAATTATTCGATTCCCCCTAATTAAGGAGCGTGGATTAATTTCTAGTTGACAATTTGGGTTTTGGAAACAACACCCTACGATCGAGCAGATCTACAGAATAAAATATAATAATATAAAATCTAGAAAATAAGTGATATTGCAAAACGAAATTTTTGGAAGTAAGTCAAGCCTTCGATAGGGTCTGGTTCAAACGACCAGTATTTAAAATGAAGGAAACGCTCACACATACGGTTTAGCTGTTAGGTTTTTTTCAAATAATTAAATTTTAAAAGTCATATTAAATATTATAAGTAATTTTACCGTAGGAATGGGGGGGAGGAAACTGCTCAACATTTGGTCTTATAGAGATTAACGTAGGTTATGTTAGGCTAGGTTAGGTTAGGCTATGTTAGGTTAGGTCGCTTTTTATTAGAAAGAAGAGCTATAGATTAGCTCTTCTTTCTAACAAGCTACCTAAAAATGTTATAGATAGCTCTAAGTTATGATTGTGCCAAAGGCTATGAAGGACGAGATCATCCGTCGATCACGAAGTAACTGGAGTAGTAAAGGGGTAGGTTTGATTGTGAGATAGTTTCAGTAAGGTCATTAATGAGATGAATTGCAGTCAATATTGAAGCGGGAAGTGTAACTGACTAATAGAGTCATTATTGCCCAGACTGCGGTTAAAGGGTGTAATCAAATCAACATTGCGTTAAACTTTACGTTTCTCTTATATCTTTGATGACTTCTAACATTTAATTTATAATAGTGTAGCTTTCTAGTTTTATTAAATAAAATTGAAAACACAGTTAGAGAAAAATGGAATGATTTAAATTTAAGTTCATTAGAGATTAAACATGGAAATACACCTTAGAAGCTCAGTTTGAAACGGATAAGATATGAAACATTTACTAAGTTTTATACTGATCAATACTTATACAGTAGAACCTCACTAATTAGATAATTCTAAAACCTCTATAATTCGTAGATTTTGTCTGTTCCCTCGAGAAAACATCGAACAATTATATTCCGATGATTCAAAGTAGTATTTTCGACACATATAGCCTGTAAAATTTGAATTTGTTTGCACGCAAGCCTCTAAAATTATAATTATACTCCTTTAATTCGAATTAAATTGGATTTCTATGGAATTTTAAACTAGCGAGGTCGGACTGTATTAGTTTCAAATGTTAATGTTCATGTGGTTGATATTTACTATTGGTATATTAATAATGGCATTATTAGAGTTTATTTGCATTATAAAAACATTTTTATAGGTTTTCCATCAGATTTTTCTTGTTTGCGGGGGTAGGAGTTTGAAATGAATGAAAAAGGAAATGAAACTAATATCGTTTATTCCAAGAAAACCTGATACATCGTGTGTACAAAATGTGTAAAATCTAATTGGAATTGGTTGAACACATGGACTGAAGTCTGTGTGGGGAAACTAGCTGTAAAAATCAGTCAGAAACAGAAAGATTTTAACAGTAAAATAATGAGAATAAAACAAAAACAAAAGTAAATAAACAAGATCATGCACGCATAAGCGATGGGATGTTTGAAAAAATATGAAAAGAAATAAAGAAAAATTCAAATTATGAATTCGTACGAACCGAGTACTTAACCCATGCCTACGCAAACTCACTTAGGCCCTAAAAAGACTTTGCGTTCAAAATATGATTCTCTGGCAAAACATAAAAGGTTATTGACATTTTTGCAGAGCTTTGTATGTTTAATTTCGTGGAAATTCGTGTTGATTAGAATTTTTTAGAGTTTTATAAGTTCAATTTTGCGGTACAACACGAGGATTTATGGGATTCCTGAAAAAATCGATTTATTTTCACTTTGGAAAACATAACTCAAAAACTGTATGAGATATTTTTTTATATTTTGTTTCTAAAAATATTTTCTACAATATTGACTGTAATTATATGAAAAGATAAAAAAATAATTATAATTCTATAACTATTTGTTGCGTTTCAAATTTTTAAATAAGCTATGAAATATTCTGAATAAGAATTAAAAAATGGTTGTTATGTACAAAAATTATCTCTCACAAAAAATACTATTTTCGAAAAATATCTGTTCATTTTGTTCTTAACAATTTGCCATTCAACTAAAAAAAGACTTTATCTTATATTACTCACTAACACTGTGTTTCTAAAATTATTTGTTTAAAATTGGCAGGAAAGGGCCTTCCCTTAAAGTTGTAAAAACTTGTTTATATACACACCACATTTATAAAAAATTCAGGTAGTTATTCAATTGAGAAGTTTGGAACCAGGTCAGTATAGTGTCCTACATAATAGCTGTACCGGATGTTTCCTATTTTTGATGTTAAACACGCTTTGTTCCCCGCCTTCAACACCTTCCAATCTCCCTCGTACGATCTTGTAGGATATAATTATTTTTTCTCTAAATATGTTTAGACGGCGAAATTTTGTGTTGTGCGGGAACAAAATAGTTTTAATCTCTAGCAAGCTCATTAATCAGCTTATAATTTTTAAATTTAGTTACATTTGTATATCATTAGAATTATTTGTTCCCACATTTTTTATACCTAATTGACTTATGCAATCTATTTAGGGGAAATGCTATTCTTAATACATATACATTTGTATGAATCATCAATAATTAATTTAATTTGAATTATCTGAGGTTGTCACAAATATTCGTTGAATTTTCAATCTAAGTTTGTTGTTACGGTCATCACAAAGTAGCACACAGTATTTGGATAGTAGCTGTAACTGACTATAGACCTCAGGATCGTGGGCAGTACACAGCGGTTGCACGGGGAGGTGAGGTTGGTCTGTTACGGTCATCACACAGTAACACACAGTAGGTGGATAGTAGGTGTAACTGACTATAGACCTCAGGATCGTGGGCAGTACACAGCGGTTGCACGGGGAGGTGAGGTTGGTCTGTTACGGTCATCACACAGTAACACACAGTAGGTGGATAGTAGGTGTAACTGACTATAGACCTCAGGATCGTGGGCAGTACACAGCGGTTGCACGGGGAGGTGAGGTTGGTCTGTTACGGTCATCACACAGTAACACACAGTAGGTGGATAGTAGGTGTAACTGACTATAGACCTCAGGATCGTGAGCAGTACACAGCGGTTGCACGGGGAGGTGAGGTTGGTCTGTTACGGTCATCACACAGTAACACACAGTAGGTGGATAGTAGGTGTAACTGACTATAGACCTCAGGATCGTGAGCAGTACACAGCGGTTGCACGGGAAGGTGAGGTTGGTCTGTTACGGTCATCACACAGTAACACAGTAGGTGGATAGTAGGTGTAACTGACTATAGACCTCAGGATCGTGAGCAGTACACAGCGGTTGCACGGGGAGGTGAGGTTGGTCTGTTACGGTCATCACACAGTAACACACAGTAGGTGGATAGTAGGTGTAACTGACTATAGACCTCAGGATCGTGGGCAGTACACAGCGGTTGCACGGGGAGGTGAGGTTGGTCTGTTACGGTCATCACACAGTAACACACAGTAGGTGGATAGTAGGTGTAACTGACTATAGACCTCAGGATCGTGAGCAGTACACAGCGGTTGCACGGGGAGGTGAGGTTGGTCTGTTACGGTCATCACACAGTAACACATAGTAGGTGGATAGTAGGTGTAACTGACTATAGACCTCAGGATCGTGGGCAGTACACAGCGGTTGCACGGGGAGGTGAGGTTGGTCTGTTACGGTCATCACACAGTAACACACAGTAGGTGGATAGTAGGTGTAACTGACTATAGACCTCAGGATCGTGGGCAGTACACAGCGGTTGCACGGGGAGGTGAGGTTGGTCTGTTACGGTCATCACACAGTAACACATAGTAGGTGGATAGTAGGTGTAACTGACTATAGACCTCAGGATCGTGGGCAGTACACAGCGGTTGCACGGGGAGGTGAGGTTGGTCTGTTACGGTCATCACACAGTAACACACAGTAGGTGGATAGTAGGTGTAACTGACTATAGACCTCAGGATCGTGGGCAGTACACAGCGGTTGCACGGGGAGGTGAGGTTGGTCTGTTACGGTCATCACACAGTAACACACAGTAGGTGGATAGTAGGTGTAACTGACTATAGACCTCAGGATCGTGGGCAGTACACAGCGGTTGCACGGGGAGGTGAGGTTGGTCTGTTACGGTCATCACACAGTAACACACAGTAGGTGGATAGTAGGTGTAACTGACTATAGACCTCAGGATCGTGGGCAGTACACAGCGGTTGCACGGGGAGGTGAGGTTGGTCTGTTACGGTCATCACACAGTAACACACAGTAGGTGGATAGTAGGTGTAACTGACTATAGACCTCAGGATCGTGGGCAGTACACAGCGGTTGCACGGGGAGGTGAGGTTGGTCTGTTACGGTCATCACACAGTAACACACAGTAGGTGGATAGTAGGTGTAACTGACTATAGACCTCAGGATCGTGGGCAGTACACAGCGGTTGCACGGGGAGGTGAGGTTGGTCTGTTACGGTCATCACACAGTAACACACAGTAGGTGGATAGTAGGTGTAACTGACTATAGACCTCAGGATCGTGGGCAGTACACAGCGGTTGCACGGGGAGGTGAGGTTGGTCTGTTACGGTCATCACACAGTAACACACAGTAGGTGGATAGTAGGTGTAACTGACTATAGACCTCAGGATCGTGGGCAGTACACAGCGGTTGCACGGGGAGGTGAGGTTGGTCTGTTACGGTCATCACACAGTAACACAGTAGGTGGATAGTAGGTGTAACTGACTATAGACCTCAGGATCGTGGGCAGTACACAGCGGTTGCACGGGGAGGTGAGGTTGGTCTGTTACGGTCATCACACAGTAACACACAGTAGGTGGATAGTAGGTGTAACTGACTATAGACCTCAGGATCGTGGGCAGTACACAGCGGTTGCACGGGGAGGTGAGGTTGGTCTGTTACGGTCATCACACAGTAACACATAGTAGGTGGATAGTAGGTGTAACTGACTATAGACCTCAGGATCGTGGGCAGTACACAGCGGTTGCACGGGGAGGTGAGGTTGGTCTGTTACGGTCATCACACAGTAACACACAGTAGGTGGATAGTAGGTGTAACTGACTATAGACCTCAGGATCGTGAGCAGTACACAGCGGTGGCACGGGGAGGGTTGGTCTGTTACGGTCATCACACAGTAACACACAGTAGGTGGATAGTAGGTGTAACTGACTATAGACCTCAGGATCGTGGGCAGTACACAGCGGTTGCACGGGGAGGTGAGGTTGGTCTGTTACGGTCATCACACAGTAACACATAGTAGGTGGATAGTAGGTGTAACTGACTATAGACCTCAGGATCGTGAGCAGTGCACAGCGGTTGCACGGGGAGGTGAGGTTGGTCTGTTACGGTCATCACACAGTAGGTGGATAGTAGGTGTAACTGACTATAGACCTCAGGATCGTGGGCAGTACACAGCGGTTGCACGGGGAGGTGAGGTTGGTCTGTTACGGTCATCACACAGTAACACACAGTAGGTGGATAGTAGGTGTAACTGACTATAGACCTCAGGATCGTGGGCAGTACACAGCGGTTGCACGGGGAGGTGAGGTTGGTCTGTTACGGTCATCACACAGTAACACAGTAGGTGGATAGTAGGTGTAACTGACTATAGACCTCAGGATCGTGGGCAGTACACAGCGGTTGCACGGGAGGTGAGGTTGGTCTGTTACGGTCATCACACAGTAACACACAGTAGGTGGATAGTAGGTGTAACTGACTATAGACCTCAGGATCGTGGGCAGTACACAGCGGTTGCACGGGGAGGTGAGGTTGGTCTGTTACGGTCATCACACAGTAACACACAGTAGGTGGATAGTAGGTGTAACTGACTATAGACCTCAGGATCGTGGGCAGTACACAGCGGTTGCACGGGGAGGTGAGGTTGGTCTGTTACGGTCATCACACAGTAACACACAGTAGGTGGATAGTAGGTGTAACTGACTATAGACCTCAGGATCGTGGGCAGTACACAGCGGTTGCACGGGGAGGTGAGGTTGGTCTGTTACGGTCATCACACAGTAACACACAGTAGGTGGATAGTAGGTGTAACTGACTATAGACCTCAGGATCGTGGGCAGTACACAGCGGTTGCACGGGGAGGTGAGGTTGGTCTGTTACGGTCATCACACAGTAACACACAGTAGGTGGATAGTAGGTGTAACTGACTATAGACCTCAGGATCGTGGGCAGTACACAGCGGTTGCACGGGGAGGTGAGGTTGGTCTGTTACGGTCATCACACAGTAACACACAGTAGGTGGATAGTAGGTGTAACTGACTATAGACCTCAGGATCATGGCAGTACACAGCGGTTGCACGGGGAGGTGAGGTTGGTCTGTTACGGTCATCACACAGTAACACACAGTAGGTGGATAGTAGGTGTAACTGACTATAGACCTCAGGATCGTGGGCAGTACACAGCGGTTGCACGGGGAGGTGAGGTTGGTCTGTTACGGTCATCACACAGTAACACACAGTAGGTGGATAGTAGGTGTAACTGACTATAGACCTCAGGATCGTGGGCAGTACACAGCGGTTGCACGGGAGGTGAGGTTGGTCTATTACGGTCATAACACAGTAACACACAGTAGGTGGATAGTAGGTGTAACTGACTATAGACCTCAGGATCGTGGCAGTACACAGCGGTTGCACGGGAGGTGAGGTTGGTCTGTTACGGTCATCACACAGTAACACACAGTAGGTGGATAGTAGGTGTAACTGACTATAGACCTCAGGATCGTGGGCAGTACACAGCGGTTGCACGGGGAGGTGAGGTTGGTCTGTTACGGTCATTACTCAGCTGACTAAACTCGTGCTTTCAAGCTCTGTACAAACTTCGGGAACATTGTTGGCGAGATCAACGTAAAATATAACATGTGGTACTCTAAAATCGTTAACACGAGGTCAAAACCAGGAAAAACATTGTTCAACAATGTGATAAACTTGAATTGAATCCATCCCGATGTTTTAGTGATCCAGATGTTTATTTCAACTTTTTAAGGCATTTTTTTGCCTCATAAGATCTTTGTGAGGTTAATAAAGGTTCATATATCCCTTAAATATATTCCTTTAAAATAGCCCTCAATAAATACCAAATGTAGAAATTAATCACATGATACTTGACGGATTTATATGGGCAATGCCTCAGATTTGTTTTGATTTTGCTGCGCCTTCGCAGAGAATTGGTGAAGTTGGAGGGGTATTTTAATGTTGAATCAAGTGAATATTTAGGGTGGTATGTGTCTGTGAGTTAGTATTCGGAGGTTTATTATATTATGTATGAGCTGCATACTGAGCAGAGAGTGAAAGTTGTATGCTGAAACAATATGTGTAAGTATATATATAGATTGATATAACTTCAGGATAATGTTATTGATGCTAAATATAAGCTCTAACTGAAATGATACTAGGCCTATGATGAAAGCTAAGTGAAAGGTACTGGGAATATTACCTACAGTACGATCGTAGCCACACAGTTTTAAACCAAGCCAGCTTTGATGATGTGTTGTTTGGAATTATATATCGAGGCTAACCTATCTGTGTATAATGCTGCTATAACATAGTTTTATTATGAAAGTGAATTTTACCGGACATAGACTCGGAAAAAGTCCATGTATAACTTGCCAAGTTTTGATATGCTAATTTCCCAACTAATTGGTGATCCCTAACATTCCCCCAGTTTCTCATAATCTAACACACAATTATACTTAAGTTTTGACGTGATCTTACTAGGAGGAACTAGAACTACTGAACTAACCTACAACTGATGGAACTAGAAACTTTCCTGGCAGAATATCTATTCGGGGAGAGGCTGGGTGAACTTACTTCATGGTAATCTCCAAGAGAAGAAGGAGGAGAAAGATTCAGGTTGCCAGAGGCGATCATCACGTCACGGCCGACTACATCTCGCGTCAACCCAATCTTTTATATACTATAAAGAGTGGCACTAACCACCGCACCTTTCAGCATTTTTATCATTTTGATGGGGAACGGTCCAAACCCTTGTTACCAGCTAACGTCAACCTGTTGTTAGGAAGCATAGTCAATTAATAGTCCAATAATGAAATGCCAACTGGGACCAGATTCAACCCTTGTAGAAAAAACATTTCTTATTTAAACATAGTATCCAATTTACTTATTTAGATTTTTCATTTATTATCTTTTTGAGGTTAATATTTAGTCATACCAAGAAGTATCCTTCTTGTTGTTCATACAAGGACGAGCTAACGACTAGTTTTTGTTATAAATCTTCAAATGACGAAAGCCAATGTAAAACGTTCCAACACATTTTTCACGTGTAAAATAAATGCGAGACATTTATAACAGTAAGACACCTTATAAGGAAGTTCAACGGATTGATTGGACGGATTCCTTTCTTGGATTAAAGGAAATTGGTTTCGACTCTCTGAGTAACGTGAGTCCGTATTTCTCAACACAAATCTACTTCACGCGTCTTCTCGGGGGTTCTGGGAATACCTAACACTAATCAATCTACTTTAAAATGCAGTCTTGTTACGGCGCCAAACACTGCAAAGTTTCAGCCCGTTAGTTCTTTGCGAGGTCTCAATATGGCTACGTTTATATACTTGTAGTAAATAGTTTTCCCATTAATAAATCATCTAGTAGAGAACTATAAGCGGCATTAATTTTGTTATGTGATTGGATTTTTGAAGATTAAAAAATAACAGATATTTAGAAACACGTTTTTGTTTTGTGCCTTTCTACGCATTTCGGCATTTTTAATGTTTTGATGGGGAATGTTCCAAACGTATAAAAACGTTTGGTCGTATAAAATATGAAACAATAAAATGAGAAAAAGAGTGCACGAAATTCAAATACCGCATTGCAACATTCCCCTTATATGATAGTATAAGGAGAAAGTATTAGTTTCGTCCGAATTTTTGAATTAGGATAAAAATATTGGTCTGATTTTCATGAAATTTGGTATTAAGTAACTATCCACAATATCTCGGAGTATTTTTACATTTTGACATGGATATGTCTTAGCTCTGGGGGGGTGTTGGTGATTTTTAAGATGGAAAACATGTAACAGGTTTCCATAGAAACTACCAGAACTATTGTATTGAATTTAAAATATAAAAGAATAAAAACAACTGTTTAGATGAACTGAAAACATTTCCTTTAAACATATCCATGATCTAACCTATTTTCCATAAGGAAGTAATTTTTAAGACAATTATTAATCAATGTAATCAATTAATTAAAAAGTTATAATTAATTAATAATAAATTAATGAGTAATTATTTAAAGTAATCAATTAGTAATTTAAAAGACAATGATTTTCATTTTTGATTTTTAAGGGTATTTTAACGCTAAACCCCCAAAAACACGTAAATGAAAATTTCTCTGAAAAACTGAAGTAACGGTTTTGATAAAATTGTACGATTTATATTTCTTTATGAGTCAAACAAATTTTACCATTTTCATTGATCAAAACATTGGGGTTTAAAAGTTATAGGGCTTCAAAAGTATAAGTTTAGAGTCAGGAGTTAAAAAGTAAAAGTTTTTGACAAAAAAATTAAAAAACTAAAGAAATTAATATTTTACTACATTATAGATCTGACACCTGCATCTTAAACAAAAAGGAACAGAGGATAGTCATAGTTTTAGAAAACGATGTACTTTGACAAATCTTTGATCCAACAATAGTAAAAGGAATTTAGAGGAAAACATGGCCAAGAAATTCGCCGACTTTTCAAAGATTTAGAAACGTAAATTGACTGGACGCTTATTAAGGAAAGGAGTGAAGTTAATAATGATAAACGCATGGAAAAAATCCCAAAGATAGAAGACCTAGGAAACCCAAAATAAGACGGTGGGAACAGCTTCACAGAACAGCTTCAGTGAAGAGTCATGAGGAAGTTGGGGCTTTAGGAGGATGCGTCAGGCCACTGGAGAGGTTGAGTTGATGAGGCCAAGGAACGACTGGGGTACGAGTGGGCCACTCCCATAAACCATAAACATCCATAAGCCAGGTAAATGTTTCAAACACAGAATCCTACTATTTTATATCAAATCGATCTCAGACTCACCTTTTGCATTTTCTAACAATCTTTTCACAAAGATCCGCTCCGCGGAAGAACCAAATTTCGACGTTTTCTTACAATGATAGGCTAAAATATGACACTCTCAAACCATACCGTCTAGCTAGGGAATCGGAGGGAATAGGGGATCTGAAAATCACTCAAATACACTTATTTCACTCTGTAATAACATAATTAAGAATAAAAGCACCGCGGAGCACAGTTTTTCCGACGTTTTCTAACGTTTTTGACCGAAATAAGCCACACTTCAAACATCCAGTCAACCTTGTTGTTTACAACAATCGATGTTCTGAGCGTGAAGAAACGGGACATATTTGGGAATCAGGGATATTTTAGGGGATTTGGGATGTAAAAGGTTAATTTTAGGAAAAAAGGGGAAATCCTCGTGATTTTTTGAACTGGAAAAACTTGTTTGATTGGAGATGTTAGGCGTAAGGTTAAGTTTATGTCAATGATTTATTCCAATATGAAATAACCATAATTTAATTAAAAATTTGACTTATTCTTCAACATAAAGATATCCAGATAATCCTTATAGATCGATCAATAAGAAATGACAGGAAATTCTTAAGAAGTAGAATAAGTCACATTTTGTATTAAACTTTAGGTATTTTTTACTGGAATTCAATGCCTGAAACTTGATTTTAAAAGGTTGATCTAAAACAAAATAGTGGTAGTTAAAAGTTCAAAGATTTTCATTTTTTAAGCACCGCCATTTTGTTTTGGATCAAATTTTTAAGTTCGGGTTTGTGACACGTATTTAGTTCAACAATACCTTTAATTTGGTGTACATATCAACCTATGTTTACCTTGAAGACTTTCAACGTAATCTATATGGTTCATACCAAATAGGTGACATGGTCACCTTATACACAGAAAAGTAGCTTACTACCACTAATATGCCAAATTGGGATGTTATGTACCTTTTAGTTTTAAAGTTATAAAGTCACCCTATGAATTAATTGTCACCCTGTACATGACTTGATGAACTTTTAATCTATTCCCCGAACTGAGCTGCAGTTGATCGCTTTGTGGGTTTAACAATGTCGAGTATTATGTGTTAAGCTAACAATACAAAGAGGGAGGGTTCTCATTAATGGGCAAGACAAGAGCAAAGCACAAGAGCTAAAGATGTAATTACCTTTCCAGGAATCTGGCTCATAATTAAAATTGTACTGTATCGAGGAAACTTGTACTTGACAGTAACTTTGTTACAACCGTGCTTTTGTAGTTGTCTTATAAAATGTATTCATAGGACAAATTAATTTCAAATAGTTATAGCTATAATTATACAAATGTATCATACACTGTATGTTATGTTGTTGGAATTGTAAAATTAGATTTTTAACAATTATCACTTAAAATTTTGATCATTAAAATTTCAAAACTACTTTAACCTAGTCATTATAGCTTTTAGTGTGAAAAATGAACAATAAGAAACGTGTACAAAGTTTTAGTGCATTTGTCAAACACAACGAGATATCAATTGAATATCAATATTAATATTGTAATTTTGAGAACAATTAGCACTTAATAATATTTAATTTTCATTGGAGTCAAGTTTTAATGCGTAATAAAAATTCGTAACATAAATGTAATGATTAATCGAAATGTGTTTGCTATCTTGTTGGGGTATGAGTTTAATACAGTAATATTTTATATCAAGCAATGAAATAGTAATACTAAAATACTTATAATTTATCTCCTCACTACATTAGTACTTCTGAAGAGGAGCAAGGAGGATTATTTGTGGGTAAACCCTTGGTTTCCGTTCCATTGTAATGGAGAGTTCTACAATATAGGTTGGCTACATGTAAGCATAAAGCATTTACTAGCTTTCCCTAATGGTTGAACGTTTTACCAAGATCCTTAACAGTGTATAAGTAACTCTATAACTGCTAAGCTATCTGTAACAACCGAATAACAGAATTTAATTTGGGGATTTGTAAATGTACAAAGCCAAATAATCTTCAAAAATTAATTCTTAATACATCAAGATAAGATGTTTGGCTGAGAAAAAAGGTTGTCATCTTAATCTAATTGAAAATAAAACTTCAACGTGTTATATCAGGTTTAAGGAAATTACTTGTGAGTTGTGCTAAGTAGGCGTCGTTAAATTGTCCCTAATCAAATTACTCGGTGCTGGGATTAGTTACTTAACTGAAAATCCAATTAAATCTGTGTCGTCTCTGGTTTATTGCGAATTGGTTGAGTGTCTGAACCATAACGCCACAGAACAAATGGTTAGTAAATTGCTAGCTGAAATGTAATGAGGAAGATTACTGGTGTATGTTTAAACTGTCAGATACTACTTAAAAAGTGGGATATTAAACTTAACTAACGTATTCTGTACCAGAATAGAGAGGCTATAAAATAAACTTCATTATTTTGCCGTGCATTAATTCCATTAACTTGCAAGATTATAAACTGAGCACCTTTTTGACAGTTCGAAGGGCGGCGGCATGCGTCAGGCCTGACACCCCTGAGACGTAATATCCCTAGGCCAGTGCCCAGTGGGGTATACGACCCTGTTCTCTATCCTGTTCATAAAAATTCAATTGGCTTATATTTAACAACTTTGACATCGATATGTCTTAGCTCTGGGAGAGGGGTGTTGGCAATCTGCACCACCAAAATTTGAAACAATGACGTCTTTTGGCTATTTACGTCATATGGTTAGTGACAGCATAGTTTGGTTATAAGAACAGCTGTTTAGATTTACTGAAAAATTCCATCTACACAGACATATCCATGATGTAACCTTTTTCCCACAGGGAAGTAAAGACTAACATGTTTGGCAGCCTATGAGCAAACTAGATAGACGTGATTACACAAATATCTAAAAATTTGTGAATACTAAATATGTGTTCACAAGACAGTGTATACAAATTATGTTAGCTCGGTTTAATTTAGTTTGCTATTCAGGTGCATTTAATGGTTTGGTTGTTTTCGTGGTCAATGCTCTATCAAGTAACAAAAAATGCAGTACCATAGACATTGAATGTTCAATTTAACTGTGTGGTTACAGTAATTTGCCTAAACTATTTCATAAGTGTGTTGTAAAATATTTTGAAGATTTTCTGGGGGTAACAGTCCACTCAAATGCAAAGCGTTTAACTTATAAACTGGAAAATGATGAAATACTTATGAAAGACCATGATTGAGCTAGAAGTCTGAATATAAAACTCAATATAAACAAGTTCTAATACTGTCTACATGAAATTGAATATTCAAAGTGTGTTGGGTATGGTAAACTTCCTGTGATTTTCCATCCCCAAGTTATCGCAAATAACATCTTTACATCCGGAGCTCTTAAAAATTATGATACCGGAAGTGGGCTGTTCTACACACAAAAGCTTTCATTAATAATGCTATATAAACAAGTAATCTCTATTGGTCAAATAATTTCTCCCATTGTTATTATAGCTGCTTTACAGTACTTAATACAGCTACAGTGCGATGATCTCAAGATGCTCCTGGCTACTGTAAAAAAAAAACAAAAAGAAACAAACCCGTGACACGGGGTCTCTTTACTCAGCTGAGGTCAGTGGAGGTATGCTCAAGTGGAGAAGAAACTGCTTGCAGTATATTTTGCCTTTTCAAAATTACATACTTTTGTATACAGTTATAAATATATCACTATCTAATCTGATAATATACAATTAGTGTCAAACATGCCAAACTGATAAAATACAGAATAATAAACTGAAACTGCTTAGGCTTAAGTTAATGCCTTAAAATCTCAAAATGCAGAACTGAGCTGGTAAAGTACATGGATATATGAATATGCTGATTTATTGTGAAGAAATGGCGTGAGAACAGTAAACTATGTACAATGTATATTGTACATTGTGTTGTCGAAATAAGAATTTTAAATTTTCAAAAGAATGACTTAAAGAGTTCAAAAACTATCTGCAAGTGATGATATTTTAGGTCAAGTTGGTAAAATGTATTGTGTTAACAAATAACCTACATCATTGCCTTGTGGAGAAGATCTGGATAATTATTTTAAAATAAGATCCGACATTGAGTTGAATAATGTACCCTGATGCTGTTTACGGAACTGTCTGAAGTACTTCTGTTTTCTTGATAAAAATGATTATTATTGAATTGAACATATAACAGGAATAAAAGCCCAATATGCTCATCATAGTTTGATGGTTAATTTATAAAATGTCAATATTTTAAAAATTCCCTTTGGATCCGACATCATTTGCATGAACATACGCATACACATAGGAAATAAAAGTGTTCAATGAAATAAAACGTATTTATTAAAAAAATTAAATAAATATATTGGCTCATATAAATGTAAGTACATCTTCGTATAAATTCCAGATTTTTATCATTTTAAGACTTTTACAAATAATCACTACAAAGGTGAAATTATGTAAATGGAGAGATATTCATAACAAGGGGACTGTTTTCTCAATCTCTTAACGAACACCTGGAGATAATTGGATGAATTTCCATATTTAAATCAACGTCACAATCAGGAAACTAAAAATCTGTTATTTACCGTGGATGAAATGCAACTTTTTTATTAAGTTAGTGCATTTTGTACTTATTTCGCATAATTCTCTCAAATTTTCTCTCTCTATAGTTCATCTTCATTCTTAATTAGTTGTGCTTTGCTACGGAATTTATTTATATATGACACATACACAATAATATTTCATATATTATAATATTCTATCACACAGTTCACATGCTAATTTCAAGAATTTCGTGTCTTGCTAGCCTAGTAGTTACCGTCTGATTCAAATCCTAGGATGCCAATTTGTGGTTGGGTCGCTTTAAAAACCCTGATTTTGTACAATCACTTTGGGACTCAATAAAAAAATCCTCTGAAAAACGACAGAAAAGAGAGAAATAAGAAAAAAGAACAAAAAATCCCTGTGTTTTTATGTTTTTTTTACAAACCATGCTGTCGTTCAAGCTCAACACTGACAAATAAATATTCACTAAGGTAAATCAGCTTTTCGAACGGATTTTGTCGTCGACAAATATTCTCAATATGAATTGAATAACAGAAAATATATCATTATTTAATGATGCACCTAAAGGATATATGATAACGAATCTTTAAGAATGGTTGAATGTGGTACATTCAAATCTTTGTTGGTGGCTATATTTGTCTATCTGAGACTTCTTCCGTGAATTAATGACTACATAAGTACTCAATAGGTCACATGACAGCTTGTAATGCAGCCTGGCCCTATACTATGACCAGAACCCCGAAACGCCGTGAAAATTTGTTTAAACAAATAACAATCTAAATAGCACAAATCCGCCATCACCAATAATGTATTCTCAAAAAAAATTGGCCAGAATGTTTCACGAAACTTTTCCTTAGTTTTCGTCGATACTTCAGTTGTGGTAACTCACCTTGCTGTATAACATTCATCAACCCATGCTCAACTTATCCATACCCAAATTTTTTGTACCCTTTTGTACTTACTTTCCTGTGGAAAATAGGTTGGATATAATAGATATGTTTAAAGAGAAAGTTTTAAGTTCATCTAAACAGCTGTTCTTATAACCAAGCTATGACGTCACTAACCATATGACATAACTGTTTCAAATTTCGGTCACGCAAATTGTCAACACCCCCTCAGAGCTAAGACATATTCATGTCAAAAAGAATAAGGAAAAAAAGAATAGAAGTATAAGATGACAAACATTCGAGTAATGAAAAGACACTTTGGACCTGTGTTGTGAACTATATTTTTCGTTAGTCTTCATAAAATATTGAGGAAACTACTGTAAAAACTAATCCCTGTGGGAAATAGGTTAGATCATGGATATGCCTTAAGGGAATTTATTCAGTTCTTCTAAACAGCTGTTCTTATTGTTGTTATTAAAATTTAAATACAATAGCTCTAGTAGTTTCTATGGAAATCTGTTACATGTTTTCCATCTTAAAAATCACCTCCCCCAGAGCTAAGACATATCCATGTCAAAACTAAATATTTAACACACGAAAAAGTTGCTTGAATATTGTTCTTGAAATTGCAAACAATCACTTTGTTCTCTGTCAATGCTAACAATCGATTATCGCTTTCATTAGTATCGATAATTTACACGTATTTTCAATTTTTCTACATCGTAATAACGAACAGCTGATTAACCTGACATCAGCTGACTACCCTACCCAGGGTGGAAAGGATTACTTTTAGCATACAGTATATTGAAAACTGTGGTTTTCGCAACGGTATGACGAGAAGAATATTGTTCAGACGATATCCACATTTGTAACCTGACGTATGAGTGAAGCTGGAGAGTGTAAATGAGCTTTAGCTGCTGTAATCGCTTAAGTTAGTCAGGTGGGTCGCATTAGCCTACTGTCTCCGGCGACTGTTCATTACGCCTAAGTGGCGTTACGTGTTTCGACTCATCACAAAACCTCCTCATCTTTATACGGTTTTAAGTGAGTTTATATTCCATTCCTTTTGTATTTTAACACAATTTGAATTTCTCGACGAGTCCATTCACTTGAATCAAACGTCGATTTCATGTTTTATGTGAAATTAATCAATAACCCATTTGCGAATTGCGGAAGGAATCCGTTTTGTACCGCTTTCTCTCGGCTATTTAGTTAATCACGAGTGATCATGAAGTAAAACGTTTTTGTAATATTTTTTCAAAAAGTAAATTTTAAAATCGAGATGTCTTCTTATTCTCTTTTTGGTTAAACAAAATTATTTTATAGTTTTTAGTATTTATTCTATAGTTTTTAGATTAGGATTGGGAACGGAACCTTTAACTTTTAATCAAAATGACCCTATGCGGGAAGATACCAATTTCGAAATCTTTTTTGGGTCTACAGTAAATATACACTGTTATTTACATACACACATATTCGTCAGGGAACGCAGCTATGAAACGTTTTTATTTATTTAATTCAAATTATTATCTCACCCGTGAAGTAAGATTTGGTGTAAAATTAAAATATAATAAAACACTTGGAATTTATGATTAAAAAATGTCAAAATTCGAGTCTGGAAAATGGTTTTTACTTGGCAGAAAGGGGGAAAACGATCAGTTGGTTTACTTTGAAGAAAACATGAAAGGAAAATAGGGACGATTCGACTTATTTGGAAGGGAGTAAAACAGAAATATAGGAATACAAACACGACCCACGGAATAAACTGATATCGCGTCTCGAGGGTACTCATTTAGAGGAACCCTTTCGTTTACACAGTTAAAATACCTGGAATTTATCTAGTCTGGATAATGTTAATTTAATTTTAAACGGTTTGTTCATTTCAATTCTAAGTAGATGCGTTTTACTTCAAAGCTTTGAAAAATTCCACTTTCAGAAAAACTTAACACTTAAATTAAACAATACCATAACAACAATCCATCAATTGTTATTGTCAGACGAATATAGGATCCCTGACATAGCAATAATAATTTTTAGATTACTTATTGAGGCTCCGTTTCTAAGAATCAAAAACCTAATAACTGCACTGAACCGATTTTAATCATAGCTTTTAAGGCTGGACGTAAATGAATGGGCGGGGGGAGATGGGGGGAGGATATAAGTTTCTATGTTATATATTAAGATGGTACAAGCGGTGTTAGGGACAACTGAAATCCGCTAGGACGGCGCTAGTGTTGCTTCATATGTGATTGCTTCATGCAAGCTTCCTGAGTGACATGTTTCAGATCAAAATTCTGTTTTTGTACATTTTTAAACATATTTAGACCTCCAAAATGACATATTTATAATATTATTGGATCAAAAATGTGGCTTAAAAACAATTTTCTGTAGAATACGATTTTTCTCATTAAAAAAATCACACAGGTTATGTGAAAAGGTCTATTACTCATCCAAGTTCCCAAAATTACAGCTCAGAAGCATAAATAAGTACTTTTCCCCACACTCCTTGTATGAAAAAAGCCAAATTTACGAATTAATCACCCTGTAACTCTAAAAGTTTTCACAAAAAACTTAAAAAATGCCAAAGCACATTATAATACAATCAATTTAATACAAAGTATAAGTTAAAATCATATTTTTTTAAGATAGACGATTTGTTTTCGCTCGCACCACTTTAAGTGATTACTTAGTCTGCTTAGAGCGAGAGGGGATCCAATGTCACGTGGTGATGCTTTTTTCAATTCATAATTGAAAAACTGTATTGTTTACTTGCATGGGATTATTCACCTAGTGGGGCCGAAATCTAATTATTTCAAACAAAATGTTGCTAGAATTATGAATAGTTCAAACCCTTTGGATCACTGCAAGCCTGCAGATGTCAAACAAAAAATAAAAACTTTAACTAATAGTTACATTTTTTAACCGGCTCTAAACTCGAGGAAGAATTTATGATGTATGATTCAAAATGAAGATATGCACTGATATATCAACCGTAACGCCGTTATGTGATGTGTAAGAAGGTTTACATAAAGTTGTCAATCGTATTAGTAAGTACTCTCAAAAGACCTTTCTTAAAAAAGAGATGATTGGCTTGTTATTAACCCTATAATCCATTAATCAATTTTGAACCTTTTTATTATAAATATTTAATGGGCTAGCGTATAACTGAACCACTGGGTTTTGTTAATCTGTTATAACTTTTACTTATTTTTTGTATCTACTATTAACTTTTTGTTATAAATGTTATTCTGTTAGCTGTTATCAAAAGAAGAATAATTTATACTGTTATCTTGTTTTAAGAAGATTTATCCTGTTTTATTGTAATTACTAGCTGACCAAACTTCGTAACTACATGTAAATATATGTTAACTTTAAGATGTTCTGAAGTTGAATAGCATTACGGATTCGTTGTGTAGATATTCTGGGTCGTTGCATAGTGAATAACAATACTGAAACGATAGACCTATAAATAAATCTGATAAACAAATAAATCCGAGTGGATTGATTAGCAATTTTCTAATCCAACCTAAACCTAAACCAAACCTAACTGTAATACGGCTTTTATAGGAAAGATATATGACAGCTGATGACTTCATAGTTTTACATTAATTAATGATTCAGATGGCATTGGATAGTAATGCATATACTTATGGTAAGTAAACCAATCAGCTGTAGCTTAAGAAACCAAATGTTTTGAAAATTTGTAAACAAACTTACTCCCCTTAAGGTTAACATTAGAAATTTAAAACATCATAAAATGAAAACTTATAGAGTTTTCGAAAAAGAATTTTCACTAAAACCTTTCCAGACACACATAGACCAACTTTCTAAAATTTCATAGAGATCGGATGAGTAGTTTGGCAACGCACAAAGGACATACATGTACATTCATTTTTATACAGAGTGTCGATGAAAAACATTTCAGGACTTCGGTGAGTGATTAGGTGCATTAAAAGGAAGAAAAGAATTTCCAATGCAGGTATGGCCTAAAACGCTTATTTTCTCAAATATCCACCATTTTATATTTCTCACAAAATCTTTTTTATTTCAAACATTTTTAACAGATTATTTTCAAATTTGGCGTGTGTTTTACACTAGTAGACTACTATTATTATAATAATAACTAGCATGATCCAAACTCCGAGTTCAAAAAGGTGGCCTTTTAAAATTATAAAACTAAAATACTTTGAAAACGGTAAAAAATACAATGGCCGTCGTTTTGAATTCGGAGCTTGGATCATGGCGGAATCAAAATGGAATTCAAAATGGCGGATATCTGAGAAAATAAGCGTTTTAGGCCATACCTCCATTGGAACTTCTTTCTTCCTTTTAATGTACCTAATCACTCACCAAAGTCCTGAAACGTTTTTAATGGACACCCTGTATATAGAGATATAGTTTATTTACGTTGCCGTAGTTTTATTCAAAAATACTACACCAGGATTTTGAAGGACACGGAATTGAATGTAGGATAACTGTTTCAAATAGATTTCTCATGGGTTTTAATATAGGAATATTAGAGCATATTCAATAGATGTATTTGTTCATGGAAATAAAAAGATTTTATTTGATTTCAAATAGAAATTTTGGAACCGACACAGCGGTGGCGAGCGCGGGAACACACTTCAGTGGTTAATGCAATTACGTACATAATAGTTTATTATATGGAATATTTTTTTTATTAGAAGAAAATATATTCAAATTATATTATTTTGATGTAATTTTTCTTATGCTTCAACCACTAACTTGAACGAAACCCACGAATACGAATGACCTGACTAGTTTGTGAAATCTAATCTTTGTAGTCTAATTAAGGAGTTGTTACAGGTTTCATACAGCTGGAAGTGGCTAAAGGTTAGGCTATAACCTGATTGTTTGATTCGACGAAAAGGTCAAAACGCAACTTAACTTTGAGTAACAAGTTCGAGATGGAATACCGTTGTTGGCAAACACAATCGACGAACCCAAACAAAGGCCTCAGCCTCAATAAGAAATTAACTTATTCTGTAGTTTTATTGGAACTGACAATCACTTCCCCTGTGGGGACATCCTGAATTTTGATATTTCGCCATACTTATTATTTATGTGTATGATTCTTGTAAAGTACTTGTAAGAATAATCTATATATATATATTTGCACACGGATCTCGAAAACGGCTCTAACGATTTTCTTTAAATTTTGGAAATAAATTATTTCTGAGTAGAAAATAAGTTCTAGATAGGTCTAATGTCCAGAAAAATTCCGGATTTCTTGTAATATTAAGTTTAAAATCTAAAAAATTAACATTACGCTTATGGAGAATCAAAATGTAAACAATACAAATCATCAACATCTCAATACAAACATCTCTTTATAACCGTTTGACAGTTGTTGATTGAAGATGGTGGTGAACAATATGTGAATAGAGGTTTTGCATGAATATTTATTTTATGTATAAATGAAAAATTATCAAATTACTAAACAATTTGTAAAAACTTAAGGGTAAAATAACTGTGCGAAATAAAAGCAGGGAAAGGTATTTCCAAAATCTTTCGTGTTTTGATAGAAAACGTACTGTATTCATTATATTGCTCGAAGCCACTGTAACAAACCAATTAACTGGTGTAAATTAAATTTATCTTTTGCTTTTCAATCCTCATTCCTTTTCTAACAAAATCAGTTGTTCACAGTCTAATAATAACTGAATGGATAATTAAATACAGTATATAAGATCAGCTAAAACAATTGAGGTTGGCCAATTACCCTTAACGGCGGCCTAGGTTTGACCGACGCCGTAGCACATTGGCTAAGGTCTTACGTGCAGGAGGGTTTGAGATCGAGCCCCACCCGGAGACTACATTTTTCTTCAGCATTTATGCTATATTAATTAAGGTGTATAAAATCGGTTTTATTTAAACCACATAAATGTTTTAATTTAGCAATAAATTTGTTTTGATTTTGTTAATTAATTTTTATAATACATGTCTTATTCTATCCGAGCAAAGCTCGGTAACCAGGTACTATACAATTTAAACATAATTTAATATTCAAGAGCAAAAAGAACAATATCTCTAAAAATCGAATAAAAGCACATAAGTCTGAAAAGATGAGATATTGAAGATTGCATTTAATCCGTGACGAGAAGCAGGGATCCAGGTCATCCCTCCCCTGCCGGCGCATCCAATACCTTGATCCTTGGCTTTTACTTTGAAACGTAAACAGTTGGTAATGCAGTCACTCCCTATCGCACCACTTCAGAGGCTAGGTATCTCGAGAGGTTGGTTTATACAGGGTGTTCGGTAAGGGCTGGTTGAATACCGATACTATCACAGACAACACTGTATTAGTGAAGAAACAGGATATATATCTATAAATATATAGATATATATTTTACATTACTACTGCTGGTTTGGCGTTTCGGGACATGGAATCTGAAACCGTCCTCAGGTGATTGGAAACCTTGATCATTACAAGTTTTGTTCATAATCAGACCAAAAATCCGATAATCCATAATCCAGGTAGCTTTCCGTTATAAAGCGGAGAAGAAACATGTTCAAAGCAATCGATAAACTTACAGCAAATACTAGGCAACAAATTAATAGTCACGCAGCACGACCGCACATCACAAAGGTCTAAGAAGCACTCTCCTTCCTGGGGTGCTACCTGAGTCCATGTGATGAGCTGACGTACTAACCTTACTAAGTTTATCTAATTATTTGAACTTTTCTTTCCGCTTCAAGTGTTTAATTACACAACGTTTCGGGAGGTAAGGAAACTCCTCCCGTTATCAAGTGACTAATTAAAATCTACATTACTCGACGTAACGAAAACCTTATTTTTTATTTTTTGTTAAACCTCATCCATTCATACATTCATACACATGAAACACGCATACAAAAATTTACACCGTTACAAATACTTTATACTTTACTTTTATTTCTTACTGAAATGGCGAACGACGCAGGTTAGGTAAGCCAAGTATGAATCAGAAATGAGTGTAGGATGATTGTGGCGCAATCTTGCAGTCTTGCTACTGACTAAAAGGCACTGTCCTTAGAACTGTTAATTGATAGCCGAACAGTCAATGGAATATCTATAGGACCTACAGTTTAAAGTGGATTCCAAAAATAGCCTCTGATTAACGAACGGGTCTAATTATGAGGATTGTCTTTGTGGATTAACGTAGTATTCAAAAGTGCGGATGTCAATCCACCCAAAAGCACACTCCACCCACCGTCCATCGCTCACAACAATTCGTGACCTCCAAGTAGACGGATTACAGAACAGGCTACGGTCCCATATACTTATTACAAATCAAAAACAACATGGTAAGAATTCACTCATTATGAGAATTATGCTTTGAGAATTATCAGGTGAGTGAATTTATGAATGGATGATGACAATCGTATGTACAATTGGGGTCACTTGATAATGGGAGGAGTTTCCTTACCTCCCGAAACGTAATGTAGTTAAACATTTGCAGCGGAAGGAAAAGTCCAAGTAATTACAAAAACTCCGCTTTTATGAGTTTCAAAAATGCACTTACCAATGTACTAATCCTATTATGTTTTATTGTACGTACCAGCTCACCTAAGGATGGAACCAGGTGTCATATCCCGAAACGTCGTGAAACCTTTTTATAATAATCGCGATAGAAAAACTCCTCAATAATAACCCAACATAAACCCACCATCACCTACAAAGTATTTCAAGCAAAGAACAACAGGGACTGTTGGATTTTTAATGATGGATTAAGGTAGGTGGATTAACGAAACTACTCTACTCTTTCTAACTCTACTAGTAATAATGTAACTTGAAAAATATTTTTTGTAAAATTAAGTGTATTTATACGTTACCTGACATTTTAATGACGCGTTGGCAACTGAACAGTAAACATATTTACTTTTTCCAGATACAACCCGAATTAAATTTCGATGTAAATCGTAAATAATATATGAGACGAAGTAACGTAATGCATCTTTTGCATTTCCTAGACCTTAAATTTTATATAATATAACATATCGTTAAATGTGATAAATTAACAATGAACTAAATATTTTGTTATGAGAAATATCAAAGAAAACTATATTGAAATCTGGCATGAAATGCGTTTAGTAATATTTTAAAAGCTTAAGTAGAAAGGGTTTGAATGTCTTTGTCAATTTTGGGGAGAACTTAATTATTATTCAGGCTTTTGAAACGGGTGATAGATCAGATTGGTAGATTAACTTGATCCTTGAGATCTATTTTATTTTTCTTTTACGTTTTCTTTTGCTGTGGGAGTGATGCGTTGGCTAGCGGCTTTTATTTCTTTCTCACGCCTTGCAGCCGTGCTGTTGGTTTCTTAAGCTAAGTTTTGTTGTTTAAAACTTTATAAACTAACAAAGGATTCAAGGTTGATTAAGAGAATGGAACAAGTCTTTTTATTTATAAATTTATTATCTGTGCCATTATAGTAGACCTATCAATTACATTTCATTATTGTAGTACTTTTATGCCTATTCCAAACTATTTCTATGTGATTGTTGGAGGTTATGGAACAATGAGTTAAAGTTAAATATGTATTTAATGAAATAAGATAAAAAACAGAAAATCGATAAACAATTTTTTACATAATGGTCCAACCTCCCTCACTGAATTGGGTGATTACTTTTAAAACAATAAATCTTTAAATAATATTAATTATTATGCAAATTATTAATGTTAATAAAATGAACATTACAGAATATGATAGTTTTTTTCAATTTTACATAAGAGAGATAGTTATGAGTCAGTCCATTGATACAGTTTTATTTTGTACTTGACAATGCAAATTTTATTAGATATTTTAATAAGCCATCCGAACATGTTCATTTTATAATATTTACTGGGGAAACAATACCAAAACGAAGCCACTAAAGTAAATGTAATTGTCTGTGACTCTCAGTTGGCCGCGTTGACGTCATTCTCCACGATCACGGACACTGTTTGATTAATGAAAATTGTCGGTCACGACTGACATATGGACTCCGGGGTATGTGATATGTGATAGACATCGACCCTCGATGATTGTTCAAACTATCTATATAATATCCAAACACAAACAAATCATTTACCGCAGTTTCACGTTCAGGTCAGTTTAGGAATTGCAGATTGAGAATAAACATAGAAAAACTATTATATTTTACCTCGTATATATATTTTTAACTTTAAATTTCATATTGTTGTCATTGAATGTTTCGACAAAACACCTGTTTTTATATTAGGTAATCTTTATAACTGCTGAAAGTTTAGTCTCAGCAGATATTTTAGAAATTGATATTACCTACCAAGTAGTTTTGTAGTTTTGTTGTTTTGTGAGGGTTGATAGAAAGAGTTTTTTAAGGTACTATAAGTATGCCGATGTTTGTACGGGTCGTAGGATTCTATGTTAAGAAAAGTATTCCCAATACTGGTAAATGTAATTATTAATCTTAGTTAACTTTTTATTCTTAATAAATTTTATAACAATCAATCCTTTATATTTTAATTTAAAGATTTAAAATTGTCACTATTTTGAAATTACACATTTAATCTCGTTGTTATTTTTGTTTAAATAGGATAATTACTATTTTAAGACACATGCCAAGTTTCAAAATAATCTATTAAAAATACCTGAGATGTAATATATTGTATTAAAAATATAAATTGGCTAGTATCTAGTGGATATATGCATTTTATAACGTACCCCAGGACATCGTGTATGTCTACTATAATAACAAACTACAGCTCAAACTACTATAGGTCAAAACTGGGTTTTAAGGCCAACGCACAGAGGAGTAAAAATCGCCCCCCATGTTATTAGATGTTGCAATGTACGCAGACGTCCGTATGTCTGCCGACGTCTACATGTAGATGTTTACATTTAATCACATGGTGAGCGATTTTTTCTCCGTCCGTCTGCATACGTATGTCTGTTGGTGTGTGTGTTGGCCTTAAGAGCTTATTATGTTATTTACATAATGTGTGAGTCCGTTTAAAGTAAGCAAAATCCTTTCCCAAAAGGTAAATAAAAAGGAAAATAAGTACTACATCATAACTGCGGGTGCTCACTTTTTCACTTTTTAACACAAATGTCTTGTTTAGCGTTACAGACAGACAATAATTGAGATAAGACCCATTTCAGCTTTTTGGCGTTATAAAACAGAAATAAAAAACGCACTATATCGCAAGCAATTTACTGTATAATATGTACTGTAGATTATGTATAATATGCAGTATGAAAACGATAGATAAGCATTTTAGGCCATATATTACTACCCAGAGTCTTGAAAGTAGTTATTTTTGTCTAGTTTATATTAAAACTTTTCTAAAACTAATAAAAACAGATTAACAGTAAAATCATAAATTTACACTGCATTGACTAAACTACATATCATGTAAACATTCTATAAGCTGGTTATCACTTTTTTAGTTTTTATGGTTTTGATACATGATCAAATCACTTTGGGTTGCAACTTCTCCTGAGATCCGTCATATAGGGCACAAATGACCAGTATATAGCTGTATATGTATATAATTATTTCAAAAAAGTACGATCTATTTCATCTTGTTCTTTGTTAAGAGCCAAGACCTTTTAAGAGTTCTTTACCAGAAAACAGAGTTCAAGCTCGAAAAATGAAAACAACTTATTTCAGGATATACTGACCGTCGAAATTAGACTAAAATAATTGTCATTACGTTAAATATTGGTTATTGCGTACCTTGTTCAACTCTAAGTAAAAAACTTCAGGATTTTACATTTCACTTATTCTCTTTCGTAACTTGCCCACTGAAGTAATCAGTGCTGAGAAGGGCAGCATTTCGGTGTTCAAGAGGCGGGCAGGTGATTGGCTTCAGTGGTTAGGCCGGGCGGCTGCAGAGGCACTGATTCGTTCTCCATACATTTAAGACAGACTCGGATTTTTAATTTTTAACATAGATGTGTCTTAGCTCTGGGGGTGTGTTGCCAATTTGTAAGATTAAAATTTCAAACAGGTTTTCATTGAAACTACTATTGCTATTGTATGTTTTATATATATAACAATAATTGATGTAAGCTGTTTAGAAGACCTGAACTCATTCCCTTTAGACACATCAATGATCTTACCTATTTTCCACAGGGAAGTAAATACAACATGTTTTCATAATTTTTCTAGGTTTTTTTACCTATTCATATATTTTCTTCATATTTGTTACTTAATTAACATTAGCAAAACTTGTTTCTATTATTTGTTTCCTCTTATTAAAACTTTACTTTTTAATTTATTTTTCCTGTGCTTTTATTTTACTTACTAAACTTAACTACTTCAATATTTTAATTCTATTCACTAATCAAACTTTTATTTATTTACTAATCAATTTACTGTCAAATTAATAATTTTAATTGATTGACTATCGATTTAATAACCGCTTTATCCTAGATTACTATCGATTTACTAATTAATCCAATATACTAGGATTCTCACGCGTTCTTCTGGATAATTTATAAATCCGTCATATAGGGCACAAATGACCAGTATATAGCTGTATATGTATATAACTATTTCAAAAAAGTACGATCTATTTCATCTTGTTCTTTGTTAAGAGCCAAGACCTTTTAAGAGTTCTTTACCAGAAAAACAGAGTTCAAGCTCGAAAAATGAAAACAACTTATTTCAGGATATACTGACCGTCGAAATTAGACTAAAATAATTGTCATTACGTTAGGTTAAAACGCCACAGTAAAATTTTTAATCGCGTTTCTCTTAATTAAACAGACAGTGTAGTAAATTTTTAAGATAACATTGGAACCATTGGATCAGTCAGTCAAATTTTTCACGTCATTCCGCCATGTTTAAAAAAACCTATAACATATCCAACTGATAAATATTTTATGGATTTCTCGTTTTACACATTAGAAAACTTTTCATTAAATCTTTACTTCTCTATTAAAAATAATAAACTGCAAACTTTTACAAACACCCAACATGATTATCACTCTAGAAGTAAATTAAATATTGGTTATTGCGTACCTTGTTCAACTCTAAGTAAAAAACCTCAGGATTTTACATTTCACTTATTCTCTTTCGTAACTTGCCCACTGAAGTAATCAGTGCTGAGAAGGGCAGCATTTCGGTGTTCAAGAGGCGGGCAGGTGATTGGCTTCAGTGGTTAGGCCGGGCGGCTGCAGAGGCACTGATTCGTTCTCCATACATTTAAGACAGACTCGGATTTTTAATTTTTAACATAGATGTGTCTTAGCTCTGGGGGTGTGTTGCCAATTTGTAAGATAAAAATTTCAAACAGGTTTTCATTGAAACTACTATTGCTATTGTATGTTATATATATATATATATATATATATATATATATATATATATATATATATATATATATATATATAACAATAATTGATGTAAGGTGTTTAGAAGACCTGAACTCATTCCCTTTAGACATATCAATAATCTTACCTATTTTCCACAGGGAAGTAAATACAACATGTTTTCATAATTAATTTAAGGTTTTTTACCTATTCATATATTTTCTTCATATTTGTTACTTAATTAACATTAGCAAAACTTGTTTCTATTTCTTTCCTTTTATTAAAACTTTAAATTTTAATTTATTTTCCTGTGCTTTTATTTTACTTACATACTAAACTTAACTACTTCAATATTTTAATTCTATTCACTAATCAAACTTTTATTTATTTACTAATCAATTTACTGTCAAATTAATAATTGTAATTGATTGACTATCGATTTAATAACCGCTTTATCCTAGATTACTATCGATTTACTAATTAATCCAATATACTAGGATTCTCACGCGTTCTTCTGGATAATTTATAAATTTTATAATCAAAAGCATACAATTTCAACAGTTATGATAAAATTCACGCATTATATATGTAGTCTAAATACCTATGTACGTATTCAGTAATTTATCCACGAGGAAACCTCAGGTGATTGAGTTTTGCTGATTGATGTTTCATGGCTATTATCAGTGTCATATACAGTCATCATACATTAGGGAACCATCAGTCACAGCTCTATACTCTATAACCGCATACGACTGCGGTAAACTTGATCCGACAGGGTGGATAGACTAGCACCCTTCAAGCCCGGAATATTATGAGCCGTTCCAACACGCCCGGACGGCATTATTTTGTCATATAGCCCATCTAGGCCTACTAACAGCAAACCTGAGTTGTAACTGATAACTGTTCATCCAACCACAATGCAACGTTATCGCCTATGTCTATTTCAAACAAGTATTTTATTGAAAACGTCTAAAACTGACCTAGTTCTAGGCAGTACTCACAATGTCAGTTTACTATAAAATGTCTTTTTGAACATTATTTTCCATTTTATATTTACTATCATGACACTAAACTTCACTAACAAAACATAAACCAGTTGTAGAGCTAATAACTGATTATATTTCAGTTCAAAACACTGTAAAACTAAAAAAAACTCATTGACTTTCCACGTTACACTAGGCAACAGTAAACAAACAACAAACCAAGTGGTTATCGTCTGCTCTTCCAGCTGAGATTTTTGTAGTTTCCCTCCTTTCAAAGACACCTGAATGGCAAAAACAGTCATGCTAGAAATGCAGACAGCGTTCTCCAGTTTTGAGAAGCTCCAAATAGTTCTAAAAATCCCGTAAGGTAGCAGCAAAATGCAGTACTGACAAAAACCTCATCGCCGTCTGCGTGTGGGGCACGGCGACCAGCGGCGGGCGCGACGTTGGCGCCGCGTGTATAGCACGTCGAACAGAGTTGAAGGGACTTACAGGCAACGCCCTTCTCATTGGCACGTAGTGCAGTGTAAACCAGAGATTCAACAGGGATTATTGAGTAGTGGAAGTATGACGTATAGTTATATAAAATAGTATTAAATACAATGTATATTTACTTAGTGGGAGTACGACGTATAGTTATATGAAATAATAGTAAATATAATGTATATTTACTTTGTGCAAATATGACGTATAGTTATATCAAATAGTAGTAAATATAATGTATATTTACTTTCCTTTCCTGAGAGAATGATTTCGGTTCCTCAGTACAGCTCTTTATATCCATAAGACGTCACTACCGTTACAATTTTCGCGTGACACGAATTGCTAATACCTCCCTTTGCAGCTTAGACATATCCATGTCAAAAATCCAATGGTTGTTTGGGATAAATTGAAAGATATTATCTTATACTTTAACGACAAACCCATTACAGAAGCAACAATAAAACCAGGTCCTACATAATATAATTTCCTTGTGAAAAGCCAAGTTTTGACTATGATATAGGAATAAAAAATTATCTGTACCAATCTAAAGAAGTGATTCTAGTGGATAATACCATTAAACTGGTAATGGACATACAATAAAAATAGCATTTCTTTATAAAATCTCACTCTATAAAAAATTACTTACCTTAACATCCATTTGCTACAGTCATTTAACATTACCGTTACCTACAGCCATTTCCTGGCTTTGGCCTCCGTCCCAATCCTCCTCTATTGCTGTCTATCCATGCCCCTCATCCGACAATTACACATTTTCATCTTTCTCATATCTTCCTCTCCACCCATCCATATCAACCGTGGTCACCCTCTTCACATTGCACTGAATATCTTGCCACCCATTACTTTCTTTGCGGTTCGCATTTTAGGCATTCGAATCATATGCCTAAAATTTTATCATTTCTCCGAACACTGAAGGTGCCATATTCTTCTTTCAAAACGCCTCAGAGACTAATCATAAAATAGTTTATGTAAAACATTTTTAAGTTTAGTAGTTTTACATTAATTTGGTCATGGATTTTTCATGATAATTAAATTTTGCTAGTAATAATCACAGCTTTAACTCTTAATTAATACGAAAGGCTAAAATAGATATATTATATTAAAAAAGTAATCTGAAAATAATCAGAACGAAAACAGATTACCTATTACATGCAACACTAAGCAAAGAACTTCTCTCAGAAACAGAAACGTGTCCTCCTTCATAAAGCGATTATGAACTTTCTTTTCAACATAAATTGAATTAGAGAACAACTTAACTTGCCGTCCGCTCATTTAAGCTGTGGCAGTAGTTTTGCAGAAAAACAGTTATAGTTAATGCGTATAATTACATGTACAAGCTTTAGCCTACTCAAAAAGTAAAATAAAATCTAAAACATTTTTGACATAATGATTTGAAATATACGTTTAATGACTATGAGTTTAATATTTTTAGCTCACTAACTATTTAAGTTACTAATATAATAATCTCTAAAATATTTAGTGTGGTGTTTAGTTATTTGTTAACACGTTCACTACCAGCCGCCGCATATATGCGGCAATCAGGCTACTCCCTCACCCAAATACATAATCATGAACTTCCTTGTGACTGGTCCTAGTGGATGTGACATATGCCACAGACCACGAATGGTATAACCTGTTGATACTTGTCAGTGTTGCCAACTGTCCAGTGATGTCAGTGATCCTCAAAGCCACAGACCAAGCACAGCACACATGCGGCGGACAATTCAGTAGACCGTGCCAAAACGTTCTAACCTTTAAAATAGCCTGTTCCGAAGAAATTTTGTATTTAAGAAACCGTTGCCGCAGATCTGCGGCGGCAGTCTATTTTAATGAGACCGGCCGCCGCAGATCTGCAGCTGTGGGCTTGGAGTAGGACTTGCTCGCCGCAAAACTGCGGCTGCGGTCTGTGGTTTTAATTATCCTAACATTGTGGTAGCAAACGTGTTAAAAAAATTACTATAAGTAACCCGACGGTGACGAAGACCACGACACGTCTCAGTCATGACACAATGAGTCGTGTCACTGTCTTGTGTGTGGCTGACGCTACGTGTATATGTATATGGTGTACAAATTAAATGTTTTTTGAATTATTTTGATTTATTATTTGTTATCGTGACGAATTGTGATGAATAATTGAAAATGGGAACATAGAGTCCCAAAACTAGTCGCCTGTTGACTACACCAAGTATTGAAGGACGAAGATATTGTAACATATTTTTAGTCAATTATTAGTTCTGGAGGCACGGCTGTTTAAAATTGGGTAATATAACCACTGGACCACACAATCAGACAACAACTACAGTTAATATTAAGACTCTATTCCAGGATTTTGCATTAGGATTTTTCAGAACTTGCATAAAAAGTTTCTCAGGGTCCCAAGTAGCGGTGGGCCGGCCATTAATCGCTTTAGGGGTATTGTATATCCATAGGGTATGGGAGTATGTACGGGTCCCCTCTCTAAAGTCATTAAAAATAAAAGCCTAATACGTGTTTTTAAGCTACTTGAAGTACATTTTTCCTTAATCGTTGACACCCCACAAGTACGAGTGGAGTTAAATAACTCAGCAAAATTCGATCATAACATATCAGTTTATTACTTAATTAGAAAAGTTTGTATTTATTTATACGATATTTTGTAATTTATACATACAATGTTTCTATAGCTCTAAATATAAAAAATCAGTCTTAGGGCCGCAAAAAATCGTGTAAAGGCCCTGCTCTATACCGTTGTCTTTTAATAGTCTAAATATGTAGCCAAACAGTAATCTCTAAGAAATCATTAATCGCCCTGACATGACGTCAGTGAAGAGGAGTCAGATCAAAGTGTGGCCACAGCCCACAGTCGGGGCTGATAAGCGGCTACGATCACGCCATCAGTTGGGCACGTGACCTCATCTTGGCTCAGTTCTATAGCCAGGCCGTGGAGGGCCACTCTTCAAGTCGTCATGTTAATACTGTCCTTTCTAAGCCATTACTTTTACTGACTAAACTATAAATTACTTCCAGACAAAATCAATAAAATTTCAATTAAAATGAGTATTTTAATTATTTAGGTATTAGGACCATACAGCTAAGTATGTTACTTAGATGTATTACAGTATAGTCCAGGATTGTGTGACTTAGTGTTAAGACAAGTTATTAATTAGTGATTAATAACAATCTTGGATCAATTGTTTAATATTAGTTTTAAACTTAGATTAAATCAGATAACCATTTTTAATGTATATAAATTGATTTTCAATCTTATCAAATCGACCAAATTCGACCTATAAATCAATCCTAAACCCTCTAAAATTTAATTTTTTTGTGAGACATTCTCCCTCCTGAAAAGCTTCCCCGGCTATGATACATCAACATTCCAATATATAAAACCAGCCAAGCGCTAAAATCTTCTATCGATATCTTCTGATTGATTGCTTTTGTATTTGGAAATTTAACCTAAATTCAAGTAAATGATCAAACATATTTTTTCAACAAGAATATAATCCCTCATCGAATTTCGGTGAACAATATTAACTTAGAGTCCTTCTAGTAGTTTAACTTAAAGAAGGTAGTAAAATAGTAAAATAGTAAGGCGTCTGGCTAAATAAAGCTTAACTAGAATTTACATGTAAATATGAAAACTAATCAAGGTTACGCAAGACTCACCAAACTTTTCCCATTAATAAACAGGAAGTCTTAATTGAAGGTAAATTGTACCATT
Organism: Nephotettix cincticeps; assembly: GCA_023375725.1. Lineage (NCBI taxonomy): Eukaryota > Metazoa > Arthropoda > Insecta > Hemiptera > Cicadellidae > Nephotettix > Nephotettix cincticeps. Next base: position 132,703,236 of record CM041786.1, on the reverse strand, counting down.
ATCATATATGCACGCTTCTACAGTCCCTAAATTGATTAACTACATCACAAAGTAAACTCTCCGAATTCAAGTACTTCAAAACCACAATCCCGAAAGCACAGCGAAAGCCACAAATTTAATGAGGAAAATTCACATTTACCTTCACGAAGAGTTGAGGTCTAATTTTAGAGTTTACAAAATATTTTCTAAAAGTAAATTACATATTGTTCAATACACTTCACTCTAAATACCTTCTATCCGCTAATCACTAGCTTTGAGTGAAATCTGAAAAAAACTTTATTTTCATCTGTGTGCCTCAAATGAAATCCATTTTCATGCAACACGATTACCTTCAGTTTACATCAGTATGGTATCCTACATGTCACCTTATTGTAACCTAACGTAATTATTTAATACAAATATTTTATTCTATGGCCAATCGGCCCTAATTTTAGTTATCGATCATAATCATCACAGTTCGATTATACTGTAATCGTAATACAAAGAATGTCTAAAAATAGTTTTACTTGCAGAGTTAGTGTAAAAAATAGGGTTGACTACAGCTCAGTGAAAAAAACTCATTTCTATTATCTAGTCATAAATAGAAATAGAAATAGAAAATATTGTAGCCGATTTCGAGTTTATGTGACTTGGTAGGATTCATAAATTATTTATTGAAATTGTAATACGTATTAAACCAAGTCAAATTGAATAAATCCTTCTTCAAAAGTTCAAATCAAATAAAAGTGGAAAAGAGTTATCCCTTTGGAAAGTTCCTTTAATAACAATTTGTTATCCTCAACTTGGTTTAACATCCTAAATAATTTGTTAATCACTCACGTTTTGTGCTGTTAAGTTAACCTTGATACAAATTTATATTAAAATAATATTCCTCGTAATATGCGTATGAAAATGTTCTCAAATTATTCTGGTTGTGTTGAATATGATTTGGAACTACGATAACTTACACTTAAAGGATTTAAAGTAAACCACTCATATTAATTTACAAAAATTGCAATTTTATAAGTAAATAATGCTTACATTTTTACTGAATATATTGTAAAAGTAAGTTATAATTAAACTAATGGATTAAAGAGAAACAAGAATTTCGCACCTCAGTCTGAGTAATATTCTTAAGGATTACAGAGCTTCAAGACTGAATTTGTTGTTAACTAAATGCATTATGGAACAGTTATTTTAGATGAGACTGATTTAAATATGGAAATACATTAAGTCTGCGCACGACTTCTATCTAGGGTTACTCCCACCTGGAACACCTCAATTAATCACTTCCTAGAATGTACAAATGCACCTATGAATATGAACGGTTAGTTATATTTTAATTAAATCTGCATTGGAAGTATGATATTTCAAAGAATAACCATAGACAGGTTCTTTGCATTTTATAAAAGAGACATAAAGTTTCCTTGTTGACGTCATATCATGGCTATACAGACATTAAAAATGTAAAAAATGTATCGAAACGAATCAAATAAAAAATATATTACATTTTTTAAATTGATTTTTTAAGTTTTTAAATTGATCATCGAATAAAAACCAAGGTACGAGTCTTCAAAAAGGTCAAAGGTCACCTAAACCATTTGAGATCATATATTATACTTCAACTAGCCTATAAACTTTATTTATAGCATAAGGAACTGTGTCCACTTTAACATTATTTAAATCACTAACCTTGAGCAAATTGACCTAATTATTTATTTGTTCTGTATGCTACAAGTGAAACCCATTTTCACATATATTGCTACTATGCCTTCCACAACTAAAATTTTTTGTTTTGAGACCTGCCAGTTCGAAAGAAAAACTAGAAATAGAGATTGAAATATGGTAAAGTGTAACGCAATATTTTTGTGCACCTAATAGTACAGTTTCACAGTATAAGGAGTAATTTCATTCGACATAAAATTAAAACATGTTCATGTTCATTGCAAACCTTCATAATTTTTCTTGCTATTGATGAAATTTTACTTTAAAATTTTCAAACGGTAACCATTTAGAAAGATCTAGTTTAGGCAATGATAATCTATAAATGATCGATTTTGAATGGTTGTATAAATTATTGTTGTTTTGATTATCTAGTTTAAATTTTGCAAAATGATTTATAAGGACTGTTTTGAGGTAAACCAACCAAAGGACAAACAAAGTGACTTAGAGCCCAGTTTAGTAGTAAATGCTATTATTTTTGTTATGAGATAAATTAGTTTTCAAAGCTTTTTCACTATTTTAGAAACATCGTGTGGTTAGTATTTTATATGCTCAGTTAATTCACGACTAAGTATTTTGGTGACTGGGATGGTGGCGTCATCCTGTAATCCATCTACTTGGAGGTCACGAATTGTGAGTGATGGTTGGTGGGTGTGGTGTTCTGTTACTATTGAATACTACGTTAATCCGCAAAGACCATCCTCATGATTAGACCAATGCGTGAATCAGAGGTCGTGGTTCGGATTCCACGTTAAACTGTAGGTCCCTTAGTTGCCATCGGCTGTTGGGCTATTAATTATCAGTCCTAAGGAACATGTCAGCCTTAGTCAGTAACAAGACTACAAGATCGCGCCACAATCATCTTACATTCAATCCTTATTCATACTTGGCTTAAAATACCTATCTTGTGGTGTGGTCGCCATTTCAAATAATCTAATCTAATCTAATCAGAAGTTAATCGTATTTAGCGGCACTGTAGCTCATGGGTAACGTTCTGGCCTAGTAAGTCAATAGGTGCTGGATCGAAACCAGCGACCGGCGACTGCCAGCTCATAAGCGGTCTGCTAGCCCATGTGACTAGTGCCGCTACTGTACCTCACTGTCTAGTTCATCACACCGGCCTTAGGCCTAGTCAGTGATAGGCAGTTGTGGTTAAAAATGACATTCTACAACTCTTTTTTTATGGAAACTGGAATCGTTTTCCGTTAATAGTTGAAATCCACATACATCTAATACCCCCGTCGCAGCAAACCTGCGTACTCAGAGAATTTCCAAATCAATAATGTAATAATAATATTATATATCAGGTTTTATCAATATCTGTCGATAAATATATGAGTTAGTTATTTGGCTATTCTTCATAAGATTAACATGGGAAAGAGTATGCAGGCTAGCTGCCATGATAAATACATAAACTATGATTTTTAAACATAAATGGATGGATCTCTACCACATGAAGCTAAATATCAAGTTTTATCTAAAAATATTGATTGATAGGTGAAATACCGTATTATTTATCCTTATCCTCTATAAGATTAACATTGGAGCCCCAAAATACAACGTACTGTGTTAAGATTTTTTAATATCTCGGTAACCGTTGGAGATAAAGAAAAACTTTAAGGAAGTAAATCGTGTAGTTTTTTAAGTTGATTTTAATAGTTGAAGATAAAATTTAAAAATTGTTTAAATTACATATGAAAAACGCATAAAACCCAATTTTTGAGTACAAACCACCCCAAACTACCCGTTCTGATTGACTATAAACAACCAAACATCAAGAAAATAATTATTAAAATACAGTATGTTGTATCCAAAAAGACACTAGCTAGTCATATGACTTAAGCTAGTACTTACTTAGAATTTATAGCTTACTTATAATCAACTTTGATTCGAAATATATTTAGGAATATTTTCAATGAACTAAGCAACCTATAAGACTTATTTACACCAAGAAGTGTCAAATCGTTGGAGATTGTAAATTCTATGGATGTCTTCGAGAAATACTTTACAGCCAACGTTTGCGTCGTAAAAAGTTTATCACCGAAGCTGGCTGGTGCTGGTGGGGGCGAGTGGAATTTTTCATTTACTGAAGCGTATCATTCTAAGATGTTGTCGTAAACAAGGACAAAATTACAACTCAAGCGGTATGTCTAGATGCATTAATTCACTCCAAACCTGTTACCATTTTATGGAAATGCCCTCAACGTCAAAACGTTGTGTTTTATTTTGAAATGTAAACATTAATCCAAACCCCTAGATACGTCCCCCAACTTCTTTTGAAAATCTTCAGCTCTATTTAACAAATTTATTCTATAACTAGCAGTAAGCTGTTTGTACTAGTTTATGTCTCAAAGTTAAATGTAAGATACTTGTAAACAAAAACATAGAAATAAAAATAAATTCTTAGTTCAATTACAGAATATGTTAATATTTTTAAATAAAATAAATTGGAAAATTTATTCGAAAATTTGTTTGACTAGAACATTTTGTTATATATTAAGAAAAACATATATTTTTTCTATATATATTATAAACATATTGTTTATAATATATATTGTTATATATTATACCAAGTGTTCAGCCTAACGTTTTTAAGTAGCTAACGTTTCAATTTTATATCTTTTAGGAAACTTCAGTATACCTCCCTATGGAAGATTTATTTTTCCTTCTTTTTGATAAGTATGAAAATTTTTTAAATTTCCTACCATTTTTCTAATATGGATGTTTGGGTTACTCGTTATGACAATTCTTGCATTCGAGACTGAATCAGGGGTTTTTATTTTCTTCTATTTATACGATATGGAAAAAAAAAAATATGAAGAAATGTTTTTTTATTACATACAAATTAGTGGTGTTTCGACAATTCCGTGTATTGTGTGTGGTGTGTTGTGTTTTTGTTGTGTGTGCGTGTGTGTGTGTGTGTGTGTGTGTGTGTGTGTGTGTGTGTGTGTGTGTGAGAGAAGTTTCTTCTTTTTATTTCCAAAATTTTAAAAATTGGTATTTTTCCACATTTAAAGGTCCCTAACAATTTCCTCATATCAGAATTTCGGGGGAACATTTATATGTCTAAAATATGAATTTAATCAAGTTTTAGGGGTTAAAATATGACTTTTCATTTTTTTAAAAATATATTTAATATTAAAAATGCAAAAACAAAAAATGAAAAGATGAGATGTATTTCAGTTATATACTCAAATTTATTTAAACTTCCAAAGTATGTATTAAATAGAAATAAATAAAAAAAAAAAAGAAAGTATAAGGATAGGAAAATAATCATAAATATTGTTTTTTTAAGAAGGATATATAAAGAGATATTAGCGTTAAGAAAAAAAACAGACTTAAAATTAGTGGATTAAACATAAAAAACCGTATATTTAAAAACGTAATGATAATATAGCCAGACATTTATATTGAATACCTAACATATATCATATAACGTTTAAAACAATATATACTATGCATTAGAAACCAATTATCGTTGGGTAATTGTATCGGACACAGTGCCTTTCATAGCTGCAATGTCATGAATAAGGGTTATTTGAAGAGACGTTAGTTGTAAAATATACTTGACCAACTCGGTCGGGTTATTAGTGTTTTTGCGTCCGACGTACTTGAGCACGTACACGCTGGTTTTGTTCCTGTCAGATGGATGGGGTCTACCCGGGGGGGGGCGGCTGTCTCGTGTGTTTGTGTGTTTATAGGTGTGTAAAAACTAGTTTCTGTTTAATAACGTTCTATACTAGCAGTAAGTCCGTCCTCTTCACGAGTTGTATGACCTAATTTAAAAAAAGGAAAATACTTATTCTTATGACCCTTATATAGCATAATAATTATGGAATAGGTTTAAAATGATTAATGTAAAGAAAATACTTAATTTGATTCGAGAGCTAGTTATTTTTCTATTAAATAACTTTAACAGATGAAATGTTTAGTAAAATTAAAAAGTGGCTAATATTGCTCCAAAATGGAATTTGAGAGCTCACTACTTTCTACTTTGTCCTCTTATACAATAGTATAACAAGAGATGTTTTAGTCAGAATTTTCGGATTTCAGTTTGTGTTAGATGTAATTTATCACATTTAGGGGGCACCTCTGAATTAAAAAAGTGTTTTTTTAGAGTGATGTCTGACTGTGTCTCTGTCCGTGTGTTTGTTTGTGTGTTTATGTGTGTGGGCGGATGTGCAGAAGCCAAGAGACAAGACTATTGGCCCTATTTTTCTCGAAATTTGGTTTGTTCGATATTTTTAAACTAAATACAGTTTTGTGAAAATTGGTTTTTTTGGAGCTCATTATTTTACCTTCACAGTTACCAAAAATGTATAGAATATTGAGAATACGTATCATAATTGTGTGTAATCGTGTTCACACGTGGAAGTTTTAAGTAATGCGTTAGAAAAAGACGAAAATACATACATACAGACAGAAATTTAGGTAAAACTTTTCGGTAGTTGGGCTTAAACTTAAAGATAAGAATCATTATAGTTCCAAGCAATACAAAACTCCAATTTTATTTTGTTTTTATCTTCGATCTGTTTGATTTTACTTGAAACGAAATGTTTGAGAATACTGTTGCATATTTAGATAGTTCCAGTAGGGTGCTTTGTCATCGTCGAGTCATTCATTAAACATGCAGTCGTGACCACAGGTTCAGCCGTGATCTCCACCTAACGATTATAAACCCCCGCCAGTGGTTTTGCATTCCCTTTGAGCCCCATGGCTGCCTTTCCAGCTTCATGGGTACAAGCCATTCGGTAAACAACGATATTTTACACATCATATCTCCTGGAAACGTGTGTACAACATCTCAAACTTTACATCAAATTAAACATCATGATTATATAATGTAAACCCTCCAGACTACTTATAAACATCATGGTTGTATAGTGTATAAGCCTCTAGATCACTTATAAACATAGTGATTGTATAGTTAATAGACCTCTAGACCACTTATATAAATTAATAAAAGGCTTAAATTAACTTGATCAGCCAAGTTGGGTTTACGCGATTTATTGAAGCTCATTCACTTTTACACAGGTTTTAAGTAGTAATTTTTACAAAAAAAAAACAAACTTTTAAATATTTTTATAATATAAAAAACACCCATAAAAAAAAAATTACCAGTTGGAAAAAAAAAAAAAAAAAAAAAACCCCCCTATTATTACAAAATTAAATATTTTATAAAAAATAACATTATAAATTTTTATAAAAAACATTAATTTTAAATAAATATTTTTAAAAAACAATTATTTCAAAACATTTAAAAAACTAAAATATTTTAAGACCATACATAAAAATAAAACACCCCAACAATTTAAGAAAAAGATGATTTGAAATAGAGAAAATTAAAGAAAATAGAAAACATTAAAAATAAAAATTGAGTGTTGTTTGATAAGAATTTAGTTCAAAAATTTTGGAATGTTTTGCTATCCCACAACCCCCACACGACCCCTTACAAAAACAAGGAAAAACACTATTTCCCTGCTCATAGGCATGTATTGAGCTTGCTACGTATGTATTTTGGAATACAAACCAAAACTGTTAGTTTCATAAATAGGGGCTTTTGACGTAAGAAATCAAAAATAAATAATTTGATAAGAATGTTTTCATGGATCTCACAAAATCCGCTCGCAGAACCCTAGTGGTCCACGGACATTACTTTATAAATTCTGGTTTAGCTAATCAGATACCCAAAGTTTTCAAAACCTCTTGAAAGATTATCTTCATTTTCCAAGGGTTTTATGATATCCTAGCTTCCGGATTTTATATTGTAGAAAAGTCCTTTTGTATGAAATTAGTAGTGGTACATAACTAATTGTTGGTAAAATAAACAAAGATTAATTTTAGTATAATATTTCTCGAAAAACAAACAAACAAAACTTTTTGTTACTGCCCTGAGTTTAAGATAAAATGTGCAAACATAATTTATGATAAAACTACCATGATAACTTACAAAACGCAACATTCATCTCAACACCAGTTTACAGATTACACCCTTTAAATTGCAGTCTGGCCTAAACGACTTGGTGATTAGTCAATTACATTTGGCACGGCAATATTGGTTGCAATTCATCTTCTTAATGACTTTCTTCAAATTGTCTTGCAATCAAGATCCTCTCTTTATTACCCCCAATTTATTGCTTACATCACAGTTTTAATTATTCTGAGGTAAGGTTTTGATTTTTACTTCTATAACCTTTATTAACAAACTGTGCTTCACATTTATGATTTAAAAAGTTATTGTCATTTAAAGTAAATACTTAGTTAACTAAGATGTTTTTCTTGTGCAATTTTAATCATTTACGCTGATGGGATTTTTGTACCCAAAATGTTACATTTCCAGTAATATAAAAGATTAATACAAATATATACTTTTATCTTTATCCTGTTAGTAAAAAGTGATAAAAAGTGGTCTTACAACAGTAAAAAATCTAAAAATGCACTATATTGGATGACAATTTCTTAATAAATTTGAATGGAACCTTTTATGAAATAGGCCTACAATCTCGCTCTCTCTTGTAAGCCTATAGTTGGAGGGCTTACGGAAATATTATTCATCGTTGGTTACAGCATTTTTCAAAACCTCAACTGTCCATCTCCATAGTTCTAGGGCATATGCATCAAATTAAGACAGCGAGGTGAAGTAGCAGCGTGGGTCATACAGGCTAGCCAGAAGTGACCGCTCATGATCTGACAGCAGTCGCCGACAACTGGTTTCGATCGAGCAACCTTTGACTTACTGGACCACTCCTGATCTTCGTGCACAAGTAGATGATTGGATTACAGGAATTATAAAAGGATCTAAATTGGAATTTTTGAATTCCAATAATAATAGAATAACTATCCCTCCTCATTAGTCTCTCCTCGGAAATAAATCCGAACCTCTTTATAAAATATGATCTTCATACTCGTAGAAATCATACCATCCTTTAGTTCTTATTTTGTAGAGGCAAAAAGTTGAATAGTAAAGAATTAAGAACTAATTGCCACTACATAAAATTCTTGGTTATTAATTCTTTGTTGAAATGCTTAATACTTTGTTTCATGTTAAAAATGCTTGGTTGAATAGGAAGTTCACTACAATACTTGGCTTAGAACATTGTACACTCGAGGAAAGATTCAGCTTGTATCATTGTATAACACAAAACCCAGTAATATTCGGCGGCAGGACTATACTCATTGTATAAGTAAGAAACAGTAATAATGTAGTAGTAAACTAATCATTGTTGAAAGTTTTTACTAAAAAACTATTAAATTTTACCGTTAACAAAGTATTTAAGTTAAAGTATTATGTTAAATTTTAAATGGCCGCCATTTTGGATTTTCACCTTGGATCATGTTAGTTATATTTTTAATAATACTAAGATTCGTATTATTATTAGTAGATACTAATATAAAACACAAACCAAATTTCAAAATAATCCGTAAAAATTGTTTGAATTAAAAATATTTTGTAAAAAATACAAAATGGCGGATATCTGAGAAAATAAGCGTTTTAGGTCATAACTCTATTGGAACTTTTTTTTCCTTTTAATGCACCTAATCACTTATCGAAGTCCTGAAACCTTTTTCATGGACACCCTTATAAAACTCCTATGCCCTTAACATATATTTTAAGGTTATTAAAGCTTAAGCTGTAATGTATTACCGACGCGGTAACACAGGGGTGACACTCTGGCACAGTAAGTCAAAGGTTGCTGGATCGAGACCAGTTGCCGGTGACTGCTGTCAGATCATGAGCGGTCACCTCTGGCTAGCCTATATGACTCACGCCGCTACGGTACCTCGCTGTATTTTTTTCACCCACGTCCTAGGCCCATGGTAATACACAGTTGAGCTAATAAACATAGTGAATAACCCAGTAGAATAAAAGAGAAATCCGAATTCCAGAAACTTTTATCCTTTTTAAAATACGGCAATTTCCCTTTCTGATAATTGTTGTGTACACTACTTTATCCACGGCATCTGTGTCCAGTTCGCCCTTTTAAACCGAGTAAAATTTATCCAGGATCATCTTCAGAATATAAGTCGTCTTCTAATAATAAGTTTTAGATAACATTCATGGGAATCCTTGTGTCATTTTAATACGATAATGTGTATGAGCACATTAAATTTTGAACTAAATAATTTACACTGAATTTAAGTACATTAGTCGATAGAAAATATTTGAGAAACTCGATATTTAATTTTTGGAATAAAAATTTATACTTCAATGGGATGAGGCATAAAATAACATAAATATCTAGATTTACACCTTCATTAACAAAACAGTGCTTGATGTGTGAACTTGATCGCTGTAGTGCAGACATGTATTTATTCATCTCGTATTTAAAATGCATACTTAAAACACAACTTCTTCATGGCTAACACTATTTTTCTTCACTTAAAAAGTAGACTAATTATTACTTAGTTTTGCTATAGTACCTTTTCTTCTGTAGATGTTGATTTTATATAATTACTTTACATTTTTCATGTATCACGTAAGAAAATTAATGGATGGTTTTATTAGAATTCATGAAACTTCTATAATATTTTTTATTCATAAATCCTAATATATTTTAGTTTCAGACTAATTTTTGTGAAGCAGATTAGTTTTTTTTAAAAAATAATCAAAATAATATATTGTGTGAATAATATTATGAGTCTTAAATTAAAACAACGTAGAAGGTTATAATTTAATAAAACCCAGAACAAAATAAGAACGCTCATGATATTTTTAGAAATCATTTACTTTAAGTTTATATTGTTCAATTTAAGTTTGATTATTAACACCATAGATATAGATATTACACGATTTCATTTACAACTTATTTAAAATCTGTTACCTGATATTTATACTTTGTTTCAGATTCTTAAATACGCAGTTCATATTGATATGACTTTTTGAAAATATCAAAAACATACTCTCCCCGTCTAAGTGCCCGGAATAACGTGTTGTTGCGCTTAAATGATCGTAAACTAGGTAAAGCTTGTTTCAATAAAGCTGCATCGAGGTTTACCTATTTCCATCCTATGAATTGCTACTTCTAACCCACTTCTAGCAGTGCTAGACACTTGAAATTTGGCACGCACCTTCCGTCAGATCCACAACCGACAGGAAAACTGCCAAATATAACAATTTCATATTACGACCTGGGTGAAAATGTTAAAATTTCCCCATATCAAATGCATTTGGTATTTTATGCAGGGTTTCACTTTTTCGCTCAAAAATCTGATTATTATTACTCTTAACTAAGCGATTTTCTATATAGGGGCCTGGGGGCGGAGCCATGTAAATCAATATTATACGCAGATGATTCTACGATGGTACAATCAGGGAAAGATATTGAAAAACTGCAGTTTAATAAGAATGTAGCAATGAGTAATGCAGTGGACTGGTTTAAGACAAACAACTTACTTATTAATAACAAAAAAACAGAATCAATTATTTTCACATTAAATAAATCATTCCAAGAACAGTCTATTAAATTATTAGGGATACACCTGGATAGCACTTTGAAGTGGGATGTACATATACAAAACCTCTGTAAAAAACTATCTAGAATTACTTATTTGCTAAGGAAACTTAAACTTAGTGTAAGTAATGATATGTTAATTAATGCCTATTATGCTTTCTTTCACTCGCAAATTATATATGGAATTACTTTATGGGGTAACAGTGCTAGTATTGGTCGAGTTTTTAAATGGCAAAAGCAAGTTTTAAGAATTATAAAAGGTTTAAACAATCGAGAGTCATGCCGTCCTGTCTTCAAAGAACTGAAAATAATGACAATTCCATGTTTGTATATATATTTTAGCTTATTAGATGTTAAAGAAAATGTTTTGGAATATAAAAATAGATTTGAAATTCATAATTATAACACACGAAAAAATTATACCTTAGATTTACTTCCTGTTAGACTGTCAAAAACAAATATAAATACTTTTTGCATGAAAAGAAGGCTATTTAACAAATTGCCTCACTCAGCTCAAACTATCAGTCTTCCTAAATTTAAAAAGTGCTTGAGTAATTGGTTAAAAGATCAGGTTTTTTATAAGGTTGATGATTTCCTATCAACTGAATATAGCCAGTTGCAAACATTATTTAATGGATAAATGCAGATTATGTTTTAATACGTGTACCTATTATAGTTTTAAATGTTTTATTGCTGTACTATTTGTTTTTTTGGTAATTTGTGTCCTATGTTTTAAATTGAATTGATAAATTAATTGTATTTTGATTGTTTTTTTAATTTTTAATTTTAATTTATTAATCATGACAAAATCGAATGCATCACTGTATGTCTAAAGATGAATAAAATTCTTGATTCTTGATTCTTGACGATGATAAAAAAGAAAAAATAAGAATATCCATGACTTGTTTGGATTTCTTACCATTTATATAAACTTGGGAGAAAGATTTTACGTTTACAAATATTTATAAGAAAAAAAGGAAAATTTAAAAAGTCTGCAAATAAAACACAGACAGTTTGGCTTAGCAAAAGAAAAATACGAGCATTTCTCGTGGATCAAGGGCTTCGATATATGCAGAGTAAACTTACGAAACAAAGTTTGCTTCCCAAGTTTGCTGACAGAAGAGTGGAGTGAATGGTGGTGGAGCTACCTACAGCAAATTTCAATACGTGTGAATTCTGAAGAACAATAAAACTCACGTCACCTACAAATCAATTTCAGTCTTTAAATACTTCTCAAATTTATATTATTTGTTTATTAAAAAGGATATTTTTTACATAACCAAAGTAAGTTAAAATAAATACATCCTTACGATTTTCATTTATGCAAAGAGGGTTTAATTTAACTTGTTTACTCAGTAATTAAAATTTTGGTTTAAATAAAGGGTTATTACAAATGAAAATAATATTCTTGATTTATATTTTAAACTAGCTCACCCGGTGAACTTCATACCGCCTAACAGGTTCTTGTTCAGTTGACTTATTTGCCTTTTTTCGAAGTCGAATAGTATACCGTCTTTGTTGTAAAATATTGGATATTCTAGGTTGCGGTATAGTTCTCATAACAAAAAAATTCTGATACAAAAATATATATGAATAATCGAAGTGGATTGATTCACAATGTTCCAATCCAACTTACACCCAATCTATCTGTAGTACACATTTTTTAAGAAAGAATGTATCTTCTGAAACGCGGAATAGTTTATAATAATACTAGCATAATCTAACATTCAATTACTACACTCACAAAAAACAAAAAATACAGCTTAAAATTACAATCGAATGAACAAAAAAACAGTAAACTATTAATGCTTATTTTCAAAACAATCACAAACATGACGTACAATGACGTTAGCCTGTGACTGGTGCATGTGATAAAAATGCATCACGTCTTTTCCTCATAAGCTTAACAATTTACAAGCTTTACAGGCCAGCAGGGGTTAGGCCTAAGGTAAAATACAAAACTGAATATAGTCTACTCAGAGCAGAGACAAATATCAAAGAAAAAAATCAAAGATGATAAAATCAGTCAAGCCGTTCTCGAGTCATAAATGTTCTAACTAATACAACTTTGTTTTATATACTTATGTATTACTGGATTAATTTGTTTTAAGACTATTTCAGTTAGTAAGAATTGACTGATAAAGAGAAAAAAAACTCGTATATTGGTTTTGGGAATGTATCAGCTGTTTATAAATTAATTAGTTGCTGTTGTTTTTAGTGCTGTGTAATAACTAAATTTGAAGGCAGGGGGCGTCTTGCGACATTAACCAATCGGTTTCTAGTGTTGAACGTCACTTTAGAGCAAGATTTAATGAAGATTCCCCTTAGATGGAGCACCTACATATTGCCTACATATTGGATGTTTGGGCGGAACTTAACAATCAGCTGGCCGCGAGATGTTTGGGCTCGGTGGTCCAAATGATTACGCATGCGCACTCTTGACCACTCTTACCAATGCCTTTGCCACGATTGATAAGCAGTCTGATCAAAGTATGGCAACAGTTTAAGTACGGAATCGACGTTTGTCGTATCGTCAGGGATTTTATATCGAACATTTATAACTCTGAGTACTTGTGATGAAACATTCTGTGTTTTCCTTTAAATGTATTCTATTTATTGCTGTATAATTCCAGGTTTATGTATACTTGAAATCGGAAACGTCAGTTGTTTTATCCTAATTCAACATTTGTAGGTAAGTTGTAAACAGACATAAAACATCTCATTGGCCAAATAGTAAACTAGGTGTGGTAGTGAGATTTTGGTTTACTATTAAAATCTTTGAAATATTTTTAAAAATATATATTATCATCTAAAATTTACGACAGTAATTTTAATTTACCATTGCAACATCAATAGTAAGTTATAATTATTGTTACTGTCAGCTTATTACAATTATATCCACATAAACGTTAACCAAGCACATCAGGTTAAACCTTACATTTACATTATATAAACTCTTTTCAATCACAAATTGATCAACATATGTAAGAATGCAAATAATGTTAATATAATAATAAAACCCCTTTCTTCGTCATATGAGTATTCTCGAGAGTACTTCCAACATAGCCGAAGGGAGAGTTATAACAAGCAGTGCTGCCAACATCTACAGCTTGTTACGCCACACAATGCTACCAACTCTCACAAAAGATTCCGTCAGTTTCAACATCTCAAGGTTGTTATAAAGGATAAGACCACGGGGGCTTTAGCTATACCAAGTTGATTTGTTTGATTATGGAATTACTAGCATCGATTACAATCCAGTTAGAGATCAGTATTGGTGGTATTTTAAAACTAGAAACAATAAAAGGTTAGCCTCTTGTAGTATGAGTATAAAACAATTTCTCTATATTGTTAACTTGATTCAAAATAACTATCTTAAATGGCTATTTAACCTAAAACAAGACATTAATAAAACAATTAAAATGTTTAACAGTATGTTTCAGTGAAACAAACCCTTCAACAAGATGAAGGATTAATTTATTTAAACTGAAATAGAAGTGGTCGGACGGTCATATGCCTATTTAATATGTAAAAATTAAACAAAAAGAAATTATTCATACACTTTCAAACAAAAATATTTTAAATTAGCTAAGTTTTTCTATATTTTATTTTCATGTTTATTTTTATTTTCAACGGAAATGGTAATGTTTTACCAAATTCATGTAACATACTTAAGACTACTACTTAAGACTAATACTAAGAACAATACTGTTTATTTAAATACTATAAAATACTCAATAGCTTAAATAGAAGCTAGTAATAAAGCATCTAATAATAAATTAATAATTTTCAAAACCACCAATAAAAACAATTACACGAACTACAGTAAAAATCTCATCTATTATTAATTGTGTTATAAATTAATAAATGATATGAGATATTATGATTGAATTGTGAATATGGTATAATCTGGATGGAAAAGGGATTTATGGTGAAGATGATAGCCATTTACGTTTAAGCTTGTTATGTTGGTACAAAAAAGTCAACTTCAACTGGAATGGAGTGGACAAGGTGATAGATTCTTGCTACAGGACCAACATTGTTGTAGTTTGTTCGTTGGTGACTGTGAAAAAAGAGCTCAGTATATCTAGTACCCTGAGGGGCCCCGAAGTTACAATACTGGGCCAGTAAGTCGGGAGAGTCAGTAATACCAAACTAGTGTTTTTGTAGTCGTGAGAATAAAAATGTTTGTATTTACTTCCCTGTGGGAAATAGGTTATATTATGGATATGTCTAAAGGAAATGTTTTCAGTTCATCTAAACAGCTGTTCTTATGTTTCAAATTTTGGTCGTTCAAATTGCTAACACCCCCCTTCCAGACCTAGGACATATCCATGTCAAAAATAGTTATAACCATTTACAGTATATTAGAAACGTTTATTAAATGGTGTAAAAAATTATAGCATAAACACATTTTTTCGATAAGAGCTGACAGTGTAAATCTGTGAAATAATCTAAATTAATGTGATGAATAGAATCACCGACAATACTAAATCCTAGTGTGGTGTGAGCAACAAAGTCATCACGGAATTCAGTGAAGGCACTCATGTGATCCCGCCCTACTGCTTATAAATAGCCTTATTAACTGCAAATCTGATATCGGCTTTTGATGTCAGTTGGGAGAAAATGGAAAATTAAACAGAGTATCTTAGTAAAATGTTGACAAGAAAATAAAAATATAATATTAACAACACTTTTAACGGTTTTAAATTATTCTATCTTTATATTTATCGTCTGTTTGGATAATTTTAAAATTAAATTTTTTTTTGTCGTGTCATTGTTTGTATTTTAATAATGTGCAAATTTAATTTTTTATTTAAAATTATTATTATTATTTTATTTTTTTAAATTTTTTTTTGAGATAAATGAACAAAATTATATTAAATTATAGTCCTTGTTAGAGTTTGTTGAGAGAGTTTTGAAGAAAATTTATTATTATTATGAATATTTGTAAAAATTTAAATAACTAATTCTCATTTTTATTTTATTTTTTTTATTAAGAAATGTGCATTTATTTAAGGTTTTTTTTTTGTTTTTTATTTAAATATTTTTTTAATATATTTTACGTATAAATGATTTTAAAATTTGATTTTAATTAATTGCTTTTTTTATTTATCGCTTGTTTGTATAAAAAGATATTTTTTTTTATTGATATAATAATAATATTTTGGGTTTTTAAAGTAAGCATAGGTATTATAATGTAGGTTAAATAGTGGATTTGTTTTTTATTGTTATAATCCGTGTTTGTTCAGCATTACAGATGATAGACTGTATAAATTTCGGCTTTATGAAGTATTAAAAATTAGTTCTTTTATTTTTTATTTTATTATATTTGTTTTTTATTTTTTATTAAGTTTTTTATAACTTTTAACTTTAATTTATTATTTTTAGAATAATGACTGTTTAGCGAGTATAAATGACTGGTAACTTATTTGTTAAAACATTGCAGCTTAAAACTTTAAATTTTGGAGTTGTGGACAGGATTTTTTTTATTGTATGGCTTTTTTTATTTGATAGATTTTGATTTGGGTTGTTTGATTTTTGTATTATTTTTGTATGGTATTTTTTTTTTTTATTTTTTTTTTAAATTTGTTTTTTAAATATTTTTTAATTTTAATATTTTTGGAATAATAAATTTTTTATTAATATTTTTTTTTTTAGGAAGTTTTTATAGTTTTTCTTGTATAGTTAGTATAGTTATTATGAAAAAAATGTTTATTATATTTATTTAGAAACACACTGTATAGGCAAATTTGATGTATATAGGCTAGTTCATATTTTTTTATTTATTTTGTAAAATTGATTTTACTTGATAGTTATTAGTACATATAGGGAGGCAAGTAAAACATTTGATGCACACAAACATTTCCTCCAAAATAATAATAGCTATAAGTTATGTAATTTAAAAGTGCTACCCCCACAAAAAATCTGTTGAATATTTCACACTGTCCATTGGTGTATGAAGTATTTCCCCAATTTCTTCCTACATTATGCTCACAAGGAAGTTATGGTATATAAAACACCCCTTGAAGGAGAAAATAGGCCAGAAAGTCCAACAGAATATAAGTAGTACTTAGCATTCTATTCCAGAGAGTAAAATACGGTTTCGATAGTAAGTGGAGAAAAAATAAATTTATTTGCTGTAATTATCATATTATAATCTGTAAACCATAACATATCAGCAAAATATCAGCGTTTTATAAATCATCACTTCAACATATGTTGAGTAAATTTAATATTTTTGGCCGCTGTGAAGGATAGAATTAGAACAGAAATAACTAATTTACAACAGGTTATTCTTTTTTCAAATCTTTTATAAGCAAGAACCACATGGTGGGCAGGGTGTTGATTACTTTGACTAAACCAACCTGATATTTATTGACAACATAATATTATTAATATCTGTAGTTTTAAACATCCAATTTTTGATGTAAGTTAATAGATATTAACTTGAAAATGAGAGGGTTTTCTCCACTTCCAGAAACGTCGTGTATTTAAAAACACAGACACGTCAGAAAAGTCCAATAAAATATACAAAAAGTACAAATTTAAATATTTTGTCAGCTATACATCTCCCTATCTCCCAAAAATAAAAACATATTTTGATTAAGTTTTTTTTGTGTTGCAACCTTAATCTGTATTCCAAGTTTCTTGTATAGCGGTAGAAAAATCAGGAAGAAATTGATTTTTAAATTCTCTAAGACAACGTACTGTGTTTACTGCGGCCAGTTAGTTTTACTTTTTTCTACAATCATCTATCCAGTAAGGCTGACGTACCAGGTTCGAAAATAGATGAGGTAGAATCCTATCACATAATTAGCTCCCTGGCTAGCCTTCGACACATCACTGTCTTCAATCCATTTTACAGTAAAATATAAAAATTAAAATTAACATACAGTAGTTTAAAAATGAAATTGTCTTCGCTTTAACTCACAGCACAGCCCCTGGGGGGGGGGTTTATATTCATTTTCTAAGTACTGTCATTTTTACTTAGGCGGTAGTGGATACGTCAAACGCACCAAATTAATGTGCATCATTCATGACAAAAACAAATTCAGAGAAAAATATTTTAATTGGATTATTTCTATAAATGAGATGGCAAAAATATTCTAATCAAAGCGGTTCTTAGTAATGAAATAAGGAAATGTTGACAAAGAGTGCATTTAAACGATCTTTGACTTTTAAAGCTTGCTTTAAAAGAAAGGACGTTCAATAACATTTCGTTAAGGGGAATTGCTGAAAACTTTGCTCGCTAACAACGCCAACAACTCCTGGTTTATTGATTTAATAAAATTCTGTCCTGATTCTGAATAAAACTTCTGATTATAATTACTATGATTTAAATTCCTTTTAGTTTTATTAGTAATTTCCACGCATCTAATTAATACTTTACAATAATCGTGCAAGTTATTAAACGAAAAACCAAATAGTTTATATTAAATATTAACTATTTTCCAACAATAAAAAAATTGATAAATATTATTTTACTTTTTAAATACAGTATGAATACATTAAAATATTTAATGTATACAACCCATTTGGAATTGTAACGTAACTCTAAGAATTGTTTGGCCAGATTAATTGTTAGGATTATTAGATTGTTAGGCTCTAAGTTTTATTAGGGAATTTATCAGAGCTATTTTTTAATATAAAAAATATTTAAATCACCACATTCTGGATTTTGAATCAGTCCTCACAGTTTTCAGCATATTGGTTAGTTCAGTTTTTTATCTGCTATTAATGATCGACCAATGGTTCTCTGCCATTAAAAAAAACAATATAAATGCTTTAAATTTCTACTTATTTTAAAATCAAATTTAAAAGGCTAATTTTTAATGCCAAGGACAAATAAAAGATTTCCAGCAGTTAAGCAAATATGAAATCATAAATTACCTTATTGAATGATCCGTGGGTATCCGTCAAACTGTCCCGATAGGCAATTAAAGTTCAATGACACGTTTTAAACCATCAGCCGAATGGAACTAGCAGCTGTGTTTTGACACTACACACCCCGCTGTAAAAAGGAGTCCCAGATTTGCATGTGGAGTGCGCTTCGGTTGCTCGTCTCAAAATATCGGAATTACGACTCTTCTCCAGACAAAATACTCAACTAATATTCAACAACCGACTTTATGTATATTTCTGTAGTTTCTCGTAAATTGTCTTTTAAAATTGATCTTTATTTCAAGATATTTTGATCATTCTTCACTCAACGTTGAAAACTTCACACAATGGTTGATTATGCGAATTGTTCTTCTTGTCACTGACGTACTCAGTGAGCTGACCTGAGCCTATTTCATCATCGCGACTTTATGTATTAGCTTTTTTATTAGTGTCCAGCAATAAAAAACGGACTAAAACATATTTTTAATAAGTAGAATCAATGCAGAAAATTTTATGAGATGGCAAAATATTCTAATCAAAGCGGTTCTTAGTAATGAAATAAGGAAATGTTGACAAAGAGTGCATTTAAACGATCTTTGACTTTTAAAGCTTGCTTTAAAAGAAAGGACGTTCAATAACATTTCGTTAAGGGGAATTGCTGAAAACTTTGCTCGCTAACAACGCCAACAACTCCTGGTTTATTGATTTAATAAAATTCTGTCCTGATTCTGAATAAAACTTCTGATTATAATTACTATGATTTAAATTCCTTTTTTTTTATTAGTAATTTCCACGCATCTAATTAATACTTTACAATAATCGTGCAAGTTATTAAACGAAAAACCAAATAGTTTATATTAAATATTAACTATTTTCCAACAATAAAAAAATTGATAAATATTATTTTACTTTTTAAATACAGTATGAATACATTAAAATATTTAATGTATACAACCCATTTGGAATTGTAACGTAACTCTAAGAATTGTTTGGCCAGATTAATTGTTAGGATTATTAGATTGTTAGGCTCTAAGTTTTATTAGGGACTTTATCAGAGCTATTTTTTAATATAAAAAATATTTAAATCACCACATTCTGGATTTTGAATCAGTCCTCACAGTTTTCAGCATATTGGTTAGTTCAGTTTTTTATCTGCTATTAATGATCGACCAATGGTTCTCTGCCATTAAAAAAACAATATAAATGCTTTAAATTTCTACTTATTTTAAAATCAAATTTAAAAGGCTAATTTTTAATGCCAAGGACAAATACAAGATTTCCAGCAGTTAAGCAAATATGAAATCATAAATTACCTTATTGAATGATCCGTGGGTATCCGTCAAACTGTCCCGATAGGCAATTAAAGTTCAATGACACGTTTTAAACCATCAGCCGAATGGAACTAGCAGCTGTGTTTTGACACTACACATCCCGCTGTAAAAAGGAGTCCCAGATTTGCATGTGGAGTGCGCTTCGGTTGCTCGTCTCAAAATATCGGAATTACGACCCTTCTCCAGACAAAATACTCGTAATATTCAACAACCAACTTTTTGTATAGGTATTTCTGTAGTTTCTCGTAAATTGTCTTTTAAAATTGATCTTTATTTAAAGAAATTTGGATCATTCTTCACTCAACATTGAAAACTTCACAAAATGGTTGATTGAGCGAATTGTTCTTCTTGTCACTGGCGTGCTCAGTGAGTTGACCTGAGCCTATTTCATCATCGCGACTATATATATTAGCTTTTTTATTAGTGTCCAGCAATAAAAAAACGGACTAAAACATATTTTTAATAAGTAGAATCAATGCAGAAAATTTTAAATCCAACACATTACTTATTAATGCTTTTCTGTTTTATTTTGATGGAGCTCAATACATCGTAAAATCAATTTTCCAATACGTGTTACTCTTCTGGGTATGATTTCAAATAGGACAAAATTATGTAAATAAAAATACTTATTTGCATCGTATAAGTGAGTTCTAAGAGATCTATTGAATCAGGCTGTCATCAGTACTGAATAGTCTGTCTTCTGATTACATGCTCTTTCCTGAGAGGAAATCTAATGGACTAGTGTAACACGTGATTTCTAGAACTTCCTACAGTGTAACATGCAGCCTGGGTGACGTAATTGGGTGACGAAGTTCGTCTACAATTCGCCCTTGTTATCCGGGGTTGACGTGCCTCCTATTCAACCCCAAGCAGTAATCTCTAAACTTTGATGCTCTCTAAGTCTAGAATAATCAAATTAATCAACTGTAGGATCATTTTTACGGGACTTAAACACCACAAAATCTTTTTATTATTTTTATAATTTTTCAGTATTTATGAACAATAAAATACAAAATTAAAAAAACTTCATCCAACATACAAAGCTATTTTTTAAGTTATCCCTAAACTCTTATTTTTAGTCTCTGGGCACCATAACTTAATATTATATAACTACTTTGTCTTGCAGTTTGCTGAAAAATGGGATTTTTTTCTTATAAAATGCCTTGTTTTTTTTCAAAAAGTATTCAAGAATCAAGAAGAAAAGTATTTATGTGGAATTTTTACTGTGTACCAGGTAAACATATTAGAAGCTTTTGATCTACAATGAAGCTGTTTTTATATTTAACTTAATTATAACAGTAAATAAATAAAATAATTTTCATTTTTTACAAGGTTTTAGTTAAAAATCATAACATTTTAATTTTTTAGGTATAAATACAAGTAGAGGAAATACACACAAGTAGATTTATCAAATTCAACTCAGTAAGTAATAAAACGTTAAACTTTGTATCTTATGTAACTTCTGTGAAAAGGGCATAAGGTTTGCCTTATTTAACACTGTACCTTAAGGACTGTTCAAGTTCCCTTAAAATTACCATAAACAAACGGCTCGTAACAATTTTATCTGACTATTGGGAGTTTTAAAGAAGAATAAGCAGTGAATTAATGTATGACTATTCATTATTTATACACACTCTTTGCTCTCCAAAATAGATTACAGCTCTGTACGTAGAACATATAAAAATGATAGGGGTGACCTGACACAGTTCTGGCTGGACACGACTGATAAACAATGACAGGGAACTCTTACTGAGTCAATAACTCACTAAAACTGTCTAAAGTAACAAAGAAGAGAGCGTAGCATTACTATATGTTAGTATAGAATAGATAAAATTTCAAATTTTCTCAATATGTTAAATAAGTTTTGAAGGAATATAACACAGTTATAGATCCAACGTTATTGACCACATTAAGAAAATATAAATCTAATAATAAGATAAGTTCTTTATCTTCACCATGTATTTCAGTCTTTGTGCATCATTAGATTCTGTTGTTGCCCTTATTATATCCGGAATGTGGGATTTGAGGCCAAAGACAAGTACTTATTCGCACAAATGATTCTGGTAGGTGCATGTCAAACGAGGTAATTGTGTAACCTATTGGAAGGAAGATAGCAATAGTGACACAATTCTTCAATTACACATGTATGCGTACTCAATCGTAAAAATGAGACAGAAAGAAAGAGTAGGTTGGGACCTAAGAATGGCCTCGACCAGTTGACCATAAAAAGTAAAAATGAACCTGGAAAAGCTCCTGATCTATTAGGCCCTTGAGTTTTGGGCTGGGTACTTGGCCAAGCTGGAGTTTGGGATCTCTAACTTTCCCTTCAACTCAAAGTTCTTGCTTTATACTCTATGCTCCATAATGTGTGCTCTATATTCTATGCTCTATGCTCTATATTGTCCTTCTGCGCTATTCTTCCCTGATGAGGAACATAATAAATCCATTTGGAGTAAAGTTATATAACTCATTCACTGTGACATCTGTACACTGTATCAATTGTTTGGTATCTAGAATCACAAAGGCCATCTGGAATCATATTGATGTTACATTGAATGATACTCTGAGATACTCTTACACTAAGATACCACCGAAACACAATTTATACAAATTTATAGCTTTTACTCAATATTTTTTGCAGCTTTCTGTTGTATTTTGGACTGGAACGGTGGCGTGTCCTGTAATCCAGCTCCTTGTAGGTCACGAATTGTAGATAGTTGTGAGCGATGGTCGGTGTAGTGTTCTCTGGTGTGTATATAACGTCCGCACTATAGAATACTACGTTAATCCGAAAAGACCATCCTCATAATAATACTAGTTCGTAATTCAGAGGCAAGTAAGGTTCGGATCCCACGTTAAACTGTAGGTTCCTTAGACGCTACTAGCTGTTGGGCTATTATTAACAGTGCTGTGTAAGGAACATGTCAGCCGTAGTCAGTAGCAAGACTACAAGATTGCGCCACAATCATGTTACACTCATTTCTCATTCATACTTGGCTTAAAATACCTACCTGAGTAGGTCATCAATTCAGTTAATGGGATAAAAAAATTATAAACATATTAATCTCGATTAGGAAAAGCCATAATGAGATTCCTTATACGCTTTCGGGAAAATCTTTTTTTCCACCACGAGCATTCTATAAAACAGCAACAAGTGTAGACACCAATTACAATCGATCAAATCGGTTCACTAGCCTAATTATATTATTTAAAGTGACATTGTGTTTATAGAAAACAAACATTAAAAACCAAAATGAATATAACTAATTGGCATTGGTTAAAATAAAGAATGTCTAAATAGCTGAAACCATAAACAATTGGTTTGTCAAACAAAACTACTATGATAAAAAAATGGGATTATAATTAGACATTTCATTAAAAGCCGAACAGTAAAACATTCGTAATAGCCAATCAACACTATTTTCAGATTTTAATCGAACACCACTGAATGTAGTTTTTATGATAAAGTCTTTATATATTAGTTACTTTAATATTGCAGAAACGTTGAATTTTCAAAACAAAACTCATAAACAAATCGTTCAAGAGAATTTTCATTCTGACAAAATGCTTCAAGGTACCTAATGTAATCAATTAATACTCCTGTCTTAGCAGACCTGCGTACTCATTGAATTCCCATGTCTTTAATATGATTGGTAGCATAATAGGCCTACCAGGTTACAAAATTAAAGCTACAATCAAAAAAGCTAGAGGATCGTAATTTAAATTACAAACTTGAGAATGGGGACGCAGGTTTTCTGCAGAAAGCATTGCAATTTTCCATTTTTATAAATTAATAACTGACAATGAGACACAAAAAATGTTACATTTAAAATGTTGTAAAACTATTTATCTACGTCTTATGGTAAAGAAGCTATTCAGTTTCTATTACCCATGTATGTAATAGACTAATAGACTCAACATTGCTAATACTATACAGTATATTGGTCTATAAACTTATAAACTTTCATGTTTAGATGTAGCTTTAACAAATTAACGAAAAGGAAATAGAACGTTTTAACTCTTTGGGGTCCTGTGTTATCTTTACGACAGAAAGCAATTACGAATTTATTCCATTAGAAATACATTGTGTCAGTGAAGGTGCTTGGTTAGTTTACATTTTGTACCAAAAAGGATTTTTGTGAAAAAAGGAATTTGTGGTTAGGTGTTGTCTGTATTGTTTGAAAGAAGAGAAAAATATGTAAACCTACAATACATGAATAGTTTACTAAAGAGCAAAGTGTGCCATATATTTTGATAAATTTAAGTAAGTTGATATTAAAACAAATTAAAGTGACAACCAGATAGGAAAACGATATTCAACACTAAATATTTTTAAAACTCCATCGTTGAGACACCAACCCAACTACATACTTGTGTATTTTAAGATAAATATGAGTGAAGAGTTTACTGTGATGAATGTAATAAACTTTCTACACGTCATTTTTGCTGTCATATTTTGTTTACGAATGACAGTCACAACTACGTGCCATACATGTATTGACGCTTCTCTCAAGAAAATACACAATTCAATTAAAATTACTATACTCAGTAAGAGATTGAGAGAAGCAGAGTATTAATTACAGAGGAATAAAAAAAATAACTGGATGAAACTGTTTTAATTTGCAATTCAAACCGTGGAATATTTAAGATCTTAAATAGAACGGTTCATTGTTAACCTTGAGGTAAATATTATTTCTTTCATATAGTTTTAATATTCTTCACACATTATATTAACATAATAAGTAAATGTTCAACTCTGGAATATATTAATATATTAATAATATTATAATGGAATATAATAATTGGATGTAGTCTTTAATTATGAAGACAAAGACGATAATCAGGAGAAAAACTGTATAATGTTTCACAATAATACAAAATAAACCGAATTATGTAGTGGTTAAACCAGATAATATCCTCACAATAAACATGCCTAGTGAATTTTGGATTTTGTTTTTTGCACAACTGTACTTTGTAGGTATAACTTTAGACTTTTAGAAATGAGAATAGTTTGATCATGATTCTGAAATCTTGTATGATGTACTTCACGTATATCATGATAAGAAATAAATAAATTGGAAATAAGAATACTACTTATTTTTTTAATATTATTTTTTATTCTAATTTTATTACAATTATCAAGCTCCCTACAGTCAATACGCTCTAACTGTTTAACTGACAGTTAAATCTGATCGTCTTCATGGGGCTTCAGGTTTTTACACAGTAACGGAAACCCTAAACATCTATAGATTGTGAACCTTCCTAAAACAGTAAGGAGCTGTAGTTACTGTAGTCTCAAGTGACGGTAGAAACTGCAATCGTCGCCATTTCGGAAGTTGTGGCCGCAACAAGCCGTTGTATCATTAGCCTTCCTGGGAAATTAATGGTCTTCTACATCACTGATAACACGAATGATTCATCAATCACTGCAACATCGCCAGTATCTGAGTTTCCATCGATATAGATACGGATGAGCTGTATCTAGCATCCATGTCATTGCTGTGTCATTCGCAGTGTTGGTGTATTAATCATTAGTCCGGTACTGAAATACCTAAACTATCCTTCTCCAAAACTTAGGATTAGGTCAATTCTTAAGTGAACAATAGATATTAGGATCATATCTGAAGATTTGTTATACAGAGGATAAGAGCGATTGGCATAATACCATAAACTATGGAATTTAATTATTATTTATCCCTGGTAATTTATGATCCAAACTAAATGTTAGTTTAGTAGCATCTATACAACATGACAAATACCTCGAGGTACATTTTAGAAACACACCAGTTAATCGTAGGTACAAACTCCGTCTTCATTTCTTAAAATAGCATGGGAGGTCTATGTTCATTATATTTATACTCATTGTATATGAGTAATAGGAAAATAGCAATGTTCGGTGGATGATTCTCTGGTGTGTAATTATAACGTCCGCACTATTGAATGCTACATTTATTGCAAAGACAATCTTCATAACTATACCAGTTCCTCATTTAGAGGCAAAAGTGGTTTGGATTTCACGTTAAACTGTACGCCCCTTAGATGCCATTGGATGTTCGGCTATTAATTAAAAGTCGTGTCTAGGGAACATGGCAGGTTTACTCGACTACTAAATTGTGCCACAATAGTCTTATAAGTCATAAGTCATCTTTAATCGTTCAAGATACAAATAATATTTGAACACGTCATAAAATAAATAATAAAATGATAGGCCTACATTAAAAAAATAAATACATTTAATAAAATATTTAACATAAAATATCTGAGAGTAAAATATATTCATTTCTCATTCACGCTTGGCATAAAATACCTACATGGGTAGGTCGCTATTTTAAAACGTAATGTAATCTAATCTATTTAGCCCAATATATTATACATTCAAACGAATTAAGATTTTAACATAAAAAATATAAAAATAGCTGATAATCATGTATTCATTACGATAGTTAAAGAAATATTGACTGGGATACTTGCTATCCCTTGAGTAAGGATCAGAGAGTTTGGGGTCTTCTCCCCAGAGGCCAAGAGGTGAGGGTCCTGTCAGGAGTTCCAGTTTGGATATTGTGAGGTGAAGTGCTCTTCAACGCCCTTACATAGGATATGCGAGACGATTGGGGCACTCCCCACTGTCCCTATAGTATTTCAAAATATTTAGAACAGAACCTCTCTTTCTGCCAGAGGAGACCCATTGACACCATTTCCTGTCATTAACAACTTATCCTTTACCAAATTGTTTAGTTGATCTCTCGTTCCTGAGCAGTAGCATGTCTCATACTCGGCAGCAAGTAAAATATTCGTCTACAGGATCTTCAAGTGAAATATTCGTCTACAGGATCTTCAAGTGAAATATTCGTCTACAGGATCCTCATGTAAAATATTCGTCTACAGGATCCTTAAGTAAAATATTCGTCTACATGATCTTGAAGTAAAATATTCGTCTACAGGATCTTCAACTAAAATATTTGTCTACTGGATCTTCAAGTAAAATATTCGTCTACAGGATCTTCAAGTAAAATATTCGTCTACAGGATCTTCAAATAAAATATTCGTTTAAAGGATTTTCAAGTAAAATATTTGTTTTCAGGATCTTGAAGTAAAATATTCGTCCACAGGATCTTCAAGATTCAACAAACTAACTTGAAGAAAATATTGTTAACACCGGATTTTAACATTCGTCTACTGGATTTCAAATAAAATATTCGTTTAAAGGATTTTCAAGTAAAATATTTGTTTTCAGGATCTTGAAGTAAAATATTCGTCCACAGGATCTTCAAGATTCAACAAACTAACTTGAAGACCTGGTGTTAACACCGAGCTAACATTGAGGTTTCTCCGTCGAAGCCACTGACCTCAAAAGACACAGCGTACGCTGTGGTCTTCCTTGTAGAAATGCCCATTTCTTGCGGTAATCTCTTTTTGAAAGCTATTTATATAAGTAAAAAATAAATCATCTTAGGTATAAACCCTCATCTATAATGACACTATGGAGTTCAATTTATTGAATAAAGTAAGATTTTTTTAAATATTTAGTCTTAGTTACATTTTCTTTCTGAATTAAGTTTTTGTATAATATGCTGACCCTTTGCACGTTGCATGTGTCAAAACAACGAGTTATCGGGTTGAACTGAGGGTCAGCTAAAATGAACAGTAAAGGTCCGTGCTCTGAACTTGTAATTAGTTCCTAGTCCACCCGACATACAAAGCAGTGTGAGCGCTCTCGTATAACTCATAATGACCAACAATCACAGATGATTTATGAGCAACTGAGGTTTAGCTTAAGTGCAGCCTATTTACAACGGTGAAAGGTTCTCGTTTGAAATATTTAACAAAAAATGTGTTATATCAACGAAGACAAATTTGTACTCCAGGGGAAAGTTGAAATAAATTACAGTAAAGAAGGTATAATAAAGAAATTAGCAGAAAAATAACAAAAACTTTGGAAAACTGTTAAATTTAAACCATAAAAAATCTGAGACCTGAGTAGCTTAGTGATATCATGCTCATCTCGTAGTCCGAAGGTCATAGGTTCAAAACCAGACCTAGTCATCATTAGCGAATTCACACGACACGCATGGCGACAGTTAAGCCCGGGACCATGATATAAGTTCATAACTCAACCCTCTGAATACGTTTTGGGGTTATTCTAAATGATATATAAGCATACACCTATGTGTCAACACGATAACGGCCGCAATTATTGTTTATTATAAAATTCAGTGGAGTTGTTCCTTTCTGTAATAGCTTGGACGAGTTCGTCAGTTCATCTAGTTAATGTGTACAACCATAAAAAACCTAAATTTATTATTTCTTATGACATCGAACCTACGTATTTATTGTCCATATAAATCTTTCGGAGAATAGATAAATTATATAACTCACTTGGTTATTGACATAATTTTATAAAATGTTGTATGTATTTTTACTTATAAACAGCCTCATAATAAGCACATTAGTACTATGTAAAACTACCCTTGTTGCAGCAAACCTGCATGCTTAATACTAATAGCAGTTCATTGAAATTCGCTCTACTCACGGTTGGGACTGGAATACTAATTAGCTACGTATGTTATGACTGTTGAAATAATTTAATTATAAAAACAAACATTTTAGCTATTAAGGGGGGAGCTATTATATATTTTATATTAAAATAGTGTTTATAAAATACGTACCACAAATAATTGGAGGTTTAAACGATTAGGAGATTATCTTTCTAATCTATGAAATAAGTACCATAAAATAACGTAAGAAAGGTAACCGAATTGTCCTCTGGCGACAAAAGAATTCTGAGAAACAAGGGAATCCTTGAAAATGTCCTCGGGACAGTTCTCATAATTGGTACCTGAATTTTTAATTAGGACGTCCCTTCTTTAATTAAACAAAGGCTTTGTAAATGGTTTAACATTTCTTACCTTGAATATTTAATAATGATCGTCACTTTCCAAGTGCTATGATACAGAAATACTATGAACTATGTAGTTGCTGCATTACTGCTACATTAATCAGCTGAGCAGAGCTGACCCTAGTCAAGGCGAACAAGTCAAGGGCAATTAGGAATAACTTCATTATAACATCATTTATCAACTAGTGCAGAGTTACAAGACTGAAATTCGCTGAAAATTGAAAAAAATGTTTAAATTGTTTTTCTTTTTTTGATGATGATTGAAATGAAACTTTTAATGAGGGTAACAACATATAAGTAGTATTAAAACTAATAACCTTGAGGTACTTTTACCAGATTGAAAATTGTAAAGAAAACAATCAATGTACCGGTATACCTCATAGTTATATATAATTAGATTAGATTAGAATAGATTATTGAAATGGCGACCATACTACAAGGTAGGTATTTTAAGCCAAGTATTTTAAGAATGAGGGTTGATTGTAAGATGAATGTGGCGCATCTTGTAGTCTTGTTACTGACTAAGGCTGACATGTTCCTTAGACAGGACTGTTAATTAATAGCCCAACAGCCGATGGCAACTAAGGGACCTATATATAATCAAAATAAATTTGAGACTGCAGTTTATGAACGCAGAAGTTCCCTATTTTATTGTCATACATTATAGTAGGAGGTGAATAGAATACGTAATCAACAAAATGCAGTACAATTTCGTTTGTCTATGTAAATAGACTAGATTAAAAACTAATTGAACTCGGGATTCGCCCGTTTTTGACGATGACCACTTCCAACACAGAGCCAGGTTTGATTAATGAAACTAGTTTGTCATTTTTGACATATTGGATCCGGTGTTGTTTGACAAAACATTTCACTTGAGGATCTATTTTTAGATTTATGAATTCGTCCAATCCAGAAAACTCATGTAGGATTATTTTAACGTGAATTGAATTTAGAGTTAGTTTGGAGTATGTGCGTCGTAATATTGTTGGAAAAATTTAATTTGAAACACTTTCACAAATATTTATCTACTGAAATTTGTTTAAAATTATGTATACATTTTCAAAACTATACTTAAGAAGAATTTTTAGTAAAATACAGTATTTTTTTAGGAAAAAATATTTTTTTCTGAAATAGTAGGAAAATAGTGCTAAATCGTTGGCCCCTTTCTGATGTTGAATACAAGACACTTGTATCGTAGTCATGAACATTATAAACATTATTTATTATTTCATGATATCATGTAAATTATTATACATGGTCATAAATTCTGTAAAAAGGACGGGATAATGGCTATTTTGTTATAAAATCATAAGATAAATTTGAGAACATCCATTAGGGCGGTATCGTAGTTGCAGTCTGCAGTCTGCGACGAACATCGTCTCCGTCAGCGCCACCATTAAAGGGCACTTTATCAAAGGGATTACAGGCGCTGAATGCAATCAAAGCACTTTGACACTTCTCCCTTTACTTCTATGTTGTTACGTGTATGAGATAGTTCCTAAGGTAACCAGTGCCTACTCGGGGATTCCGTTAACGAGGTATTAAATTTCGTTAAAGGATAGAATTATAGTTTCTTCTTCCAGCAAAGCCGATACTATCTTTTGAAGATGCCATCAGATAAACCCAACCAAGGTTATATGGTTAAGTTGTAATGGGATTGGTGTTTTACTTCGAGTCCTTAGTTCGCAGGACTGTCGTCAAGGGTAGACGTGACTTTATCTTCACCCCCTCCTGTCGGATTGGCCTGAGCTTCATTCGCTCGAGCAGTAAATTCACCTCCTTCCTAAACCAAATATTTTATTCGGGAACTAACCCGTAAAGAAATTTTCATGAAAACATCTAACACCCTTCATTAATTGTATTTTTTCCTAGAACATATGTTTCTTAAGGCTATGTTTTACCGGACCCTAACTTAATATATTCATTAAATCATGCATACACATAATGAAAATTCTACTTAACTGATATTTCTAAACATTTTTGTTACATTATATTTGTAGTAACAAATATATACATGTATTATTGCTAATTCTTCCGTATAATTTATTTTCTATAATTTAAAATTTACTCAAAGGATTTTAAAACAGAAATACGAAAATGTTTTATTAAATTGAAAATACCAGACTAAGTTTAACGATAAAACTAATGCCAAAAAAATAAGGGACACTTAACGAAAAAGAAAATAATGAATGGTGCCAGCTATTTCAGAAAGGCAGAGGTGTTCAAGTATTTCATACGCTTAACGTATTATCTTTGACTATACATGTTTTTTTATATATTCCAAGTTTTTATATATACACAATTAATGTAAATGTATCAATGTCCAAGGAAACGCAACGACGAATATGAAGAATGTAGCATATAAAATCT
This sequence comes from Nephotettix cincticeps, assembly GCA_023375725.1. Taxonomy (NCBI): domain Eukaryota; kingdom Metazoa; phylum Arthropoda; class Insecta; order Hemiptera; family Cicadellidae; genus Nephotettix; species Nephotettix cincticeps. Next base: position 132,671,602 of record CM041786.1, on the reverse strand, counting down.
CCCCAAGAAAATCTATAAAAGAATAATAACTAATAGAAAATAAATAAATCAAAAATAACGCGAGACGGTAACAAATAACGTCATCTGTGTATCGTACGGCGTATTCCTCGGGTGTCCTCGCCTAAGAAAACATCACATAATACCACAACGTTATATACGTGACGTTATACATTATTATTATTACATTGTTGTTACGTTCGGCACAGTTCTCAGGTTTCACGTGAGAGGCCCTGATTCATCATATGATGGATTCTCCCGTCATCATAATGCGCGGTGTAGTCCTCAGATTTTACACTATATGACGTCACATGGGTGAGGATAATGACGTCATTGCTACGTAAGCATTCATTGGTTTTTTTGCAAAGGAGGGTGTCTCATGATGGGAGCCATGAAGTAATCATATTGTTCAGTGTAGTGGCTTTCACTGAATAGAGTAACAAATTGCGTTATCGTATCTTTCAATATTTTCTCGGATTTCACACGTTAATGCGCTGCATGAAATGACGTCATCGTGGCGTACGATAAAGGCCTCGGATTAAGCACGAGGGACGCATGACGTCATCGTGTCGTACTATAAAAGCCTCGGGTTAAGCACGGAAGGGCGGCAAACGAGGGGTACATGACGTCATCGTGGCGTACTAAAGACCTCGGGTTAAGCACGGGAGGGTGCCAAACGAGGTGTACATGACGTCATCGTGGCGTACAATAAAGACCTCGGGTTAAGCACGAGAGGGCGCCAAACAAGGGGTACATGACGTCATCGTGGCGTACGATAAAGACCTCGGGTTAAGCACGAGAGGGCGCCAAACAAGGGGTACATGACGTCATCGTGGCGTACGATAAAGACCTCGGGTTAAACATGAGAGGGCGCCAAACAAGGGGTACATGACGTCATCGTGGCGTACGATAAAGACCTCGGGTTAAACACGAGAGGGCGCCAAACAAGGGGTACATGACGTCATCGTGGCGTACGATAAAGTCCTCGGATTTCGCGCAAGAGTGCGCCACACGAGGGTACATGACGTAAGATACAGCCCTCAAGTTAAGCGCGAGAGGGCGCGAATCGCTAGCGCGAGGGCCAATTACGTTTCGTCCCGAGGACACTTCTCAGATTTTCTTTGTTATTAAAAATAATACCATTGTCATGTTAAGGGTTGACACGTTGTTGGGGATTTCATGTTTTCATTCTTTGTGTACTGTTTTTAAAAATAAGCTTGTTAAAAAAATCGCACTAAAAACCGTATTGAAATAGTTTGTCCTTTCTGTAGCTTAAATGCATATATAATTAATTTGGATGTTTTTAAAGCAGAACATAATTTGTGTAAATATATATATTTTTAAATTTTAGCTTTATTACTCCTCTAATGATTTTTAAAGTCATTTATGACTTCGGGTTTCGTATGGAAATGGCCATTTTTAGTATTTCGTAAAATAATGTTAGTTAACGTTTTGTATGTCTGGTAGCAATGTAGGGTAAAACTACAAAAATACGTCTTTCAGAGAACATGACAAAGAAACGAGCAAATCTGACATTAGACTAAAGATAAACTAAAGCTGAGACAACAAAAGCTGCAGCTCCCTTTGATACATTTGTTTGATTATAGTTTTCATTCTTTTTTCTCTTCAACTTTTAGAGGGACAGCTCCTACCTCAATCATGAGTTAAACCAATGTTTTAGTAGTTTTAGTAGTAACTGTTTTAGTGTTTTAGTTAACTCGTAATAAAATAAAAGCCTTTTTTACTTTACATGGATACATATCACGTTAATTTATGTAACATAAATAGAGAAATTAAAAGATAATGCTAATATTATTCAAAATAAGTTTATTCTAGTGAAATACGTTTAATATTTCATCAGTTTTCAAGTAGGTATTTTTTCGATTTTTCAGTACGAAAACTTCGGTAATATTAAAAAACTATGTTTAACCTCAAGTCAAAATGAAGTTATAAGTAAATTACATCAGATCAAGACGGCAGGTAAAAAATACTCTATTCTTTCAAAATGTTTTGAGGTTTAACATAAATTTTTTAACTATATTTTTAGAAAAATACTTATTTTATGAATGATAATTATAAAAACTGAACTTCGATGTAAAAACAATACTTACAATGAAACTTACATAAAATCTGAAACTAACGTTTGTAAAATTTCTAAAATAGACAGATTATTTAACTGTAACGAAAAGAGATATTTTTCCTATTGTAGATTCACGAAAAAAAGTAAGTTAAGTTGGAATAAAATAAAGTTGAATGCACAAAATACGTTCCAACTGAATGTTACAACCAGACTAAACCAAAATATATTCAAAATTCCAATTAATGCGTTCCGATTCTCTGCGTTTGTGCATTTCACGCCACAACAGAGTGGTTCAGTGGGAAATCGATGCTGTTATTCCATTTCCGCGGTTAGTGTTGTGTGAATGAGTTATTCTCACAACTTCATGCACCGTGTAATGTGATTTTATCGTTTTCTAGTCCTGGATAATTTTGTACCAAAATATAGAAAGTAGGTCCTTTGAAACATTGTTGATTACTTCTGTAGTTTTTGCACTTTTACTCTCTCCTCCTATACTTAAGTATAAGAAGAAAGTATTGGTTTTATCTGAATTTTTGAATTCATAATTAATTGTTGTTGGCATATCCATTTTAGTGCTCCTTGAACCGAAAAAGTGGTTTTTAGAGGGATGTCTGTCCGTGTGTTTATCCGTGTGTGTGTGTGTGTGTGTGTAAAAATGCCTAATTTCAGTGGTCTTAACAGCTGCAAACCTGCATACTCTTCCCATGTTAGGCAAAAGCTCTTATTTATCGACAGATATTAATCAAACTTTTCATATATTATCATTGTCATATTTCTGATTTGATATTCGCTGGGTACAAAATCTGCTGCAATGGGGGTATTTAGTTCGTGTTCAGTAATAGTTTGTTTGATATACTATGACAAGGCTGTATAAAATGTTTTTACACCGAGGCCCGAAGAAGACTTCGTGGAGTTAAAAACTCTACAGCTTACTTCAAAACTACGAGGATCACATTGGTAGTAAATTTCAACCAGTTCAATATTGATCAAAGTTGTCAGTTAGTTTATGAATACAATAATTTCGCAGCACTCTTCCATCTTAGTTTAGGTGGATTAAATTGAATTACACCACAAAGACATAAAGAACGCTCAAAATATGTCACCACTGTATAAAAAAGTGTTTTAAGCCGATCCTTGTTACTTCATATCTCTCTGAATCTTCTCCTATATTTGCTTGGACCCCCAGAATAGTTTTATATTAGATTTAACTTCTTATTTAGTTTACGTGTTCTCAGAAAGACTCATGTTTTGAGTCGAATGAAAAACTTGGAATCGTAGTATTCGAAATTGAACTGTGAATTAAATATTAGTGAAAATAACAATAAACCAACTACTCTCGCAGTTATTCTGATGAAAATTCTATATTTTATTGTTTTTTTGGATCTGAACTATAACGTTGACAGTACTGACCTCATATTGGTCATCAATGTTTTTAATTTAACCACAATGTTTTAGACAATAAAAATGTGATTTTATTAGTTATAACTTTTGATAGGATCCAAATTAGAATAATCAATATAAAAGTATAGTCAGTATGGTCATGCTTTTATCCTCAATTCTTTTATTTATTTCTGTTTGTTAACTAATTTAATGCACAGCTATCATGTGACTAACTCATGACAATCCCCTTGAAAAGTGAAAAGTCATGAGACATCCTTTGTGTATTTTATTTCGTGCTTGGGGTGTTTTATTTAATTTTTTTGAGACAGTAGTATTTGTTTTTCACGCGAAATCGTTCAAGGTAAAATAATATTCTGTGTTTATTAATTGGCATAACATTTTTTGGTTCTATTAATTTTGCATTTCGTCACAGCTTCTCACCTATGTTGTAGCTATATTTTTAATATATTGTAAAATTAAAATTGGTGTAAATATTTTATAACCCGTAGCCTTATTTACATATTATTCAAATATGTATGTAAATGTTATATATGTGAATATAATCTAGGCACGTAGAAACTGTTGGGTAAGTTTAATTTATTTTATCTTTTTCTTATTATCGTTTTTCTTTTTTTCTGTAAATAATAACCAAAATTGTTATTGTTTGTTTAATTAGTAATTACATATTTTCCTCTTTCACTGTCACTAAGAACCACATGATTTCAAACCTCTGTCAATTATTATTGTCAAATTTTGTTTACTTTTTGAAAATAAATTCATTTTTTATGTAGCTTCACAATGCGTGTTAACATATTCCCGCAGTCCATCGACATTTTATATAATTAATTAATTTTATTACCGCACAAACACTCTGAATTGTAGCGTAAAATTAATGTTTAACTAATGTTTTCAATAATGTAACAAATTCCAAACTCCTATTAAAACAATAAATTCAAAAAGTGTACTTACATTTTCCTTGGGGCAGTATATAAACAAATAAAAGACAGGTAAAATTATTTTTACACACCTGATAATATAATACGTCCTCTCTGGAGTGAATATGAGCATTGGCCTGGTGGGTTGGTTGTGTTGTTCTCCCTCAGTGATTTGATTGTTGTTTTCCCCTACGATGGGAAGGGAAGGTGGAAGCTGAAGATGATCCCAGAGAGGAGTCTGATCTTGGGTGAAGTCTGGAAGTCATAGTCGAATATCCAGGTGGAGAGTGTAGTATGTGAGTTGCCTCATCTGACACCTAGAAGGGTTCGGTCCACTCACGAGGAGTGAACATACTATACTTGGACTTCTGAGGTGTAGGTTTATATGTAGTGTCGAAGGGTTGATTAAGGGACAAGGTGGCCTGAAAATAGGGGATTGGGAGAACACAAAATATGTAATTTGATTATCTGTTAAGGAAAAATCATTATGTTATAGATCATTAATTGTAGGAAGGCACAAAAGGTCTATCAATGCGAGTTTTTTTGTGAGAAATGATAGATTTGATGAATTTTCCATGTCAAGTTTACTTTAAGGGGTAGTGAATAGTTCATTTAAAGTAAATGAACTTTTGAGCCACCTTGGTGTAAGGGTTTAAAAAGTGCAGGACCTTATAAGATGTTTCTTCCTCAAAGGTTATCTGGAACAAAAGAAAGGAAAAACTCATAAAACCAACTTTTATATGATAATTCCATGTGTAAAATTTAAATGACAAAGGCCTACATTTTTGAAAAATTTGTGTCTAATTAGTTTGCTGAGAAACTGCCAGTGATTAACTGTCCAAATTAATATGTTTTTATATTAAAACAAATACGAGTATTCTTATTAAATAATAAATTTGGTGAATATAATTTAATAACCTTGTTTATAATAAAAAACATACATTTACTGATTACTAAAAATCCAGTGTATCATCTAGATTCATATGATAAAATTAATTTTCCTTCCATAAAATCCTAGCAAAAATTACATAAATATATATTACAAACCATCAAGGTTCAAAATTTCATGTAAGTTTCAACTACTAAGATTTCAAAACATATTTAAAACTTTGAATTATCATATTTTATAACTTTATTCTATATCACCTGTTCTTGGAATATAAAATAAACTACCACATTCAAAAGAAATTAAAACATAAATCTATATGTTACAAAATATATTTATAAACTCACCTGAGGAACTGAGCAGGGCTTCCTTGCATGTATATGAGAATCTAGGGGCTAGGAGTTTGGAATTTGTTGCTTTGTTACAGTGGGAAATTATTGCATCAACATTAAGTAAAAATAAGTAGCTAAATTATGAATTTAGTTCAGTAAAAACTTCCTTTGTAAATTATGAGTATTTGTTTTGTTGCATATAAAGACTTGAATTCTATTTTACTGATTTGTGGTCATTTTTAGTCTCTAAAATAGTAGCCTGTTTGCCATGATTGGAAATATAATACAATTTCCGTAGGAATACAAAGTAAATACAATATATTAAAAAATATGATGGAAGGTATGATGGTGTTGTAGTTGCTAGAAGAACAATCTCAACTGATTTTCTAAACCAGCAAACCCATTAATTGTTAATCAGAATTAATCAATTGTATCATGATTTATGATTTAGGCTTATAAGAAAAGTCTGACATGTACTAATTGTATTTAATGTAAATACTGTAATAACTTCTTGATTTGCATTATACGTGTTGGTTTTGCTATAGGATGAAGTAAAAACTTACGTCTTCCAACACTACTTAATATATTTACACTTATATTGTAATTATATACAACGGTAAATACATATATACAAAAGCTGTTAAATTGGCGATCGCTATCGTCCAGTTACACCGAACATCATCAGGCCCAAATGGAGACTGATATAAACATTCAAAATAAATAAACATTACATAAAATAAACATAATGAGAAAGATTATTAGGTAAATACTGTAGTTTCAGCAGTAAATCGGTTAATCTGAATTTGTAGTTATTCGTATTTTTTCCCAAACCCAAAACATATTCTTTGAAATTAGTTAATTAATATTATCAAGTTATCAATCAAGTTTTATAGTGTATCGATTTCATAGCCACGTGTGAACATCATAAGTAAGTAAAAGCTTGAAAAAAAACTTAGTTTATTTAGATAGAATCTATTTAATTTAAATATTTTATATTTAAAAAGTGAAGAAAACCTTTGGATATTTATTGTGTTTCATTGAAATAATTGTAGGTTTGGTACACTAACTGATGATACTGTACTTGCATTACATAACTCTTTATACTTTTCACCAGAAAATTTTACAAAAATAACACCGCAAAAGTGGAAACTGAAAATATTATATTTCTACAAATCGTCTTTGCGATTTATAGAATTTAAGAAAAACCTAGTAAAAACCAGCTAATGTTTTTTTTAAATCTATTCTAGAACTCACGATATAGCCTCAGGTACTTTCTTGAAGAGGGAATATTAATAAGTCTTGATAATTTATTTTCAAAACTAAAAATGAGTTATTGTTGCTAGGTACCTAGTTTAACAATGTTCTAACTTGTAGTTTAGCTTATGTCACAATTTTTTTTATTTCACTTAGTGGTGCTATGTGTGTGTGAGTGTGTCTGTGTGCGTGTGTGTGTGTGTGTGTGTGTGTGTGTGTGTGTGTGTGTGTGTGTTTTATCAAACAATAGTTTTATCAAACGATTTGACCATCACCATTAAAACCAGCTTTAAAACTAAACAAATTAGTATGTTGAATCATTGGTCTACGACTAACGATTCCACAGAAATGTTCAATTTACTGTTTGTGGTAGACGCAATACGTTGTCCGAGGGTGCCCAATGTTATTGTTATGGAGGATATTAAAAAAACTATTTAGTTATTTTTTACTAACAATTTTCATGAAACTTTGTACCATATAGGTATGAGGTTCAATACCAGCACGATATGTTTCAACATGTAATAGCAAGGCAAGGTAGATCACCCAATCCACGTACGAGTTTCATAGATTGTTCTAGAACCCCGGACCGAGGTAACCCTAAATAAGCAACCTAATAATAAGCACCCTAATAAGCAACCCTAAATTCAATTCGGCCTTCTTGTTCGTTCATACTTCAAACAGTAACGTTGTGCAAACCATTTCAAAAGTTTAGTTTTCTTATACCCCAAAATTTAATGAAATTTAGTGAGTAATTTAATGAATTGTTATTATTAGTTTAGTTTTAAAAGATATCACGATTTTGATATAAATTAATCATCAAGTAAATTATTGAAGAAAAATCTTGCCTAGCTACTTTGAAAGTTGAAATAATTGATAATTTTGGACCTTTTGTTAACCATTAAAAAGTAAAAGAAATAAAATTTTATACAACTGTGTATTTTATGAAACTGTATACATAAAAATAGAAAAGCAATAATATGATTTGTTACAAGGTTTCATTTTATACTATGTATTGAACAACTAAGAGCATTTGTAATATTGAACTTTTGAACAAAGAAGATGATTGAACTAAACTCGAATTGGATTCAATTTTTTTGTAAACCTCTGTAGACAATACACTTTTTTATAAAATTGTACGCCAACAAAAGGCACAACTTGGTATACACCTAAGTCACTTCAGCCAAAAAATTCAACTCAAAAACATTTAGTATCACCGATCGTGGTGAAGGGGTTACGTTCTCAAAAAAATATAAATTATATTATTTGTAATTAGTTTAAAAAAATAGATGCTTATTTTTGAAATAATTAATGAATTAAGGATATTGAAATAAACAAGAAAGCATATTTAGTTATATTAAATGTAGTAATTTTTTTGTATTTGAGGAGAAAGTATGTCGTGTTAGTCCACTGATACTGTTCGATTTGTTTGAATGAAGCTATTTTACAGATATATCTATGTGTTAATGAAGTGTAATTGTATATAATTCAACAAATTCTCATAATTTTACTAATTCCAAATTGTTAAAGTCAAACAATTTTTAATTTCCAACTAATTGTTATTATTGATGGGATTTATTATATTCGTCAAAGGAAGGAGGCATGCAAATGAGTGCACAGATAATACCATGTACAATAAAAAGTAATACTACGGTAATATATAATATTTAAGTATTTGGTGTATTTTTAACAACAGGTAGGCGATAACACTGGAAATAAATGTATATTTAAACTAATATAATGATAACTAACTTCTTATCACAGTTCTATATTGGTCCACTTTACGTTTTGCCCGAACGGTATTATCCAGTGTCAATGCAGTTGGTGTCCAGGATTAATCGTGTTTGTGTGAAAAGTGGAATATGGACGGAATTATTTTATCGTTGTTCGATTTTTATGTCAGGTTGTGTATCTAGTTTGACGTTTATCAACGCTTGTTAATATGGATCTGGCGAAACATATAGTGGACGAACCTATATGTGAACTGTAATAAGATGTAAGGTATTATTATTTGTTCAAATACACAGCTCAAGGCTAAAATAATGGATTTTGGTTAAACATTCTAAATTGTAGCTATATACGATGATATTTAAGCATGGAAGTGCATTGTAGTATGGTATAAATCGATTTATACATTGATCATGACTCTAAGGAAACGGTTTATGCTTGATTAAATGTAAAAACAAGTTTATAAGATAATGTTTGTAGGAAAGGTGGATGGTTTGTCATTTTTAAGGGAAAGGAAGGAACTATAGCTGTTTTTATCCCCTCATAGTTTATGCTTTGGTTGACCGGGGATCTAAACAGAGAAACATAAGCTGGTGTTTCAATAAAAAACTCCCCATAATATTTTTGGTATCAAGAGATGGAAATTATACAGTAGATAGTTCACCGGGAATGAAATTCTAACGTTCTTTTGATTATTTATTGTAGATTTTCTAACTCAAAGTTCAGATTAAGAAATAATTTCCCCATTCCAAATCTACGACACAGGAATTCTCTTTTTGAAATTGATTCATTTAAAAGGAGTCAGATGGAGTTAAATTCAGATATGAATAAAATTGTTCTTCTTGATAGGGAGTATTTCACTGATGAAGATTTTTTAAATGATAAGTGTCAACAGTTTAATTACGGTAATTATTCATAAATGGATACCCATGTAACCCATGTTATTTAAGACTTATTGTCAATGCTACTGTATGAGGTTTTATGAAAATAAAAGAATTGTTAATTTTAATTTGAAAAGTAAAATTCCAAAAAAGGGTACAAGCTAAGCATGTAATAAATCCATACAATTAATTTTTAGGACGATGTAAAACCACCAGGTTTTAGTTTTATTAGGAATTTAAATACCAATATGTTATTCTTAAAGGTCCGAAGGAATGGAAATGAAGTTCCTCAGTGGAAGAAGCTGTTTGTGATGCGGAGATGTAAGATTTACACGCACTGCGTCATAAATATATATCACTTGTGATTTACTCAATGCTGTGCAGAGTTCTCTGGCGAGGATGCTAAACTTTTCTCGATAATCTTGGCCTCTCTAACCAACACTTTTACTTAACCTGATCATATAAGACATAGCTAAAAATATTTCATCCTATAGTTTTAAAGTATTAATAATTACTTCAAGCCCATTCTTCGTACGCGTTGTAGGGTTCTATTTAAATAAACAAATATACTCATTATTACAACAAAATATAAATCTCAAATCGTAAAAAATAATTAAAAAGAAAAAAATAAATTCTCGGCTTTGTTATTTAGTGTTAGTTTACATAGTTTACAATTAGGTAAATTAAATTACATTTGTATCATTAAAATTACTTATACGTCAAGGTAACATTTTAATATAGTATTGTCTTATAATAGGTTTAAAATATATGATAAGTATAAACAAACAAATATTGATCCTAGTATGACCGATATTGGTTACTTCCTTCCATGCAATCACTAATAAAGATCTTATGTTTTGTAAAAAATAGACAAAATTGGTTTAACATGGCTCAAAACTGGGATTTAGAAAGCTCGTTGTTGTATTTTTGTTTTTCGTGGGTCAGTTTAAAGTAAACAAAAACCTTTTTCCAAAAGGTGTATATATATTAAGAAAAATTAGTTTAATAACTGTGGCTGCTCTTGCTTTGATAGAGAGGAGAAGAAGACGAACACAAATACCTTGTTTAGTATTACAGAATCACAGACAAACAATATTAATTCAAATAAGACTCAATTCGGATTTTCGGGATTATAAAAAGAAATAACAAAAAAATCATAATTCCAAGAAACATCCAGACAAAACTAATTTTATTTATATAGATTGAATAAAGTTACCCAATAACATAAATTCATGTTTTTATGAACTAACCAGTTAGAAAAAGTTTGTTTACAGCATAAAAATATGCAGTGTTATTACAGTACAGTGTTATTAATATGTGACATCAGAATTGCATAAGATTTTCTTAGTCAGTATTATTGGGGAAATGATAATGAATAAAAATAAATTGCTTCATTCAATAACTATTAATTGAGTTTTGACATGGATATATCTTAGCTCTGGGGGGTGTTGGTGATTTGTAACATTGAAAATATGAAACAGGTTTCCATAGAAGCCACCAGTACTATTTTATTGCATTTTTAGTACAAAAGAATAAGAACAGCTGTTTTTATGAACTGAAAAACATTCTCTTTAGACATATCCATGATCAATGGATTTCCCACATGGAAGTAAATACAATCATTTTTGTTATGTAACTCTAATATGAAAGTTTATATTAGTTAATCAATGGTTGTAATGGATATCGTGGTAGATGGGTCGTGTACTGAACTAGTAAGCAATAAATTTCTATTAGACGTCCATTGCACATCCCTTAAAGTGATTTATGTAACCTAAACAATCCTGTACTCATACATTGAAACACATTAATGACGAGTTTAAAGTTAATGATTCGATTTTTATATTTCTCTAATTTTCTGATATTATTTGGCAGTTGTGTATCTCTAGAGACCTATCACAGATACAACAAACTTGTTATGTGTGATTTCTTTTCATTTGGTAGCAAGAATGTGTTAAAAATGGCAATTCTTTAAAATTTATATTTTGGAAAAAACACTCACTCAAAACTGATCGTTTTGCTATAAAATTGTAGACATTTAGGTAAAAGAAAAATCATGTATTTTCATCATTGGGTTAAAAAAACAAAAAAAAAATTTTTATATTTAACAAGCAGAAAACTAATAGACCAATAACATTCAAAATCTAAGAAATCTTTTAATGTTAATAAGCGCCAAAAGTTTCCTTAACCTAACTTCAACAGTTATCAACAATCAGAATATTAATTTGAAGTCCTAAAAACATAGAAAAAATCAACTTTCGGATAATCGGCACTCCGGCAGTGAGATTAGGTGGATGGAAGGTTTGGGAAAACCTAAATAAGCCATTAAAAATTAAGTGCCATAGTTGACGAATATAATCTGTTATTCAGTATAAAATGTGGAAAATGTTTTTTTAAAGTTTTTATACATTTACGAGTAGAAAATCCCCTCAATACCTATGATATACTCACATTTAATGAAACATAAATGAATATATTACATTAGCTTACACATTATAATAAAGTTCGTATTTTAAATTAAATCCTTGAAAATAAAACTTTCAAAATGTCTAAACAATTCACAGTTTGCAGGAAAAACGTCAACGTTATAGAATATTTAAAATACAGATCGCATACGAGGATCATCATTGAATATCTTAGTGGTTCAAAAAAAAGTATTAATCGTTACCAATACTAGTTTTATTTGAATGTATACTGTACAGGCTACTAGTCCGACTTGTTAGTATAAAAAATATCATTATACTATATTTTTGTCCAGATTAATAAACTTAATATCAGCCACATGACAAAAAGATAAAGATTGTACAATCGACTGCTATAAACGAAAGAAAAAAATTTTGAAAATTTGAATCCTTTTAAAGTAAGAGAAGAAAAATTACATTAAAAAAATTATATTTTAGACATAGTAAATATTATAATATAAAATGTTTTTTTCATTCAGTTTTTTTAAACTTAGAATAAAAAAAATTTGATTATAAACATATCACATGAATATTCATATTTAGATAAAAAAAATTATTTTAAAAACAGAATATAAAATTATTACACAATAAACAAAAATACATTTGCAGTACATGTTCATGTAATTGCATAATATCATTTTATTTATTCTAATAATTTATTCTAAATGTTTTGTGTTATTTTTTATATAAATTTATTTTTTGTGTAAAATATAAAAGTTTCTTACAAAGACATGTAATATTTTTTATATGTAAGAATATATTAAACAAAAACTTCCTGGAATATTTAAAAAAATATCACCAAAAAAAAAAAATGAAAAAAAATCAATTTTTATCATTAAATTGAAGGTTAATTTTGTTAATTTGTAATAATGTTAGAATTGACTTTTAATAAAAGTATCTTAAAGAATAATCTTAACGATTTTTTAACCAATACAAAAGATACTCCCCACCCGAACTGAGTAAAACTATGTTCTAAAATAATATTTGATTATAAGATAGGTATTGTATGGATTACTTAAATCTCTCATAGACAAAATATATTTTAATAACATTTTGTTCTATGGTTTTGTTCACTTTTAAGGATTACTGTTTTTATTATAAGTAGAATTAAAAGAATTAACTGAGTATCGTTTGATAACGTTTTTACTATAACAACGTGTTTCAACCTTTAAGCCATTTTCAAGTTGTTTAGGGCCTATATTAAAGATAGCCTTGTACAACCAATATATAAATTACATATGATTAAATAAAATAGTTCCAATTCATAAATGTACATGTGTAATAATGAAGTTGGTTTTAAAAATTGTTGTATGTATATAAATTTAAAATTTAATAATTTTTTTGCTTGGATTTTTTTGTTAGGTGGTTGTTTAAGAATTTTTGGGGTCAGTTTTTTGCCCTGAATAAATATAATAGTCTTTTTTGCATCGATGATATTGCCTTTGGTTGTAAATTCAATGAAATATTTTGAGATTCTTTTCTATTGTCTTGTAATTAGAATTTTTCGTTAGTAAAAATTTAGTAAGTTTTTTTAGTTTTAGTAAGTTTTCTGCAAAATTAGATCTCATGGTAGTTGTGTTGTTTCTTCGGAGAGCTTGAATGTGTTCTCGGAATCTTCCTCTGCATATTCTCCATAGTAATTTAATACAATATAAGCATTACAAAATCTGTATTTCTAAACTCGGCTACAACTGGAAACTTTTCAAAACTAAACTGTACTCATTAGTAAAATTTACATTTGTAGAATTCAGTAGAATCACACATTTTACTCACATATAAGGTCTTTTACTGTACGTATAAGGGTCCAATATTCAAATGTAGTTAACAATAGTTGCCATTTCTCGTATTGCTAACAACCCTAAATCCAAACCTATTTTATCTTCCAAAGGAAGTGGGACGCCATTGTTGCAACTAAACCGGAAATGACGAGACCGACAGTTCCTGGAGTTACTCTGTTAATTACTGAAAGACAAAAGACTAATAGCTTTTCCCTTTCTTCTTTCGTGTAAGTTAGATAAATATTTTATTTTTTTAAATTTTAATTTGTCTGTGTACTTTATACATTAGTTGAATGATAATAATACCTATAATTTTCAGTATTTAAAAATTAATTTAAAGGTCACATTATAAACTCTGTGGTATTGTTTTATCTTGTTGTATCGGGTACGGCTTAATACACTTAAGATATCATACAACTATTTTATTGCAGACGCAAACCTGCCTATTCCATGGAATAAAAATTAATTATTAATCCGTTAAATATTATAATATTTTATAACATCAAGCAATTTGAGAGCAAAAACAGGTTTAAAACCATTCTTAAGCTCTTTTCAAATAATTATAGTTTAATAGTTCAGAATTATTTTTCCATAATTTTTGGAATAGTAATTAATGTTTAGCCAAAAAAAGTATTTACACACTTATTTATGCTACAGTTATATTAGATCGGGATTCCCTAACCCTTAATGGTCTTAAATGACTTTTTGACTGTTTCGTCGCACTTCAGAGGGAATAATTGAGTTCAACAAAATTACCAGACCAGTTATTTTTTCTTCTTTATACCCAATAGTGAAAATTTTTATTTTTTTTTTTTTTAATGTTTTAATATTTATATTTGTGTCTTACCATAATTATGGTCCTAGTTTAAGTGTGTATTTACATTTGTTAATTCGAAAATAGATACTCTCTATTTTTTTGTACTAAAGTCGTTTTTCACAAATAAAATATTTTATATTTTATTTGTACTAAAAAATACAATTAAGTCCAATATTTTTTTATTTAAACTTAGTTTTAAAAAATTAAACACTTTATTTTACTCTTTAATTTATGAGTTATGAAAAAATATTTTTTATTTTTTTTTTTTGATAAATTGGTATTTTTAATTGGTTAATCTTATTTATGTTTAAAAATCATAATTTTTTTTCAGCGATTTTATCTTTTATGTTTAATTAATTGAATCCTGTTATTTTCAGATGTTATATTTTATTCTTAAAAATAAATTTTTTATAATATTTATTTCCTCGCAGAAACCATATCTTTCCCTTTTTTTTTTAAGAATAGCATAATTATTTTTCTAATTTTTCCTTTTCATATTATTTTATTTTTATATTAGATCGGATTCCTACCAGTCCTGTGACTTTTTGATTGTTTCGTCGCACTTCAGAGGGAATAATTGAGTTCAACAAAATTAAGTTGTCACAATATACTAAGTCTTTTAACCATCCAAAGTGAATATCTTTCCTCACACCCTTGGTTACTCCTTGTCTCTTTAAGGACATGCAACCTTAGAACTTGGGTACCATTTATACCCAAGTTTGTACCCTTTTGTGAATACCGTATTATGTTTACTCTGTTAAGCTGGAACTCGGTCATACCAACTGGTCCTGGGGTACGGGCGGGCTAGGAGTTGTTTATCTGTTTTGACAATCCCGAAAATAGATGTTAAGGGTGTATGGTACTAATGATTTACAGACCTCACCAAAGTTAAGTCATAATCATGACATCCATCCTCTCACATTCACCACAATATCCGCAATTGAGTACGTTGTGCTTTTAGAATAAAATATAACAGGGCAGTCCCAGGTATTTTTTTAAGATTTAATATTTTAAGAGCTGTGAAAATTATTTTGTCTAGAACCTTTACCATTTTCTGGTGTTGGGTATTATGAGAACTACATGAATAGGTATTTTGTTGTTTTTTTGTGGGCCTCTCCAGACATCCCTGTTTTTAATTTTTTTCGTTTACCTTTTTTCCTCCGCTTCCTTCTATCTTACTATTATATCACTGGAGATGCGTTTTCAGGGATCTACCTCTAAGTTCACCTCTGATATGTGTTTCCAAGAATTCCGGTATACGATTTTTCTGAGACAATTGGCTCAATGTAGTTTTATTTTCCTCTAAATGTACCCTCGGTGTAGAACCTATCCTTATGGGCACGGCTATCAAGAGGGAGGGGATTGCTAGCCGAGGACGGTTTGCTTTGTCTTTGCATCAGTTGGCTTTACTCTTTTTCTGTTGCTTCCTTTTATTCTCAGCGAAGAATCAGTGACATTTTGAGTGACCAATTATAAGATTTGTGACTTTGACTTTTACCCAAAACAATCCTAATTGGATACAAGGTATTTACGATTTGGTTAATAACTATCACCAATTTACCATAGCCCACCTTTTAAGACAGTAGGAATTTGGTGATTTATGTTCAATAAAATCAAGTTGAAACTAATAGTTAAGCTACTATCCTTCATCATCATTGACATCGTCTACCTGACGCCTGTTATACCTTCAAGGGAGCTTCTATACATATATGCTTATAATGAATTTTGAAATGGCCAATGCCAATAAACATTATTTCAATTTGATTTCATTGATACCAAATTTGGATTTAAAACAATGATGAAATGGGTGACGATTGTAAACAATTGTTGGTGAAGGGTGATAAAACTAAATTTGTAAATAGAATGTTTTTATTATGTTAAAAGGGTAAACATTTATATTTTAAAACCTTATAATTTTTTTGTGGTTAAAATATTATTATTATCATACATTTTATAATCTATAATATTATAAAGAAGAGGTGGTTTCTGTATGTTTGTTTGTGGGTTTGTTTGTGGGTTTGTTGTGGCAAGTAAATGCGAAAAATACTGAACCGACCGGTTTGAAATTTTACACAAAGGTAGATCTTAAACTCATGCAACACATAGGCATACTCATTTCCTTAAAATCCTCTCGGGCTACGCCCTGTGAACGTCCTAAATTTCAATGTTTACATTTTCAAAGAATGAAAACATAAAATTACTTGAATGTCAACAGCTGTGAACACTAAAATTTGACAGTTAAGAAGAAGAAAGAGCTGCCGTGTCGTCCTAGGTTTCAGTATTTCTAGTTTAAAATACAATGGTAGATTTTAAGTTTTTTGACGACTGTCTTATTACATAATCCTTATATTAATATTTGACATACGTTACTTTGAAATGTTGTAGACACTCCTGTTTTGTCATTTTGTAAACAATGAAGAATTAATTAACAATACCTTAAATGTATCAGTAGAGCCTACACCTTTTAGCCTTTTTAGCCCGTGCGAAGAACGGGTACTTTGGCTAGTTTGTATTAAAAAACACAGTGTGGTTTCAGATTTTTTATCATTGTAACATTACTTATGTATGACAAAAAGGTAATTTATTAATTGGTTATTTACTATTACTATGGAATGTTCATGGGTTTCGATGAAGATTAACTTTACACAAAAAATCGGATCGTATTAATTAAAAATTATATTAGAAATAAGATTACGTTACTGCCTTTAAAAATTAATAGGGTACAATTAAATATTTGATATTAGTTTTTAAATAGCATTCAAATCGGTTTCTACAAACTTAAAAGAGACAGACAGCAAACCCATTCCTAATATATCAGTCATCAAAATATAAGTAATATAACTTACGTGTGGTTCTTATTTTAAGTAAATCCAATTAAAATACATTTGTAAACGTTTCTCAAAATATCATTTATAATCAATTATCCAGTTAACACTCGTAGTTATAAGGAAACAATGTAACGTGTCGCAACTCTGCACATATGGTTTCCAAAATTCAGTAACTTTTTCTCATAATATCCATCTGGTTCTCAATAATATCCAGTAACATCTACGGTGGTTCTCAATAATATCCAGTAACATCTACGGTGGTTCTCAATAATATCCAGTAACATCTACGGTGGTTATCAACAATATCCAGTAACATCTACGGTGGTTCTCAATAATATCCAGTAACATCTACGGTGGTTCTCAATAATATCCAGTAACATCTACGGTGGTTCTCAATAATATCCAGTAACATCTACGGTGGTTCTCAATAATATCCAGTAACATCTACGGTGGTTCTCAATAATATCCAGTAACATCCACATTGGTTATCAACAATATCCAGTAACATCTACGGTGGTTCTCAATAATATCCAGTAACATCCACATTGGTTATCAACAATATCCAGTAACATCTACGGTGGTTCTCAATAATATCCAGTAACATCTACATTGGTTCTCAGCAATATCCAGTAACATACACATTGGTTCTCAACAATATCCAGTAACATCTACGGTGGTTCTTAATAATATCCAGTAACATCCACATTGGTTATCAACAATATCAGGTAACATCTACGTTAATTTTCCGTCCAATAAATAAATTAATAATTGTGGTATGTATACAGGGTGTTCATTAAAGTCGAAAACAAACTTCTAGCGGTGATAGTACTCATCAAAATAAACAAAAAATTTTCTATAAACATATGTCGAAAAATCCTTTGTTTAGCCGCTAGCCGCCATTTTGTATTTTTTCTAAAAACGTTATATGGCAAGAACTATTTAAGATAAAAAAAACCAAACTTTGCACACATGTTTATGGGTCACTGAGAGTAATTTTCACAAAGTATCACGAAACTTGCTTTTATATTTTTCAAATGGCGGCGATTTAAAAAGCCTTTTAATTTAAATAACAAAAAACCCTTTAACTTTATACTATTTTTACAAGACATAAAAAAGATTGCAAGTTTAATTTTAAATCGGACGGTACTTTGGTGAACTAAATCCGTCCACGGATAAGCGAGAAAACGCACTTTTAATGTTAGATTACAGGGCCCACACGCCACCGCGGCGCGGCCGTGGCAAAGAATTAATTGTTGTGCCAGCCGCTTTTTCGACACGCCCGCGCCGCGGCGGCGCATGGGCTCTGTAAGCTAACTCTAAAAGTGCATTTTATCGCTTATCCATGGACGGATTTCGTTCACTATAAAAACATTCGGTTTGTAATTAAAATTGCAATCTTATAAAGTTAATGGTTTTTTTGTTATTAAAATTATAAGATTTTTAACCGCCGCCATTTTGAAAATACATTAGCAAACTAAATGATACTTTAAAAATATTTTTCTCTTTGGCCAATAAATATTTTGCGAGGTTTGGTTTCTGTATCTTAAATAGTTCTTGATATATAACGTTTTTTGTATAAAATACAAAATGGCGGCTAGCGGATAAACAAAGGATTTCTCGACATATGTTTAGTGGAACTTTTTTGTTAATTTTGATGAGTACTATCACCCCTTGAAGTTTGTCCCCGACTTTAATGAACACTCTGTGTATATGAAAGGAATAGTCTCTATTGGACTTTATAGTTTTTTACAGGATTGCTTTGGATAATAATCTTTTGTAAAGGTACGGTCATTCATAACTAATGAACTTTTGTTTTTATACAAGTTTATATATGTTAGTTATCTTCATAATTTATCATAATGTAATACCTATATATCTTCGTTAAATAGTAATTACATAGTACATTAGTAATAACTTTTAAGCATGATTTTTTATTGTGTTCAAGATTTCGTTTTGATTTATGCAGTAGTGTTACAAATAAAGAACACAAGGTTGAGGGGTTTTGAATCTCAAAGAGATGGAAAAGAAGTTTCAAGTGTTCTCAGAAAATAAAATAGCAGAAACGTCAAGATTTGCGACTGGTTTACATTTCTTTATACGATTACTAGAAGTATTGTTTCAGATTTATTTACGATCTTAGCGTGATGATTGTATAACCCCTTGTTATATTGACTCTAAAATCCTAAATTTATATGGACCACGGTCAGTCATAATTATGTTAAAATTTTTTAATATTGAAATACGGTTTACCAAATTATTTGTATAATGATTCAAACTTTAAATAGCAACATTTTCGAGAATTCCTTTTTTCTTCACCAATATTACGTTTGTCTCAGCATAGGAATACTGTATACGACATTGTAGCAGTATTGAGACACTTGCATCTAAACACCGGATGGCTTCGGCTGGTTTGCAATCGGTGTTCTTATTGGATAGGAGCACTGTTTGGTGAATGTGTTCGATTAGGTTTTTTTATAATATTTGTTTTTGTTAAATCTGCTTACGTAATATTTCCACATAAATGTATTTTAAATTATTAAACATAAAAACATATTAGCTGCATAGATGGAAAATGGATACAGGAAGTCAGTACCATAGAATTAGTTTTAAATATTTTTAGCTTGAATTAATAATAAAAAAGTAAATATAACTTTGGTTTCCTTTCTCATGATTTTCTCATAATTTAAGGTATAATATTTATATTTCACAACGTTACGGTTGCTACAGTGAGTTATAGTGTTTATTTAATTTATTTAAATATTGTTTCGGGTACCTTTAAGAAATAAGTCATATCTTTTGTAAGAAACCTCTAATACAGGTCTTTCCCGTATTAGGTCCTACATTTCCTAGAAATTAATTTTGATTATTTATTATAAGCTCGTTGAAAAAGGAACTTATATCCTAATTTACTCCAGGTCTTCAGATATTTTTATTTTGATGATATGTGGTTTTCATTTTTGTTGTTTGGAAAGGTTTTTATTCAGCTATTGGTCAGTCCTGTTATGAATGAATAGGAAGAAATATAATTGTAACTGAGCACGGTTCATGGAGTTATTACTATGATTTGAAATAAACATTACAGAAATAATGTAATGAATATCTGAGGAAATCCCTATATATATACTTATATTAATTTATCTATTTATACATGCATCTAACTATCAATGTAGATTATTGTCGTCAGGTTAAGTGTAAGAAAAAGTCATACCTTTGCTAAATTAAAAGAACTTTAATTTCTTTCCGTGGTGGTTTTATTTTAGATGTATGCAACTATGAAAAGTATTTTAATAGTCGGTGTTTTACCCAGTAGGCCCTAGCCTTCACACTAGCTCCAGGCTTCGTCGTTGTGGTTGTGTGGCAGTTGGATCTCAAGCAGGCGGTTTGTATGCATGTTTGCCAATATCAATAGCAGATGCCCAACACCACCACGGACTCTTATCCTGAATAATATTCACTTCACTTCCTCCCTCGAATACTTCCCTTATACTCAGAACTGTTAACACGGTAACCTGTACAATATTAAGAAGTATTAGGTTATATATTGATATTTAATTCATCCACCAAACAGGTACAATGAATGAGATACAAAAATTAGAATACATAATTCATAAAAAAAGTTATATAGTTCGTACTTACAACAATTACAAAAACTCGATAACAAAATTTACTATGAATAATTTATCTAGAATTAGGTGTGGTCGTGCATTTCAAACTAATATTTTGATTTTAAAACCATCGGAAATTACAATGCGACCGAGGCACCACACAGGTTATTTTTTTACAGTTTTTATACTGGGTAGCGCTTTGGTCTAGGAGTAGGGCAATGAACTTCAGAACCCGGGACGGTTCAAAATTTTCCCAAAAGTTACCAATAAATTTTGGCTAAGTGAGAATGTTCAATCCATTAGGTCTACCCTGAAGTTTTGTGTATAATAGTTACAGACGATGGACTGGGATGAAGAGGTGGGACAGTAAAGCCAACCACAAAACTTTTCCAAACAACTTTAAAACACTTGAATTAGTGATATATTTAAGAAAGAGATATTGCAAAATTACAGCCATACCGATAATTGTGAATTGTTGGTAACAAAATGTGTTGTATTTTTTATAATTTTTTATTAGTGTCCCATGGAGTAAATATGAATTGATTTAATAAGATGAATATTAACACAAAGTACGTGATTTATAAATTTAAATATTCAAGATTTAAAGGTAAAATTAAAGGACTTTTAAAAACTGATCAATGAAGAGTGTTGAACGTCTTAGTTCCTTCCAAATACAAGGAATCACTGGTAATTTGTAAGGATATTTGTTCTCCTGCTCACTCTAAGGACTTTTTATCACTATACATTTGTTCAAGTCGAAGTGTTGAATTCTTTGTTTGCAATAGTTTTGCGAGATTGTTGTTAAGGATATTTTAAGTAGGTGTAGGTTTGTATTTACTTCATATAACTATTAAATTCAAGTTTAAATCTTTTGTAAAACTGTTATCTATATTACTGTTTAACGTCAAGTATTACTTCTTTTAACTTTTGGCCGAAAGCGCACCGGGTTTCTTATACCAATTGCTATTTTATTTGTTCTTAATTTTGTAAAACATTGATCTTTTATTTTAGAACCTTAAAAAATGATTTTTTGTATCGTGAACTGGATAAGATCATCTCTTTGGCCATACAGTTTCCTGACAGTAATACACG
The DNA here is from genome assembly GCA_023375725.1 of Nephotettix cincticeps. Lineage (NCBI taxonomy): Eukaryota > Metazoa > Arthropoda > Insecta > Hemiptera > Cicadellidae > Nephotettix > Nephotettix cincticeps. The sequence continues at coordinate 132,649,553 of CM041786.1, read as the reverse complement.
AAGTGAGTTTTGGTGTTCTCCTAAAAGGAAACCCATATGGAAAATCTACACCACGAGAAACCATATTGCTTTACTAGACAAAATGATACACCAGGTGATTCAAAAAGGACTTATTAATTAATTAATATAAATTTATTGTAATACATATAGAGCTGGTTATTTGTGAAGAAAATATTTACATTTTCTAAAGCCATAAGCTAAAGATGTTTTCCGTCGGTACTGTCCGTTGATTATCCCTTCCTTAGTCAATTTCTTTCAACAATCACACATTTTAACATTTCGGGTGTAACTTGTACAGTGGCAGCGTAAATTCCTGCTCTAAGTTAAGGTTTAGTCTAAAAGAGCCTTATCACGTTATCTTAGATGATACCCCAGAAAATAAACGGTATCAGAGGACTGACACATACATTCTCCCTTAGGTAAATTTAAAAAACGACAATCTATAATAAAACTAACATTCTTTTAAGTTTGTCCAAATATCATTTAATAATTGATTCAAAAATCATCATCTAATTTCTTAAAATAAAAAGAAAAAGAAAGTTAAATTAATTGCTAGAATTTTTGGGGGAACCCCCCACCTGGTAATACCAAGCTATTTTTTTTATTTGTGGGTTTTGTTGGGTGATGTGACCTTACGGTGCATACCAAGTTTCATGGTAAACAGTAGTGAAATAAAGAAGTTATTGAGTTTTTAACATTTTTCTTTAGGATAACATTGGGCTATCCCAAACAACGTATTGCGTTTATCATGGACAGTAAAGTTAACTTTTCTACGGAACCGTTAGTTGCAGATAAATAATCAAAAATTCTGATTTATTTAGTTTTTCTTAACCCGGCAACAATAGTGATGGTCAAATCATACCCTTAACATTATCGTTTTCACGGAAAACTTAAAAAAATAAATTTTTGACATTTAAACGCCCATAACCTTTTAAATGTTCTTTTTACAGACATGCGGGTGTTACCATAATATTTAGTACTGTATGCACTATAAACCACTGTATTTCAAGCATAATTGTTGGTGATGTTTATGAGAAATTTAGATATTTAATGTTTTTTAAGGGTTTTAGGGGTGAACTACCCTTAAGAATAAAAATAAACAAAACATCTAGAAATACGGTAAGTATACATACAAAAATTTATCAAAAATCGGACCAACAGGTTTGGCTGTAGCTCAGTACACATCCCGTATATTTATATATTATTCCCGAGGATATATACCGTACTCTCTATGAACCTTTCGCCAACTTTGATTCTTCAAATCTAAACTCACAGCTAGCACGTTCGTGTCCAGAGAAGGCAGCCATCTTTAGCGTAACTGCTGCAATCTTTCGTTGCGGTGCAAACAGGAACTTAGGGAATTATGAGTCAAGATGAAACGAGGTCTGTTTCCTTTTTTAATTTACACAGCTGTAACGGCCTTATTAACCACCCGGTATATGCTAAAGTTACCAAAGGTAAGTCGTAAGTTATGGTAAGCGTTTTTATACTTAATCATATGACATCCATACTCTAAACATAGCCAAATTTCCTATAGCTCATTTAAGGCTAATTTTAATAAAGTTTCGTTTAATATCTTTATTCTTTTTATTGAAATAAATATGTAATAACTTTAATTTTTAAGAAAATCAGTGTGAGCTGAAGATTGCTGTAAATGAAATAATTACTTATTTTTATTAATCTAGTACGGTACCATAAAATTGAAGAAAAATTCAATTATTTTTACTCAACTGTATTATTAAAGAAGGTTATTTATAGTAAACGTCTTTAAAAATATAAATATGAATAGTAGACACTACAAAAACGTAAAAACCTTACGAGAGCATTTTTGTTTTATGAGGTTGATGTCAAAGAAGCGACATCTGTGGCGCCGGGGGCATTTCACTGTGATAGTAGTTAATTAATGTATTCAGGCTTGAAGCAAACAGAGATTCCATCTTGTCGGCTTTTGTACGTTTTCCAAGTACCAATAAGGGTGAAACACTGTGAGGATTCACGATTTTCCAAAAAGATTATTACTTTTGAAAAGGGAAATTAAGTTTCAATGAAAATTGATAAGGGCTAAATAATTACAAGTGAAAGATATTACAAAAGAAGGAAAAGCAAATAGTTATCCTTATAAAGACATACAAAGGTAGTAGAATGGATGTAGGTACCATCATGTTCAGACAGTACATGAAATAAATTTAATGAGATTATTCTTAGTCAAATTAATATTAGTCTTAATATTTCACATAAATATAAAATATTCCTGTTATTTCCAAATGAAATGTTAATATTATTACATAATGCATTATTCAACTAAATATTTTAAATTAATAGTGTCTATTTTAGTAATGAATTTTTTACATGATTACTTTACATCTCTGAACGAAATGTTTCAAAAAAGTATTAAGTGAATCTTTGCTAATATGTGTACAGCAATATGAAGCATGCATGGTTTACTTATACATAACATTTTACATTTTTTAATAAAAAATGTTTATATTTACTTCCCTGTGGGAAATAGGTCAGATCATGGATATGTATAAAGGTAATGTTTTCTCTTCATCTAAACAGCTGTTCTTATTATTTTATATTAACAATTTAATACAATAGCTCTGGTGGTTTCTATGGAAATCTGTTAGAGCTAAGACATATCCATGTCAATAAAGCTACAACTCAATTTGTTAATCTAGGTATGAAACTGTATTGTTAAAAATAGTAAGTGTAGATTTATGACCTTTTAATTATTAGAGCAGCCCAAAAATTTAAGTTTTACACACAATTATAGTGTACGTTTAAGAACAGAATTTTCATATAATCAATGAATTAACAATCAAAGTACGCAAAGTACTACGTGCACCATTTTTCATTCTAGGTTAACTATTTATCACACCTTTAATTCTTTTGTAACAAAATTACAATATAATTATAACTTTATTAATGTATTTTTTATTACATAATTTTTATGATAGTATACAATTAGGTTTTATGTTCAATACAAATTATGACCTCACCAATTCATTCCCGCATTACCATTTTAATTTTTACCTAATTGCCTACCTTGACCAGCTTAAAACTCCACCTAAAACCTATTGATGGAAAAGGTACGTATCAAAGTATGCGTGACTTAATACATATAAAAGAAATGCTTTTACCAGGTGAAATATTGTTCAAACAATGAAGGCAAATATTTAAAAAAACTACTTCTAAATATACTTATTTTGCCCATGAACATTTTTATGCATGTCTTTTATAAATCAATGTTTGCATCCGTTTAAAGTCTATTATGCGTGTAAATTCTTTGTATATTATAATTTAAAAGTATAAGCATACCTGGTCTACAGCAATTTAATTTAAATTTTTAAAGTAAATATTAAAATTATTTTAAACCGCATATTTTTTTCTTTTGTAAATTATGGTCTCAAAATATTTTTTTTCTGTTACATTTCTATATTAGGCCTATTAGCTTCAATATAAGTCTTAAAATTTTTAACCGAAAAATATAAATTTATATGTGGAATTAAATAGTTATTACGGTGTAAATTGTTTTTTAAACTTGTTATTGAAAAAATATCTTTATTATGCCACGAAGGTGGTTCTTTGGGACAAAGTTTTAATCAGCATTGTTATATAAGATCCTGCCCAACTTTTTCAATTTTGCTTTAGTGTGACATCCCAGACGCAACAGTCGGCTAGCCAACAATAATTAGTTTCGGATTAGAAAAACTTGCAATTATATGGCGAAACATTTATTGATGTACCGTAACTAAAAATGTTTAAACTGTAGCGAATGGAAGAAATGTTTTAAAATTGCATTCCATAAAATCATCACCAGGAAAGATTTTTGTTTTTTACGCAATTAAAAATATATATGGAGGTTTATGGCTTTGTTAAGTATAAATTGTAAATTTAATTTATTATATATTTTGTATTCAATTGTGTTATTTAATTACACAAGTGGGATAATTAATGAGAATAGGAATGTGTTTATTTGCATTATTGGTGCATATCACAAGTTTAATTACAAAAAGAATTCATTTAAATCTTTGAACAAAATAACTTCTCTCTCTTAACTGTATTTAAAACAAATTAATTACCGAAACTAAATAGGAGTAGAGAAAATGTTAGCTTTGGAAAAAAAATTCAAATGACCTTATTAAACGAAGTCTCTATCTATAATGGGTAGTAAAGAAATTAAAATTTCGAATAAAGGAAGCATAGCTGATAGAATTTCTACAAACATAACAATTAGTTTTTGCGGAACTAATAATATCAGTCCTGTATAATTGAAACAGCGACTTTTGGTGGAAATCATATTCGCAATAGAATTCTTAATAATATGTGATAAATCATTAAACATTGGGGGTGCTATTAAATTATATGCTATTATGTTATATTTATTATTTTTTATAAAAAAATCACAGCAGTGAAAGATTCAGTTTTAGGACATGTTACAGCAATAATATCACATAAGAGATGCAAAGAGGAATCAGGGCGTGTCTAAAGTACATCATATGCATATGGATTGTGCAATGTGCAGTGGACGCTGCACGATCCGGTTGCTTCCCTATGCAAGGTATTGTGCTCAACAAAAGTATATCTCACACATTCGCAATGCCCTATTGTTGTCTATCCTCATTTGCTACGAATACTCATACTGTATATGTAGATATCATAATTATGTTGATTCGTTGGCTTAATCTCGGTACCACCCTTAAACAAATTAAAAAGACTGCATACCTTTAATAACACTATCGTATTCTTTAATGTTTATTCAAATACCAGTTAAGAATTTATTATAAATATCATTCAATGGCTTGAACAAAAAACCAAAGAAAACTGGTTAAAATGACTGTTAAAATAGTTTGGAAACATAGTAATATATGTATTATAATAAATAATAGGAAATACCAAAAGTTTTGAGTAGACCTTTTTGGATGATTTAATCCTACTTTATGTACCAAGTTTTGTGGAATATGGTTGAAAAATAAGGAATATATTGATTTTTTCAAAATTTCCCATAACAATTATATTGAACGCTCTACTACATTGTACTGCGTTTACCACGGACAGTAAATTTAAATGTTCCCTGGAACCTTTATTCGCACAAAAATTATTGTAATTACTAATTTGTTTAGACTTTAGAGAAAATACTATCAAAATAGCTACTTCAGAATTCGAAAAATTTGCATTCTTCACTTTTTAAATGCTTTTAGGGGTGAACTACCCTTAAAAATTGAAAATTCAAAAACATTTCTGGAGATATAGCTGCGAACTGAGAAAGAGCACTAGAGTAAACCGCATGAAAATAGTCCGATGAGGTCGTGGACAGTTGCTTATCCCCTCACCCCCTCTTGTCCTGCAGTATTGCCATTTTTCATTTAGTCTATCAGCTGACGTAACCATATGCTATAACAGAATTTTACGATTTGGCAACACCTCACTGACTCTCATCGGACTGATTTCATGTGATTTACTCTATTGTACCTAATTTTATAAAAATTGGATGATCAGTAAGGTTTCGGGGTCTATACATAGACAAAACACCGGTCTGGAAACTTTTTTTAATCATGGAGCCTAAAACGGATCACTTTAACCTATTCACCTTAAATTACCTTTAAGTCTTAATCTCAACTCAATTTTGAAAATTTTGATAAAGCCAATACTTACTCTATACGCAAAATTTATGCATGAATGTAGAATGTAAAAAGTAAGTCATATTAACAATAAGTTTTAGTTTGAATAAAAAGGTGTTTTTATGTAACAAATTGTAATGTGGATGTTTAATTTGAATTTAAATAAAGGTTATTAATATTGTTAGTTATTGTTAGGCTATTTAATATGCGTAAGCTACTTAACACTTTACTTTTAACAAGAAGTGAAAATAATGATAGTAAAAAAGGCTACGCCTAATAAGGCTTTAGTGAAAAATATACGTTTCCACGAATACTTAACGAGCCAACAAGCTCAACGCTATCTAATGAACGTTCCAAGCACAGTAATGGTAAAGTTTACTCTTAAAAATATATTCCTGAATTAAGTTTTTAACTAACATGTAACTGAACGGGAACAGTATGTTAATAAAAACACAAAATACAATATATAATTCTATATAATGTGATAAACAAATAAATCATACATAAACAGAAATATCATATAGACCAAATTAATTGACTTTTACGTTACACTAAGCAACGGTATAGTTTTTTTTCATTTCACGATTTTCGTTAAATTTAACATGTCAGTTTTAAAAGACCACCAAATATCTTGATCTCATTTAGAATAATTTTGGGCTGCGATATTTTGTCTATACTATGTAAATCTTATATTTGTTTACTATGAAGATTATTTATTAGGAAAGAGGAGTTTGTAAAAATAACAAACAAATGGGCAAAGGGGTGTAGAGTTTTTTTGAGATCCTTTCTTTGAAGAATTAGGTCAAAGTTTTTTTGTAGAGCCATTGTAACCCCTTGAATAGAAAACGTGAACACGCAGCACGCTAGCGTGAATACAACATATTTCACATAACTTATATTATTCCCAGAATTGTAATAAAATAGTACTGAGTATGCAGGTTTTCTGCAATAATGTTTGTTTTACATGGTTATGTGCTTATAAGGTCTGTTCTCTAAGTAAAAACAGATGCAACTTTTTATCAAATTATGCCAATATCGAAGCGAGTTTATCCAATTTATCTATTCTCCGTAAGAATTACATGGGTAATGAATACGTAGGTTTTCTGCCATAAGAAACATTAGATTTTTTATGGATGTATAATAAATATTGACTAGATGTACTTATATACCAAAATTTTGAAGAATATTTAAGTAAATATAGAGTTATTAATTTTTAGCCATTCTCCGTAAGATTAACATTGCACAATGTACCGTGTTTACAATTTTTAATATCTCAGTAACCGATTGATCTATAATCATGATTTAAAATAGTGTGCTTTCAGAGTTGAATCCATTGGTAAAAAGGAAAAATATATTTTTTTATAAAATTATAAACAAAGACGTTAAAAAAAAGAAAACCCTCCCAAAAGTGCAGTTAATGTAATCCGATTGCACCCTACGAACTCGTCCAAGATATTAGAGAAGGGATCTACTTCACCGAATTTTATAATAATCATACAATAATAATTAATTTCGGCCGTTATCGTGTCCGACACACACACACACACACACACATTTGAATTACCCCTCAAAATGTGTTCAGGGTGGTTGAGCTATGAACTTTTATTCTATAATAGAAGTTCATAACTCAACATTTATTCCATAAGCCCGGAACTATTCCCGAGTTTAACTGTCACCATGGTGGTCATGTGAATAGCTTACTTTTCCATAAGAAATTCGCGAACTAATGAACATACCTAATGAGGAAAATGTGACCATAATGTTGTAACCACTACCTGTGAAACTGTTATGCGAACGCAACAGTTGCAGCGAACTTATGGCTGAACACACAATAATAATTTGTACCGCGTTCCCCATTAAGATTTGTTAGATTGAAACTGTCAAACTTTCATCCAACACCGCTCCTGACCAGATGGTCAGCGAATTGGAATGGATTTTGCTCTGTAGCTTGGTTTAAATTTGACTTTTGTTAGAGTAACATTTGACATACACATTCTAAACACACTTAAAATAATAATCGCGTAATAGAGTAATTTTTAACTTAAAATCCTTCAATAATGATAATTACATTGTTGGTTGAACCGTTGTCAATACGTAAGTGTCTGATGTTTTGAAGCTATATCTTAATTGAATCCAGTATGTCCAAAATATATTATGACCTATGAATACAATAACATGTAATATTGAATAAATATACAAAAGCTTACACCTATCTAGATTAAAACTGATAGATTTTTATATTTTGACATGTGTAAAATTTTTTAAATTATGAATTTATGCAATAATATTTTAATGAAGGCAAAAGATAGTCGGAATTAGTAAAATTATTATAATTGCCAAAATGGCATACTTAATTGATTAAGAAATTAGAAAAATGTGTTCCTAAAAATACAATAGCTAGGCTTAATGTATTGCTAATTAAAATATACTATACTAACTATTACTTTATCTTCTAAAACATAATAACTATAAACCTGTAAATGTTTTTGTTTGCGTGTATAGAGTTAGTAAATAAATATTCTTGGTTACAGTATCTATGAATATTTATTTATATCAAATATTATGTATCTTGTATTTATGGCTGTCAAAATTTTATAAATTATAAGCTTGAAACTAATAACTACCAAAACTACGTGGTAAACCTGAAAACTGTAAGAGGATTATTAAATGTGATAAATCTGATGTTATAGAATAAAAACCCTCCCAAGATGACAACTACTGTAGTAGTGTTAAAAATTGTCAGTTTTTACTTCAAAATTACTGTATTACTTGATTAATTTTGTATTTTATACCTTTTAAGGTATTTATTGTTCTCCAATTTCTATTTGAGCAATCGTTGAGAATAATTTGTCACTTGTAACATGTTAACATTGATGGAATGACAAACGTCGAAATTACAATTTTGGCTAAAAGCTGGAGTAAAATGAAAATACATTAGCATAAAAAACAGTTATTTAATACTTTAATACGTTGTTAACAAATCTTTTCGTTACTAAAGTTTTACCATTTAAAAAAACTAAAAATATATTTTTGGATCTATTTGTTAATTCATAAGCTTAATATATAGCTTTAATTATAATATAATTATAATTATAATAGTTAATATAAGCTTTAATAGAGTATTTTTACGATTTATAAGAGTTGTAGCATACACGAACTTGAAATGGTGTGCTAACAACTACACTGAATAAAATTGCTATATACGTTTGTGTTATATTTTAAGGACATGGAACTAAAAAAAACACTAATTATTATAACAATTTTACTTACTATTGGAATGTAGAGTAAACATGTACATAATAAAATAATTTTTTCAACATAAACTTCCCACAAAAAAATGACATTTGGGTGCTAAATCGAAGTTTTAACCACCTGATATTCAAAATTCGTTTATTTGCAGATTGACAATAAATTTTACAATTGTATTGCAACGTCATAATAAAATAAAAAGAGTCTTCCATAAAAATTTAAATTGACAAAATACAGATGCAAATTATAATAAAAACATATAAATACAACAATTATTTTATTCCAAGAACTTATTGACAGAGTAAAAAACCCCCACCACCAAGAAATGCCTTAAATGTTTTTTCAAATACTGAGCGGGTTTCAATTTGTTTTAAATGTGTGGGGAGTTTATTGAACAATTTTGAACCTAAATTTTGAGGAAGGGAAGCTGTTATTTCTATTCTATGTGCGGTTTGCCTGTGTTAGAATTTATTGCGCGTATTATAATTATGAATGTCTGCCTGCACCGGATTGAATAGAATTTAATTTAAATTTATAAAACCGTATAGTATGGAAAATATAGTGCGATGCTAGAGTTAATATATTTAAAGAAGGGAATAATATATATTTGATATAATATTTAAAGAAGGGAATATGTTTATAGCTTGTTACGAACCAATGATAAAATAACAGAACATTGAAACTAATAATTTGCATGTAGAAACCTTCAAGATGGATATAATGCAATTGTATCAACAGAGACATATGTTGTCGTTTCCGAGGAAAATGTAAAAGAATAGGTACAACATGTCCTACAGACATTGAAGATGGAGGGAAGGAATACACAAGCTTGATCCAGCCAGATCCGATTTCAAGTGTGTTCAAATTCCCTTTGAGCTACTAGTCACTTTGCCTTCAATGCTCTTTGATATGTTTATAAATTTAGATTATATCTGAGTTTATATCTGATAAAAAAGAAAAAAACATGTCATTGATTAAAGATTAATGAAGTTGGCAGTATATTGGACAATATTTAAAATAAATCAATTCAAGTAAAAACTTTTAGGACCTTTTATAACTGTACAATCAAAAAATATATTTTTAATAATCAGAATGAATACAATATACAATGTGTTATAAAATTCAAGGAACAGGAACGTTAATATACATATTATCTATTTTCATAAAATAGTATACGTTTGTACATTAATGATACTTTTAAAAATTTAATTTGTATTGTATACCTCTTCTTAATCAGGCTTAAGGCATTTCATATTAATTTAAAATACCTACAGTTTGATACAACATTCGTTTCATTCTGCTCATAAGGAACCACTTATGGGGCCTTTTTTCTCTTAGGGGCTAAGCATGTCTTGTAACTACAAGAATGTCTTGAAACTACAAGATTTTCTTGTAACTACAACTACAATAATGTCTTGTAGCTACAGGACGTTCTTGAAAAGTAGCATAAGTCATTATTAAGATTGAAGTGTGTTTATTTTTAATTGATATACTACTGAATTATGTCGATCCAAAAAGAAATGATAGCTGTTTTAAGTTTATAATTAAAGGGTTTCTAACCACCACCAGAACAAACTGTTTGAGTTTGGGCTTGTGGTATTGTTTTGTAATATTTAAGACCCTTATTGTTTATGTCTAAAACACCTTAAGCTTATCTTATAAATTTCAACATTAGGTCTACTCCTTATAAGCCCTAAAGACCTCAATTGTCGGTTATTGATTACAAAATTACGTTTTTGTAATTGTTATTGATATACAAATTTATACTGTTTAATATAATAATGGTTAAAAATACATTAAACCGCTACAAGCAGTTCTAAAACATTTTATAAAAAACATAGGTTAATAACAATTTTCCCGAGGAGGAGAAATGTGCTAACTTGCCTAATTAGATTATGAACTTTAAGACAATAATTTGATTAGGGGTCCGTTCCAGTCTTACTAAAGTTAATATTACAAGAAGATACAAGCAAAACCCGTTTGGTTTTTTTACTTACCACTTGTTAAATATTAAAAAATGTTGGATTTTATACTATCACATTTAATGAAATATGTTTTTAAGTTCAGAACAGCAACCCTGATTTTGTCACTCGTTGGGTATGAATATGATAAATTTAAACCCCATTTTCGTACTTAAAAATGAATACGAATTTCATATGCTTAGTAATTATATTTTATAGTTAAAAATATATACCTTAGGTGAACTATATTAACCAATTTTAAGTTTGCAAATTTTAAATGAGTTATTTTTGGCAGTTGACATGAAACATTAAGTTACCAAATATTTACTTTTGTTAATATTAAAGTTTATAATACTTTTTAAATCTACTGAGTTTGTTTTATATCGTTTAATTTTTTGGTGATTTACAAATTAGTTACTTAGTTCGTGAAATGAAGACCTACCCAGACAGTTATTTTAATCAATAGCCCAACAGACGATAGCATATCTAAGACACCTATAGATTTACGTGGAGTGAAATAATACATAAATCATATAAAAGAATACGTAGTTATCAATACTTTCTGAAATGACGACCTACCAAGGTAGGTATTTTAAGCAAAGTATGAGTGAAAATGAATGTAAGAGAATCATGGCACGATCTTTAGTGTTATTACTGAGTGAGGTTGACTTCCTTACACAGTAATGTTAATTAATAGTCTGAACCCCAATGGCTTCTAAGTGATCTAAAGTTTAACGCGAGATCAGATTTACTTTTTTCCCTGAATTACGAGGTGGTCTAATATGAGGATGGTCTCAATGGATCAACGGAGTATTCAATTTTTCGGACGTTAATCCACACCAGAGAATATCACGTCCACCGACCATTGCCCATCACTATCCACAATTAGTGACCTACGAGTAGCTGGATTATAGGACATGCCACCATCCCAGAAAACAAGTAATGAATTATTTTCAACTTCAGTTCAGAAAGAAAACATAGATACTCCTATAGGCGTACTGTAGTTCCTTCTTCATTCTGGAGACAACGATAGTCTAGGGATAGAAACCTGGTACCGGGCTGGCAAAGTCGTGGGTTAAAATCTCTCAATCGCCGCAACCCACTAAATATAAACTGATGTATTGGTAAAAGATTTTGGATGACAGTCTAGACAAGACTATCTACACTGTCATCATTCTCATCCAGAACTGGATGTGAAACAAAAAAATCGAATAATATTATAATTGTCATGCCAGCAGTCGTATTGGATATCCCAGAGCTTTTACCACAGAATATTATCGTTCACCATCAACCATAAGCTCTCAGACTTAAATTTCAATTACCTTTACTTTCACTGCTTAGTACAAAATGTATTTTGAATGTTTTCATAATTTTATGCTTCAAACAAATGGTGAACAAAAAATCCAAACTAAAAACACATTATTAATTTAACAGTTTTATGTTTTAGAATACAATATATTTTAAGAAAATATATTGTAAATATCCGATTTTTTTCTCTAGAAGTAATTTCATTTGTTTATGATCTGAATTATTTTCATAAGAAAAGGCTGATTCAGAAAAAAATGAATCTACCTTGTACATTTTAATATAAATTGATTTCAAAGTAGGAAGAAGAAGATAAGAAAAATAAAAACTAAAAGCACCACGTTGTGAAAAATCAGTAAAGGACTTAACTCGTTTCTGGAACATGTTAAACAAAACTGGAGATAACAGAAACGGCTGTTCCCTTTGAGCGTTTAACTAATGCCTCTTCGTTATCTTGTTCTTGCTGTGACGTTCGCTCTCCTTGTCTCAGTTGAGTAGTTTTAAAATGTATCTCAATTCCGAATTTATTATATCAACCATCGGAGGCATACTCGTTTGAACTGAAATTGGCTCCATAGGTTTCCTTTATTCAATTCAATTCATTTATTAATATTCCCTTAACCCTGGAGTAGTGACGTCGGCTTTAGTTCCAACATTAGTGACCATTGTCTTTGAGACCGTATTTTGGTTTTTAAACATGTATGCATTCAATTTTGGGAATACTTAAATGGAAATTCTTTAGTTATGAGATGAAAGCTATAATCAATTGTATATGATGCCAAAATTATACATTTCAACTCCCAACTTATGTACAAAATTAAAAATGAAACCAACAAATTTTCAAATTGATTAAATTTTGGTAATCTATTAGTTTTATAAAAACAGAAAAATGTATCAAACCTATGTTTTATTGATAAAAGGACATACAGATGTATAAAATATAATTGTATTTGTATAATCTAAAAGTTTACTGTACTATATATTTACTTCTATAAATATAGATGTAAATATATAGTACGGTCCAGGAGACCGTAAACAATAATAACCTCAAAATGTGTAGGAGTTGAGGTCATTTCACTTCAGCAGACGACTGAGAACTGCATCATTGGAAGGTATATGGGTCGAAGACCGTCAATCTCTTAAAGGCTACATTTTTAACTAAAAAACAATGCAATGCGTTCCACCAAGCGTGAGACCAAGAGTCACTACTCCAGGGTTAATAGATATATGATATAACTAATATGAAAAATGCATAGCTAAATGAGTACTAAATATCTCATCCAAGTTGGTAGCCTTGAATTTCTCGGTATAAATATATAAATATGCACTTCTCCAAAACATAATCACTTAAAAGTATACTACATATCACTATATAACTTATTACATTGAACACTTAACAATGTGTTCAATAAAACATATATAAATTAATGAATAATAACAATAAAAATTAACAGTTAACAAAGAATTAGCCACGATGAGGATTAATGGCTAAAAATATAAACAATAGCAGTTAAAAAACGATATCAGTGGACTGACACGTGCATTGTCCCTTAGGTCAATTGAAACGACAATAAAACTATCATATTTTTATATATTTTTGCTAAATATCATTCAAGAAGATATTGTTTCAAACATAATAATCCAATTTCCGAAAATAACTAGGGAAACAAAAGTAAATTAATTGTTAGAATTTCATGGCGGGATTAACACCCCATGCCAAAGCTTGGAATTACCAAGCTTTATTGAGTGATTTTTTGGGCGATGTGACCTTACGCTGCATACTAAGTTTCATGGAAACCGGTTGGGGAAAAATTGATTTTCTAATATTCTTCATAAGAATAACCTTGGGCGCTCTCAGACAATGTACTGAGTTTACCATGGACAATAAAATTGACTCTTCGCTGGAACCGTTAGTCGTAGACTGATGAATCAAAATACTAATTTGTTTAGTTTTTAAGCTGGCTTTAATGTTGATAGTCAAATTATACTTTTCCGTTATTTTTTCACAGATTTTTTACATTTAAAAGCCCATAATGTCATTTTGCTTATATCATAATGGATAATAAACCATGTGATATTAATTAAATCGTTAGAGCCGTTTTTCAGCAATCTTCATTTTACGTGTTTTTTTGGGGTTTTTACGGGTAAAACACCTTACAAAAAGGAAAATTAAAAAATTAAAAAGGCCCGAGACACCGTGGCCTATTACCTATATGCCGAACTTCATGAAAATCGGATCTATAGTCTTGTCTCTGGGTGTCCGTACATCCCCCCACACACAAACATCACTAAAAACCCTTTTTTCGATTTAGGGGACACTAATATCTAGGCTTCTGCACATCCCCCCTACACAACACACATACATAGACACACGGACAGAAATTAGTCTAAAACCACTTTTTTGATTGGGGGAACAGTATAATGATTATATCCACCAGAAACTCAAATTCGAAAATGTTGATGAAAACAATACTTGCTCCTTATACTAATCGTATAGGGGAGAAAGTAGAAAGGAAAAAAATCTTTCTTTGCTTTAATTTATTTAAAATACCATAATAACAGTTTCAATTCTCTAACTTACAAACTATGTTTCTTGTCCCACCTTCTCATCCCAGGACCTTTTTTAAGTAGGCCATCGCCCGGAACTGTTTTCACATTACTTCAGGCTAGTCCTAGTGAGTTATGACATTATCACATAGCGAAAAGCCCCTTGGGTGATTTGAACCCGGGACCTTGGGCACCAAACCCCCGCGCTCTACCCCTAGACCAGTGCGCTTCCTGCAAACTACATCGTACGTGTGCATTATATTACGAAAAATAATTAGCATAAACATATTTACATAACGCATGATTTTTATATTTATAGTATTTAGTGAAAACGAATACCAGGTCAGTTTATTAAATTTCAAAAAGGTTGCAAGGAATATTTAAGTTTTCAGTTTAGTCCTCTGTGTTACGTTTCAAACATTGCTACAAACACGAGTCCATTGGATATTATTAATTTAACTTTAGTTTTTAATTTTTAAAATTAGGCGTTACCAAACATTTAAAAAATGAAATCTATACATTTTCTAGAAAAGTCTTATATCATTTAGTTGAATTAAGAATTTATTTATTTATTTTGTGTATTCCTACGCCAGAGGCATGTTTTATTGTTGATGGGGAACGGTCCAAACCCCGGTCTTGTTGTCCAAACCTAACATCAACCTGTTGTTAGGAAGCATCATTAATTAATAACCCAACGACAAATGGCGACTGGGTCCAGATTCGACCCTTGCGGGATTCGATCTTCTTTTGAAGGTGGGTAAATCTAAAAGTAGCATGTTACATTTCCTTCTCTATATGCAACCCATTTTCAAGGTATTTTACATATAAAAACTATACAATTTTTTGTATAAAGAGAATTTTTATAGAGGACACTTTACAAATACCCAACTAAATACCTAATTAAACATAACTAATAGCAATTTACAGCTAGTCTTACGAGACATGCCAATAAATATTTTCATCGCATTTTAGCTGGCAAAGTCTTTGCTAATGGTTGTTCACCCAACATAGTAAATAAATATGAAATATGTTGTTTAAATAGAAAATATATCCAATTTGGATAAGGAAAACTAGCGATTGCTGATATTTGCTCAGGTTAAAGAGCCCATGAGCTATCAACTCCTTTAGCTTTTTTATTTGCTCAACCAACTCAGTATATCATCCACTCCCACTCAAAAAGATGTCTGCAGCTTTTGTCAACGCAATATGATCCTTTGCTATGAACAGGATCGGAGCCCTGTAAATAATGTGAACTTCCTCAGAGTCACCATACATTTTCCTTAACCCTCTATAAGGTGGTGACGCAAAGTGCTTCATACTTCCACAACGTGATACTCAGTCAGGGTGAATGCCTTACTTATCTAAACTACCACTTTCATCTAAAAGTAAAATGACATACATAATTTCTGTTAAATTGTCCTTAGGTAATACTGTTTGTCTTTTATCAATTGTATTAAATGACTCAGTGATGATTGCTTAAACATTTTAAAATTTAATAATTAAAAAAATTCTAAAGTAATATTTTTGTTGTAAAGCATTTTTAGAATAATAGATATTTGTACCTTTAACAGTTAATATTGATATTTCCTTATAAAGCTCTCTAGCTCTGTCTTTTTTCGTCTAAATTAAATAAAGATTGAGTTTTAAGAGATGCATGTAATTGGGTATATATTAAATACGTTTTCATGAGACAGAATATATCGTAGCATATATTTCTTTAGCAACATGCAATATCAAAATAAGCATTTTAAATTTTAGGAATGAGGCCTGGTATCTAAATATTATTTTAAGTCTACAGACTTAATCTATTTAGTTTTATTGCGGACATCTAACCCAATAATAATATCTATAAGAATATAATCTATGTGGATTGTTTTTGTTTTTTGTAATGAAAATAAAATATCTCGCTTTAATCTCATTGACGATTTTCATTGTTTTCAATGCAATGTAAAACGAGAATGTAACATTTTATTTAATATTTTGGCTCTCCAAAATTGAGGAAAACATGAAATAAATCATCAAATGGGATTCAGGTACGGATTTATGCCTGATTCATATTACCTTTGAGGTTTTTTCATTAATAACACTGTTCTCTGTGTCCCCGTTTTGTCGGTATTCATTGCCAGAGCTTCATATTGGCTGATCATAAATCGAACATCACAGATTATTCAAAACTCAATAGGATAAAGTAAAAGCTCACGTTTTCCAACACTATTTAACATATTTACACTTATATTGTAATTGTATACAACGGTAAATATATACAAAAGTTGTTAAATTGGCGATCGATTTCGTCCAGTTACACCAACCATCATCAGGCCCAAATGGAGGCTGACCAAATGGAGACTGTCCATTTGGTTTAGTTAGGTTTAGGCCTTAGGGTGAGCTTAATGTTTAGGCTTTAATACTCTTTATTTTTGTGTATACACTTTAATTGCTATCCTAGTAAAAGGAAGATTTTAAAATAAAATTGTAAATTACATAACTTTAGGATATATCTTAACAGTTTTAACTTATCTAGATTTTTTCACGTTTTTGTATGCATTTTTATTGTATTTCACTATACTAAATTGTTTCTTGTTTCTACGTCATAAAACACGTAATTAGTAGTCCTTAAATTTTGGTTGCTGTGTCAATTAAGAGATCTTTTATAGATAGTCCTAAAAATTTACCCTCTAATTAACTTTTTACCCTCAACTGCAACCGCGTTTTCTATCATCTAAGTTAGGTTTAAACTCCGTGTTGCCGTGCACACTTGTTGAAAACCATATCACCGTTCTTGTAAACCGTTCACACATAATTGTGCTAAAACCACATCGAGGTTTGTTGTATGGTTTACAACTGTTCTTGGGATTACAAAGCTCATAAGGCATAGAATTTTGGGTCTCACCAACATATTTTTTAGATTTTGTGTTCTTCTAAAATAACACGAGGTGATATGAAAAATAAATTTTCTTTTGACAGAGAGTATATTAAAATATAGAGAGCTACTTTCATGATGATGTTAACCTCATGTAATCGTTTGTAGTCTGTGATGAATTTAGGGTCACATGAAAGGTTTTTGTTTTGATTGATATTTTTTGGTGTCTTCAATTGGTTTGTTAATAACTTTTGTGGGTAGCTTCGTTCAATGAAAGTAGTATTTAATTTTGATGTATCAAAATCAGAGTTATCTCTACAAAGAATTTGGCGCGTATCCATAGACTTTTTGGGATAGATATTTTTATGTACATAGGATGACAACCCTGGTAATGCAAATATTGCAATTAAACCTACAGTAACAGTTTCTTAACCGTGGGAAATTTTCTAAAACAAGTTTAAATTAAATACAAATATTAAAATAAAAAATGAATTAAATTGTAGCTCTAAACTTATCGGTAGCCATTGGGGGTACAATATAGGTGACTGGGAATGTAATCAAACTATAATCTAATTTTCAACATAATATATCTAGACCTACAACGTGGTATGCCCCACCAATATAAAAACAATTATTGCGTTTCAAGGATGTATGTGTTAGATATAATAAATATTACTTTTACAATAATTAGGGTCGTACGATTAACAGCTGAAAACTACATCAATCTATGCCGCAAAAACAATAACTCACCTTGATTTTCATCCAAAATAGCTATCAACGTCTTAAAAAGGTCTGTAGCTCTCTTATCTTAATACTGGATGGATTGTTTGTTTTTCCACTAGAGAGCTTTAGTACAAATAGTTGAGTTGAAATTCACGATTGTACGTTTTAGGAGATGGTACAATATCAGCTACACTCCCCTATGTGACATTATATTTATTATCGTAATTTGAAAATATACGAAAATTGTATAAGTATTTATTATATTACTTCTAAGTATTCTTAATATTTGTAAAATGTTTTCAAACCTTCTGATGTTCAGAGAAAAACAAATGGGAGCACTGATTCTGAACTGTTTTGGATTATTCAAAGCTGTATATAGAGATTACATCATGCATAGGGCTTGCAAGGTAAATCATTCACACAACACTGACCATTTAAATGGAACGGATACGTCAAATTACACGCTGCAAACATTGCCGAATGCGACGAATGGTTATATCAGCACTGCTGTTGTGGTTTAGTTGAATCTAACATAATTAAAGCAGTTTATCGCTTCATTTTGGGTAGAGTTATACTACTTTTACTGGTTTTTTGTAATCAACAAAGGGTATCCTTTATTAGTTTTTATTGAGATTCTAAGGTCATTAGATTACTCGTTCATTTTATCATATCTAAAATAAATTACATATTACCATAATTGTAACTATAAATCATATTCCTAAAAATTCCATTGAAGGTAAAAGAAAAAAATTCATTTTAGATTTTCCATAACCAAGAAAACTTCAGTTCTGTGTTAACCTTTTTAAAATTAAAATACTTAACATTCAAACTTTGAGATTAATTTATAAAAAATAGATGAAAATAGTGTTTTGTCATAAGCTATACGCTAAACTACTTTATAATAGTGATTTAATGACGCATATTTAGGGTTTCCAACTCAAATAGTGTAAGAGCAAAAGATGAACTTAGATTTTTTTCAAACTAATGGTACAAAAAGTGGAAAAATCAAATTTCCTTTTTTACAAAATAAATAATCCTCAGTACCATAAGGCTTTTGATGCATACGTAGTTATTTTCGCAGGTTTAACAATCATGCAATAGAACTTGAAACACATTCAGGCTTAAGGACAACAGTAGGCCTTATAGTTAAGAAAGTAATTTTAACTAGTTTATGAACAGTGTTTTAAATGTATACTGCGTTATATTAAAGGCTTCATATCAACTTAAGTAATGTAAAAACTAATCATATTTTCCTCCCAATCTTATCAAATATGTTAATAATAGGCCAGTATTTGTAGGAATTAAAATTCAATCCATAGTTTAGCCATTGATATGTCTTAGCTCTAGGGGAGGGGGTGCTGGCCATTTTCGCGACCAATGCGCGACGTCATTTGGTTAGTGACGTCATAGCTTGGTAATAAAAAAAGCCGTTTAGATCAACTGAAAACCATTTAGTCATATCCATGATCTAAGCTATTTCCCACAGAAAAATAAATAGAAACGGTTTTGTTTCAACCTTCTTTACTACATAGTCTCACTACCAAATCAAAGCTAAGTAATCAAAGTTCCAGTAAAAACAAAACAAAAACTTACCGGAAATGTTTAGATGTAATGTGACAATTAATATTTGATTGGAGGGAGTCATCAGTAATGGTTCCGGTGATTATCAATCAACTATATGATCTGTTGACAGCTTGTCAGGCCAGCTGGTTGAAGGTCACTATTGCCCGATATTTGTTTATTCCATATCGGAAATGGTAACAACGGAAATATTACAAAAGTGTCTCCGTTAATTGCCACTGGTTTTCGTTTAAAAAATATATACAGAAAACATGGCTGGTAATACTGTTTATTTTAATCTTCCCAATCTCTCTACATAAATGAAATTTTAAGCTAGTTAAATATGATCACCTGCTTTTATATTTTTTAATTGTATTTAAATTTTTGTTGATATAGCAACTAAACTTTTGACATGGATATGTCTTAGCTCTGGGGGGTGTTGGTGATTTTTAAGATGGAAAACATGTAACAGGTTTCCATAGAAACTACCAGAATTACAGCATTGAATTTTAAATATAAAATAATAAGAACAGCTGTTTGGAAGAAATGAAAACATTCCCTTTATACATATCTATGATCTAACCTATTTCCCACAGAGAAGTAAATGCAAACATTTTTATTGTGTGCATTCGCCACCTTCCAATTCAATTTAGTTGCCAAATTTTCAATTTTTATTTTATTGAAATGTAAACTTTAAGTTACTCTTAACTAGAAACGTATTGTGAACTATAACTCTAGTGAAAATTCTGGAAGACATCCACACACACATATTACTCTAAATGGTTACGCTAGAAGGCAGAAGAGTGCATTTCATCGTTATTGTCATCATAGTAAATTTTCTGATGAACAATATTGAAATATTACAATGTGCAATATTGTTCTTATTTTTTATTTTTATCTTATGAAAATGTTTTATTTTTACGTATATAACTTATTTCAATCATAAACATCCACTTCTACTAATTTTTGCTGACAAGCAGAACGACAGAGGGTAAGGCAGAAAGACATAACTCGGTGCGAAAATCATTATTTTAGATTCAGGAAGCTTCAAAACCGATATATAAACTCTCAACTCAAATTTGATAATTTTGAAAAAAAACAATATTTCCTAGATATACTATAAGGGGAGAAAGTAAAAATTGATCGCTAATTGACTTTGTATTTGGTTAAAAATTGTGAAATGGCGGCCTTTGTAGCTGATAATTTGTGATAACTGTGATACGATTTTTTTTCTGTAAAGATATATTCTAAATATCCTTTGAAATCAGAAACTTCATGGATAAAATTAAATTCAAGATGGTAATTGATGAATTCATTCCTTTGAGAGTTGTTTTGTAAAATCTATTTTTAGAAAATGTAAAATTATTATTGAATGTGATGTCTACGAACGAAATGTAGGTAGGGCTAAGAGTTTTTGCCTCAGTTCTGTAAAAATCTTTCTTTGAATTTTAGCAGTACAAATCCAAGTTAAATAACATTCACTATCCTCTTGGGATATTGCCATTTTGCTTAAAAGGGGCTTTGTGGCTCAGTTCTAGCAACTTATGTGTAAACTGTATGAAAAAGTAATAACAGCCCTTGTCCGCAACTTAGCTTTTTAAATAATTATGAGGATTCATTAATTATATTTTTCAACTTTTTCCTTTCCCCTGAATTATAGAAGAACACATTCTGTGCTTTTTGAGTAACATTACCACAGTTAAACTGCTCTAAATAATATGTTACATTCACAACATGAAAGTCGGACATCTCTCCAACTAGGGTTATTTTAACAGTTATGTTACATAGGTTACTAGGAAGAATAATATCAGTTCACTGATTTAATTTTTCCTGATTCCACCATTAAAGGGGACCTAACCTAAGAGAGAATTATCCCATACAGTCCTATCCATCCTATAATCTAGATTTAATACATTTTATACCTGGTTAATATATACGAATATGCAATTTTCATATATACCTAGGATTTTTACTCTAGGAGATCCAAAAGTTTCAGTGTCATTTTATATAACAGTAAATTGTTTACATTCTTTTCCAATGTTTAATTTCCAAAGGAAATTTATTTAAGATTTTGTTTACACTTACAGAAGGGTTGGGCCAGTTCTAGTATGAAAACGGTGTTGCAACGTCTTTTGAGGTTTGTATCTCGAATTTCAGTATTTTACACCTATTACATCAAACTAATGAGGAAGCAATTTTTGAAGAGCCTTACCTCATAAAGTTTTAGGTATTACATAAAGTTTTTAAGTTCGCTTAGGTGTGATTATTTACAATCGGTTAACCAAGTATAAATCTACTAAAATATCTTTATTATACTTTAAAATGGTTCTTACTTTAAATCTGTCACTTGGGGACATGTACTTATGAGTCACTAAAGCACAAACATGTTTCTTTAGGTGAAAATTTAAAGATAAAATAATCACATATTGGATGCAATTAGATGAATACTAAGCCGAGTCAGATGATTTTAAAGTTCTTCAAATAATATCCTGGAAAGACCCAAGTTTCTTATAATCAACAAACTATTGTATTAGCAGAACCTACACCATAGGTACTGCAAAAATTAGATTAGTGAAATAACTCTACTATGTCGCTTAGCATATAAGTGAGATGAATATTCATATTTTATAATATATTATTTCAAAATGGCGTTAAATTTACTAGCCGGTAAAGAATTTCAGGGACGGAAGCTAAGTAAAGGTATTTCTTGGATCCGACACCGGAAACGACCCATAAAGCGTTGTTGGAATACTTCCGGTTCCTTCAAACTTTGATCTTTTCACGCTGTCGGATGTAGGGGGTATTGAAACATGTTTTATGAAACTTTGAAACAATTTGGAATCTCCGCGAGTTTAATATAATTTGTGTCATCTGATGTTCAAAAGATATACCTCATGCTTTTTGATCAGTAGCAACTTTTAAATTATTACTGTATTATCACCACTATTACCGATATCTTGAATGAAAACTAAGTAAAACACAATTAAATTAACAACATATTATATAGTTGATTAAAATTGGATCACAAAAATTAAAAGTCCAATTAGACATTAAATATAGACGATGAATTTTTCATGGTGTTGTTCTATGATTCTTTAAAGTATAGATATATTTCATCCGAACTTATGCTAGTACTATACATATGATAATAATACTTTTAAAGTAATTATAAAATCTTTAACATGATAAAACCTAATACTATTGTTTATAATAGTATACGCTACATACATTTTGATATATTTATACGGTATTTGTTTCTTAAGTCAACAGAATATAAAGCCTAAGATGGATTTTAATTTATACTCATGCTCAACAACACACTTGAAATATTAATAAGACAATTGAATGAGAAGAGAATAGAAAGGAAGAGAAAGAGAATTAGTTTAGGAAAATATCCAATTAATTAGAGAGATTACTAAAAAGAAGATATAAAATGATTTAGCGATTTAGCGACTTGTTTATCAATTTAAACTGCTTTTATTATAAGGATGACTCTAAGAAGTCAAAGAAGTATAACAATTCTGAGTAGATTTATTGAATTAAAGGTTTATTGAAATAGGATTCATATAATAACAGGTGGTGAATTTCTCACCTTACTGGTATAAGTTAATGGACTTTTACTTAATTTTATTTATCCTATTATAATTTCTACAAAATACTTTGCCAATGAAACAAGGGAAAATAGTATTTAAGTTCCAAACAGTCTGTTTCAAACACAGGTAAAGCAGATATTTTATAAATCATTAGTTAAACATACTCTGTGATGTACGTAATGATGTATTTACGTGGGTTGGTTTTTAAGTTTTTGGTTTTGGCAACACTGATTGTTACTAAACGCCACCTGGTGTTTCCGGTGTAAAATTTACCTTCTGATTAAGTTCAAACGGAAATTCGTTGAACATCGAACAATTAGCTTACATTTACGTTAGCTACCGAAATGGAAGTTAAATATTCTGAAAAATTGTAACTTTCTGATTCAATAAATTTTACTGAGGAAGTCTGAATATAAGTATTTTTTATTTACTTTAAAATTCTGATTCCAATTATTTTTACTTATCACATATATAACGAGATTTCTGATATGATTCAATAAATCATTACTCTAAATGCCACCAATTACTGGTAAAATAAATTTTTTATGTTACTTGTTACTAATGAATCCTGAAAACAGTGGTTTTGCTAAAAGACACTGATGCTATGCTGGAACTGATAAAACGTGATCGTTATGTGACAAATAGTAAGATTATAGCACCAATGGACATTAGTATGAATAGGACCATTACGATTTTGCATGATCATTGGAATGTAAAAAAGATTTGTTTACGTTAGATCCCACATAACCCCAAATTCCCAAAAAGAGTCACGTTGATTGATGCATGAAAATATTGAAGAAACTTGCCAAAGGTTACCAATTGTCATGTATGTTTATATGAACAGGTGATTAATCACTGAAATACTTGTATGAGCCTGAAACAAAACAAATATCCATTGTGTGGATCTTTTTAGATGAGTCCAATCAAAGTTAATGTACATAAATTTATGTTCCTAATAAAAATCATTTATTAGGAAATTGTCTTCAGTCACTGCACGTTTTGTATGGGTACTGCTGCTTAACTTATCCTATCGAATAAACTTTAACCCAAATGTCTTGAGCTTGTTTACTTGAACGAACTTACTCACGAAACAACTTAATATAAACTTGTTGTCAAGTTTGCTTGGTGTTATGGAGCCAAGATAAATCTCTTAAATATGATTTATCAATCCCGATGAACTCTGTCACGGACCATTGAACGTAGTGATATATATATCATCTCTTCGTATTTTAAAGACAATTTGTGTAAAAACGTAGTGAAATAAAAAAAACTATTAACCTTTTCATTTTTAGAGATTAGAGTAATTCATCCCTAACTAGTATATGCAAAGAGACTTGAGATTGGTTTTATTATTACATCTGCATTTAAAAATTTTTTGTTAAATTTTTTAAACACTGTTATTTTGAATGGTCAAGGAATGTTTCTCGTATTATTTTAAATATGTACCTGTATTTCTTTCAATTATTCTTTGGGTGTAAGTAAAACTTGATATTGGCTTGATATTGCCAAAGTCAACATTAATTTACAACATGATTCAACACTATAATTTACAGTTGTTATTCAAGATCTAAACAAAACTTGGGGCAGGAGACTTTTAAAATAGCAGTATTAAAACTAACAAGAAAAAAAGATATAAATATTGAAAACACAAAAATTGAAGTTTTACATGCATTGGATAGTTTATTTAAAGGAGTTTCATAGTTTGAAAGGGTATAGTGTTTAATTTTGTCCGTTATAATTTTTTTGCTAAATAATTATACTTTGTCATGAAATGTCGTACAACTTTTTCTAACAAAGGATAACTAATTTTATAGTGTATTGTATTTTGTAAATAGTGTCGTTTTAGTTAAAACAAATAATGTTTTTCACAAGTTTTACTTAGTATATAATTTTGTAAATGATTTATAATTTTATTTTAACTTTCTGCAATCAGACTTTTTATATAAATATAGTTTGTCAAAAGTTGTTGTAACACATAATATTATATCTTTGTTGTGTTTAGCGATACATAATGACAATAATAAATACAAAAACTACGTTGAAATACTATAACGGTCAAACTGGTTGAATGTTTATCTTAGCGTTTTAAAAACTATGTTTGTTTATCACAAGTGTTAATTCTTAGATTTGAGATAAGATTAGATTACGTTTTGAAATTACGAACTACCCAGGTAGGTATTTTAACCAAGTATGAATGGGCAATGAACTGTGACGTGACTGTGGCGTGATATTGCAGTCTCAATACCGAAGGCTGACATGTTCCTTAAACAGAACTGATAATTAATAGCACATCAGCCAATGGCATCTAAGGGACATAGAGTTGCGTCCGAGGATATGTATTTTTATCATTTGAAGTGTATTATAAAGTAAGAAATAATTTTATTGTAGCTAATTGAACAAAACGATTTCCTTTTCCATCCAAATATCCTTGGATATTTCTAAGAGTTATTTTTGGACAATTGTTAATTTTCTAGATTAGATTAGATTAGATCATTGATATGGCAACTATACTACAATGTAGGTATTTTAAGCCAAGTATGAATGAGGACTGAGTGTAGGATGATTGTATCGCGATCTTGTAGTCTTGTTACTGACTAAGGCTGACATGTTCCTTAGACAGGACTGTTAATGAATAGCCCAACAGCCGATGGCAACTAATGGACCTACAGTTTAACGTGGAATCCGAACAACGGCCTCTGAATTACGAATTGGTCTAATTATGAGGATAGGCTTTGCGGATTAACGTAGTATTCAATAGTACGGACGTTAATCCACACAAGAGAACACTACATCCACCGACCATCGCTGACAACTATCCACAATGACCTCAAGTAATCCTTCAGAATAAGTGCGCGCACCTACCATTACTGTCTTTTCACTCTGTGTTTTACCTCATTCTTACTTGACAACAACCTTAAATTTGACATGGTTTATGATTGGTAGGGTTCATACATAGTAATTAAAATTTGTATTAAGCTTATTTCATATATAAACGATTAAAATGTGGATGCATTACGATAAAGTAGGGTATTGATTGACCTTTTGACAGCGTATCCCTGCTAGTATTATTAGGCACGGAAGTTATCAAATGCACCAACTTCCTATACATTATTCATTACCCACCCTACTATGAGGCAGAGTTTGAAAACAACTCACTCTATAATTTTACTATTTGACACTTTTTCACACTCTCCGAATTGGATCGTCGTGCAGATAGTCGTGGGTCTATTGCTTTCACACTATCCATTTTTTAATCGGGCGATTAAAATATTGGAACCCCTACCATCAAAACAGACGCTATCGTCTCCACTGGGTCTGTACAATTAATATGAAGTGTGAGGAAATGGTAACGTATAATACTTTGTTTCAGGACCTTAGAAATGATGAAAGACAGTTTTTTAATTATTGTCGCAAGTCAATGGGACTATTTGAAACAAGCGAAAAATGTGCATTTAAAAAAAATATTTTTAAAACTACTCACTGAAATTTGATCATTTTTATATCAAACTGAAGGTAGTTATGTAAACTAAAATTCATGTAAGCATCAGAAAATAAAAAAAGTAAAACATATTTTTAAATTATAAAATTAAATAAAACTTTTGTTTTATATTTATTCATCAGAAAATTAATTGTGAAATAACATTTAAAATATAAGAAATCCTTTAATATATCTCTGTAATAAGCCCAAACGTTTCATCCACCTATCTTACTACTCCATTTACGAGTAGCAAACCCCTATAATAGTCGGATTACAACAACAGATCATCTGCCAGTAAGTTTTTTACGAACGAGTAAAATCGGTTAGTGTGAAAGAAGCGCAATACTACTAGAAGTCAAAAACAGACATAAACGGCAAATTATTTTAATTTTCAACAAGCTACAGTATTCCAATAGATCGATTTGGAAGGCTGAAAACTCTTTAGATTACAAGAAAGATACATTTTTAATAAATTGTAAGTGCAATTGGGGTGAATAAATTATAATTTACAATATTGAACCCTGAGATATATACAATACTTAAAGTTTTTGTATATTATTTTTTATGTATCCTTTGAAATAGAGAAAAATAACTTATTTAAACATATAACTTATGGTAAAGCTTTTTATATTTAATCATGTTCATTGTTTAAAAAAGGACCATTACATTATTATTTATGTCCATTCAAGTTTTGAAATGACGACGTCAAGTTTACTGTAACAGCTGTTTCCGGCGTGACGTCGCTGTCTTGACCCTTGTCCCTTCCGCCTTCCCACCCTGCACTTCCTGTGTAACATTACATATGTTGCCAATACCCAATATGTATATCTATATTTTAGCATCTGTGCTTTTTCATATATTTTTTACATGTTTTATTTATAATATCATTCTGGATATTATAATTATAAAATTATAATTATAATATATTATAATAATTATAATAATTTATAATTATTATTTATTAATTATTTATAATTATTATTATTTAATTATTATAATTATTATAATAATTCTGGAATATTATAATTATTGTGTCAACCTCGAATAGAAGTAATGAAGTTTAATTAATATACCATTAAATTTTGTAACAAATACCATAAAAAAAAATTCCACACATATTTAGCTTATAACGTATATTTCCACAAGTTTAAACTTATTTTTGTTTAAATTGGATATAAAGACTCCTAGAGATGTAAAAAATACTTAGTTCATTGTTAAAGTGTATATTATAAGCTAGGGAAAAATATACAAAAACTGTACGTAATGAAAGTTTTACAAAGACAAAACGCTTATTCTGATTCTTCAGCCGCCAAGTCGCATGTAGTACAGCAGAACACTTTTGTACTGTGTTTTCATCCTTCATCCTTCATCACTGTTATGAAAAAATTTCATCAATGCCAAAATATTCATTCACCAATCTTCCAACCTCAATCGCTGCATCTTCTGTTTCACTTCCTTCACTCTGATCATCATCTTCTTTATCACGATTTTCAAATTCATTGTTCAAAACTTTATTTTTTCGCTCAGAAAGTCTTATCTTGAAAAACAATAGCAACTGAACATAACTTCAAGATTTATCAAAACTAACCCAGATGTTTGGAGGTTTTCCTATCGCAGTTGTGCCAACGTATAAGAAGTAAATTTCCCCAAGTAATGTACTTACATACATATACTATATAGTACGAACCATATACATGTGAATATATTGTTAAAAAGGGCGTTAAATTGCCCTAAACAAAGAATAACAAATATATATTGGAGCACAAAATATATCACACGGAATACCAAGGGG
The DNA here is from genome assembly GCA_023375725.1 of Nephotettix cincticeps. Classification (NCBI taxonomy): domain Eukaryota; kingdom Metazoa; phylum Arthropoda; class Insecta; order Hemiptera; family Cicadellidae; genus Nephotettix; species Nephotettix cincticeps. The sequence continues at coordinate 132,620,864 of CM041786.1, read as the reverse complement.
GGGTAAAAAATGTCCACAACGCCTTTTTTTTAAATTAACTTAGAATAATGCTTTTTTTAAATTATGAATAATTACTAATATTGTTAAATACGTTGAGACTGACACATTAATTTTTTTTTAGATTTTTTTAACACAATGTATAGATTTTATGTATGTTTTTTTTAAAGTGTGGATTATTTTTACCCCCCTTGGTATACGGAGGGTTAATTAATGTCCATTAAAATGTCAACTAATAAAAATATGTTACTTTAATTATAATTAGGTTTTCACGTAACCAATTAGTCTTAAAATACCAAAAATTAATTAAACTGCACCTTTGTGAACTTTCGTGATATAAATCACAAAGGTATGTAAACAAAATTTGATTTGAAAATGTAAAAAGTGTACGTTGCTTAGTATTATAAATTTTGGTTACTAAAAAAATAAACTGAATAAGAATATATTTTTTCAAAACAAAAAAAAATTGATCCTTTGCCTGTCTGCAAGCGTTTGTTATTCGTTTTATAGTAAACCATGAGCAATATTATTATCTAATAAACTTATTTTAACATTTTGACTTTTTTAGAAGCTTGGTCTTAACGAACCAAACTCAATTAAAATAAATTTATCAGTATAGTTAAAACAAACATGACCGAAACTTAGTTTTAAGTGATTGACATTTTCAAAGTTATGATCATTGATCTTATTTTTTCAGAATTATACTATAAAAATTACTAACTTGACAAATTTTACTTTTGGCTGAACAAATCTACTTGGGTGAGGAATAATGCTTTTAATTTAGTCAAGCTAAACTAATGAAAACCTATTATTTAATAATGGAACTGTATTTTATTTTTTTAGTGGTTTATGTTAATATTTTGTCACAAAGTAATGCCATGTCAACGTAATACAATCTCAAATATTAATATTATAATAACATAATATAATATTTGTATACGATGTCAAATAAAACAAGACAAATATTAGTTTGTTTAAGCTGTTTATTAGTATACAAATATTTGAAAATCATATATTAAAATGTAAGGCTTACATATAATATTATACATTTTATTATAATAAACATTTTTTTTATAAAATTAAATAATAAATAATTAAACAATTTTTGTATTTTACCATTTAAATATAATAAATTTATCACAATAATAACTTATTTATAAATATTATATTAATTTCGATAGCATGGAGGCAAGTGTAACGTTGGTGTCCCCGAATTTTTGTATACAATTTTTTTTCCGTGTGCTAATTTGTTTTCAAACAACGACGCTGGGCTGCCAGTAGCGGACACGAGGTGAGTAGCGACTTTATTTCATTTTCCTTCGTGTCGTGCGGTCTACTTATTTTTACGTCCGCTAGTCGGAGGCGGAGTGCTAGTGTCGTCGTGTGCAATTTCCGTGTACAGAATATGTAAGTATAGTGTTTTGTTTATAATTTTTTCCATAGTATATTTTTTTGTTGTGGATGATTTTTTATACATTAGAAATAACCTTTTGTTTGTACAAATGTAAATATTGTAGCAATTGAAAACGAGTAGTTTATCCAACTCTCAAAATTGTAGATTCTATACACAACGCGTTGGAAAAGAACTAATTGTTAATTTTATAATTAGAATATTACAGGATAAAAGATATTTTTCAGAATAAAACAAGTTTTTTTTATCAATACAGAATAATAATTCTAAGATTCAATAATGTGAGAAAGTAAGTTTTTTTATCAATACAGAGTAATAATTTTACCTTTGTTTGATGCCAATGTTCTTCAGATTGTAGTACGATATATACGTATTTCGTCAAATTTGTGGCATCGTCAGAAAATAAATGTTACACTATTTTCATTATTTACAAGGTAAACTATAACTGGTTACTCCCTCTTTGCTCGCAATTGCGCGAACAATGAACAATGTCTACCTTGTAAATAACGTAAATTGTGAAACTTTTAGTTTCTGATGATGCCAAATGTGGCAAAATAATTATTTAGAAATATGTGGTCTTTTCTTACTATTTATAATAAGAATCTTTATAGCAAGAAGATAGCACAAGCCAACGGATATCACCCTTCACTAATAGAAAAAAGTATTAAGAAAAATAAGAAATCAAGACCTGATTAGAAGACAACACTACAAAACGAAGGCGAAGCAGCCAATAAGTTTGCAGTTTACAATGCAGGGGAAAAACTCAAAGAATTGCAAATAAATTTAAGAAGTATGGAGTTTTAACAGTATTTAGGACGCAGAACACAATGGATATAATACTACACACAAAGATTGAAATCACCGATAAATTTAACCATCCAGGAGTATACAAAATTGGATGCAGAGACTACGATAGCATCTATATTGGCCAGACCGTCAATTTTATAAAAAGATATAAAACACATATGAGCATGGAAGAATGAAAACCTGGAGAGATTAAACATCGCAAAATACTGGAAAAAGGGCATAAACTATCGACAATCGATGAAGACCTCAAGATTATCAAAACTTGTAAAAAAGGTACTTGTAAATGACTTGTAACTGTAAATGACTTGTAAACTTGTAAATGAAATGAATGCATGGGAAGAGTTATTTATTTATAAACAAAATGTAAATATAAAGCAAAATTAATTAATGAACAAATACATTTTGACTCTGCAAGAACGTATAAAAATCTGTTTCCGGAACTCAGCCGGCCAATAAATGCTACCTACGACGCCATGACAGAAACTTCCGGTAGCCAATAGTATTCAAGCAGGGACGCCATCTTGTTTCTTTCAGTCTCTGTTTGGGCCTGATGATGTCCGGTGTGACTGGACGAAATCGATCGCCAATTTAACAAATTTTGTATATATTTATTGTTTGTATATAATTACAATATAAGTGTAAATATATTAAGTAGTGTTGGAAGACGTGAGTTTTTAATTCATCCTATAGTAAAACCAGCACGTATAATGCTAATCAAGAAGTTATTACTATTTATCTCTTAATTTGTTTAGATACAAAAAAGTACAACAAACAAAATAATAATATCAGTAGTTTTAGGAGAAGTACCTTGAAAATATTAATGATCATTCGTGCGCTGGTCTACGGGTACAGTGCGGATATTCAGTGCTCAAGGTCAAGGGTTCAAAATCTGACATTCACCAATGACTTTTTGCTAAGTGATAATGTCACAATCCACTAGGTCTAGCTTGAAATAATGTGTAATGTGATAGCTTAAAATAAACTGTCTCAGATGATGGTCTACACAAAAAAATCCTGGGATGAGAAGGGAGAATAGAACAAAATCTTGAAACTATCAAAGTATAACGAAATTCCATTGGTATACTTTATAAATATAAACCAACCCTATAATGTAACACAATGATTACATGTTTACACCGTTGTCATCTTTTGTCTTTGTTAGATTTTGATGAAATTTGGTATTTAATTTATATGTTCATCGTATGTCCAGGTGGTTTTTTCCATTTTATAATTTTTTTCTTTTTTAAGTGTAGTTAAAAACCCTAAAATGCTGAAACCCTAAAAAACTTAAAAATCCAAATTTCTCAAAAATTACTCTAACGATTTTAATTAAAATTTAGTAGTTTATAGTGAATAGAGTGCTAAATTATATGACACCACGCTTGTCTGTAAAAATTACGGTAAAAAAGTTATGAGTTTTCCACCAAAACAATAAAGGAGAAGTATAATTTTGATTACCACCATTAATACCAGCTTTAAAAAACCAAACAAATTGAATTATTCGCTATTATTATTCCTTATTTTCCAGGTGTTTTCCATGAAACTTCCAGTGTAAGGTTACATTACCCAAAACAAACCCACTCTTTATTTTGAGGAGAAGTTATGCCTCCAAAAAAGTATTATAGTTAATTTATTTTCTGTTGTAGGTCTCAAAACTGAATGAATTTTTGAGACAATAAGTTTTTAAATTATATTTAGATAAACTTTAAAGAATATGATAGTTTTATCAACAGTTATAATTTTAGGATTCACTTATGGGAGAAAGTATGTGGTATTCCACTGATACCATTTATTACTCTTCGGATCCCTCTTAACTCAGAGAGCTTTTCAAGATAATGATGAATATAATAGGGTGTGATACGATCGTCTCGAGGAAGATTGTACAGCGTAATTTTGTTCCGACACATACTTTGTTCCTTTTTCTTAGTTAAAAGTCAACTTTCTTTTCTTTCTTAAAGAATTATTGACCTAGGACCTGTGTGGTGAACGAAAGACAGAGATGTTCTATAGTGACCGTAGTGGCGTGTCATATAGGTTTTTTTAGAGGGAGAGGCAGAAGGAATGATTTATGTACACAGGTTGCTAGCCTGTAGTGTGGAACTCCCCTAAGAAGCGGGGTTACCCACTAAAAAACCTCCTCTACTCTTTAGGTTTCTAACCTGGAACCGTTTCTCACATTACAACAGGCTAGGCCTAAATTTTTAGGCGTGTCATATAGGCTAGCCCGAGGTGACTGCTAATGATTTGACAGGAGTCACTGGTATCAATCCAGTAAACTGGCCTAGTGTCACCCCTGAGCTACTGCGGCGACTACCCAGGGGAAAAAGTTATAGTTTACTCAAACGTTTTGTCCTAATAAAACTATGCATCATTATATTTTCTTTCTCTTCTAATATAAACTGTGCACTGAGGACATGTGTATATTATTGTATATTCGCATAACAACGTTCACGCAGATTTTTCTTCTGACAAGCAACGTGATCTCACAGAAAAAAACGTTCCTAAATAGCTAGAATCATTATTTGTGGCTTATGGATATTTCCGGAGTCAAAATCCCCATATGAACAACATCATCTGATACTCATATCATAATACAAATACAACGACATTTGACGTGTAATTCTATTCCTACGTTTTCTAGCATATATCATTTTTATAACATATTTTAAGACAGTACTTAGCTATTAAATATTCTGTACAATAAATGTATTTAAACTAGTAACGTAACCACACTCATGAGATAGAACATGGTTAAGATCTACCTCTCATAGCTGCCATTAAGGTAGGGACTATCAATTTTGATGCAGGTTTCATTAAAAGCAATCGAGGGAGGTGCCACTTGAAGTGGCCCCACGATAAATGCCCCCTTATGTTTTCTCCTCCCAGTGATTGTGAAAGTTTAATTGTTAAAGTTTCCCTCATTATTCCTTCCGGGGATTGATTTTAAATTGCACGAGCGTAAGAAAGTTGCCAGACGCGGTTCAGGTGGACGGAACATAACTATTTTAATATAAAACATGATGTGCTCTTTGGAACTGTAGTATTAGAACTTTCACTACACTAGCTTTGATTTTTAATTGACTTCAAAATGTTCTTGGCTTAAAAAGACCTTCTATTTTCGAATAAATTAATTTTAAATTAAAAGGTGATCAAGGTTGAAATGAAACAAAGTGTTTTCCTTATACGTTTTTCCTTCTAAAACGCTGTAGTGTAATTAAAGTTGGCAGAAAAATAATGAGTATTGATTGGTGTCTCGGCGTGTTTCCAGAATTTTTACTTTTCATCAACCGCATTATAAAGGAATGACATGCTATCACTGATAACATTTTTCTGATAGAGTTTACGGTATATAATTGAAACTTATATCTTTTTGTAAGCCCTTTTAAGGAAAAGCGTGGTTAATACTAACCGTTAACACCTTTAGAAATACCACGTCTTACCCTTACTGATCATGATTATATTACCATTTGAATAAATAGATAAGAATAATTTACATATAAGTAATAGGAATTGGAGGGAATAAGTACTACCATAATTTTTATAGGAGGTCCATTAATGTGAAAACAAAAACTAATAACACAGTGTTGCGTACATTTAAGTCTCAGTTCTAAAAAATGTAGGAATTAAATCAGTGAAACAAATAAACATATTAGCTACTTAAATTGAAAAAATACTTATTAGTATGTGCACTACGTCTACATACATATATAGTCTAACTTTATTTAGTAGGGATTATTTGTGTATTTCAAAAGATTAGTTTTAATCATAAGGAAAAAATTAAAAACACCACTTTTGAAAGTTTTGAACACTTTCAGGACATCTTAGAGTAATATATTAGTTTAAAATAGTACTTAATGGCAATGTTGTAAAATTCGATAAATTTTAGTGTAGTGTTATTGTAACATTCTCTTACTTTATACTTATAAATTGAACATCACAGCTGAGTAAAACGTTAACGCATTTTTCATCTAATAATAAAAACATACATGTGAGCAAACTACCGAAGATATAAACGTAAGATTTATTCAGCAGTTCACTTGGGTTATATAACAGTCATGCAAGGCTTTTATTCTGTTATTGGCTATAATCCTGTCTAATGACCAAGATAAATACGGTTTGACGGCAAAAGGCCTTATTTTATTAGTTATGTTGTCCATAAAGCTGTGTCCTGAACGCTAGAAAGGATAAAATTGCGTTTTTCACGAAAAATTTACAAAACGAATAGGGAATTCAATCGTTGTAACATCCGTTATGTTTCCCATATCACATTATAGCTACTCGTATGTTCATAACAAATGAATCATACCAAGTTTCAAGTTTTTCAAATAACTTAATACGACTCCGTTAACCTTATCTGTGATAAACGTATTATTCTCCTCAAATTCATCTTCATGTAACTTGTGTCTTGTTTTTCAAGAATTAATTATTGAAAAAATAGTAAAATGTATTACCAAAAAATATCTAAGTGAACTTATAATATAATTTTAATAACATTTACTCCATTCATACTGTGTTATGTAGATCAACACTTGAGGGCTTAAACGTTACTTGGAGTATGTGTTGATTGGCACTGAAAACTTTATAGTTGCCCTCATATCTACTTTGGAATGCACTTAGAGCTGACTCTACTAAGTGAAACTAAAATTAATCGTCAATGACAACTAATTTTAAGTAATGAGGAATAAGTTTAAAATATCTTTCGGTATACTCTGTGTTACTAAAGTTTAAATTAGGTAAAAAAACTTTTTTTCCTGTGGGAAATAGGTTAGATCATGGATATGTCTAAAGGGAATGGTTTTAGTTCATCTATATAGCTGTTCTTATTCTTTTATTTTAAAAATTCAATGAAATAGTTCCGGTAGTTTCTATGGAAACCTGTAACATATTTTCTATCATACAAATCGCCAACAACCCTCCCAGAGCTAAGACATATTCATGTCAAATATTTGTATTTACTTCCCTGTGGGAAATAGGTTAGATCATGGATATGTCTAAAGGGATTTTTAGTTCATCTAAACAGCTGTTCTTATTCGTTGTTATTAAAAAATCAATATATTAACTCTGGTAGTTTCTATGGAAACTTGTTACATATTTTCAATCTTAAAAATCACCAACACTCCCCCAGAGCTAAGACATCCATGTCAAAATATCACTTATCACACACAGATTAAACTTTTTTGATTGTATTAAAACTACAGAGAATACTATTTTAACCTCAACAATCCTTAACCGTAGGCCTTCATCCAAGGGCTGATGAGTTAAACTAAAGACAGCGAGGCACCGTAGAAGCGTAAGGGTGCTTAAATGTCGGAGCTGTGATCCTATCAACGCATAGATAATACTGACGTGCTTTCTAATGGACCTGTTTACGTCGGAGCTGCGTTAATACTCACTCTTGAGTCCCACCATCGATGAGAGCAGCGATTTTCAGCCCTTCATCTCAGCTAGTATCGAAGCTCTGAACCTGCTGGATGTTGATAATTTAATATCTCAGGTTTTTATGCGACCTGCATTATGGGACTAGAGTAATAAAATCACTACAATAGTGTTGAACAAGGTGAGGGTTAAATTGCTCAAGAATTGAACACAAAACGCAAGTAAAATTAGTCATATTTACATAAGATTACAATATAAGTTTACAACTTTACATGTAATGTAAGTTTACAAGATGAAAATACTTACATGTAAGTTTATGATTACAATGAATTTAAACAAGCACATTTTAAAAAGGTTTCTACATTTGTAGAATGTGCATAATATTCACGTTTCCTGCATCCTATTAAATAATACTTTACTGCATTTGATGACAAAATTAAATATGATTCTTCAGAATCACTTATCACTAATTTGTTTTTCAAAAACGATATCACGAATAAATCTTTGAGCGCAACTGTCGCAGCTCCGACATGAACGCACCCTGTCACTAAACTACAGGCCGGAGTGTGCTCCCCTTCACCAGCTGCTATCTATGTCAACCTCGAAGGTCTATTTGGCCGGTCGCTGCCGTAAGACATATGCCTACATTGCACACCTTCACATTCGGTGCTTTAAAATGCAGTAGAGCGTAAACCATTTGAATAAAACTTTCACCACATATTGTATATAGAATTTGTTTACAAAGTTTTAGAATTTTAGGCTTAGAAGTTTTGGACCATTCTATTAGAAATATGTAACATTGAATAATCTTCTCATCAAATGACTCGGAGGTTTCGTATAAGTGGAAGTTTATCTAAACACAAAATCAATACAAAAACATGACTTGTAAGCTGATTAAAAAACAACTTTAGGCTATTTATGAATTTATTTATTCTATGGTACTGTATTTCCAAATAGCCAACAAAACCTGGTGTTTACAAAACCTCCATGTGGTGATTGTCTGTTATAATTTAGTTCAGAAGTTTTATTTTGGTTTATAGTATGATCAGCTTTATTAGTAAAATTTTCAACCTCTGTATCCTGCCCTAAGATTTCTTAATTTTCGGAATGGAGATTGTGTATTTTTGCTAAGTAACTTTAAAATAATTAATGTCTCTAACAACTAGTTCAAACGATTATGTTTTAAAAACCATCTCCCAATACCTTTTTAATACACTCAAATCTGAAATCTATATTTTATCTTTACTATTTTATCCTTTAAAGTTTTCAGAAAAAATATATATATTCATTAATCCAATGAATATTTACATAAAAATGATAACACAATATGATTTATAAATTATTTGTACATTAGAAGTTGCTTATTAATTTTCCTGTAGATTAATTTGTCACGCAAGTGGCCTTATGAACATCGTAACTTTTAGATTTTTACACTAAATTGGCAAAATCAACATTGTATTTCACCTGAATAAATTTTGTAATATTAATTTAGTAGAAGATAATATATAAAAATATTATATCATGTTACATAATTGTAGAGTTCTAATGGTTTTTTGGCAAACAAGGTCTGGTTTCCTAGGAAATATTTTATTTTTTCATGTATATAAAAAGCATGATTACACCGTGATACATTATAAATTGATACATTTTGACATTGATATGTCTTAGCTCTGGGGGGGGGGTGTTGGCAATTTTTAAGATGGAACATATGTAACAGGTTTCTATAGAAACTACCAGAGCTATTGTATTGAATATTTAATAAAAAAGAATAAGAACAGCTGTTTTGATTACCTAAGACCATTCCCTTTAGACATATACATGATCTAACCCTTTTTCCACAGGAAAGTAAGTACAAATATTTTTATTATTAGCATGTTGTGATTGTTATAATGCAGTAATCGTCTCTTATTTCCTAGGAAGCAAAGCACTTACTTAGCCACATTTTCATGACGAAAGAGTTTGTAAGCCCTCCTCCAAGAAACGGAAACGTTGAAACTTTTATAATAAGATAATGAAGAACTTTCTTTAAAACTCTAATTTCATTAACGGGTGACTTACTTGAGCACGCCTTAACTGAGACTACACAAGTTAAGTAGATTAGGTTTTTTGCAGATTGTTAAAAAATATAAATTTAACTTAAGTAATTAATTAATAAAATAACAAATTAAGAATCATCGTTCATACTTTAGTAAAATTATTACCCATTGTGGAATTTAAAATATTAGTTTATTATTGTCTTACAGCTTTGGTAATAAACGCAGAAACACGTAGGATAGAAACATTTTTAATTTTGAAGAAGTGTGTCATTATTTAAATGAAACAGTTTTACCTAGAATACCTATTGTTTTTAATGTAACTGTATTATAAAATGTTTCTTCTGTTGATGATTGTTATATTATTTGTTAAATTTGGCTTCATTTTAGTATCTTTTTTAATTTCATAATAACTTATTCTCTATATATTTTTAATTTACGGTAAGTTTAAAACTTTAACGTTTCAGTTTTTGAGAAAAATATATTGTAAAACAAATGGTGTCTATTTAAATAACTGACGTTTTCCTGATAGTTTAAATATGATATTTAGTTTTTATACTGACCAAGGAATAATATTCCTAGTTTTGTATAGAGTTCTAAAACACTCTGTATATATATTTTAATCAATTAATATTATTGTCAGTGATTATGTTGTTTTATTAAAAACAAATAATTATTTTTTAGTACAATGACCTAATATTTATCAGGAAAACTTCCATTAAATGAAGATATAACTTTTGATAGACGCTTTAGCAATTGTTCGCATCATAACTTACACTTTTCAAAATGTAAATATTTTGTTAACAATAACTTGAAGTTCCTCCTCCAAACTAAATAAATTGCAACTATTGTATAACATGGAAGTTATGATTTATTTTGAACAAAGTCATTTGCAGGTTATGAGTAAACAGATTTACTCAGGTGTTGACCTCATTTTCCACAACCCATGCAGTACGGGTTACCATTCTTCTCGGTGAATTCCTTCATGGCAATGGGCTTCTGGCACCTGGTACACTTGAAGCAATCCTCGTGCCAGGTTCGGTTGAGCGCTGTCAGCACGGAGCCGGTGATGGTCTGACCGCACGCGCTGCAGCTCTTGCCGAACTGCTTCATGTAGCAGCCCTCGCAGTAGGGTTGTCCGTTCTGTGTGCGGAACGTCGCCTCCTTGATGGGCTTGTTGCAGCCGCCGCAGGTGAAGTGCTCCGGGTGCCAGGACTTGCCCATCGCAGACAACACAGTATCCGTGACTGGCTTGTTACAGCTGGCGCACATGGGGACTACCTTCGACCCCTTGTACACCTGCGAGTTGGTCGCCATTGTCATGCAGGCGTGAGGATCGCCCTTGTCAAACTGGAATTTATTACCTTGTCCTTGATCCTTGGAAACTTATTACCATGGTTACGACGATACCAAATTGTTTCATAGATCAATCCCCTCCAGTTTTAGTCATCTGCTAGCCTAACGGTTAGCGTCTTGGACTTCGGTGCAAGAGGTGACGGGTTCTATCCCCGGGATGACCAAAAAATTTAGAAAAATGTATAAATAGCGAGCTTTGAGGCTACCTAGCGACAAGCTAAGTCTGCCAAAAATGGCAAACAAGATAAAAAACCCCTCCAGTTACTCTCAACAATATTGTGCTACCTCAAGTTGAAAGTGTCAAATATTTAGCCCTATCTCTCCACCAAAAGCTTACATGGAAAAACTACATCTGGTGAAAGAGACAGCAAATGGAAATATGAAAATTTGAAAACTCAACTGGTTAATAGGAAAAAAACTAAATTTTCATTAAATAATAAAAATATTCTGTATAAAGTTATGGTAACTTGGGGGAACAGCAAGCTCATCTACTGTTGACATTTTGGGGAGGTCCTAGTCAAAAACTCATCATAAAACTCATTAATGCTCATTGGTTTGTATCAAATAAAACTATTAGAAATTACCTCAAAATCCTTTCAGTAAAAGATGAAATAACGAGACTAAGTAAATCTTATCAAGGAAAATTAGAATATCACCCCAACAAGTTAGCTGTCAATATGCTGGATAGCATTAACCAAACAACCTGATTGAAAAATGTTACCCATGAGCTGCAACTTGTGGACTGATATGTTTAAAGCCCTAATGTGAACATTTCAACACTTTTTTCAACAAGTAACATTATTGGACGAATTCTTGCTCATGTTAACGGTTTATGTATCGTTACATCAACTGTTTATGTATGTGAACTAATTGTTCATGAATGTATTAAAAATAGATTGTAAAAAGAATAAAATAAAAAATACATATAGAATATATAAAGCCTAATCTCTACATGAGGAAATTTGTATCCACCGTGTAAACTTTCCACTCTCTACTTCCCCTTTCGGGCACTGAGGTAATAACGCTTGGCTGAGTGAGAGTACGGAACCAGGAAAGAGAAATTGAAACAACACAGTTGATTTTAATTATGACCACATATATTATATTTCTAAAAACTTCTCTCCCAGTCAATTTACGAATCGGATCCCAATATCTTTCTACACATCCAAAAATTACTATATAACACTACCTCAAATACTAAACAATTCTTTCAAACAAAACCCTAGGGGATATCATATTCCCTCATTTTTTTATAACCGATATAGATTTAGTATCAATACTTTTGATAATTTACGGTGCTGAGGTCTTTATTTCTTTGTATCTATAGGTACGCAAACAGAAGCTTTAAAAAAGAGCCATAATTTATGTTTTAAAATATTCCATAAACCGTACTCTTATTCAAAGACGGAGGCGAAAACGAGTTTCTCATCTTTACAATGTATAAAAAATAATATTATTATTTGAATTTATTTGATTATTGCGGGTTAAATATAGTTATTAATGTCACTATTACGTAATATTTCAAAAAATTGCATTACAAGAAATATGAGGCTAGCGGAGGAGGATGTCATTAAACAAGGTAGATTACGCACCTTAAGCACGTCTTATCTCTTAAGGGACCGACGTGAAGGTTGATGGAGAGGGGAGTGGGAGACGTAGCTTAGGAGGGTCTAGTTAGGAACTTTATAGTAGTACAGTGGGGGACTGTAGTAGTACAGTATAGTACTGAGGGAGACTATACAGTGGTAGAAAAGTGAACGACACGGCAGTACAGTGGGTGAATTATCCATCGGTAGAGCGAGAACTGTACAATAGTACAATAGTACGACGGTAGGGCAGGGGCTCTGTAGAGGTAGAGGTACACAGGGTACTGTACAATTGCACATTGGTACAGCAACGAGACTGTAGAGCGGTAGAGCGGGACCGGTACAGTAGTACGGTAGTACGACGTTACGGCAGGGGCTATACAGAGGTAAATTTACAGTGGGGACTGTACAACTTCACAGCGGTACAGCAACGAGACTATAGGGTGATACAGCGGAGACTGTACAGTTGTACAATGGGGGGACTGTACAGTAGTACAAAGGGTAAACGGTTGTACGACGAGAAGGGACGTATGAGTTGGAGAAAGAAGGCTGTAAAATATTACAGAGACTATACAGCAATATAGTGGTATGGAAAGGGTTCCGTGTACATAGCTTCCGAGGTACACAGAACCTGTACATTAGTACTGTGTAAATTGGGTCTAAAATAGTGAATATTTTATCCGTGAATTCTGATTACAATAAAACGCGTACTTCTTTGTAATTTCAGGTGGAAATGATTTAGACACAATTCACTCACGTAAAAAACTAGGTATTTAAACATCAGGTCTATGTTCAAACAGGTGGCCTATAATAATAACTTAAATAGGTATTTCATATTGTTACATTACATTTTGTTGGTTATTATAGGTTTGCTTAGGAAAGGCAGCTAATATTTTAGAGCTCATGTTAAGAGTACACGAGAAGAATAAGGAGCAATTCCCACACTAGTTCAATAAACTCAGGTTCAATGGTACAATACCCCATATAACTTTTATAGCACTGATAAAATCACAATCCGCAGTAAAGCTTCTAATCTTAATTGGTAGATTATACGCTCAACGTGACTCTACCTATTATTGATATGTGTTTCAGGAGTGCGACTGTTCAAACCTATTGTAAATCAAATAGACATGCAGACATGCTACATATACTAGTATTAAGTACTGTAATGGGCAACTTATATCCAAAATACCTTATTCCCCACACGTTTGGTTGTAAAGCTGAATAAATTCAACCGTAATTCTCTATTATTCCATTTACTATGTTTTCTCTGATACAATAGATGATACCCTCCATATACTCCCATTAGAATATTTCTCACGGAATAGCAACGATACTATAGTGTCAGCCCACGTTCTCCAATGCAACGTTATGGGAAATATCTAACCAAATCTCGGTGAACTCATTCATGTTCCACGACTTCAAGACTTCATGTTCTACAAATATGTCTATTTACTTTACCACAGGGTTGAAAATCTTCATTCATGAAACAGATACGTGATCGAAACGTAGCTGGTGGTCTTTGTGAAAAAATCTACAAAGAATATTCACTGCACTTTATCTTCATTGTTCAACTTATTTATTTTAAGTTATAATATCGATTCTGGTGAAAAAATGTAAATAGTTATTAACTAAACAGAAATAAGACTAAGATTGGTAAAATATTATACGTTGAGAATTGACCGTCTGTTTTATGTTAAAAATTGAACTAAGCTTTCATGGACACCCAATACAGATTCACTATAGATTTATCAAATCATTAACTATCATAACTTTTTTACTTAAATACTAAAATATGTACCTTTTAGCTTATTAAATATTATAGAATTATCGCCGAATACTCAGGCGTTAGAAAGAATGAATTTAAATATAAAAACATTATTTATAAAACTCTTATATATATATGGCATACTAATTTTGAGCATGATATGCTGCCAGACACCAGTAAAACCTCGCAGATATAATGCGAAGTCAAAGGCACTGATCAACATAAAGAATGTTTACGAAAAAAGTAACAAGAACTACAATATAAATCATAACTATGATCATCAATATGATTTTAAATTTTCTTAAAATCCCTTGTGAATATAATAGATTTATCTCGTATAGTGAAGATATAAAGCCATATTAAACAGCATTATTAGACGATTGAACATAGGCATTCTTCCCAAATATCTCCTGTTAGGAGAGATAGACAATCTGTCGTCACAATACCGAGATAAACAGAAAGACTATCTCCAACGAAGAGTATGATCACAGCTTTTACCGCTGGCAATGCGAATGGGAGGCTGGATCGAGGGTATATTTGGTCCACAGATTGATCCCAGATATCCGTCAATGTGTGGAAAGGCAGAACTGCAAGGTCGATTTCTCCGTGGCCCAATTCATATCAGGCCACGGGCTCATTCCTATATACACGAGATAAGCAACATCGGCAGATGTACAACGAAGAGACGAGAGGGAGGGTTTCTCGAGTTTGAGTTCCATATTATCGGGGTTCTCTGGTGTGCATTAGCATTTCCTTCTCCCCACAAAAAAAGGTAGACAGCCGAAGGATTTGAGTAGTTTTATCTTTTTCTTAATATGTATGGATATCATAAAATATCAAGTAAAAGTCCAACATAAATAGCATTTATATAAATTATCTTCTTCTAAAGATATTGATAAACCATATTACAAATGAGTGATAGTAAACTCATACAGAAGCATCAGGTACGCATTACGTGGTGAATTCTTCTTCTTGTTATATTCTTTAATTTATAAAATAAACTATATTGAATGTGGTGGTACCTGTACATCGAAGGACATTAATTATATTGTACAACCATTTATGATCTTAAAATTTATACGTTCACATGCATCGTGGTTTTTTGTAAACATATAATTATTTCTAGACTCGTTAAAACTTTAAGGTGAGGATGAAACTGTTATTTTAAATGGAGATTATAGCATGTATTGTATAATGATAATGTATTAATAATAAACCTGAATCATAATTTTGATGGGAAATAAAAACTTTTACGAACAAATTCAAAACACGATAACTGTTTAATGGTTACATTTTACGATGTTTTCTTTTTCAAAATAAACTAATTATGAAATTGCATGACACACATTCCACCATAACAATTAATGGGGCTTGGATGTCACGAATTGTGGATAATTATGAAATTCTCGTGTGGACTATCTTCCGCGCTATTTAATACTACGTTCATTCTCAAAGATAATGCTCATAATTAAATTAATTCGTAATTCAGAGGTAAAAGTGGATCGGTCCCACGTTAAACTTTAGGTTTCTCATTTTCAATCGGTTGTTTGGCCAACAATTAAAAGTCCTGTCTAAGGAACGTATCAGTATTAGTCAGTAAACTATCGTACCACAATAACCTTATACTCATACATACTTAGGTAAAAAAATACGCCAAAATTAGTTTACACTTATTTCTCATTTATACATACTTGACTTAAAACACCTACCCGGGTAACGTAATAATAAATAAATACTTTAATAGTTGATAGATTCTTCACTTTCTTATATTTGATACTTTTGTTATTCATTTTAGAATTAATAAGAAAATGTATTTAAATATACCGGGTGTTCACAAAAGAATAATTAGGTTTTAGTTGCTAATATTTAATCTATCTTTACACGTATTCAGAGGAAACATGTGTTGAAAAAACATTTGTTTAAGTTTTACAAGCATGTGCTTATAACTCATTATTGTCACTGTCAAGGTGTTGTGGCCTATTTTTAAAAATGGTAATGGTTGAAGAAAAACTATATTGGCTTTAAAATAGTCCAAAAAATCCTGCGTTGGTATCACAAATTAGTATCGTACCAGCCACAGGAAGTATACTAAAATGTGTTAGGTTTTAATCCACCAGCAGATACTGGTTGACGTTTATCTTCGCTTGAAAGCCTTTTTTACGATAAATGGTTGGCACATTGATCATCCAAAAGAAACTTTTTTCCAATGGCATAGCTCATTTTTTAAACCAAAAGCTAATAAAATGTTTTAAAACCTAATGAATCTTGCGTGAATACCCAGTATTATGAAATACATAACAGTAAAATAGATTATAGAATGTTTTCACATGCATGAGAGGTAACCCTCGTGCGTGGGAAGTAGTCTCACACATCACTACGTCACTGTGACGTCACGTGCGTGCCCAAGCCTCCGTCTCCCCGCGCTACTCATTATAAACCTCGACAGCAAATTATCTTCATCCCGAGAGAGAGTGCTCTTATAGCCTCTCTGCTTTGTATTATGGTTCTCAAAATTAACCTTCCATATAAATTTCATTATTAACTATTGTTCTATGTCACGTTTTAGCCATAATTCTGGATTAAATCAAAATTAAATAATTTTGACTATAAAAAAACAGCAGACCTATATTTTATCGACCAAATGATATTTTCTTGTGAAATGATTAAAAGAAGCCATTGTAGTAAATGGGGTGAATATTAAGCTATTTTTCCTATCAATATTTAACTAATATTTAGGACAAACTTCAAAAAAGCATATTACTCATAAAAATAAACAAAACTACCTATAAAATATGTCAAAAATCTTTCGTCCAGCTGCTAGCCGCCATTTTGTATTTTTTACTATTATATCTGAAGATTTAAAAAAGCTACAGAAACAAAACGTTGCACACATCTTTATTCAATAAAGAGAAAATATTCTCAACCTATAAGTTAGATTTCTTCTATTTTCCCAAACGGTGGCGGTTAAAAATCTTTTAATTTAAATAACGACAAAAACATTAACTTAAAAAAATTACAAAATAGAATGAAGATTGCTATTTTATTATATCTTATTATATGTTATTATATTTTGTTACATTTTATTATTTGCCATCAAAGTGAGGCCGTGGCGAAGAATTATTAATTTCTTGTGCCAGACACTTGTTCTCCATGTACGCGTGGAGGTGGTGCATGGGCTCTGTAAGCTAACATTAAAAGTGCATTTTCTCTCTCGTGGTTGAATTTAGTTCACCAAAGTATAGTTAGATTTGAAATTAAAATTACAATCTTTGTTATATCTTGTAACAATGTTATAAAGTTAACGATTTTGTCGTTATTTACATTAAAAGATTTTTTAACCACCGCCATTTTTACCAACCTAAATTATACTTTGAAAATATTTCTATTTTTAGCCCATAAAGATGTGTGTGAAGATTAGTTTCTGTTTTTTAAATAATTCATGAAATATAACGAGTTTAAAAAAATACAAAATGGCGGCTAGAGGCTAAACAAAAGGTTTTCGACATTTTATGTTTATAGGCAATTTTTTTATGAGTTCTACCGCCCCTTGAAGTTTGTCCGCAACTTTACTTATGTACATTTACTGTATTATGTATAATAAAACTACAAATCAATAGATTCTATTTAAAAAGCAATTTTTTTAGAATTTCATATCAATTTATCGGGTTGTAAATATCAATATCAGTAAAACGTTTTACTAAAATGCGTCTCTGATAACTAATATTTATAACTCTAATAAAATATTAGTAAAAAATTAAAAATAGTGTAAAATATAAACAAATTTAATTAGAAAAACTTATTGAAAAAATACTAGTTTTATAGGAAATGTTGATAATGTTTGCTATTCAAAGTGAAGAATTTAAATTCATCTTAAAAGTTCTGATATTATTGAAACTTCTTGACAAAATCTGTTTAAAGAGTTTTAGCTCTGAATACCATATTGATGATATAATGATGCCATTTATATGCAGTTTTGCTCTTTCGCATTTTCAAATCGGCTACTAGGTTTGCAGTTCAAATAAGGAAGATTTATATGAATTAAATGCATTAAATAACCATAAGGAGGGTGATACTTTTTTAATTGATAGAGTAAAAGAGGAGTTTTTTTTAATTTTTATTAAAAACTTTTGATTTGGATACCGTAAATAGCTAGTTGTTATCTATAATATTATAAAGAAGAGGTGGTTTCTGTATGTTTGTTTGTGGGTTTGTTGTGGCAAGTAAATGCGAAAAATACTGAACCGACCGGTTTGAAATTTTACAGAAAGGTAGATCTTAAACTCATGCAACACATAGGCATATTAGTTCCCTTAAAATAATCTCGGGCTAAATTTAAAAACGTCCTAAATTTCAATGTTTACATTTTCAAAGAATGAAAACATAAAATTACTTGAATGTCAACAGCTGTGAACACTAAAATTTGACAGTTCGGGAAGAAGAAGAAGAAAGAGCTGCCGTAACCGTCCTAGGTTTCAATGTTTACATTTTATAATGACAACATCCGTTTGTACTATGTTTTGACAGTTCGGGAAGAAGAAGAAATAAAGTAGATTTTTCAGATAAACTGCTGGATTGAAATTATTGAATTATTTGAAATAGTGGAATGGTAGATTTTAAGTTTTTTTCCGACGACTGTCTCTATTACATTAATCCTTATCCTCTCCCAATATTTGACAGATGTTACTTTGAAATGTTGTAGACACTCATGTTTTGTCATTTTGTAAACAATGAAGAATTAATTAACAATAACTTAAATGTATCAGTAGAGCCTACACCTTTCTGCCTTTTTATCCCGTGCGAAGAACGGGTACTTTGGCTAGTCCCATATAGAATTCTATATTATGAATCGATCATATTTTAAAGTAATTGGTAAAAATGATAATTATCAAACTAATTTGTTGAATTATGTGGAATTATAATGAATAAAAAATATTTTATCTCAGGGGTTTGAAAATTCAAAGCAATTCGGAAAAATTTCTAAATCCTGTAACTAAATTAACAATACGAATAATAATTAACAATTACATTAACAAAATAAAAAAAAATTAACACATCCCAACAATATGGATGATGTAGTATTAGCTGATTAAAATTGATTATATATTGGGTTAATTTTATAGCGGGAGGTTGTCCAACCCTTGAGAAAGTATAATTCATTATTTGTCTCCCACAAATAAAAATCTTTAAAAAGGCGCCTTTTATGCAAATACCGCAATACACGCCTGTAGCTGGATTGCCTACCGTTGTCGTTTCGCGTAGGCTGTGTCTTCAGCAGTTAGCATTAGCCCTAATGTTGCTTCCTCTTTCAACGTTGGGTGATATACCCAACATTGAAAGAGGGTATATCACCTTTTTCCTACGTTGGAAAGATTCAAAGTGTATTTTTATTCGTTATGCTTTAAGATATTTTTACTTCTAAGGTGCAAAAGTAATAATTTTGTTTTTATTAGCATGTTTAATAATAGTCAGCCTTAATGTTATACATTTTAGACTATTGCTTTTATTCAAATTGGTCTTAAGGCGGTGCGAGCGGCGTTAGGGACAACTGAATTCCGCTAGGTCCGCTAGTGTCGCTTATTCGTTACGAATATGTGATTTTTTCGTGCGAGCTTCCTGAGTGACTTGTTTAAGATAAAAATTCAGGTTTTTTTGTAAAATTTAATCATTTTTAGACATCCGAAATGGCATATTTTATGAGATTGTCTGACACAATATATGGTGTTAAAAAATCATTTCCTGTTGTACATATATATGATTTTTTCTGATTAAAAAGTGTATTATTCATCCACATAATGTGATAAAAATCTCACATTTTTGTCCGAATTTCATTGATTAAATAACAAAAAATAAACAAAACTCGTAAATATAGACAATGTAGTTTCAGCTGATTAAAAGTGGTAAAGTAGTGGTTTAATTTTATAACGGGACGTTGTCGCACGTTGGAGAATGTATCATTTATTAGTCCCAAGTGTTTGATTGTCAAATGAGAGTGTGTTAAACATGGAATATCAAGAGTTAAAACATTTTATTGCTCTATGAACAAATTGTGTCTGTTAATAACCCTAGTTTAACTACCGATGCCTCTTCATTTGCTTTGTTTAAAATTTTTTCCTTTGTTTATGTTTGCTAAAAATAAATAAAAACCATTTATTATTCAGAATACTAACATGCATAGTTTAAATTAACTAAATAATCTATTAACTAATTAAACTATAACTATATAATCATAAATGTTGTTTTTAAGTATTAGTCAACCCATAATTAACCTTCAGTTCGTTGTATAAATTATAAATAAAAGGAGAAAATTATTTAACAAAAGTATTGTAACTGTAACACAAATTACATAGTAAATTAATTTTTATTTGTGAAAGCATTTAATGAACAAACTCAAGCTTCCTAAATTACTTGTTGAAGATAACAATTCTGGTTTTGTATGTACATTTTTATTTTTAGATCTCTAAAATAACATATTTTATGAGATTGTCGGACCAAATCATTTCGTGTAGTACATATACCTCAAAATTTCACATAGGTTACTTGAAAAAGTGTGTTCTAGGCTAAACATAAGGGTCCTGATTTACATTTATTTTAGTTCAGTTATGCTTACACTGTATAATTATTCCTCTAAACCGATGGTATGTAATGTTATTTTATTCTTGAATGATATGTTTTTAGGGAGCCAATAGATTTCTTCTTTACTCATAGTGAGTTCAGGTCATATAACTGAAAATAATTAGTATAATGCTATTCTGAAGGACAATTGCGGCAACATAACAAAAGGTTTTCTAAATTGTCTGTCACTTTGAAAACTTTAACGATAATCCAGCTATGTGGAAACTGTTCAGAGAAATATTTTAATAAAAATTAATACATTTTACTCAAATAACTTATGAGTTATAATACAGTAATTGAATTTTAATATCTCTAAGGAAGCAAAAACTTACAGTACTTAGCCACATTTTCATGACGAAAGAGTTTGTAAGCCCCTCCTAAGAAACGGAAGCGTTTTAACTTATATAATAAGATAATGAAGAACTTTCTTTAAAACTCTAATTTCATTAACGGGTGACTTACTTGAGCAAGCCTTAACTGAGACTACACAAGCTAAGTACATTAGGTTGTTGAAAAAGTGTAGATTTAACTTAACTGTAAATGATTAAATAATAGTTTTAGAAAGATACTTATTACCTTTTTGATTGATCTCTTTAGGGAATTTATTTATTTTATTTATTAGTGTCTAATTTTGATATTCAACTGTCAAAGTAAAAAATCACAGTCTGCACAATTCAAATGAGCTAAATGTGTAAAATAAATTTTGATATCTTCATTATCTCTCTCTATAGGAGAATATTAGTAAAGAAAAATATAATTTCAAACAAAAATAAACTATATCCTGAAAAATATTTTATAACGTATCCTATCCGTTATAGTTCCAAGCTTGTTTTTCCTACTGTAGTTCCTCAGTCAAGCAGAATAAACTAAAATAAAGTATCTAAATAATATTTTGCCAAATTCATAGTGAGTAAGTTTTTGAACTTAACGGTTTAGGCATTTTTCACTTTGTTTGGAAAACATTTTTGACTTTTATCTAATCTGATGGGTACCTATGTGGACTACTACTAAAACATACACAATTAATTAACATATACTGGAAAACCTCTAAAGCTAAAACATATGTTGAAAGCATCAAAAAAAACCAAAATCATACACTATCATTACATCAAAAGAAAAAAACTGCAAGTCTAAACTCAAAGAAACTAATTAGTCTAGTAAAACTAAAGTTTATATCTTATGACGTCAGTCGACGGCCAGATTTATGTAATTAGTGCATGTTAGATATTTGCCTACCCTGTACTAAACCAGACCCAGTATGAAACTTTTATTTTAACTTATAATGGAAAATTAAAAATACTTAAAATATATAAATATATTTTAAATTGAGTAGTTACGTGAGTTTAAATTTTACAATACATTAAAAACGTACATAACTCCTTCTTGATGTTTTTTACAAATCTGATTACCCACCGTTATTTGATAATTATCATTTCTCTATTCAAAGAGTAACTAAGATTCATCAAGCGATTACAGCATTATCGTATCTACTGTTGCAACTGGTGGAAGACCTCTCTGAGGATGGCTAAAACAATGAAACCAAAACATGTTGATTATCTTTATCAAAAGACCGTAAAACTGCCAATCACTATAACCAAGCAAGTTACAGTAGCGGTATTAGTAACACAACAAATCTGGCCGTAGTAGCCAGAGGTAAACTCTTATCTTATGACGTCAGTCGACGGCCACTGGTTTCGATCTAGCAGCCTTTGACTTGCCTACCCTGCTTGTCACCCCCTAAACCACCGTACCAGTACTTGTATACTTTTATTCTGTAATGAAAAATTAAAAAAAAATACTGTAATTTACATTGAGTATATACAGAGACCCATATCCCACTTTTTATAGTTACGTGACTATAAATAATCAATAAAACAAAAACGTACAATGTTCTCCTTCTTGATTGTTTTTTACAAATATATTTTAGAGTTTAAATTTGATAATTATCATTTGTTGCCCAATTAGGGAATGAAGACAAATGTTTAGAAATAAATTAATATTTTGATGAATGATTTTTTTTTAATCTGGTTGACTTGCTATCCTAGTGGTTAACCCTTGGACTTCTGTGCAAGAGGTAGACAGCTTTTTCATAAAGTGTTTTTAACCCTCTGGCGTTTTTAACTAGAAACAAAGTGATTTTTTCACACATGAGTGGTCATTAAGTTGAAAAATATTTCATATTTCATTTTGATGGAGGCTTTATTTATTCGCATTCAAAGGGAAAAGGAATGTTATTACTTGGAACTCTTACGTATATGCCATTATTAACTGAATGACAATTATAGAGCTTAGTTAGCAAAATCAACGTGTATATTGTTTATACACTTTTAAGATTCTTAGTAAAAGTTAAGTACAGAATGGTAAAAAAAATTGAAAGGTAAATGCATAATGAAGCCTCCTCTAACCAGCTGTGAGCTGGTGCCAGGACAAAGGATCCCTCCCCAGGATAAGCTTCCTGCTCGCCCCTTCTCATGGCCCTATTTTTTCAAAAGCCCTACATTGTATCAAATCAATGGCTGTTCTTGCAAAATTTATAATAAATTATAAATTTAACTGGCTGCTATAGTACACTATAATTCAGACTGGCTAAATTATAAAATAGCCAGTCGAATTTATAATTTATTCATCGTTTCTCGTGATTTTAAGCATGATACCTTCTGAAACCTTCCCCAAAATTTTCAATGTTAAATCAAATATTTTATCAACCATACTAGTGAACTTACGTTTAGGTTGGTAAAATACATTGCGCAAGTCATATGGAAAAATACGAGAGAGATTTTATGAATTAATTTACAAGTAATATTTTATTAAATTGATTCTTTGAAGTTAAAAATAACAAAGAAGACAGAAAGACCAAATTAAATTTTCGTCTGAGGAAGGAAGGTAAATAGGAGATCTAACCCGTTTGACAATATTTTCCCTTGATACGTCAAAGACTGAGGAAATATAATAGTTATTTGACAAACAAAGCTGTGTTTTTCATATATCTGTTTATAAAATATTCTTTTGTTCGATGACAATTGCATTATTTGTTGAATTTAAATTATTATTTCTACGTCTGTGAGTTTGTTGGACACAATTTTTTTATTCTGTTTGAAAAACAGCTAGCTATTTGAAACATACACTTTTGAACACTTTTTAATGCACATACGTTATACATCAATAGATATGATAAATCATTTCATGAGACCCAAGTTTACGCATAGTTTTGACGCAAAATTAATAAAGATATACAAGGCGTTTTCAAACGAATTAATAGAATTTAAAACATTTTATTGACGTATATCAACAGAAATGATAACACTTGCATTTTTCATAGATACCCCCAGAAGAGCTCAATGTTGTGTCCATTAGCCGTGAAGCAAGTCCAATCTATGCTGTAAATTGTCCCATACCCCGGTTAGCATCGTAAGGTTGATCACTACGGCATTGCGAATTCGTCCACGGAGTATTTGAAGCGTTTGAGGCATTAGCGGTACATAAAATTTGTCTTTTACGTAGCTCCATAGAAAAAATCACAAACCATCAGATAAGGAGATCGAGGGAGCCGTTTGAGAACGGCCAAGTCATTATCATTACATCTGCCAAATTCACCTCTGAGGTAGCTCATTGAAGAATTACGAACTTCACAGTGCCAGTGAGATGGGGCCCCGTTCTGCTGGAATAAAAACCCTTTTGAGTCTTCTTCCAATTGAAAAAAGCCAGTGTTTCAACATGTCTAGATAGGTGACTCCAAATACGGGGTTTCCGCAAATAAAAATCGTCCACAAACTTTGGTTTCCATTACGGTCCAGAAAACATTACACTTTGTAGTATCCCTCCCATTTTTTACAAAAGCATGTGGGAGCTCAGATATTCAAATATGCACATTATGGTTTTTTACCTTTCCTTTAAATGAAATGTAGCCTCATCACTAAATACACAAGGACTGGAAAAGTTATTATTTTGCATACGGTCCATTATATCGTCACAAAGTTCTTAACGTTTATCAATATTCCCTTGTTTTAACGTTTAAAGTACAGTAGATAATGTCTGTAAATGACAATGATTTTCGTAAAATTATCCACACTTTAGATTTAGGAAGGCCAAGTTCACGCCCTGTTTATGAATTGTTGGGGCCTCTAACCGAAGCACTGTCTAACCCTAGCCACTGTTTCTGAATGACCACTGCTTTTACGTTTTAATACACTTATAGAGTTCTTAAACTGGTGATATCACCTTCAAATGCGATGGTGTGTATGGTAGTCCATCTCAAATGCCTTCGAAATTCACGCTGGATGGTTATTAAGGGTAAACATGAGTCATAATGAAAAGAGGCAATTTGTTTCTTGAATTCTTGAAATGGGATAAGAATTGTGTGTGGTACATGCAATTAAAACCTGATGATACTTTTATAAATGCCCCATTTAATGATTTATGATTAGAATTTTTGTAAAGAAACCATAATAACCACATGTCATGCCAACTATTATTTCTGTATCTGAAATCAACATAACCACCGTTATAAACCAGTTTTTAAGTTATCATAGGAGCTATAACTAGGGATAGTGAGCTAATGAAAAGTTAAAAGTTAAATTTAAACACCCCCGTCACAGCAGACCTGCGTATTCGTTTTATCAATATCTGTCCATAAATATGGGAATTATTTTTCTATTCTCTTTAAGATTAAAATGGGAAAGAGTAAGCAGGTTTGCTGGTATGAAGAACATATAGGCATTTCTACTATAAACAATTTTAGATTTGACTATTTTTCGACCAAGCATCAACATCCTGTCCATAAATAAAGCAGTTTGCCTATTCCCTATAATCAATACGGGAAAATAGTATGCAGATTAGATGCGACGATAAACAAATGCTTTTTAACCAAAAATGGATGGATTTCAACCACATGAAGCGAAAAATAAAGTTTCATCCAAAAATGTAGATTGATAAGTGAAATATTAATTTTTCCTTATCCTCTATAATATTAACATTGGAGCTCCAAAATACAACGTACTGTGTGTAGATTTTTTAATATCTTGGTAGCCATTGGAGGTAGAGCAAAACTTGAAGGAACTATTTTTTGTAGATTTTAAGCTACTTCCAATGGCGAAAGATAAAAAATTTTCAAATGATTATATAATTTTTATGTTTTTTGCGCTTTTCATATATTATATGAAAATCGAAAAAACCCAATTTTCGAGTCCTAAACCCCCTCTCCCAAACTACCCTTTCCCATTGACAGATATTTGTGGATTACAAACTCGTCCGAGCAAATATATTAATACACTTCTCTACCAAATTTGGTCTCGATCGAACCATTTTTACGAGAGTCATCGTGTCACACACACAGAAACATAAAGTTTTACGATTACCGATTTTAGCCTCTGAACACCTAAAAACGAAAAAGTAAAATGGTCCCGGGCTTAAGTCTTCCCATGAGACCTACGGTAGTAGCTTCTTCCCTATGAGAAATTCACTGAAATAGTTTAAATTTTTCGTAAACATTTGAGGATGAATATTTTGCTTTTGAAAGGGCTTAGGAGAGAGGTTTTAAAAGCCGTTGAAGGTGTTTACTTACTGATGGGTGAGAAATGTTCAAGAATCAGATTTCTCAGCCTCTCGTCACAATCTCTTTACAAACATCTCAAGCCTTCAGTTCAGTTGTGGAAGTGGGGAGAGAAAGGAAATAAAACTTTCGATGGAGGTTTTTGGGCTAGAAAAATCACGTTTATGAAACTATACACCAATAACCTATTACAACTTTTTATTATTTGTTAGTGAAGATTATTAATTTGTTAACAGTAACAGGTGTGTTAGTGATTTACGAACGCTCCAAGCACTAGACCATCAGCCTGATCACTCCCAGAGGCACAATCAGACAAGATGAGCAGTAGAGCAATGACGAGAGGCTCAGGGACTTGGCTTCTTCCTTGATAAACTTCATTTATTTATAATTTACTATATAGTAGTACGATAAGATTATGTCAAATTTACTATTATACAACGGGGTAATGCTTTCGTTCTGAGGGTGAATTAGTTCAGCCTATAAAGACATGATATCCTTTTAGTTATAGCATATAAAGTTGTATAGTTACAAAGTATTTTAATTGAAAATCACTTTTGAAAAATGTTTTTTTTAAATTGATTAAAGAATTATATAAAGTAATTTTAATTTTAGTCAAGATACTTTAAATGTCTCTTCATTGACGTTTAAATATCATCACGAACCTGAAATGTAAAAAGGAAATATAATTTTTAGTTAGATTTATTTTTCTCAGTTACATTGTAACCGTATGTGAAAAAGAAATACATATTTAGAAAATTTATTACTTAAACTAAATGACTAGATATTATATAATTAATATGCAATAAATCCGAAACATCAATAATGTAATAATCAATAATTCATACATAATACATCAGTAAATGTCTTAGATGTGATGAGCATATCACGCCATACTGCCTTGAGGCAAAAATTTTGAAATTGAAAGATCAAAGAGCAATCAAAAACTGTCATTACTTTTCTCAATATTGAAAACTGGTCTTCCAAATTATTTTAGAGGCGACTTTAAATTCGTATCTCAAGGTGGTTCGCGAAATTCATGTTCTTCATCAATCACATTACGAATAACTCATCATATGACCACCGCTTATGATGATCGGGCTCTTGTTATCGCTGTCTGTTCCCTTTGGAATAACCTACCCCTACAAATAAGATCCCTCGAAAAACGTTCACAATTGTGACGACACCGAAAATTTTGTTTTTTGAACGGATGGTCTCGGCTGGCGTGACCTAGGACTACAGTGGTGGGGCGGTTGCTGATGTGGGGGTATGTGCCCCCTAACTTTGCCTTTTGAAATAAAGAATTTTTCATTTAATTTAATTTCATTTCAATCTTTGGCATTTTTGTTACTGTAGTCTTCAGAGTAGGGTACCACAGACAAGGATGATTTTGGAATAAATCTAGAAATAATTTTTCGTCATAATGTCTTTGCCCATATGTTTCGGTTAACCAAAATAACTATAAAAACATACAGTAGATTAGATATACAGTGCCTAAAACATTAAAAACGTGTTTATTTACTAGCCAATTGTAAACTACTAGGTGTTTACTTTGACTGACTAGCTCCAGTGACTGCCAGCGGTGGGCAAGCAGCGCTAAAAAGTTAACCATGTTAGATTTCTGACTTTTTTCCGTTGGTATCCTCCATTCGCTGGGCCTGTATCAGACTAGGCTGCTTTCTGGCAATATTACCAGTGGCTGGTCAGTAGCGGCTGCTAAACAGACCAATGTGACCGCGGCTTTAGAGACCTTATATATGTTTGAGTGTTTCATACTAGATAGTGAAATCGACGTGTTTCGTAAAAAAATTAAAACCATTGACTACTGGACTATACGATTTAACAATATATTTAAATTGTATTGTATAGCAAGAACGACTAATGAAATAATATATTGTTTATTTCCAATTTACCTTTTGTTTTACTTTGGGGGAGTAAAAAACAACTATAAAGTAAACTTACTAATTGAAGAGGAGTACCAATAAAATGAAACTTTTAAAGTACTTTTTGGATTACATGTATAAAATTGTTATCAATAACGTTAGTGAGGAAAACGCAGCTTTTGATTACCGAAGCGCACTCACCCGAATATAACCTACCTGATGGTTCTGTAATGACTTTCTTATCAAAGATCTGCAGAGAGCTCATTTATATTGAACCGGGAGCAGCGTGCCGTGTTGTGACTTTAACCCCGATAGTAATAAAAACATGAAACATAGATATTTAGTGCTTTGGCTTAAACTATTTTCAAATTGCACCCATAGCAAATAACATCTTATAGTTATCTATATTGAATACTTTACTTATAAATACAGCTTTTTTAAACAAATGACCAGGCCATATGTTAAATATTAACCATTATATACTAAGGGATTCATACAGTAATTTTTATATAATAGTAATTATATAATAAACTTGTAGGTCACGAGTTGTGAATAGTTATGAGCGATAGTTTGTTGATGTAACATTTTCTGGCGTGGATTAATGCCCGGATTATCTAATACTACGTTAACCTCAAATGCCATTCTATAATTAGACCAGTTCGTAATTTGTAACTCAGAAGCTAAATTGTGGTTCAAATACCACGTTAAACTGAAGTTCCCTTAGATACCATTGGGTGTTAATCGATTAATGAACAACCTGGTCTAAGGAACATGCTAAACTTAGTCAGTAACAATACAACAAGATCAAGCAATCATCATACACTCATTTCATTCCCATACAAATCTACTCTTGGCTGAAAGTACTTACCTGAGTTTGCCACAATTTCACAAAGGTAATAAGATAACAACTGGTTTTTTATCCTTCAGTGTATTCCAATTATAATATTTATATGTTAGTTTCACGTGTTCTAATCATATAATATATTACTAAAATTGATAGATGCTTTTAGTTCATTTATATTTATTTTAATTTATTATTTACCTCAATACACAAATCTAAATAAGTTATCTGTTTGATGAACTTGGTTCAGATAGTATTTTAACTCAAGTGGAATAGTCTAATACTTACAGTTACTCTGTTTACACAGCTGTGATTTGACAACCAACAGAGTATTCTTACTACTTATTCTACACTAGGACTTATAACACAATAATGTGTAGTTTATTTTAATCATTGGGAATAAAGAATGAAAATAAATATTTAACATGTTAAAGGATAAACGAAAACTATAAGTCAAAAAATAAAATTTTAGTAATAAAATAGCCAAAAAATCAAATTTTTTCACTGTACCCAAAACGACTTTTAAACTAATGTTACGTGCTTTTAATATAAATGTTAAATACTAAGGGCATTTTATTACTTATTTGACTGGCTTTGAGAATAAAAGACTGCACTATCCAAAAGGAATAAAAGGTTCAACATAACTCAACACTTTCTCCATCGGTCAGAATCCAAAGATTAAAGTTTGGAAGAACCGGACGGATTCCTGGAATGCTTTACGGGTCGTATCCGTTGTCAGATCTAAGAAATGCCTTCACTCTATTTTTATACTTTCATTATTTACCATTCATAAAAAAGTCAATTAATGTTACTGTGCTAACCCATTTGTAAATCCTAAATGCGATAACAATGTTCTAAAACTAAGAGATTGGTTGTAACTCGTTGACTACATTACTCTGAATTCGACTTTGGATTACCATATTAAAACTATTACAGTATACATTAGTATTATTTTAAATTAGAAATAAAAAAAATTAAAACATGTATTTATTGAATTAATGATGAAACATGCATACAGTATATTGAAAACATAATATCGAGGATGTGTTGTTTATTACACTAGTTTTTAATTGTAGTTTACAACTTAAAATAAAATTACTTCGTAAGTTTCTAGTTGTAGTTTATAATACCAAATGTACTAGGAAATATATATGAAAATAACATGATTTAATATTTAAGATAAAACAATTATTAATATAAATTTTTTTCTTAAATTAATTGAAATTGTAAAGATTTTCAATAATTTTTAAGCATTTTTATATTATATATTATCATAAGACTAAAAACAGAAGTAAAAACTGATTGGAACTCCAAAACACTTTTACACGAGGTGGAACAGAAGCCACACTTTTAAATTATTCGATTAATCTGTTGAGTCATCCAACTATCGTGGTCATATTTTGTTGCTTCGTCTTTTCCGGTTAGTGAACTTCTCATCGATAAACTTTGTAGATAAATTACAGCCCTTGTGTTATAACCTAGCCCTATATCCTCCTAAATTTAAATCATAACAATTTATTATGAACCAATATAGTTACTTATCTCCCACACTTAAGTTTTTAAAGGGTTCTATTGCATTCGCAGAGTCGCGCATTTATTTCGCACGAAACTTTTTGATATTTTATTGTCTTCACGTTGTTTCGTTACATTTTTATTAATTGGGACTTCACAGATTAAAAACAAAACTGTAGCTTATTCCTTATATATATATATATATATATATATATATATTACATTTTATCGTATCCATAAACCCCCAAAAATATTACAAGTTTAATGTATTAATTATAATTAATTATTTTATTCCAACATTGATCTTGAAAAGAGACTTAAGAGTTTTTTTTAAGAAAAGTGGAAAGCATAGACATTAGCATAGCTACATACCATTAAAATACTGGGAAAGTCTTGATTAATCAATTGACTACTTTGCCTGATAGCTTGTACTGAAATGGAAACTGCCTGAGGAATCAACTACTTTTATAAACTAGCCCAGGTCTAGAACCTTCCTTCCTCTGATTGGCTGTTTAGCAGTCCCTACATACAATGTGCTTCAACCTATATCTAACTTGAATTGAACTAAAACATAAAAGGGCTAACTATGCATTATACCTTACAAAAGACGAAATTAAATAAATATTGTTTTCAAATTTTGATAAACAATAGTTGATAATCATTATAAATATTTTAATTTGTTAAATAAATATATCAATTATGTAAAAACTTCAATTATTATTTTAATTAATTATAATTGTCATAAATTAGTGATGTAAGATTGTTAATAATAAATATTATTATTAACATTGGTACAAGACGAGGTAGAACCCAAGCCACACTGTTAATCTATTCGATTAATTTGTGGAGTCATCCAACTTTCCCGGTCATATTTTGTTGGTTCGACTTTTCCGGTTAATAAACTTCTCATCGATAAACTTTGTAGATAAATTACAGCCCTTGTATTATAACCTAGCCCTACATCTTCATAAATTTAAACCATAACAATGTATTATGAACCGTTACAGTTATTGGATGCCATTTCCTTAATTTTGTTATACAGTATTTACTAGAGTCTCACGTTATCTGATTTACGATTTTTGACAATTATCTTTCACAATAATTTGAAAACCCGATGGAAGAAAAGAATGATTAACTATTTTGTTATTCAATTTTGTAAACTTACTTTAACCTTTGTTTAATAATTTTAACCAATTAAAAAATAATAACAATCAAGTAATACATACATTTCACCCTTAATTCAGAAACTGTAAAGGCTACCTCTACTATTGAATTCTTAGCTTATTTTAAAATATAATTATATTACTTTTTGTTTTAAAATTAGTAATAAAACTTGTACATATCCCTTTTCTACAAGTTAAAAATTATAATTATAGTAAGATTAATCCCCTCCCTCACTTCTGGGGTAGTAAAAATAGTTTTATCCGGGTATTATAAAATCATGTGATTCATAGATGCATACCACGTTTCAAATAAAACGGATGAGAAACAAATAAAGAAGAATAAAGATCGAGGATATTTTAGTATTCTCTATTAGAATAACATTAGGTGCTTTCATATAATGCACTTCGTTCATCGCGGACGGTAAATTAAAAATCAAGTCACTAAAACACGGTCATTATATTATCAAGTAAGTAAGTGATTTGCCTTTATAATAAATACTGGGTTTTACCGAATAAATTGGCTGCTTTTTGGCTGTTTATTTATTAGTTGTGCGTAGTATTGGATTCAATAGAATATGTATAAGACTTTATCTGCATCTGCCATCACTCAAACGTCATGGAATATTTTATTTCGTCTTTTATAGTTATAGGCCTTACACCTAAAATGTGTCCTTAGTCAGAAAATCATTGTAACTTTGATGTCCAGTTGAATGAAGGTGACGTAAGTGTAAAACATAAAAATCCTGTTCGGAAATACAAAAAAAATATTTTACAGTAACACTAAACACTAAATTTGGCCAATTTTTATATAAGTTTAAAGCTTATAATTATTCCAAAAATAACCAAGACACCACCGCTAGCAATTTTGGTATAAGCTTGTTACCAGTTTTGATTGTTGGTATGATATCAAGTCCTTATAAACGAAAACACATGATGGATGCACGATACCTTGTACAAGAAACCTAAAACCATTGTCTACGGCTGAAAACGACTTGAAGCTAATGCCAACACGGAGGTTGTAAAACATTATATTTACACTTTTTGAATCACATATTTGATATACAGGTAAAATAAATACCTGGGGAGGAATGACTTAAGACAGTTTAACTTGAATATTGCTCTTTCAACTCCTTTACTGGCTTCATGGCGCAGTGGTTATAGTACTCAGAATCAAAGGTCACCGGATTGAATCCACCAAGGATCGAATCTGGATCCAGTTTCCAGTTCGTCGTTGGGCTATTAATTAACGATGCTTCCTAAAACAGATTGAAATTAGATACTTACAAGACCGGGGCTCAAACCAGTTCCCATCAATACGTTAAAAAAATCCCAAAAGGCGTAGAAAGGTTCCAAACAAAAGTATAAGAGCGCTCAGTGGAATGGGACGAAGTGATTCCTGCAGTGATTTATTCAAACATCTACAAATTACTGTGATCTCACCTCATAGTCAAGGACCCTACTGTTATTTTCTTGACGTCCAATGGAATCAATCCTCTCCTCGTTACATGCTACAGTCTTTGCACCACAAGTAACTACCTTACACTGTTTAAAGTAATCATAATATGCTGACAAGAAACGTTCCATTTAACCTTCTTCCAGTAGAAATGAGGAATCACTATAATCCAGTTGAAGGCAGGGATGATAGCAAGACCTTTTTACATAACATAATAAAATAAAACTGGAACTTAAAACTACAATTTTACCTACCTTACACCTAAAGTACTTATCTTAGAAATTTTATAGTTGTAAAGTGTTTCTGGTTTCCAATATGTACGATAGTGGCAATAGTTGACGATTTTATTAAATTGAAATCATTTAAGCTATACTTAGTCTAAGTAACTTTTAATAAATAGAACAAGACATGATTTGGATCCAACCTTTTTGCTATTAATATTGGAAAATTCCATTAATAAGGGTATCTATTTTACACCAGTACTGCCATACAAGAAGCCAAGGTCATTAAAATATTTAATATTGTAAACTAAACTATTTTATGGACGTACAAAATCTTTCTTGTATTTTCACTATTACTTTAACATTTTTTTCTCAAAACTCTCTACACTCAACTGTTCTTCATCAAACAAATATACTTGTAAACGTATCCAAACTATTAACTATTTGATTCAACATGCTCAACTTTACAGTAACCCGGTTGGATGAGATTTCATTTTATAAAAACCTTTTCCCACGGTACTACAAGGTAGAATTAATATTTGACAGCAATTCAAGCATTCTGACTTTCAAAGTTATGATTGCTTTAGACACATTGTGTAACTCGAGAGGTAACTTCACTAATGGTAAGTTCCTGCTCGGGAGTGCAAAAGTTGGTAACCAGTTCAACAACTGATATTCTAAGTAAAAATGCAGTGAGTTGTCACATTAACACACAACTCACAGGCAGATTAGATGTAAAATATAGTTTACCACCGTTTCAAATAGTTTTAGGTAAGTCGTATTTTAAAATAATTGTGGTTTAAAATAAAATGACATACGAAGAACACAACATAAAACATAACATAAGAATTGCTATATGTAGTTCATTAATATGCAGTTCAGCAGGTAGGTATAGGTTGTATAATAGTATATTTTGCAACTCGGGCCAAAAATGATGGCAACAATTTTGCAGACCCGAGATCTTTTTAAGTTCGAGACGTTTAAGACAAAAACTTTTCGGCTCGAGCTGCGAGCGACACTTTTCACCATATTACTCAAGCTTATAATCATTAAAAATGATTACATTTTAAAAGTAAAAAAAAAGAAAACCAAAATATCAAAAAAATAAACACCAAGCGTATAAACGGAATGGACCATCAGCTGTCATCACTCTTACTAATGTAAATGTTGAATGTACAGCTGTCTTTCCCGGGCCGAAAATTATGCAGGCAAATCGCTACTTTCGGCATTGAATAGACGTATCGAAAACAGGTGATTACATCGTAATATGGTGAAAAATAAATATATGTACTCATTGAGACAAGAAAACCCTGTTAATTAAGCTATAAAAGTATAACTAGAGTATAGAAAGGGTAAATTAAATAAGCTAATGTGTTGTTCATTTCAACTAATGATTACAGGGTTGAAACAATAAAAATAATCTATTGTTGAAATAATCAAACTCATAGTAGAACACTACACGATTTCCCAAAATTTGATTATCACAAGAGGATTAAGAAAAGTATAAGTGAATTTTTCAGTAGTAGTTTTGATTATCACAAAGGTTTAATTGTATAGCATATTTATTAATGTAAAATGGAGTTATTATATTTTTCGTAATAAACAAAAACTATCTTATATTGTGAGCGTAATATAATTACAAAAAATACGTACACTAATAATAAAATACGCTCATAAAGTGTGCGAGATCACATTAACTATTCATAGTCTTTAAACTGAACCATAGAAATAATTAAGCTAAATGGCCATGAGTTATTGCCGTAGTAAAAATGCTGTAAACTAAGTTTATACAGTAGTTAATTGAATAAAAATCAGACAAATCTCAGGAGGAATTAATTAGTTCACGAAGCAATTAATTAGTTCATGATATTTCCGGTAATAATTAATTCACTGTTTTCGAAATATTCATAACTAGCAGAGAGTTAAAACATTTTAATATAAAAAGAATTGTTATTAAACTCGTAGTAGATGTAATATTATTTAGTAATTTACAGTTGGAATTTCAAATTAATGCCACTAGAGACGCTACTTCAAAGATTTACTGTCGTAATTGAATTCACAAATCCTCAAGACATTTTCATCCAGTATTTCTACATCTTTGTTGAATCTATTTAAGTTGCCGGAAATAATATTATTTTCTTACGATTTGCGTGAAATTATGTGTTAAAACTTAAATATTTAAATTATTTCCAATAGTAAACTCAAACATGATTTAAATTTACAGGATCATTTTCAGTAATCAGTCAAAACCTAAGTTACAGAATATCTAAATATAAAATTTTGTAATCTTTTGGTTTTAACTTTAAAATTATTTCGTATAAAATATATTCCGTAATGTGTTGTGTTAATAATTAAGATTAGCCCATATAACTAGTTTGTTCCTTTAAACAGTGCGCTAACACGAAAACATGTTGGCATTAAAATAAGTATTTTAAGTATGAAATTATATTTTAAATTACACATCATATGGGTATATTAAGACAAATGTTTACTATGGATGATCTTCGTGGATGAACGTAGTATTCATTTAGTGGGCGTTGATCCATATAAGGAATTATTGCCTTCATCGGTCATTACATATAACTAATTTGTGATTTTCAAGTAACTGGACAACAGGACACATATTTACTTTTTTGTATTGAAATGGCGACCTGCCCAGGCAGGTATTTTAAGCCAAATATGAATGAGAATTAGGTGTAAGATGTTTTTGGCGCGATCTTTGACTAATCTTAGTCCAACCATAAAACAGTTATAACAAATAATTTAAAACATGTTTATCAGAATATTTAATATTTTAAAACCTTTATTTTGATACTCACTAGTTTTTTTCAAATAAATTCAAACTCTTTTTTTATGCTAAATCATTACATGATATTACGTAATGTTTTACCATTACAGAAGTAAATTTTCTATATTACTGAAGAGGTTGAGTAATAGACCAATAATATTGTGATTCATGGTGACATACATGAACGACAATCTTGTCCACAGATGTTCAACTACATAGTAAGCAACTCTGTCAAATGAGATGCTCTCTCCCTTTCTCTATCACCGGATGCATTGCATTATAGATAACTTTTCTTACAGAATGACCCAAAAATATATACAGGTACTGAGAAACCGTTTATACACGATTAATTATTAAAAAATATGTAAAAATATACGTCTGGAAAGGCTTTGTCTGTGGTTTTTGGCCAATAAAATATAGTTTTCATCAATTTACTTCCCAGGTTGAAACAGACAATTTTTAAATATATTTAATGAGGGATACAGACCAGCAGATTCTTAAGATTTTTTACCTCGAAAAGTGAACCAAGGCTAAACCACGACTTAATTTCATAAAGTTTTCAAAAAGCCACGTAATACCTAAATAAGAGTGATTTAGAAACAATGTTTTAAAGCTTGACGAACGATAACTTCGTAATACACCATCATCGTGTGGAAAAGTTAAACTATAGTTAAAGAAGTGGTTTAAAAGAAATTATAAAGTTAAAATGTTTTGATAAATCTAAGATAAAAAAATTTAAATAATATTTAATCATAACAAAATGTATTCAGGTTGTAAAAAGATGAGACTCGTTGAATCACTTAATTGTAAAAGCTCATTATTAATGATGAAATTCGTATTAAAGCTGTAATTATTAGCCTCTTAAGTATGATGTTGTGTATGACATTTCCTTTTTACTAATATAATTAGTTTCTTGACATAATATTACGAATGTAATTCTTCATTTAACCTTATCAGTTTCATCACGGTTCCCTGTTCAGTGAAACCAAATTTGTTATTATACATTACTTAGATTTGCTCGTTCATGATACTCGTATATCGAGTATCACACATCGCAAAGAGATTTAAAAATAATCTTAAATTTCAAATTTGTAAAATAAGTATATCTTATAAAGGAACCGCTTTATACTTCGGGACAACCTTATTGGGTATCGACTATAAAACTTTTAAGCCGTACTCGTAAAATGTAATAAGCTTTTAGGATGTAATATTGGCACAAAGTATTAAAGTCTTAAGGCCTTAAATTTTCATTTTACCTTACTCCATTCTTGCCAGCAGATCACAACTTTGCTTATACATTCATGTTAAAAACACAGTTTTAATAAGGAGATGATACAATTTTAGTCGAATCTCTAGGCTTCAGAAAATGATTTTTCATGGATAATATTTTTGTCTTAAATGAATAATTCAACCACTGCAATTTGTAAAATATTTCGTTTTAATTATAGAGAAGTAAGAAAAAGAGCTAGTTAAAAAAATCAGAGGTGATAATCATTTTAGGTGGGATTTAAAATTATAGATGCAGATATTTTGTAATGTAGGAAAATCCAATCTATGTATATATAATCTTATACATTTTGAATAAAATATAATGGCTGTTTCAAATTTTAAGATAGTTTGGGAATAGGGGGGTATCCTAACTAAATTATTTGATGTCTGTGAAAACCAGTTTCCAGATTTTATCTTATGAATATTTCAGAGGCTTGTTTAAGTGATAACGCCGGCTGTCTAAGATGTTTAATATTTGAACATCTCTTCGGCATCAAAAGTAAATCGTTTCAAGACCTCTTCAAACCTTCTTATATTCTACTGAATAGGTTGACCGTTTAGATGAAAACAATAACAAATATTGCTCAAACCTAATACTTGTACTGTTTTATCACTCTTATATATATTTTAAATATACTAGCAGTAAGCCCGTCCTTTGTACGGGTTGGAGAATTCAGTTTAAGGAGAAAGATTATCAAACCAAAATTTAAACCTGAAATCCTAAACAAATCAGTACAAAGAAAATAAATCAATACCCAGCTTTATTATTTAACATTAATTGACAATTAAACCATTATTATAATTAGTTATGCGTTAAAATAACTTTTTAGTATAGTATGATTTCGAAATGGGTTTAAAATCAATGACCAATATAAATTAACTAATATTGATTTGAGAGCTGTTTGTTTTTCTTTCTATTACATCTTGAAACTACAAAGACAGCTGATTATTACCAGTAGGCGGTTCATTGATAATTATTGAAAGCAAAATGCAACTAATATTGGGAAAGAGGGGGGTTTTAAATGCTCGTGATCTACTTTTAAGAGGTGGCGAACGATTTCAAGCTTTGAAAATCCTTCTACTGATTGTAGAGAATGCATGAAATAAGTTTCATTGTTATCGGTTTTACTGTTTTTTTTTCGGAGAAGATGGCGTAAAATGTCTCCTGGAGTGTCACAGACAGACACAAATTAAAATGTAAATTGTTTCGGCTTCTCTAACGCATGAAACGTAAAAATAACTAAAAAATGAATAACTCTGAGCAATGTACAGACAAAACTCTAATTTTATTTGAAATATATAATGAATGAACCAAATAAACACTTCATTACGATATTCGAAGTGTGGATTTTGGAGGGATTTTTTTATTTCAAAGGGTGACTATCCAGCATTTTTAAAAGGCACTCGTTCCCTACTAGCATGAATACATCCATCAAGTAAGAACAATATGCCTCTCACTAATGTCGGACAATGAAGAGGGCGTTTAAAAATAATCGGACCCTTGAAAGGAGGGATGTTTAGAGGGTTGAATATTGCAAATGCAGCGTCAAGTCTAGAGGTGGCTGCCACCCGAGTACTTTTTACAAACATTTCGACCTTCAGACACTAAAAAGAAAATGTTGTACGCTTTAATTAGAATAATGACTGAATATGAGGTTTAGTAGCATAAGTAGTTTTTATTACCAAACTATTAATGCTGATTTTAGGTTATAATTCGTGTTTGATAAAAAAGGAAGAAACTTTAAAGCAATATAATATTACATTATTTCACACCATGAAGGGTAAAACTACAAAAGAATTCTATGGATTTGACAAACTTTTTTATAATTTTAAGATGAAGATTTACTGAGGGAAGATAGATGCCGCGTTGAAGACATAGACCTAAGCTAGAACAATCGTTGTTACGTGTAATTTATTTATCAAAATAAAGGAGACCTTAAAGGGCTTAAAATAGTACATTTACTAGTAGAAAAAAATACATGATGAATGAATGAGTGAGTACACAATGGGTAATCATATGCAAGTGTTTAGTAAGATTTAAAAGATAAAAAGTAATAAATTAAACAATACTAAACATTCTGCTCCCTTTAAATCAACACGATTTAATAAAAAATAATGATTCCCATATATAAAAACTGAAATAAATACAACAGTAGGGAGAATACGTAAAAGTAGTCTATAGCAAATTTTAGGGGAGAAGGAATACTTCAATAATAGATATTGTAACCAGTCCGTTTTTTATGCTGTTGAAGTGTGTTCGAGTACCCCTGACTCCAGTGGTGCCACTACAGCCCCGAGGACCAAAAATGTTGTTTGTGATTTAATTATTAAAAGAACATAGGACGTTTGAGGCTTTAATTGTAAATTAATTAAAAGAAGGATACACAATGTTGATGAAGGAAATGATAAACCGTGATTACAGGTGAGTTAATAGTGAGGAACAAAGATGAAAGTAATTATTGATATATTGAACATGACGGATTAGTCGACGTTAGGCTTTAAACAACTTGTTAAAGTAGCCAATGTCGTTTTTCATACTCCGGTTTTTGATTGTGGATCTAAATAATAATTTCATATATATCTAAGTAGTAGTGACAGTAGGAAAGCTGCCGTTCCATTGTGAAGCGTCTTCAGTTATGATGGTAATGGGGCGGCGG
This sequence comes from Nephotettix cincticeps, assembly GCA_023375725.1. NCBI lineage: Eukaryota > Metazoa > Arthropoda > Insecta > Hemiptera > Cicadellidae > Nephotettix > Nephotettix cincticeps. The sequence continues at coordinate 132,580,586 of CM041786.1, read as the reverse complement.
CGTAGCCGAGTGTCTAACTTTTTCAATTCTGTGCCAAACTGTCGACGTCTGAGTCCCTGCCCTTACTTTAATGTGTGCAGAGCAAGCTCAAAGACAGTAGTTTACACTTTCAAAGAAAGTTGTTTTTTATGATAACGATTCATATTGAAAATTAAAAGTGTAAAGAGATTCAATGAATGTGAGCTATTTTATTTGGCGATCGTTGTTATTCCACAATGCGTTGAGCCACATGGATGGAGGGCTGGAAATCAATGTTCTCCCATGGTAATTCAAGATAAACTTGTGCTCTATAAATAGATTCAAGTGATTGGGAATAATGCTGTACTTGTATCATCTGTACACCCTAGTTTTTATATCTAGGTACCCCGAATAGGCTCTTTAGCCTTTACTGAAATATAGTTCATATTATAATTCAGATATATATTAGTAAGTTTACGAAAATAGCTAGGGATCGAGCAGAATATATTTAGAGAGTGTATTTTTATTTCTTTTTGTGATGGAGTATTCTTAGAGAGAGTGTATGATTATATCTCAAAACATTGTGACAGCCTCTTATAGCCTCTTTTTACCAGCCCACATATACTGTAGGTTTGTGCTGTAAAGGTGTTAAGACAAAATGGAAATAGGTCAAAACACGACTAAATAAAAATCCTGAGAAAATTCAAAATGATAACACCGTTGAATCAAACAAGAAAAATGGTGACTCAGGTCCAAAAACTATGGTTAAGCTCATAATTTATTCATAGTTTGTTCATTGTTCATCTGGAAAAGAAACCACTTTTTACTAACTCAATAAAATAATATCTTCAGCTATTTGGCTGTTGAATTCAGATTTGGATTCAATTTACAATTGGTCGATGGAGCATGGAATTAAGCTAAACACGAACAAGTGTGCCTTGTTCTTTTTCCATGGTAGCAAGGTTTCCCTTTCTCCGTCAAGTCTGATTTCTATTGGTGGTGCAGCTTTGAAAGAGGTCGTTTCAGCCAAATTACTTGGTATAGTTTTCGATAACGGTCTCAATTTTTCCAGCCATGTGAGTACCGTGTGTAGAAAAGCTGTTTCCTGCCTCAGAGTGTTGTACAGAAAAAAACATATGTTTCCTCAGGCGGCGAAGCTTCGCCTTATCCAGGCTCTCGTACTCTCTCTGTTTGATTACTGTCTTCCTGTCTTTGGGAATGTTATTACAGCAGGGGACATGGAGAGAATGCAGAGAGTGCAGAACATGTGTGTCAAATTTGTCTGTGGTCTTAGAAAATATGACCATGTTCCAAGTGCACGTCTGATGTTGGGATTATTACCCATTTCTGATCTTTGCACTCTGCGTACGGCTATGGTAGTCCACAGAGTTTTGACCGCAAGTAAGCCTGAATATCTAAGGGCCAAGCTAAAAACCCGGTCTGAGGTTCGTCCCCGTAGTACTAGGCAAGATGCTATGTTGGAGTTGCCTCGTGTGCGGTTGGAGCCTGACAGGAAGCGTTTTGGGTACTTTGGTCCAAAAATTTATAGCCAAATGTTCTTGGCCGGAGGTGATGTGTCGGTCAGTGGGACAAATCATAATGGGTGACTGTGTCATTTAAAACTTATGTAATTATATGTATATATATATATATATTTATAATGTATTTTAAAATTAGTTGACTTGAGTTTTTTTGTAAAACAACTGCTATGTTGAAAAACGCTCATGAATAAAGACAATATTCATTCATTCATTCATCTTGAAAATGTTAACTATGACATCATAAAGTGAACTAAAAAGGATTAATGTAATTTAATCTAAATAACAAACAAATACAAGTTTCACTTTCTTTTGAACCATAATTTATTAAAGTATAATTTGTAGAATTTCTCAGATTGAAAATATTAAATTCTTAAAAAAAGTAATGTATCTTAAAATTTTAAAATTAGGGTTAATATAATCTCAAATTTTCTATAAACTTATATGAGTAAAAGACGATCTAAAACAGCTTTATTTAAAATTAATAAACAATTAAATCTGAATAAAATCTGGTGTCGTTTAATGACATAATCGTACACGTGCGCCCAATTTTTATTGACATAAAACCAAAATTATAATGAAAAATGTGTTAAATCTAAACGTCTTCTAACAATCATTGGTATTGTTTATAGACATTTTCACACCAGTAAATTTATTAAAGTATATATTTTAGAATTACTATTAAAATATTAAAAAATAAAGTTTATATATAAGGAAACTTTTTAAATATTTAAGCTTTCGTAAACATAAAAGTTTATATATAAAAGATTTAAAATAACAAAAACAATTAATTTTGTACCTACATTTTAGAAAACGACACAAAATTTTAAAATTTTTTTTATATTGTTAACATAGAATTATTATAAATTTGATTATATATCAAATTAATGTTATTTATAAAATAATGAGAGAAAAAACTACGATTATTTATTTACTTAACTTTTATAGAGGTTTTTATACTTTAGTGTTCTGCAGAGTAGACAAACAAATTTTTTTATTAATCACGTTTGTGAATCAGAAAAGTTGTTTAGTTGATATCAGCAAGTTTTATAATTTAAAAAACAATATATATTAATTGTTACAATTTAAACGAAAAAACGATTTAGTTTCAGGTACATTTTTTACAGTTCTAGGGTTTTTGTTAACTTTCCAGTCTCTGCTTAGTCAAAACAAATTTTTTTGATATTAAAGCCGTTTGCCATTCAGGTTTATTATTATTCAGCATGTTTTTTATGGTTAAAAAACAACCTTTAAGTATTATAATTTACTACTTAACGTATAATCAAGGTTGGGGAGTGTAGCGATTGTTGTACCCACTTTACAAAAGGTAGACAGTTAAATCCTAAGCATATACTTTACATAATTTTTGTTGTTTATAACGTCACACTGAACACAGTTGCTGTTGTTCTTAGTGATGAATGAAAACTAACTATCTACTGTAACTACCTAGGACTGATGTATTGGTCCTGGAAAAATTAATCAATTGAACTTGGTCAGTAAAAAAACCAAGTCATCAATTTTATTACACTCTTAAACATTTTCAACTATATTCACCTTAAAATGCACATCACAGTTAGTCCATGGATTATGTAGAAACATGAATCAATATAAGTACGATTAAAGTTTCATCTGTGTGATTGTTTGAATTTGTTTTGCTTTAAATAACGATATTCTTGGCTATTTTTACGTTTTGTACCCCCAAGAAATCCAAAATTGGTCTAATGTATCTCAATTTCTGTTTATCTGTCTGTTTTCCTGTCTTTCTCTAAAGCTAAACAAGGTGATTTTGTAATGTTTCTCTATGAAATGTAATTACTCGCAGTTATGAACATTTATTAACTAAGTCTTTTTGAGAAGGATTTTTTTACTTTGAATCTACCCACACACTATAAAAATAAAATTATGAGCTCTCAAAACCCCAAGTTGAATAAATCCTAACCAATGTACCTATTACTCGTATGTAAAAAGGCTGAGAGGTGTACTCGTAGATTTAAACTATTGTTAATTAATTTTTATGGTTACAAAATGATAAAGTAACACCTGTCAAATATTGGGAAATGATGAGGATTTGTAATAGAGGCAGGTACCGGGAGAAAACTTAAAATCTACCATTCCACTATTTTGAACTGCTAACTCGATCACTATCAGTTTTGATCAAACAATTTATCAATATAAATGAGCTTTTTTCTTCTTTCCCGAACTGTAAAAATAAAGTGTAAACAGATGTTGACACTGACATTAGAAAACGTAATATTGAAACCTAGGACGGTCACGGCAGCTCTTTTTTCTACTTCTCGGACTGTCAAATCTTAGTGTTCACAGCTGTGACATTCAAGTAATTTTATGTTTTCATTATTTTTTCAAGAAAAAAAAACAAAAAACAACATGCTTATGAGTTGCATGAGTTTAAGATCTACTTTTGTGTACAATTTTTAAAACAGTCGGTTCGGTATTTTTCGCGTTTACTTGCCACAACAAACTCACAAACAAACAAACATACAGAAACCACCTCTTCCCTATAATATTATAGATTGGACATATTTTAGGTTAAATAGGACATAATATGTTTAAAGTGATTTAATAGAAATCTGCTGGTTGTATCAACCATCAGCAGTCAAATTAAATCAACATCTATTTGTTTGCATTAACCATTGATTTTAAACCAGTTTGAAAAATAAACTAAAATGACATTTTATCTTAACGTAAAACAAATCAATATTAACTTAATGCTAAATAGTTTAGCTTAAAATCTAGGTTTTGTTTGGATCTTATTTTAAGATTTAAGGTTACGATTTCGTAATGAAAATAGGTATTTTTCTTATTAAAACTGAATTATACAGCCCGTTAAAAAGTAGGCTTACTGTTAGTATTGCAATGAAGTATCATTACAACGCGTAATGACAATATTGAAAAAGTCACAAGATCACGTTTCAATTGGTTGTAAATATCGAGGTTAAGCACTTTGCAAGGAGGAAAACGCGGAGTTCACTCAGAAGTCTTCCACGCTTAGGAAGAAAACCGACCGATGAATAAACCTGCAATACCAACACTGAGCGGGTTTACAATCTATTTTTGGAGCACTTTAGTCAGACATCATTTTCGGTTGAAATTTGTGCTTCGAAATATCCGTTGACATTAATTCTATTGTAGTTTTTACTGCAGGTTAGGTAGAGGAATAAGTAATAGGGCTTTATTATTCCAGGCTTGACTGTCACTTGTAGCCTCTACCATGCAAAGTGAGAGAATTCGTTGTAGTTGGCTGACGGAGGGTTAGGGAAGCGCTTCTCTTTATAGCTTCCTTCCTGTGACGTAGTTCTGTGTTTCTGTACAAAATACTGTTAACACATAACGATTTCAATTTATGTACATAAATAATATTACAGGTTTGTCTATACATTGTTTTGAATGATTAAATATTTTGGGGTTTTTGTGTTTTATACCAAAAAGCCGATATATTCATTTTCTTTAAGTTATGTCTGGTTGTCTGTATGTGTTGCTGTAACGGTAAACAAGGTTTTAATGTTTTCTGTTAAAACGGAAATACCCACTGTTATGAAACTAAATTTGACTAGTTTATATGTTTTAGAAAAGGATTTTTATATATTTTAAACTGACTTAAATCCTGTATAAACAAAACAACTAGATCTTAAAAATACAGTTTTGAGCCATATTTGCAATATTTAGTCTTAGCTTAGTATTACATGTGATCGATTAAAGTGATATAACAAGAATAAATAAACAGCAGTAAAATTTAAATCAACATTAGTTTCTTTCCAATAATGAATTAAATAACATTGTTTTAAAATTTAAACTATATTAAAATGCCATCTTATCGTTATCAAACTTTAATTAATGATGAACATTTCCTATTTTTTTTATTGAAAACTAATACAAAATAATTATTCTGAGTATTTTTTTTATATATTTTCGTGTTGTTTTTCACTCATTTTTATTTCAGATTATTATTTATTCATAAAAGTAACACTGAGTAACCCAATTCGTACAAAGGACGGAGTAAGTAACAGTTATAAATGGCTTAACCTCTTAAATATATTTACTGTACATACAAATATTACTCTTATTAACTTAAAAAAAATACGACAGCATAGTCATTACTTGTTTTGGTGAAGAGCAAAGTATTTGTAAAATGATTTTAGCTATTTATATGCATAAATGTTTGTGTTCTGTGAATAAAAATATAAAACTCAATTAAAGATATTTTCATGAGTAAATCATCTAACAATTTTAATATGAAACTGTTGTGGCATGTAATGCTTATATGCAGATAGTGTTTTGTTCTTACGAGAGAAAATTATATTGACTTCGAACGGCATGCTTTAAAATTAGATTCATACCCCCTTCTCTATGTGGTGGTATTTTTTTAAATATTTGATATTATGAATACAGTAAATGACAAAGTATGCATATACCTTGTGATAGTACAGTACTACAAAAATGAAAATGAATGTATGCATGTACGTATGTATGTCCTTTATGCACTGCCGAACTACTCATCTGATTGCCATGAAATTTTAGGAAGTTGCTCTATATTTGTTCGGGAGGGTTTTAGCGAAACAAATTTTGAAAATTTCATTTTAATTTCAAAGTTTCCATTTTATGGCGTTTAAAATGTCTAACGTTAGCCTTAAGGGAAGTAAGTTTGTTTACAAACTTTCTATAATCAAAACATTTCTTAAGCTACAGCTGTTTGGTTTACTTTTCATTAGCAACATGTTTTACTATCCAATGTCATCTGAATCATTCATTAATATAAAACTATGAACTAAATATGTTCTGTACAAAATGAACAACTTTATTCACCACGTTAATAGTTTACGGTTTTTTGGGATTATGTATTTATATTTGTTATTTTCTCTCTGATTAAAAGTCACGTGTTTATATGTTGGCCAAATAAAAAATAATTACAATGTTTACACATATGTACTTGTACTATAATAGTCAGCTGTATTATAGTAAAATCCGTATTAGGTTTGGTTTGGGTTTAGGTTGGATCAGAAAATTGTGAATTAATTCACTCAGATTTATTCGTTTTGTGTGAATGTATTAATATGTCTTATCGTTTTAGTATTGTCAGTAACCAGCCCGCGGCTCAGAATATCAAATCTTTCACAAGGAAGCCGTAATGCCATTCGATTTCAGAACATGGTCAATCTTAAAGTTAACACATATTTACTGTAGGGCTTTACGAGGCTAGTTTTGTTATAAAATCATAAATAATTTAACTCCTCTTGTTTCAACACGTCAAATATCGTTGATGGTGACGAAGGCGTTTTATGTCATTTTGGCAACCTTTTAATATAGTAGGGGTTGGAGTTGTCGATTGATCAAATTTCAAAACTCGTAAAAACATCTAAATTACAATTACACTATAATTACATACAAGCACTTCAACTATATCAGGCAAGTACATTTTTTAACTATTTGAGAGCATTCTACTAAAATATAACTGTTAATATTCTTGATTTTACTATAATTTGGAATTAACTTGATTTTTAACATTAGAATAAAACAAATAAGTAATAGGGTTTTCACTACTCATTATTATGAATTTTTTCATTGAATTCACTTAATGTGTTTAGTTTATAATTTTGCATAAATAAATATATTTATTCATCTACATGATACAATAATAATTGTAATTGTTATATATAATACGAATAGGTTATTTATGCAAGACTTTATCTTCAAACGTCACTTCAGGAAATAGAACAGTTTGAACACAAGTAAAAGTCTGGATAGTTTACTTGTACATCTCTCTGCGAATTACTACATAAATAAATCGTATACTGGTGGGGTATATTTTTAAAAATAATGACCAAACAACTACGCCACAACCCTAATAAAATTTTACTCAAGAGAAAAACTCACTGATGGGTCAATTAAGGTGTCTTACGAGAATTATTTACGCTTACAAAACCAATTTTTTTCTCTTTGTGACCAGATGACCAGGCAGCCTTCTGTTTATCAATGTGATGAACATAAATGACCTATTAATTACCTTTGTAGAATCATGTTAGGAAAATAAGGATTTATTATTCTAAAACCAATATACTATCTATACATGTTACGCAAATATTAAATTGTTTCCTAATATATATATATATATATATATATATATATATATATAAAATGTTATAGTTCTTTTGTTAAAACTTTAGAGAGGAACGAAACACCTATATTTAAATTCCGACATAGTTTATTTACAAGCTTTGATTTGGAAATAGGCCTTAGTAAGTGGATTCAACTTAATAACTGGATCACACAAATTTTTATTCTAGATTTATATTTTTTTTAATTAGAAACGCCCACGATACTTACGATAACGATTGACTAAAAATTCAGGATGTAAATATCGAGTAATGGTCTTACAGCTTTTGAGCTATTATTGCAATCACGTTGTTCATAATATTGAGTTTAAAAGTATCAACAATAATGTCATGTTCTTAGAAATTTGTTAAGAATCCACACTGAACACAATTGGTAATATAATATATCCACTCTACCAAGCTCTCTTTATGACCTAAATACGTGCGAGGACATCATTTTGTCTTCAAGTACACGTGGCATTTCTGGAATAATAAGACTCATTTTGAACATTCTAAACTCGTTTTAAGCATTCATTAAGTAGAATTTTCGTTTTATATTGTATAGTTTTTTGGAATTTGTTTTGATTGTAAATTAATACAAAGATTCTACTTTTGATACTATTATACAAGTATGTACATTTAATAAATGAATGGTTAGTGTACCTAGAAAGAGTACAATCACGGTGAGTTACAAAATAACTTAATACTCACGACAGCATATATAACAAAGATAAGAGGAAAATTTGTTGGATAAAGTTACAGCAATATTTTGGTTTGGGGGACATCAGAAACATATTTAGTTACTAGCTAATATACAACATATAACCCTATATGTTTAATTTAGAGTTGAAAAATACTTTACTCTTATTTTATAGTTTTTGTGGACTTATTTTTTACCAAAAACAAGAAAATAAATTAAGAATTAAAGAGACGGTTGATTTTAAAAATTTCAAAATTCAAATATCCATCATGTGTGGGTTTGTTGTTATTTTGGTGATTTTTTAAAAATACTTAAAAACAACTAATTAGTTTTTAAAGCTCAAATAAAATACTATATATATAATAAATTATTGCAAAAAAATCATCTGCAATGAAAAACAGTTGGGTTTCTAATTAAAAAGAACCCTCGTCCAAGAGTTCAATTAAGTGGGATTAAGTGGAACTTCTGGTTATTTGAATTTAACCTTCGTAAAAGCCGAGTGTGTTACAAATTAAATATTAAATATATTATATTTATACATTACAATTTCTAATATTGTGAATTTATAGAATACTGGTGACGAAAAACCAACGTATTAGGTATAATTATGCTCAATATTGATTAGGTTATAAAATACCTTCGTTTAATATATAGAATCATGTCTTAAATAAGTAGATTAGTTTCTTTATGAATCATAAATTTACACCTCAACAAGTTGTTGTATCTAGTTGTAAACAAGACGGTTGAACAACTTACGGAGAGTCAGTGAAAAGAATAATGTGGCAAATTAATACCATGGATTGTAATTTTACAAATAAATTCATCAACGCCAGTTCCGAGTTTTTTTAAGTTGAAAATTTATCTGCCAGCGTAGCGGCAATGTTTAATTTTCCGGTTGAACGCGCTGTCAGATAGCTTCGCGCCTAGCACTGCAGCGAGCGGTGCACTTAATTTGATGGTAAATAAATAGCGTGGTTAGTCTCGATTCGGTATTCCAGGGTTTGATACTTGCGAGGGAACTAAACAAATTGTACTAATTATTTTATTTTAGTTTTTTTTAGCATAAAGATTATGTGGGAAGTACTAAAAGTGGTTTTAATAACTGCTTTTTCGTGATCCAATCTGTTGATGGTGGAAAGTAGTTTCGCTTCATATATCAAGGGTTCAAGGGTTTTTGCTCGTTTTAAGATAGTTACTGTTTAATTATCTGACACATAGATACGAATATATAGTATATGGATCACAAACAAAATTCACAAAATACTAAAGAAAATAATTAACACCACGGTACGTACCGAGTGTACGAGAAATTCCATCTGCCGGTAAACATTGCTGCTACCCTTTTAATTAATCAATTTTCAAAGACAGCGTTTCCTAAAAAATTATAGGATTAGAAATTTACAGAGTGTTTAAAAGGCAGATGGTAATTTCAGTTAAATTTGCTTCGTAACACAGCCTTGACTACTAGATAGGGATATCAAACTTATGCAGAATACAGCTAGTTAAGGTTGGAAGCGAATTTGACCGGTAAACTGGATTTTACTTTATTTAAACTGGAGTTTGTAACCAATGACGATTTTCAAATCTACACACCCTAGAAAGGCTCTGTCATGGTTCTTTACAGGAACAAAACCTAGTTGCCACAACTAGCAACGAACTGGATTGGGTGAAAGCAGGTATTTAAATAGGAATTATAAACCAATAACGATAACGATCCAATAACGAAATGGAATCATCTATTCATTCATCTAGTTTTTGGTGTTGGTTGAATCAAAGTGTGCGTGTGTGTGAAAGTTTGTGGGTGTCTGTGCGCGCGCACGTGTGTAATCAACAAAAACGGCTGGATTAAATATGTAATGAAATATAGTACTACAGAAAAGTAAAAATTAATAATGTATGCACTTAGGGTTTTTATTAATTATTGGTGTTTGAAAATACTCGTAATTTCCATGTAAGCTTTAAATAGCCCGAACATAACCTTTTTAGATGTGTGTTAGATGGATTGAAAAAGAAGGACGATTATAAATTACAATGGTTATATGTTAAAAGACAATCTAACTATCAAGTGTATTGTCATTTAAATATACAACAAATTTCATTTTATAAAATAAGAGTAGTAATATGTGAGTAGACATGAACCATTTCGTTAAGGTGAAAACCTTAGGTGATACGTGTGTAGCCACTAAAATATGGAATTACTTTTAATATTCCCCATTTCACATGTTTTCTGCCTATGCCCAATGGACGTTTAATTGTTACCTTCTGATTAGCTCATTGATAGCTACATAAATGTATATATTATAATACATTCATGAGTGATTAATACAAAAATTTATAATAATTGATTCTATCATTTTTAAACACGTTTAAAAATTCACGGATACCAGTGTAATCTTACAACTATTTTCATAATTGATTCATTCTGCACACTAAGAGGGTCGAACCTCACTCAGAAAGCAGTGTTTTCCCAGCCGGATCCTTCTCGGGGGCTTAGTATAGGGGATGTCCGCCGCTTTCATATTTTATTACCATCTCGACCCAACATCCTTTCATTTGAAAACGTAACTTTTTTAAAAAACCATGCAGACTAATAATGCTTTTTGTAATAATATTAATTCAGGAAATAAATATTATAATTGGCTTATGAATATTATAAATAAGTGGATTTTATCGTTATATCTTAAATCCAATGCTAGTTATAATATGACTATGTAAATAAATACTCTTTCTACTTTAAATACTAATAATTAGAAAATTGTATTCATCTTTAAAGCATTAAATAAAAGCAATAAAATAAAGCATTAAAAACGTTTCATATTTAATTATAATCATACTGTAAAGTAAAATATTATATCTGATGGTTAAATCATAATAAATTTATTACAATTTGTGAAATTTACCATAACGATAAAATAGGATAATTTTGTTGTTAATGAAATGTTATTTTAAGATATCATGATCTTTAAATGTGTCAGATGAATATGAATCGTATAAATGGAAGATAAGTAAACCCTGTTTCAATGTATGATGGTTTTATTTATTCCCCATTTATTGCATTAAGCTAAAAGAACCTGTTTGACGATTAATTTATTTTAAACACAATGTGGTATACCTTAAGGGTAGCATTTACAGAAGTTAGTAGATGTACTCTGCTATATTGACCAAAACAGAAATACATATTGAGGAAGGGGGTGTAATTCCTTTTCACAGCCCAACAAGCAATGACGTTCCTCATTTATTAATTTAAATAAAAATAAATTTTCAATTTATCGTAGATTTTATGCTGATTAATACTTAAATTAGATTTTACTGGCACTGTAGCTCAGGGTCATGCACTGGGCTAGAAAATGAAAGGTTGTTGGATTGAAACTAGTGGATCATGAGCGGCCACCTCTCATCTCATGTGTGTCACGCTGCTACGATATCTCGTTGTCTTTAATTCACTGCACAAGGTTACGGGGAATTGAGGTTAACTGTGATCGAGATTAATTAATTGATTGTGTCAGTATGTTGCAATGAAACAGAACCAGCTGGGGTTGGGTGTCTTGCTAGCTTAGTGGTTAGCGTCTTGGATCTCAGTGCAAAAGGCTCCCGGGATGCCCATTTGGAATGCTTTCCCTAAAAGCGTTTGTGTGGCTCCCACATTTCATTAAAATACCACTGGTGTATATGCTGTACACCATCGCCTCTTATAGGCTATACAGATTTTAGTATAAATATAATACAAACACAGGTTTCTAATTTATCAAGATCTAAAGCTTGAACATTCGTATTCGTCTGTGAAATACAATTAAAATTAATTATTTTAATGACATGCAAATAATGATGCTAAATAAAAGATAAACTTTTTAAGTTAAAACAAAATGCAATGTACATTCATAAAACAGCTTATCAGATCTTGAATTAATACTGATTATCCATTATTAATAAGCATGTAATTTTGAGGATGAAATTTTATTCAGTAAATAGTTATATGTTTTGTTTACTTACAACTTATACTAGTGTCCAGAATGTGAGATAATTAAAAAATAAGACTTAAAACTTACGGCTATCTTTTTAAAAGTTTACAACCATGCAGCAGCTATTTCCCCAAATAAAAAATGTTCTTATTTATTTCCCTGTGGGATTATATCACGGATACGTCTAAATGGAATGTTTTTCACTTTATCCAAACATCTATTCTTACAACCAAACTATAACGTAATCACTAACCATTTGACGTCACTGTTTCAAATGTTAGTCACGCAAATTCCCAACACCGCCCCCAAAGCTAAGACATATTCATGTCAAAGTTTAAATAAAATACCTCTAGACTCGTATACATTTTGCAAATTAAATAGTTAAAAGATCGGTATAATGCAAGAAAAAGCAATCAATAAAATAGAAGACGTGTGAAAGATGATTGAGCTATAACAGGTATAAGTTTGAAACTGCTTGCAAGGACTCAGGTATAGGGTTCCCGCCAAGTGCGTGTAAGCCCCGTGCTGATGTGACCGAGGTAGGCCTACCAGATTGTTTACACTGTCAGCCGTGGTGTTCGCTATTTACACAGTAGAGACCCAATTTCCCGACGCCTTGACGGCCCAGCGCGTGTCTGGTTTCCTATCTCGTTAGTCTGATCTATGTTTCTCCAGAGGCGACGTTTCGCGGTGTAAGGTGTCATCTCCTCATCCACGCTGTCAGCATTTTAGTTTAGTTTATTTTAACCTTCCCAGATTTTCTTTTGGGTTTAAAAGGTTAATATTACAAATCGTGTAGCTACAAAATAGATTTCTTAGTGAAGAATTCTAAGGGGATCACGGATGTCACGCATTTGCAATGCTGAAAAAAGTGCACTTTTTTAATGATAGAGACCTATTTTTAATCTTAGGATGATTGAACTGCCTATATTTCAACACAAGTTTATAAAAAGTTTTCATTGTGGGTAAAAGTGGAAAACCCTTGCTATGCTGCCTCCTAAGTAAAAAGCACGTGCACTAACAAGCCTTTATAAAAATACTCAAAAAACAATAAGTATTACGTAAACAAAATCTAAAACAAGATTTTAAAAGAATGAAGTCTACATTGTAACGTAGACTAAAAAAACAATTGAAAATTTATATCTTTCCATCCATGACCCCTCAGGATATGACATGCATCCATCCTAAGCTCAAAAAACCAGTTTCTGTGGTGGTGCTCTACAGACCACTAGTTTTGCTGTTTATTCAATGAAAATTAGTAAAGTAAAATTATTTGCGATCAATAAAATAACTCGCCATTCCAGCCAGTCGTGGAGGATTCCACAAGGTTTGAAACCTAACCCGATCACTGAGAACACTTCTGTTCCCAAATCGTACAACAAAACAGACTTCGACGATAAGGTGAAAATGTTCCGAAACCAATGTCAGATAAAAGTCAAATCATGATTCAATAATAGAATCGGTAAGGGTAGTTCCACCCTTAGGCCGCTTGGGTGCGCCACCTTACGGGCTGCGAACCTAGCGCTGCCGCTGCGAAGCGTTGGAAATTGGCAGATCTCGGGGACAGTCACATGTTGTATTGTTAACCTTTTCATTATTTAGGGCGTGGCGCGATATATGCCTCTAGCCCCCTCCCGTTCAATCTTCTCTTGTCTTAAAACTATAGCTTTTCTAGTCCTTATAATTCATGGTTTCCAAAAGATTTAATTTACAAATGTGAAACTAATTCTTAATTTAATTTTTGTGTTTCAATAATTAAGCAATTTTAACATATATTGTGAGTGTCTTTACTCCGATAGGTGACCGCCGGTCAACCATATATTACATTTCATGAACAGTACTATTAATTTCATGCTTTATTTGTTGTCATGTTCGTGATAAAAATCAATATAAACTTGAAGCCTAGTGTGACGTTAGGTGTAAAACAAATATGGTAACAGCGAATGTGATTAAGGCTGTCACATCGGGTAAATGAGTTTATCTTGCAGGCGCATGGTAACCTTGTACTCACGACCTGAAAACCAATTTTTATATTTTTATGGAAGACTTTACGGCCTCAACTAAGAATAATGAAATATAATTAAACATAAAAAATAAGTTTAAAAGAGTTTTGTACTAATATTAAAAAATTTTCGAAAAATAAAAATAAAATTTATATTTTAAGCATTACTTATGCACTCAAACATATATGTAACAGCAATCACTCAGACTTATATATCCTATAGGACACGACAGCCGAGACCTTGTGTTCAAGTAGTGGTCTTTAGTTTGTCACAACCACGGGATGGCTTTGGTTTTATGTGTAAGGAACAGCCCGTGGAGATACCACAGACATAATGTGTGGTTTACTTGTGAGGTATACACAATGTAATTGAAGATGGACGTGAAGTTCGTAAAGTACTCTGGGGAACTAATTTAAACTCTTTTAAAAATTTCCATAAAAAATTAGTTGTAGGATAGAATGAACTCAAGCAGCTGAATGCTAAAATGTATGTCTTAAGGTAGTAGTATGGTGAGATAAACAAAGTTTCAGACCCTATACATATCCTAAGCAGAGTCCTGATTGAGTTGTGGTACACTCACCTAGGTTAGTCGTCCCATTCATCAATAACCACGGACTTACAATAGCTAAAGCAGGGCAGTTCTATTTATTGAACCTAGTGCAGATAAGAATGTTCTTGAGGTAAATGATTTGCATTTAAATTTTTACTAGAATAATGCTGTTTATTTTTTACAGTACACATTTACTCCATAGTTTTACATTAATGAATGATTCAGATGGCATTGGATAGTAAAGCATATTGCTAATGGAAAGTAAAACATCAGCTGTAGCTTAAGATATCAAATGTTTTTATTGTAGAAACTTTGTAAACAAACTTAGTCCCTATAAGGTTAACATGAGAAATTTAAAATGCTATAAAATGGAAACTAATTGAATTTATGGAAACTGAACAGAGGAACAGAGTCGAATCCAAAAAATCAAAGATCATTAAAATCGGTCCAGCCGTTCTCGAGTTATAATGCGTGTAACTAACACGACTTTGTTTTATATATTTAGATTAATTGCCTACCTGTTTGTATATAAGAGCATGTCCATTAACTGTTATACAGTTTATTCCACAGCATTCCTTTCGTGAAAGAGTTAAATAAATTACTCACAAAAGTAAGGAATGCCAAGTTAAATGATTTATGAAGAAAAGTGTCATTTTTATAAAAAGTATCTTTGCACACTCAAAAACTATTAGGACAGCTACTTCAGGAGCTGGGGGTGATGTCTTGGAGTGTTCACGGTAAACATTTATCTGTAGAAGCAAAGTGCTGCTTCTCGCATTAGGTATAAAAATAAAACACTAAAATAAAAACTGTTTACGATATCGAATGAGTTAGCGAAACAGTGAGTAATAGTAAATTATATGTAGGATGTTCCGGTTCGTTATCGTACTGCTCGTTATGGCTGAGCCCCGAGGAAGAGAACTCTTCCACTTTGAGGCATGCCAGATATTTTTTGTTACACTGTAAAATAAACGGTATCATTGGACTGACTCATGCTTTCTTCCTAAAATAAATTTAAAAACGACAACTATATACCAATCAAATTCTTTAAAGTTTATTTAAATACTTATTGTTTTAAAAATAATCCTCCAATTTTTGACAAGAGAAAACAAGGTAAAATATTTTTAGACATTGTAGGGGCCCCCCCAGTAAAACCAAGCTTGTTAGAGTGGATTTTGTTGGGTGATATGATCTTAAGCTGCATAACAAGTATCGTGGAAAAAAGTTTGAAAATAAGGATGAAATTTACATTTTAATATTCTCAGACTACGTAATGTATTTACCATTCACAATAAATTTAACCATTAGTCATAGATCAATAATTCAAATTTCTTATTGGTTTAGTTTTTAAGCTGGTTTAAATCGTGACAGTCACACTATAGTTTACTTAGTTACTGCTTTCATGGAAAATTTTTTTGACATTTTAAAGACCCTAACTTTTGGATCATCGTTTTACAGACATATTACGTATTACTCTACGCACTATAAAGTACAAAATTAATTGTTTTTGCCCTTAATCGGTTTTTAACATATAAATTTTCCCATATTAAATATTAACTTTCAAAAAAAGCATTCATTGCATCATACATCCAAAATATAAAAAAATGTTTTAGATAATGGTGGATCACTTACCATTACTTGGATGTAGATCACGTATATCTCCACCTAGGTGGTAATAACCTAGGTGGTATAAACCTAGGTGGGTATATTACAACATGTTCATTCCTAGACTCCTCATAACCCTCCTTGCAGCTTTGTCTTGTCGACATTAGTTGTTTAATATTAAAACCATGCAGTATATAATAACTCTGTATATTACAGTTTTTAATTTTTGATTGTAAAATAAAAATACAGTACTTAGGATATGTATCTTACAGTATATTAAAAGAGTAAATAGGCCATGAGAAAAAATATAAAATGCAATAAATTTACGAATAAAACAATAATAATCCGTTATAGAAACAAACGTCATATTGGAAAACAAACAGTTTTGTTGATGCAGTCTCTCACAAAATCGCTCGAGCTTAAAGACAAAGAACCGTACTCGAAAATTTGATATCGCCAATTGAAAGAACCCTATGATATTACCGACCAAAGTGTAGAACAATACAAATACGATTTCCGTCCGTCCCTCAAAAAGCTTTTATTTGATATTGGTCTTAATTTAGCGATTTTATTGTTAGGTAAGGGTTTTAATTGCTATCAGATATTATTATGCGGGGTAATATTTTTTAAAAATCTATAACTGAAGAGTACTAAACAATATATCAGCTTTACACCTTGCAACGCAGGTCTTTGTTATTTAAAACAAAACCAGTATTTACTACAATATATACTGGAGATATAGCATTAAAAATCATATTTTTGGTTTGAAAAACTTGTCCATACTTTTCTTCTTTTTATAATATTCATATTCATATAATATACAGACTCACTCATTTAACGTGAATTAGAGTGAACTTTACCAATGTTTTATGCGAAGTATCAGTTGTATCGTTCGTCAGGAATGATAATAAAGACACCAACGAACAAAAATATAGCTTGGCTGGATGATAGTGTAAAATCATCAGACAATTCTGTTACAATTTTCTTAGGATAGAACTGCAAACTTTTAGACTATTTTAGACTATGAAGTAATACGTACTATAACCCACTGGACACCGTCAGTTCAATTATTTAGTAAAATGCCAAAGCCAGTGATGAGAGAGAAGCACATGTGTGAGGGTAATTATTCAGGTGTTACATGATCAGCTGATCAGCCGACGTCACACGCCCAACCAGTAGCAGACGACAGTATCGGCAGTCGTCAGTGCAGCTACAACATGGGGTCCACAACCATTGCGATGGCGACGTGTGTCTTGCTGATAGTAGCCCAGTCTGATTAAAAGTTGTTTGGTTGGGTTTGGATTCAAAATCGGGTTTGGATTAAATTGAAGGGGAAGTGATCAAGTCTGAATAAACCACCGATTAGAGGTTAATCCATGGATCGCAAACAAACAGAACTATGAAGGAGATACAGGATCCTGGAGAAGTGATGATGCTGGAAAACTGTTGTTCAAAAAATCAAAATAGATTTGTAATGCGTTGTGTTAAAATGGGAAATTTATGTACCACTCTCTAATGCTCAGGTGTAAAATCATGTGGTACAAAATATCTCTGTTATTGGTAATGATAACATTTTGTATTCTTGATCTGTCTGTATTCTTTTGTGTATTAACGTCCACACTAATGAATGCTACATTGACCCGCAAATACCATTCTAATATTTATTAGACCAGTTCATAGTTTAGAGGCAAAAGTGGTTCAGATTCTACGTTAAACTGTAGGTCCCTAAAATATGCCATTGATTGTTGGGCTATTAAGTAACAGTCATGTCTAAGATGTCATCCTTAGTCAGTAGCGAAACTACAAAATCGCTCCACAATCATCGTATACTCGTCCCTCAATTATACTTGGCTTAAAATGTAGGTGTAGGTCACCACTTCAAAAGGTGATCTAATCTAATAATGAGTAGGGTTTTATTGTCAAGTCCACCGTGGACGTGGAGATTGAATCCTCCCCTACTACAAATGAAAGGAGTGTTATGTCAACGGTTACGGGTGAATTAAACGGAAAAACCTGAAGATTGTTTGTAATCCATAAAATATGTGCCCAAAAATCCTGTATATACTTTATACTTTACTTTATACTTTTAACTTTATACTTTTAAATATAATCGTATATGAACCTTCAACAAAATATGTTTTGATTTAACACTTAACCTTACTTATAATTTTTGAGTTTTTAACCAATAACATACTTTGTAGTTTTATCTCAAAATATCACTGTGAAGCTAAAACATTTACTTTACTGAAGACTACATTTATGTTCACGTTTCAGTCAGAGAGCAGATCAAAGCGAAACGTCAACTTATATTTGAAGGATCATTTAGAGGGCCTGTATGACAACAGCAAAGAACCCTTCATTTTGAAACTTTGTTTTACTCTTTTCATTGTGGCTATACCATAGTGACGGGTAAATATTTGACGCACATATAAAAAATATCCCGTCACAGCAGACCTGCGTACTCAGCGAATTTTCAAACCAATAATATACTAATAATAATAATGATATATATGTCAATTTTTTATCAATATCTGTCGATAAATATGAGAGGTATTTTCATATTCTCTATAACATTAATATGGGTAAGAGTATGCAGGTTTTCTTCTGTGAGGGACATTGACAGTAGGCATTTCTAGCATAAAAAATTTTTACTTTGACCATTTATACCAGGTTTCATGCTACTTCTGGAGTGATGTCTTGGAGTGTTCACGGTTAACATTAATCTGTAGAAGCAAAGTGCATTATCTGCAAAGTAGAAGCATTATCTGTCAATAAATATGAGTATTATTTGCCTACTGTCCATAAGATTAACAGGAAAGAGTATGCAGGTTTGCTGCTGTGAGGAACGCTGAAAGTATGTGTTTCTAGCGTAAATAATTTATATTTTGACCATTTATACCAGGTTTCATAAACATCTGTCCTTAACTAAAGGAGTTTGCCCATTCTCTATATGATAAACACGGGAAAAGAGTATGCAGGTCAGCTGCCATGATGAACACATAAACTATGATTTTTAAGCTTTGAAGCATAAGATATTTACCACATAAAGGTAAATACCAAGTTTATTCTAAAAATATTGATTTATAAGTAAAATAATATTTTTCTTTATCCTCCATAAGATTAATATTGGTGCCCCAAAGTACATTGTAACCGTTGGAGAAAAACTTTAGGCAATTTTAAGTTTTTGTTGATTTTTTATCGTGTTTTTTTTAAATTCCAATTCAACAGTGGAGAAAAGACTTTGCGCAAAGAAAGGAAGGAAGAAAGCGTTGACGACGGTTTTAAGATCGGGCCATTAACCCGTTTAACGACCTGTGTCCCGCGCGGGGTTGTATGCGGGTGCGGGTACGGCCCAGCCACACAACGGCTAATTATTATAACATCACATATCTATAAAGTGTGGTTTTTAAAGTCGCTTCCCTCTACTCTCTTTCTACAAATTATATTCAAAGTGAATTCCATCATGGAGCTTATTAAATATGTACATACTCTAACTTTTACAGTAATTAAAAATAGGAGTGCCCTGAGGTCCATGATAAAGGAATCAACTTCAAGATTCTTAAAGGGAAGCTTGTCGTGAGTCGTATCAAAATGTATCGTATCACTGCCACAATCTAAATTCAAAAATGTTCACACCATTTTTTAAGTGTCCTTAGGTCAGGGATGTAGGAATCAAGATAAGGGTTTTATTAGAATCTAATAGTACAACGTTTCCCTCTTGTGTACAGTACCGTAATAAAACCGTAATAAAAAAGGCTGCAACGTTTCCAACATATCTATAGTTGTAGGATAAAGGAATCAACATTAAAGTTTTCATAATATCTCATGTCACACGAGAAGCTTTTATGCACACTCCTTTATCCTGGACTTATGAATATCTTGAAAACATCTGAATTTAAGTTAATACAAATCCTTCAGAAGGGGGAGAAAGCAGTATTACCTGACATAACATGTGACAAGCTTCTAATGAAAACCTTTAGTTTAACTTTGACCTATGAGAAACGGTACATTTTTGAGTTCAGGATTCACCACTGTTTGAAGGAGGGACAGACAGTGTTATTTGACATATCACATGACAAGGTTCAACCGACAACTTTTAGTTGACTCCTACATCCTAGGAATAATATGGGCATTTTGAAAACGGTGCAACCTTTTTGAATTTAGATTGCGGTATTTAGATGGAAAGGCAGTGCTACTGTATTTAATATCTCGCATGTCAAATTCTTATTAAGAGTTTAAAACAGACTCCTACATCTTAGACCTCAGAAAACTCTCAATTTTTAATTACTCCAAAATGTAAAGCATGTACGTATTTTAATGAATCCTAACATTGAGAATCAACCATATAAACTGTAGAAAAAATTAGGGGGATGGGACTTTAAAAGCTTTAAAAATTTCATTGACCTTTTTATTTTGTGATATTATTTAAACTATAAAATAATGTAATAATATATAGTAAATTTAATTATTATTAAAAACCTATCGGGACTTAGATTCAAACGTGTTTAAGAGGAATTATGTGTTCCCTTGGAAAACATTTTCCAGAGTATGATATGCCCTGAAGCGGATCACACTGGATTTATAACCTCTAGGTGAAAGTAACTTGGAGAGCACGAATCCATATCTCTTTATTCTTTTCTCAATTTCTTTCTGGTCTTTTCAACAAGAATCCAGCTACTTGGAAGTCACGAATTGTGGATAGTTATGAGTGATGAATGATGGATAGGATATTCTCTGGTGTGTGGAATCTTACTCTCTTTAATTTAACTCTCAGGTATATTGATCCATGATGACATGCTGACGAGGCTTATTTTGAATACAAAAATGAAAAAAATACTTCGTATACTTCATCTAATCCAACAATTATTATTCTTACCTTTACAGCAACCAAAATTTCGATATGAGAAGTATTAGCCATACAATTAATACTGCAGCATACACTGTATTATTAACACTAGGTATAAGCCCATCGTGATTGTATACCTTATATTTCTTTCTAATTATACTCTATTTACATTTTATAACCACATGCAGCAATTTAAGTAACCTTTAAATTGTCTCTGGCTAATGCATTTCTTAATATTACTGTAAAAATAATTTAATGTTACAATTTTAATGTATTTTTACTATTATTCCGTATTTACTAGTACACAAAAAAGTGTGAGAGTGTGTGTGTGTGTGTGTGTGTGTGTGTATGTATGTGTATGTGACGCCTGGTTAAATGTGAGTTCTGATCTGGGGTAGTACAACAGTGTCATTGTGATTTCCTATGCTATTTTTTTTAATTTTTTTAAACATACTCGCGTTTGTGTTGTAGCTTGTAATCATAATATAAAAATATTTTCATTCGAAATTAATATATATTTTGATTTGTATATAAGTACATAAACAGCCTGAACTAAACTCAGTCCCCATGCACAGAATTTCCTATGTGGAGAATATTTCCAATATATTCTACTATTGTTGTTATTTTTTGGGCTCACCTGGGAATATTCTCTATGCAATCATTTTTCTCATTCATTCATTAGAATCATTGATTCATTCAATCGACTTTCCAAAAATGTTTTTTTAATTATTTATATTATTAAGGAGTATTTATTTGACTATATTTAAGCAAACATGAACAATGTGTGTTTGTATATTGAAAAAAAGAGATGTGCTCCTCTTAAATCCCAATAAACCTATTGCTGTCGGTAGAAAAAACATGTGTACTATGTTTTCACGTCCGTTCATTGTTTCCATTGTCACTATAGAGCAGTGTTTGGCACGTCTACGAAGAGCCAATCAGTCTTGGGAGTTAACTTGACGTCAAAGTGAACCTAAACAAAGACAAATACGATTGCTTTCCAATCCGGAAACCAACGTTCAGTTTCCTACTGTCACTTAACTATATCTGGAGACCTTCCTGAGGGATATTGGGTGAGATAGCTTTCCTTTTATATTAGTACGCAAAGGCAGCATGTACAAAAATAATTATATTTTCTTAAAACTGTAGTTTTTTTTAGTACCTAAGTAATTTTTCAGTTTTTAAGGACATGGAGATTTGGAGGTACCTCACTATACATAGAGGTATTGACGACACTACTTACACTAAGAGTTATATTTAATGTATTTGCATTATCTTCCAAATGCATTTCGTTTTAAGGGGATTTGCTACTCGTAAATGGATGAAAATTAAACAAAAATAATTTATTCTAAAAAAAAGAATAGAAAGAATAGAAGTCTATAACATTATTTTATCAAAAATTCAACTATGATACTTAATATTTTAGTAGTGTAATTTAAGTTTTCCTAAACATTTTTTACATATTCATTCCCCTTATCTCACAGTTCGAAATACAAGTTGATACGTGTTACTTGATACTGTTATCAGTACTTCAAATAAATATTCGAGAGAGAACCATTGAAGTTTGGTGGATGAATCTTTTGATGCTTATTAACAGTGATATACTGAAAGATTTCTTGTATTTTAAAGGTTTTTGGAAAATTAAATATAGAAAAAATTTATATTTGATTTTTAAATTAACTTTGGTTAGTTTGATTTAAAAACACAATGACGAAGATACATAAATTTATAGTTTACCTACCCTTGTAGTTATAATACCTAGTTTACCTACAATTTGATACGAAAATGATCAACTTTGAGTAAGTATTTTTTTCTCAAAACATAAATTAAAAAAATTAAAATTGTTAATAAAAGTTTAGTAAAATCACATTGTTTATTAAAAATGAAAAAAGTCAAAAGTTGTTCATTTTTAGGTCTCTAGGGATAAACAACACTGTCAAAGATTATCAGGGAATAGAAGAAGTTTAATTTTTTATGGATGACAAATCCCCTTTACTAATAACGATGTTTCTGTAGAGATTATAATAATAGAGTTATGTCGTGATTTGAGGTGTGAACGAAGTAGTGTTCTGATTATATTGACTCATGAGAGGTTTTACGGTATCTAAAAGCTCTATAAACCAATGATAGAGTTATATCGTGATTTGAGATGTGAACGAAGTAGTGTTCTGATTACATAGACTCATGAGGGTTTTTACAGTATCTAAAAGCTCTATAAACCAATGATAGAGTTATATCGTGATTTGAGTGGTTTGTGTAGACATTGACGAATTTTTACATGAAAAAGAAACAGTTGTGTCTAAACTTGGAAATGAATAGCTTGAAACTGAGGTAGTTTTAAACTTAGTATTCAGACCACTTGGCTGAATCAGATAACCTTTTTATTAGTTCACATAATTTGTTTACAGGTTATTAAATCATGGGAATAATAAACACGAATGGTGTTCAAAATTGCTTTGATAAGATCCAATGTGCTTATTCATTAGTAGAAATTACTACAGCCTTTATACATAAAGAAATCAGTTATTGTTCAAACAGAAAACATCTGGAGTAGATGCATTAGTTTAGTAATGATTATGGTTGTTTATAAAAAAAGAATGTACGAAGCTAGTAGGTAAAAAACAGTCCATAATAATTCAAGAAATTGTAAATTTTTAAACACCGTTTGAGAAAATCAATGAAGCGCGATGATGATGATGTAAAACAATAAACTTATAGATGTGTTTAAGTTTTAATTGACGTTTATTAGACATTAAACAGCATTTAGAAAACCACAGGAATAGTATCATATTATTGAGGTAGAAGATAAATAAGTGTACTATTGACCCGACACCAAAGTAAACAATTATAAAATACGTCCACTAACCTTTCCTTTAAAATTCTCAAAACAAACACAGAAAAAATAAAAAAATGTTAGAAATAAAAAATAAAACAAAGTGTCATATCAAACAAATTGTGTTGTTAGTGAGACAGGGATTTTTGGAAATAAAAGATAAATAAATAAAATATAAGTTATAAAAATAATTTAAAAATAAAATATTGTTTGTAAAGTAGTGTATTGTTAAATAAAAAGAAAATAATAAACACAAGAAATATAAATGAAAAAAAGTAACAAACATATAAAAAAATAAAAATTTAAAAAGAAAAGAATCAAGACTAAAAATGAAAAAAAGAATCAAAACTAATATAAATAATAAAAAAAAAATTACAATAATTAAAAAAAAAAAAAATAAAACAATGTATTAAAGATATAAATATAATAAAGAAAAATTATTGTAAGAAAAGAAAAATCAGAGTAATAAATATGAAGTAAAAATAAAAACTTAAAATTAAACTAGTAAAAAGTAATAAAAAGAAAAAAAAAATTTAAAATACAAGAAAAGATATAAAACAATAAACTTATAATTTAAAAAGCAGAAAAAAATAGGAAAAAACTGAGGAAAATAAAAAAAAAAACATGACCCCACTCACCAAAGTAAACAATTATAAGTTCCTGGAAACGTCCACTCAGAACCTCTCCTTTAAACGTTCTCCTGTCAACTTCAAATCCTTTCAGCTTTTACCGGCTGGTTTATTATTTTGTCAGAAAACAATGATAAAGGTTCAGAAGAGCATGTTTAATCAGCAGCTATCAACAAACCTGACACCTGACACTGTTGATCAAAGACCTTACTCCGTGTGCAGTCTTGTTGTACAGGGTGTGTTTTAAGTATTGCGATTTTTATTACAGAATAAACTATGAAAATAGCTTATAGTGGCATAAAAATGTAATGATTTAAAACACATCGTCATGGCTTAAATTGTTTTAATGATTTCTCACAGGTCATTGTTTGGACTTAAAAAAGTAAATTGTTTTACTTTTATTTTTAGTGGACTCAAGGAAACCTAATGGAAACTTATCCAACAAACATTAAGGTAATTTAGCAGTAATATGCTTGGAAAATCGTAAATGTTGTACCGGTCCCTAGGAAGGGGTTGATTTAAAGAATCATAGACCTTCTCTATTTTTAACACCTGTAAAGTGTTAAAAATATATAGTATATTATTCAATCATGTCAAAAACAGCAATTACATGGAATTTTTTAGTTCAGATCTAGCAGATAAGATTTAAATAGTATTAAATGTTTTCCAGATTTGTATTCCATTTATGAACAGCAATATTTAGGTTGATAAATTTACACAGATTGTGAAAAATAGTAATGTAATCGTGTACATGGGATAAAATTGAAACTTATCGTCCACAGAGGAAACTGAAAATTTCCAAAATCTACATTAATACCATGATCCACTTAAAACTTTCGTAAGCCAACGCGAATAAAATAGCTATAAGTCAATGATACATAATTTAACTAGACCTATTTACCTTCATATTCAATACTTTGCTCCAAAAAGGTCCACTTCAATATGGCCATCTAGCAGAAGAATACTGTAGACACAAATTTCAGTTCTGCCACTACAACAAACTGTATGCTGCCCAATTCTCGTTATTTCACAGATAAACAAACCTTTATTTGTGGCTATATCTACTGGTGTACTGAGTGTTTCTGTATCCTTCCCGTGTTATTCTTATGGGTTTACTTTTAGTTTCTTAGTATTAAATTTACATACTTTAACATGTCAGAGAGTCTCTTGGAATCAAAAGTAGTACTCCTGGGAGTAAATTACGGCTTTCCAAAGTAGGTTGAGGAAAAAACAAAGTACCTCAATATAAACTACTGTGGACTAAGTAACATTATTTTGGAGACAATAGATGTACATCAGTCTTGTTGTCTCTACAGAAGAGAACAGTTTGTTAGTCATAAGAGGTTTTTGTTTCTATTTTTTCGTTGAAGAGTTAGGGGGTCCTCAGGTATTTAAGATGGGTAATGTCATCGACGACGCAGATAATTAAAAAATATAATCAGAATAATATGGACTGCGTAAAGTTAAAAGAAAACATAAATTCATTAGTAGCTTGGGGTCATAAAAATAAAATCTACACAAAAAATTTAAAGGCATGACATATTCTAGAACAGAAAATTGACCATCAAAAGGATAGTAACACTCTTACTTATATAATGTATAATATTTGAATCAATACTTTTTGCAGGTCACACAGTTTCTGTTAAAAAATGTGCTTATTCGACTAGGAATTATTAGGTATTTAAGTTACTTGTTACAAAGCAACTACTCACTGAAAATTCCACGTTTTTAACTATTCCTATCAATTTAAAATATGAGAAAATTATTTTTAAATCTTCATGCAGCTTATTTGACGTAGACCAAAAACGTACGAAACAAATCCATTAGTTCATACTTTGTAAAATATTTGGTTTTATGCTAATGATACTCCTATGTTTATCTATTATATACATTTAATTTCCAAAATCTAAATACATGCCACAAACGAGCTAGTTAGTTGTATCTACATAAACTGGTTCGACAGCTGTAAACTCTTATTTCAGGGGTGGACTTTGCTTTTCCTCACCCCGGTTCTCCTTGTACTCTTACCTGTTTCTTATTATTTCACTAATTTTAATTTTTAACCTTTGAACATGATGATAAAATTGCATACTAAAAAAATGAATACTGACTTGGTTTTAAGTCTGTTGCCACATAAAAGTGGCTAAAGGTATATATGGTATATAACTATATTTTACTGTCGAATTAAGTGTCTTCTGTTGCTGTTTATGTTAAATTAGCGTAAATTATTTAAAATACATATTAAGGATATAGTTATTGTAAACCATTTCACTTCTTTAGCAACAACCAATTTCTTATTGTAAAAACAAAAAAAAATATTTCCACCATTTTTCTATTATAAAAGTATGTTAAAATTAAGTAATGCTATTGTGTAATAGGCGTAAGCTGTCCTACGTAGAACAGCATATTTTTAAACTGAAGTTGTATATTATGTATGACTTAGCTAACTGTTTACTATATTCATTTAGGGTTTATAAATACAACTTAATTTTATATTCGTCCTTAAAATTAAATTATACCTATCAATTGTAAACCTTATCTTCATTTAATATAAAAGAAACTATTTATCGGTACTCGAATGCAGTTTTTGCAAACTACGTTTAGAAATCCCCAATGCAGTTAGGCCCAAGGCAAAGTTAGTCATTGTGTATGATTATTTATGGCAGTGAGTCAAGCTGTTTAGTGCTAGCCCTGCATTTATTCTTTAAGAATTATGACAACTAACTTCCATCACAATTTATTTTTAATTCTGTAAAAACCTCACTCTAAGACTAGTTGTGCAATCCTCGAGGACTAATTTATCCTCCGACTAAGAAAGTTAAGTAATTTATCCTTGCACAAACACGTTGAATTACGGCTTTGTTTCTGTTTGTTAACCAAACCAGTCTTATTAAATGCTAACTGCCAACTATAAGAGATGGGTTTTTAGATTATTACCAAGGGAGTTGATGAAAAATGATATATAAATGACTAAGGTTGTAACTTTTGTAAGCAAAAACATGTTAAACTTGTGGGCTGTTGTGAATATAATTGTGTTGAATAACTATTGCAACGATTTAACGTAAAACATATTTTTCATTACAGTATACCGAAACCAGCTGTTTTCAACGTTAGTTTTGACTACAGAAAGTAATGTTTTCCCGGCCTAAGTAGGGTAAATCAGCTGGAAATTTTACCCTAATTTACCGGGTTTTATTTCTGACACAAGTTGTGCTCAGCGAAAGGCTTTAACAATACTACTAGTAAAGGTTGTAAAAATTGAAATCAGCTGTAAAAAGTATTATTGTTCCCAGTATACCAGTACTGAGGGATACAAATGAACAACTAAATTTCTGTTTGTAAAATGATATTACTTAATTAGTTTTCTTAATATGAATACAGTGTAATGAAAAATATCGTTCATAATTTGGTTTAAAAGTGTTATTCCGTGCCTTGATAGAATTCCAATAAAGTCAATCGTAGCCCAGAAACAATGACTTTCCATCCTTGTAATAAAATATACTATTTATTCTGCAATAAAAGTTTATGTCTAAACTACTACTCAATTTCTGTTAATTTGTGACACGAATTCCAAAGGAACTGAGGTTAAAGGAGGGTTTCCGTCCAAATAGGTATATGTTTTAGTTTCAATAACTCATAATGAAACAAAAATAACTTTAATAAGCTGAATAATTTTATTTTTACCAACATTTTCTGGACACTAATTAATCCACCAGTTTTTATTAATTTCGATTAATAGTATCAATATGTTTTCGAATATGTTAGGTATCGTATCGTGTTCGGTTGTAACACGTCAACGTAACATGAAACTAATGTGTGTACATTCGTACAAAAGCACGAATATTTCACTACGCAAAGCTAACATCGCTTTGTGACGTGTATTGCTCGTATTTTGTGTATGAACGTTTTCATTTCCTTTCATTGTGTTTCTAGACTTTGATATTTATGATATTTGATGTTTGACCAAACACTATGTGAAAGCTATTAGATCAATGGTTAAATTAAGTTATTGTAGTATTTATTTAAACTATTCAAAGTGAAAACAACTGATTTTATTACGTTATGGGAACTTTGTTAAGCAAACTCTCCAAAAGATTCAGGGTGGAACTCCTTCTGAATATGTTGAGAGAAGTCTACTCACTAAAAACCTTTAAGAAGCTGGAAAAACCTTGGTCATAGAAGCAGCGTTCCAATATTCTACAAATCTTAAAGAACTAATTAAATTTGGTTTGTTGTGTTTGATTGGGACGTTGGCGTAACCTGCAATCCAGCTTCTTGGAAATCACGTATTGTGGATTACGAACGGTGGTTGGTGGATGTGATATTCTCAGATGTGGATTAACGTCTGTACCATGCACTACGTCCATCCGCAAAGACCATTCTCATAATAAGGCCAGTTGGTAATTAAGACAAATTGTGGTTTAGAGCGTACATCAAACAATAGATCCCTTAGATTCCATTAACCTTTAAGCAGTTTATCAACAGTATGTCTAAGGAAAATTTTGGTTTTAGTCAGTAACAAGACTAAAGTATCAGGTCAAAATCGTCTTAAACTCACATCTTGGACATACGTGGTCAATAATGCTACCTGGGTAGGTCACCCTTTCAGAAAGGTAAAGGCAAGCAGAGGTATGGTAATCTGTAAAAATACTAAAATTCATCAGGCTTATATTTTATAAGATTTGTGACAAATTTGTATAAATTTATTTTTAGATATTAAGAAGGGTATAATCAAATGAACAGTTAACATAAATTTGGCTGGATTCTTAGTTGTTATATCAAAATTGTACAAAAAACCATGATCTGTCTATGACACCAATGGCATTTTTAGACGAAAAGGGTTTTTGAATAG
The DNA here is from genome assembly GCA_023375725.1 of Nephotettix cincticeps. NCBI lineage: Eukaryota > Metazoa > Arthropoda > Insecta > Hemiptera > Cicadellidae > Nephotettix > Nephotettix cincticeps. Next base: position 132,551,006 of record CM041786.1, on the reverse strand, counting down.
TAAAACTCAATCATCTAACTCATTATTGAGGTAACGAGTTGTAAATTGACAGGTATTTTCACATTAATAGTACAGTAATCACAGCTGAATCTATACAATAACATGTAGCTGCATTAACTTAGATGATAGATAGCTATACCTTACATGTACATTAATAAACGATTTACAATTAAAAAATTCAGACTTTATTATAATAACTGATACAAACATTTTGGTCCCATTTTCGCCATTTTTTATTGGCAGCATTTGTCGGCTATAACGCCATTATAAATTGTTGACCTATTCTATTTGTTCAGGCATTTAATAAACATAATTAGACGTATATGGTAATTTTATAGTCAAGTGGATTGAATATTTTAATTGTGTAATTTTTATTAGGTTTTAATGTTTATATGGTTAATAATAAATATTATAATGATTTTATTGAAGATTCGTTTAGACTTCTATGAAATTTTTTAAGGGCAGTAAAGTTGATTTGATACATCCCAGTTATGTTAAGCTTGTGTTTCATTTTGTTTAAAATGTTTTGAATTAGGTTCAATGTGTTGCTACTAATCTGAAATACTAAACTAATCTGATAGTTCAATTAGCTTAACGAAATCAAATAAAATATTAAAGCTCACAACAGAACATTAATGAGACGCAAAACCAATACTTAAAAAACACAATCTATTAGACAACAAAACTCACATATGAGTTATTACGTTGTATCTAATCAACATGTAAACAAACGAAATACGATATTTGGTCAAAAAGCCTTGAATATGGTATAATTAACAAAACGTACTGTAAATTGTGAAAAGGACACTAACTTTTTAGTGTTGATAAATTTAAATATTATGGGTCTAAGAAACGTCATTCTTAGCAAAAAGTCAATGCGAAAACCTCTTCAGCATATTTGACGTTTTTTATACAATCAAGCCTTACAAACAATTTTATGCTATATAAATAACGAAGTGAAATGTATATTTAACAAAGCTATTGTAATAAAGCGGCCGTACGGACGTCAATTATGCAACTGCCTCGGTTTGGGCGTCAACATTGATTGTTTGCTTTAAACAGTAATTGCTATTACAAACATTAGTAGGTTTGAGTTCAACAGTCACAATCTGGACTTAATTTCCATATTTACGGACACCTGATACCACCTGTAAACAAAGCATTAGTATAATTAAAACAAACAATAATCAACACATTTATTAGGTAAAAAGGTTGTTCTAATTTAACTCTTAAATATTCTTGTAAAGTAAAATGCGGTTACTAAATATATGTTTTTAGTTTTTAAAATGTTTAATGCAATATATCAATATATCCAGTAGATTGAAAATAGATCTAAATTAATATACTTTTGGACTCTTTGGTACGCCATTAGTTTACTTCGTAAATAATTCTCACTTACATTACTTATCACGTCATTCATTAGTCACAGTAAATATAACTATTCAATTTACTAAAGTAAATAGGTTCATTGACTCGGTTAAGAGGATTTAGTACCTTATAATGTCAATATAATGTATATTTTCTAAAAACCATGGTTGACTATAAAAGTTGACCTTTTGTAGACCATATATGGTATCTATAAAAGACAACTAGATCAAAATCCATGAGTTTTAGCTTTACTGCAATATTCAATAAACAAGTGATGACAAATGTTTGTTCTCTAACCTGAATAGTTACTGTCAAAAGTTACGTTTTCTGTAAAAACAAACATTTCAGGTTTTATGAAAAGATAGTCACTACATTCTTGATGAATAAGAAGGTCCTGATATGTTACGAAAAAATCCTATTTAAATTTTGTAAATCAATGAGTACATTTTACTATAGTTTTATGTATGTAAGATATCGTGTTTCACTAATTTATTTGAGGGACTAAAATAAAAGTTTTAAATATTTTTTCCAAAACTTTTTACTAATACTGTCACGAACCGTATATGTTGTACTCGTATCCTTTTTATTTAAACCTAAATCAAAAATAGCATAACATATACAAGGTACATAGAGATATAGAACCTCCTGATAAAGATGTAGTGTTTATTCATAACAAGTTAAAGAGTAAATAGTCGTTAATAATAATATATCAAGTAAAAATATGAATAAATATGTATCTCTGGTAGTAATATTAATGGCATATTAGGAAATAATAACTTTATGGTTTAATGTTCTTATAGATGTTTTGTTTTTTAAAAAAACTGCGAAAGAACTGTTTAACCAATACCATTCAGGGAAAAAACTAGATGTACTTTATAAAAGTAATGTCAATAGCGAGGATCTATATAATTTAAAGTATTTAAACATGATAATGTACACAAAATAACGCAATATTAAGGTGATATACATAGCAAAATTCTAATTTACAAATATAACAAAACTAACATAAGAAAAAAAAGTTATTTACTAACACCAATTGAAACTTAAGTTACAACGATTAGTTAAACTCAAGGTTTTCTGAGATGCATATGGAAGAATATGAGTGTTTTACAAAGCAAAACTATTTAAAAATAATAGTTTGACTATTACATTATATTCAATATTTGTGAGGATGATTTTATGGTATTTTATTTGAAAAGTATTTGACGTTTTTCAGAAAGCGTATTTAGTGGGCACGAAATATTGCGACCTCTTGGTTATTTTGGGATCGAAGGATTTGAGAATCATTTCCTGAAACAAGATGAGTCATTTGAGAGAAATGAGACAGAATGGGGGCGCTTCCCTCGGCGTGTTTATCAGCCCACGTGGTATTTTGAACTCCGTATAAGAAAATAGCCAGTCAAGAACTCAAGAGTATATTACTTGGAAGCAAAAAAATATTTTAACTGTTTATATGGTAGTATTTATATTTTTAAATTTTAAGATATATTTTTATGATGATTTTTTAAAGGAACGATGATGAAGTTACTGTAATGGGTTATAATGAAAATAGTTTAAATCATTTAATATGGATTTATTAGTTCATTAGTATCTTTATTATTTATGATACGTCTTTTGTTAAATATTTCTTTAATTACTCTCAAAATTAATTTTATAGCTTAATGTATGGTAAATGTTGAAATAAAATAAATTGATGATATAAATAACTATAACTATTATTAAATTATGGAAATTGATCAACATATGTAACGTATATTATAAGAACTAAACATTTAATTAACAGTCAAACTCTCATTATTAATTACTGTTAACAATCATTCGTCGTTTGGTAAACAATTAAATATTTCAGTACAATGATGAAATACATATAAACTTTGTTACAAAGAAACGGTAGTTGGTTAAATCATAAAACCTTTTGTACTTGACTAAATATGAAATGTGAACAAGGTAAGTTTTAAAAAGTGATCCAATAGCTAACTTTTTGATTACACGGCGTATCACCACACTTTAAATTTGGAACTATAACTTAAATTGGAACTGGAGCCAAAATGGTGGCTAAATAATAAATGTCTTACGAAACACTCTGTATTTTTATATTAAAACAGAGAAACCAGGCTCAGTGTCAGCTATGCAGCCTTGAAGTTCACTAGTTTTTCATATGGAATTCCCATCTAAATTTTGTGGCCATGTAAGGATCGAACCCGTCACCTCTTGCACCATTATACTCTCTAAAATAAAACCTTTTTATAAAAAATTTTTTACTATAATTTTTTTTTATTTTTAACCTAGAATAAACAAATAATTTGTCATTCAAAGGCTATCTACGTCGTCGCTCTTTGACTTAATTATTTTATAATGGTAACCATAGCAACGTTACACAAACTAGATAATCATGTAAATTTTAGTACTCAAATTTCAATCAAGTTCCATGCTGTGATATGTTTGAAACGTGACGTCACGATGAGTGTATCGGATAAGAGTAACATCTCGGAGATCTACCGTGCCTCGGAGATCAAGCCGAACTGTGCGAGCTGCGAGAAGCCCATCACAGACACGGTGGTGGCAGCCCTGGGGCAGACCTGGCACCCGGAACACTTCGTCTGCTCCCACTGTGGCCAACCCATCCACGAGACCGTGTTCCACGTCCGGAAGGAGAAGCCGTTCTGCGAGGCTGACTACATCCGGTTGTTCGTCAAGACGTGTTGCGTCTGCGGAGAGAGGATCAGGGGAACAGTGCTGACCGCACTCAACGAGACGTACCATCAGGAGTGCTTCAGGTGTGCCAACTGCCGCAAAATAATCGGGCTCAGGGAATTCACCGAGAAGAATGGTAGTCCGCATTGTATGTTGTGCGGCAAACTGGACCAACAAAACAGTGATGACCACGTTTAAAAAGTCGTCCTGTCAACGTGATTCAGGTGTGCCAACTGTAACAAATTATCGGGCTCATGGAGTTCACCGAGAAGAATTTTAGTCCACATTGTGTGTTTTGTGGCAATCCGAATGAACGAAATAGGGCTAACCTCGTTTAAAAAGTGATTGTACTCGTACTTCAATAAAACTCGACACTAGTTCAGGAGATTCAGTTTATTTAAAGAACATATGAGTTATGGTTTAAAAACTCACTGAATACCTCTTTCATGGTAAAGTTTAAAAATATTTTTAGTGCAGCTCTAAATGTCACGGTTGGTTTTATACAATAAAAATACACATGTTTTAATATTGGAATAAAAACGTAACTACGTTTAATAAGATAACAATTCTTAGTTTTAAAATTATAAGAACAACTATTGAATTAATAAGGATAAAATATAGAATAGAATCAATAACTGAAATATAGTAAAATATCAATTGAATTAGCTAATGGCTCACAAGCTCCCAACAATAAACAATATCTATAGATGTGAAATTTAACCAATTCAAATTCACGATAACACGAATACCCTTAGAACTAATTTATTTATGAACAGTTATTAATTAATCACGAAACGCAAATCAATAAAAGGTTTTGTAAAATATAATCTGAAAATCTAAATTTAAAAGATATTACAAAAATAAAAGATATCGCCTTACCACAAAACTCGGAGGACGAGATGTTCCCCCGTGAGTCGCCTGTAGCTCAGTGTACCTCTCTGGCCTAACCAGGCCTCAGTGCTCACGCAGGTAAAATCGCTGAGACCATCCAAATTCAATGGTCAGAACGAGTAACTAGGTTCTGTGTCATCATAAAATTACTCTATGTGCCAATTTACCAACACTGGTCTGTGGATTGTGAAATCCAAGTACCAGGTTTTATATCTGTAGGTGAAACCCAAATTTTAGAAAATAATTTTGAAAAAGGTGACTATTGTCACACAGTTTATGAATTATTTAAAAATATTGGTTGACAAATTTAAAGCATTCATATTACAAAATATTATATATAACAGTATCTGATAAAAAAAAAATTAAAACGTCACAAAACAAAACAAAAGATTAAACAAGTGTTTAGTTATATTTGTATTTTGTACTGTGCAATATCAAATAACATTGCAGCTGTGGTATGATTATTCAGTCACATCTGTGATACCTTATGTTTAAATTTTATCCCTATTCTTTGTTTTCATTATTATATGTATCTGTTTTGCTGCCCTAGATGAAAATATTTTGTAATTCCATATTAACATGATTTTCTAATAACCTTTACGTAGATTTTAATAAACATTTACTACATGTTATTTTCGTATTGCACCTGTAACACCAAATTGTTAAATCAATGGAAATATACATTTCCAAATTAGTGAATAAACACTTTTTGTGTTGAAATTTAATAATTTATTTCAGGTTTTTACTGGTTAATGAAAATTTTTAGTTTACATTAGTGTGAGTCAAAGCGCAATCCATAAATATAAACCTAAGAGTCCTGTCTGTAAATTGCTTACAATAATGACATTTTCTGTTATTTTACGTTTGAGCAGATCTTATCTCAATTTTTGTGTCTCTCTGTAACGTTGTACAAGTTATTTTAGTAACTCTTCTCCATGAAAACGGGAGTATTCACTGTTATGAAGTTAGTTTGTATTATTTTATACCTTTTAGGTAACTTTTTTCTTTTAATAAACTAGAACTTATTAAAAAGTAATGCGCATCCGCAACCCCAGTTTTGAGTGATATTAGAATAATTTGTTCAAGTCAAAGAGTCCTACTTTTTACTATGATCCATAAAAGTGATATAATATAGAGAAATAATCAAATGTCAAAGTAAGATATTATTTTGTTTAGATCGATATTTAAATTCGAACTTATTATAATAAAATTGTAAGATAAAAAAAACTATTTAGGCGTAAATTAAATTTTACTTTTTACCAAATTTTTATTCAATCTAAGTTATCAATTTAAAAATAATAAATAATTGACTGATCTAATAAGCTATTATTCGATTTGATTTATTTCTAAGTGTTAACATATTTTGATTACGGTAAAATATTTTGCATAATAATGAGTTTATATCTTCTAAAATTACTAATACAACCTGAACAAAGGATGGCTTAAATGCTACTTAGGCATTTAGGCTAGTAGGCACATTTCGCACTGTTGGCAGAACCTATAAGCATTATGTTTCCTCACTAGGGTGGATATTATCTCATGTCCATCTTAGTGTGGATAAGTTACCGGCCAATCACATTCGCGGAACGCTCCAAATCTATATGAAACTAACCAATAACATGTGCTAAGCACTCAGTCAGCTGATAGACGGTAGTCGTTTCCACTACATTAACTTCCGGTTTTTGCTATGAAACTGAGGTTACCGGAAATCTAAAAGTTATGTTTACATTTATACCAACGGAAAATCAAACATAACCTAAATGACTTTTTTATTGTAGGAAAATATTGTGTGTAATACGAGTGCAAACTGTCATGGCTGCCCTCGAAGTTCTGGCAACACTTAATTGACGCTTAGTGGTGCTATATAAACCTCTCGCGTAATATGACGGATACGACATCGTTTGCGCTCTGGTTACATAAATAGCTATTGAAGAAAAACATAAAGATAGGTGAAACGGCTTAAACGCCGGAAGTATCTATACAATCTCGTTAAAAGCAATCATCACCAATGTTATTCAATGGAAACCATTCACACCCATGACTGGTGTAATGTTAATAGCTCCAGATTTAGGTTTCATCCATGCTCAAAGGATTGTGTTTTATGATTCATCAATTTACAATAACTTTGGTGATTATTTAACTAAATAAGTATTAAATTCAAATATATTATACTTTTATCAAATATTCAACCCTGCGACATTTACAGACATACTTACTAACAAATATGTATGTCTATAAAAAATAAAATAAAGTTGCTAAGTGTAATCAAAACAATTTATCCATAAGAAAACCAAAACTCATCAAAGGCATCCAACACCCAAAAAATTATATATATATTCCTTTACCTTTATCTCTATAGTCGTCCCGTTGACTTTGACTGGGTTTAAAATTAAGACATTATAAATAATCTTTAGCCATACAGGTGTTGTCCTAGTAATGAAAGAAAGTTTCAAGCGTAGGAAAAAGAAAAAAAGGAAGGAGTATTTTAAAAAAGAAAATAATAAAGTTCATAATACCGTTTTTCTTTCACATATAGGAAAAGAAAAATGTATGTTAATCACAAAGCGTTTATATGTCATGGTCAAAATAAATAATTAATAAAAGAAAGTCGGGTTTTAGGTTAAAATAACTGAAATACTATTCGTTATTGTAAATGTTCATCATAAAAAGCAAAATCCCGTCTTGAAAATTCACTTTAAAGTCGAGATTCAAAGTAAATTAACTTTGAAAAGGACAGATTCACGCAAATTCAATTAAACCCGTTAACATCTTTCTATTGCGAAGAAATAAGCTTTGCATACTGATGCGTTGAGAGCAGAATAATTTGTCAACCTTTTCGTCTTCTGACATTAAATTTCACTACTCAATAAATAAGTAGAATCATGGCTGGTTAGCTTTTAAATTATACTTAATTTGATTATACGTAAACGATAATGTGTTACTTAACTGCTCTGTAATGAAGTTTGTTGTGATCTTTTTACCTTCAGCTCATTTACGGCTGTTTATAAAACTGTGTATGATTATATTATTAACATTTGTGCGTGTAAGAAGCCTATCAATACAAAAAATATCTTTTTATCTGTACGAGACTAATAAAAATATAGATTAAATAAATAAATGAGCTGAAAATTTTCCTCTAATATTTATGACGAAAATTCATACATTTAATAACACTATACTCTTGTTGAAGGAACAAAGTTAATATATTTACTATTTAAACATACTCAAACAATTTTTTTACTTAACCTATTGTAAGGTCAAATTATACGTTAAATGTAATACATAGGAATCAAAGTAATGTTCTGGGTCAAATATACTGAGCTGGTTAATCGTGCGCATCATTGAAAATAATTCATTTCATAAACAAATTGGTTTTCGAAATTTAAAAGATATTTCAAAACATTACTCTATGAACTGGTGATTTAGTTTAGGGTTAATATGCTGGCCCAGTAGTTCAAACATGTCTAGGACAAAACCGTTGGTAGACGTCAGATCATGGGCTAGCTTTAAAATGGGAAAAAATGCTTACACATTTGACAGATGAAATATTCAAATTCTATGTAACATCTGATTTATCATTAATTTGTCGGTATACTTGGCACTCTTTCTATAATGACAGTGTAGGAAACATGGACTTTAAACCTTTCTATTACAGTCTTCTTAAAGGTGTTAGGAGGAGAATTCCGTATATCTAGACACAGTTTGTATTATAGCCTTAGTTGCTGATAAACATGGCTCATTTTAAATGTTTTTCAGTCTAACATAAGGAGTAACAAGATTATGTCCATCCCTCTCGTACCAATTGTTTATTATTTTAGGAATGAAAGAATCTATATCATAAGTAAAACCATTCAAAATACACATTGTCCCACGAAGAGGTGAAAACGTTTAATTTTATAGTACGTGACCATTCATGCACCAAACTTTTTTTAAATTTTACACAGTTTACAATGTAGGTACTAAAACTATTCTTGGAAAATTTCAGCTACCTAACCTTTTCAGAAACAAAATGGCGGCATATTGAACATTTGACCACTTTGCTTCCTATGAAAACTACTTTCATGTGTTATTGTCTGGTTTGTTTACTATGTTGCGGTTCTAACGTTCATTATTGAAGAACAGCTGTTTTACTGTATAATTTAGCTTGAATTAGATCAAAAATTTTCCAACAAGATGGTGCTCTACCTCATTTTGCAAATTATATCAAGTAATTTTTAAACTACAACCTGACCGTTTGATTGGTCGTGGAAGTGATTTTTTAGATTAACCACCCCAAACACCAGATTTAAACTGTTTGTGACTTATTTTTATGGGGTTACTGGAAAGAAAACGTTTGTGTTCATAGCTTCAATAATGACGAGGAACTAAAACGATCAATAGAAGAGAAACTCCGGGTACGATGAAGTTTCTTTGTAAGAGCTTAAGTATCGTTTCTTAAGCGCTGTTATCAGTGTGTTGCTGTAGATGGGTTACAGTTTGAATAGTTTTGGACTCTAAGACTTTTCATTAGGCTACCTTCTGGTTGTTTCAGTCTATTTGAAACTTTATGTCCAACGTTGAAGAACAGTAATTACATGTAACAAAAAATCATATTAAGAAACGTTTTGCGTAACATGTTTATGTTTTTAAAATGTATTTAAAAATTAAATTAAAACTAATTTTTAGTTAATTTATAGTAAACCAAAATTCCAATAACATGGAAAACAATAAAAGTTTTAATACATCACTATTCATAAGCACCAAAACTTCCATCCAACTAACTTCAAGAGCTCCCTCGGAATATCAATTTGAGGTCATGAAAACATAAAAAAAGATACATTTTCGGATAATCGTCACTTCATGCTGTGAGATGAGGTGGATGTATATGTTGAACGGTTTGGGCTTAGGTGTATATTTACTAATTTGGTATAAAGTTTATTGTATATTTAGAAGAAATATTTTTGTAATTGTCATCTATTTACACGTATCAAATCCGCTTAAAGCGAAAATGCATGTTGAAGATTATGGTATACATGGGATTCAATGGAACTCTTGATGTAAGTAGTATAGTCAATGTATATATGTATAGCATGATACCTCAAATCCTCTATGTCCTAGAAACTGGGAAATTACTAAGGTACTCAATTTTTAGTTTTTAGAAAAGATAATATTTTTTGTACATGCTTCCTTTGTGTACTATTATAAAAGGAAAGCTATCTCACCCATCTCATCCAATATCCCTCAGGAAGGTCTCCAGATATAGTTAAGTGACAGTAGGAAACTGAACGTTGGTTTCCGGATTGGAAAGCAATCGTATTTGTCTTTGTTTAGGTTCACTTTGACGTCAAGTTAACTCCCAAGACTGATTGGCTCTTCGTAGACGTGCCAAACACTGCTCTATAGTGACAATGGAAACAATACACAGACGTGAAAACATAAAGCAATAGGTTTGATTAGGATTAGTAATAGAGCTCCATTTTTTAATATACAAACACATATCAAACCTAAACTACACCACAAAAAACAATACAAGGCATCAGTAGACTAACAAACACTTTCTCCCTTAAGTAAATATAAAAACGAAAAACCTTAGTAAAACTATCACATTCATAGAAGTAATATCATAAAATAATATTGATATAAAATTAATCATCCAATTTCAAAAAATAACAAGAGAAACCCAGTTAAATAATTTTTGGAATTTCATAGGAAATCAACCACCCTCCACCCCCGGAATACCAAGCTTTTTTGAGTGGCTATTGTTGGATGATGTGACCTTAAGCTGCATACAAATTTTCATGGAAAACGGTGGGGAAATAAGGAAAAATCTATGTTTTAATAATATACCTTAGAATAACATTCGGTGCTCTCAGACAACGTTTTGCGTGAACCAAAGAATTTAAATATGACCTTTTTAAGGAACTTTTGGTCGAAGAAAAATAATTAAAAATACTAATTGTTTTAGTTTTTATAAGCTGGTTGTAATGGTGATAGTCGAATTATATTCTACGTCTATTGTTTTCGCGGAAAACTTTAACATACGATTTTTGGACATTTAAAAGCCCATTACTTTTAAACATCGTTTTAAAGATATGCGGATAGTGTCAAACTATTTAGTAATCTATGAAATATAAATTGCCAAATTTAAACCAAAATATTTAGAGCTATTTTTGAGAAATTAGGATTTTAGGTCTTTATGGGAGGTTTTAGGGGTACACTATAATAAATACTAAAAAACCTGGAGATACGATGAATACATACATATCCATACATTCAAACATACATTACAAATGGAATCTAAATCGGACCAACAGGTTAGGCTGTGGCTCTGCACATATCCTAACACACACGCTATACTTTGACTGAACACAAAATTTGTTGTAAACAAATAATGTGTGTAAATAAAAGGTTGTCAGTCGTCAGTTGTATACTTAAATTAAAAAATATACAAAAATAATACTTTCTTTATATACTATCAATTAAGGTGAGAAAGTAATAATGTTACTTATCTTATACTTATATTAAGTATCATTGTGAAAGTGTATATTTTCTTATTTAGGATAAAATATAGTATATAATTAGAAGGATTTTTCAGTTTAAAAATCTTTATCAATTTCAAAGTAGCATTGCGCGAACCAAAGAATTTAAATATGACCTTTTTAAGGAACTTTTGGTCGAAGAAAAATAATTAAAAATACTAATTGTTTTAGTTTTTATAAGCTGGTTGTAATGGTGATAGTCGAATTATATTCTACGTCTATTGTTTTCGCGGAAAACTTTAACATACGATTTTTGGACATTTAAAAGCCCATTACTTTTAAACATCGTTTTAAAGATATGCGGATAGTGTCAAACTATTTAGTAATCTATGAAATATAAATTGCCAAATTTAAACCAAAATATTTAGAGCTATTTTTGAGAAATTAGGATTTTAGGTCTTTATGGGAGGTTTTAGGGGTACACTATAATAAATACTAAAAAACCTGGAGATACGATGAATACATACATATCCATACATTCAAACATACATTACAAATGGAATCTAAATCGGACCAACAGGTTAGGCTGTGGCTCTGCACATATCCTAACACACACGCTATACTTTGACTGAACACAAAATTTGTTGTAAACAAATAATGTGTGTAAATAAAAGGTTGTCAGTCGTCAGTTGTATACTTAAATTAAAAAATATACAAAAATAATACTTTCTTTATATACTATCGTTTAAGGTGAGAAAGTAATAATGTTACTTATCTTATACTTATATTAAGTATCATTGTGAAAGTGTATATTTTATTATTTAGGATAAAATATAGTATATAATTAGAAGGATTTTTCAGTTTAAAAATCTTTATCAATTTCAAAGTAGCAAATCCTCTTTAAGTCTTTTAAGGGTGGATTACCCTAATACAAGTTAGAAGCATCTTCATATACGGTGAATGTGTCCATACCAAATCTCTTTTCTATATCAATCTATAATGAAACCCGACAAACATTTCAGACGAATCTATATACATTTTTTAAAACCCTCAAACGTATGAGTTACATCTATATACTGATATAGTGTATATTTTTTATAACCGTTTACGCTTAAATACACCCTGATAAATACAGTAATAGTGACCAGCAACGTCCATTACAGATCAAAAGCTGAAGCATTTATAGCTGCCATGAAACATTCGATACAAAAGTGAGGGAGAGAGAGAGAGAGAGAGAGAGTAAACAAAGAGAATCAGAAACACAAACATGATTTGCTCCGGCTGGAATTCGTCTGATCTGATTTTGAACTTCGTAGTATTTGTTGAGCATTCTCTTTGTGCAAGCGATGGCTACACAAAATCCGTGTCAAAAGCAAGTATTTTATTAAATAGTAGTTCATAAACTTTCTAATGCAACTGAAAACCCAAATTAGGTATTTCTATGTATTTTATTGTACCAGTATTTTTACTTCGAATATGTTCAGTTATAATTAAAATTCTCATAATCCTATATCGTCTGATAAAATAATTTAGTTAAAAGGAAAGACTTTATCCACCTAAAGAGAGTGCAACTTGGTTAATTTCCGGGTCGCTTACCATTTGGAATAGGTTTATTATTTAATTATCTTTTAATGAATTATTCTGTTGTTTAACAGGTTGGGGAATGATTTATACACTTTAAGATCACGGTGTATGCAATAATATTCACAGAATATGATATGTTTTGATTAATTTCTTAATTTTGTCGTGATAAATCTAATGATCTAATAAATCTAATATCTAATAAATAAATCTAATTAAAAAAAATTGTTTTGGCTGATGAAAATCGATTCGTAAATATTTACAATAGAAAATAAACAATATATACTCATTTTGTAAGGAATACTACATTGGAATGGAAGTATATTGGTTTTAGAATCACAAAATACATAAATTAATTATTTTTTGCTACCATAATTTTATTTCAAAAGTAGAAAATCTTTATTCTTTACAGTTTAGTAGAAGAAATCATTAAGCTTACCAAAACGTAAGAACGGTAAATTCCCTTGTTCTCAAGAGAGGTATTTGCTTTGTGTTTTACAAACAATAACATTACCTGTAATAAATTGATTTGAATATACATTTTATAAGACAAATAGTTACTTAAAATTACTTAAAATTAACTGTACACTGATAAAAATATGCGTTTAAGGGCCAGAAAACCATAAAACTATTTTCTTTTCCTCGTTAGAACAAGGCCCTAACATAGAAGGGCTCACAACAGTCACCTAATCTAATAAGCCTTTGATAAAGGAAACTGTAAAGAAAGAAATACGAGGTTTTAGTCAGTGCTGTAAGACTATTACAACTTTTCTTTCACTATTTTAATAACTGAACATATGATTTTGTGTTGTAAGCAAAACATATTCTAGTATTGTAGTCTATATAATAAAATTAGAGTTTTGTCTATACATTGCTCAGAATTATTCATTTTTCATTTATTTTTATTTTTCGTGCGTTAGAGAAGCCGAAACCGGTCTTATCTCAATTTTTGTCTATTTGTATGTTTGTCTGTGACGCTCCAGGACGCATTTAACGCGGTCTTCTCCGAAAAAAACGGGAGAACTGATAACAATGAAACTTATTTCATACATTCTCTATATTCCAGAAAAGGTTTTTAAAGGCTTAAAATTGTCCACCCACCCTTGAAAAGTAAATAACGAGCATTTAAAAACCCAATTTTTACGCGATATTCGTCACATTTTGCTTTAGTTTTTAAAGAATAACCTACTATAATAATATAGTCAGCTGTCTTTGTAGTTTAAAGATTTAATAGAAATAAAAACAAACAGCTGTTGAATCAATATTAGTTAGTTTGTATTGGTCATTGATTTAAACCCATTTCGAAATCATACTATATTAAAAGTTATTTTAACGTATAGCTAATAATAATAAAGGTGGGTTTTGATTTATTTCTTTGTATTGATTTGTTTGGGATTCAGGTTTACATTTTGGTATAATAGTCTTCCTTCTTTAAACTGATTCCTACAACTCGTACAAAAGATGGGCTTACTGCTAGTTAATAAATACAATTCTCAGCTCTATATTCACGTTCCCATTTTAAAACGCATATAATCAGTGTGTTCAATTAACGCATCGTACAAGGTTTGCGTTGTTTAACCTTGATGTGTTTGGTTACATTTAAACTGCAAATATTGTATCCAAGAAAATGAAAAGATTATACGTTTTTTTTCTATATTTATGTAATATTTGAATTTGTGTTGATTTGAAGTTTGCATGTTTGAACATCACTCGACCCGAAAGACACCCCTTATAAGGTGCATTGTCCTCGTGACAAACTTATCATACTGATAAACTCTGCCTCTGTTCTCACCTATACTGGAGAAAGTATATAAAGAAAGTTTTGTTTTGGCTAAGATTTTTAATTTGAGTTGAAAGTCGATATATCTGTTTTTGGGTGCCCTGAAACAAAAAAAAAACTAGTATTAACGTTCAATTAGGTGTGTGTGTGTGTGTGTGTGTGTGTGTGTGTGTGTGTGTGTGTGTGTGTGTGTGTGTGTGTGTGTGTGTGTGTGGTTGTGTGTGTGTGTTGTGTGTGTCTTGGTGTACACAGAGCTACAGCCTACCCTGTTCGTCAGATTCAGATGAACTTTGGTATGTATAATAATATGTATGGTCGAATGTAACTATTCACCGTCTCTCCAGGTATTTTTCTATTCTTTAAAATATTATATTTAAAGGGTAATTTTACCCCTAGAGCTCCTTAAAAATGTGAGAAAACCAAATTTCTTTCAAATGGCTCTTATGATTTTCGATTTAAATATATTAGTTTATAGTGCATAGAGTACTAAATAATGTAACAACACCCATATGTCTGTAAAAATTACGGATAAAATGTTATTTTGGTTTTAACAATTACCGGGAAAACAATTTAGGTTAAGTGTAATTTGACTACGATTAAAGCCAGGTTAAAAACTGAACAAATTAGGATGTTGAATTATTTTTCTACGACTAACGTTTCCAGAGAAAAGTTAATTTACTGTCCACAGTAAATGGTACGTTTTCTGAGAGCGTCCAATGTTATTCTAATTGAGAATATGGGAATTTTATGTGAGGGGGCGTTTCCCCCCTTATAATATTCTAAAAATGAATTTAACTTTGTTCCTCTTCTTGTTATTTTCTGAAATTGTATTATTACTTATGAAACAATAAATTATTAAATGTTATCTAGATAATCTTTAAAGAATGTAAGGTTTTATTACAGATTGTCATTTTAAAATGTATTTAGGGGGAAATTGTGAGTCAGTCACCTGAGACAGTTTATTTAATATCTTATTAGTATTACAAATTGAAAGAACGTCACAATTTACAAAGTTTATTCTTCTACAAAATACTATTTATTTATCTATTATATTATTTTGCACTATTTTAAAATCAGAGATTTAAAAACACAACAATATTGTACAACAAACTGAAAAACCTAAAGAAATCTATTTTAGTAAAAAAATCTTGGGTGTAAAATTATTTTACTGAGTCTCAATACCTTATTACCTAATTAAAAATTGAATGAAAAAAATAATATTTGGTGTACCAACCTACCATATATAGTCATAAATATTTTAAATGTAATATCATAGCATTGAATATCAGAATCTGCAGTTTTTAATTTGATGGCTAGATAAACCATTAGTCGAACATAGATTTAATAGCCACAATCGTGTTACAGGTAAACCGATAATGCTGGAGGGGTATAAACAAATGACACGGTCTTTCTATGGGTAAATCCGTCCTGCGGGTAACATATGGCATATAACAGCATATTGCTACTACTATCGAGTTAGTTGAACGCTTTCACGTTTTTACATTTCACCTATATCATGATCATTGAATTTACTCAGTTACCCGTTTGCATTATAAAACTCACTTATTTCATCCTTTCTACTTTAAAATAAAAATACGTAATATCCAATACTGTACTTTCTTTAGGAGAAACCATAGAAAGACGGTAAATAAATTCAATAGACAAGTTCATTATACTAGATATTAATTCCCTTTATAATCTTATATGATAATTATCATTCTTGAAATAACTTATACTAATTAACTTAAATAGTAATGTTTGAATGCATTTGGTATTATTGAACTACAGTATTACCAACATAACAGATTACAGTTCAACAAATTAAAAAACACATAGGAAAGAATGGTATTCCGTGAATGAACAGGTGAGGCTTCCAAGTATAGGTGAAATTTATTAGCCAATTTCAAACCGATTAATTTGAAACATTAAATTTATGGATTTATACAACCTGTGATATGTAATATCTGTTTTGCAATGTTCACTCACTGAACTATTTCTACACACATCCTGCTATTAACAATCTAATATGAGAATATCTTCATGGAAACTCTTATAAATGAGGTAGACAGTATACAATCTCCCAATTCTGATATTGTACCAAGGACCGAAAGAGTAAAAGAGAAGGAAATTAAAGAAACTACCTATAACAAGATGTCACGCGGCATGCTGTCGTGCACAGAGCAAATTTAACTTTTGTATTTATTTTATATGAATATAAATAAATATATCCTGTGGCGTCACATTACTTAAAAGGAATTTTTCGTGTTAACCACGGTTTTTTACGTTTTAGTACAATAATTAATGGTATGTGGTTAGCATAGTGCCAGCCACCATTCCAGTTCTTCACCATTCCAGTTCCAGCTGTCAAGACTAGGATGCGCTACTGAGGTTGTATCCTCACTGGGGTGAACCCTGGGTTTATAAAATACATAGCTTTACATATAACTAATGTTTATCAACTCTAACAACCTTTTGAGGTATTGTTTATGGATCAGTATGAATTCTAAATATTAAATATCAATCTTCAGGAAGCTCTCTGTTAGTCACAGAGCCTTCTGGTTTTAAATATCTTTGTCAAAAATGCATAGTATAAAACTTTTTACTGTACTTTCTAATAATAGTCAGAATATATTACGAAAAAATCTAAAGCTTTGCCAACATTAAGACAAGATGGCAGCCAATTGATTTTTTTAAGATAATAGATTTAAAACTAGGATTTTTATGCAAATTTTTTAGGTGTGACTTTTTTATACAGCCGATATCTCACTTTTAGAAATCGCTTTAACTATAAAACTAAAAAACTCTAAAACTACGAGTATAATTAATAACAGATTTAGCTACATATAAAATAATTTGAGCTTATTGAGTTTGGTTTTATATATAAGTAAAAATGCCATAAGTAGATAGTCGGACTTATTTATTAATGAACTGAAAACAAATAAATAAAACAATAGTAAATCAATAGTAGTAATCAAAACAAAAAACTTAATGGCTAGGTAGTAGAGTTATAGTGCCTGTTGGCCTTCAAAATTGAAGGTCACCAGATCTAATCCCGCAAGGGTGCAATTAGAACCAAGCTACTATTTCTCGTTTGGCTAATGCCTCCTAAGAAAAGGTCGACTTTAGGTAGTAACAATTGCGGAATGGTCCTAATCCCTGGGCTGTCCATCAACACATAAAAAATGCCGAAAGTCGTAGATATATAAAAAAAAATGATTTTGAATTTTTGAACTTAAGCAGATATATCTTTAAGACATTAAGCTAAGCTAATCTTAGAATTCAACAATAAGTTTGCATTTATAGATAATAATTTATAAACTATAAAAATAATCAAAATAATAAACATGTAGTGTTAAAATACTGAACCATCACTTTTTGTTTTTTTATTTTAATCTGGTTTCCCAGTTTACAGATACTTACGGTATACAGTATACATATTTTACTAAGTAAAATTCTAATTTAATAAACCTTTAACACACGAGCAGTGCGTGCGATTCTCGGATATCCTTCATCACAGACCGGTCTCTATAAGAGGCTTGGCTCTAATCTTCTCTTTCATCGCCTGAAGAAATTGATTGCTCCAATATTGCCACAATTACTGGCCACCGTGTCGGCCGGCTCGGTTTATGTGTACGCTTTTTATGTTGTTTGACAAAATCACCTAATAATTACTTTTTATTTATATATTTACTACCGCCATTTTTTTAAGTTCATCAGTGTGAGACACAAAAAGGTTTAATAATACTACGATTACATGTTGAGAATTATAATCTATTACCTGAAACTACTTATATGATGAGATGACATTCATTAGAATTATAATAAGTGAAATAATAGTAATAATAATTATAATAAAAGTGAAATGTACATAATAATAAATGATGGTATTTTTACAATTTTATATCTAAACAATAGAATATAAAAATGAATGCTAACAACAAATCAACTGAAGAGGTTCTTGTTACTTTTTACTTGTATAATTCCCACTGGACGTGGTCATCAACATTTGTGAAATGGCCATTAATTTTTATTACGATATTCTTAAACAGGATAGTATGCCATAATCAATAATATTCTTTTAACTTATTTTAGAGCTTTTCTAGATCTTCTATGTTTTTATTTTCCTACAGGCGATTAGGAAGGAGAAGTCGCTTGGGTTGAGTAAGATTTTCAGGTTCTTATAAACTGAGTTGACAAGTCTCTGGATTCTCAAGAACGAGCTATTCTTTGTAAAGGTGGTAGGAAAATATTTTGTGGCGAAGAGGTTTCCAGATATTTCTGAATCCAGAGTGTCAAAAACAGGCATTCTAAGAGAGACTCTCTAAAAAAAGATCAGAGCGATCGATGTTCGTCATTAGGAACATTGTTGGAACAGGATATTACTTATGATACGTCTAGTTTCATGAGTAAGACAGCCTAGTCTAGTGTAACTTCCAGATCCCTGAGTCTTTTACGGGTCCATATGAAGCGGGGAAAACGATGTGAAGTGTTTTCAAAGCATCCCTCCGGTAGGCTTGGCGAGGTGATCAGTATTAAGAATATACAATATATAAGATTAGGTCTAATATGTACAGTTAACCCTTGTGCTGGCGCTTCACCGTTCAAACGGAAGAGAGCGCATGCGGAGTTCTCTTCCGCAAAAAGAAATTGAACATCAATGCAAAGTAAATATATTAAACTAGCCAAAGTACCCGTTCTTCGCACGGGTAAAAAAGGCTGAGAGGTGTAGGCTCTACAGATACATTTAGGTTATTGATAATTAATTCTTTATTGTTTACAAAATGACATAACACGTGTCTAAGTATATATCTAAACAAGACAAAGTAACATATGTCAAATATTGGGAGAGGATAAGCATTAACGTAATAGAGGCAGGCATCGGGAGAAAATTAAAAATCTACCATTCCACTATTTCGAACTAATAATTCACTAATTTCGATCCAGCAGTTTATGTGTAAAAATTAACTTAATTTCTTTTTCTTACCGAACTGTCAAAATGTAAAGTAAACGGATGTTGACATTAAAAACTGTAAACATTGAATCCCAGGGTATTTACAGCAACCATGTCTTCTGCTTCTCGAACTGTCAAATTTTAGTGTTCACAGCTGTTGACATTCAAGTAATTTTATGTTTTCATTTTCTAAAAATGTAAACATTGAAACTTAGGACGTTCACAGGGCGTAGCCCGAGAGGATTTTAAGGAAATGAGTATGCCTATGTGTTGCATGAGTTTAAGATCTACCTTTGCCTAAAATTTCAAACCGGTCGGTTCAGTATTTTTCGCATTCACTTGCCACAACAAACCCACAAACACACAAACCCACAAACAAACATACAGACACCACCTCTTCTTTATAATATTATAGATAACAGTTTTATAGATTAAATAAAATAAAAATATATTTTGGTTAATGCACACGCTCATATGTGTATTCAGTTTAGAAATATCGCATTCGACGTAATCTCTCGTCATCTAATAAATCTATGGTGGAATCAGTGTAACATGAAATGGAAACACAAAATACTCGTATACTTGAAAACAGTCACAAATAAATGGTAAGTTGTAATTAACACAGAAGGGCTCAAGAGGAACTAAACTCAGCACTAGCCACTTGCACGATAGGGCGCACGCAGAGAAAGCCTCCGCAAACTGATTGCTTCACTGCATTGTAACTCACAAGGAAACAAAAGGAGTGTGGGAGTTGTAAATAGTTTCGGGGGATTCCTGGATGAGGCACGTGTGGTACGGAGCCTGACACGGAGATCCCATGTCAGAGATTATGTAAAAAGGACCCTAACCTTTAACTTCGGTTGTTCTTTTGAAGGTTGTGTCGTGGATAGTAAAGTGACATTTAGTTGGGTTTTTGCATCAGTAGAATATCAGACACACAGGTACACATTTGTCCTCGTGAATTACTCAAGAAAAGCTCAAAACATTTAAACAGTTAGGCTGTTGGAAATTTCCAGGTAACTTATTATAATTAAAATATAATGAGTTACTAAGTATAAATTGTTTTGTCCTCAAACGATAACAACTTAATATCATTAAAAGCATGAAATATATTTTCTTAAACAAAAACTTCTCAATATATGAAAATAACAACCAAATACATTGGATATAAAAGGTGTATATTGTTTTATTTTCGTCACTAGTCAATGACTTTTTACTTTGTTTAATATCACTGATGAACATTGTACGCATACCTACGCATACCTAATACCACAGTCTTAACTGAACATTTATAAGAACTATTTAACAAATTATTTTAACTTGTTTTTACTTTTAACAAACTAACTACATATTGTGTATAATAAAGGTATATTGAATAATTTCAAAGTATTGTCAGACACTAATGTCACGCTGATGTCAGACAATAGAGACTGTAGATTGTCAAATTTCAATAATCATAACCTTTTTTGCTTACTTCTCCTGCTGTGCGCTGTCCTGATGACAGCACTCCTAGTGGCGTGGGGAGGTACCTTCCTCTATCGCCACCACGATAAGGGCTCTACAAAACTAAGATATTTTTAGATTTTAAAACCAATCCCAAGTCTATTGTGCAATACGGAATTCTGGCTTGGGGAGGGGCCTCCACCTTGGTATTGGAACCTTTGGCAGTATCCCAGAGATCCATTATAAAACTATCCTACACAAAAAAGGGATAACCAACCAATTTACTATTTCTTAAATTTCCCGTTCTTAATATTAGACAACTCTGTTTTTAAATTGATTGATATAAAAGAAAACTATTAATTAGACTCTATTTTTACCATACTTACCCATCATTATGAAACCAGAAGGAAGGAGAATGTTGGCTTTCGAATACCTAAACTAATCCACAGAGCAAATTTACATAATTATTTTTATCTAGCACATCAGCTTTACCGTAATCTTCCCCGGGAGATTTTACTGGCCGAGGGAGACAGTCTCGCTGTTTTAAGCGAAAAGTGGGGGAGTGGCTGCTCCGTATCGGTTCCGTGGCCGCAGGGCAACTTAGTGTTTCTCATTATGTGTAGTTTGGTAGACTATATTTAAATCCAGTTGACACTAATAAATTTCTTTTTTTTAATTTCGTTGACTTACATAATTTTATTTTGTCATGTCCTACTCAACAGTTTCTTCTTTTCATACTTCTCCTCTGAAATCCGGCTACCATTTGTTCTGATGACACACTTACGCTGGTTGTTATATTTATTTTTCTTCACACTTATAGCAGCAATAGGATATTATTTATTTTTCCCCTTTCTACACAAAAATGTTCTTGAAAAATGTTTTTTATTCTCATTAAACATGTAATCAATGAACTGAGAGACTGTTCGACTCATCCTCACACTCAGACGTATAGTCTTGTGAGGATTTTACATGTTAATAATGTGTTTGTTAAGATGAAATTGCATTGCTTTATTGTGGAAATAAACACCTTGAATATTGAGTTACAAAAAGTTCACTTACTTTCCTAAGGGGAAATAAAAAGTTTAAAAAAATCTGCCCAGCACATATTTTTGCACGCCGTTCCTCAATGGTCCCATTCAAGTGAAAATATAACTCCAAAGTTTTTGGTAAAAATGTTTTTTATTTACCTCCCAGTGGTAAATAAGTTAGATCACGGATATTTCTAAAGGAATGATCTAAGAGATAGAGATAAAGATCTAGCATATAAACATCCAGTATCTAAACAGCTATTCTCATTGGTACATGACGTCACCTGCTATACGCTCTTTGGTTTTCGCAAAATACTAACACCTTCTCACAAAGCTCAGACATATCAATGTCATAAAATATCAATCATGTGTTTATTTCGTAAAATCCCTAACTAAGCTGATTATTTTTATTTTTGTTATATTGGTATAGTAGTAGCTATTGATATTTTGATTTAAAATTGTAAAATAAATAAGACATTGTTTGCGATAGAAACGGACAAATTATATAAAAATAGTCTAGCTAACAATAATTTTAAGACAGACCATTTCATTTTGACTAACACTGTTAAAATTGGTAGTTTTTATGTTTATATTTTATTTTTCAAGGGTAATAAAAGATTTTCAGGCCGACAATGATACGATATATCTGTTTATAAGGTTTTTTTTATCGAAAAAGCTTATCCTACGTTACAGAGTAGAAAAATATAGCTCATAAACTAAATTTTTATAAGTGTCATATTTTTCGAAATTTTTTGGAGGGATTACAATAAAAACATGGTGTAATATTTTTAATGGAATGGATAAATAGAAAGTCTGAACATTTAAAGAAAGCTGAGAAACTAAAAGCTATCAAGATCATAGTAAAAAGACGGCGAAAAAATATCACCAGAATCAATGCAAAATTGCTGAAAAGATTGTTGTTAAATTATTTTTTATTGTTAAAAATATCCTATTCATTTTGGGTGACATATATTTTAAAATTTACCTAATTTTTTTAGCTCAATTTTGTAAAAGCAATAATTACAATAAATACACCTATTACACAAGATTTTTAAAACTATATAACAAATTATTCCAGTAATGAACCATGATAAAACCTAATGAATTATTATAGTATATAGTATAACATAATTGATTAGCACACAGGACTATATTAGGTTAGTAAGGATATTTCATAGCACAATATAATGTGCTGTTAAATTCTTCATCAGTAGATCTCAATTAAAACTGTAATGTAATTAATTTAAAGGAAACCCCCAAATTTACAAAATACAATTAAATATAGTTAAGTAACACTCAGTGTTTGTACACCAACATATAAGCTGTCTCGATTGGAAATTATATTAATCTTAAAAGTGTATGTATTTTTATATACTTATTTATTACACTATATTTTTTATGAAAATTAAAACTATAATCAGAGAAACAAAATTATTTTTAATTTTTAACACTACTATGCTATGGAATATTGTGTTAGAGATGGCGCATTGAGATTGAACTGAAAAAGACGCGCAGAGTCTAGACACAAATTATATTGTTGATTAAAATCTTGTCTCTCTTGAGATGAGAGATATCCTCTTAACAATAAAATGGGATCAAAGGTTCCTGAATGTTTATGCTTATGAGGATGTTAAGTTTACTTTAATATAATAATTTATTTATGTGGATATGTTGTAAATTTTATACTATTTTTAAACCTAAATAGACTAAATTGTGTGGATGAGAGTTCAACAACTAATTAATAAACTAATAAATTAAAATTTTTTGGCATACAGGATGGTTGGAAGTTAGTATGACAACTTTTAAGGTAACCAATGTCATAAGTCAAGTTAATATCCACAATTAGATTTGTGTTATCCAGCGTTGTCTCTCAACTACGATAAGAAAAGTGGGTATGAAAAAGCTAAAATTTCTCCCCTTTTAATCTGTCTCATGGTTATTTTAACGATAGTTTTGTGAAAGGTAACCATAATTTCATGTAGTTTGTGTAGTTTTATGTCGGTTTTATATTAAAATCTGTATTTTTTTAAGAAAATACATTGATTTTAAAATAAATATCAAATTAATTATAGTCTGTCTTTAAACATTTTAAAATAAATTAAAAACATTGCCCACTTTATGAGCTATAAGTTGATATAATCATTCAGGTTTTTACTTTAGAAATGTTTCTGGAAATTATACTACTGTTAATTATGTACTTGATTGGCCTTCATTCCGTTCCGGGCTTGGATTTGTTGAGGTGGTAGTTGGTGTTGAAATGCACTGTTAGAGCCCCTGCTCCCTCCTAGAGTGAAGTTTGCCGATGTAATGGTTTCCCTCGTCTTTGGGTCGCCCTCGAGTGGATAACCGGTGAACTGGGGGTGTAGGTTGTGAAAATGCTAGGGGGGTTTCACGGGTCAGTGTGACATCGATAGCTCCCAAGGGTCAGTACTAGATACGATCTAGCGGGTGTATTCACTAACAGCCATCCGTGGCAGATGAAGGATTAGCCAACGTCTCCGCTCAAGTGGTGCCTATCCGAGGGCGAAGCAGAAAAAGCCTAAGGTCTCTTGTGAAATCCACAATGCATTGGGGTACAGTGTTTACTTGAACCTTGGCCAGCCAAGTCTCCTGATCTTTCTCTATTCAACTTCATGTTCTGGGTACAATGACATACATTGTTTATTCAACACCAAAGAACTCAGAGGATGAGTTTTCAAATAAAATTGAAGAAGGTGCTCAAGTAATTCTTGATAAATTAACATTCAATGTAATAATACGAGCCATGATTAAGCATGATTGAGCCTGCATTACAAAGGGACATAGTCAGTTCGAAAATGACATTAAATCGTTTTGTTTATGTTTCATTTTACCAATGAAGATGTCCTTAATACCTGTGCCTGTTTTTAAAGTTTAGGATGTGTTAATGATTCTGATTAACAGTTTACTTAACAATTTTGATTAAATAATTCATTTTTGTTCATTTGAAGGACCACTATACTCAGTTATGTATAAATGAAAATTGATTACATAAACTTATCTTCCATTTCAAAGTTTGAAGAGGTCTATAAATAAATAATTAAATTGACTCATGTTAAATTATGCTTAACACTTAACTGTTTACTATTATATGACTTCTCACTCCTTATGCAATTCCCACAAATTTTAGTAATTAATTAACCATAATAGCACGAGTATTTGGTGAATGTAATAAAATTATACACGGTTATTAACTATGTACATCGGAAAAATACCAAAATTGTTTTGAAACTGGAATACTTATTAGACAATCTACATCAGCCTCTTTCAAACTCACTAATTCTTAAACCATTAATTTAAAAGATCGATTACTGAATGTAAAATGTATTGTTAAACATTTTTATACATGAAATAAACATTTTGTACAGAAAAAGAAACGTTTTTTTTAATAATTGTACATTTAAACTTTTACAAAATGATGATATTTTTCTGTTTTAAATTGAAAACAAAATTGTAAATTTCAAGGTATTATAAATTTTGTGTATAAGCTTTTATTTATTTAAAATTAAAATGAGTGGAGGCCGGGTCGCAGCCGTCACAACGAGGCATGTCACGTGATGCATGCAAAGTAGTCGGCCTCCCACACGTGGCGATGTTTCTCAGACGATACAGATAGTTCACAGTGTTTGGACTTATAAGGATGTCATTGGGTAATTTTAAACTTGATTAAATTGTACAGGGCTATCTCATTCATTTTTCATTCCCAATTTCAATCGTGCATAAACCAGGTAAAATTTATCATAAAAAATGGATACATTTTTCAAGAAATACTCAACAAATTTCATAAAAGGTAATTAGAATTATATTATTATTGAATAATAATTAAGACAGATTTTATAATACACGGCAGGTGCCGATTCTGTACCCAAGCTCTTATCATACTTGATCGATTATTTCAATGGCATCGGTAATCTATTGCCCCCAAGAAAAATCACAATAGGTGAAATAAGGAGAATTTGGATGTCAATTTAATAGTGTGGAATCATTTTGACCAGCTTATCTCTTAGCCAGCTGATTGTTAACTTTGGCTCTAACATCCAAGTAGTATCGTGAAAGTCCACAATTCCAAGGGAAATCTTCATTAAATCATATTATACTATGAGTTTGAACACGAATAACTGATTAATTGGTTAATGCAATAATAACGTATAACACACAAAATGCTTTCATGTCTTAAAATCCAGCCATTTCACTTTTATGACAACAATGATGGGCAACAAACGACTTTATAAACATTTGATACACAATTTTATGAGTTTTTGTTTCAATTGTACCAGATGAAATACTCTTAAGACAAATTAATCCAGTAGTTTATAGCCTAAATCAAGCACAGAATTTACTTGGTTTTATATAAATAAATTGATGAAATGTGTTCATTTTCAATTATTAAAAACGTGCAATACCTATTTTCACTCACGTTAGAAACTTGTAAATTCATTAAAAACATACAAATCAGTATAAAAGCATCAAAAATGGAATTCCTAGAAGATAAGTAAAGAAAAAGAGATAAGACAAAATGAGGAACATGGACATGAGAAAACAGTTTGGCTGCAACTAAACAAGAGAAGGGCAAAATTTAAAGAGGAGGGAAGAGCTGCAAAATTGTTGTCATAGAAGTAGAGACGAGTCGTGAAGTAGTAGAGACGAAGAAGAGGGACTATACAGCGATATATAAAGATGGAATAGGCTTGTCAGCACAGCCGAGGGACTGGAGGTGCTCCCATGATAACCGATGATAATGATGAGTTTACGCGGAATATTATAAATAATACACATTTTTTCAAGCAAAAGCTACATGTGTAATTTGTCTTTTAATGAAAAATTTTTTGTGTTTGTGATCGTTAAGCATTTTGTACTAATCAACCAATCCTGGAAAATAAATTAGCAATATATTGTCAGTAAAACGCATGTTTTTCAACCCATTTTATGAATTTTGAGTGTCACTCGTATTCCTTTTTAAACCTGAACCTAGTTGGGTAGCTGAGTGGTTACAGTTTCTTTCTTCATCATTCATCGTGCCATCTTCGTATATTATCGGGCATTAATCAATTACGCTTTCTAATGGAAGGTGACGTTAGATAGTTACGATACGGAGGTTTTGACCGTTTCCCATCAAAATTTTAAAAATGCCGAAAGCGGTAGAATAACACAAAACACAAAAATAACCTCATTCTATGGTGTTACAACCACTTAAAAAAATAGAAATTTGTAAAGTGGAAATGACAATTTGTTTGGAAAATACTACAATTAAAATAATACAGAGACAGACGAACCTGCAATGGATTATTGATATTAATAAGTATACAAAAATCCCTTGAGGTGAAAATGTCCTATGTTTACTAATACGCAGGAATATTAAATTAAAAGTGAATTAATTTTATTTCAAGAAATGTTTAACGTTCAGAAAATGTAAAAGTAGAAAATTTAGAAAAAGAAGAAAACGTATTAGAAAAGCTTCCAGCTTCTCATCGTTGAAGAAATATAAAACATGCATTATATAAACAAGTGGATGGTTAAACAAAATATACAGGATATAAAAACACTTAATTAATGAAATGAAGGATATGGAAAATACTTGAGAAAAAAAGTAATAGCAATTTTAAAGGTGAGTATTCAAAAGACATTCTCGAATATTTTACAAGAGTTTAACAGCACGTAAAGCTTAAAGTTTGAAAGAACGGGAAGTATTTCAGGAATGTTTTATGGGTCGTTTCTGATGTCGGTTTAAAGAAATGCTTTAACTTCCCTTTCATCGTTAACATTATTATGGGTTTAAGAGCATTCTTAGTAATGAGGAAACGCATATAATTCCTACTTACAGTTTTCAGCCCACTATTCTCTGGTTTTAACGGTCTTTTTATTGCTTAGAATTCGTGAAATATCGCACATCATAACTAATTAAAAGATAAGCGTTTACGTTTTACACTTTACAAGAGCTAAATAGTGAATGATGATTACACATGTTAACTATTTTTGTTAAAACGGTAGAGTGAAAACCTATCGTTAACTTTAATCAAATCTATTAAATAGTATAAACATACAGTTCATAAATATGTTACAGTTAGTAAATTTTATTAATTTGGGCCAAACACTCTAAATAAGATAAAGTATTACCACTGACCTTCGAATCTTTTAAAGTATCATTCAATAGAATAATACACATCGAACAAATATATCATATTAAATATATGTGACATTTTATTAGTATACAATAAGTATGAATTATGAAGTATATAATAATTTTATCAATGCGAAAAAACTATCTAAGTTTAATATGTAACTTGTACAGTATTTGAATTAGTTTTCCCAAGCCACTTATTCTATGAAGACCCCTTAACTCCATGATTTACAGAAATAGTTAAAATTGAAGTTTATACTGAAATATTAAAACATAAAACTTTTATTTTGATTATAAAGGATTATAATAAATGGTCAAATAATTTGCTATGTTTTTAGAGACTTTTGACACTACTAGAGACAATGATTGATTCTAGTCGATATTTCAGCCAATTAGATGATTTTTTACAGTATATTTCTTAAAACTTCTCAAGTTTCTTACGTTATTAAGAAATATTTGGTGATGGTAAAAAACATAACGTGTGGTTTTCTTTATTGAATACTAGCCAAAGTACCCGTTCATCGCACGGGCTAAAAAGGCTGAAAGGTGTAAGCTCTACTGATACATTTAAGGTATTGTTAATTAATTCTTCATTGTTTACAAAATGACAACACAGGAGTGTCTACAACATTTCAAAGTAACATATGTCAAATATTGGGAGAGGATAAGGATTAATGTAATAGAGACAGTCGTCGGAAAAAAACTTAAAATCTACCATTCCGCTATTTGAAATAATTCACTAATTTCGATCCAGCAGTTTATCTGAAAAATCAACTTTATTTCTTCTTCTTCCCGAACTGTCAAAATATAGTGCAAACGGATGTTGTCATTAGAAAATGTAAACATGGAAACCTAGGACGGTCACGGCAGCTCTTTCTTCTTCTCCTTCTTCTTCTCGAACTGTCAAATTTTAGTATTCACAGCTGTTGACATTCAAGTAATTTTATATTTTCATTCTCTAAAAATATAACATTGAAACTTAGGACGTTCACAGGGCGTAGCTCGAGAGGATTTTAAGAAAATGAGTATGCCCATGTGTTGCATGAGTTTAAGATCTACCTTTGTGTAAAATTTCAAACCGGTCGCTTCAGTATTTTTCGCATTTACTTGCCACAACAAACCCACAAACCCACAAACAAACATACAGAAACCACCTCTTCTTCATAATATTATAGATATAAATCACGAAATTTAAGAAGTTTATCGTATAAGATTAGGGAATTGGAGAGAATGGCTGCCAAAATGTGTGAGGCTAACTTACAGTTATGGACTGGAGTACGGTGGAGGGTTCCTTCTCTACATGAGACTTGCGATAAAATAAGACGTCTCAGGAGCAGCTGATGTGACGTTGGAAATATGTTATCGACCTCCCATTTCATGAAATACCACTTCTATAGGTAAAATGAAACTAGAACTTTAGGTGAAATATTTACGAGCTAATAGTCAGTTTCACGGAAACCAATTACAAATAAATATCCTCAATGTATAGAGAGAAATGTTAGTTTTTACTTTATCATGATTTCAACGTAAGCATGGTTTCAAGCTATATATGAGTTCATTTTCAAGCTCAGACATCAAGCTGTAGAAATAAATTGTTTAATTTGGAGATATTTATGTATAATAATATAAAGAAGAGGTGGTTTATGTATGTTTGGTATTGTGGAAATTAAACGCAAAAAATAATGAAACAACCAGTTTAATATTTTTTACACAAAGGTGCAACTCATAGGCATATTCTTTCCTTAAAATGCTCTCGGGTTACGCCCCGCAAACGTCCTAGGATTCAATGTTCAGAATATTAACATAAAATTACTTGAATTTTTACAGATGTGGATACTAAAATTTGACAGTCCAGAAAGTAGAATATACAGTTGCTGTGAATAGGTCTCAATGTTTACAGTTTCTAATTTCACCATAATTATGTTTACACTATTTTTTACAGTCCGAAAAGAAGAAGAAAGAAAGATCTTTTTTACAAATAAACTGCTAGATCAAAATTAATATTGCCAAAATTGTAGATTTTAAGTTCTCTCCTGAAACCCATCTCTTAGACATTATTCATAAGGAATAACGTCGCCAATATTACTTAACAGATGGTTCTTTGTAATGTTGTAATACGTAACACAAAATTATGTAGCAGTACACCACTTAGAATTTTTTTACCCGTGTACTTTAGCTAGTTCATCATAAATAACGTACAAAGGGGAGCGCGCTGGTCTAGGGGTAGAGCGCGGGGCTTTGGTGCCCAAGGTCCTAGGTTCAAATCCCGCCGATCACTATTGGCTCTTTTCGCTAAGTGAAATGCCACAACCCACACAGGGGTGCGCAAAAAGCCGCTACGGCCAAAGCGCCTTGGTAAGTAATCCACCCCTTCCAATAAATGAAATAAATAAATAACGTACAAATTAACATCACAAAAACATAAAACACTATACTGGCTAGAATAAAAAAGCAGGTGCTTACTAATGAACACTATCTAAGCGTGAATGAACTGCTGACTCAATACGACTTACAACAACAACTTACTGGGCAATTACCTACAAGTTACGAGTTAATACGAATGACTCATGACGAAGAAATAGATGAACCTCAGGGTTAATCATGGCTGAGCTTTTATTCCTATGAATGTAGTTTTTGACTTGTATGCCTATGTCTTAGCTCTGAGAGGGGGGTGTTAGCGATTCACTAGAACAAAATTTGCATTTATGCTTATCAACGTCATGTGGTTAAAGGGTAGCTGTTGTGGAATTGAAAACATTAGCTTTAGACAGAACAAAATTCTCCGTATTACTGTTAACGCTCTATGGTTTATTAGGAATAACCATCTCCATGAAGAACTTGGTGTAAGGCCCAGTAAAGATTTTATTAAAAAATGTTCAACAAACTTTATCCATGCATTGGATCAAGTGCCTGGAGCAGTGCAATTCAACATTGGCCAACTGACTCTTGATAGACGTTTATAGCCTAGACTCGTTCAGGATTTTCTTGATCTAGATTAACTAAACGAACACAATTATAAACTCATAGTTTATATAAGTTTTACTTTTGATTTCTTTTGTCAAAAAATGTTTTATTTATGTTTCCTTATGTTCCCGGGTGATTCAAATAAGGGCGAACCCACTCGATGTTTTCATTATTAGAGTTAAGTCAATATTCTAGTCAATATTATCAATATTCTTATAAGTTAAAATATTCTGTGTAAAATATTGTATATTAATCCAGAAATATATCATTGTAAAAAAATACGTATCCATGATTTAACCTATTTCCCACAGGAAAGTAAGTACAATAATTTTTATAATAGTTAGTATTCCATTGAAAAATCTTTAATCAAAGTTTATTGTTTGATTATTATAGTGTTTATCCTAATTATGAGTACTAAATGAAAACCTAATAAGTTTGACTGAAATTTTATTATTCACTTCACATTTATATATGTAATTGCATATATTTTTATTGGTGTATATTAACTTAATTAAGTTATTAATAATCAAATATCCATTGTAAGGCACGCTAATACTTCTGAGGTGATTTTTAGAACGTTTTTAGAAAGTATGATGGATATACTACAGAATTACGTATATACACTCTACAGATTAAAAGGCTGACAGAAGGTTACACAGAGGGATTTGTTAGTAATAACGTTGGGATTATAGTGAATTGTTTTTGTAATTAAATTCAGTCAGATGTTCAATGATTGTAATCAAAACTCAGATAAGGATAGTACAGAGTTTCTTTCCAATGAAAATTAAACATTCATATCCCTTCGTAATCCTCGCATATGATTCCGGAACATGATTAACCAGGTTTGTTTGATTTAGGCTGATTGCACTCCTCGTATATAAAGTTTAGGTTAGCAACGTTCGACATAAATTGTTACTTTCTACAAACGATAACTAACAAATAGGTCCTAAATATAATAGTGGGTTAACGAAATTATGATTCATTTAAAGAGTATATGTATCCTGAGTTTAACTTTAATTTTAAACCACATAAAATTCAGTTGGCTATTTAGCAAAACTGGATTGCTTAAAATTAAACTGCTTATCTCATATTTTATAGGTTGATTCCAGTCTCAGTCACCAACAATCAGACATATTTTACCATTTCGGTAGCTCTGGGATAACACGCTGGCACAGTAAGTCAAAGGTCACTGGATTGTAGCCAGTGGCAGGCAACTACTATCAGATCATGCGCGGTCACCGCTGGCTAGCCCATGTGACTATGTCGCCGCAATACCTCACTGTCTTTTATTCACCACACAGGCCCTAGGTCCATTGTGTTGAACAGCTGGGAATTTTTGTTAAAGAAAAAATAGCAGCTGTACGTTAGGAAATATCTTGACCAGGGTCTTAGCAGTTTCTAACGAAACATAAAAATTACGATAGTGTAGAAAGTACAAAAGCAAACTCGTTTTTATACATGTGTAGACAAGTCCAAGAGTTTTATAAGACATAATAGAAGCTTATTCATTATAACCTACATGCTTTCTTTGGGCTATTAGCTACAGAAACTTTATGATAACCACCATATATCAGTTGAACTTACTGTTATTTTTGTCTTTTTTATTTTTTCTACTGACGTTTTCATGGGCAATGATTCAAATCCCGGTCTTGTTACTACCTAACGTTAACCTTTTCTTTGGTAATAGCCCAATGAGAATATGGCAACTGAGTCCAGATTCGACCCTTTCAGTATTTGATCCGATGATCTTCAGTTTTGAAGGTGGGTAATACAATGACACAGTCAGTTCTATTCTGATTTTAGACTTCTCATGCACTCAATATAGTCACAATTGGTAAACTTCTTAACGCACTCGAACCTCAGTAGCTTTTTACCTCACCAAAAACAAGTCACCATCATTGTCTGTCTTCTACCAAGTTCGTATCTACCCTCAACTTCACCCTCAAGTCTTTGCACTTAGTCCTGTGACCTTAGCCTAGTCTCTATTTATTGCTTTACTGTCTCTTATAAACGTTTATAGTCTATATTTCTTTAAAATTTTGAGTCTTCGACTTGTGAATAAAATCACAATCCACATGTCCAATATATTCTATGTAACATTTAACCAAGAGGTTCTAAGCTTAATTGTCCAGCTTCCTTAAACGTGGGACAAAAATAAAGATTTATAAAAGTAAGGAAATTAAAAAAAACTCATATTAATGACACACTTACTTATTAATTCATAAGAGTTCAATACATGAGTTTACAAATGAAGAGTTACAAACTAAAATGTCACGTTAAAAGACGAATTTTCCTCTGGCATACAAGGATAAGTAACCGTACATAATTTTATCGGTTATTTACATAAGGGCTGCCTCGTTATTCTTTTAGTCACTTATTATGGTTATGCGTTTCGACGAAACAAATCGTCATCTTCAGGCGTACAGTAAACTTAAAACCTAGTAGAAACCGATGTTGGTCGCGTCATAGCTCAAAAATATATGCCAACTATTTTAATAACTATACTTTTTAAATCACATTAGAATGTGAAAATATGAGCACACACACTGATTTCGTTGAAACGCTTTGCCAAAATAAGTGATTAAATTACGAGACGGATCTACGGGAGATAAACAGCAACATTTGTTCCACACGATTCAAAAATAAAACCAACCAAAATGAAACTATACACAAGATGGAGCCAGTTTGTAACTAAGAAAATGAGTGAAAAATACAATAAAACTCTAGTGTGTAGTTCTCGGTGGAATACTGGCAGGTATATACCACACGAATGTGCAGCCCAAACCGCATGAGACGGCTAATCGGTTGACTTTGATGGGGACGACAAACAACGGAAACCGGATCCGGCTGTAGACATTGTTGTCACTCATTGGCTCTATTTACATTGATGGTCAATGCTCTCGAGAGCTATTCCAATATTGTCCTAAGTGAAATTCATGATTCGAATTTCTCAAAACATGTACGCACGCATATATAATAAATACTATAGTTTTATTTACATCCATAAACCGACTTAGAGTAGTTGACAGTACATTTATTACAATACTTACGAAACATTAGGTTATTTATACGTGTTATAAACACCGAAACCTAAAATATCAATCTGTTTGTCTTTTGTAACGATTAATAAGGTATTTTTGTCAATATTCTCCGTGACATAATTAATTGCGTTACAACAGTCAATATTTCTTTAATTAGAGCGTGAAAGAGACATTTTCAAATCTGTTGGAAACATGTGAACAGACCTAAGCATAAGCTGTGTAAGAGGCGGGATCAAGGAAATTGATTAAAGGGAATGTGAAATCAATGACAGAGCTTTGAATCTGATCCCTCTTAATTAATGTTCTCGTGTGCATTTGTTTTCTTTGTACCGGATTTGCTTTGCAGTATTTCAAAGCGCTGTCACGAATCATAAGAATTTAAGACAACTTTATTCTCGTATTTTCATTTTGTAACTTTAAACAAGAGAACAGGTGTGTTCACTCTTGTCTTCTTCCTCTGTTCTTTCACACACGCTCGTCTTTTTGTGTTTGTGTGTGTGTACCCTTACCGATGAATCATTTCGTGTACGGGGCTGAGGACAAAGTGGGAAAAGGCACGGTTCTTCATCGGTTCTTTCGTTCAAATTCAAAAAGTCTCCGTCACGTGACCAGTGGCATTTGGGCGCCCAGAGCATAGTTTACCAAATATTCATTGTATTAACTGAGCTTGTGCAGTATGGATAGTATAAACCACTCTCGTAATATTTTTATCAACAAGGTGAGGTGGATTGTTTAGTAGCCATTTAAAGCAAGATTTACTCAAGTAATTTAACATTTACGATTTTATATAATGCTCAGATATTCCACTAGAGCGTGCACTGTTTGCCTGATCAAACATGTCATAGTGAATTCTAGTACCTGTTTATGAGGTTTGATGCATTCCATGTGCACCCCCATGTACTACATACATCACATCATCAGTTTATTTCTCGTCATACATTGGCCAAAGTGTCTCAACAGATTTCGCCATGCATACTCTGAGTTCTTAAGGCGAAGCAGGCAATGGTTAGACATAAAACCTTTTTTTGTACACCCAAAAGATAAAACTCACATGAAGTTAGGTCTGGCGAATTGGGAGACCAACCTCGTAAAATGAGATCTTCTTTTCATCCTCTCTCTATCCAACTTTTTAGGGGTGCTAAGTTCAGTACATGCTCGTGATGTTGATCTTTTGGGACTTCGAGTAAAATACTCTTGAACCCGTCGAACGTTTTCTTCAGAGAGCCAATGCTGGATTTCTGGTACACGCTGCCAGTTCCACGAACTACCTGTTCATTTGTACCAATATGATTGCATATTGAATGTTTTATGAAACTGTCGTTACTCTTGTATAATTGATTCGCATTTATTTAGTAAAGTCCATGACATAAAATTATTTTTCTTGAGTAGTCGTTAAATAAAAATAATGTAATGAAAATATACACCATCTTGTCGTTGGGAATACACACAGGCTAACAGATGATACAACAATTATAGTATATTCTTAACTCTATACAACGCCATATAAATAATACTTTGTCAATTAATATGTTTCAAGCATATAGATACATTACATCTGCTGTCATTTTGAAATACCTTTTTAATTACAAATTATACAGGTTCTTTCTGGAATGGTATTTCATAATTTTATAGCCTTCCACAGTACATACAGTACAGGATTTTCAGATGATTAAAATTATTGTCTTTGTTACGGATGTTTAAATAATTGTTAATGAATTAAATCAAGGTTTAAATATACGAAAATAAAACAAATTATATTTAATTTTGAATCGACCTATGACTAAATTGACCGGCTTTATGTGAGCAAAAATAATCAGAATAACACCATAAACTTGCAAGGTCTTGGAGTGTCTTGCTAGCCTATTATTTAGCCGGTGTCTTGAATTTTGGTTTAACAGGTCACACTTTTTAAAAAAGCTCTTGTGTGAATTTACTTCTTGACTGTAAAGAAGATATCTCTTGAATTCAAATAACCAAATAAGAACGAATTATACCTCGTGCATAGAATGTATCTTATAAATTTTCAAAATACTTAGGTAAAATCTTGCAGACCTACGCATCACTTTTTACTAGAAGAAAATACTTATTCGTGGGGAGTGAGTTGGTCTAGGGGTAGAGCGCGGGGCTTTGGTGCCCAAGGTCCCGGGTTCAAATCCCGCCAATCACCGATGGCTTCATAATGCCGAAATCAACACAGGGGTGCGCAAAAAGCCGCTACGGCTGAAGTGCCTTGGGAGTAATCCGCTCCTATTTAAAAAATACTTATTTGTTATTATTATTAATTGTTACAAATTAACAATTGGTAAAAACACATTTTCTGAGCGTAGTAAAAATAATCCAAGCAAACATTTTAGGGAAAATCCAGTGAAAGATAAATTATTGTAAATTATAGGCATGTCATTTTCATGTTGCTATATTTTTTATGGAATTAAACTCTAATAATTCCGATTGCGTGTTAAAAGGCTTAAACATTGTTGGGGTTATTTAAGTTTGCTTTATTCCATTAACAATGAGTTTTAAATCATATGTGTGTTCAACCTGTAGCCCACGAGTTATATTTCACAGGAAATACATTATTCAATTGTGTTCTATTATCAAGAACAAACAAATAATTTATATTTATCTAAGTGATTATTAAGCTTTAAATGTTCTTACGATGTTTAGTGAAAAATTGGTTTTTTTATATTATTGTTATGCCAATAAATGTGTTTTATAGGCAAAGAATTCTATGAATAATAGCTATGTTCAATTTTTCATTCACGTTATTTAATGAGGATTAACGAATAACATGTTCAGAAGCTTTCTTTCTATGCCTGGTGTGGATTAAACATCCATATATTAAAAATAACGTCTGAACCAAGCTTTACTGGTAAACTTTATTTAAAACTAGCTGACCCGGCGAACTTCGTAACGCCTCACAGTAAACACATGTTAACTTTAAGATTGGCCATGTTCTGAAGTCGAATAGCAATACGGCTTCATTGTGAAAGGTTATATATTCTGGGTCGCTGCATAGTGAATAACAATACTGAAATGATAAAACATATTAATAACATTCCCATAAAACAAATAAATCTGAGTGGATTAATTCACAATTTTCAAATCCAATCCAAACCCAAACGAAACCTAACTGTAATACGGCTTTTATAGGAAAGATATACAACAGCTGATTATTATAATAAACGTAATATTATAAACATTGTAATTATCATATAAACACGTGACTTTAATCAGACAGAAAATAAAAAATATAAATACATAATCCCCCAAAACCGTAAACTATTAACGTGGTGAATAAAGCTGTTCATTTTTTACAGTACACATTTACTTCATAGTTTAACATTAATGAATGATTCAGATGGCATTGGATAGTAAAGCATACGGTATTGCTAATGGAAAGTAAACCAATCAGCTGTAGCTAAGAAATCAAATGTTTTCATTGTAGACATTTTGTAAACAAACTTACTCTCCATAAGGTTAACATTAGAAATTTAAAACGTCATAAAATGGAAACTTATGGGGTTTTCGAAAATATTTTTTCACTAAAACCTTCCCGGACACATGTAGAGCAACTTCCTAAAATTTCATGGCGATCGGATGAGTAGTTTGGCAACGCATAAAGGACATACATACAGACATACAGACAGACATACATTCAATTTTATATATAGAGATTGCAAGTTTTTATTTATAATACTCTTATATTATTCAACGTTAGAAGTGTACAAAATCTGTTGTGAGCAAAATAAATGAATTGCTATTAATCAGGTCTCTCGGAGACTAAACTAAAGTCAAATAACAGACCTTCTCACTAAGTTCTACTTGTTGTAAATCCAATAAGGAGAACAATTCAACAAATCAAAGTTAAGGATTGTAACTAAACCGGCAGGTTTCCTGATTAACTTAGATGTCGGATCAATCTTTACAGTACTCTGCTCTTGTTAAATCACAGCACAGTTACAATTTACACATTTATTGTAGCACTATTTCTAATCACAGTTGTAAATTGTGTAGTTTATGAATATGTACATACAATAGTTTAATTCATGACTATGACCTAAAACAGGCGTTTTTGATACGATCAAACTATATTTTTCGTCATACTGCAAATAAAATGAAACAAACTTGTAAAACATAGACTATTAATTACCTGATCTAGCTGATCTGGAGTATTAATAGTTTTCGACCATTTTCGTCGTTTAACACAATCAGCTTATCGACTGTTACTTTACGTTGTAGCAGTTCTTACTTGATTCCTGATTGAATGTTTAGGCTATGTCAATGTTAGGTATTATTATTGGTAGTTCGATCCTATAGGGTAATGCGATCCTTCGCAATATCCTGTATGAAGTAACTAATGAAATTTAAAAAATGATAAGTACAAACCAACCTTTACTCATTTTATACGTGGATCTTTCCTAGCTAGATACAAGATACGATTGTTTTCTCGTACAACAAAAAGTTAAATCGGCACTTTAACTTCTGCTTATATTTAGTGGTAGCAATGTCTATTTGTTTCAATCAATCTATTAGTTCAGATGATCAGGAATAATATGCTCGATTATCGCATTATATGTCGTTAGATATAAAATGTCTTTTATCAGTATTGGAACCAGATTTAATTCTATATAATACCTTTCTGAAATAGTGACATATTCAAGTAGGTATTTTTACCAATTACGAATGAGATTTCGTGTAAGATGATTATGGTGCTATCTTGTAGTCTTGTTACTGACTATGGCTTAAACGTTCCTTAGACAGCACTTTAAATTTATAGCCTAACAGCCAATGGCATAAAAGGGACCTCCATTTAAACATAGGATTCAAGCCACAATTTTTGCCTCTGAATTACAACTGGGTTTAATTATGAAAATTTTCGTTGCGGATGAACGTCTAAAAATGAACGTATAATATCTACCGATCATCACTGTTAACTACCCATAATTCGTAAGCTCCCAGTAGGTGAATTGCAATTTATAAGTATGGGAACTACATTAAACCACCATTAAGACTTGTTATTTAAATCAGGTATCAATTCTAATACACCGACTAAAATATACAGATCGAGTTTTATGCCGTTGCCTAGCTGGATATAATTTAAAAGGTCCGAGATGTAAAATTGATACCTTGGCCTTAACTTATGTAACAATATTTTACTTTTCTAGGTTGTTAAAAATGTTGCCCTCTTTTGCTAAGGGGAAAGGGGGCAACTAAATATTTTAAAAAGTAACACCCTATCTTGAGACCCCTAATTTTCAAGGGTATAAAAAAGAAATCAAATGGTTGCACAGTAGAGGTCCCTATGATTCCCCTAACAAAAATTACAGCCCTTTCACAAGACGGGGGTTAATATTTA
Organism: Nephotettix cincticeps; assembly: GCA_023375725.1. NCBI lineage: Eukaryota > Metazoa > Arthropoda > Insecta > Hemiptera > Cicadellidae > Nephotettix > Nephotettix cincticeps. The sequence continues at coordinate 132,511,315 of CM041786.1, read as the reverse complement.
AAAATATTTCGTTACCCCCTTTACTCCCCCTTTGCAAAAGGGGAGAAAACTTTTTAACGACCTAAATAAGTAATATATATAAGGTCTCAAATTGATAT